>CM032060.1:59627808-62034160 GCA_018831715.1 Matsumurasca onukii | reverse complement strand
GTTGCAAAAATCCACCGGGGTTGAAAAATTACTTTATATGTGGTTAAACTATCTCCCCTTTTGTAAAGCAATTTTTAAGTTTGCACATGCAAAATAAAACTAATTTTATTAATTTTAAATATTTTTTGTCAAAAATCAAAACGGTCTCGTACGAATGAGTGGGGTTGCTTAGAGCAAACCTTTCACAGGCTAGCTACACATTTAAAGATATTTTTGCTGTAAATAATTTAGACAAATTATTTTTTACGATATACCATACTTGTAAAGAAAGTGACAACAGCGTAAAACGTTTAAAAAATTAAACTTTGTTTGTCCTAGACAATCTTGGTGTATAAACCGTTGACTTTCATAGTTTTATACAAATGACCACTGTATAGGGTTAAAATTCTTTGAATAGTTGAAGACAAATAAAGAATTGCATAAGTTTATTTAAAAGCTAACACGACTATTATCCGTAGATGAAAACTGGTATAATTTAGTACAAGACCATACGATAGCATAATTAGTATAGATGTGTTAAATTTGAAACCGTAATTCGAAAACTAACCGCTTAACGTTTACTTGTTGTAAGTACAGTGTCCCCCAAATGGCGTTTTACGTCTAGCATACGAGTATATCCCAGAGTAGGTATACAAACAGAGTACAATAGACAGCTGACTTTACACACCCAGATGTTATGTTTCATTCATAACGTTACTTTTCTGTACTAACTTATTAAATATGCAAATAAAACACACATTGTGTACAAAGTCCAATTTGTTATAAGTTTTTACATAATAAACAAATTATTATAATTTTAACAGCTGTTTGTAATCTCTCACTTTGAAACGTCACAGAAAACACCCGGCAAGGGTACCAACTTAAGCACTGCCTTAATTGGTTTAAATCTCGCCACTTAAAACACGATATTATTGCGTCTAAAGTGGCCAGACTGGTTCAAAGCGTCTTTGGCCGCCTAATTAGAGAGACGTGAAAAAGCCAGGTATATCGTAGCTCATGGCACCGTGCCCCCGGGGTGCACATTGACTTCTAATAGACCTGTTAACACCTTCAGAGCTTGACATACGAGTCTGAAGAATATTCATGGACCCAGAGCTTGAACCTAAGTTGTACTTGAGAGACGTTGTAGGTTTGTTTTATTATGACTGCTAGTTATGTTTTGAGAAATTAACTTGCTTTTCATTAATACAGTGTTTTTCTGTACAACTCCAATAAACTTCAAGGTTAGGTAAGGATAGGAGTTGAATATGTTTAAAGTTATTTATATTTTGATAGAACTTACAGCCAATTTTGTCTGTTTTTCAGGAGGTTGATGGCCGTGTATTTGGTTACTGTTCAACTTGTACCGTACATTTTTACCAGTAAGTACTATTTTCAAGAAAACAAGTCAGAGAGATTTAGTCGGCAATAAAGTGGCGTGATAAAAAACTTTATTTGAGTCAGACAGTTTGAAACAATGTCAAGATAGCCAAAGGTAGGTTGTTAACATTTTAGCGACACAGGTTGATTTTTGTAAAGAAAATAAGTTAACCTTTCCAACCTTTACTACAGATCTATCTCGCCTTTACTACACCTAATACATCTCTAAAAGCACCGTACATCCAACTATACCAAAGAAATACTAAAACATCACCGAACTTGGCTATGGTTCGGAGTAAGAACCAGTTTTATTCTATAATGCCCAAACATTCATCAGCAGTAATCTCTACCTATGTGATTCAATCCCAAACTCTAAATCTCACTCTTCCAGGCGGTTTTATCTGAGAATTTCGTGGAATTCACAAACAAGTTGTTTAAAGAGCATAGGTTGGTTTTCTTTATTAATCTCACATAATTATATAACCTTTTAGAAACCAACGACGGAAATCCAATCTAAACATTTTTTCCAATGAAAATCGCAACATTTAGGATACAACTCAACTAATATTCTGTCTTTGATATATATATAGATAAAAGACATTTTAGTGTAGTTTTGAAATCCTTTTACTTGATTTGTCTTACGACTTTGCTCTTTTAATTTTATAATGACTCTCTGTAAACAGTCTCTCAAAGGTGGCAGCTGACCACTGTAAAAGGTAAAAAAGGTAAAGTTTGTCTTGTTTAACGAGGCAAAGTTAGGACTACAAAGTCCTCTCTACCACTCAACCTGGACCTTTACCTAGCGTCACCGTATTAGTCACATTACACATGTAAGTGGTGACTGCGGGGATCGAACCCCCGCCACCGGAGTGATGAGCTCCGGAGTCGCGTGCGATACCAATCCGCCACGGATCCGCTGTTTTACTGTATACACGCAAAACAGTACTTTATAGCATTAGTGATGCATCGAACTTATTTATTTTATCTGCCACCATTTTCAAAGTTGTCTGGGCGTTGCCACATTTTTGACAATATCCTTTTTTCAAACAACCGTACAGAATAACCAAAGTAAAATAAACTGTAGGGTACTGAGGCTCTTTAATAAATGAGCCCAGACAGCAAATTTATCCGGATTGAGAGAGTCTGCCTGAATTGGATTCGGCCGCGGTGCACCTAATAAGGTTGGGTTACCGACAGACATACATATGCAGAACGTTGCGGTAGACCTAACCGATGTCTTGTACAGTCAGGTAATTATTTAGTCGGAACAAAGGATACATTCCAGATGGTATATTTATATTAGTGACCGAGAATAAATTCAATTAAAAGTGTAGATAATGAAGCTAAATAATTATACATACACATTTTAAAGACATATCTTAATTAGTTGTCTAGTACACTATGTATGTTTGTTTAACTATAACGTTTTAACACCTCCATCAGCAGTGGTGATGAATTATGAAGCAATGAAGTAACCTGTTTGACATATGAAACACTTTAGCAGACCTGTGGTGAATTAGTATCACGTACCACGCTAGGTAAAGATCGAGGTTGAGTGGTAAAGAGGACCACGTAGTACTAACCTTGCCTCATAAACAATACCAACCGTTACCATTTATACTATAAAGTCGTGCAAAACAAGTAAAGCTTACATATCCGTAAATTTGATTGCTTGAAACTTTGAAGAGTGCTTCTGCAATGTTCAATGCAGTTGAGCTAGAGGCTATCTGGATTCCAAAGCCATAAACGCGAAGGGTGCCGCTTGTAACGTCTTTGGTTCGTCGTTAACGATGCCAGTCGTTGTTCGTCGTATAACCGCCTGTCGTAGATTAGCTTCAGTTGGTGTCGTAATCTTCACCACATGTGTAAGCAGCGACTGAAGTTGTACAGAATTTGCATTCGTTGTTGACTAGTTTTTAATCCCTCTGCTCCTATTGTATGTAATGTGTATTTTTAACCACGCTAAGTCAAAGAGTTTGCTTTCATATAGTACATTTTACGCACATAGTAGCGGGAAAACTATAGCACCTAGAGTTAAAAAGCCCTGCCTCACCACGAAATAGGAGCAGCCCCAGAACAAAAGCTAAAGGGGACTACAGTCCCTATATGAAAGCGTGTTCATGAAAATATAATTAAAGATAGTTAAATTATCACTAAAGAAATTTGAAGACAAAAATGTTTGGATCGAACCGGGCCTTGAACCCGAGTCTCTCTCTTGCCGGGCGATTATGCCGACCACTACACCATCCGGACCAACTATTTATGCCTTAAAATTTAGAGAAGTACTCAAATCTGAACGTTTATCCGAAACATGTGACTGTCAAATAGTGTCTTTAAATCAACAAGCTAGAAATATTGCTTTAAAGATAGTTAATGATACAATGAGATATCTAAAATTACTGTAAAACTCCTTTTTGGCCGAATAATTTTCTGAGTGCTGCGAAACAAAGCAAGAAGCTAATTCTTCCTCTTTAGAAGGTTTATGTTAAACCACTATTACTTTACTATTTTCTGGTAATGTAAGTAGTTTATAACCAGTAAAAAGGATAACACTATATACGTATATAAAACTCGATACATCTCAACGAAATGTGGGTTTTCAGCAAATGGAGGAAGATTCTGCACTCAAACCTGATGCATGATCCAAAACACAATATGCTCAAGGAGATGTGCAAAACAACTCAGCAACATTACCTATCAATATCCAACTACCCACATAATGTTTGTGTTGAAATTTGCTCATATTACGCACTCTACTGGTGTATAACATCAGGATGCAACACACCACGGCTCCCACTGTCCCAGATGTTGGTCCAACTTTCAGAACATGGAAATTATACCTTCTGCGACGGCGTGGGCCGACAACACTGGCAGAGGCGGTCACACTGTAGTCTCTGTGGCGCCGCTGCTGGCGCACTCTATGTGTGTAGTTGGAGAGTTTCGATCCTGCTGAACTAGGTAAAAACGGTTTGTTTAGAGCGAACTCTGCACTTTATGTGACTGACCTTTTCAGCGTTATGCTCCAAGACAGCTTCAGGCATTTATGTACTGATGGAACTATCTAAATACTGCCCTACTCAGGAACTGATGACGGCGTATTACGGAGAAATATACCCACTCTCCTACGGAGTCGCTTTGTGGAGCGGTTGCGCAAAATCACACCTTTCCAGACTCTTCATTCTTAAAAAAGCAGGTCGAACCATTGCAAAAGCTCAATGGGGAGAGTCGTGCAGACCAGCGTTCAAAAGTCTCAATCTGTTGACACTTCCCTGTCTCTACATTCTTGAGACATGCGTTTTCTTCAAAACCAGATGCGATCTCATAAGAGGTGTAGACATAAACTCTTATGAAACTAGAGACAGCTGGAAAACTACCAGACTGGGCGACACAGAACGATGGTTTACGAGCCTTTGCCTTCTCAGGCAGGAGCTCGTTTTGTCAACATATTACCAAATTCGATCAAATGTGCTCCAACGCCACAGGCGTTTAAATCTCGTCTGAAAGCAGTTTTTACCGTAAACACTTTCTATAGTTCAGACGAGTTTTTGGCACACCAATGGGAGACCTAGTGAGAAATTACTACTAGCCAGTTGACTGTGGTCACTATTAGACTACCGATTTATTGAAGCTAACAATGAAGGCTGATCGAAGGAATGTGTTTAAGGTCTTGGCTGGTTATAATATATTTTTGATATTTATACACAGAACGTACTTTATCCAAAGAAAGGCCCGAAAAACCAACTCCGTTGGTGACGTTCAGTAAAACTTGGCCTAAAATTTGGAGTTACCTTAAACTGTAATAATTCGTGATTTCAACTGGCATTACAAAACATATGAAAGTAATGCTGCTTTGAATACGCGGTTATAAAGATAAAAAACGTCTTTAACCTCGCTTTTATCTCAACAGACTCTGATGAACAAGAATAAGAAATCCTGTTATTGTTTCCTTATCTAATTGTTAGATATAAGGAAGTAAAACCTGATAAATGATTCAATAACACCGTGCAGTATAAGTTTCTTTAATCATGAAATTCGTATACAACAATAGTGTATGCTTTTGTCTGTTCTGATTTATCTGAAAGTCGGCAGTAAAGACCTCATGCTGCTATTCAAATAAAGTGCTGTCGTGTTTTATATTCAAAGTTCCAGGGATGTTTTAGATATTTTTAAAGCTTCCAAAAAGTGTGGTTGAAATAAAAAATACCAGTTGTATAATGAAACTTACTCAACAGTGTTTATCGCTAAAAAACTCGCTTTGTTATTAGCAGGCTACAAATATTTTGTCCATTTGGTATGAGACAGGTTTGAAGATATTCAGAAACACAATGATTTGACCTTGAAATAAATAGTTTGCTTCTTCTGACAAACCTCTTGCAACGTTTTTAGTGCAAGAAAATACTAATTGTTTATTGTTTTGACAAAGTTTAAAGCAAATGGTATATGAACTATGAGTAAGTAATACTTATTTAATACTGTATTATGGTTGAAATATAAATTTTGAAATAGTATTTAAATAATATTTTGATGTCTATTCGGCTAATACATTTCATTGAAAAAATAAATTTATAACAAAGTAAATAAAATTCAACCATATTGTTTAAGTAATAGTAGAGCAATAATGTGTGTTGAATGGAATTATATAGGTAAATAATATTTATGACAAACTATCAAATCGCTCATGCAACTAGAACGCTGGTAAAGGTTTGGTTTCTCGTGTGACATCGTTAGCAGTTACTGTAGTTTTACTTTAAATTACCCTTATTACAGCTAATAAATTTAAGGGTTTTGCTCTAAATTTCATAATTTATTAATGTTGAAATTTGCTCAATAGAACACTAATATCTTTAGCCATAATTGAACAATTTTTTCAAAAAATACCACCACTATTTTTTACACGTTTTACATCGTTTAAAGCAGTAGTTTGATTTGAAATATAAAACAAATGCAAAACAAATGTTTAAATGCAGAATAGAATAGCATTTATTACATAACATGATTTTACTTATTTAATACTGTTTTATGGCTGAAATATAAATGTTGTAACTACTATTAGTTTAAATATTAAATATAAAAATGGCCGATCGGTTGGTTTAAAGAAATTTAATTTGCGTATTTAAATAATATTATTATTGAGTTATTTGCTTTCCAATGCACGTTCTTCATAGTCTTCAATAGTGTAGATATGGTCTTGCGTTAGCCAACTTTAAGTGTCTTTATTAGCGTGAAATTATCTCCCTTTTTTTCACTTATTTAAATACTAATATATTAATGTTTTTTCATTTATAATTATTTATGGCAGTTTGTTGTAACTCCAATCCCATATATAGGGCTTCTTTGCAAAATTTCTTGTTCAATGGACAGGCAAAAATAATCGGAAACATTTCTAGTTTGATAAGAACGCGTTTTGTGTAGTCGATTAGATGATTCTTTAGAAAAAACATACATGATGACGTCAAGTTTATAAGTTCAAGTGACTGTTAACAGTTGAAGATTTTTTAATACTAGTCTGCAAATTTCACGATAATGTAAACCAACCATTACTTTCAAAGCTCGTTTTTGGATTACGAGTACTCCCTGCAGATTACTTTTAGACGAAATTTCCTAAAGCAGGATGCCATATTTAAGTCTAGATTCTAATAATGTATGATAGGCCAGTTTTATTGCTTTATCTGTATCTATGGTGGATTTAATTCGTTTAAGAACATATGTAATTGAACAAAGTTTCTTGCAGATAAAGTCCACATGAGAGTTCCAGGATAAGCTGTCATCAATCACAAGTCCTAAATATTTGTTCGAATTTACAATTGTTAAGTCAGGAGATGAAATGGTGCCCTTGTGTTTTCGAAAGATATTTGTGTGGTTTGAAAGCTAATTCTCTATTGCTACAATAATCCTGAGCCATACTAACTGATATAAAGGAAGACTATTCTAAACTGTCTGCTTTTTTGTTAGCTGTAAGTAAAACAGTATCGTCTGCATACATGATTGAGGAACAGCAATCTTACTTCGGGAAGTCACATACAAATAAAACGTACAAAATAGGCCCCAACACGGATCCTTGTGGGACTTCTCGCTTTATATTCAGAGGTGCAGATATTGAAGACATGATGTATCCGGAGTTATTCTGTTTGATCTCAACTACTTGTTTTCATATTCTTTAATAGTTCTTCGAGATAGCTTTTAAACCATTTCAATGATGTAGCTTTTATTCCCATTTTGTCGAGTTTTGTTAAAACAAGATTGTGTTCAAGACAATCGAAAGCTTTGTTAAGATCTAAGAAAGTGCTAGTGACCGTGCTAACCTCCTCGATATTGTTAATTATATTTCAATACCTAATTTTGAAATATCTTTGTAATGTATATGTATTTATATTGGAATGTATATTGATTTATTGTATTGCTATTGTATATATTAACGTGGTTAAGTGGTAGAGAGGTACAGTCCTAACTTCGCCACGTAAATAAAGACTTGTTCATTCATTCAGTGTTGATGATATATTCTATGAGGTCTACTAGATCAGTTCTTGTGGATTTCCTTCTCATAAACCCATACTGTTTCTCTGTAATAGGTTATTGAGGTTAAAACGTTAAATAATTCTATTAAGGACAACTTCAAAAAAATTTAATTTATAGATTTCAATGAAGAAGAGATTCATTTCATCTATCCATTTGATTTGCACCATGACAAACAGTAAGGTTCATCATTCGTCTCAAGAGGATTTGTGTGATACCCAATAGTTTAACGTCCAAGAACCTCCGCCCCATTAGCTCCAATTTAGGACCAACGCTTGAGTTTTTAAATAAAATATAGAGTAGAAACAAAACGTTATAATTATTTCATAACCATGATCATCAAAGTCAACACACGTGTTTAAACTTACAGTTGACCATTTCTGAATTCAAATATCTTTTGAACCATTTGATCTAGAAAATGTCGGATTTCGTGTGTGTTCCTGTGTTCCTACAGATGATGTCAACTTGTAGAGTCTAGACTAAACCCAATTAACTTATCAGTTGAGAGGAATGCGACACCTCTTGTCCCAGTGACTCGGTTGAAGATCTCATTAGTTGGGAGAACACACACTACACTACACTCCGGCAAGCCTACAACACTCACATACGTGTCGAATCCGAACTTTAATCAAGCTTGAATTATATTAGTCTCACAAGAAAATAATACGGACTTCTCAACCACTTCAGGAGAAAAACTACTCCCCACGTTTCGGGCAGTAAGAAACTAATTAATCTACATTATTTCATTTTATCTAATCACTCTTAGGCTGAAACCTAAACTAAAGAAAAACCAAACATAGCTTAAGCTGGACTACATTTTCCTATTAGTATGGTACAAACAAAAACACAATTGAAATACCTTGAAAGAGGATAACAAAAAATTGGATGGATCTCACCAGAGGCTGTTCTACTGGTACCACTTGCCACAACAACCACAACACAACTGTTTAGGCTAATTGTAATTAGAATAATGTAGATTAAATAGGTTAGGCTCTTGAAAACGAGGGGAGTTTCACAACTGTCTGAAACGTAGAGAGTAGTTGTTTCACCTAAAATGGCTGAAATGTTCGTATTATTTTCTTATAAATTAACTACTGCAATGAAATGAAAGGAAAAGTCTTTATTTACGTGGCGAAGTTAGGGCTTTATAGTCCTCTCTACCACATAACACGTTAAATATATACAACAAAATCATACTTATTACAATATGTTATATAAATAATTGATTAGATATTTTAAATATAAGATAAGGAAACTTAACTAAAGTGTATAAAGGTTTACAAATAAATTGATTGAATATATAGCACTAAAGCTAAAATAATCACACCAACCTTTCATACTACTGCCACTTTTATGACTTTTTACTCTTCAATATTAGCCTTGTTGCTGAAAACAGCTTAATTTGAGTCTGACTCACAGGGGTTTACTTAACGTTTTGGTAATGTTTCTTTCGGTTTAATCAAGGAATGGTAGTCAAGGGCCTTAGCTAGTCAAGGAAGATTCGACTGGGCATAAATAGATCCGTGTACTAAGTACTTGGACTTAAATTTCTATTTTAAATAATACGATTCAAACTAAACACTAATCAATAACACAAACCAATACGTGGTTACGATTAAGGATCAACAAATGAAATAAGAATTTAGTAGGGTGGTTGATTTGAGAATGAATCGTTGACACCATAGTTGCTTATCGTTTAAGTTTAAAATAAAGTTTAACCGTAAGCTTATTTTTCTGAAATTTGGTGGAGTAAAATAGTATATATTCCTTATTTGTCTGGTCGTTATACTATAAATACGCCAAAACTACTATTTTCCTGTAGAAATCTGAACTAGGTTTAAACACTAAATAAACTTACAATGCAACCAGCAAGTAAAAGGTCAAACGTAACTTAAAACTCCACTAACATTCTAGAATTCCTCGTGGAACGGAACGAAGAATCATTTCTCCGAAGCGTTCATTTCATAGGCACTAAAGCTGTGACTAAAGAGCCACTGATAAGACGGTACACTGCCCCTGGCCGGACCAGTGATATCTTATCACAAAGCTGCCGCCTCCTCACTCACCACAACTCAGAACAGTTGATCCCATCTCCCCTCTCCCCCACCCCTCTTCTTCTAACAGCTGACATCACAGTAAACCCCATCTATTAGATATTCCCATTAGTTATCTCAGGCATTGTCTCCCGACACTTGTACCTTGACAAAAACTTATCCGGAAGAATTCATTTGGAGATCTGTACTACCGCTGTTGGGCTGGAGTCCGGTCATTAGTCTTTTCCAACACTGGAACACTCAAACTTTGAAACGTTCAGTCACAGACTGACTTTCTGATGAAGCTATATTGTTTTGAATACTTGAATTATGTTACGTGAAACAGGTAAGACTGTAGAGCAACTCCTTATGCATATTAAATTATCCTTTAGATAACTCCTGTTGAAATGTAAACGTTGTCACAAGCGCTACCAAATATTCTAGCGCATTTCCTGTAACGGGGTACAGTTCAAACCGGAAGGGCCATTTTGGGGAAGCTGAAATCCCCAAAAAATGGGTTTCATACCATACAACCCGTATTTATAAACCGATTTCGATTTAAGTTGGTATAAACACCTAAAAACCACCAAAACAATAAAATTCCAATCAGCCAGACCAACATGCCGGCGGAAAAACAGTATATCTTGTTTTAACAATTGGAATTTCAGTACACCGTTTTTGTACGGCAGAATGAATATGTATAATCTATTTCATTAAAAGTAGTTTGGAATTACAATTGTGTAGCCTAAAAACGATTTATGGAGGCGAAACCCTTCAAAAAGGTCACTACCGATGTACCAATCTTGCTGTTAACGAATTTAACACAGCAATTTACAACAGGAAAATTGTACTAAACAGTAAACATCGGACAAATATGTGATTTGTAGATTGGTCACTTATACATATAGATGTAAATATATACATAGATTTAAGTTATTTGGTTCAGGAGCTTTTAGGAAGCTCAAAAGTGCCAACTGTTTAGGTTTACGACGTTTCCTTCACTTTTGGCGACATGAATATCCCTATTTTCCAAGGACATTTGCTAGTAAGCCGACACCATTCGAATGTGTACGTAACGTTCATAGAAAGAATCCGCAAAAGATAGGACACACGGAGTAGACAGGAATACCACTTCTTGTAGCGCCTGTGATTGGCCTATCTTACTACTTGGGTGGTTGAGGCGACACCGCAGGAATGCGAAGCAATGCAATTCACAAAGAGTGTGGCTGCCAGCCACGGCTAAGTGCCACACCTTGTAGCACTTAGGAACCAGTGCCAGTACGTGCAGTACTTGTCAGGACTATCTTTTTTTTACTTTACGTGCGATTGGTTAATTTTGCATTTTACGTTCAACTGTAGAGTCTGCACTACTGGATATGTGAGGATGCTTCATGGCCTAACTACTAAAACACATCCTTTTGGAAACTGTCTTATAAACTATACGTGTTGTAATAATAAAAATAAGGTTTAATTACTTGTAGTAAGTAACAGAAAAGTAACTTATCTTTTTAACCGACTTCCTACGCAAGAAGGAGGTTACACAATTCAACTTGGGACTTTTTTTTAAAGGTGGTGTAAACACAAATTAATAAAGGATAAGGGTTATTTTTATTTTAAGCAACTTGGTTTAAATTTTTAGCAAAACTGAACAGTGTGTAATTCTTCACGCTGATAGTATATTAAGGACTCCTACCCAGGCAACACCAGAAAATGTAAGACATATTAGACATCGGGTTGGTTTGTATTTTGTATAACTTAAAATAAATACTACAATAATACATCTAGAAGAACTCCTTATTGGATTTTTAATTTTCAACTTGAAATAAATACAAATGATCCAATAAAATAAAACTTTTATAGCTGGTGAGGCCTTTCGAGAACAATGTTCTCATCTACAGACCAAAACAACAACTGAAGGTTAAATTTACATAACAATATTATCTGAACAAAAAAAACACATGTGGCAGAAATTTGAAATTAAAAATAATATAAAAATAAACTATATAAGTGGTAAATTACCTCGTCAAACAGTTTCGAATGAGTGGAGTTCCACTACATGTTTCGGGACAACGGTCCCATCTTCAGGTGGTAGTACACATTAAACACATTGAAGTACACTGATGATAGCTCCAGCTAGGGATTGTCGAGAATTATCAATCAAATGAATTTCAATAAAAATAAAATAAAATGACTGAAACAATATACATTAAAAACAATCAATAAAATCTTGTCAACAACGAACCCTGAATTTTTCACAACTCTGCACTTTTATACATACAATAACTAGTCATTCTATTTTATTTTTAAATTATTTTAAATTTTAAATTTCTGCCACATGTGTTTATTTTTGTTCAGATAATATTGTTACGTAAATTTAACCTTCAGTTGTGGTCGTGGTCTGTAGATGAGAACATTGTTCTCGAAAGGCCTCACCAGCTATAAAAGTTTTATTTTATTGGATCATTTGTATTTATTTCAAGTTGAAAACTACAATAATACTTTCGTAATATTGACTAATTACTTTATTCGAACGAAAAATCAAAGTGTTTGATGTTCTTGGTGTCCATTAGTAAAAAACACACTGAAGTGTTAGAAGTACTGTAAGAGAACTTCTGCTAAATCGACCGTTTAAGTCACTGCTGTCTCTGTAGTCCTATTCTTGTCCTTTTTCTAAAATACCTAAATATCTCTGAACTATATAATCACCAGAGTACATTCCTTAGAGAATACTCCTTTTACCTATTATTATCTCCCAAGAAGCATTGTTCATAATTTGCCTTAAAATTATCTGTGTAATACTTGCTAATTTATCGTCTATTGTTTGTTGTTTTTGTGGGCCATTTCTTTTGCTTTACATTAGGAGTATAGCGCTGAAAGAAATTTCGTTCGGCCACTGAATAACAGAAAACTGAACGGGGAGAAGAAAAAAACGGATTGGTTTGCCCAAATAATGGAAAGGCCTGAAGTATAACAAAGATCCCCACTAGAATATGGCGGATGAAATTAAAATGAAAGTGGCCTGTATCCGTTGGACAAGCTTTAATAAAATTCCCAAAATTATGCATGCCACTTATCACGGCGGTCACAGAGTGGCCTTTACAGAAACACATAAGCATATCTGACCTTACATTTCTTATACTATAGGGAACGAAGAGTGCTCAACTGCCCGGAAATTAATATCTGCCCTGTAGACTTGTGGGAACATTTCTCTTGATGTGTACAGGATATCAGGCTATATCCTGCGTAATCTTAAAACCTACTAATATTTTACTGATGTCAAACTGTATAATATAATAATCAAACTTGAAAATTACTATTTCCAACCATAACCTCAACTAAACACTACAAAGAGTTTCATTAGAACTGGCAGCTCGCAGAGACCCGCGGCATCACAAAAGTGCAGCCAACACCAGCACCACGGGGCGGCAGTAAACTACCCTTCTAATTGACCTGTCAACACATTATCTCAGCTGATAGATCGTTACCCTAGTCAAGTGTCTGGAATAGTTCCTTTGTGATAAACCAGGGTGCGTGCGTTCCATCATTTCTGGAGTAGAGGCAAAAACCGTGTTGCCGCAGGGAAACCAATCATCACTTGTTGGGGTTGAGCCTGTGTTGGTTTGATTCGATGAAGTTCATATGCACTGTTAGGTTTCACTTTTAATGAAGACAAAACTATTTGAGCTTCGTAAGGTTTATATAGCTTAGTGAAAATCTTTGGAGGTTGGATTTTGAATAAGGCTATAGTTTAATAACTTTTGATAAGGGGCAGGATTATAATAAAGCTTCTGATAGATGAGCTCTTAGAGGAATTTCCCTGATTAATTTTGACCTTTTAGGTCACGTAGCAGTTTATGACTTTGCTGTGTGAAATCTTAACACAGTGACTTCCTAAATAGGCACTTGTCAATGGATGAGCACACCAATTCTTTGTAACAATTATGTAACACTTTTATATAAAATTTCGTATAATTAACACTAACCATCAGTAGGTTTACTTACGGTTGTTTTCTTGATAGTGTAAAACCAAGAAGAGATCTGTCGTTGATGTGCTTTTACATACAAGCAGGAAATCTTTTTACGTATACATCCATCCATATTAGTTATGAAACAACATATATACTGCATATATAGTTGAACAACACAGTGCTTAAGACTTAGTAATAGGAACAATTTTAAATTCCATTACCAGATTCGACTATTTTTGAATGATCTTATTTAGTCTAATTGTATTATTCTCAAAATATTAGATCTTGCAGCGTTCAGTTTTCATTTATAAAACAGTAAAACATGATTTTGTAAAGATCGATTTACGAGCTGGACCTGCGTCATTAAAAAAGAAAAAAACCATTAAACTTTACGTCATTAAATTTGATACACAAAAAGTCAAAACGTCACTTTGCTTTTGTTTAAACAATGTAATAATCACACAAAGAATTGTATCCTATTCTCAAACTAAAGCCAGCCTAACAAACAAAGCCTCTAGGACGATTGCTAGACCCAGACGCACTTAACGCAGAGGTCAGTGGAAGGCTCAGAAGTCCATCTACATATTCAATGAAATGATGAGAAGACATCAGATCACATCGAGACAGGACCACAAATATTTGTTTAGGCAGAGCTATTCTGTGTTAAGTTGGCTGGTCCATCAAGAGGGCTACCCATCAAATGGAATCTGATTATGATCTTGCATTTGTCTTTTCTCTTTGAAGCTTTAACAACGTTGTTGAACTTTTTTGTCTAGAGACAAGTGCATTTCATCGTAGAAATGAACGTTGACACGTATTGTGGAAGTTTGTTGTTTCTGTTTGATGGATGATGAAATGTTACAAACTAGGGCTGACTGTTCCCCAGATTCTGTCATTAAATAATAGCCCAACGACTAGTGGAATATACCATAACAAGATCGTACATACATGAGTAAATAATTAGGAACGTCCGAGAAGTACTGTACCTTGAAAATTGGAATAGCTGTAAGCATCACAACTCTATAAATACCTTATTTTAAAGTAAGCCGTTGTACTAGTCAGTTTAAGAGCGCACACTACCTGGTCGCCATTTTGTTTTTATCCAACGAGAACAATGTAAAAACAAACATTTTTTGAAACACTTCACGCCTACGATTTGCATAAGATATTTTTGAAATGAGTTTTATTTGTAATATGACAATGGCTCTGCTAAATACTTTTTGAAAAGGTTATTAATTTACTAGTTAAAATGGAAATTCAAATACAAAGTTTCTTCACATTTTGGACTTATATCATGGTCTCATAAATGAAAAGATTAAATTGCTCACTAAAACATTTATTGCACTTTAAAACAAAGTGTATTTCCTAAAAATCCGATGAAAAATGTAGGTTTGAAATGGCTCAAGAAAAGGCATGTTTGTACATTGTTCTAATGGGACGAAATTCAAGGTCACAGCCTTTGACCCTTTACAAAATAACGCCTTGGTTTAGTTATCTCTTTGTAATACTTAATCCCACCACAAATTCAGATAGCGTTACACAAAAGAAACTGCCGAGGTATGAACAAACTCCTCTCTTTGAAGGCTACTTATACACTGTGTTTATTTTTCTCCATTACTTGCTCTCAACATATGAATCAACACAACACAAGCGCCACACTGTTCAGCTATAAGCCTACACAAGTAGAAGCGATGAGTCATGTTTGGGAGTCCCTGAAAGCTTCTGCCCACGCACTATTGTAGGAGCTTTGTCCACATCTACTGCCAGCTGACTGTTCTCTATAGCACAACAACTGCATTGAAAGTAGTTTTCATCTTATCATTTATCTTGTAGTGACTTCTTTCTTTGTCAACGTTAAAATGTACGAACAATTTTATGAACATGGTTGTGCGTGAACAAAACGGTCAAAAAATATTTAAGATGTAAAGCTTTAAGACGGCAAACACTGCGTAATAGCTCAAGCAGTAAACTGGTCATTTCAAACAGATTTATCCTAGAACTTAAGCCACAACCATGTATTAAGCCACCAAACCGAATTAAACTGAAGGGAAGCCAAACACTAATGAGCAAATATAAATTATGCACATCAAAAGTAAAGGAAAAACTATACAATGTTAAAACATTGATTTGTTGATTTTTTATTTGTGTTTAGTTAGGTAAATAAATAACCTTCAATTTGTGTTGTCCGAAGATGCTAGCCTTGCTAGTGAAAGGCCTCGCAAGTTACAAGCTTGAAAGTATTGGCTTTTGATGTCATTATGTCTAATTTTAAATTGTTTTTAGCTGTTGTTTAATGGTAAACTATAGAGTTCATAAGTTATAACTAAATACCTAATTCCACAAATCTTTGATCTTGAATAAAAATAATACTCTGTTATTGAGTAAAATTGGGGTTTTTAAGCCAGCATCTTAAGGAAAAAACGCATCTTAGAATAATGGTTCAGTAATGTTTAGAGCAAATTTTAAAGCTGAACTATTGGCAATGGCTGTGTTCCCCATGAAAAGGCAAAGTATTTGTCTAGTTTACGTTAGGACTACAAGGTCCTTTATACAAAGAAATCTTCATCGAGTGATTCTTCAAAGTCTTGATTGAATTTGTCAGCGGTAACTGTGGGGATAGAACTCGCGCCACCGGACTGTATAATTCTAGAGTGGCGTGCGATACCAACCGGCCACGTGTTTTCTCTGTACGCTATTCTATGACTTAAATAACGTGTTTAGAAACAAACAAACGCAGCTCTTATACACTCAATCCTTTGTAAAATAAGTTTGAACCTTGGATAAAATGCCTAACATTTGTTACAATTAAGCGAAATGTTGATTTAATAAATAATGCACGTCTACAAAATAAAATCACTTTCTCAATTTCATTAGATACTCGTATGAGAGTAATTTCAATAAGGAAACTCATTTCAAATGCATCTACTTGTCAAAGCCCTTGCAGTTGAGCATCTCTGATTGTGAATGATGGTGTCACAGATTCAGCTCATTGTTTCACATCAGATATATGAATATGTAAATACGTCTGCGTGCAGTGTGATAGGCTGCTTTGTTTCTGTGTCAGTGAGGTGGAAGTATGATTCATTGCTCCGGCAGTTCACTATCGTGTTTCCTCTGATTCAATAACACTCCTGTTTCAAAGCTCTGCGGCTCACCTCGGCGAAATATAGTGGTTTATTTTTAACATGAAAATGTAAAGATGGTCTTACAAATATTTCTACAGGCTGCGTGGTGCGGGCAGGAAAAAGTAGAGGTCGTAAAGGTAAAGGTTAAGTTTTTCTTGTTTAACGAGGCGAATTAAGGACTACAAGGTCCTATCTACCACTCAACCTCGACCTTTACCTGGCGTTACCGTTTAGTCACCACATGTAAGTGGTGACTGCGGGGATCGAACCCGCGCCAGCGGAGTGAAAATCTCCGCGGATTCGCGCACGATTACAACCCACCATGATAGTACAATCGTTGTTCGGGAGTAGTTGTAGATGAAAGTACGTAGTTTGAAAACGGCGTCGTTAAATTAAAGGTCAATATTATCAGAAAACAGCTTCTTATTGGAACTTTAAAGTAAATTCAAGTGACACCTAGATGACACCTAGTAAGACTAGAGCTTATGGTTTCAAAAATATACAGGCTAGGTTTAGTGTCATCACCTCTAAAAATGTTTAAAAATATCTGTAGTTAAAGAATTGATGTATGTTGGAGCAAACAGCAATAACTTTACGGATGACGCTGCACATAAGACATAATAACAACGTGGCTTATGGCAAGAAAGGAAAATATCAGGATTAGGTTTTACTGGTTGAGAAATAATCCAAGTAAAACCATATAGCATAGTGAAAAATAGTCACAAGAAACGTTTGACAGACTGATAGAACATACTTTGTCAGCACAAGACAGTAATGTTTGTTAAATACGTTGAACTATTTAGTGGAAGAGATGAACCACTGTATGCATACTGATGATCTCCGCTACAGTTTCTGTGGTTGAAGTGTTTACATACAGCAGCTCTTCCCATGATACATATTCATAGACAAGACTGCGAGAAGCAAGTCAGATCTCGCTCACAACTACGGGAATTGAATAACTGTACTTAACGGTTTGTTGCATTTGTAGGTGGAAATTTGATTTAGAACTCTACACAATAAGGTGTTCCGTAAAGTTCCAAATTTCAAGTCAAAATATTAAGAGCACGTTTTTAAACCATTTTAAGATTCAGTGTTAATACTAATTTTCCTTTAGCCGATATAGCTCAGCTAACTTTATTACTATTCATTTTAGCACAAGGACTTGAGATGTACAAATCCTTTAGTATATACCTCGCCAAAAAATCCTAATTTGAGATATTCTTTTACCGGTTTCGGTACAATGAACCATTATCAGGAGGATCGTCAAAATCTTCACACTAACACTTAAAACATAAAAGTACATTAAAAAAGATATACATTAAGAATAGGCAGATAAAGTTGTAGAACAAATAGACAAATGGAAGAATATCTCTGTTAAGGATAGTTTGACAAGGTACATATTATTCATTTGGTGAACTACCTTTGGTGGAAATCGGCTTGACGTTGTAAACAGGTAAGGTTATCACACTTAACACTGACTTTAGTACATTGTATGGTTTTGTAGCTTGGGTTAACGTGCCAGGACTTCGAAATCAGTCTATTCCCACCAACCTAATCCTAGACCACTATATCCCGTTTATATCTCATTTTGGAATCATTAAAAAGGTCTCAAGTATGAAACCTTTTGTATTGTTTAACCCAAAGGTGTCACATTTTATTACACTAATAGTGAAAAGATACATTATTTTCGACCTCAACTTAAACAAGTTGGCAGTTCAATGAGTTCTCGTAACTTGATGTCGGTGCTGCTTGTCTCTTTCTAGACTATTACAATATAATTATTAAAATGGGATCATCGTAGAAGTACGATTAAAACTTTATTTTCATGCACTTTCACAACTCAATTAAATGTAGCTGTTATTTTGTTCGTAGATTTGAAACTTGTCAACTTGACTTCGGAACGAGGGTAATTAAAAGTTTCAAACCGATCGAGGTTTCCAGGAAAGTGTATCAAATCAACAAAGTTGATTACGGATCGTTGAACACAAATAACATGGCAGATGTTTACCTCTGCTATCTATTATTCCATGTTGTTTAATATAGGTATCGATTACATTGATCATTTTATAGACGTGAGTTTAGGTAAATTGTGAAAGCCCAACAATATTAGTGTTTCCAAGATATCTTTGCAAAATAAACAAGTAACGAAACAACACACCCTAATTTGTAAGTATATATTCTGCTCCATCCTGACATTTTTTTATCTTCAAAAGTATTCATAGAAGTTGAAATGTAAAAACACACGAATTGTATGGATTTTATCATAGGTTTATTGGATGGTACTACTGGACTGGACGGTGCACCACCACACGGACAAGGGTTGGGCGTCTCTCCAACAGTTCTTGTTCCACCTACACAATGGCAGTTTATGCAAGGAGTTATCTGTACTTAACTAAGCTTAGCAGCTTTCCATTTGCAATATGGAATGATAAATCATAAAACCGGTTCCTTGTTGTGACTCCAGTAAGATGCTTAGCAGAATAGCTTTGTACTTTTTAGCAAATTATAGTTTTTAGTATTTTAACGTCTTGCTGGTGATACTAGTTTAACATATCATTGCATCATTACACATTTATGTAAGCCTAATGATCATTGACTTTGAACCAGCTTTCTAAAGGGAGAGCCTTAACCTACAGTGGAACAACTATATCTAAAGATTTCATTTTTGACATAGTAGTTTAATCCAAACCAGGCCGATACGCAGCTAAGCGCTAAAGCGCCACCGGCATGAATGAATCGAATTTCCTTTGAATTCCATTTCCTTTGATCAAATTCGCTCCACTCACAGCCTTGCTTCGGCCTTCGGCCTCAGATTTTAAATTCTTTTACGACGGGTGTTCGAAGAGCATTCGAAACAGTATTTAGATGTACGCAAGTTAATAAATAAATAATTTATTGCGAAATATATTAACATGTTTTGCAATCGTCAATATAATTTTTTTCACTAAAATTGTCCATGCATTCTGCCTTTGACGTCAAACATACATATTGTTCATTCAATCTCTCCCATTCATTCGAACTACTCCACTCGCATTGTAAGTCGGTGATTTCTGCGGTCTCCCAGTAATAAATGTGCGTAAAATTCGTCTGTACTGTAAAACGCCTTTGTGACCGATATTTGTTTAGTCGAGCTTTGAACGCCCTCGGCATTTGCGCACTTTTGATCGAATTCGGCAACCGGTTGACTAATTGAACTCCTTCCGAGAAGGCAAACGTTCATGAACTACCGTTCTGTGACTCCCAGGACGATAGTTCTGCCTGCCTCTTGTTTCGTAAAAGTAAATGTCACTTTCTCTGATGGGGTCACATTTTGATTTGAAAAGAAGACAACTTTGAATAATGTAAAGGGAAGGTAAAGTCAATTTAAAATTTTGAAAAGCTAGTCTACTATATATTAATATTTTTATGCATGTAAAATGTAGTAATGCAATAAATGACTAATTTATTTTTATGAATGATGCTTGTTGCTTTACCGAAGATCTCCTATTCTCTCAACTCTCGTATCATATATCACACAGAAGCTGCCACCAACTGGCTGCACATCTACAAGTCAGTCACGTGACCGGTAATGGTGTGTTATACCAGTGATATTCACAGCCATTGTAAGCACTGGTTACACGAGGTGCTGGACGTGACTTGTACAAGTAGATGTGTATCTAAGTGAGATTTATAGCCAGTGATAAGTACACCAGGTAGTAGTAGTCTTACACGGCCGCTTATTGTTAAACGCGATCATTTGTCCCATTGTTCTACTGATATTGTTTACTGGGTGATTGATGTTATCACGGATTTAGATAAACGTTTGTAATGTTGGGTTTGGACGCTTCATGTGATTGGTTGTAACGCTGTTGTGTCTGAGGATGGTTGAAAGTATGGATGAGTGTTTCAAACTTAGTTTGATGGGGAGTTGGATGCCAAATTTAGATTTTACAAAGTGCGTAAGTATAATTTTTGCCCTTCAAACTTTAACTTTCCCCTTACCTTACCAAAAGTAAAGGTTGATTTTATACATATGAGAATGAAAGTAGCAAAAGAAGCAATAAAAGCGTCTATTCTTATAGTAGGTTAAATGGCCTTTTTATAAAACTCAGTACCGTAAGTTTAATAATATTTTTCGTATGCAAATATACGAGTTTGTTAATTACAAACAATAAAATTGGCTAAACACAAGCTACCATAATATAGACTGATCTAGCTTCCCGTAATGTTTTCAAATGAAAAGGGACTAGGCTATTAAAAATACTGAAACATGTAATTTTAAATGTAAATTATATGACTAATTGGTACAACTTAACTAACTGACAAGCCTAATCGGTTTGCAAGAAGTAGCAAATTAGTTTCATCATCCCAAAGAAAAGTAAGAATAGTAGGCCGGTTCGTATACCTTTTTTACGGTTTAGTTTCAAGTTTCAAAGTTTAGTCATAACGAAATGAAATCAAACTAATTGAAAATCACTGTTATAAGCCAAACTCTACACACAAAAACGCGCGACTAAACATGTTCTGGGTTTCGTAAACACATTCCATAAACATATGTTTCCATTTTTAATCGTCACAAATAGAAAGGAAACTTCAGTAGTTGTCGTACAGCTAGTCTCAATGCAACAAACATCACACAACCAGTAGCTCCCGGAGGCGCTAACAACGTTCTCCTCGGTGAATTAACGAAGTGGCGTCGGATTGGACATAATTAAACCAATATACGGTGAAATCAGTGGGTAGCGAGTCAGTCAAGTCTGGAGAGAGAGAGAGGGAGAGAGTGAGCGTGTGAGAGAGGAGACGTGTGGGCGTGCAGTGGTCGCGTGTGCAAGACTCTGGTCCAGTCAGTCTCCAGCGCGACCTAGAGAGACGTACCTCTGTCGTCCCTCCGTCTGTCGTACGTCGTGAATCATGTGAAGTGATGTGTGCGTGCTAGCCGTTTAATATTTTAAATCCGGAATGTAAAGGTTTTAAAAAATGAAGATTTTGGCTATTTTTGGACTTGTAGTGCTTACGCTGACGACTCAAGGGGTTGTAGGCAACAACTCGGAGAAGTGCGACGCCATACTGGTGCGTGTGATGCGGACAGCCGCCGCCGTGTTCACGGGCAAGGTGGAGGCCCTCAACGGTACCAGAGGGGAGGACCGAGAAGCCCTGGTGCAAGTCAAGAGGGTGTTCCGCAAACCGAAACTCCCGGAGGACAACGACGCCGGTAACTCCAACAGTGGTTTCCTCAGCAAGCTGAACGTCGTGGTGCCTCCGGTGACTAGTGTGCTTAATGACGAGTTCTTGGTGTGCATGGGGATATTTTCACCCTTGTATTCTCTGAGAGTGCGCGACACGAAGTTGTTTATAGTGAAGTTCCAGGAGCGTGCTGGTCACGGTCAGCTGATCAGACAGAAGGACAACTCTGTGCCCAAGTTTGAACTGCTGACTTGCCCTCTGCCCATGTCCGTCACTAACCTCAACAGGATCACCCTCGCTGTACAAGGTATGTTACATCTACACATGTATCACACTCTAAAGGTACAGGGTCATACAGTGAACTTGAATGTTTTTTGAAAAGCCATAGCTTGGTTAATTCTTTAGATAGTCATCACTTGCTGGCCTTAAAACAAATACAACAAAAATAGGGATTTTCATTTTATGTTAATCTTTAAGAATAACATCATGCATATAATGTCCACCTCCTCGTATGCATTTTCTTCTTTTTCGGTAAAGCTTTCCACAGGAAAACGGTTAATTTCTGTATTGATTACCTAGTTCAATTGTCTTAGGTGACGTAGTATTTCTTTGTATACTCTTTCTTTTAGATATGCTCATAAGAAAAAATCGTAAGGCGAAGGTTGGGAGACCTTGGAGGCCGTGGGTGTATCACCACAAGCAGAAATCAAATGCCCTGAAAAACATATTCAACTACACTCACAAAACAAACTGTCAGGTCTTAGTTTGTTGAACAACGAGGGGCAGTTATATAGATGAAACAAATAATACCTTTACAGTGTGTGGTCACTGAGGAAGTTAAGAACTTTCTCAAAATTAAGTTTTCCTATCAAATGTAGTAACTCTGGCATAAAGCATTTTCAACAATTTGTAGATTTACCACTTAGTGTTGAACTTTTATCTCGAATTCTCGTTATATCTTCATCAAGGCGAATGTGTCGCAGTGCATTACTTACTGATGAAACGTTTCAGGTTGGTTGATAATTAATCAATAAAAAGAAATTCACTTTTAAAATACAATTATTACAATGAACCATTTGAAGATTTAAACGTACAACTCAGTATGATAGTTCTAGTCTTTATTCGGCTTGTTAAAAATTATTAATTTTGCTAACTAGATTCAAGAAGAACCTTTAATATGAGCGTGAACTGGAAATGTGTACAATTATCAACTGGCATAGGTAATAATTCAAATGTGTTCATTTGGCACGATGACGCATTCTGTTTCACGGGCCAGACTATCCAACAAACATTGTAAACATTTAACAACTCGTAAACCGCTTCACACAATCATTAATCTGCTAGATTGCATTCTAGACTGTTTGTTGGCAACCTTGTGAGTTAGTTGCAAACACACTTTGTTTGAAAATAAGCTCAGTAAGATTTACGTAAACAGTTTGCTTTTGATTACGTGGGTTTAGGACAACGTGTTTGTGATATCTTTAGATTGATGCGCGCGTCGTTCTTTTAGGTTGGTTTGATTTACAGTATATGTTGTATTCGAGACCTGTATACAGGGTGAGTTTTAAATGTCCCCCCAACTATTGAAAAAGGAAATGTTTTTAAACCCTTGGGGAATGTTTTTATGATTATTATTCTGAAGTTTGTTTTGACGTATTTTGCGTCACCCACCCCCATCCAAAATCTAGGGGGGAGGGCCCCAAACCTTTCAAATGCAAATCCCCCCTTCAGGCATCTAAAAAGGAAATTTGTGTTGAACAAATTCAATGACGTAAAGAACAATTTTCTGTCTCGACTCGTTTTTTTGTTCTAGGAATTTAAAGATGACACAAAATCTGGTTTAAAATACCACATTTCCCATGCAATTTAATTGGAATTACAACATTTTTAAATATTCTGAGGGAAGCAGCACAACCATCAATATAACCCCATGTAGTATTTTGAAGACAAGTCATTCAAAATAATTTGTATGTGAAATGTGGCATTTTAAACCTAATTTTGAGTAATCTTGAAATATGTTTAGCAAAAAAGATTAAAGATAAAAAGTTGTTCTTTGCGTCGTTGAATTTGTATTAAAATTTTCTTTATTTTGAGGTGCCACAAAGGGAGTTAGTGTATTTAAAGAATTTGGGAGGGCCCTCCTACCCTCACCTGTTGGGTGGGGATTGGGTGACCGAAAGTACGTCGAAAAACTTCAAAATCCTAAAAGAAACATTCCCCAGAGGGTTTAAAAAATTCTTACATTTTCATGGTCTTTACTGCTAGTTTTAATACTTATCATGAACGAAAAACGAGTTTCCAACCTAGTGAAAATCGGACTACGTTCCGATTTTACAGCAAACACCACTATTGGCCCCTATTTTAAAAGGACATACCGGTTTTTCAAAGTTGTTAGTGTTTAATGTGTACAATTTACTATGTTTAGATAATTACAAGTGCTTGTTGGTCAAACTCCCTTGCAATAGGGGTCTTCTGGTATTTTGACTTTGCTGGCAAGGGAACTTAATTGAAACTTTTCCAAAAAGAACATGTACGCTAATTTTAATGGCAGCCGTACAAAATATGAGAACAGTAGAGCTCTTACACCTAAAAATATAACTATTCTAGGTTTACCCCTTGGATATCAGTTTTACAAAAAAATTGGTTATTGATTACATATTTTACTGCCATGCATATTACCATAACACTGATGCTGAGTATACTGTTTTGAACAAATGTTCAAAACGTGTTTATGCTGACGGGAAAGGATCAATGCTCATTACATGGTCTGGGTCTTGCCATGTTTATTACATAAGTTTCACATTTTTCAAAAGAAAAATCGCTAAAAACAGCAAAATATACAAATCTATAAATGGCTTCTCCAAGATCTATATAACTCCAAATTAGAATGAAAAACACAAATGATAATTAATTTGAATTTGATAAGACTGCGATCACTGGCAACCTAGATCAGATCGAGAGCATTAAGGTTATCCCTAGCATCAACACTAAGGAAGAATGGATGTCAATTAAAACTAAATAATCTTAAAGCAATTAATCAACTGACAGATCAACTTAGCTGTTAAAAATGTACAACAAAGTAATGGTTATACTTACTGTTTCCACCGGGCACGGTTAAGGCGTACGACTAACGGTTGTCAAAAAGTAAAATGTAGTGTCAATGCAAATACTGTCAGGATGTACTATCTAGCCAGAGTCAGAATATTTTATTTGCGGAACAAATAACTTGCATAGCAAATACCAGGTTGGTTAATTTATTGAACACATTTTGACATACACTCTACATCTACAGCGAACACACAATATATCATACAAACACTCACTAATTCTTTTAATAAAACATAGATGAGAGTATTTGAAAACAAACTATTTCCGGGAGGGACCAGTGGTGGATTGGATTCTCACGCGAAGCAGGAGCTCATCACTCCGGTAGTGCAGGTTCGATCCCTGCAGTCACCATTAACATTTTCGTAAGGTGACAAAACGGTAACGCTAGGTAAAGGTCAAGGCTCAGTGTGAGTGGTCCTCAGTGGACTTTGAAGACCTAATTTCGCCTCGTTAAACAAAAAACTTTATAATCTAGTTCTTCCGGATAACACAGCGTCAAAACATCATAATAATTAGCTAGAGATATTTCGACCTCGCTGTGGATTACCTTCAGTCACTAATTGGCTGAAACTGAGCTACTTGCTGTCTGCTATCATATTGGTGGCGGGCTGCAAACCGTCCATTGGAGCAGGGATGACACTAACGAAAATACTTCTTAGCTTCTGGTTGCCAGTTTAATGCTGTCTTCTTTGTTGAAGTTATCATAGTTTTCAATGGTTTCTCGGTTGTCTCTCGGGTAATATAATATGAAATGTTTACCAATACTTTGGCAATGTCAAATTCTTCTGCATGTTCCGTGTTGTAACTACCTTCTGCTATGGCCAAGTGGTTGTGTTTTGTGTACATGATATGTTCTTGAACTGTTGTCGTTGAAATGAATGTTTTACTCTTACTGGTATACACCGAACTGCAACCGCAAGGATTGTCGTAGACCGGGAGTCTTATAACTTCAACAGTGCATCGATAATAACTTCAACATAGAAGACAGCATTAATCTTTCCAGAGGCTGACAGCCAGTCCTGAAAACGTATTTTCGATAGGGTCACAGCCAATGACAGTTGGTATTCCTGCTCTATTAAACGGCAGCCCCGCCACCAATAGGATAGCAGACAGCAAGTAGCTCAGCTTCAGCCAATCAGTGGCTGAAGATGGTACTTCACAGCGAGACTGAAATATCTCAAGCTAATTATTATGATGTTTTGACGCGGTGTGAACCGGAAGAACTAGATTATAGGTTCGGCACTGGCCGCGAGACCAACTTTACCTTATTTTTTACGTAAATAAAAACATTTTTAACTGAGCTTGAACTTTTGCAAACCTAACTATCAGTGTAGAGAAATAAAAGAATTGCTCTCTGGTAAATAGTGTACCTTTGAAAAAAAGTATTTAAAATAAGCTTTCTACGAATGAGATATTCAAAGACAAGCGATATGTTTTATGAAAATAATATTTTCAACACTATATAAAACACAACCGTTGTGATGTAAATGATTAAGATTAGTGTATTACAACGTTATCGAGGGAGGCTACAGACCATGTGCAGCTCTGTAGAGCTATCGAACTAGGATTTATGTGTATCTGACCGCATAATTGTGGCTCAACCGCATTAACATATATACAATAATTACAGTGCATGCAGCCAATACGCTCACCTACGCAATGTTTGTATGCGGGTGTCACTTGTGAATAGCTCCATCAATCCATTCCAACAGGCACAATAGAAAAATACAAGTCTATATATTCTACTAGTTTGATATCCCATCTAACTTTATACCGTGTGTATACATTATGGATTAAGATTATACATGTATGAAACGCATTATGGAACATTACTAGCTCATCCCGAGTTCAGGGTAAGTTATAAATAAAAGAAAAAACTGCTTAACAATACTTATTTGAAGTCTATTCCCAATTTTCATTTAAGTTTATCTGGACCATTTATTTTTATGGTTTTAATAATTTTTTATTTACGAAAAAATTACAAAATGCACTTTATGGTACATTTTAAAATATGCGTTCTCACAACATATTTTTAAAGCCCAAGTCTGTTCAAAGCCTGTATGTCTAGACAGTTTCAACATATAAAGAAGACATTCACGGTGTTATGTTTCAATACACTTTACATTCTCTGATTACGGAGATTATTAAAACAATTGGAACAAAATGCCAATTTAAATCTATTCTCGTTCAGTCCTTACGGTCAAATTATCTTCAACTCTTTTCTTGATACGCGTTTAGTAAAATTATGCAGCACATTTGTGCAAAAGTAAGGTTTATAGACGTCTTGTGATTTTCTAGGTCAGTATGCCAGTCAGTGGTGTTTGGATGTTATATAAAATAATAAATTCGTTAACCCAGCCGGTGTGAATGATTTCATATCACACCAGGACCAAGTACGGAATGCCAATTCCCCTTATAAGTGCCAACACACGCCTGTCAGTCGTTTAGCAAACCCGTAAAAGTCTACTCCATTTAAATTTACAACCTTCTAGCACTGCCCCATAACGTCACTTTCACAGCCAGCTGGTGTAAAAAATATAAAAGAAATTATTTAATGGTTAAATATGCAAATGTTAAACACGACAGTTATGACATCTTTAACTTAAACGAGCTACGGATATTTGAATAATTAATTATTTGATGTGTTGGTTGTGTATTGATACGAACGAATATTGCGTCAATTACAGGCAATTATGCAAATATCCTTCGAATGTTACACATATAACTTTTACTACATCTAAGATTTAATAGAGTGTTATCGTAAATAAAATAAATTTAAAGAAGCGTTCTGATGTATGCCGCTAAAGCCTTTTCCTTACCACATTGTACAAGACACAGAAGATATTAGTCGTGACGCGTTTTTAAGAGATTCCCCGAGACTTGAGAGAACAATAGACTTCTAGCTCTATTTACAAAATATTTGAGTTGTTCAAGCAAAAACATATTCCCCTGGTACTAATAATTTAAAATGATAACTCATTTGTTGCGAAACGATAGTGTTAAAATACAGAGTAACAGTATCGTATTATTTTTACCTTACGTGTAATTTTTGTCCGAATAAATCATACGATAAGAAATTTATTTTAATTTTTTGTTTGTAAAAAGCTAGTCAACGCGTCAGCGATTTTGTGCTTATGCTCAAGATCTACGCAGACTACTAAATAAATATTTACAATTTTGATAGTTTGAAACTTTAATCATACAAAAATACTCGTCACTGAATAAGTTGGGGAAAACCTACTCGAATGTATTTAAACTCACTTTTGAGCTAAGATAAGTACAAAAAGCGTGTTTTTTTAATTGTGACCATCAAGCTTACAGCATAGTGGAACACGCCCCGAGTCCTCTTTAAAGAAAGAAGACTTTCCTGCTAGCAAGTTGAAACATATACGATGTCTCATGTTCCTTTTATGAGCCGAATGCAGGAGTTGGGAAATCTTGTCGCCCTGGATGTTGATTTCTTCCACGACTCACTTGGTACCTTCAGATGGAAATTTTTCACTCTTCAAGCTCTTCTGCGCATATAATTTCCCACTTTTGTCCTTCCAGTCACACCATCATGTCGCCCCGACCAGCTAACCGATTTCCCTCTTTCTTCTTCTTCTCCATATCAATCCAAAACCTAACCTCTCTTTCACAGTACTTTTCATACATATTTTGTAAAATGTACTTACCAAATATTTATTAACTTTAGCATGCAAATAAGTAGTCGTTGTTGTATTCATATAGTCTATTATTATCTGTTATTAGCTATATACATTACGTTAATTATATTTAAATTTATTGTTGTTATCACTTTATATATTCTATTATGTTACTTACGCTTGAATCTATATTCAATGTTATTAGCTTACTCCATATATCTCTTTCTCCATCTATAAGCGCACTATAATTATGTTCCATTTACACTATCGCTATTATGTTATATACCATTTCTTTCATGCATATTATTGTAAAATGACACTGTCGTTGATAAATAAGTAAATAAATAAAAATATAGATGAATTTCACGTCAATCAGTACCGGGTAGACCATTTAACGTTATAACAAAAACAATACCGAAACCTCCCCCGTCAACGACCTACAACACGCATGACCGCGCAGGCCTACCTCAGTGGTCATGGTCAGACCTGAGGACCACAGGGTAACCACGCACATGATATATGTAGACAGTTAGAGAAGAAGGCCGAGAGAAGCGACGTTTATGATGATCGCAGACTCGCCCAAATTGGCCGACAGTTTGTCAAGTTTGACATTATATGAGAACTCCCACACTGAACACCGAACATTAGGCTACGAAATGGATCCTTCGTGATTGAAGACCGTTCGTTTCTGAATCTACGGTCTTCAAATCTTAACCTGTCCATCTTACCGTCTCATCATGATGATTGTTGATCGTCTTGGGACATTGGCTGATAGTCTTTAAATATACAGACCAATTGAAATGTAATATTAAATTGAGCAATTACGAATATGTGTGATATACAAGTAAAGGTACAATTATGCCAGCTTAATGTATACAACTATAACCTAGTTCTTCCGGTTCACACCGCGTCCAAACTTCATAATTAGGTTGCGATATTTCAGCCTCGCTGTGGAGTACCATCTCCAGTCACTACCAGTTTCAGCCAATCAGTGACTGAAGATGGTACTCCACAGCGAGACCGAAATATCTCAACCTAATTATGAAGTTTTGACGCGGTGAGAACCGGAAGAACTAGATTATAGATGTGACACCGGCCGCGAAAGCCTAAGAGTTAAGTTTAATGTACACACTTAATACGTTTAATGAACACAGTACATTTTGAACGTGGATATTTTATTGTTCACTAACCGAAAGAAAGGACAAAACAAATTAATAATTAAATTCGAGTAAGTAAAAGTCTAGTGTTTTCTAACAATTTTGTTGGACCCGATATTGTCGTAATCATTAAAGACCTAAGTTCCAAACGGTTTCGTGGATTTATGAAATAGATAAATCATCATAAGGAAATAATACTGTTCTTTAGCACCACATCGTGTAAAACAGATGTTCTAAATGCAGCCTACCACATTTTCACACAAGGAAAATTACCTTATGCCGTACACTTTAATCTCTTTAAAACAACGTTTTCATAACCACAACAAAAAGAATAGTTCTAATTTTATTTTACCCACAGTGTCAATACTGTTCACAGTAGCAGTGAAGGTCACTCAACAAGTTCACACTGATTGTGTTTACAACCACGTTATCGAATCAGTACTGAATTGAATGACGCTATCAGTGAAGCACACTGGAGGAAGTGAAAGCAAAACGCTCTCAAGACTCAAGACGTGAAGATAAGCTGGCCGTGACAGTCGCGACACTTGTCTTCTCTAATGGCCAGTCTCACTGTCGGTGTTACACATGTAGTGTTACGTACGAATGTACAGATGAAAGATCTGCTCCTTCTGTGGAGTAGGTCCAGGGAGCAGATCTGACCTGGGAACTAGTTCAGAGAGCGTTTTAGGATCCGAGAACTAAGACATGTGTTTAATTAGTAGAGGACTCAAACACAACTGGGTTAGATTTTAGATGTTTTTTTGACTAACACAGCTTTATTAGACAGCTGTTTAAGTAAGTGCAGTGGAAAACAGTGGCAATACAGAGGGTTGCAATCTAACGATCACCCTTGTTATAAATACAATGCTACTCGTAGTTTTAAACTGTAATCTGAGCCATCGATGTTTTACTCAGGTTGGATTTAAATTAGCTTATCAGTTTCTATTTCTATTGTATTTGAAAAAGCTACTTTGAAATACGTGAAATACAATAAGAGTATCTTTATACCTCCGAAAACCCCATAACAAATTTATAAATTAAACAATATGACTCAATTTACCTTGAACAATGAATTTACTCCTGTATTTTGTTAATTTTAATATCGCAGTTTCAATGAGTTTGAACAACAATATTGACAATATTACGACAAAAATATTGTTCATGACTCATCATAAAAGTGTCCTATTTTGATCCTAGCTCATTTCTCTTTGGCTCAGATCAAAACCTTTAGTTTGAGACCTAGAGGTGAAAAATATAAAACTACCGAGTTTATTCATAAAACTGAAATCGTACATTGGATATTTGACCAAATATAATAATGTTGCACCATGTCAAAACGTATCGTTCATCGCTCGTCCCAAAAGTGTTTTGGGTCCTCACTAGTTTTAGTGGTTTGGATTTTATAATTAACCTCGTGTCAAAAGCTTAACAGTAGGACATAGTGATACAAACTAATATACTAGAACAAATCACATACAAGATCTTTAAACATATATTTTAAATGCACGTCCAAACATCTATATCTTCTTTTGGGAACAAAACTATGTCATCCAAACGGATTTTCTGAACGGACTAGCCGAAACTAGTTCCGTTCCCAATACAACTCCGTAAGTGAAACAGCTCGACCATGTATCACTCAAGTGTGTACATCACTCGAGTCACTCACTTAAGTGTGACCGCTCTTAACACAACCATTCGCCCCACAATCTGGTACATAAGTACTCTTGTAGCACATAACTGCTCGGAATCCCGGCTCTGTTAATGGACCAGCTTTATATTGGCTTTTACTCACGTCTACCACTCCAATGACAAAATCGGCTCTCTTGGTTTCATTGTTTTTGCTGAGTGCTTTTGAACGATCCTGTGGTTTTTTAGAGGAGTAAAAAAATAATAAAAGAGTGTGATGAGTGTTGTTATTAATGTTACTTTGTTATAAAGTACAACACATCACAGCAAAATATCACCAACGTTATCGTCTAATACTTGTTTTAAAAGAAGCCACTAGTCCTTAGTATATGTTTTAGTGAATCGTAAAGGAAACAAGTCTTGATTATAGGACATTCAAACGGCCATACGTTTTCCGTCAATTACAGGATTTCAATTTCCGCTACCTCCACAGCCCGTCATAAATTAAGGCCGCACCTCGACATTCCCGTATTCTTTTCTTGCGGTAAAGAAAGGCCCATAAATCCTACAGTCGGGAGTATCAACCGTGTTATCAACGTAATAGAGGGACACTGCGTGTGCGTACAAGGGAGTAAACAGACGTGAATAGTAATGCACGCAGTGTGGGAGTGTAGCGGTGCGCAGTGCTACCCACGCTGTACGCATGCGCTCTCTCCTCTGCGCGGCGCCGCGCGCACCTGTCACCTGACCTTGTCACCAGGGGTGTACTGCGCATGCGTGGCGCAGTGTGTGTTGCTACACGGGCAGGTAGGGTTGTGAGCAACCCTTAGCCTCAGTACCAACCCCCCACGCGCACCCTGACACCCTGCAGCCCCCACCCTGCCCGCAGATGCGCACCGCCCGACCTGATACACGTGGCGCAGCGGAATCTACGTGGGCGGCTCACCTTCCGTCCGCTCTTTGCGTTCCCGCGCGATGTCACGATAAAATAAAGACTCCGGACCCGGTGTTCCCTGTTACATTTACATAATCTACATTCAGTCTTGTGATTGCTGTCAACTCTATCCCAGTCTACGCATCTGCTCTCCTCGATGTCGATAGCCGAGAAGAGAAAGTAGATGACTCTTTTGGTGTAATGATATTCTAGGAATTCCAATTCCTGTTTAATTATTTACTTCGTCTCTAACGACTTGAGTAGATGGTAATTTCCACCTGATGATTAGAGCTGTGGATGACTTTGTTCGTTACTGGTTATACGGTCTAAACGTTCAGGTACTGAAACATCGATGAGATCGCTTGAAAGTAGTACTTTTGTACAGAAAACCAATATATTTTAACAGCTGAAATGACTTGTTTTACTTATTATTTTTACACCGTAGAAACCAACTCTGGCCTGTATAATAATTGTATAAGTGAGCTATTCATAAAACATTTAACAAACTTATTACTTTATTTCCAACGATACAATTCAATAAATATGTAGGTAGAATATACGAGTAATTATATACAGGCTAGTAGTTTAACATGATGTATGTGAAACTATGTGTATTATCTGGAAAATCAGCTCTAAAGTCTACCTACTTTAATTTGTAAATAAACTACGAGTATATTGATAATTTTGTAGCCCTCTGTTTTGTGAAACTGCATGTTCGATATTGCTAATCCCCTTTTTAATAAATGTATTTAATACATATATATGTACGGCATCAGGATAGTTTATGTACCACCGTATACAATGATGCCGGTTGTCTTTATAAGAACCCTTTTAAGCTTGACCAATATAACTATTACAGAGATTTCTCGCTTTTAGTGACGGGCTGGTTTGATTTATATTTATACTGTGTAACCCTGCAGTTTCCTTGACCGTCATAAAGACGTAACCGTTACAGTGTTTTGTTATAATTTGGTAAAGAGTTTGGTACACACTACAAAAAAAACACAAGTGTAAAGCGTAAATCCTTCTTTTACATACAGAAAGTGTATTTGTATCACTTCATGCCATTTATTGAAGTTACTGGTGCTTTTTAAAATGGTTTCATGGAAATATATCTCCATCACAAACATAATTTACATAATTTAATAGTAACTAGTTAATATTACGTCCTTGATCTTATTTCACTAAAACCTACAATGCCCGTGCTATTGTCTATACTCCGACGGTACATTATTTGCCCTGCATATATTGACTGGAGTAGCTGCGTGTCGGCCGGTGTGAGATGGTATCAGCTGTTTATCAATCAAATTGACACATCGGTCCAAGCTACTGTCTGCAGACCGAGATAACGCTGTTTGGCTGTTGAGTTCAAGCCATCGACCCTGGTGATTAATCATTGTATTCAGACAGAAACTAGTGAATTAGAGCAGACTTGATATCAACAGTCTCCTTGGACAGAGTGAGAGAATAGTGGGGAATTGTGAGCTAGTTCTCTGACGGTTGAAAAGAAATATTTTTTAAACTTTTAGTACGAGGGTCATCCAGAAAGTAAAGAACGTTTTGGCATGGTCAAACAAAAAATAAAGATATCAACACAAAACTTTATTTACAAATCCATAGAACCTTCCTCTACTTTTCTACGCAGTCGCCATGGATTTCAAGACACTGGTTTTAACGTGGGACCAGTTTTTCCATACCAATGTTCTACTCATTTGCCGCCAAAAACATGAGCCAGGATTTCTTAGCTTCTTTGAGTTCCTTATCGTTAGAAAACTGTTTTTACCCAAATAATCGTCTAGCTTCGGGAATAAGTTATAATCACTCGGCACCAAGTCAGGGCTGTAGTCGTTTGTTTTCTTGGCATAAATTCAACATGGATTAAGCCCTTTCGATCCCAAAAAACAGTTGCCATGACTTTTCGAGTGTTTAAATTTCACACTTTACATTTAGCGGGGTTTTCAATTGTCGATGCCATTATTAATTACTGTGGACACGAGACGCGTAATCACACAGCAACGAACCTACACTCAAACTGAAGAGGAAGAATGTAGCTAGCAGCTGCGCTCGTAGTGAGGGTGTGCGGCGCGTGATGCGCAATCGTTCTTTACTTTCTGGATGACCCTCGTACTAAATAATACGTGCACTGTGTCTGAAGTTAAAGGAGGGTAACATTTTGTACGCGCAATTTCATAGAAACCAGACATTGAGGACTACGTGAAAAGTAAATAATAGGCCTAACCAGGCCGACACGCAGCTAAGCACTTAAGTGCCGCTAGCATAAGTGGAATTTCCTTTGCAACTTGTGACTATAATTCGCTCCACTCACAGACTCACAAAGTTCCTTCTCCAAAAAAAGTTTCGTTAGTTGGATTTTGCTGGCCAACAAACTAGACTGAAATATTTACAAAAGGCACATTTGTTCCAAATTTTGTGAAAATCGGACAAAAATGCTATTTGTAGAGATGATACTTTTACATATGTATATAATTTGTTGAAACATTACTCAAAACGTGTTTTGGGGACCAGGAGCGTTTTTATGTATAATAATAGCTATTAAAAGGCCCAAACATATGCTTTTACTACGTTCATATTTAATAGTGGTGGTTTAGAGTGCTCAGTTTTGTTTATGTCCCATAAAACAATGTAAAACAAGCAGCTTCGTAAGACATCTACCCCTATAACTTTCATCAGATAACAAACAATTTGTTTATAATACGCGTATGGAAATGTACTTCAGTGACTCCACTGGCTACCTTTTTGAAATCCGTTTAGCTAAATGATAAGACAAGTAATGAAAATACGGTATTTCTTCACATTTGGCCTTACACGTCACGATCTTTTAAAAATGACGATGAACATCCAGCTCAGCGGGGTACTAAATCATTTGTTGCATTTTAAAAGAAAGTTTATTTCATACAAATCCCATAATAATTGTACACAATAATGTTCTGAGAAAATGTGTGCTTTTACATTGTTCTTATGTTACAAAGTTCAAGGTCACAGAGCACTACTGCGCACTCTTAAAGCGTTTGGAGTTTAGATTATGGGTGTCACTCGTTAAACAAGCTAAAACATTACTTCCTATTTGTATAGCAAAATAGAATATTAGTATGGAATTCATTGAGTTAAAACAGTAATATTTTGAATTCCATGCACGTTAGTGCTTAGTTATGGTCGTTAATGTTTACTTTTAATTATTTTTTAAGTATTTCAGTGGCAAATGTCACAGGGAAACAGTCTATTCAAATTTATTTTAGTCAGCCAAACCCCAAAACATACAACTTAATTTTTAAAACTCATAGTTCTCCCAATTCATAGTATAGTTAGGCTAGTTGGATAAAGCAAAACGTCGGCCCTCACGATGTAGACTTTTGTTGAAACAGCCATACACCAGTGATAACCTACAAAACCATCTCTACCCAAACCACACGACATTTTCCCAGCATTAAACGAGCTCCAGAAGAGTTCTGTATATCAACGTAATGTAAAACTGTCATAAAGTGGAACGATATGGCAATGTAAAGTAGGTAGTTTGTGGCAGGAAGGGGGTCAGAGAAGGAGATGGTCACTAGATAGAGACAGATTACTACGTGTGGACGAGTTGAGGGGTGCGGGAGGAGGGGGAACGATGTTTTTGACAAATGATGTGTTTTCAGCTCTACTTTTTCTCAGGATCATGGGAGGCTTAGCCAAAAATGTCCTGACAGGGTTGAAGGTAGCTTAGCAATCTTTCTGTGAAAGATTTCTTATTGGAATAATAATACAAGTTATAGTGCTAACAATCCAATTTAAGTTTTAACGCAGAAGGTACTAACTAAATATTGGATATATACATATAAAAGCTGAAACACTAAAGAACTTCTTGAATAAGTCCAATTAAAATTCATTTCTAGAGATTTCATCACTTTTAAGATACGCCCACTTTATCGCATGCTATATCTTTAAACTAGCTCGTTTATACAACATAATAATAGAGATGGAAAGAAAAAGGAATTTTGGTATTATTTGAAGATTGTTGTAGAAGGATTAATGTTTTAAAGATGTTTTTAATTTTATGAAGTTTACGGTATTCAAATAAACATGACTTATAACATAATTGTTTACCACTTGTTCCATGATTACTTTTTATTAATATATCCATTAAACCATCAACCAATCAATATTTTGAACCACTACAAACCTATACTTTTATTAAACTATCATTTGTAGATAGATAATTACTTGTTCTGATAATGTGAATAATATTTAGGAATAACCAGTCCTAATAAATGAATTTTTTGAAGATTTGCACAATGCACTAAGAACCCTGATTTTTCCATTGTCCCTTGATTTTCATCATTGGTCCTGTTTCTTCTATCTTATCTTGAAAACCAGTGTCAACAAACATGCTCACACTTATAACCAGGCTTTTTTTATTGTAGATGTTTTTTCTGGAAATACATTGTATGACTCATGAACTATTTAGTAGGATTTGTAAGCTTGATAAAGAACACACTAACCTAGATACAGTAGGGAAACATATACTAGAACATCAGACACATACTGGAAGTTATAAAACTTTAGGCTCTCACGGCCGGTGTCACAACTGTAATCTAGTTCTGCCTGGTTCAGCCCACCACGTTAAAACGTCATAGTTATTAGGTTTAGATATTTCAGTCTCGCTGTGGAGTATCATCTTTAGCCACTGATTGGTAGAAACAATAAGGGTAATTGCCTGTATCCGGTGGCTAAGTCATGGCTTGCAAAGCACAAGGTCGTGGGTTCGATTCCCGGCGCAGGCACATGGGTTTGGACCGCTTTCTTAAAGGCCTGATGCCCACACCCCTAATGTAAAGTATATAAGTAAAAATGATTAGGCGTAGACAGTAAAAGGGTATACAAATGTCATACCGTTAACAGCTACAGCGTCAGCCTCTTCAAAATGAATAAACAAATTCAACACCCCGACCATAGTTTACATTTTCCCAGGACACTCTTACACCGTAATTCGTTTAATAACAATACTTCTCTCCCCGATACTATAATTTACAAAATTTAATATTGTTTCACTAAATCATCACCAGTTTCAATAATACCAGGGTGCCCGGAGTGTACAATAGGTGTGGGAGGATGATTAGTTTTTGTTAGGCTTTCCTCGCCCGAGTACAATGCCTCCTCTCCGGTCCCAGGGTAAATAATAGAAGCTGCGCGAGTGTACGCCTCGAGGGTTCAAAGGGCGCGGGGTTATTACATTACCCCTCCCAGGGCTTCTTAAATCACGAATCATTTCCCAGATTTGAATTTTTATACCGGTATTACAGACGGATTTACCTCTTTTATTAGAGGAATAAAATGACACCGGAGAGGATTCGGGGAGGTCTATCGCACCCCCCGCTGGGCGGTCTTCTGTTTTGCTTTACGATTGTGAAAGTGTTTTTGAAATGTATTCTTTTAATGGTTGGGTTACAATTACTGTGATTACGAGTGATATCATGTTCTGTACGTAAACAGGTTTGATTACTGTAATCCATAATGTACTGTCCATTTGGGCCCTGTTTAGAATTTAAGAAGGAATAAGGAATACAATATAATAACTATATTCTAGACTTCCAGCATCATAACCAGTCATAAACATAACATCAAGATTGTCAGACGTTTCGCCCATTTTGTGATTTGGCATCCTCAGTGACACAGCTGAGACTCCCAAAGATGCCTCACGGATGCCACCTCACAGAATGGGCGAAACGTCTGACAACCTCAATGTTAGTTTTATGACGCGGTATGATACCAGAAGCCTAGAATATAGTTATGACTCTGACCGCTCAAGCCTACGTATTAAGATACAATATAGTAATGTCAAATTTGTGTTTTCCAAAGCTAGTAAGTGTATTTAATCACACAAACAACTGTCTTAAAAACTTAGAAAAAGTAACAACTTTTCATCAGTAGGGTTTCCTCGCACATCTACTTTGATTTTTTTATAGTAATTTTATCTTGATAGCACAGGAAAATATTTCTATTTGCCCGTACTTTGTCTGGACACATTGTATCATTGTAAAATAACCATAGTTAAATCTATGATTACGATTATGTTCACGGACATTACAATAGCAAACGGGTTTGGAACCAATATTGATTTTCTCTGTACACACTAACGATTAACACTATGTACCTGTAGATTGACGCCACTAAAATAATCTACGGTTTTCAACACAAACCAACATAACTTTCCATCGTTGAAAATACCCGGAGAGTAACCTGACAAGTATATTATCAAATTTCTCGCTTCTAGCAGTTCCATATTGAACCATGTAATTACTGGATACTCCGTAAGTTTGCCGGAGGTGCAGAGCTCCTGGTAGAATTGCAAATGACCTAATTGTAGCCCATCAACAACACGTCTGATAGAGGATTGAACTGGCGCTGGTAGCTGTCAGGCAGTGGGAATACTATTCGAATATCTACTCTCCGTTTCACTCTCAATTAGAAACATTGGTAAAGTTTTCAACTTTTATTTAATTTAAACTAAAAGGAAAGTGAATTATTTCTAAATCAAATTAAATTTGAATGCAGATTTATTTAGTACTCGGAATTTGATGCTAGTATTTCTAGGCTCTCAGAGCTATTCTTTTCATGTGTTTTACTGCTAACAATTTTCGTGGAACCTATTTTCACTACCCCATCGGGCGTAAGTGTCTTTCGTATGTTTAAACCTTTTCATTCATACCTTGTAACTCCAAACTATTAAAAGAAGGAATTGCTGAACACCTGATAATAATAAAAATCGAAATAATCAAGATCGAATTTAAGACAGTTTTGATAAAAAAAGGGTGAAAGTAAGCCGAGGTTTTGTGGTGGATAGGTACATATAAATTTGCCATTTAAACAACATGGCAATTAAATTTTTATTATCAATTGAGAGGTAAACGGATTACATGTTTCCAGTATATCGTCTTTTAACAATCATATTGGTCCTACCAAAAAACCCCTAAATTAAAACATTAGTTGGTTTCATCACCGAATTGATTGCGGATCTTTAACAACGCCAGTGTCAAGTACCATTATGTTTATTATTGATTTGTTTTCAACCAAAAGTGATCCATTCAACTGGGATCTACTTACTGTGTATTACATGCATTTATAATTTTGACATTTTGAACCCTACTCACTATGTACGAGATCATGATCGCGTATTGTTATGGAAGTACATAATTTGAGGGTATTTCTATTTAGGTTGAATTGTTTAGAGTATTTTAGGAAAGAGACCTTTTTACCAGAAACACCTCACTCAGTGGTTAACTAATTATGCTACGTTTTTGACATCAAGAGTTTAAACAAGCTAAGAACGTCTTTAGTTATGTCCATCGGTGGATATGAAACGAATCGTTAATAATGCACCCAATGACTGATACATGCGTGATAGACTTGTAAAGTGTAAGATAGGGAATAATACTTAAATCTAGATCCAGCTAATGGCTAAACATAGTAATTACTGATTCGGCAGGCTGTTGTAGACTGTACACTGTAATACACCCCTGGGGATTTCCTAGTTATATTCAGCAATAATGCATTGATTATGCGGTATAATGTGCCATAGACTCCTAAAGGTTAGTGTGAGCTTTTTTTAGCAAGATCCTTTGCTAATACAAGAATTGAAGAAAGGGTAATCAGGGAGGGTGTAAGGCATAGAAACAAATGACAGTACAGTATTTACTGATATAATATTAAATCCCGACTTTGACTCAATCAAATCACACCCTCCCTGATTACCCTTTCTTCAATTCTTGTATTAGCAAAGGATCTTGCTAAAAAGCTCACACTAACCTTTAGGAGTCTATGGCACATTATACCGCATAATCAATGCATTATTAGTCGTAAAACTGTTATTAATCTGTTTACGGTATTGATTAGTTCAGCCAGCTTCCTTAAAATGACTTCTTTAAGACATTTTTGGCGTTACATCTCAGAACAAACGGTAACTACTCTTAAATAAATATGACAAGTATTTGGTTGCATAGTTTTTATTTGTTGAGCAAACGAAAATGAGTGCATTCTCACTCTTGACTACAAAAATAAAGGTGTACATTTATGCTATTTTTCTCTTGTAGAAAATATTTGCGTTAGAATAGCTTAATAAATTGTGTTCAAAATGATTCCGGTCATTAATCTAAGATCAAGTTAGAATTTGGAAAATATCGCGTCGTCAACAGCTTTATAACCGCGTTTTTGTAATTGTTTCCCATTCATCTTCGTACCGTATATTTTTTCAACCGAACTTTGTAAACAATTAAAATACATGAAGCTGAAAACCTACAAAATATATTAAATGCACAAAGTAGTAACATACTTTCTAGCAACGGTCTTCTAGAACCATGACATATTATCCAATCGGCAGCTTCTATAAAGGACCACTACTAATACTGCTCGACATACAAGTACTTCCCATATGATCATTACAATATCATTGGCTCGTTTATACCACAGCGTCTGGCATTATACAGGCGAAACCTGTTGACCAAGATAAAACTGAACCTCATTAGTATCATTAACATTATAATGACTGAAAAACATCTCCGGACATCAGGTTTACAACCCACGATGTCTGTTAGGCGGTAATAGGCGTCATTGCCTTGTAATTTGCCAGGCGTTATCGATACAACGTATTCAAAATCATTAATTTTATGGACAAGAAATGAAGTAGCCGGTTTGTGGTGGGTATTGTACTGGTGTTTAAATAACCCTTTTGCGTATAAATTAACACTGACTACACACACGTTAGTATACAGAGTGTTCCAGACACCGTTCAAGACAGGTGCTTTACTCAAAATCTACAAGAGACATGTGTGTGTACGTCGTTGAATTTGTGTTTAAATGCCCCTTTTGACGTGCCACAACAGGGGGTTTGTATTTACAAAATTTGCCCCCGGATTTTGGGTGGGGGTGGGTGACGCAAAGTACGTCAAAACACACTTCACAATCCTATAAAAACGTTCCCCAAAGGGTTTTAAAAAATTACCTTTTTTAAAAGTTAAGGTCAGGGGGACATTTAAAACTTACTCTGTATAAATCATGAAATCGTACAATGTAAGGAGATAGCGTAGCAGTGCTAGATGCTTTGAATAGTCAGGTGTTCTAAGCCAGTATTGTCTAGAGGCTACTTAAGGGCTTAGTTCACCAATACACAAAGCGAGTTAAAGGTATGGACACTCCGTATTAAATATTAAACGGATAAAGATAGAAAATTGAAACTTGGGATTTCTTAATAGGAAATAAAAGTAACCTTTTTAGTTATTATTACAACGTTGCCCATTTCCCCAAAACAGGACTTTTAGGGGCAGCTCAAAATGTTATAAGGTATGACCAATTAAGTGACACATCATTTAAAAGGTCATCGTTAAAGAAGAAAAATAGTAGAAAATAGAGCTTTCTATCTCAACTTAGTACACAGTTGCAGCCTCTAGTGAGTTTTACTTCCATTAGCTGCTATTTTGTACTGGGTTGAGATAGAAAGAACACTTTTAAGGCAATTGGCTATTCACTCAATTCATCCCATAATGTGCCCAAAATGTATAACCACCCTGTATATCAAACAAAAAAACAACTTACCAACTCTGAATATATTAAATTCAAAAACTACAACTACACGGAAAAATGTCACGATATTATTTTTAACGAGACTTAGTGGAACACAGGCCGAGACAAGCAGCTCCAGCTGACGTATACCGGTACTTAGCTCCGTGACTGGTTGTTATATCTTGATAACACTTTATCGCTGGTTATTAGGATATTTTATGACAATAATGAAGTTAGTAGTCGCTATCAGAGAGCGTATCAGACCCGCCTAGTGCCTTGGGCAGCACGATCCACTGCATGGGCTCTTACCGCTATGTGTGTACCTATGTACAATGTTGCTAAGTTAATGTATGGCCATATGTTGTACTTGAATGGAAAGCTATGAAGTAGGTGGCCGTTGGCTGAATCAGAAATTGCTATGAGATGATGATGGCATTTGTTTACGTCGAAAAAGGTGTTTGAATAATATGGATGAGTCATGTTACTCGGTATGGATAACTGGATAATAATTTTATTTGCGGAAAAATCACAGGTGGTCTTTTTGTTTTGAGAAAAATGGTAAAATTAGTGCTCCCTACATTCTGAAGTATCTACGGCGTACAGATTCAAAGCTTTGATGAACGGTTTATAAGCCTTTTAGACCAAATCTATGTTGGGAAACCTCGTGTTTTGTTTACCATTACATTCTGGAGAGCTGCCTCCTTTACCGATAAAGGGTTTTAAGTTGTACGTTATGATTTAAAAAAATCACATTTACCTACACATCTTGTTAATACTTAAGACTATTGTAACTAAGCCCAAGATATAACAAGAGCTGGCGACAAACCTATTTTGTTAATTATATTAAAAGAAAAGTACAAAGTACCCTGTAAAATTGTATTTTATTAACGTGGATTGGTTTCAACCTTAAGGTCATCTTCCCGCATAAGTATTATTATTATTAATCTTTTCTGAAATATTATTTTGTTAAATCTACTATACCTATCTAATGACACAATAATTACTTTAAACAGCCTTTCATTATGATAGGTAGATAGGTAGGTTATCAATTTACAGTGACAAATATATACGAAAATATGAGTATCTGAACATTGAGGTAGAAACTAACATTGTACTCGTAACGACATTTCTTTGTAGTTTACCCAAGTTTTTAAACTTCCTCGTACTTTTCACTGCTAATAATTTAATAGTATACAGACTTTCAACATCATGAAGTCATTGTATTTGTAGTTAAATATCCCAACATTATTAATCTTGGAAAGTTGGAGCGGTATTCTTAAAAGTATTCTTAATACCACCCTTGGTGATTGTTTGAAAAACTATGCCGTTTTGAAGCTATTCAAGTTTGAATAACATTTTAGCTTCATATTCAAGTGTTTCATATTTTTTTATAATCCATTAGGCCAATATCAGTGAAAGTTTAACGGCGTTGAATTTCTACTATGATTTTTCTGTACAAGCTGCTTTTACCTTCTTTCGTTGTTTTTAATAGAGTTAAATTTCTAACCAGTACACTTGACTAACACAGGACTTGTTTAACTTGATTAACATAGGACTTGTTTAACATAGTTGAATTTCCACTTTTCAGTACATGCTGCTCTTACTTTCTTTCGTTGTTTTCAATAGAGTTAAATTTCTAACTAGTACACTTGTTCGGAATTTTTTTAAGTAAACGTTTTTAACGCTGCCACTAAGAGTAACCTAACAATTTCTCATACTGAAACCGGACTGTTTCCCTTACATACACTTTCCTGGTAGGTAGAGGATGGATTCAGCGAGGAGTGAGGATTTGGCTGTCGGCAGCTTTGGGGCTGTGTTGTTACACTGATTTATACACGGCATGAATATGGATGAGTGGCAAATTACCTTCCTATAACAGTGCATTTACAAACTAATGACCACCACCAGACCTCACTGCCGACACCTTTCAGTAGGCAATCATACAAATCATCTCATCGCTTCCAGCCTGCGCGCTATTTGGCAAGTTGTAAAGAGTTGGTGCTTTCTATATCCAAACTATGCAGTAAAAAAAGTTGTAGTCTGTATTGGTCAATTTACTCAATTTTTTCTGTCAAAATATTGTTCTAAAGTTGTTTGTAGTTTTGTTTAAGAAAGTAATATGTTTAAAGTTTGTTGTTGACGATGGGAGAATTTCAGAGTTTAAACTATTGTTGAAGACATTTCCCACCGTTAGTGAGCAAGACGGAAAATGTCCGCAATAATCGTTTAAACTCTGAAAGTAATGTGGTTTGTTTTGTCAGTTTTTTGCCCTATGCCAAAGACAATGTTATGGTAAGTAGATGTCATATGGTAGCGCTCGCAGTGCATTCGGTATGTTGGCTGCCTTAACAATGTAGAGTTTCCTGTCTCAGCCATGCGGCATATATGCGCTATCTACCAAACCATAACATTGTCTTTGCTTAAACTAAGCAGACTCATACTGGTACATTAGAATCGTGGATTAGTAGGACTCATCATCACTCTGGTGAAGAGAGTTCAATCCCCGCGGTCACCATTGAAAGTTTGTTAAGTAGCTATATGATAATTCGCTAGCCAAAGGTCAAGGTTGAATGGTAGAACGGACTTTGTAGTTTAACTTGGCCTTTTTAAAACTGTTTCATAGTTTTTTAGCAAACCTAGTGTATATTTAACGTTTGATACATCTCAGAAATTTGTAAAAACTTACAAACTCATTATTTGAACAAAATTTGCGTTAAAATAAATATTTTCCCTTGTTATTAATATTAATCACGCTTACAAGCAGCTTACATATAAATAAAATATCTTTATTCTAAAACAAACTATAGTAAGTACAAAGGTGTCAGCAAAATTATTCATACGTCGTTTAATAAGCTATTTAAAAGTCGTTTTGGCAAAGTAGTTTTGAGACTTCTATAGCAGTGATCATGTGATCATGTTGAGAAATGCAACCTCATTAAGCACGTTAAGTGTATCAACGCAACATGCGACAGCACACGCTATCAGCATACCAACCCTCCTACCTTCATACTTGGCACCTAATTAACGGGCTCTTATATACCTTTCTTGAGCCGAATCAATTGTTGTAAATTAGCGTATTTAAAGAAAACCAAGCTTAACTGCAAGTACAAACTCTGTAATTGGCGTACTTTGGAATTTCATTTAATTTTAAAGTGTATCCTTTTTCAGTATTGTGAAATTTATGATTATATTTAAATTCATTACCTTTTTCCTTATATCTTTTACAAAATTTAAATATTTTTACGGAAGTTTTTTTTTAATTTGTAGCCTTGTTTGCTTTTGCTGAATTAGGATTAAATAGTTTTTTTATAGTATCAAACAAATATTTTTAGTATTACATAATCGTCAACATCTAGTAGATAAGATCGGCACTAGTCATCAATCATCCTTGTAACTTATAACTGTATCATATTTTACAAGATAGCAAATTAATGACAACAAAACGAAGCTGCAGTAACAACAGTAACAAAACTGCTATGTAAACACAATTCTTTGAGTTCTTGGATGCAATGGTACCTTCCTGAGTTTTAAAGTTTGACGCGTAACAATTTTACAGATCGTCAAAAGTGCCCGATTATTTTATGAAAACCCTGTACTTGCCAGTAAATCCCGAAACACACGGGTTACCAATCATTGTACATTCTAAAAACAATAATCAAATTATTGTTTAAGACAAATTCATGGTAAAATATTCGAAATTATAATTACACTATTGTTCAAAGTACAAAAAAGATAATTACAATTTGTAGGAGGCCATCTAGAAATGGAAAACCTATTTCCAAATATGGGCATTGGACAACTATTCATCGTGTGCCCAAACAACGAAACTAAAGACGTTTCGTCCATCAAACCTCACAATCAACACTTCCACCCTACTTCCTAACTAAATTATATTGACGTAATCTATTCTACTTAGCACACCCCACGAAGCAGTGTCCTGGGGGGGGTAGTTGCGCGCAGAGGGGCCAGCTCGCTGAGCTAAGCACTCTGCCGATGTGCGATGTGTCACAAGATAATAAGCTAGGCAGAAGTATAGCTTAACGTAAAGAGGAGTGTTGGAGACGTGTGAAGAGGCGGTGATATACAATCTGATGTCAGGAAAGAAGGTGATTCCCTTCACAGATTGAAACATAATACCTTCCACCCTCGCTACTCGTACGAGCATGGCTGCCAGCTCAGATATTATGTAATAAGTGGTTTCATGATTTTAATCCATCGAAAAGAGATTTGGAGAAGATTCAGACTAAAGTTTAAGGTGCGTAAGAGCTAGTTTAATCTTTATTGCATTGTAACTTTAAAAGCTGTACTGAGTTGAAGTGTTGTTATTTTCTGTTTAACAAATCTAAAGGATCAAAGCGTCCAACACACAAAATAACAATAAAAGATGCAAGGCCTACAAATATTGTGCTGCTAACATGTCTTGCTTTCAAAAGAAAGCAGAGCTTTGCGAATTCTCAAAACACCCTTGAGAACCAGGTTTCAAAAATTCGAGGGTAAACTAAATCTCCACCAGAACTACGTCGGTATTTTGTTAAAACAAATGAAAGCGTGCAGAAATTGTTAAAATAACAGATCTAGAGGTTACCACAAAGGAGATCCTATAACTAATGAGCTTATAAGATCATAAGTTCATAACATTACTAATAAAATTACTAGCATAGTATGAAATAAAATGTTGTGAGGATATAAATTAACAAACTTATCGTTGGACCGAACACACCCGATTTCGATAGCAAGCTTGAAATTAAATAAAATAAGAAATGCACTTGTACGATAAGAAGTGTCCTGAGCTACTCTCTGTGAGTGGTGCACTTAGACACACACAGCAAAGGGGAGTGACCCTCTACACACCCCTCCTCTAGAGTGAGACTAGACGAATGTTAACCCCACTCTACACCCTGTCTCTTTAGATATGTCGATATACAGGAGGAAGCAGTGCATTTGTACTATATGAAGTGTACCAAGCTAAGCTGTATACGTATGTATCGAAAGTTTTGAAAAAGTCTCAAAACTTGTTCTGGGGTCAGGATTGGCGGTCACTATGTCATGGTCACTAGCCTGGGTTTTACCGTGCTGACGGCACGAATATCTCATTTTTCTAAAAGATTTCGCTAATGAAGGTTATGTAACTAGAAGTAATACTGTGGTTATGTTTGTATTTAAAACGTATCATACGTCAAAAGTTTTCTTTGTGATTTTAATAAAATTATACGATTTATGATTTTAAAAATGTTGTGCTCGATCACATTAGCGGGTATCACAATTTTCGGCGCATTATCTTGACTTGGTCTTAAAACAGGTTTGGTAAATTTTGAGTTCAAAATGTTGTTTGATTATTGTTCAATTATTACAGAAAGAGGGTAGTTACTTGAGTATAATAGACGGATATTATCTTTTTTATGACTATGAAACAGACAACTTTGACCTGAACATGAGAAGTATAACTACGCCATTCAAGCTTTTATGAAATTAGTAGTTTGTTATTTTAATCTTGCGTTCAAGTTGGTATAATTAATTCTTGTATTCGTTCATTGCTTTTCAAGCTTTTTTTATTTCATGAAACGTTTTCTTCTCTAGTTTTAAACATATACATTTATTTATGTAAAACCCAAACATATGTGACTTATTTTTACTCACCCTTTATATAACAAAATAGTTTAAAAATTATGTATGGAAAGCTTTACTCCTTAGAAACACTAGATTGTACGTACAAAACATTTCCTTTTTGATATTTACTCATATTGCTGTATTTAAAGCAAACTGTGTAAAATACTTATTAGCTGGATGGAAGACATTAGTTTCACAGTCCAATAAACCACATTAACATCGCTGTTCAAAATTAGCGGTATTGAACAATAGAACCCAATCAGAATTAGCGCGTAGAGTGTTTGGTTAGGTTTAATTGTTCAGTGTTAATTAATTTGATTTTAGACAGCTCATAAAGTAGCTCAACCGACTAATTTCGTTTGTTTCAGACTAATTAGGTTGATGTTATTAAAATTCAAGTTATTAAATGATGCAACGTGAACTAATAATGTTAACGTCGGGTAAACTAAAAGAGGGGAAAATGCAAGAGTGGATGGTTTTTTTCAAATTGAAAATAGTTTATTGGTGATTATACAAAATTGGCCTCAACTTGTTGGTGAGGTCCTAAATGTATTACATATAAATTGTTTGTTTAGCATACGCGAGTTGTTGGTTTGATGGGGCGGGGTGGGGGTAAAATGTAAACTAAAGGCTAACCTACAGACAATTACTAACTTCTGACGAAATAAGAAAACAAACTCCGGAAAATAAATTATTGTCTTTACCATATGAGAGAATTTACATGTATCCCATTGATTTGCGTACACTTTACCTATCTTGGTTTGAGTCCACCTTGAGGTACGGAATCATACATTGGGGCGGTACGTTACAGGACATTGTGAAACAGTTGAAAGTAACTAAAAAACTCACCATTCGTTCCATATGTAGTGTGAAAAAATGTCCCTCTCAACATAACTATTTAACTTTTAAACGTAACGAACTTTAAAACAATCTATACATACTCTATTTTAATGATGGTTAAAAAGAATCGTTTCATTTTCAATAATGTAAAAAATATACAGAAATACAAGTCAAGCAAATGATAAAATGTTGATTTTTCCTTTATACAAAGATGACACACGTAGACACCAATGTTATTTTAATTGTACCAGTATGTCCAAAAATTTTATATTAATTTAAATAAAAAATTGTGTAGTTACAAGAAAGAAGTGAAAAAATTCTTGAAGTTAATTATTTACAAATATGCCTGTCTTAGTTCAAAAAATTATTTTTTTAATTTAATATTTTGATCGTTTTAACATTAACTAATATATTATAGAATAAGAAATGTCGTTGGTAAGGTAATGTTGATTTTGTTATTATCTAGTGAAGCAAGACTGCTAATTTGACAACTACTGTAACATCTTTTTTCTAGCTGAGCGTACTTTTGTGTACATGGAACTTATGTAATGTAAAACAAATAATTGAATACACTTTTTTCTGATTCTGACATGTTAAGTTTTAAGTCCAAGGTGTGAACAGTGAAGTTGTAGACAGGAAGCGTGTTAATTACGTGGATGAGGTTCCTTACGCGGCCCCGGCTCAGGTTTTGTCACAACCCCCTGAGTTTCATTGTTCCTCCCACCTTGAGATCTTCCCATCCTCTCTCACAAGCACAATACTAACAACACATTCTGTCCTTGTAGGCACATACATTTTAAGATGCTACACTAAAATGTACTGGTTGAATTATGGGACATGTAGATTTTTTCTAACGTTCCGTTTTAATTCTCTTAAATTTAAAAATAGTTTTTTATTAAATTTGAAGTTTTTTGTTCAAAATTGGTTTTATATAATTCTTAATACGGCTACTTTTACTACTAACCAAAGCAGCTGTTTACTTTCCGTGCGCCTGGAGAACCTAACGGACGTGCGGGCACTACGGACGTGTCTATCTATTGGCGTTTCCAAAATTTCAGTGTTCTTAAATACCAAATATATACTAATAAAATTAGTTCTGCAGTTAATATTTTGGGCGAACAATGGTTTGCCATTGAAGAGCAATTAAATTATGAACTAAATACAATAAAAATAACCGTGTATTCTATCAAAATATTATCTAAAAATTACACCACGTACAAGCTCGGAATAATTTGTTTTGAAAAAAAAAACACTAGTTGAACTACTAAAAACTAATATGCATAAGCGTGAAAATTAAGCACAAAACTAATAAAAGTTTGCCCAGTTTTAATGCATTGATGTGGTGATTGCGGCAAGGACACGGACAACTATTTTGAAATTTACATAGTGTCTCCCCAAACACTATCTGTTGGTATCTTCCGCATTCGTTTAGTTTTCCTTGCGTTCCTTGCGTACTGTTGTAACCCCAATGAAAAGTCTAAGAAGGCCAATCAACATCACGTTTGTAAACCAGGATATATGCTGATTTAATGATTCTAACGGCTTTAAAATTCTGTTACGGGAACTTCAATCCAAAACTAACGACACTTGGCTAAACGAAATCAGTTTTGAACAAAACCTACACTTTGAAAGTAGGTACACGTTTTAGCTTATATGGTGCATTATAAAATGCTACATTTACTGTAAGTAGGACATCTTCACTCATGTCTTTGCTATTTATCATTTTCAAACCAATCTTGACAAAATTTTTTAAACTTTAAACCACTAACAGTATTTTAATTGTATGAAATACAACAAAAAAAAGGTTTCGTCTACTCTGTGGTTGACATCTTCACTTCTTTGTTGTGGACAAAGAAGAGTATAAACTAATTGTATGTAAAATGTAAAAAATGAAAATGTACAGTATTAGGAATATAAAAGTTACAAATAAAAATAATATTTTCGATTTAAAATAATTATTTTTACTTAAAATTAACACAGTTTTTGAAAAATTTACAGATACACATTCTTAAAACATTCTAATATTCGTATACGAATTACGTTTACAGGCTATTTGTAATTAAAATTACAAAATTGGCCTACTATCAAATGATTTTCCAGTTTGAATAAAATGAATATTAATATGTTTGTTTTCACTAAATAGTAAGTAGTTGATCTCGTTGACCAATTAGAAATTTGTTTATAACAAGTCAGTAAATAATTTAAGCTATATCCATAGTCTGCTGTTTATAAGCTAGCTTGGTGTCCTGTCGGGGGTCAAGTACAGTTTTTATTATTTGTTTTTAACTGTTGTATATTTTTATTTATTAGACATTGTAGTTATAATACACAATCTAGCCCACCAAGTTTTGTACAAAACTGTCGGTGAGGACTACCAACTCACAACAACACAAAATATATTAATAATATCAATTTCTAACTACATCTATAGTACGGAGATGAGTTGTCAGTTGTAATCTGTGGTTTTTCTTGTCTTGTCGATTGTTTATCTGTGTACCAGCTGACTGCGCCTGCAGACCAAGTAGTCACCGTCATCATGCCGTTACATGAACGTTATTGATTTGAGTTCAGCTTGTGTTTGCTTATCACATTAATTGTTAGTGTATAATGTTTATGTTGTTAGTTTCGGTATTACTTGTATATGAATATTTTTTGTGACTGTGAATTATACCATGTCGATATTGGTTGTACAGTGGACAGTGTTGTCAACGATTGGTTCAGAATATCCTAAATGGAATTCTAACGAAAGGTAAATCTTAATTTTAGTATTACAACAGAAATAGTTAGGCATATTTTACTTAGCACATTCGGCAGTTTAACGTATATTTCTTTGTATTTATACATGACACGTCTACGTATTATAACCATCACATTTAGATTTGTCAAACTATGTTTCTAAATATAAATTGATTAATATTTTCAACAGTAAATAGCTATAATTTTAAATCACTTAAACGTTTCTTTTGTTGGGGTTTCTCTTAAAAAAGCTGGTAACATATGCTTTTATAACAGAGCTTAGAAGCCAAATAAAACTTTTTTTAATGTGTTTTTAGGCCTAGGTTTAAGTACGGAAATACATTTACAAATATATTTAACTTAAGCTAGTAGTTACTTCTCTCTATACTAAGTAATGTAATGTAGTTGTCCCCATAAATGTAGTAAAAGGAGATGGTTCTATTAGTCTAGGTTATGGTACAACATGAATAATGGTTCCAGACATCATGTCGTTAGAGATAATTTGCTCCTGAAGGCATTCTGCTTGCAACAGTTATGTCGTTACATATTTCGCACGATAATATAGAGATCGTAAAGTATTGCTAGTAAGGACTCCTACATACTATATATAGGAACTTCCTACTACTCCATTGTAAATAACTTTCTTGTTCTTAATCCTTAAGTCGTAGAATTCTTACATGCCATTGCAAATAATCTTGTTCTCAGCTCTTGACCTCGGCATTTCATGCACAATCATAGCATTGGTTCCATAGCATGTTTTCTTCTTTGGCCCTCAGGCTCGGTAGTTCTTGATGCATTTATTTATTTATTCATTTACGGCAATACACCTTTTAACAATGCTTTTTAGATATGCTTTCTGTTGGCTGGTTGAAATACAATTTATAACAGGAATATACATCTATAATACGACTAAATAACAGCTGATAAATAATGTAACTTAACAGTAAACAATAACAACAATTACTGACACTTGCATTCTTCGCTTGTGATCCCGAGGGGATTAACTGCATCGTTCATCCACAATGAGGACTTATAGCTCTTTTCCTTGGTTATAGCTCTTAGCCTTTGGTCTCAGTTTTTTTATTATATATTTATTATCTAGTGTTCTTTCACTCGGCCTCCGACCTAAGGTGGCTAAGAATTAAAATACGTTCAATCGAAAGCCTAGTACATTGAATTAAACAAGTACTTACTGGCTTGTGGATGTTCAATAGACAGTTCTAGTTTTATTTCACCATAAAAAGTGATATCTTAAACATTTTAAACTCAAAGAAAAACTTTGTGGTCTAATCCAAAGTCAAAAGAGTGTCATGGTAAGGTTTAGCCGAAAGAGTACTGTTAAAAGATCATATTTCCTAAAAGACCTTTTGGGCGGAACGCCTACTCTCTCCCACGTTCTTCCTTCTTCGGCTTAACTTTTCTGATTGAAGAACTGTTACTTGAAGATAAGTTCTAGTTTTATATTATTTTAGTTTGAGCATTTCCCAAACTTGACAACTACATAGGTGCATGTTACGCTAGGTTTAGATATTCCCAGATATTATTCCTGAGACAAAGCAAGTGTATGGAGTTGTACAGCCAGTTCCGAAATTCAAATCAGAGTAATATACGTAGCATGTGGTCGGTACATCCAATCTGAGTCCAACCTAATCTAGGTCTAGTAATTATAGTTTGTCACTCACAAGTTAGTTTAGTAAACCGTTGCTACCATACCTGCACTGTTCTCAGTCAATTCCGAATGAACTACTTAAATCAATGATCAAAATAGTGTTTGATAGGTATATTAGTGTTTTATAAGGTTTTAGTACTGAGCTACAAACTAGTGTCACGAGTAGTTTTTCTTTCATAATCCTCAACCTAATCTGACATTTTATTTATAAGACGCTCCTTTTTCGTCCCTTTTCCTTACAATAGTTGAATTGCTTTTGGAAAGGGTCAAGCTGAATCAAAGCTAGGAACTGATCAAATCGATCAGGTTTTAATCAATTGAATTAAATTTTACATACGTATTATTCTGTTGAATAAAAGCTCATGGTTTCTTATTTCACGACTGAGCAATTAAATTATGACTTAACTCTTAGGTTTTCGTGGACGGTGTCACAACTATAATCTAGTTCTTCCGGTTCACACCGCGTCCAAACTTCATGATTAGGTTGAGATATTTCGGCCTCGATGTGGAGTACCATCTTCAGTGAGACAGTAACTGCCAAGTGTGCCAGTTTCAGCCTATCAGTGACTGAGGATGGTATAATACTCCACAGTCAGGCCGAAATATCTCAACCTAATTATTAAGTGTGGACGCAATGTGAACCGGAAGCAAGTAATATAAGACAACCTTTGGTTGTTTAAGTTATCTGTAATCAGACAATGGTAATTTCTAGCGACACATAACGATTTTATTAACTGTCAAGCTGTGATAACAATAATACAAGTAAACAGGGTACATTCAAAACTGTTGGTCAGCATCTCTACTAGGCAGTTTTATACCAATCTGTCTGATAAGCGATATATCGAATGTGGTGAAATAAATTAATAGATAGGTAACAAAAACACTCTTGGTAAAATACTTTTTATGAAGAGAATTTGATTAACATGTTTCGGCTTCTCAGACTGAGTGTGATTACGACTTGAGAAGCCGAAACAAGTTACTCAAAGTTTTATGTTAGTTATCCATTAATTTGATAATAACTCAACATCCCTTTCACTCAGAATTCTGGGAATTTGGTGCATTTGTCAAATTTACACTATAGAAGTATAGTAGGTTTTCCTAAATGATACAGCCTTAGACAATAAAAAGCCAAATAGTTTCCTACACCCCTAAAATCCTGTTTGTAACCAAAGAAAACGTTTCACGCTAAACGGTCCAATTGACGCGAGCAGTGTTTACAAAGTTGACGTACAACTGGGAGAGGATAAATGGCCCCAAGTGGGAACATCACACAGGCCGCAATGAGACAAGCGAGCGTCGTGTGTGGCATGGCATGGCAGGGTGGTTAGGGTTAGGGGGTGGCTACTCAGGCGTCGCGACGTCAGTTACCCGGCGTCCGGCGTCGTGGAAAGGTCGACCTGGTGTGTGTGCGTGCGTGCGTGAGTCGTTGTCGAACGTGTGCGGGACACGTCGTTATAAGATATACATATACACGTTACACGTAGAGGACGTACTTGTCGATCTATGTTACAAGTATGTGGTTGTTACAGATGTGAAATAACTACATGAGATATTGTGTTGGTGGGGTTTTGTTGTGAAAGGTTAAGGGCCGGCTTTCCCTGACCTAGTTTGTACGAGGAACTTGTACTCTATTTCGTTTAGGTGAGTAGTTTATTATTTTAGCCTAAAACATATACTAGAACGAGGAAGAACACTTATGTTTACATTAAGACCACGTGTGCATGTGAGGTTATGTTTACACGTTGATGACGTATGTCGACTGCATCAAACATTAGGGAATGACGTATTGTTTATACGTCACACCGTGATGTCCGACGTCATGTTTGTTGATAAGTAACTTCTATTGTCAAGTATGAAGCAAGTTTGCAAACGGATACTTGTTGGCCCACGATACCTTGTTATTTATCAGCTTCTACAGTTCTCTCTTTTTGTTTTCAACCTCATGATTAAACTGTTAATATTGCAGGCGTAAAAACTTTAAAATTGTATTTCTTGTTTATCATTAGAGATATACATTCTTGGTTAGATTCATCAGAAAGAGTGACTAAAATTAATTATTTACATTTTACGATGACATTGATTTATTATATGTGTGCTGTATACTGTTGCACTGTAAGACAAAACAACAATTTTTGGTGTTTTTTAGACGCTTGAATGGAATATTTTAGTAAGACATCTAGGTATACAACATAATTCTGGTGTGATGTGTTTGTATTGACAAATTTGCACTTGTACCTGATAACTTGAGGGTTTAATTCAAGTTTTTTTAAAGGGTCAAATGCAACGTAAAGGTTTTTTATTTTGTTGTATCGCCAACTGTACAAAGGATAAAACGAAATAAAATCACACCAATAAAACTTAATCATTTAATTAAACATGTTCACAAAAGGCCTATTTAAATTAATAAATGAATACATTAAAAGATTCTGTGTTAAAGTTGTATTTTTTAAAAATAACTTTGCAGAGATATTTACGTAAACTTAAACTATTTATGTAATTTTGTTTGCAGTTTATAATGAATTCAAGTCAAATTAGTTGTACATGTAAAGTTTACGAACTATCACAATATTGTTTACCACTGAATCAGCTGATTCAATTTTATCATACCGAAAACTTCACATCTACAGCTAGACTAGCAGATATTAAAGTAGCTCAATGTGACTTTTACGTTAGAAGCTTACATATTTGCATTTTTCTTTGTCTTGAAAACCCAAGCTATTGTTTTATATTAAGAGCACTTCATTGGGAAATAATTATAAACCTTGCACCAACAGTGACATGATACTCACAATGCCTACTCTTATACCATAAAATGGAGCACAAGGGTTAAAAACACTGTCGAAATTATGTCATAAGGGTTGGAGGTTGTGGGGAGACCCTCGTCCACATGTTACATACTTTTAATTAAATATTTCACTGGAGGTGCTTCAAGGCTTAGCCACTAATTAAATTTTGCCCTTTTGGGCGCGCGTAAACGTTTACCACGTTTTGTATTCACAGGGACGATTGTACCAATCAAGATTTGTGTTGCTGTTTGCTAATTAGTCAAACTGTTTGACGGCTTTTATCTAAGCTTATAATAGTTAATCAAGAGTTAAGTTTTGTTCTAATACTGAAACAGATAAAGCTTTTTTGCTTGACTGATTACAAGAGGTAAACAAACGGTTAAATTACAAATTATTAATTTACTTTAAACAAAAGAGAGTGTAGAAGAGTGTAGTTGTGGAATTTCAACAATATATTTTGGTCGTGATGTTTGACTGATCCATTCGAGTTTTACCTTAAAGCCTATTTTCTTTAAACTACCCGTCGATATAATATCTGTCCGTGATTATTGTACTACGTACTCCTCGTGTACATTTAGATACTTATTTTGCTTCCACACTAACCTGCTCCTTTGCACTTAATTTAATACGATGGAATGTCCACTATCAATTTTTGGTTTTCATTATACATCTCGTAAAAAAACGGACGCTTTAAAAAGGATTCCCCTACTCAAAGGTTTGAATGAATGATAATGTTTTTACTAACCTTGGCAATTTCAAACACGTTTTGACCTGTTTCGGGGTTGCTTCCTTTCAAATTATTTAGTATGTATTTGCATAAATTACCAACCTTTTAAAGCTACCTTATAAAGAGACCCAACATTTAAAAGGCGATACATTATTAATTAGTCAATTTTGTAGCTATTAACTAATGATAGTCAAATCTATACAATCTTTATTTACAAAACTTCAAGACTTGTAATGGTATAAATAAATAGCTTTTTCACAAAAATATGTCAACTATGTCACACAATTACACATAATTCTTTTAAATGTCCGAACTAAAAGGACTCTTACCATTGCACAGCCAGCGTTGACGAAATCTTTTGTCAGTGGGTTAGTATCAATAATAAGGGTTTCTTTGCACCACAATAGAACCATAAATATAATTCATAAATAAATAAGAACTATAATGGTCATCAAGGTAAAATGGTCAATAAAGCTTTTTGTGAATGTTAAATGTTGAACTAAACCGTGTTAAATTGACAGGGCCCCAAATTAAAAATGACAAGAATTGTAAAGGTCATAGGTAAATTAAAATAGGAAACGAAACACACAATCTTTACTTTCCAACCAACCGCTTTGAACCACTATTCAATTGAATAAATTGAAAAGTATTTCCATTCAATGTTTAAACGACCAAAGTCACCTGAACAACTTCTTTGAAGCGGGTCCAAGAACTTATAATTCTGTTTTATTTTACTTCACGCATTACCATATTTGTATTTTTAACACCAACACGATAATCTACAGTTTCTTAACAAACATGTGAGCAATTTGAGCTCTGGCACCGGCTTTTCACTTTTTAGATGCTACTATGGTTTAAAGTATATGACAGAAGATACAACAACAGCTGTGAATGTCCACATCAGAGTTTCTACTGAATAAGCTAATTTGCTGAGTAAACTTAAATTTGCCTCTCGCCTCACGTTACCAAAATCAAACTGGTAAGGTAACAAACTGTGACTCATTGAGTTTTTATACAGAGTGTCCAGTAATTAGGGGATCAAACTTCACCGGGTTATTTGTCAGGTCATAATCAACAGGGAGTGTGTCCAAGAAACTTAAATATCTTCGATATTACTTATTGCAGCACAACAAATTTGGTCTGAAAACGTATATAAAAACATTTGCGACATATCGCCTTTCTATCTACTATAAAGTTTAAGGCTTTTGAGTTACTAAGCTTAGAAAATTTTAATTTTTAGTATTGACCTTAAAAGTACACCTTTGCTGGTGAAAGACGTCACAAAGTTTTGTTTTTTGTTGTGTTTTGCATATTGGTTTTTAACTTATAGATTGGTTTTGTTATAAACATTTAAAAATATTACATTGTATGATGCACATCCTTTAGTTTGAACTAAGACATTTCTACGCGCACTTATGGGAAGAGAAGAACTAACGTTTAATCAGGAATTAAGTAACGAGTTTATTTAGTAAAAAAGAATTTCACCTCTTCTGCTTGTTGCATATCTCACGATAAGATACAAAAGTAATTCAGGCTAAGTTATGTTGAGCTATAAAATTAAAAACTCTACACATAAAAATAAAACTAATAAATTGCACTCGCCTTGATTAAGAAATGCAGTAAAGAGCTTCCTGGAGATTGTAGGCGTTGAGATTTAACAGTGAAGAACTTGTATTCACGTACTTGTAGCAAAGTTAACAAATTACAAGGTTTCTAATGAAATTGTTGCTTAGTTACGAGACTCTAGTTCTCAAATTTTAATATAATATTTATAAATCAGTCAAACACACTACATTCTTGAACGTAAAAGACAAAATTAAACATGTTTAAATTAGTATTGGCGAGAAATTATTATTAAAGTTATAATTTTGATACTGTTTCGGTCGAGGTTAAAATAGTTTGAATGTTTTCACAAAATCATAAACTATTGTATTTCACAGCAAACGGATCTTTGTAATTTGCTTTAAAAATAGCTGTTTTTGACACATTTAATTGTAAGTTGCATATGAATAAAAAAGGTGGTTGGATATGATGAAGCTTTACTCCTTATGGAGAAATCGGTAACCCTTTCTATTTGTTTAACAAAGACGTTGTAATATAACTATTGAGAAGTCATCGACCCAAATTCTATAACAAAGTCCTAGCTGACCTATCAGACTACTAGCGAAACTACCGCAAAGTAATAGCTGTTAAATCCGTAGTTAGTTGAACTTGAATAGCTTCATAATTATTGCATCGTGCGCGTTATTTGCATCATGAAAGTGTCGATCATTAATCGTCTTAAATTTTTCTTTTTAATTGTTGCTCATATAACATTTAAGAGGAAATCGACTCGTATAACTTCAGTTCGTATCAAAAAGCTCCCTTTTTGACATAGTGATGAAACTTTCTTCAAGAGGGCAACACGAAATTTACAGTTTTAGAAATATGTCAACGAAGGCCATATACGAGCTTCTACGAACACCAAAAGGCTTTAATTGTTAAAGTAAAAGCTTTCCTTGTAAGGAACCCGTGTTATTTAATCATGATTACGTTACTACCTACAGATAATGTCCTTTACTACCCTCAGTACGTAAGATAGTGATCTCAGTACAAGAAAACATTGCAGGAAGTACTGTACATATTGTCGCGTGAGTCGAGGCAATCAGAACTGGAAAACTGTTTTCCAGAACTGTGATTAGCCTTGGCTTACGGAACTGGGTAAACTTGGCCAATCTTGGAACCGTTATTTGGCAGCGTTACTAACCGGTAACATTAGCAACAATAACAGGTTACCGCGGCGCGTAACGCTTACAGTCGTTCCCTTATCTGTGAGCTTAGAAACAATAGTCTACCTTTAAACAGGATTATATGTTCAGAAGGTTTTAAGGCTTTGACAATTTACAGAATTTCTGTATTTTTAGTTTAAATTGAAAGTATTCAAATATGATATCCCTAGAACGTTCTTTACGTCTCAAGATTACGTCATCATTATTATTCTGCCCTGGCTACTACGTCATCATTATTATTGTGCCCTGGCTACTACATCATCATTATTTTTACGGATATTAAGTAATAATATTTACCCCAATTTTGTCAAAACTCAACATTGTGTTTAAATAAATCAATAACTAGCTGGTATTCATTGAATAATTGTTATAAGGTATAAGTTAATAATTCAAATTAGGAAAATCAAAGATAGTCGTAATTAAGCTTTGAATTAAGCCTCAGGAGTACAAACTTTGTTAACTATGGTCACGTGGTTTAGATATTGTTGTTAGAAATTTTACTCACACTTTTGCATTATAATTCTAATTGGTGTATAATAGCTTCTAGCAAGCGGGTCAAAAAATCTCATTCGAATGGAGAGGTTTGTAAGTGGGTTTCCTTATTATCTTGGAGTCAATAAAGAGTAGGCACAAAACCAAATATATAGTTGTATATACACGTACCAAAATTTGAAGAAGTTCAAAGCAATTATGTTTCAACTCTGAAGACCATGATCACACTCAAAGTATGAAGTATGATTTTAAACTTTTTTCTGATAAAATATATCAGAAATATATGCACGCCTGCTGGTATTAACTTCCTGGTTCCGCCCCTGCGTCAGTTAAAACTCGTAAACCAGGTTTAATAAAATAATACAAGCACGTATAAAACTAAAACTACTACACAACAGTTTCAGAAAACCACAATCTAACCAAATTAAAAGTTGCCACGAGTGTTTATGTGAGCTTTTAGAACCCGTCATAAACTGCACTTAATTAAAAGTTGGTGGAAGAGTGCACCTCGCTACTCGCTACTTCGCTCGAGACTTATAAATTATCCTTTATTGCAAAATTCATCTAATCAAGCGTTTTGTTTCAGAGCTTCTTTTTGATTAAAAGCTTATTTAGTAATTAAGGTCAACACTTTGAAGGGCACGGTGATTAAATTGCTTTTCTAAAAGAAGACAACTTACTCGTTTTGCTTTTGTTATTTTTAACTATGCCACTTAATAATATAACTTAATACTTCGTATTAAATATGTATGTTATACTCTTTAGTTATACTTTACAGAAAGTACCGTTAAGGACCTAACGGAAAGGAGCTTTTGTATTGGTTTTAATATTGGTCGAAGTTAAATAAGTTTTAACGTTTTCGCAAATTTTACCTTATTATACCGTGCTCTATGTTACCACTAAGACCTTTAAGATACCCTATGTACTATTATGATTTGTTTCTATGATGAACCGAGACATTGTTTAAACTTTATAAGACGAAAATTGACGTTGTGTCTTATATTGTTTATCGCATATTGTGTCTATATATACCAGTTGCGAACAATTATAAACTCAATGTTTACTTACATTTATGTTATTTCCTTACAGGATTCATTCAACAAGAGTAAATTTTAGTAAAAGAAAGATGTAATATACCAATCACGTTATTTTTATTAGTTGTTTCGTAATTTCATCGGAAATTTGCAAGCCACCGTTTTAAAAGTAACACAAATATAAACAACTTAAATAATACCCATTATGTTCTTTTAATTTTTGTAATTAATATTAATTTAGGTAGAGTCAAGCTAAGTTTTAGTTTTATGTATACAATTTGTTTGAAGAAAAGATAATGTAAATGATGTTTATGAAAATACTCGTACTATGAAGCATGATGGGATCAGGAACATTTGGATTGGTGAGCACAAGGACCTAAGCTGTACTTTTTTCAACAAAAACAGTATGGATTTATCTATCTCATCGCAATGTAGACTCTTTGTCTAGACAAGTGACTAGCGTGCTGCCTGGTGGTGTGTCGAGGAACTAGTCAGCTCATCACCAATCACGCTCAGTGTGTCTGTCTGGCTTTCAATCTCAACAAAGTAAACACGGTTAGCAAGATATCTTGCACAATGCTTTGCGTGTATGGATATCTTACCTAGATGGTTTGTCTAGACAAGTGACTAGCGTGCTGCGTGGTGGTGTGTGGAGGAACTAGTCAGCTCATCACCAATCACGCTCAGTGTGTCTGTCTGGCTTTCAATCTCAACAAAGTAAACACGGTTAGCAAGATATCTTGCACAATGCTTTGCGTGTATGGATATATTACCTAGATGGTTTGTCTAGACAAGTGACTAGCGTGCTGCGTGGTGGTGTGTGGAGGAACTAGTCAGCTCATCACCAATCACGCTCAGTGTGTCTGTCTGGCTTTCAATCTCAGCAAAGTAAACACGGTTAGCAAGATATCTTGCACAATGCTTTGCGTGTATGAATATATTACCTAGATTGTTTGTCTAGACAAGTGACTAGCGTGCTGCCTGGTGGTGTGTCGAGAAACTAGTCAGCTCATCACCAATCACGCTCAGTGTGTCTGTCTGGCTTTCATTCTCAGCAAAGTACATAGGGTTAACATTTCTTTTTTAAGCGGACATCAAACATAAAGTTTGTATTTTCTAAACTGTACACAATCGTCTTGAAATCTTGATTGATTTGTGACAAGGTACTTATACAGAAAGTTATGACTCGAAAGCATAGTTTTTCTTGTAATGAACTTTGTTAAACAACAAGTAAAGTGCGCCTAAACACAGTATACGTGGGGTTTCGTATTTTTTATCCACTCAAAATCACGTCATTTTGTAACAATCTTGGACTAAACTGATCGGTCAGACTATTTATTGACATATCATTCCACCTGAGTTGTGCAGCCCATAAATATTAGAAAAATTAATCTAAACTAATTACTCTTTTGCTTTTTGGTTTAAAATCTATTAAAATTGTATTGGTTTCAGTTTAACAGTTTACTGCTAGGTTGTTCGTTTCAACATAGTTATAATTTAAAGGAAATACTTAGGAAATTATTGAAAGTGGTTGGATTGTTAAGGTCTGTATAATTGTGCAACCAGGTTCGTTTTAGCTAACCTACCGTAGTTCTTTTTATCCCTTACTTCTTTTTTTAAAGGTGTTCAAAAATCATTACAAAACAAGGTTTATAAAAGTTAATAAAATCTTTTACCAATCCGTATTTATAGTGTAAAATTTCATCGTATTAGATTTACACATTATTAATTTTCAAAAGCTTTTACTCGTAGCTATAAATAAGTTGTATTTTACTGCAACAAAACTACCAAAGACAAGTTTGCATATCCTTTGAAAGGTTGCGTACGGTAAAAATACATACTTTATTTCAGGCACAAACACAAACGTGTAAAGTAAGCCAAAGCCAGAGAGGTCGAATGTCACGTTCAAAAGCGGTGGCACCACAATGATGTCCTGTGCTGAACGGTCCCCCAGGGAGACACAAACTCACGCAGTGACGTGCCCCGGTCAGCGCTGTGTTTTGCTACAGTCAAACACAAACTGGCTGTGTCACATCAACTGACAGTGCTTGCAAGTTCTGCGGTAGCTGCACAATGATGTCCTGTGTGCTGAACGGTCCCCAGGGAGACACAAACTCACGCAGTGACGTGCCCCGGTCAGCGCTGTGTTTTGCTACAGTCAAACACAAACTGGCTGTGTCACATCAACTGACAGTGCTTGCAAGTTCTGCGGTAGCTGCACAATGATGTCCTGTGCTGAACGGTCCCCAGAGACACAAACTCACGCAGTGACGTGCCCCTGGTCAGCGCTGTGTTTTGCTACAGTCAAACACAAACTGGCTGTGTCACATCAACTGACAGTGCTTGCAAGTTCTGCGGTAGCTGCACAATGATGTCCTGTGCTGAACGGTCCCCAGGGAGACACAAACTGTGACGTGTCCTGGCTGGGCTGTGTTTTGCTACAGTCAAACACAAACTGGCTGTGTCACATCAACTGACAGTGCTTGCAAGTTCTGCTGATGTCCTGTGCTGAACGGTCCCCAGGGAGACACAAACCACTGCAAGCGCTGTGTTTTGCTACAGTCAAACACAAACTGGCTGTGTCACATCAACTGACAGTGCTTCACGGTAGCTGCACAATGATGTAACTGAACGGTCCCCAGGGAGACACAAACTCACGCAGTGACGTGCCCCGGTCAGCGCTGTGTTTTGCTACAGTCAAACACAAACTGGCTGTGTCACATCAACTGACAGTGCTTGCAAGTTCTGCGGTAGCTGCACAATGATGTCCTGTGCTGAACGGTCCCCAGGGTCAAACACAAAGACACAAACTCACGCAGTGACGTGCCCCGGTCAGCGCTGTGTTTTGCTACAGTCAAACACAAACTGGCTGTGAACGGTCACATCACGCAGTGACGTGCCCCGGTCAACTGACAGTGCTTGCAAGTTCTGCGGTAGCTGCACAATGATGTCCCAGCTGAACGGTCCCCAGGAGACACAAACTACGCAGTGACGTGCCCCGGTCAGCGCTGTGTTTTGCTACAGTCAAACACAAACTGGCTGTGTCACATCAACTGACAGTGCTTGCAAGTTCTGCGGTAGCTGCACAATGATGTCCTGTGCTGAACGGTCCCCAGGGAGACACAAACTCACGCAGTGACGTGCCCCGGTCAGCGCTGTGTTTTGCTACAGTCAAACACAAACTGGCTGTGTCACATCAACTGACAGTGCTTGCAAGTTCTGCGGTAGCTGCACAATGATGTCCTGTGCTGAACGGTCCCCAGGGAGACACAAACTCACGCAGTGACGTGCCCCGGTCAGCGCTGTGTTTTGCTACAGTCAAACACAAACTGGCTGTGTCACATCAACTGACAGTGCTTGCAAGTTCAGTGGGGTTAAAAAAATGGTTTTATTATATGTGTTTATTATCTTCAGACGTTCAAAAGTTTGTTTAACAAAAAGCGTATAACGAAAAGTTTTTTAGGTATAAAGTCAGTTTAAAGCGAGCTGTTTATTTTGTGCAGTTAAGGGCTTTATATAATTAAGGATAAAAACGACACTTGTAGGACGTGTAAGGAATGATACTTTTTTATTTATTTTGTAAAATGTTACGGACAAATAAAGATTGTAGGGGTGAGGTGTCTCAAGAAAGTTTTTATGGCATTGTTCTTATTGGACACAAAAAAACAAAATGGCTGATAGGTACTGTGCACTCTTAAGTTCGTCCAATATGATCCCACCGTTCTGTGCAGGCTCTGTCTCACTGGACGTCTTCCTCTCGGGGCTCGACTAAAGAGTTGCAAACTCAATGTACAGATGTAGAGCTGTGGTAAATATCACGTAGCTGATGGTCTACCCTCACCACGTAAGGAATGAATAGCGCACATATGCTACATCTTGGGTATGCTGAGCATGGCTGGGATATGCGGCATGTGCTTCAGCAGAACTCAAGTCGTCAATATCAGTTTACAATGCTGGCCTCAGCTCGCTGAACGTTACCAAGTAATGGATCTATTTGTCTCTAGCCTTTACACACCATTACGTGCGCTTTAGTATTCTCTTTGTATAGTAGTATAATAAAGCAAGTATGGAAGGGATTATGACAACGGAAAAACTTTCTTTGAATTTCGGTAACTTTTAAATAACAACAAATCCATGGACCTATAACTATGTTTAAGCCTATACTATTTTAGAAGTAAAAACATCATTACATTGGCTGCTCACAACAATACGCAAACATAATTTTAAACTCAATTTTTGTCAACACCCATCCAGACAACTTAAAAGAAGAATAATTACATATTTACAAAACGAACATTTCCTTGCGAGCAAGGCTGTCTTTATTACCAAAATATACTTCCACAAAAGTGAATATTATATTGGCTTATAAGTATTAATTTTACTAAAACGTATTGTTGTGTAGTGGTTTTACTCCTTCTTCTTTTAGAACTCATATTTAAATATTTTCATTAAATGTAATGTATACAAGAAACACTACCAAAATTAAGTAAGGTTTCGTGATTTTCGATTTAAATTAGTTTTGGTCGTTGTTTAATTTATACCTTTCTTATTTTTTATGTTCTGGCATTTTTATAAATAACATACTTACTAATCAAATGTTGAACCAACTATAAACCCTTATTTCTTTTTTCAAACTTCCCTAACAGTTCATATCGAGTTTGAACTAATCCGCCTTCCAACTGGTTCTAAGTTTAAGATGTCTTTATCAGGCGAAGTTAGGAATAAAATGTCCTCTCTGACGCATATTCGGTAAAGAGATAAATGTATTAACCTAATGAACCTATTCAACTTATTAAATGATAAATGTTTGTTCCAACATCAAGGACTTGAAACAATGATCCCGCTTCAAGAAAAGGTTAACTATGACCTAATGTACGCAATATAATTATGGTTAAACGTTTTCCATTAAACCCAAAATTGGAAAGTCGGATACTCTAGTCGACAATGTAATAAAATTTATTTAACTCTAAAGACATGTTGTATTTTTAGTTTATGTAAAAGCCAATTTTGTTGATAAAATTAAACTATTGCAGTTTAAACCCGATGAGCGTACTAGATAGGGCAGTTAGATAAATAAACTAATTGTTACAAAACGATTGTTCAAAAGCTCAACCAACGTTTATTTGAATCCCGCACGGATTATATGATTTAAGAGAAACATGATATATGCTAATCTCATCGATTGATTGGGTTTAACCTCTTCTTTTATTTATTCTGACAATTTTATTTTATTCGGACTTCGATATTGAATTCATTTGATTTGATCGTGGACAGTTGAATATATTTTTATTCTAGTAAGTTATAAGTGTTAATACATTATTAGGTCAACGTTTGGTCAATTGTTACAGTTAGTCAGCTCACATTAGACAGTAATATTCGTGAATATTTCAGCAAATATTCAGGTGTTTGCTTCAAGTGTTAAATTGCGTTTCTCGTTCAGGTATGCCCTCTACCATAAGATATGTTTTAGATAAACCCCCCAATTGTTTACGGTCACTGTAGAGCGTCATCTCCTCTAGTTTCAAAATATATAATATTTATTAATGTTTTACGATTTTGTCTTGACAGTTAGTACACATAATGTGAAAGTAGACCAGTTTTGTTAGACATTTAACATGTGTTCCTTGAGCGGACGAATTCAGGCTTTCTGCGAGGTGACCCTGAGGTGGATCCATAAAATAGAAATGAAATAGTTTTAGGGCATACTTCGGTGGTAGATTTCGAACAAGTTTCAGAAATCTATCGTCAGAAAGATTCGTATCATATAAAGTAAATGCTTCAGCTGATTAATATAGCGTTGGATATGAATATAAACCCGAATCTAAGTTTTGGCAAGGCAAGGGTCCGTATGCACAGATGAGCAGAAGATAAACTTGTGCAATCCCCAAGTCCATCGAAACTCGGGTAGACCAACAGCCTAAGCTGCTTAGCAAACCATGCAGGGAGGATGCAAGGCATGAGGAGTTTAGATTTGCTTCATTTACACATGTCTCATATATATGCGAAGAGATAATGTGACCCCACCGTAGGTTGATGTATCTAGTCTAAATTATTTGCGCTAAAAACGTACAAAGTTCAGAAAAAATGATTTCATCACTTAGTTCAGTTTTCTTCGCATCAGTCGTTATTTATACAAGATGTTTCCAAAATAATACTCATTTGAAATCTGATATAATTGTATATTGTAAATCTGATAGTAATTATACATTGTTAAATACATAATAAAACGGGTGACTAATTACCCTAACACGCTTCCAACCTTTACTAACCTATACTCACAAATTGACGAATTCTCTCGGGTTTAAACCTCCAGTCTCTAGATCAGTGAATGAACCCTTCTAACAGTTTTCTGGTGGCTTTGGTTTAGGTTGAGTTAAAATGCCAAGTCTGTCGGCTCAATTGTACTTACTGGGATCACATTTTAAAACTTGAATTTTTCCAAACTCTTCGTTCAACTACCATGTACAGTAGCTAAGAAATAATTTATAAAATTATGATAACACCTTCAGCGGATCCGTGGTGGATTGGTATCGCACGCGACTCCGGAGATCATCACTCCGGTGGCGCGGGTTCGATCACCGCAGTCACCACTTACATTTGTAATGTGACTAATACGGTGACACTAGGTAAAGATCGAGGTTGAGTGGTAGAGAGGACCTTATAGTCCTAACTTCGCCTCGTTAAACAAGACACACTTTACCTTTACTTTTTTAAACACCTCTAGCCAATTGAACCACGTGAACGAACCTCAGCAGTTCAAACCAAAACTACTTAAAAATAACACTTTTATAGTTCTTAAGAGTTTTAGATTTCCTATTCACAAAGAGTACGTAAAAGTAGTTTCATATTATTCATGAGTTGATTTCATAAAAGACAAGAGAGGGAGACGTGGGGTTACAGAGGGGCAGGGGTCGGTCAATCGGCTTAAGGGAAGCCTGAGAACAACATCGATCCTGATCCACTCTGGACACCACCGCGAGTACCTGTTCTCTAGACCTCTTCTTTACACGCTTATTGTTTCAAGAGTTATTTAAAATTAAAACAGATTATGTTGAAGTAAAAGTAACAAAGTATTCGTGAATAATTTTAATATAAATTTAGGACTGGTTTTAAAAATCATTATTATCCGCCAACAAGTAACCCGAACGTAAATAAACAATACAAATATTTTCAACCATACGCAATTTAAATGTTTGAATTAAAACGTCCACTTATCTAGTGAAAATGGAGGGTTTTGGAAGATAAAATGTTTCTTAATACATAGCGCTGCCACCAGCAAGAGCACAAAGCTTAAGGATTAAAGTGGAAGCAAAACCCGCAGAGTGTGGTCACTCTGAAACAAAATTGTATTGTTTAACTGTAATAGCTGAACGAACAAGTAATTTTATCGTGAAAATAATTACTCAATTAAGATATAAAAGATCGATATAATAATAATCTGAGACAATGAAATATGAATGGATTTGTGTTAACAGAAAAATAGTTTTAAAGTTTAAATGAAACTGACGGCTGAAAACGAAAGATGCTTGTTTAATGAGAGCGAGGGATATGTCCAAGCCCCCCACCTAGATACCCATCATCTCGTCCGAACGTTTGATTGGCGGACATGCGATAGACGTGGAATCCAGAGAACAATGAGTAGCCTCGAACAAAGGGGTTGTTGTGAAATGAGGCGGCTGCTTAAGTTAGTCATACTTAGTCAACTTAGCGTTTAGACGATCTGTGGCTGAAGGTTTTCAATATAAGACAAAACAAATCAAATATATTTGGAAAAATAACCTTAAGTGAACAGGGGTATCACATCAGTTTAAACATTCTTGTACAATATCAAACCTCATTTTGAGTTAATTTTCAAATTCTTTTCAAAGATAGAATTTCTGTCATGCAAATGCAAATTCAAGATATACTCGCAGGATTTTTCAATATTAGCAAATGTGTAAAAGTCTTCTTTGGTGTACATTCTTCGCCTTTTCTTTCATAGTCCAATATATTGTATAGTCTTCAATACTTGAGTATAAATTATTTGATAACATCAAGTTTTCCGAAAAGGTTGACTTTAAAGGAGTGGTATTTCTTGACTTTAAAGTTTATTACTAAAGAAGTTTGAGGACAAAAAAGTTTGGACCGAATCGGGACTTGAATCCGGGTCTCTCGCTTGCCGGGCGATTGTGCTGACCACTACACCATTAGGCCCAACTATTTATGCCTTTTTTACTTTAAAGTTTGTAATGTAAAGGCTCTTTGTATTTCGATTGAAATGGTCTGCCAGTCAAATGTAAAAGCTTTCGCATAATGTAATTAATTGGTATATATTCTACCTGATTTATTGTAATTTGGTGTTAAAGAGTTTTTCCAATAATGCTTTCACAAGTAGAATAAAGTATTTGTTTGTTTTAACGTATAAAAGTGTTTCTAACAGCATCACTTAGTTCAGTGTTGTATGGTATCTAAACTCAAACAGTTGTTTAAGACACGTTCACACGACGCAAAGGAAGGGGATGATAGCCACTTGTGAGCGAGGGTTTCGCTGACTCAGTCCTGTGATTTGTTGTGTCATGAACACATAAAAGAAGGGTTGTTCAAACCCATAAGTCTCGTGCCGGAAATAAGGAAAGACACCAGCCTTGGGCTCTTTTACTTCTTTCAGACGATTCGAAGAAACAAGTTTTGTTGTTAGAAAATTGAATTGATTTATTTTTAAAGATATATTAACAACTATGACAATTCTTTTGGCAAACTAAAAGTAAGATTTGGGTTTATTTTACTGTGTTTTTTTGTAAAATATTTTTGTTACACATATTTGATAAATGTATTATTATTTACCTATGGTTATAATTTATAGTTATCTACTTTTCAGCACCCCTGAAGTGGTCCAACAGAACTAACAACGCATTAACATGTAATATTCTTAACTTTAACTATACTACATGCGTTTAGTAATAAATTATTGTTCACGTATTGGCTCAGTTGAATCATGGAAAAAACGTTAAAACCATATTGAAAAGTTGGCTTTTCTTTGTCTTAGACCTGTTTTATTCTTTGGGAATGAACTATTTCAATTTCAACAGTCCAGGCTATTTATTTTGTTTAATGAATTACTTCATTGTGATGAAGGAATATTGCCATTACTAATTTATTTTATACATCTAATTTGACGTTGCCGATTGTGAAAACTAAAAGACTGAATATAATCATTTACTCCTCTCCTCTGACCAGCTTTTACTATTAAAAACAGTTTTCGATTTAGTTAATGTTTGATGAACGTAACAAAAAATAACACACTCCTAAGCTTATTACAAAGTATTAATGACTAATAAACACTGTTAATAGTTTGAGGTATGGTAGTTTTGTAATGAGGTTATGAGCCAAAACAAGTATTCCTTTTATAAAGAAAATTTAGCGTATCGCTTAAACTTTTGTTGTTATACTCGAAAGCACTTTTACAAACATGACAATAAAATAAAAGCTACAATTGATACTAATTTCTTCGAAATCCGTAAAACATACAACTATGCCGTTAAGCAGCCCTGGAGTGCTTTTGGAATTATGATACTCTCTATCCAGTTTGGCAACCTGTTGACTCGACAGCTCCTGTAAAAGTAAACATGTTCATGAACTGCAATTTGTTTCCTTCAGTTTGGTAGCTTTTCAAGCGAATTATTACTATTAAATATACTGAAAGTGTTCCTAATATCAATCGTTCTACCTCTGCAACAATATAAATATGAGTATTATTAAAGCTTAACTCTAGGCTTTTGCGGCCGGTGTCACAAATATAATAAAGTTCTTCCGGTCCACAACGAGTCAAAACATGATAATAGTTTGAAATGTTTCGGTATCGCTGTAGGGTACCATATTTAGTCACTTTTGTTTTATTGTACTGTCTACGCCAACGGCATTTTTATTGGAGACTTAACTTGAGGTTTTGTGGGCATCACAGAACGCTTTTAGGAAAGCAGTCCAAACCCTTGTTTGGACCCTTGTGCCTAGGCCGGGAATCGAACCCGCGACCTTGCGCTTTGCAAGCCGTGACTCTACCCACTGAGCCACGTACGCAGGTAATATTTGCTGCAATCTTTTGCTGAAATATTTCAAGCTAATTAATATGATGTTTTGACGTGGTGTAAACCGGAAAAACTAGATTACACTATTACAAAGCTATTTGAAGAGTTTTTATTTCCTCCGTTGTACAGCGTCACTGCAGGCTGTTTTATTGTATTCATAGGTCCCGAGAGATCTGTTTAAAACATCAACGACACTTCCCTTTTATTCGCAACGTTATTGTTATGACTGTTTTTATTATGAAGTTCTGTTCAAACGTAGAGCTACAAAAAATTGATAATTTACATCTTAGCTACAATGTCTGATGATGAAATTTTATATTAATACACATACGCCTTTATTATTTCAAACACGTTTTATAAATGGAGTCATTGGTTGAAATATGGTTAGGGCCTACATTAGATAACATGTGGTCAAAGAATACAAATTGTTCTATTTTAAGAAGTTAACGTATTTCTAATTAACTTTTCAACGGTCATTTCAGAAATGTTCTAATATAAGCTTGAACAACTCAGTGCCTTGTCATTTAGCAAATAATTTCAAATAACAGAAATAACTATAGCCTACATGACGGTTTAGAGATGGTCTGTTATTCCAAGAATGGAAACCCGTAACTCGGTGACAAGAGATCATTTACAAATCAAAACCGTTATACAACTTCATGTCTTATAATGGTTGTTTATAATACAGGTATTTTTATAGAACAAAAGGAAGTGCAACGTCTGGAGGTTTCTTGCAAAGTCTTTTGCTAACATTTATTATTTGTACATTTACCATGTACTAATATAAATGTAAGAACATCATACAAAGTACTCGTGTACTGTAAAAGGATTGAGTTAGTTTCCCTTCTTTTTCTTTTGTAATGTAAAAACTACAACGAGGATTTTGTGACCAACTAATAACGCGTACAAACTTTCTATTTATTTAAAAATAAAACAAGTGCGAGATAGTTTGCATATTGGCTTTTGTATAAGCTCTTAAATCGGATTGATGCATTACAGTGTTAGAATGAAATTATTCCTGACTTCACTGATTACGTTCAGAAATAGTAGTTTTTTCATATTTACCAATGAAATGTTCAGTATTATATATTATTGCATTCGGTTTCAGGTATGTTGTCGGAACGCTGCGCATGATACGTAAGTCAATACAGTAAATTAATGAAACCACTTTAATAGCCGCTAGTGTAATTTTATTTTCTTAATGCAAAGGAAAACTCCTAAGCCGTAAATAACAATAGCTTTATTTTTTTGCAATACATGTGCTACATTTAGAGTTAAATAAAATGACCATGATTTCATACATGTAAAATAAATAAAAATAATACAGATTTTGATTTTTCAAAAGTTTTCTAGCAACAAACTATGAGTTCATCTTTCGACTTTTGCTGTGCGAACATAGATAAATTTGTAGACAAAGTAAGTAGATAAACCAAGTGGATAAAGTAAGTGGATAAAATAAGTGGACAAAGGAAGTGGATAAAGTAAGTGGATAAAGTAAGTGGATAAAGTAAGTGAATAAAGTACTTTTCATTGGTAGGCGTCTTAGAAAAAAATTATGGTTAGTAAATTTTTCCTTGGGGGAATTGTTTGATTTCAATTAAAATGTATAAACACTCAAAACCAGCTGTATACTTTGATAGAAACCTAATTAAGTTCAGAAGCAGTAGAAGGTCTGTATATAAGACAAACTAAGTTTTCCAATAACCAATGTGCTATTTAATTTTAAGGACGAGACCTTTCAAAATCCAAAATGGGATTGTCAGGAAAAAAGGAAACAACAAACTACAAGTATAATAATTTAAAAGAAATTAAGTTATAAATTATTAGTAAGAGCCCAACAGAAAATTTCACAATTAACACTGTTTGACTAACTAAGAATTTATTCCATTTTAGATCATATAAATCATATTAGAAATAGGTTTCCAACTTTTAAACCAAGAAGAGTGCTTCTAAAGCTATAAAGCCAACAATCAAGAGTAAGCCCATCAGTTGCAAGCACAACAAAAGCAACAACAGCCGGGACGTCGGAAACGGAAACATTTCCTCAGCCATTAGCCCGAGGAATTGAGTTCTGCCATTGTGTCTACATATGTTTCCATTCCCCCTTTGTCAACCCGCTGGTTATTAAATATCTGTTAACCTGAATAGCTTCTGTGAGATGGAAGTTGTTATTGTGTTTACAGGTCAAGTAGTAGACTTTTTGTTAGGGGGAGCTTTTTTTACTTGATTAGACAATATTGTTAAAAAACTTGTAAAATCAGCAATCCTCCTCCATTTTAACCGCAAATCGCCCCCACTCTATAAAATAAGCGTGCATCGTGCTATTATGGTTTCAAATATACAGAGTAATCATAAAACAATGTAATTTGGAACAAGATCTGATAAAACAGATCTGAAACGAACTAAAATACTTCGAGTTCATTTTTCTTTGTTTACACAGTCATATTTTAATAAATGTTTCAATATTATAAAGAAACTAAAAGGAAACATTATCGTTTTGACGTCAGCATTCTGAATTATATTGTTTTGAAGAAACAGCTGTAACGCTGATTTACTATAAGCCCGTGTTAAAATTAAAACAATAAAAAGAAACCCGTTGAAATAGCTGATGTCTATGCCACAAAAATATCAATTAAATCTTCCTAGGGAGACAAAGATTATAAAAAATTCTTTATTTACCTTGGTTTGAAAGTAACACTTTAGCACGTCCATATATGTGTCTAAAGCAAGCTGTTATTAGAGCACAATGACAAAACTGGTTGTTTTACAAAACTAATAAGTTTCAATCGTCCAATCGGTACTCAAGGTATCTGCAAAACCCACAGGATAGATTGGCAAGGATTTATTCTATGGCCTCCAAAGAGTCATCCTATGGCCCCACCTGACACTTGTGAGTGTAGGCATGTGAAGAGAAACATTATTTATGGAGAAACATTTCGAGAGCCAAATCACTAAAATAGTAGGATATGTGAAACCGATTAGACACTTGCCGAGTGGCTGATGGCGCTCATGCGGAAATTTCTTCGATATGTAAAGAACCTGTTGCGAAGAAATCTTACATGTTCTGCAATCGTCTTTTTATTTGAAAAGCGAAATTTTCCTTACGTTCTAACATTGAAATCCTCATAATTAAAACCTTTTTGACACTCACGCTTTTGAAGTTTCAAACGCGTCTAAGGACTTACCTACCTACTAGTAAGTACATTTCTTACGGTAAATAATGTTTTACATGTTGAGTGCTCGCAGAGGATTAAAAGGGTAAAGGAAACACTGAAGGGCAGAACACTCTGATCCATTAGCTAGGACTTAACCCTTCTCCCCTCCACTTTTCACTTCATCCCTGAATGATACAGTATGGAGTAAACACTGTGTTTAACAAGTTGTTTATATATTGTTTACTTAAAGCGTGCTACTTCCGCTCAAGGCTACGCAGTACGGGCGGAAGACAAGTGGCGCCACAAAGGTTTTTATTTACAAAAAGGCGTCGTTGTGAAATTTTCAATTTTAAGCTTGAAACTATTAAAGTCAAACGCGCTTAATTTCAAAACCAGACCGACACGCAGCTGAGCGCTAAAGCGCCGCTGACATGAGTGAAGCTAATTCTTTATTACTGTATAGGAGTTACGAGGCTGATCGGTCCACTCACGGCCTAGCTTCGGCCTTCGGCTTCAGCTTGGCAATCTTTGTTATCACGATAATTACGAGGCTGTTCGACACGCTCACAGCCTCACTCGGGCATAATCGATGTCGAACTTAGGTGGCATTTTACTGCACGTTTTACTATTTATCATAAACGGAAAACTTGTTTAAAATTTCTTTAAAATTGCACTACTAGTAACGCTGTAAGAGCGAAAATCACTTTTGGCTGCTATATAGAAACGACTTAATGGATTTTAATAATTGTTTGTATATTGATTGATATTTTCCAAATACATATTTATGTAAAATTTCATCAAAATCGGATGACATTTACTGACTTAAGATAAGTTAATACCGTTTTTTAACAATAACTCTACACTAAAACATAGGGACTACGAGAGCACGTTTCGAGCAAAATCTTTTTCTTGGGTGATCAATCCTCTTAACAAGAAAGTAAACAATGCAAAAACTGAACACGTCTAGTACAACCACTGGCTTGCAAGGACGACTGTAGATTAAACAGCAATACAGGTTTGTTGTCATGTCATGCCGTGTGATTCTCTATTCCCAACACCGGCTCTATCGATTCACATTGCCGTATTGAGGTTGAACTCTATCACCGGAGTGGTTATGTCGATCAAATCATGTGATGTCACTTCGGCTTCGTTCAACAAATGCTAGGCCAATCTCGCTCATGATTCACTAGTACTAGCTGCTTAAACATTGTGACAGTGTTAACAGAGAGACAGATTGGTGCTTTAGAAACCGAACATATAAGTTCAGTTAGCGAACTGTACATATGCCGACGATGAGCGATAATAGTTATTTGTAAATTACTTTTTTACACAAATACATAGCTGAAAGAATCGTAAGTAAAATTGCTTTTACACAAATACATAGCTAAAAGAATCATTGGTCAAATAGTGACCTAACAGCAAACAGTACGGAATAGTAATAGTTATTTATTATTTCATCTTTCTGCAGTCTCAAAGGATAGCAAATGAATTTAACGAGTAATACTACTAAACAAACTTCAAAGACAATATAGCAAACTCGAAGCTATAAAAGTGCTGTATACTAGCGTAATAATCCCTATAACGGGAGTTTTTAACACCGAAAGTGCCCTATGGGGGGCAGTGGGGGCCCCAAAATTATTGATTCATGCTTTAAAAATGTGTTTGTGATTTGATTACCGCCACCATCTTGGTCTAGCTAAAAATATTTTGTTTGCAGGAAAAAATATTTTTGCAAAAATTTTATCAGTGTGACTCAGGACGTGTAAGAAAATAAAAAATGCAAACAGTGTTGTTCTATGAACTATCATTGTGAGTGGCGACAGAAATAAATATCTATTTCCTATAGAAATTTTCTGAAAACATAGCATTTGGGTTATTTGCATTACAATTGTTGTTATTTGCTTTATAGTGTGCATTAACTAACTAGATAAAAGTGAACATTAATTTCAACTATATACATCAAGTTTTATATATGAACAGAGATAGGAAGTTTTTGTATAATACATGCGCTTCAAAGCAGTACGTATTTCTAGTAAAGGTAAACAATAGAAGATTAGGAACATGGAAGGCAACAACAGTGGTAATGTCGGAAGAGGAAATGTAGCCTCGACATTAGCCCAGTGAATTGACTTTTGTCATTGTGTCCACACATCTCAGTTCCTTTCTATTGGCTCATAATGGCCTCTCAATAATAATGGAACACATGTATATGTACAGAGTGTTTGTTTTCAAACGGAACCCAATTTTCAAACTACAGTAAGTCGCTCTTTACGAGCAATATGTTATAGTTTTGCATTACTAGTTTGTTTGCTTCAATATCTACTGGACTGTATTGTTAAAGTAATATTGTGATTTTGGTTGCCTACTTTGATGATATAGTGAAACAAACAAAATTATGGCCTTTAAGCAAAGGTTAAAAAGTTTTTTAAAGAACTTTTAAAAACAAGATACTTTTCTTTGTGTCAAGACGTGTTTGGGCTCAGGTTTGTAGGCTAGGTGTATTTTAAACAAATCTAGACTTGTTAAAACTTTTAAAGCAACAGGCTATGTAGAGAATAGAAAACAGACAATAGGAAGACTCTACTGAATGAAGAAATATTGATAACTGTAGGGTTAATTATTTGGAAAATCCTTAAAAATCTTTAAGAATTTTGAAACATTAACAGTAAATGGCTTACTCACACCTGCAAATTTGTTCTTCAACGCCTCTTGACGCAAAGAAAATGATTTTGTTCTTAAGTATTCTTCAACAATAAACAATATTTGATCTTTATTAGAAACCACGATTGCGTTTGTTTAGTAATAACATCAAATTAGAAAGTCATAACCACAATACTACTGCCATAATACACAATAAATCAATAGATATTGAAGCGAACAAACTAATCATGAACACTTATAAACACATAGTGCTTGTAAAGAATGACTAACCATGGTTTAAAAATTGGGTTGCGTTAAAAGCACCCTGTAGTTAAAAGAAGCTGTATTACCTCGTTCACTTGATGTTTTGTTCTTCATCCCATTTTATTTCTTACACTATGAGCTAATGGTGTTCTTTATGAAGTTTTATAAACAATTTAAATACCTATACGTAGTTGTAAACAACAAATAATAGTTGTAGTATAAGATAGACATTGGGCAAACTTGCAATAGGTTCCTCAAACGTTGAAAGAGGTGTAAAACGCAAATCGATCTGTCAAAGAACAATTTTAGTATTTCAAAATCAGACGAGCTTTTGAAATAGTATCTACGCAAACTGTTTTGTGTATTTTCTGTGAGAGAATACGTGTAAAAGATGGATTCTTCAGACCCATAGGTTACAAGCCGGAAATAAGAAGAAAATAAGCCTCAGGCTATCCCACTTCCTTCAAACACTTTGACCACCCATTTCGCTCTTTTCTGTCATATTTGCGCTTTTTAAAGCATAAACTGTTAGTATTATTTACGTGCAATTGAACGCTAGAAGCACACTTAAAGTTGCATTTTGTGTAACCCATTTTGCCTAATTTTAGTGTATGCAAATCTTTATTGTACACAACTTGAAAGACTTAGGCAAATAGGCAGTAAGCAACAAATTTAATCGTAATTTAAATTTGATCGTAACGCTATTGATGCTTCCTAACCTTGATATTCTAGCCTTATTTTTGTGTTTTTCTTTTTAGTAAAAGCAACCTACTTTAGATGTCTATAATTACTCAATCTCATAATTCTAAACTTACATACCTTTCGTTACAAAAGTAAAAAGGTAAAGGTAAAGTTTGTCTTATTTAACGAAACGGAGTTAGGACTACAAAGCCCTCTCTACCATTCAACCTCGACCTTTACCTAGCGTCGCTGTATAGTCACATTACAAATCGTAAGTGGTGACTGCGAGGCTCGAACCCGCACCACTGGAGTGATGAGCTCCGGAGTCGCGTGCGATACCAATCCGCCACGTATCCACTAAAAAGTACAGTCTATACAAGTAATTATTTGAGCTATAACTGTAGTAGACGTTGATTTTTTCAACACAATCATGGTGTAGTGCCGTGTAGAAACTGTAAAAAATAGTTCTTAACAAACAGTTTTTGTAGTGTTTTATACAACCCCAGCTATATTTAGACGACTAAATTAAAAAGGGAAATGAAAGCAAATTGTCCCTACAAATTATCATTTTGGTATATTTATTTTTATATTGTCTGTATTTTCGTGCCCTTATCTAAAAAGAAAAACAATTGTTGTTCCCCAACTTGTCTTGATGTTGTAATGTTATTGGTAAATCATTATTGATAAATCGATAAATAAAGTTGGAACGGACTTTGCTCACTAAAGATTCAAATAAAGTGAACTGATAATAATTATTGCCGTGTGCATTTTTAATAACAAAGAACATCGTCAAGCAACCTCTTTTTTATTTCAAAATAACTTAGACAAACACACACGCACCCACAAAATCAACAACTGATTTTTTAAATGTTTCTTTTGTATTGTACCAACTTGTCTAACCTTAACAGTATTATAGTAATTTATCGTTATAAATATGAACAAATGACCCGGCGACTTTGACATTTCCTCCTCCTGCGCTTCCCATCAACTCAACCTTTACATAATGTCATACGTAGCTACCTCCAGCTGATTGTGTTTTTTTTAATATGTACTTTCTGTAATCCATCCGGAAAAGAGTTTACTTGTTTTAATTATTCGTGTGTTTGTATAAGTTACTTTTAATTTGAAACTTTGGGAAAACACATTTATATTTTTATTTAGTTTAAAAAGAATAAACGTCTAAAGGCTGTATGAAACTCCTAAAAAACTATTTAAATCATCAAATTTACAGTTTGTACACAATTCTACAACGTAATTATGATACTTTTAAAACTAATTACAAACACCTTCTTGTTTTAAATAAATTCTTACTTGAAGTTATTATAATTAAGTAGGCCTACCATAATTTTATTGGTATGGTTGTTTTTTACCCCTAGTTATTTTATAGACCACTGTAAGAATATTGAAAGTGAGAACGGTTATAATAAATTATACGCGGAACTTAAAGATAAATACGTAATACACCGTTAAAGGTTAGCTAGTTTAATGTTGACAATCTTATACTTTACCTTATCAATTACTAGAAGGCTCATCGTGACTACTTCAATAAAGTGGAATGGAATTTTATAGCTAATCTATAGGGCATTGACTAAACAACAATATTCAAAGACTACATTATTTGATGCCGTGTTTTTTCCGAAAACAAAAGATGTTTTCTTTTAGGGGTGAAAATAGCTCACAACAAGGGATAACATTTTAATATGGCTTTATTACATAGAGGCTTTGCTACAACCACACTAGGGAGTAAAAGATCATCAACGCAAACCTTAAACTCTCATGAAATAAGAGTAAAATCTTAGTACGTTATTGTAACAAATAATTTAAGAGCAATGACACAATTTAAAAAAAAAATTTTTGATGTGAGGTTGAGGCAAACAGAGAAGTCTGCAAACCAGTCAGGTGATGGCTCATTAGTGCTTTAAAAGCACAGAGGTTAAAAGTAGAAGCTCTTTCTCACCCTAACCCCCCCCACCTTCTCGGTCACTAAACCTTGCCTGTCAACTTTTCTTTGTTAGTTTACAAGAGACTTATACTTTCCCGAGTAGTCTATAAGCACCATTACTTTATTACAACCGTACTATCTGAAATGTACATTGGTCTTAGAAATGTGCATATCAAAATCAGTTCCTTGACATGCGTGAATCATTTTAGCATTCTACTACAAACAACCAAGCCAAGCATTCTACTACAAACAACCAAGCCAAGCATTCTACTACAAACAACCAAGCCAAGCATTCTACTACAAACACCAAGCCAAGCATTCTACTACAAACAGCCAAGCCAAGCATTCTACTACAAACAACCAAGCCAAGCATTCTACTACAAACAGCCAAGCCAAGCATTCTACTACAAACACCAAGCCAAGCATTCTACTACAAAAGCAAGCCGCAAAGCTTCTACTACAAACAGCCAAGCCAAGCATTCTACTACAAACAGCCAAGCCAAGCATTCTACTACAAACAGCCAAGCCAAGCATTCTACTACAAACAGCAAGCCAAACAGCCAAGCCAAGCATTCTACTACAAACAGCCAAGCCAAGCATTCTACTACAAACAACCAAGCCAAGCATTCTACTACAAAGAGCCAAGCCAAGCATTCTACTACAAACAGCCAAGCCAAGCATTCTACTACAAACAGCCGCCAAGCCAACATTCTACTACAAACAGCCAAGCATTCTACTACAAACAGCCAAGCCAAGCATTCTACTACAAAGAGCCAAGCCAAGCATTCTACTACAAACAGCCAAGCCAAGCATTCTACTACAAACAGCCAAGCCAAGCATTCTACTACAAACAGCCAAGCCAAGCATTCTATGCTCACAAACAGCCAAGCCAAGCATTCTACTACAAACAGCCAAGCCAAGCATTCTACTACAAACAGCCAAGCCAAGCATTCTACTACAAACAGCCAAGCCAACATTCTACTACAAACAGCCAAGCCAAGCATTCTACTAGCCAACACACTACAAACAGCCAAGCCAAGCATTCTACTACAAACAGCCAAGCCAAGCATTCTACTACAAACAGCCAAGCCCATTCTACTACAAACAGCCAAGCCAAGCATTCTACTACAAACAGCCAAGCATTCTACTACAAACAGCCAAGCCAAGCATTCTACTACAAACAGCCAAGCCAAACATTCTACTACAAACAGCCAAGCCGCATTCTACTACAAACAGCCAAGCATTCTACTAGCCAAGCCAACATTCTACTACAAACAGCCAAGCCAAGCATTCTACTACAAACAGCCAAGCCAAGCATTCTACTACAAACAGCCAAGCCAAGCATTCTCCTACAAACAGCCAAGCCAAGCATTCTACTACAAACAGCCAAGCCAAGCATTCTACTACAAACAGCCAAGCCAAGCATTCTACTACAAACAGCCAAGCCAAGCATTCTACTACAAACAGCCAAGCCAAGCATTCTACTACAAACAGCCAAGCCAAGGTGTCGTGCTTGTAGTTCCCCAGTGTCGTGCGTTCCACCATTCCTCAACACTGGACTTATTGATTTCTTCCTCTATTACTGGGCTAAACTGTATCGACAGAATGATTAGTTTACCCTCCATCCAATCATTCTTTTCTATCTGGCTCAAGTGTAACGTGTAGAAATAGTTATGATAATACATTCTCAGGCAACAAGATAATTATTTGTTATTTTACTGAGGAACCGACGCGAGCTGTGTGGCAGTACGGACTCAGGAATTAAAGCTTAAAGGTGGTAACATGTAACCCCCAGTCAAATTTGTTGCAACACTAATGTATACTTGCACTATTTCGAGATTTTATAATTAAATTACTCTTTTGAAATTTCATTGATTTATTTGCGACGTAAACAAGTCAAATATCTGTATGAGCGAAGGAAATCTCATGATTTTGAAACTAAACGTTACTGGACTATTGGTTAAAGCCAACACATTTAAAGTAAAACCTATAAACGATCTAATACATAGTTTGCATTTGGTTTTCTTCCTGTAATTTATGTTTCCATTACTTAAAAGAAAGTTACAGACATGGTAAAGAAAATATGTAGTAACAATGTCACATTTTTTTAAAATCATTGTATAATAAGATCTAAAATTATGTTCAATTTTGTCTTTACATCGAAACGTCCCGGGGATGTAACAACCGTCAAAACAACTTTTTGGACATTGACGGAGGTACTTAAAACCCTATTTTATGTCAAATTGATATTCAAGGGGCAAACATTGAATTTGTATTTTTGAGTACGTTGTTTCAATGTTTATCAATGTTTTATAAAATATGGTTGTTACCTTTCATTTTGCTTTGACGTGGTTATTACCAAAAGAAGTAGTTATACAGGTTTCTAAATATTTAGTAAAACTCTGAAATATTTAGGTTACACTGCGATAAAGTTACAAAAAAGAAAAAACTTGTATAAGAGCAGTGTTGTGCTGGGTAAACAAATGTGTTTGTAAATGGGCTTACAAATTTCACCACACTAGAACAAAATCTCGAGTCAAATAGACGAAAACGTCAAAAACAACAAAACAACCCCACATCAGCCATGTTACATAAACTCAGTGGCTGTTTAAAGCTTTTCGCAGGAATAAAACGTATAAACAAATTACGTTTAAAGGATTATCAACTATTAACCTTTTTCTTCTGAGAGCTAAAAGCTTTTGTTACAGTAAAAGGCTACAAAAAGCTGCCATTGATCTGGCTGCTAAAAGCAGCTTCGATACAAAGTCCATTTCCAAACATGTTCCTGAACCTCTCGCGTTTGAGATATACACGCTTTTACAGAGTTTTACTGTTTATTCGTCTTAGGTACTTAGCGTAATTTAATAACTAATTTTATGTTTTGTTTGTAGGTGAGCAGAAAATTGAACTGGTTCAGTCATCAGAGATAGTAAGTAGAAAAGTTCGAATTGTTTGAAATTATGTGAGACTAACTGACAAGCGTCACCAAGGGTAAAAGTTGGTAGACGGTAATGTACGTCCAAAAAATATACAGGGTGAGTTTTTAATGTTCCCCACATTATTAAAAAAATTTCAAAAACCCTTTGGGGAATGTTTTAATAGGATTCTAAAGTTTTTTTGACGTACTTTGGGTCACCCACCCTCCCAAAGTCCGGGGGAAGGGCCTTCCTAAAATGTTTAAATACTAACCTCCCCCTCCTGTGGCACCTCAAAAGAAAGGCATTTCAACACAAATTCAACGACGCAAAGAAAACCCTTCTATTTCGACTCCTTTTTGTTATACCAATTTAAAGATGACACAAAATCAGGTTTGAATTTCACATACAATTGACTTAGAATGTCAACATTTTCTTCAAAAATAAAAAAAACTCTATGGGATCATGTTATAGGGTTGTGATGCTTCCCCCAGAGTAGCTTGAAGAACATTTTGTTATTAAAAATACATTTTATGTGAAACGAGTCATTTTAAACCTGATTTTGTGTCCTCTTTAAATTGGTAAAACAAACAAAAATGACTCTAGATAAAAAAAGTTCTTGCGTCGTTGAGTTTGTGTTAAAACTCCCTTTCTTTGGAGGTGCCACAAGGGGAAGGGGTTGGTATTTAAAAAATTTGGGGGATCTTCCCCCGCCGGATTTTGAGTGACGCAATGTACATGAAAACAAACTCCCTATAAAACAAGAGTCCTATAAAAATACAATGTAAAAACTGGAAACGCTTCGATATTTTCCAAACTGGAAGACGTAGACCAATGGAACCTTAGACCTCTTTCAAAATAGAATTTTCTGACAATTTTATCACATTTTCGATGTTTTCAGCGCGTGGGGGACGTCCCGTCTAGGGGTTGGTATAATATCTTAAGATATAAAAAAATAAATATAAAAATATTTAAATGTAAGCCTATGTCGAGTTTGTTCAAAATAAAGCTATATTTAAGTGGAACTGAAGGCCGCAAATATTAATTCAAAAGGTTGACCCTGTCCGAAGCTATAGACTTTACATTATTAAACAATTGAATCGCTGAAACAATTGTATTAGAAAATGAAACATAAATGTATTAGTTGCAGAACTTTGCCAGATTTTATCCATAGTTTCCATTCAAAATTATAGAAATGTATTGAGTATTACTTTGCTGTTAGATCTTGATACTCTAAAACAAGCAATTAAATATGGTTTAAACAAAACCGTTCGCAATTAAAGATAATTAGCTTGACCGAAAATGTGGCTCAAGGATGACCTCCAATCGAGAATGGAAGGTCGGAAGGTTTCTCAAGGGTATTTAGTTTCTCTCGATACGGACAATAAAATGGGATGTCACTCTATACAACCTTTTCATACGACAATCCGTAACCACTTCCTAAAAGTTTTATTTCGTAGTAGAAGGAGGAGGGCGGAATATAAAATAAGCAAAAGACGTTTTCAAAACTAGTAGGTGGATTCATAGTTATTTTGAAAAAAATGTGTTTGTATGATGCCCCGAAAATAAATTCGTCAAGGGTAAGAAAGTTTATATCACGTCATCTTGTTATTGTAACAGTGATCATTACTGAGGTCGGGTTACTCTCTGTTCAAAGTCTCAAGGAAACTTCACTTGTTTGATAATTTTAGGGCAGGAGCTTATCTAAGTAATGTGAGTTTAAACTTATCATAATGGCTCCTTTGCGTTACGCGTCTGAAATACATAAGCACTCCAACATGCATGAACCCTTTAGTCACCTTAACAAACTTCAAACACCTATCCTAAAAGCTAAGACCACCCGTAGTTTTAAATCTATACACATGTATAAGAATCGGTATGAACGGTAAATAAAAGAATTTTCTATTTTACTTACTATAGGTAGGTCTGGTTCTTACTTCATCAATTAATTAAGTTTTATAACAAAACTATGTTGATCTATGGGTATACTTTATTATTCAGTGTTTACCTAAAAACGAATGAATGAAGACTATGCTTCACGAATGAATAACGCATTCGCACTAAGATGAAGTGACACATTTTTCTTTTCTCCTTAGCCCAAACCTCAAAAGTGTATTGTTAACAAACGTGCATCTGACATTAGACAATTTAGGCGCAAGCTGAATACAAGTCTTTACAATATATGTTCGAACAAATTGCTCTAAAATTGATTAAACTGCCAATGTTTAAAGGAAATATCAATGGTATTACACATTTACGGGTCCACAGTTTCACCAAAATACGATCTCTAGAAACGTGAGGAATAGATGTCTAAAAAGGCGGCCCATAAACATCTTAAAATACAGTTAACAAATTAAAATTTGCCAGTTTCACAATTTAGATTCATGTTCTATCTTTAGGCAATGTTTTTAGTCGAAACAAAACATTGTACAACACACATATATTTTTAACAAAAGCCAACGTAGTGTTCAATTGCAAGTTCACCAACATTGATGAAACGTTAGACGTCAAATTCAATTCCATCCAAAAACGTCTTTTGGACAGAACCAATGCTTTTTCCCGCTCTGCGTTTCGGTTATTTTAAGTGTAACGACTTTTATAATATTCATTTACTTAAGAGAAAAGCTATTTGAGGCAAAAAGTTGTTTCCCTCGCCAATAACACGACTTGGGTAAACCACAGGATAATTAAGGGTTTCTCTTGGGAAAGCTTGGTTTAATCTGTGGAGAACGTCCTTTGCTCCGTTTCTACAAGATTTATACAACATTGTAATAATTAAACTATACAAAGGAACCCCGCGAAGGAGCCTTTACAGGTTTTAGACAAGTATTGTAACATAACTTACAAACCATCTAAATAGCTAAAGATAGGCAATTTATTAGTTCCTCTAAAATAAGAGTAAGTTAGCATTTTCTTTAATTTATTTAATAAGAACGCGTATAAAGTAGTAGTTGGAAAATTGTGTCAAGTTAAGACGTAGTAATGGCGTGGGATAAAGACATTAACTTGCACCAGTAAGCTATGAAGTTGCAAGTTATCACATGGTTGGACGTAGAAACTATTTTAAGACTCGCTCGGCCAACTTAGAGATGTTTAACACAACTGAATAAAATTTATATTTTTGTTACTGAATTGAAAACGTACTTTTAACTGAGATAAGCTAACAGCTAAAACACGAAAATAGTAATTCATTTTATTATATTTACAAACACTCCTGAAGAGTTAGAGTTGTTTCTTTTGGTTTAGCTGTTTTTCGAACCTTTAAACTTTGGTGATTATTTAAGGGAAAGTGTAGATGAAACTAATAGTAAATATGCCAAAAAACTAAACGGTTTTGTTTATCATCGTAATGGTTGATGAACTTTTCTACTAACTTTATACGTCGTCCATCAGATGTCCAGCTTATCAATTCGAATTTTGAAATTTGTACTTAGTTGCAGGCATTTCCCATATAAAAACACGATTAGTGTAAATTTTAAAAAGTAGACTAAAAATGAATGTTTGCGGTCGTATTTAAACAATGAATATACTTATTTGTTTCTCTGCAGACGTATCATCTAGCTATAATAGCCTATCATAGTTTTATCAAATGACACCATTATACTTTTAGCGGATCCGTGGCGGATTGGTATCGCGCGCGACTCTGGAGCTCATCACTCCGGTGGCGCGGGTTCGATCCCCGCAGTCACCACTTACAATTTGTAATGTGACTCTACGGTGACGCTAGGTAAAGGTCGAGGTTGAGTGGTATAGAGGACTGTGTAGTCCTAACCTCGCCTCGTTAAACAAGACAAACTTTACCTTTGTTTATACTTTGAGTTGATAGTCAAAACCGTCGATGAAGTAAAGCTCGAAATGCCTGTAGTACAATGGACTGACTGTAAGTAGCAATTTCTATTTGTTTACAAAGTATCACAATAATGATACTATTTTCTGAACAAAATAAAGCACTGCCTTATAAAACTGTACTTTAAGTACTTAACACCTTTACAACGTTGGGTGCCCTAATACAACTTGTCTTTACCAGGATGTTTTATCCAAACCACCTTGCTGCACGTAAAAAAAATGTGGCAATTTGGTTAAGCAGATCTATAGTTACAAAAACAATAGAAACCAATGTTACAGCTTGTTACAAAGCTAAAATTAGCGTGTAGAACATTTGTTGAATAAGTATCCGAAACTTTGGTTCTTATGAAAACATAAAAGTGATTCTTGTTGAGGCTTGTGTCGTGACCAGCTGATATTACCCGGAGCACGATTTGGCGTGCTGTTGCTGTTACATTGATTTGCAACGGGGAATAAAACACCAGTTTACATCTTTTGAATAGGCTCCTTAAAGAAATCGGGTGAAACAGTGTGTTAGTTCATCTTATCATTGCTTGAGAATGGTGACACTTTAGTTTTTAAGTCATCGTCCGGAAGAAAAGGAAACAATAACAATAAACAGATTGTTAACATAATTTTGAAAACTATAAATTTTGCCAGCTGATGTGGAGTCACTAACATTGTTTTCCTTTTAGAAAATCAACACTATACAAAACAAAGAATTAATTATCTAAGGTTCAAGCCAAAAGGGCGTTTAGATTTTAAAGTTAATTGATGGGCAAGTTCAGAATTACGAAGAGTCAAAGCATTATACTCTTTGTTTTGATGTGGTTTGATTTGGTGAACCACCGTGACATTGTAACAATTTTCAAAATTTTTGATCATGTTGATCAAAATTTTGAAAACTTATTTAATACGAAATATTGTTACTTTTTCCTTTTCTTCCTTCTATCCTCTATACACCTAACTAAGTCAATAGGCACCTCAAGAATTAAGTCATCGTCCAAAATAGTACATTAATTTTCAATGGCTAAAAAAGAGGAAGTAAGATACAAAAGGGACCCCGCCAGTTAAAATTGTCGAGAATAACAATGTGTACCTTGGTAACATGCGTCATATAAACGATTATTTTATTCGAGAAGGTCTCAACGCGTATAACAAAAATATTATGTGGGTTAAAGATGGCATATCATAAGAATGTTCTGAAAATATTAATATAATGGCTGTGCAGCCTCTCTTTCCACAATGATGCATATACGATTTAATAATTAACGAAGAAATTCGATTATTACAAACATTTCTGTCAGACACTAAACAATTCTTAAGTTTTGTAAAAAAGGTTTATGCCTATGATCTAGCGTGTGGCTTAGTCAGTAAAACTGCCCACAAAGTTGTGTTTGAATTTTTAGTTGCCAATGAATATTTCCGGGTGTAACTAAGGTGACAGCTCATTAAATTCCCCAAAGGCATGAAGAAGTGAGAAGTGGTTACACTCTTATATACCCCTCCACACCACCTCACCCCTAGGTAAACACTGATCCCTCTTCCATCCCTTCAGCAGCCTGTCTAAACCTCTCACCGTCTTGGTAAAATTGATGTAGAGATTACTTTTTTATGAATCTTTTAACGATGAGAAGGAAGGTAAACCCATTAAATCAATGTAGATCTAAATTAAACAATTCAATAATAAATGTTATTTTTTGGTAAGGCCTTTCTGAAACAATGATTCTTCCTCAGACCAAACATCAACAACTGAAATTAAAATTCTAATAAGAATTTTTTTAGGTAAATCCATATTTGAAATTTTAAAACTGTTAAACCGTTGTTAAACTGATGGAAAACCCACTTCTTCTAATACATAGAATCAATCTTTAACACTAAACCACTATATTACGACGCAACACTCTAGTCCTCTTCAGGTATTAAGATTTAAAATTAAGACTTAAGCAAATCCTAAAATCTTATTGCTAACAGAAATGAATAATAAGTACTGAATGTGACACGTTTTAATGTTCTGTTAATCAACAGAAACAAAACGTATTAATCTTAATACTATATACAATTTTGAAGATGTAATTACTAATTAAATTTGGAGACAAAATGTGTAGCCCAGCCGGGACTTGAACCTTGGTCTCTCACTTGATTATGCTGACCGTTACACCATCCGGCCTAACTATTTGTGCCTTAAAATTTAGAGAAATACTTAAATCTGAATAACCATCTAAAACATGTGGCTGTTAGTAGTGACCTTAAATCGACAATCTGGAAATATTACAAACAGAATTTAAATACTATTTAGCGTTTGGAAAAATTAATATTTAAATTGTCAAGATCGGAAGACCTAATCGAATTTATTAAAAACTGGATTGGCTTTAATGTTCTTTGAATATTTAGGTCATACAAGCCGATTCTAAAAATGTACACTTGAATTTGTTTGGTTGATGATTTAAAATTTGGACTTATTTATAACTTATTTGTGGCGTTTGTCCATTTTATGTTAAATTTACTTTCATCGTATTTAAGATGTTTTTCTTTGGTGCTCTTTTTTATGCTATATAAAAGGGTGGTATGATATTTTGGTAGTACTTTAAATATTCATTGTACACATTAAAGTAATCAGCCCAACGAACGGAGCGTGGCAACAATATTATTCATGTTTTGTAAGGTTTCGAATTCATTTGTGCTTTATTCCTTAAGGATGTAAACGTTCAGGTTCACAATACTGACGATAAAAGGTGTCATTAATGTTTTCCCTGTGCTTTGTACAACGCTTGTAAACTATATCGACACACGTCACTAACGATGTTCCATTCTTGTTCTTTACTTTGATGTTTTTTTCTAAAAATCCTACCATCAACCGCTAATGGGGTGCGCTACCATACAGTCTGAATGTCGATGTTTTATGTCTCTACAATATACAAAACCAAATCGAGTGAAACCCTACTCGTGGTAAATATTTCTCAAATGTAATTATTATTATGTGTTCAGGTTGAGTTTATGCAAAGCTATTAAAAGAATCAACCCATAGGTAAACATTGAGCCCTTTTAATCCCCTTTAGAAACCTAGGAAAGCGGCAATGCTCTTTACGGCAATGTTTTTGCAATCATATAGCAGCGGCCACTATTCTTCTAGTAATGACTATTTGGGAGAACGTAACATAGCTGTTAACGTGCCAAGAAAACCATAGCTTCAGGACTATAAACTAAACTTTACTAGGCCAAGATGCTGTAAAACGTATGTTTAGCGTTTACACACAAATTCTGTATTTGACTAATTAGTTCTAAGGTATGTATTTAATTAGCTTGTTTATTTCTTAATAGGAATAGTCATACCTCTAGGCATTTCACGGGGTTTCATTGTTTTTTTTATGAATTTAAAGTTGAACAAAGATGAAAGCGAATTAGTTGAAGTAAGCTATTTTAGAAATGACTGGTACAGCACTATTGTAACTTAGTGCTATTCGCGGTAATTATTTGTTTTAGTTAACAAGCACTTTTGCTAGAATTACCACCCCCATTATTTACTCTAGATGGAGGCCTACATTTCCCTAATCACGACGTGGAGCATTACGCATTTCTTGAACGGTTCAACGGTAGCACTCCAATAAGCTATATCCACACAGTCGATGCTTTCAACGGAATGAAAGTTGCTGTAGACTCGAGTACAACAGAAGCAGATGATTGTATAGGCTAATGGCAGAGCAAATATCTACTCCCCGACACTCTCTGCTGTTTACTTGCACAGTTTCTTGCTCAAAACATTGTTTCCAAGCAACATGCTCTTAGTGACCGTGACCGGTTATTTTATCTGGTATTTTAAGATGTTATTCTGTAGCAAAATTAGTATTTGAGTAACACGTTGGTCACGTGTAAATAAACCCCACGATAAATTTGCTGACGGTTTAAACAAATTTGCTTAGTGTTTTATATTGAAGAAATATGTGTATATTTTAAATTATGAGTATCGTGTATAATTAAACATTTCAAATACTATTGAAATTTTAAAACTGTTGACAAAATCACTCCTTCAAATTGACAAGAGAAACAGTTTGAACAAAAAGTCACTATATATCGTCTAGATGATCTGAAATTTTTAAATTTTTCGGTCGAAGAGGACTTGATATATATAGTCGCAATATCATGATTTTTTTAAAGAGTGTTTCTCTTGTTTTAAGTTGAAAAAGTGATTTTGACAACAGTTTTAAAATTTCAAACATGGACTTACCTTCTTCCTTATCATTCAGAAATTCATTAATATCTAATCTATAAGTTGGGTTCGATAACATATTAATTGTACACTGCCCACCGTTTTGTTTTATACTATTAAACTTATTTTATCTAAGGCGTTTGATACATTTAGGTAAAACTTGTTTTATGCGTTCAAAAGTTTGTGTACGTGTCAAGAAAAGTAATGGCTGTAAAAAACAAATCTGTTTGTAATGATGGCTACTAAGGCTGGAAAATGGGCAAAGCTATCAAATTATTTAAAAAGCAAAAAAAGCTAAAATTTTGCGGTTTAAATAGGTTTAAAGTTTGCGTTTGGTAATGTAACTATTTCAGCACTAGGTCCTTAAAGTGTAGCCTTTCCATATGAGCTCAACTTTGATATCCGAGCACGTTAAATGAGCGAGGATCAAAGTGACACTTATGGAACGAGTGATGCACGATTCATTTTGCCATGGTGCAAATAATACTGAGAAAAAATAATTATTATTAATGGTTTAATATTAAAATTAGCTGAACTGAATAATATTTTGAATCAAGTAGTTCTGATTTTAATAGCTTGTTAGAAAACGCTGTTATACTTATTTACTATTTAATAATAATTATTGTTGTTATATTCAAAACGAACGCAACAAAACAGCTGATGGTGTTGCCTTAAAAACATCAAAACAAGCTTTTATATTAATGATTTACAGCAGCTGATTTCAAAGCAGAATGACAAAAATAGACTTTAATCCAAAATCGTAGAAAGCAAACAATAAAGTTTCAAGTGTTCAAAACTCAATTTGTTTTAATTCAATTACAAGGAACGTGAGAGGAGAGAAGAAGTTTCTGAACTTGTTATTCTGTGTTTATGCGGTGTCTCACGGCGCATTAATGTTTACTTTCTTTAATTAAAAACTGCGGCGCGAGGCCAAAGAAGTTGGTCAGGTTCTTGTGTTTGTCCCTTTCACAATGCTCGTGTGTTCTACGTATACTTTTAACCATTTCACAACAAGTACAAATTGTAATTTTAAACATTTATTTTATTAAGCTTTTCATATTGAAGTTGTTCCTCAGGCAAAACAACCTTTGAACGTTAAAACAAAAATATAATATAATTAAAATCAGCAATGAATGAGTAATTTGATACCTAATTTTAACATGTTGAGGTACCATCACAATCTAGAACACATACTGTAGAACAACGAAAGTAATTAATATAACTTGAAAATAACAGAGTAAACAATCTTAAATACATTAGTCACACTAAAAACAATCTTCCACAGGTTGATAAAACTAGTGCAATAATATATGAACTAAACTGTATAACTGCACTACGTGGAAAAATTATAACTACACAACTAAAAAGAATATTTCCACATCAAAAAGTCTCAATAGCTACTTCTTGAGTTTAGTCAAATGGAATGGAAGGAAGGTGATTAAATAGCTTTGGGACGAGATAATTTTAAACACGTTTAAAATAAGGACGAGAAGTTATGGCGAAGTTCCTAGAAATGTCTATTAGAAACCTGTTGATTTCTTGTTGATGACCAGATCTTAGGAAAAGTTCTACGTACTCTTAAAGGAAATATCTTCAAACATTTGAACAATGAAAACGAATCTTCTTAATTAACCTCACTATATTTTTGATTAACAATTATAGGACCCATTTATAATTTTTCCCAATAAGATATGCCATATTTTAAAACCGATTGAGGACAGCGTGGATTAAACATAATAAACCTCCTTATACACGACCACAGATAATTCTTTAAATTGTCTATGTGAAAATTCTAGTTAAAATTTAATCAATTGTCAGACAAAGATATTTGATGTCTTAAACTTGCTGAATAATCATACAATTACTGCACGAATCAACTATATTAAGTTACTGTATAATAATAGACCTTTCTGCGAAGGTTCTGCTTCACGTTCAGATCATTGTATCATAAAACTAATAAAATTTGGCATAAAAACCTAAAAGACGTTATTTTATAATAATGTGTTTTAAATTATTGGTGTTATTCATTTTTAAAATCAACGTATTTAAATAACCGCCTTAAGATAAAGATGGACATTGATTCTAGCAATATAAGTACATCTACAGCTTGATAACCGATGTTTACCCTTGATAGAGGTAGAGGGGGAGGAAGGGTTAAGTCCTAGCTAATGGATCAGAGTGTTCTGCCCTTCAGTGTTTCCTTTGCCCTTTTAATCCTCTCCAAGCACTCAACATGTAAAAATATCTGAACTGTGGACAAGTAGCATTACTTTGGCCATATATGAATACAATATATGGTTTCGAATCATATCTGTGCAATAATAGACAGTTGAAAAGAAAAACGCCACTCTCAGGCATATATTAGCCTTATACATAGCCGCCACGTAGCCATAATCTTAGCGCCACGTAGCCATAAGTGCTCCGGTAAATCTTAGCGAATTTTCAATTACACAGAAGAATTTTCTATTTATCAATTTTGAATAATAGGAAATTATTTTATGCACAATTAGTAATTTTTACAATTTTTAAGATTTGTCTTATTTGCGAACTTCCATAGGAAATAGAGCTATTAATAATCCCAAAAAAAGAAGGACACATCGTAGAAAGGTACGGTTTGCAGTCTTTTGCTTCCCATCACCTCCTGAGTGATATGACAAAGCTTTATACATATAAATGTATATACAATCATAAAGAAAAACACTTCAAGAATAACACAAAGACCTTATCTTTCGAATCAAGTTGTTTTAAAACAACAACTGTTAATAGCTGTTGTACTTGTTTGGAAAAAGAAACATTCTAATAATGAATCCATCTGCACCATCTTATCGCCAAATTCTGAAATTATTTAACAGCTAATTTATATCAATTGTTAATTTATGCCCAGTTCTCTGAATGTCAAAGTGCAGAGATTCTGAGTAAATAACTAATCGGTAATAACTTTAAACCCCTAGGACCTCCTAGAAAGCAACGGGAGCTGTTTTGATCTATTGACAAAGTTCAACCGCCTGCGTCCGTGGCTCAGTGGGTAGAGTCACGGCTTGCAAAGCGCAAGGTCGCGAGTTCGATTCCCGGCGCAGGCACAAGGGTTTGGACCGCTTTCCCTAAAAAAGCATTTTGTGATGCCCAAAACCCCTAAGTTAAGTCTCTAATAAAAAATGCCATTGGCGTAGACAGTATACAACAACTCTATTATACAGGATCGAATTTGTATTAATTTATCGTATCAATTTCTAAGTAAATCAAAACTTTGAATGGCCACCATCTTAAAACGGTTTATCCGATCTAGCTGGTTAATGGAATCAACCATTAAAACCATTAACGTTGTCTTACTTACTATATGTGAGTCAAATTCAACCATATTTATACGAATAAGAATATTTTTGTTTTAAATCGAAAATAATGAAGAAGAACGCATAAGACAAGTTTAATACAATTAATACTGTTTTAATACTTTACCAATCTAATTGATATTACAGTAATAAATGGTCAATAAACATTTGAATGCGTAAAAATCTGGTCACTTGGCCCATTTTCTCTCGCGCCCCACTTCTCACCATATTGACCCCTCTTTCTATCCAGTTGCTGCCTCTGTGTAGGTAAAATTTCAGATAACGATGTCCTGTTAATCTACTATTTAGGCCTTGCAGAATATCTTCTCTTATTTATTCAACGTTTATTCAGACTAAGATAGACTTACCTCTACGTTGAATGATTGAAACGTTACGACGAGTATATTATTGTTCTAGAATGAAAGTTATAGGTTCGAATTCTTAATACTGCAACTGTAATTGTACTTCATACGGCAAATTAAGAATTTAAAGATGTATCGAATGATTATTAAAAGTATGAAAGCGAATTAAAAGAATAAGCATGGCAAGGTGTCAAATTTTAAAAGTCAATGCTTGAGTGTTTTATAAAATTGTCCATAAGATGACTATTTAGGTAAAACAGTTTTTACGGCAGAACTAGTATTATTTGACGAGATACGAGCATACCTTGCGATTCAGCTAATGGCAACAGCAAATTTTGTTGTAAGTTTTAATTTTAAGGAATTTCCAAAGACATAATATACTTAGTAGGTCTACATAGATTTGTTGAACAAATTAGTATTAAAAATATACATTTTACGCCCAGCTTAACCTAATCTATACAAATAAAAATACTTTTTGTCTGATTTTGTGGTTAATTTGCAAAATCGAAACTGGCGTCAACAAAATTCCGTCCATCTTTCTGTAACGTTTTAAGGCATCTTGGACCGCTCATAACTTAAAATCGGCTGAAGCTATGGGGGTGAACTTTGTTTAAGAGTTTTGTCTATTACGCAGTGTGTCTTAGCCATATTTTACACCCATACAACGTCAACAACAAATTAAATGGTGAGGGACCAAAGTAGGCACTTTTCACGTTTTTAAGGTAATATTGGACCGCTTATAATTGAAAATCGGCTGACGCTATGGTGGTGAAACTTTGTTTAATAGTTTAACCCATTACGCAGCGTGTATTTAGCTATTTACAATAATGGTACCACTAAGAAAGAATGTTTCTAACAAAAAAATTTAGGTGAGTTTTTAGGGGATTTCATTTGGGAAAACTACAGCATCTCAGAATATTTTCACTTTGACATTCAGAGAACTGGGAATTTTCACTTAAGACACTGTAGAATCTAAAAATGTCTCATTTCGACAATCAAGGCACTGGGTAAAAATTAATATTTTGAACGGTGCGGGTTAAACGCAACCTAAATTTACAGGCCTTTTATGGTCTATAAACTACTTTTCTAATTAGTTGTTGGTCTGATGGCACCAGCGGGTGCAACCAGTTGGGGTGAGTAGAACGGATTTGCAGATGACTATAGGACATGGCATATTGTTGAAAAGGTACTTTTAACACAATCAATGTGACAAACAACGTTTCTGGGAAATTGGCCGGTCATAGGTTATTGCCGGTTAAAATGTCAAACATTTTAAGTTTTAACGGCAATAACTTTTGATGGAATAGTCCATTAAAAAATTTGGTTTGCAGCATTGTTTTTGGTGAACACATTTTAACGATATGCAACTTGCCGCAATTTAGTTAATATGGCGGGGTATTTGTGGTGGGGGAGAACGCTTCGTCCACTTTACACTGTCTGCAGAACTGCCAACGACCGCGCGTAACTGTGGTTAAATCCTAAAAGTAAGATTCAAAAGAACAATCACTACCGTCTCTTTATATTTGTAACATGAGTTCTGAAATTAACTAGGGTACGAGTAAATCAGACGCTATCAAACGAATCTTGACACATAGTATTGGTTAAAATGTTGACTGGAATTTTGTTTTAGGCTACTAAACGTTGGCACCTATGAACCATGCGGCATCAGCAAAGCATTTTGACTTTGTTCAGTAGCAGTTGGTACTTGGTAGAGGCTTCACGCTACTTATTCTACCTCAATTTACTGTGGCATTTTTGTTCCCTTTCTTTCTGTTCCTGTGGTTGCCAGGTTTGGTTCCGTGTGATCAAATTATTTTTATCGTTAGCGGAGGTAAATACGAAATCTTCTTATGTAGTGTTTTAGTAGTTTTAAAGAAATTACAGCTTAAGTTGAGTTGCTTTTTATAAGATGATAAATTATTATGCTAATACATTGTAAATATTGCTATAAATTAGGTTTTAGGTAAATAAAAGTACAGTACGACTGTACATTATTAGTTAAAGTGTTTATATAGCAAACCTGATAGAGCACGAGCGACCCTAACCGGTATAGTTAATTTAACATGGACAAATTTACAACTATGTTTTAAGTAGATTTACTAGCCAAAATGGGAAATTGTTTCAATAGAAGCGTAGATCCATTAATAGCTTTAATGTTCATATATTGAAGCAAAACGTTACACTCCCTGCTAAACAAAATATGTACAGTACGCGATTATTTGAGTTCTATGTTCTATGAGGAAAACCAGTTTTAATAAACGTAATTTATAATTTATTGTTTGGCAAAAGTACAATCTTTAGAGTTTATGTGAAGCAACTTTTAATAGCTTAGTGCTTTTGTCGAAACAGATTTTTATTTAAGTACGTTAACCGGTTAAAACGTCGTTTACTCTGTGTTATAAAGGTGCCCAGAGTATTCCCGCGGCCGCTCCATCCGGCGGCCTCTTAGTAAACTACATGGTCATAATATTTTTCAGCCTCCTTATGGCTGAATAACCAATTTTAGGTACTAAACCATAACAAGGTGAACTGATTGGCAAACAGTGTAATTGACCAAACAACACCAACATTAAATTTGTTTAGAAATATATTGGTAATTCATTACGAACAGAGTCCTCCTTAAGTTTTCAGGATGTATATTATACGGATACTGTAGATTTAATACAAGACTGATGGTTTATCATGCTTGTTTCAGCTCATTGTTACTAATGGTATAGAGCTATGGTGAAATTCCACCGGACAGTAGCAAAAATTTTCATAATTCAAAAGCAGTACATTAGAACTATGCTGTATATGAATTTCAATCAGTCATGCAGATCAGTTTTTAAACAATTAAATATACTAACACTTCCTTCAATGTTTATATATTAAATGTTTAATTTTCATAATAATAAGCAAATAGATAATGTTTTTAAACGCACAGTATTCTTATAATTATAATACTAGATTTAGATTAGCTCCAATATCCAGTCCATAAGCTACATATTTGAACACTCATTACATAGGTTTAAAATTTTATAATAAACTACCAATCTCTTTTAAGTATTAAATTTAAATAAATCAAAAATGTTGTGTATAATTTATTGGTTCAAAAAAAGAGTATTATAAAGTAAGTGATTTTTGATATGGAGTGTTAGTTTATACACATGATTATGTATCTTATTTAAATGCGATTTTTATTTTCTGTTAATTAATCTGATTAAATTGATAATTAAGAAGAACGCATAAGACAAGTCACAATTAATACTGTTTTAATGTTTTACCAATCTAGTTTGATTTACAGTAATAAATGGTCAATAAACATTTGAATGCGTAAACGTTACGAGTGTCTCTGTGATATTCAGTTCAAACTTCTGTTGATACTTTCTCAAATAGGATTAACTTGACAGTTAGCTATTTTGGATTTTAAACTTATGTGGTTTGTCAACAATACTGTATAAAACAAAGCATAATCGTAACGTTTGTATAATTAAATACTGTTTTATTTGGTTCGGTCATAAATAGATGTTTTCAACTATTAATTTTACCTCATACCTGTCCAGTCTTTTAAAAGTATAATTTGCAAAAGAACTATTTGATACATTTCTTTACAGGGTGTGTTTTAAAACTCAACCAACTTCAAACTTTTTATAGTATTTTTTTATGAGTGGTTAAAAGTAATTATATCATTATTTTTCATAACACCTATCAATGAAATTGTTGCAGGATATCGTGAATTGATTTGTATGATGTTTTTAAAATAAGCAAAATATTTTTACGTTTAGTGCTTATTGCCAAAGAGTACTTAAGAGCAAGATTTTGGTGTGTCAAGATCGTTTAAGACTCAAGTATCCAAGTTATAGTTAACTGATTTTGTTTTTCAAAAAAATTTTGAAAGATTTTTTAGAATTTTTCTATCCAACCCTACCTTGTCCATGTTTTACTTCTTCATTCATACAGTCCTCTTATGTTATGTTTTCTATGTTGCCTACAAAACCTATTTTGTAAAAAATGTGTACAAATCTGTGAATAATTAGATTTACTAATATAAACCTGTAAACTGACCCCAAATTCTTTTGACAAAAAAGAAATTATCTTCTTAAAAAAGTTCTTCAACATAAGCACTTCGTTAAACTTTATAAAAACTATGATTAAACTTATTTTGGCTACAATAAAATCAAATTATTAAATCAAACCTACTATATTACTGCAACAATACATATAATCTAGTAGATAAAGTGAACCAACCAATGATAATTTTTCAACTTTATAGCGCATGTGCAGAATTACTTTGCGTTTAAAAAAAACACCCTGTACCAACTGCAGGTTCTATAATTGTACGTTTGTGTATGAATGAATCTGTTCATTCCTAATATGTATAAGAGTTGAAAGACCAGTATATAGAGAGAGTTAGCGTGCTGCAGGGGCATACATTGTTCTAAGAGCAAATATTATACCAAGTCACACAAGTAGCGTATGTAACAATGGATCCCTGTCAACTAAGCTCTATGTCATCGTCATCTCGACCAACAATGTAGGCTAGTGCAAACTTGCCTGCAGGGGCTCTAAAGCAAGAGGAAAGCTAATAAAAGTAGCCTATCTGAACATTTTGAAATGTGTCATTTTATATATTAACTTTCTTCGGCTCACTGAGCTGCCCCCTAACTCCCTCGACCTTATGGTTTTATATTTGGGTGCATTCGTAATTGCTTTGCCACTATGATGCAAATAGTTATCTTTCATATTTCAAATTAAATAAAACTATAGCACGTGTTGTTGGTTTATTTTGAACTATAAGGGCAGATTTTCAGACGCCATTATTTTTGGCCACCAAATTGTCAGAGCCTTAAAAAAAGTTTCAGATTTTTCCAGAAGGTTTCAGACCAAAGCTTCAAAAAGGGTATGTGGTTGAGAGGGGGGGGGTAGCAGGCCGGGAAGTGCCTAAACATTTACTCGTTTAGTCACCAGTCATCTGTGCAACTGGCTTTATAAACTGTTGCTATTTTTATTCAAAATAGCTCTTTTGGACACATTATTAAGTAGAAAAGTTGCACTTTAACTTTACTTTAATATTAGAAATTCACCCAGATTCACAGTTGCGCTTGTGGCTACGTGTCGGCTATGTTATTTATATGCAGTCATATGGAGGTTACCTCTTTTCTCTAAGAAAACAAGCTCATGTGATTACGTCAATAAGAAAATAGCTTCATCATATTACGACCGTAAACATGTTGGAAAAAAGAACACATATTGTGAACTGTGTGAACTTGCAACATGTGCTAATACAATAAACCACAGACGTTCATGACCTTTTATCTTTTAACTAATACAGTAGTTTGTTCTGAAAGAAACCGCAACGCGTACATACAAACAACAAAGGTACAAAGCTCTACACAAAGCAGAGACGTGCGTGTGTGAGTGTGTGTGTGTGTGTGTGTGTGTGCAACTGTGCATACAAACAATACGAGAAAAGCCAATCACAGCCAACACTGGTGTCGAGTGTATTAGTGAGAGGGTTGTTCAAAGCACGAAACCGTGCCTGTAGGCGTATCGGTTCGGCAAATCAACTTTATGGCAAATTTCAATTGCGTTTAGTTTTGATTTATTGTACTGTCACTTGTTTACCTTTGTACAGGTCGAGGAAAGTAGTAAAAAGGTTTGTCTTGTTTAACGAGGCGAAGGTAGGACTACAAAGTCCTCTCTACCACTCAACCTTGACTTTACCTAGCGTCACCGTATAGTTACATTACAAATTGTAAGTGGTGACTGCGGAGACCGAACTCGCGCCACCGGAGTGATGCTTCCGGAGTTGCGTACTATACCAACTTTGCCACGGATCCGCAAAGTAGTGAACATACTTTGAGGAAATCTGGAGGTTGTTGGATCAATATAAGAAATTAGAAAATTTATGTATTAAATGACTTCGTTTTATTTTAGGAGACCTTTCACGAGGAGTAAGTAGGTAATAGATTAGTAAAATATGTAGATGTGATTTAACATAAAATATGTAAATCTTGTAGCAAACTGTTTTATAAAAGGTTATGAATTAAATATAATGACTTTTAATACAAGTTAACCACTAAAAGGTAAATTTTGTTTCAATTAACGAGGTGAAGCTAGGATTACAAAGTCCTCTCTGCCACTCAACCTTGACCTTTACCTAACGTTACTATATAGTCACGTTACAAATGGAAGTGGTGGCTGCGGGGATCAAACCCGCCCCAGCGATTTTCAAAGAACATCACCACAACCATCAAATCAATAACCATAACCATTACAGCCCCATTTTACAACTTTTTGAACATCATATTCAGTTTATACACGTAATAACCTACCTTGTTCCTTGTCTTTATTTTGCAAAAGAGATAAATTACGATTAAAACGTTATATAACTCATTGTCTATCTCTTTATGATCCTAAGTCAATAGAAAATCACTTATACCAATGTTGTGTTTCTAAACCGCACTCCAGCTGTTAAACTTGGAATCCATCTTTATTATAGGGCCTAGCGGTTGCCTCAGTACTCAGCTTAATGGTTATTGCTACGGTAACAACGGGCATTACCATGACTTCAGCTTACAGGCTAACAGGATTATACAATACAAATATGCAACTTACATACTTCACTATCGATCACAGCCAAGACTTTACACATCATGTACGAGATATTGTGAACTGCAATGATCATAGACTCAACAAACAAAACTGTGTTAACCTTTTTTTTAATATTTCTATTTATTTTTCTATTTGTAGGCTCGAAAAAGTCAAAACCGGTATCAGTAAAAAGGTAAAAAGTAAAGTCTTGTTTAACGAGGCAAAGTTAGGACTACGAAGTCCTCTCTACCACTCAACCTCGACCTTTACCTAGCGTTGCCGTACAGTCACTTTACAAATGTAAGTGTTGACTGCGGGGATCGAACCCGCGCCAGCGGAGTGATATGCTTTAGAGCCGCGCACAATTCCAACCCACCGCGGGTCCGCTAAACTCTATTTTGAAAAATGATACTGTGTTGTTTGTTTTTTCATACATATTGTCCTAAGTGACCCACAGCAGTGAATCATCAAATATTATAGAAATGATATCCCATACAAAATAGTCTTCTGAAGACAATTATAAAACTTAGTAAAAATACCAATGTCCGTTCGATGAACGCGTTTGAAACTAATATTTTGAACCTGAAACAATATTTTTGCACAATTGCCTTGAAAATGTGAAAAAGTATAATCATCCTACATGAAAGGAAAGCGTAATCACCGACAAAGAGTGTTATCAAAGAGAGACTTTTGTTTGTTTTTGTGTACGATAATTAGGAGAGTGATCGCTACCAGCCATTATCAGGGTTGCCTTTGTTAGTCAAAGTATCGATGATTCCCTCAGTTCTTTTACTAATAACAATTTCTGTACATATCAGACGTTTTTATGGACACATAATTGCTTGAAACCTTTCTTATGCTGAACAGCTTCAGTTTGGGTAGACCATTTAAAAATTGTTGATCAACTTAAGAAATCAAAGGGAAGTGAAAACGTTTCAGTTTATGACCCGGTTGTGTATAACGACTGGATGACTGACTCTTTTGTTCAATTATCAACTTACTTCAACCCCTATCTAAATAACTCTTTAATCCCCTACCTTGCAGCATTTACATAGACTTCTATATGGTATATTATATACGAGGTAGCTCATAGGAGCACACGCCATGGTGGAAGGCTTCATTTTCTGAAAGTCAATCTGGAGTTTGGAAGAAGAGGTTTTCCTTACTTCGGGCCATGTTGTACAACGGGCTTTCCGATACCTTAGGGGTGTACAGTATTAATAGTTATACATTTAATTTAAAGTCCTTATTATTAGAAAATAACATATTGTAATTAGTTTTAATATTAAATTAAGGGATTCATTCAATGTTGACGTTAATTGTTCTGAAAAACATTCTTCAATGAGAAACGCTTGAAATAAATGCATTTTTATTTCTTTATTTATATATAAAATGGTGTCACTTTGGGCTCAAAAGGTATAGTGATGCAGGTTTGATCCATGTAACTGCAGAGAAAACGTTGCTTTTTAAATTATACAAACATACAATATGTTTTGTTACTGGAGAGCTAAATTAAAGAACACAAAGGGCAACCAAAAGTTTATGTTTGAACGGAAAAAACACACTTTTACACAGCATAAACATTTTTCCTTTCATTTATTCGAATATGTTAAATAATATATACTCGTACTTCTTTTTTTTTGTTTAGGTTGAAATCAGATTTGTTTATTGCAGCTGAAGGTCTGATTGGCTGGTATTGTCTGTAAAGTGGAACACCACTGTTGGGACTGATAAAAGAGCTACCGCGCTCCTTGCCCACCCTTCATCCGCCGGGATCACGTTGTTTGAGAAACTTTACACATAGTTTTTCAGTACAATTCTTGTTTATTCCTGCGATTTAGATATCAATCACTATTGTTATATCATGGAAGTTTTGGAGGCAAAATGTTCATTTGTAATATAGCGTGTAATATTTTGAAATCACCTTTAAACTTTACAAAATATGTTTATTTGATTTTTGCAATTCAGTTGTGCATTTTCTACATATTTCATAAAATTGTGTATCCGTATAAAAATTACTTGACTTTTCGTGTTTAGTAAGCGTGATATTATAAATCCATTTCTATAAACGCGACTCGTACTTTTCGTAAGTTGTCTTCTAATATCTTTCTTAACTAGTCCTTCCAAACGATTTTCTGATTTACTATCTTTACGTAGAACTCTTGACTTGAAAAAGAAATACGCTACGTATCAGTCTCAAAATGAATACATAACCAAGGTTAGGAACTCTATCAATGCTGTATGTACAGGGTGCTGCAAAAAAAACGAATAATAGTTAACCCTTATAATTTGGGTTACCTTTTTTGCAACACTTTGCAATTTCAAACTATATCCAATAATATCTTATTAGTTTCAAAGATTATGAAGTAAAAAGCATTTTAAAATGTGAAAAATGTAACTGCGTTAACCACTGCAAGCGTTCGGTAGTCAGTTAGACTTCATAAGTTTAAAGAAAGCCCATCATGGTTCAGTTGTTAGATGCGCAGTGTCATGTGTACCTTATGCGGACGAATTTAGGCTTTCCTTGTGGTGACCACTGAAGCGAACCCTTAATACGAGAATGAATTAGGCGTTTCAACGAATTAATTCGTGATATTTTTGTTCAAAATAGCTTATACTGGGAATCCTCTTCACTGGTTGCCGCAAGGCAATGGCTTTAGAGTTTGCACGTGTTTGTCTAAACACAAACACACCTAGGAGCTAACATTGACTCATGAAGTGTTTATTCAGTTTCAGCTAGCTGCTAACTGAATGTTTACTATAGGATAAGGGTTTACGCTTCATTTCGTATACACAACTGTGACATACATTTAATTAATACTTTAAAAGAAGACCCAAATATTGTAAAAGTATATCAAAGTATCGCTGGCTATTTTAACAATGGTATTTTAAATACTCAGGACAACAAGGTAATAAGTCTTAATAATACTTATAATAAGACTTTTTGAATTACAATAATCCAATTTTTCTCTAAACTCATTCATTCATCATTCGATGGATACCACTCATTCGATCATTAGGAAAACCAAAAAGAAAATGCTTTGACAATATCAAATCCAATGTAGCTTCTCTTTTATAGATAACAACAAATTATACAACTTTAGCTTATCACTGCGGTTGTATTCGTAAAACAACTTTAAAGTTTAACTTCAAAAGGCACGATCTTCTTTATTAACTTCTTTATTTTAAAGACTTATTTCTTCTTAAAAGAGTTACTGGGTCCTTGAAGCAAATTCTCCTTAACAAAACCTGTGATGATGTTCAAAAGGAGGTTTTAGTGCATAATAAGTTAACTGTCTTCACAAACTATTTCTTAGAATACCCTGATTTTCTTGTCCTCTATGGTTTTTTTTAAATGAGGCGAATTACAAACTAATTACGTAACCAAACGTATTTCTCAGTCTAAGAAAAATAAACGATAAATCCAAAATATACTGTAAGACGGATAATTACAATTTCAAGGCGATTTTATGCTTACTGTACACATTATTTCGATTTATGTTGTCTCCTAATAACTTAAAACCCATTTTCTATTAGATCTACCAACCCAAACCTACAAATTCGTATCTCATATTGTTATCCATTATTAGATTCCAATTTCAATGTGTTCATTGAAACAGAAATAACTTGAGGATACAATTGATGATACACACCGAGTAAATACCTTCCTACAGACCGGCGAATGCATGTACCCATGTGCTGATACACATTTGAGAACACAATGCTAGGAAGTCAGTGGGGTGTATTCTCAACAATACACGGGTTTATGTGGTCCACTGTTATCTACATTCTGTCGTAATGTAATCTGATCCCCTACACATGCATTCAGGCGTCCGTACACGAATCACATATCCAGTTAGGAATTGTTTAGCAAAACCGAAAACCGTATTGCTATCTCAGACTCCTTAAAGAGTTTTACTGTGAACACACTAGATTTATCTCATAAGTAGGCATCAGTAATTTGTTTTACTACGTTTAATGTTTGTGTAACTGTTTTAGGGAAATCATTATAAGCAAAGATTATTTTATGTTAGGCACATAGATGCAACATAGCTGAGGCAGGAAACTCAATATAGTTTCAGTAGCCCAAGCACAGATAACGCTGCAAACGCTACCATCTCTTACCGTCTTTCTCTCCCACTCGGCTCCACGTGCTCGAGTTTGTCCGATGTCAATTACTTAAATATGACCAAATCGTATGGTTTTTCAGAAAGAAAAACTTGCGCATGCGTCAGTGAGACTCTTAAAATAATTCCCTCACAGGGCTTATTGTAGGGCTGCTGAACTAAGTTGATTTTCCTGCCTTAGCCTACTGGCATCTATGCGCAATCTACCTACCATGACATAATTTTCAGTACAAGACTTACCTTTTTAGATTGAAATTTGGTTTTAAACGTGCTTTCATTTTGTGAAATGTTAATTTGTTGATCAAGGTAGCAGCCAACAATTTAAAAAATAAATACTAATACAATTTGAGAACGTTTTAGTTAAGGTATTCTCGATCAAAATGTGTTCAGGTTTGGGGCTAGCAATCTCTTGTAACTTTTATACTAGTACGCTCATTAAATGGCTAGAAATACTAGATTTCCAAATATTCAAGACAACAACTTACATATATTAAAGCAGAACCCAAAGTAACGCAACTCACTGAAGTTTCTTCGACTGAACATCTCTTGAAATTTTCTTTTTACTGCCCAACCCAAGTTGTGACTCATTGTTGAAAATTTTCTTTCCAAACAAGATAATATATAGTTTTCACTTTTCATAGTAATTAAAACACCTTTATGGCTAAAGATTTATCAATAATTATTAAATCGTAAGGATCAGCTGTTACGATCTATCATTTTTGTTAGCTCTATCAAACATTAAAAAAATTGATTGCATTAAGAAACGTATGAATAATTTATTAAAATGACAACAAAGCTAAACACACAACCACATGTGTAATAATGCTGAGTTGAAGGGACGCAAGGGATGAGCAGTGGAGGGGGAGGGGTTGGGGGGTGAAGCCATCTCCGTGCGAGGGTTGAATTACCCCAAACACTTCAAGGTTTGAATGTGAAAAGGTCAATGTCCTTTGTGTGTTTCCAACAAACCTAGTTTAGTGTTTTGTTTCAATTATATTGTACTCGTATATTGTTTTAAACGAAAACCGAGTATTTGGAGTTGTATGTGTAGGGTCAGGACAACTTTGTTCTTTTACTTGCGTTAAGTTGGTTTGTTATTAAAGTGTTAAAGAAGTAAAAGTGCTAAAATGAGCTTTAAATGAAACAAACTGTTTATTTATTAACTGGACAGAAGTTTTACATTATATTTATACATTCAAGTAAATGTACTGATATCAATAAAATATATACCCAACGGATTAAATAGTGTTTTCTACCAACTGTTGAACATAATGAACCAAGTAGAAAAGCTAGTTTGACTATAAATACGTTACGGGACTAAAATCCAACATTAACGGAAATTAATAGTTAGAAAATTGCCAAAGTTCTTGTCAAGCTTGAGGTTTTGATAAATTCTCAGGTTGTGGCTCATGATTCGTGATGAAATACATCTTCATTTTTAAAAACTTGGTTTTATATTTTATTCATTATTTTTATTTGTTTTTACTCACTCATCTTACCTTACTCTATTTGTACATTAGCAAAGCTATTACGGAAAATATCACTATCATGGTAAAATTAACTATTTGCACAAGACGTCTGTTTTGTGGTACGTTTAGACACTCTGACTTACATAACGGGAAAAAATTGCGGTTTACAAACAATGTTTAAAGTTATTTCGCTTTAAACATTGAAGTCTCAAAAGCCAACTGAAAAACAGTGAAAAATGTGGTAAAACAGGATATCTTTTATGACGATTGTTACTTTTTTTATTACGATTATTAAAAGATTTCTCTTATATAAACCCGTGATTATAATGTTAATAATTGGTAAATAAATTGACTTATAAGCATTTTTATGAACCTAATCATTTTCACTTGAAATGAAAATTTTGAAGAACCATAACAGAAATTAATTTACGTATGACTTCAGTAATCATTAAACGCTACTTATTCCACATGTGTGTTTATTACTCTAAAGGCCTGAATAATGTATACAAAAACAATAAATTGGTATGAGAGATAAAAGAATTTGTGATAGAACAGAATATTGGCTAGCGCATAGACAAAGCGCTTTAAAACTGTTATTCTTTATTTTATTTTGACCTATTACACTATTTCCTTTCCGCACTTACTTATAGAACACTCTGTATAATTAACACTAACAATGCGTCTAACACAATTTACTTGAAATCCATTTCATACCCAAATAAAAACTTTTTCATCTCGTGTTACCGTTAAAAGTTTACGTACACAAAATGACTACAACTGTGTTTCTATTTAGCTCTATCTTCTTCCACTTCCTGAAACGAAAGCGTCCTGCAGTTTACTGATATTGTTATGGGTAGGGACAGTCAGGAAAAGCAAATAAAAGAGAGGAAGAACACAATATTCCGGTAATATCGTGCAATCAGAGATTCTTTTATACGTGGCTTGCTTTTCGATCTCACACTACGTTTTCCTTTTCACCATTCGTCCTTAGAATACCTGTTTTATATAGATAACCTCCATCTATAAACCTTGTATTATAAACTTTTCAAAATAAATTATTGTTTGAACTTAAAGCGTACTATATTTTTAAAACGATAAAGCTCTACACGTATTAATTAAAGATAACAGTGGTTTCTATTTGTTTTATTGTAAACTTTAATAGTTATTAACATTATTCTTAGCTCAACTCTTACATGGTTTGCTTTAATTACGCGTCACGTTGAGTTTTCTCTAACGATAGAAATTTTAATACAAAGTATGCTGGTTAAAATACATCACTGTAATAAAGGACATTAAATATATACGAGTAGTACAAAAGTTATTACTTTCATCTGTGTTCGCTCTCAACACTACCCTTGGGATTTTAAATTTAGTTTTCATCCAAGGAATATTATTGAGTTTATTGTAAATTTGTTTTTCCAAAATTCTTTTGTAACTTTAATAACATAATCTTTATTCTCAATACAATAATTACTGTGTAACATAAAACAAAACAATAGCTAACAATAAAATAATATAAAAAGGATAAAAGAAGTGAGGTAAATTCAAAATAAAAGCTGAACAAATATGTTTGCTGACCACCAAATAATAGTATTAATTTAACATAAATAGACAAATAATAACTTTAGAGATGTATTATAGGTCCATAAATTCATCTACATTATAAAAGCATGTTAGACCAAAAATGATTTCAACATGGCTTTAAAGGTGTTCATATTGTGTATATTTTAAATAATCTGGCAGTTTATAGTATAATTTAGCTCCAGTTTGAGGGGGTAGTTTTGAAAAGTATGTGTTTTATGAAATTTAATTCTATATTTATGACTATATCTAAATTTTTCACAAAATTATTGTATCCAAAACCAGATCTATAGTAAAGGTTATTCTGCAACAATGTCTGGTATACTTATTTTTTCTCAGTGTGTGTAACAATATTTACAATAATGAAATAACGGAAACAGCCCTAACGCGACAAAACGACTTTTACACAATTGTTAGAGCCGTTTTTCAATTCAGTCTAAACCGGCGGTTTAAAATTAGGACCGGCAGCCAACCAATAGGAAAACTTAGATATTTTTGAGGTTAAGTTTTACTTTGTCTGTTTTGATTTTGCATTTTTGTGTTACAGTTTGTATTTAGCTATATTAAATTTAACATGTAGACATTAACATAATGTCTACATGTTATTTTCAATAAAAATAGTAAACTTATACCTTAATTATTAACTAATACCTCATTCATGAATGATCTTCAAATAATTTATTTAAGTACTTTATTTATTTAAGAACGTTGCGTGAAAATGTAAACATTGCAGACTGTAAACAACTTAACCGGTGGTTAGTTCACCAGCTGGTTAGTAGGCATTGAAAAACGACCCTTAACTTATTATTTGGCCGGTTTATTTCTAGTACTGTCTGTTGAACCTGCATTGCCTGATAGCTGGACGGATTGTGCCTGTGGGAGGTATTGTTGGTAAACTAGGACACTGCAGTTGGCTGAGATAGAGGGATGCCGTGCACTGCTACTGCTAGGGAGGTTTGCAACCCCATTGTTCAGCTTTAACAATAACCCACTTGACTCTCGGCTCCCTGGTTAAATGTCACCGTTTTAGTCGCACAAAACACATTAATGTTACATAATATCCTGTTTGAAGATTTTGTTGATGATGGAATGTTGTTATGGACGATTTTCGTAGGTAGACAAGAAGATCAAAGCATTTTTGGGGTGTAATTGTCTTCAGGAAAATTGACTTAACAGATATTTTATATTACTAAATCACTAAATCACTATTTGAGATGCCGACCAATCTCATGAGGGCATTTTAAGGCAAATATGTGGTGGAGTGTGATGAGTGGTAGTAATGAGTTATGAGGTGTAGTCTTGTTACAACCAAGGCCGACTCTTCCTTAGAAGAGTTACTTTTACATTGTGCTCTTCTTGAAGAATCGTCACGTTCTTCTTCTTCACTACAACAATGATTACTAATCTACTCTAAATAAGTAGATTAGTTAGTAGTCATTGCTAGAATTATGGAAAACATCCGTAATTAAACATACTAATTAAATTTTTTAAGACATGTTTCGCCTCAGCATCGTCAGTATTAAAGCTGATGCTAAGGCAAAACATGTCTTAAAAAAAATTCAAAGTGTATGTGGTAAAGTACAAAATGCTTCCACTGTATAAGTTCGATACCACAAAGTAGATGGAGAAAACATCAAGAATACTAATTTAACTTCAGATATCATCCTGTTGCTTCTGGGAAAACGACATACTATAAAATGTCTTTGTATGAATAGCATTAAACGTCTCAAAATCTCGTTGAATTAACACACACGACGCAGTGCGTCTTTAACTGAAGAAAACGTTGCGTTGTTTATAAGCTAGTGTTTTTAAGTGTGGGTTTTACATTTATTCGTTACATGTAGCTGACTGAAATTACGTTATTAAAACATGTCTCTACACGTCATTTGGTTTTAAAACACATGATTTTTAGTGAATTTCCTTTGGGGAATGATATATTTATGGTAATATTGCTATGAAATAAGCACCGACCCTTGGTCCCTAGTAACGTATGAGAACACTAATTGAAACTCTATAAACATCTGTAACTTTCTATAGGTCGCACTTTTTCGATCTTCATGCGCCTTAAGAAAGGTTCCTTGGTAAACATTTTAGACAAGAGGTTTTAGGATAGCAAACAGCTTCGTAACGCCCGTGGTCTGAAGCAAAAAAGCTAAAGCCAAAGCAAGGATTTATGGTAGCAAATTAAAGTGACAAATCAAAACAAACTTCACTCACGCTAGAACACTTATGCCACCTTTAGATTTTGGTTTAGTGGCTGTAAAAAAAATAAAGTCGAAAAATACAGTATTTTCAAAATCTTTCGATCTCATTAATATTGAAAAGCAGTAATTCACGTCAAATCAGTTTCGTTTCATAATACTTGCTAAAACTTGACATGATAATGTACAACATGGATTATACACGAATTGTTTTACAAAAGGTATAATCTTGTATATTGTGAACAAGAGAATAAAGTTTTAGCCACAATCCCGGTCAAAACCCCGCCATTGTGTTAGACTCCAAGCTTCGTTTACTTTGTCCACAATGTAGGATTTACCTGCAACTGTTTTATTTATCAGGTTACTCCGCCTTCTATGAATTGTCTTAGAACTTCTTTCCAATAGTCTTGTGTTGAGGATGAATAATTAATAGTAAATGTATTCATTTAGTTGAGTTTATTTAAATTTAATTATGTCAATCATAAAGAGTCGAATAAATTTGTTGTGGTCGAAAACGACTGTTTGTTATTTTTGTCCCAAAAGTTCCATTATAAGACTACTTCATTTGTCAAAGTTTTCGTACTAGTATTTTGTCCCTCCTAGGTATTTATCATTAATCTTTTCATTACTTGTTTGATAAGGATTTCAGTGTGTAAATAAATGCTTAGTGAATTATATTCAATGATCCAATTAATGGCTTTTCCTCTGCGATACCATAGTGTATACATCTGGAAAATAAAAAAATGAATCAACAACCCCATTGTTATGAAAATTCTCATGGTAGTATGGTTTCCTAGACAAAAGGTACTCGGTCATTGCATACGCAAAATCTGATTGAATTAGAAACAATATTTAGTTTAGATCTCAATTTAAACTTCCTGAGTAGTCATGGTTTAGAAAGATAATAAACACGAGCTTAGCTCTAAGTCCTTGGTTTCAATAGCCGGCCATTGTTATCCCATACTAGATTTCCAAATATTCAAGACAACAACTTACATATATTAAAGCAGAACCCAAAGTAACGCAACTCACTGAAGTTTCTTCGACTGAACATCTCTTGAAATTTTTCTTTTCTTTTTTACTGCCCAACCCAAGTTGTGACTCATTGTTGAAAATTTTCTTTCCAAACAAGATAATATATAGTTTTCACTTTTCATAGTAATTAAAAAACCTTTATGGCTAAAGATTTATCAATAATTATTAAATCGTAAGGATCAGCTGTTACGATCTATCATTTTTGTTAGCTCTATCAAACATTAAAAAAATTGATTGCATTAAGAAACGTATGAATAATTTATTAAAATTACAACAAAGCTAAACACACAACCACATGTGTAATAATGCTGAGTTGAAGGGACGCAAGGGATGAGCAGTGGAAGGGGAGGGGTTGGGGGGTGAAGCCATCTCCGTGCGAGGGTTGAATTACCCCAAACACTTCAAGGTTTGAATGTGAAAAGGTCAATGTCCTTTGTGTGTTTCCAACAAACCTAGTTTAGTGTTTTGTTTCAATTATATTGTACTCGTATATTGTTTTAAACGAAAACCGAGTATTTGGAGTTGTATGTGTAGGTGGTTAGGACAACTTTGTTCTTTTACTTGCGTTAAGTTGGTTTGTTATTATTAAAGTGTTAAAGAAGTAAAAGTGCTAAAAATGAGCTTTAAATGAAACAAACTGTTTATTTATTAACTGGACAGAAGTTTTTACATTATATTTATACATTCAAGTAAATGTACTGATATCAATAAAATATATACCCAACGGATTAAATAGTGTTTTCTACCAACTGTTGAACATAATGAACCAAGTAGAAAAGCTAGTTTGACTATAAATACGTTACGGGACTAAAAATCCAACATTAACGGGAAATTAATAGTTAGAAAATTGCCAAAGTTCTTGTCAAGCTTGAGGTTTTGATAAATTCTCAGGTTGTGGCTCATGATTCGTGATGAAATACATCTTCATTTTTAAAAACTTGGTTTTATATTTTATTCATTATTTTTTATTTGTTTTTACTCACTCATCTTACCTTACTCTATTTGTACATTAGCAAAGCTATTACGGAAAATATCACTATCATGGTAAAATTAACTATTTGCACAAGACGTCTGTTTTGTGGTACGTTTAGACACTCTGACTTACATAACGGGAAAAATTGCGGTTTACAAACAATGTTTAAAGTTATTTCGCTTTAAACATTGAAGTCTCAAAAGCCAACTGAAAAACAGTGAAAAATGTGGTAAAACAGGATATCTTTTATGACGATTGTTACTTATTTTTTATTACGATTATTAAAAAGATTTCTCTTATATAAACCCGTGATTATAATGTTAATAATTGGTAAATAAATTGACTTATAAGCATTTTTATGAACCTAATCATTTTCACTTGAAATGAGAATTTTGAAGAACCATAACAGAAATTAATTTACGTATGACTTCAGTAATCATTAGCAAACGCTACTTATTCCCACATGTGTGTTTATTACTCTAAAGGCCTGAATAATGTATACAAGCAAACAATAAATTGGTATGAGAGATAAAAAGAATTTGTGATAGAACAGAATATTGGCTAGCGCATAGACAAAGCGCTTTAAAACTGTTATTCTTTATTTTATTTTGACCTATTACACTATTTCCTTTCCGCACTTACTTATAGAACACTCTGTATAATTAACACTAACAATGCGTCTAACACAATTTACTTGAAATCCATTTCATACCCAAATAAAAACTTTTTCATCTCGTGTTACCGTTAAAAGTTTACGTACACAAAATGACTACAACTGTGTTTCTATTTAGCTCTATCTTCTTCCACTTCCTGAAACGAAAGCGTCCTGCAGTTTACTGATATTGTTATGGGTAGGGACAGTCAGGAAAAGCAAATAAAGAGAGGAAGAACACAATATTCCGGTAATATCGTGCAATCAGAGATTCTTTTATACGTGGCTTGCTTTTCGATCTCACACTACGTTTTCCTTTTCACCATTCGTCCTTAGAATACCTGTTTTATATAGATAACCTCCATCTATAAACCTTGTATTATAAACTTTTCAAAATAAATTATTGTTTGAACTTAAAGCGTACTATATTTTTAAAACGATGAAGCTCTACACGTATTAATTAAAGATAACAGTGGTTTCTATTTGTTTTATTGTAAACTTTAATAGTTATTAACATTATTCTTAGCTCAACTCTTACATGGTTTGCTTTAATTACGCGTCACGTTGAGTTTTCTCTAACGATAGAAATTTTAATACAAAGTATGCTGGTTAAAATACATCACTGTAATAAAGGACATTAAATGCTATATACGAGTAGTACAAAACTGGTTTTAGTTATTACTTTCATCTGTGTTCGCTCTCAACACTACCCTTGGGATTTTAAATTTAGTTTTCATCCAAGGAATATTAATTGGAGTTTATTATAAATTTGTTTTTCCAAAATTCTTTTGTAACTTTAATAACATAATCTTTATTCTCAATACAATAATTACTGTGTAACATAAAACAAAACAATAGCTAACAATAAAATAATATAAAAAAGGATAAAAGAAGTGAGGTAAATTCAAAATAAAAGCTGAACAAATATGTTTGCTGACCACCAAATAATAGTATTAATTTAACATAAATAGACAAATAATAACTTTAGAGATGTATTATAGGTCCATAAATTCATCTACATTATAAAAAGCATGTTAGACCAAAAATGATTTCAACATGGCTTTAAAGGTGTTCATATTGTGTATACTTTTTAAATAATCTGGCAGTTTATAGTATAATTTAGCTCCAGTTTGAGGGGTAGTTTTTGAAAAGTATGTGTTTTATGAAATTTAATTCTATATTTATGACTATATCTAAATTGTTTTCACAAAATTATTGTATCCAAAACCAGATACTATAGTAAAGGTTATTCTGCAACAATGTCTGGTATACTTATTTTTCTCAGTGTGTGTAACAATATTTACAATAATGAAATAACGGAACCAGCCCCTAACGCGACAAAACGACTTTTTCAATACACAATTGTTAGAGCCGTTTTTTCAATTCAGTCTTAACCGGCGGTTAAAATTAGGACCGGCAGCCAACCAATAGGAAAGCTGGATATTTTTGAGGTTAAGTTTTACTTTGTCTGTTTTGATTTTGCATTTTGGTGTTACAGTTTGTATTTAGCTATAGGTTGAATTTAACATGTAGACATTAACATAATGTCTACATGTTAAATTCAATAAAAATAGTAAAACTATACCTTAATTGCATGAATGATCTTCAAATAATTTATTTAAGTACTTTGAACGTTGCGTGAAAATGTAAACATTGCAGACTGTAAACAACTTAACCGGTGGTTAGTTCACCAGCTGGTTAGTAGGCAATTGAAAAACGACCCTTAACTTATTTGGCCGGTTTATTTCTAGTACTGTCTGTTGAACCTGCATTGCCTGATAGCTGGACGGATTGCGCCTGTGGGAGGTATTGTTGGTAAACTAGGACACTGCAGTTGGCTGAGATAGAGGGATGCCGTGCACTGCTACTGCTAGGGAGGTTTGCAACCCCATTGTTCAGCTTTAACAATAACCCACTTGACTTCTCGGCTCCCTGGTTAAATGTCACCGTTTTAGTCGCACAAAACACATTAATAGTTACATAATATCCTGTTTGAAGATTTTGTTGATGATGGTAGAGTTTCTGAGGATGGAATGTTGTTATGGACGATTTCCGTAGCTTTTTAGTAGACAAGAAGATCAAAGCATTTTGGGGGTACTGTCTTCAGGCAAATTGACTTTTAACAGATATTTTAACTAAATCACTATTTGAGATGCCGACCACTCTCATGAGGGCATTTTAAGGCAAATATGTGGTGGAGTGTGATGAGTGGTAGTAATGAGTTATGAGGTTTAGTCTTGTTACAAACTAAGGCCGACTCTTCCTTAGAAGAGTTACTTTTACTTTGTGCTCTTCTTGAAGAATCGTCACGTTCTTCTTGTTCACTAAAACAATGATTACTAATCTACTCTAAATAAGTAGATTAGTTAGTAGTCATTGCTAGTAGGTGTATGGTAAAGAAATGCTTTCACTGTATACTTTCGACTACCACAAAGTAGATGGAGAAAACATCAAGAATACTAATTTAACTTCAGATATCATCCTGTTGCTTCCTGGGAAAACGACATACTTATAAAATGTCTTTGTATGAATAGCATCAAACGCCTCAAAATCTCGTTGAATTAACACACACGACGCAGTACGCCTTTTAACTGAAGGAAACGTTGCGTTGTTTATAAGCTAGTGTTTTTTAAGTGTGGGTTTTACATTTATTCGTTACATGTAGCTGACTGAAATTACGTTTATTAAAACATGTCTCTACACGTCATTTGGTTTTAAAACACATGATTTTAAGTGAATTTCCTTTGGGGGAATGATATGTTGATGGTAATATTACTATGAAATGAGCACCGACCCTTGGTCCCTAGTACACGTATGAGAACACTAATTGAAACTATATATACATCTGTAACTTTCTATAGGTCACACTTTTTCGATCTTCATAAAACGTTTGCAAAAGGTTCCTTTGGTAAACATTTTAAACAAGTTAGTTTTAGGGGAGCAAACAGCTTCGTAACGCCCGTGGTCTAAAGTGAAAAAAGCTCAAGCCGAAGCAAGAATTTAAGGGTAGCAAATTAAAGTGACAAATCACAAAACAAAACTTCACTCACGCCAGTGGCACTTATGCCACCTTAGATTTTGGTTTAGCTAGCTTTACGGTTGTAAAAAATTGTAGTCGAAAAAATACAGTATTTTCAAAACCTTCGAGCACAATTCAATATTGAAAGCTAGCAGTAATTCACGTCTAAATCAGTTTCGTTTCATAATACTTGCTAAAACTTGACATGATAATGTACAACATGGATTATACACGAATTGTTTTTACAAAAGGTATAATCTTGTATGTTGTGAACAAGAGAATAAAGTTTTAGCCACAATCCCGGTCACAAAACCCCGCCATTGTGTTAGACTCCAAGCTTCGTTTACTTTGTCCACAATGTAGGATTTACCTGCAACTGTTTTATTTATCAGGTTACTCCGCCTTCTATGAATTGTCTTAGAACTTCTTTTCCAATAGTCTTGTGTTGAGGATGAATAATTAATAGTAAATGTATTCATTTAGTTGAGTTTATTTAAATTTAATTATGTCAATCATAAAGAGTCGAATCAATTTTTTGTGGTCGAAAACGACTGTTTGTTATTTTTGTCCCAAAAGTTCCATTATAAGACTACTTCATTTGTCAAATTTTTCGTACTAGTATTTTGTCCCTCCTAGGTATTTATCATTAATCTTTTCATTACTTTGTTTGATAAGGATTTCAGTGTGTAAATAAATGCTTAGTGAATTATATTTTCCAATCAATGATCCAATTAATGGCTTTCCTCTGCGATACCATAGTGTATACATCTAGATAAAATGTCTAAAATAAAAAAGAATCAACAAACCCATTGTTATGAAAAATTCTCATGACAGCATGGTTTGCCTACGCAAAAGGTACTTCGGTCATTGCATACGCAAAATCTGATTGAATTAGAAACAATATTTAGTTTAGATCTCAACTGAAACTTCCGAGTAGTCATTGGTTTAGAAAGATAATAAACACGAGCTTAGCTCTAAGTCCTTGGTTTCAATAGCCGGCCATTGTTATCCCATAAGATTAGCACAATATAAGCTCTTGTAACAGCTTCAGTTGAATAGATCCTACAACTTAAATAGCATTAGAACATTCAATTGTTAGCTTCTTCTTTGTACGTTTCATGTGAAACTCATTGAACATTGTACTATTGCAATTTTGAAACGTAAAACGTGAATAAATTGCATTTTTGACATTAAGTTATTTATAATTTGCATGATTTGAAATTGCCGATTTATAAGATTATAAGAACACATTTTTGCTATTGACGAAGACACTTTTAGTTTGGGAAGTTATAAATAGCTTTTTGAATGTTTGTCTGTGTGAGAAAATCAACGCTATTTGTATTTAATTTAATAGTTATCTGCTTAGTTCTAACAATTTGTGTTTGTTTCAGGTGGAGATCAAGGATATTATACCGGAAACAGAATGAGTATCAGTAGCTCGCTCTACTAACCAAACCGAGGAGAAGCATGACTGACAACTTTACTAAAAACTAACACTAACTCATAAAAATAATGTATACATTGGGAGGGGAATTTCATGTAACTCCTAAGGGATTTAGATTGAGAATAACTCAAAACACGCTACAAGTAACAATCTGACAAAATGTGAATTGAAAAATTTGAAAACATTTAAAAATGACGTGAACAAACTTTAAGTTTATTTGCCTTTTGGAACTGAGAGATGTGTTGAATTGTGTCGATGTGTTCGTTCTGCAGTTGACGTGATGGAATATAGAAACCGCAACGGAAACATACAAAATGGCGGCAGAGGTATGTGGGGGTAGTTCTTAGTTTGGTTAAAAATATGTTATATTTAAATACAACTTTAAAATCCCTTTTGATCAAAGTATCGAAATACTTTGTCTTGTATTGTTTGCAGGATAGCACATAAAGGAGTTTTATTTGATATCCCAACAAATACTTATTTAGTATACTTATAAATTACCAGATATAAATCAAAACTAAGCACAATCTGTCGAATGTTTAGCGTAGTAAACATATGTATGACAAGTTTAAATTTAAGCTCAAATAGCATTTACGTGATAAATCAATATGAATTTTCTTTTAGTCACTTTTAGAAAAAGTCAGTGGACATAATTATCTTTGAAATCAAATGGATAAGACCATGTAAAAGATTTCAATGTTTCTTTAAAAACACCATATACGATCAACAAAATTAAGCCGTTTAAAATAGTTGTTAAAAAATAAACATAAACATTAATGATTGACTTTATTAAAGTAAGATTGTAGTTATTTTAATTATATTTCCTCAATATTACCTAAAAGCTTTGAGAGCGATCCAACAGAACTTCAATCCAATATGAAGTTAAATTATTGAACGTTTCTGTAATCCCATTTACTCTTGCGGTAATTTCAAAGCTCCAATGCGTTTAAAGAACGCTAATAATTTAAATTGTATCAAATTTCGTTGTTGTTATGGGTTTTTTGATAACCAATCAACGCAGTAGTAAGCTATAAAATGTCACTTTTCATTTTCTGGAAATAAAAAAAACTAAAACAGAGAACTACCCCTCCCTCTGCCACAGATCACAGTATGCTGGCCGCGTACGGCGTGTACGGCGCCATGGACCCGGAGGACGGCGGGTTCACCGGGCACGCTCAGGGGGGGTTCCCTGAGCACGTGGTAGTAGTGACGAGCCAGAGGGATGGCTCTACTGCTAACACACTCATGCGGACCCCGCGGGGTGGTAGTGGGGATGTCCGGGGGGGCTGGTGTTGGTGCAAGAGTGCAGACTCCCCTACAGAACACTCGCCATGGTTCCGCCCCACGGTGCTGCTCACGGTGCTGCTTCTCCTGCTTATAGTCTTCCTTCTCATCTCCGGCGGCCTTGTTTACTTCAACCGTAAGTGCAGATTGGTGTGTTGTGTGCTGTTTGTGTTTTGTGAGCCCTTTGGTCTTAGCAGAAGAAAGCACTCCAATTTTTCAGATAACGTCCTAGTGACATGCGTCTTGAGAATGCTAATTTAAACTCAATCACACCTAATTTAGTTCTTTGAATTTAAAACCAAACCGTTGCAAAGCCCGCAGAAACAATAAGCAGAAATATCAGCACTATTATTGTAAGCTAGATTTAAAGAGCGCCTTCTAGATTGAAAAAGGTCTAAAAGATCAGAAACCTCCAACAGTAAATGAAATAGTAGTTGTACGAGTATTGCTACTAATGTAGCAATACACACAGCCAAGATTTTCTCAAAACAACTTGATGAGCTAAACATTTCTGAAATCAGCCCTATTCCAGTTTATTTATACCGGTCGGCTGTATATAAACCCGGAGTTAATTTGTGGACCTCCCGTGCATTTTGGTAAGAAAAGCATTGCAAAGCTTAAAACCCTAAAGCTTGTGGAACTTTTGCAACCGATGTTTTTATACATATATTATTGCACGTGCATTATTGGAGAACAACGCACGCACGACTCAAGTATTATTTAAGTACTGTCATATTTCCAAAACAACTTGAACGGGAAAGAGCTATAGATTTCTATAGAAGTTTGTATACAATCCTCAAATTAATGTCTTTGTTGGTATGGGCACTAATAGTAAGGACCATCAAGGGGTGTAAAGCTGACTGGTGCATGCACACATACGTAAGCTACGTCAACTTGCTGAAGCAAAATTTAATAAAAAGCAACGTAGTTTTACTTACATATCTGTTTGCAATATTTTTGCCGCATGGATGGATACAATATTTATTGTTCCGGTTCTTAAGCACGAATTTAGCGGCTATTGATGTAAACCGATTATACGGTGTAAAGTGAGTGTCTTGTGCTGGATAAGCAATAAACGGCCTAAGATGTGCATTAAAAAAGAATAATTTCAAAATAATCACTCTGTTTTACAGAATTTCCTTAGTAGAAACTACGTAAGATTTGAAACAATGTTTTAAACATTTCGAGAATTATTAAATGAAAATGTGTGGTATTGGTGAGCTCCTCACACGACACTTTGTGAGAAATTTAATATTGGTTTGTCAGGTTGAATAGTTTCCAGCTTTGCATGTTTGTTGAAACGTAATATCTGAGCACTGAGCACGTGAGTGTGGCTGCTGCATTTCTCGCTTTAAATATACAATCCAACACAGCATGCATGCATGTCAACCTTACACATGCAGCATGTCCCTACATATGCAGCATGTCAATCCTGCACATGCAGCTTTCTCTGCAGTTATTTACATGTAGTGTGTTTTCTCAACTGTAACATTGAACATTCAAGACAATATTTTGAAGTTCATAATACGTAAACGGTAATTATACGGGGAATTTGTGTAGTTATGAAGTTAATAATTGTGTACTTTTAGTTTTTAGCGAATTTTATTTAAAAAATGATGACGGTACCTTGGTCTAGTACAGATTCAGGACCATGTGATGAGCACCGATCCTGACTTGTAGACTATGTGTTGACATAGTTTTTCATAATTGTATACACATACGAGTATGTACATATATGTCACTTCTATAAAGGTTAAATTTTGTAAATTGTCTTAAACTTTGGTATAAGTATTTCTCGAGTTAAAATGTTGGTCAAGTTAGCTAGCGAAACCGGAATACCAGAAGTCCTCTTATGGGGAGAGTTACGTCTAAAGAATCTGTATAACTATGACAAATTAATATATGTTCATAAAATTGGAAATTATTATTCATTTTGATACTATCCATTCATACACCAAAAACTAATAGGTGTTTTCTGTATCCACCAAAAACTAATAGGTAAATAGGTGTTTTCTGTATCACAACCGAACAGGTTGTCTCTTTTGATTAAAACGTGTTTAAATGCGTTTCCCCTCATGATATGCATTAAAAGTCGCAGCATAAGAGTACTAAATCTGAGGCCAAAAGGCCGGAGTTAGACCTTGAGCTTAGCAAGTAGCCTTGATCGTAACGCCCATAGTAATAAACGATACAAAGCTTAGGCTGATTGCCGAAGCGAGGCTGTGAGAGGAGCAAAGGAAATTCACTTCACTCACGCCAGCAGTGCTTCAGCACTTGACTGCGTATTGACCTGGTGTATGATAAAGAGAACTTCCCAAATTATGTACATGTAAACTTACATGTAAGGCTTCCTACGATTTTGTTATTTACAGATGCCAATTATTACAACAGGTTGCTTTATTAACGTTGCTTAACATTGATTTTACTCAAAATATATTTACTTCTCATATTTGTGTTCCTTTAAGGTAAGGAAAAGTAAGTAAATAGATTTGTAAATTTAGGTGGACAAAAAACATAGTTTGCATAATTAAACACTGTAATTTTTCTACGTGTTTTTAAATGTTAATAGTTGCGTTGATACATTTTGTAATATTTGTATAAAACATAATTTAGTGCATTTGTCTAAAACTTATATATGTTGTCTTGTTTCAGATGTTGGCTACAAAGCGATTCCACACACTTTAGAAGGTAAGAACGTCCATTACGTTATTAAAGTTTCAGTTGCTGAGTATTTTAGATCGAGTCCAAAGATAAACTTATTGACTTGATACATCGTTCCGATCTTCTTTTTAATAACATTAATTTTCGTTTCAACAACGAAAAAAATGTTTCAACGAAGAACAAACATTTTTCTTCGTCGTTTATTGAAGGAAACTACAAATCCATACAATTTATGTTTACTACCTAAAAGTGCAGAATAGGGCTTTGCTGTAAACTATAGAGATAGACGCGTATAGAATTTTGTTTGTTTTAAGGGAATTTCCTTAATGTTAAGATTTAGACCCAAGAACCATGAAATGAACACCGATTCTGACCTTTAGAACACGTTTTGAGATTTCTTTTCAATATGTATATTGATGTGTAATGTGTTGTCCTTCTACTAATCACATTTGATGATCAATTTTCATAAATTTTTGATACAAACGATCCTTTTGTAAATATCTCGGTCAAGTTTGTTAACTAGAAAACATAACAACTAAAAGTCCACTTAAGAGGAAGTTTTCACGAAAAAAATGGTTGTAACTATTTAATAATTATAAATTTCACCTAATTTTGATATACACGTGGGTTTTATTATATCCATCAAGATGCTAAAATTTATGAAAACCATTAAGTTGTTTAAAAATGGCGGCCAAAAAGGTAGGGTTTTCTTACAACAACGAAATAAGTTGTCCGGTTAAAAAATTAAAAACTTAATACAAAAATATGGTTTTATTTATAATATTTAGTTAAAAGAGTAAAAGGCGACACGATTCTTAGTCCGAATATCGAATCGTGGCTGTAAGCATAGCAAACAATCATCCTGTGTATTACAGGACACAATGCCGAGGCCGAGAGCCGAAGCAAGGCTGTGAGCGTATAGCGTACTAAAGTTACATTTAGCAAACTGTAAAGGAAATTCACTCCACTCATGCCAGCGACACATTAACGCTTAGCTGCGTGTCGGTCTGGTTTTTATAAGATCTGTTTGAAGACACCTGGGGGAGTGTTGAGCTAAAGACTTGACAGTGAAGAATATACGGAACTACAACATTATTAATGTCTGTCCCGAGGCGAACCCTCAGATACCATCAGCTGTTTTACACCCACAATCATCGCTTTCTTCCCTTAATAGTTTCAACGTCCAAGTAAAGTTTTTAATGTCTTCTGTGAAATATTTGTACTATATTCTGAAGTAAAATTATATAAATTTGAAATTCAATCATATCTAAATACTTATTTAACCACAATCCAAAAACTGATAATCGTATATAAAATCTAACACGATTGACACCGTAAACTTTAGGTTGAGAAGTTAGTCGGAAACTAACTTAATATGGCTAACTTAATATTAGTTTTGTCAGTCGCCTATAACTCTTCTGTCTTGCATATGGATATGACATTTGTGTGTTCAAATTATAAGCCTATTTAGAACAAAGATTTCATTCATAGAGGCCGTTTACGACTACTAGTACCAAATGTATATCTTGAGCACGGCTTAACCTATTTAAGTGGAGTTCGATACAAATATTACATGATTTAAAGAATAAGGGACAACTGTTTTTGAGTTCCAAGACCACAGGTTATTAAAAAATCAAGGGTTATGGGTTTGAGTCTTGTTACTTTCAGGTGTTAAGGGTTTTTTGTACACGATTTAAATCATTTGAATTCAGAAAATATCTGCGAAAAGAAGTGAATCGCGTGGTAAGTAGGTTTTAATAATAGCCAAATATGTAGACATATTCGCTATTTTCCGAACATCCTGTTACCTTACTACAATTGCAACACAGTCATATTCCAAGATATGACACAAAATATTATTCCTTACCATACCATACGTCATACGACCATATATTCACACTTTTTGTGTTAAACCTTTTAAGATTTGAAATAAATGGTTTTAAATAATTTAAAATATTTTTTGTACAGAATTTTAATGGCATTAAAAAACAAATAATTACACCCTTAAAATATCCTAGCTCATAGGCTTTCTAAAAGTTCTCAAAACATCTAATTTCCAGTGTTTTTGTCATTAGGTTGCTTTTTGAAAATGTTTACCAACGATATTTTTTGTTACCATGAAAATGAGGGAAATATTAATTAAAACTAAAAAGCAATAATATGCTTAAATAATGTATTTTGAGAATTTGAAAACCAAAGAACTGAGGTAATATGCTTAGACCATGGCAAAGAGGTCTGTTAGAAAATATTTAAAACTCATAATAATAAACTTTGATCCAATGACTAAATTATATAACAGTACTTGTGAGTACATACTTGAAATATACTTCAAGTTTGCACCGCTTTGTATTAATCGCCACATTTTGTTAACAAAATATTAAATTTACCGAGCAAAAATATCAGAGCCGAATGTTGTATTGAAATTTGGCGCTAAAGTATGTAGATTTTATTTGCTGCCAGTAAGAATGCAAATACCGGCCACAGAGGAGCAGGTGGTGGCACTGTCGCAGATTGTTCGCAAACAGACCAGATTTGCATTTTAGAAAATTGAATTTTTCTCTTATTACTCTTCAACCTGTCTCAATGCTACATTACACTCAATGTCAGTTGGTATACCTAAAGAAAACATAATGTGTATAGAAAATTAGCTATAAAAAGGACTTTTCTAGTGTAGAAATACAATAGTAATAGAAATTGACATAACTAAGTGCGTTAAAACTACCTTAATTTTAGATACAGTAGTTTTGAAGCAGTGTACTTGTAATAGTCTTGAGATCGAACAAGTCAAAGACCTTCAAAATTACAAAGGATCACAATGCTTTTAATCTAGCGTTCAAAGGCCTTCCTGTACAGAATGGCAACCGGTCAAAGTTAGGAGGACCACGCAGTGGAGTTTCTGTGTTGATTGAAGGGAGGGGGCACATGAATCTAACAAATTCTCCTCAAAACTGAGTAAGATTAAACAACAGGAGTCGTCCGATCAATTAACTAAGTTCCCCCAAACAGGGTCACTCAAACTGTATAAACAAAAGAAAAAGGTACATACATTTATATAGTATCGCATAGTGCAACAGGGAGATTGTCCTCAAAGAATATCGTAAAGTTACTCTTACGGCTTAAAAATAAAAATTAAATTTGAGTCATGTACACCAAGTCTGTAAGAAATGGCTACGTTGTTGGGTTAAATTTAAACCAGAGAATATTTCACTACGGAGATGGAAAATACCTAACTTTTGCACAACAAACCTTATTTTGCCAAGAGCCCAAATAAATGTGCTCTTTTATTGTGATAATCATGTATTACAAGATTTCAAAATGATCTAATTCGGAGATGACGGGAAAATATCAACGCTAAGGAGTGTGAATGAAATCGTTTTTCTTAATATAACTTATGTTACATCTACAAACACGAAGGTACAGGTGTTTACGAGTATATCTTGTTGATATGCTTATGAGTTAATATGTCAAATTGTAAGAAGGAACATGTGAGATTTCTACTTTTAAAGATTTTACGTACTCAATATTGACTTTAACCTAACTTATGATTATTTTCGCCTTCGACCTTGGTTCCATCATAAAACACTGATTTAACATGGACCCTAAAAAAATCACAGAAAATTCAACTTGTTTTCACCCTTTACCAATTAACTGCAAAAGACGGGAGTTTTGAAGTTTGCTTTTACAAGAATTAAGAATAATTCTAATAATTAAGACAATTATTGTCCTTACGTTGTATATAAAAATACTTTTGATCCATCCACATACACAATAAATGACACAAGAAAAGGGCTAAAAGCGAGTTTAGAACTTTAACCAAATCCTCTCTTTTCCTTCACCTAGATAAGTAGCTTACTCCCTGAGTGTGTAACACCCTGTACACTCTTCGTGTTCTTCTTTAAAGTATGCAAAGCTTGACTAGCTTGGTTTGAGGAAAAGGTAAATATTTATTTTATTTTTCTGTAGGAGCATGCCATTTGTCTAAAAAATAAGTTAAACAGTTTTGAGTATAAATTTAAATTTTATGCGTGGAAGTCTTGAAATATTCTAATATGTAAGATGGAAACTAATGTTTTGGAAATGTGGAGCTCTGTTTTAGTAAGTATACACTTAAATACATCATTTTAGACATTAACAGTTGAATGAAATTCAGTGGTATTGTCACACTGATGCCAGATTGAATGTTAAAAGTTTATAATATTGTCAACCCGTTCAATTGATTTCCACATTACGTCATTTCCAAATATAAGCATTCAATGGTACATGCCACCTTTTGGGAATTCAAAATATTCTATGAAGTGTTTTACCTCCCAGGACACGCTGTTAAGCCCTATTGGGTCCAGCTCGTTTTTCAACCGCTAGCCTTCATTTCGTTACTTCTACCAGTTAATCTTTTCACAGAGTATTTTTACCTAGTTTTCTAAACGGACAGTACAACGGTTTGAGGAAAACTTCAAACTGCTTATGGTTTGCTTTAAAGTTATTACCAATTAAAATGGTCCAAATCTTGGTAAAATGGTAAGATAACAAAATATTGCGTCGTTTAAAATGTCCTTAGTTAACCTAGAAATCATATGAAAATCCACCAAGGCTTGTTTTCTGAAAGTATTTGTAACCAACAGTATGAATGAAAACACGTGAAATAATGCAACAAAAATGCCATTACAATGCAGGTTCGTACCTCTTGGTGCATGTTACCCCTGGTTTAAAAATACCATCCTCCATACCTCAGTTATCAAAAATGTTACTGCCATTTAACTAGTTTTAAAATGTACTAATGAAGTTAATCACGATCACTGGTCTTTAAACTCCACATTACCCCGCTCTATGCGTTGACTGTTTCAAACAGCTCTATAATTATTCACAAAGTAGTCTTGGATTTAGTTAGTTTTAAGATAATCAGGTTCAAGTACTCGTAGACCAAACACAGTTTGTCAAATTTACATAATTGATTACACCTTTTGGGTGGGTGTATCATGTGTAATAAATATATTAGGTCCAACTTTTGATCTATATATTATCAATTTATCAAATAACAGGACCGAGACGAAGGGCTCAGTTCCCGAAACTGGTCGTGGGACAATTTAAAATGTTAAAACTAACCAAAGGGCACTATTATGTTAATTTTGTTAACAATAACATTATCAGCCCCAAGTGAACTTTATCTGTTTGATATTACAGTTGAATATAAAGAGAAGGAACAGAGGTTATCATTTTGGTGAATTAATATGAAGATACCTCAGCCACTGTGGGCCCTGAGATAAGGCAGGTATTATGAAGCTGTTTTTGTTGACAGCAGTCCCCCTCCACTCCCCCTCACCCTGTATAACTCTCCTGGGTTTCTAATATCCACCTCTCTCAAAACTCGAATATTTACTTGCAACCTCATTCTGATTGTATTTATTCACTTTAAGTCTTGTTCGTATTCCTTTTTGTTTTTACGGCTGCTTGGTTTGGAATTCTGTAAAATTTTGTTTAATGGATAATTTATCTGAGGGAATGAATAACATGTGACCTTGTGTGGTTTTCATTTATGATATGTGTACATATATACTATATATATATTTGTAAAATTTCAGTTTACAAAAAGGGCTACCTGTCGTATTAAAAAATATAGAAATAAATTTAAAGTATACCCTGAACGTTTTTTAATTCTCGTACACTGCTAGTTTCAGTGTATTGTGTAACGTCTAATACATCTTTTACATATAAATATCGTTATTGTATACTGTATAACGCTATATATGCATTTATTACTCTTATTATAAGTACAAGAACGTAATAACAAGGCCAAAAGCTAAAAAAGTGCCAACTCTTTGGTAATGTGTGTAAGCACAACGGATTTAGCTTTTAACGATTCCAAAAGATCAATTGCGTGAGTATATCGATTTACGAGTTAGGTCAGTAATGAATAAAACTACTCGTTGGTCAAATTAAGTAGGTACATGAAAGTGCACAGGATTATTGTTGCCTCAATCGACTAGTTATTTTAGCGTTTTCCCCTTTTATTAAACTATTTAACTCGCGCCTGGCCTAGTAGGCCCACTTGGGCAACTGGACGCTGTTTTGAATCGAGAAGAGTGGTTAGTTCGCTGTGAACCCGACACCGTTTTGACACAATTTTAAAACTTTACTATAATGGGTAATTTGTTACAATATTTTTTGTTATTGCAGACTACTTGTTTTCAAAAGAGGTTATGGAGATGTGTAGAGGTAATTTGAACCGTGTTTTTTGGTCGTAGTCATAAAATTTGCAGTGTTTGAATCAAACATTATGAGCTGTTATTTTGGAAAACTCTTCCTCATTTTGTAAACATTACTCCTAATGCAAATATATGAAGCTTAAAGATTAAATTAGTTTGAAACATACCTCAAATCGGTACAGAATTACTTAGTTAGCTATCAATAATGCTTCATGACATTTAAACACATTATGACATTTAAACACACGTTGTCTCATGAAGGCAGTCAATGTTGTAGCCTAGAGTAGAGCACGTTGTCAGTTACATGTAAACTACATGCGAACTGACTTGCCTTGTGGAACGAAGGCTAATTAGACGTCACTACAGGAGCGCCTTTGTTACCTTTGTAATTATCTGTTCCAGCAGATCTAACTTTTCTTACTCTAACTTTCAACCTTGAAAATATATATGTTTTTCATTTAATAACACGTTAGACTAATAAATTGGTGAGTCGCCAAGTGATTAACACAAGCAGTTAATAAGTATAGTAAAAATAGATAAAGCAATTCAGTGATTTTTATTTTTGTTCTATTTAGTGTGTTTAAGAATACTGTGGTTAGGTCGTATAAAATAACTTATAAAACGTCTATTTCATTTGTCTTACAACTATGTGATAATAAAGTTTGGAAAGTTGATGCAGAAGGCTGAAGCGAGGCTGTGAGCTTAGCGAGCAGCCTCGTAACTCCTGTAGTAATAAGATAATTCTCTTAACTCATGCCAGCGGCACTTAAGCTCTTAGCTGCGTGTTGGCCTGGCTTACTTATTCTGGATATTTGTAAGAAAACCGCTGCCGAAAATAATTTAACTCAATTAGTATATAGTTGTTAAAAAATCTGGTTGCGTAAGGTTTTAAAATTATCGCAAAAATCATTGAAGAGTAACCCTGGAACTCATCCCACCAGGGGCGCGAGTTTAATACCGGCATTCACCATTGACTATTTATTTCATGTGACTTTGCGCTGACTCTAGGTAAAGTTCGAGGTTTAACTCTAATTTTATCTTACTAAACAAAAAAACCTTACTTAGGCCTTTTACCTTTTAGAAGATTGATCATGTATTTTCTCGAACCCTTAAATATTTCGTGGAGCCTAAAAGAATATATAAATATACAAAGGAGAAAGACTACGGCCATGTTCCGGGAAGCCCAGATGGTGTCACTGTCCAACTAATCTACAATGCAAACTGAACATTTCTAAGTCGTCCATCTGCGTCTAACCGAGACTCTATACACAAGCAAAACAACTGAATGTTAAGTCACAACTTCAGTTGGTGATTTCTTCTGTTATTTATTCCACAAAACGTCAAACCACAAAAACAGTACAGATGAAGTTTTTCCAAAGGCTCTTTAAAAACTGAATGTTTTTCTTTCCGTAATTTATAGTCGAGTTATTCACAACCCTCAACTTTAGCAAGGCCAACTTCAGTTTTTTAGTTAGGGGGGTTGATAAACAACATATTGATGAACTTTACAGTTTGGACAATCATCGTTTTGAAAAATAATGATTGGCTTCAAAGCCCTGTAAAACAGAAACATGTTTTCTTATCGAGTGATGTTTTTTTTACTTTGTCTCAAAAGTAAATGGATCAACTCAAAATCAACATGAGTAGTCAAAGGTACTTATAAGTAATAATCCACAAGAAAAATGTTTATCACACACCCCTAGTACTAAAAATAACAAACCCTAGTGCAATTTCACTAGGTTTTTGACATCTCTATAAGGATAGGGACAAAACGCAACCTTTATATTACGCTAAAAACTTACTCAGAAACAAGAATGATAAGTTAAGTTTCGTGATAAATATAACAAAAAAGGTATGTAATTAATAATTGTATTACGTAGATTCACCAACGCGTGTAACAACCTAACTACGAAAGTATATTTAAGAATTTATTTTATAGTGTTAACAAAGAATAAAATACTTAAAACATTTAGAAATTTAAAAATCATATAGAGGTATTTTCGGGATAGTTCTTACAAAACAATAATATAAAATTAAATACTACAAAATCTCTTGTAGCACTCATCGTAACAGAACATAGAAATCTGAGGCCTAAGCCAAAGGCAGTTTGTGAGCGGATCGAACATCCTCGAAACATCTGTGATCATAGGCTGAGGCTGAAGGCCGAAGTGAGGCTGTGAGCGTAGCGAAAAAAGCTTATACGAGTATCTTTAGTTTATATATATATATATAAAACTATTAAGGGAAGAAAGCGATGATTGTGGGTGTAAAACAGCTGATGGTATCTGAGGGTTCGCCTCGGGACAGACATTAATAATGTTGTAGTTCCGTATATTCTTCACTGTCAAGTCTTTAGCTCAACACTCCCCCAGGTGTCTTCAAACAGATCTTGTATTTCACAAAAACTGCATGATAGACGACGTCTACACTTTTGATAGTAACGACTATTTTAGTAGATCAAACATTACCTACAAAGCATAAAAAATCGATGAACAATCAAAAACAATCAGACAACTTTTATTTCTATTTGCCATGGGTTATCTAAATTTATATTGAATTCCACACTTGCATGAAAGAATAGTGGGAAAATGTTCTATTTCTTTGGTATTAGTTGAAACGATACATGTCAACCAACGTGTACTCTACTGATACTTCTAACAAACCCTATAGCGGTATGAGAAAGGATTTGTGATATGGCTCATAAAGTAGTATCTAAATAAAGCAAGTTAATTACTAAATCGTCATCCTCCCACACAATGTAAGCTGCAAAACAAAGAATACTTCTCAATTTTGATAATTATGTTTATAAAGATGGTTTCTTAAAATAGAAACCAATTAGAGCTTTTGATACACACTAATACAATTAAAATTAATTAAAGTTTTATTATAAACATTTACTACTCACACAATCTTTTTGTAAAAACGTATATAATTTCTTTTTAGACTTAAAATTGTTATACAAATAATTTCAAGTTTAAAAACTCTGAGAAGCAATACGCTTAATATTTCGTTACACAAACTGAGGACGTTTTGCACTTTAGTGGTTATTTCCAAATACATAAAAAGCGATGTATCAAACTAATTACCTATATGAACTAAAAGCCAATTTACATTGTCATATAAACGTTTCAAAAATGTGAACTTACTCTGCTAGTATAATCTAATTCTTCTGGCTAAACCACGTTAAAAATCATAATAATTAGCTTGAAATATTTCGGTATCGCCTAGAGTACCTTCAGTCACTGATTGGCTGAAGCTGAGCTACTTGCTGCCTCCTATCTGATTGGTGGCAGGGGTGCCAACCGTCCATTGGAACAGAGATACCAACTTTCGATCTTTTCATTGGCTGTGACAGACACTATCGAAACGACGTCTTCAGAACTATTTTCCAGCTCATGAAATATTTAATGGTGTCTTTAAAGATAAATGTATTATTATTTTTAATTATTTCAATGGTTGTATTATGATGGTAATTATTATGATGTTTGACGCCGTGTGAACCAGAGGAACTAGATTGTAGCTTACACACCTACTGCGAAAGCTTACAAGTTTACTCAGATAGAATCATACACATCATCATCCAAAAATAAAATCCATAAATCATTCTACAAAATAATGCTGTATGTGAGATTGTATCGCACCCTGACGTCTTGTCCATGTAAACTGAAGTAGCTCAATGTTTACACGTCTGTTGATATATACACGTTACAAATATACAGTCTGCCTTAAAGTTGATTTCAGACCGAAGCAGAACAAGATAAGGTTATTAATATTCATATTTTCAATGCATACGAGACGACGAGACCGGGGAAACAGTTGCAGAGTTTCTTGCGTCTTGTGTACAATAGCTACAGGCATTTCTCACCAATCGCTCAAACACATGTTCAAACCGAGAAAATAAGTCTAAGTTTACCTAACAGACAGTAAATGTAATGTTTTGAACATGTTAAATGAGTGAGGCTAGAAAACATATTTTTAGGACGAGTGGTGAATGTTGTTACGATGTTAAAAATTATGATATCCTTGTTGATTAATTTAAATTTTATTGATAGATAATGAAGATGAGAGCAACTATTTCATTTTATGAGTTCTTGGTGATGTTTAAATAGGTTTGTAAAGTGATACTTTAGTGAATTCCAAAAGATCTTTACTATTTTTTATTCCCAGAGACTACAAAACGTCGAACAAAACGGTTTGAATTGAAATAAAACTTTTGAGTCTACCCTAATGCAAAACAGAGTTTAATTGTACAAAACGTTTCGATTATTCTATAATAAAAACTATATAAAAAATGATTTGAAAAAACTATATATTAAAAAACAACAAAACATATATTTTTAAAATTACTTTTATTTTATGTATATGATTGTTTTACATTTCTCTTCTTTATTCTTCTTTTTACAACTGATGATGATTATCATAGAATAATCTAAACGTTTGTACAATTAAACTCTGTTTTGCATTGTGGTAGACTTAAAAGTTCAATTATGAAAAACCACGTAAGTTTAAAATCCAAAAACGGTTTGAAGTTTAGAGGTTCTCAATACCTCCTGTGTCAAATTGTAAAGCTGTATATACGTTTACAAGTAGTAGTCAATATGTTATTTTGTAAAAGTATGTTCACAAAAGAGATACGTTTACATAATACTAACAATAATTAATAAACGTTGAAGTAGCCTAAATAAGACGTTTATTTTCGCAAAACTATTTTCAGTGCTGAACCCATTATCATGGGTATCATAGGAAGTCTTTGAAGTAAAATATCTTAGTGTTATATTTTCAATTGGGAAACAGTCAAACTTTCAAAGAAAGTGGTTTTACTTGTCATGGAAGATTTGTGTTATGTACGTTTAATGGATAATTTTGTTCTATTAGAAAGTGCTATCAAAGATTATTGTATTAAGTTACACCAGGTAACTTAACTGTCAAAAAGGCCTTAGAGCTGGAAATAAACAACTAGTTATTATTGTATTGTTCTACAATGTACTGTTTGAAGAACTATTTTCCGCTATCCTGTGTTACAAACTGTTGTCGATAATCTCGAGGTTAAGGGAAGTTAAATAATTTGTTTCAAATTAATATACAGAGTGATTCTAAAATAGGGCGCCAAATTTCAGGGGTGGGTTCCTTATGCCAAAACAATGAAAAAAGTTCCTTTAAACATGTGACCTGAAATTCTTCGTTACCCCGGTAGCCGCCATTTTGTATTTTTTACTTAAAAATGTATATCTCCAGAACGGTTTGACCGATTGCATTCAAACTTAGTATGGTGTTTATGTGTCACAAGGTAAATTTACGACAAAATAGTTATTTCATAAAACCTTACAGAAAAAGTATGGCAGTTGTTTAAATCTTTCAAATTGAAATACCATGAAAATGGCGCATAATACAAAAATGTATAAGAGTAAAAAAGTTTTATTTTTTAATTTTACATAAAGATACAAACTCATTTTCCGAATTTTACATTAATATTTTACGAAGAATTTTAGGACCCATGTTTATAGGAACTTTTTATTGTTTTGGCATACGGAACCCATTCCTTAATTTTACTGGAGGTTAAAAATGTCTGCTTGAGCTATAGTTGTGTATGACTCCGCGAAGAAATCTATGTTTGTACTAACTTTCCGTGAGTATGATCTATTTCTTTAACTACTTACCCTACAAGGAAACAAATACGTGCACAGTACATTGTTGCAGGCAACTGATATTCTAAACTTGGCAGCTTTCTTAGAAAGACGGTAAAAATACTTTTATTCTTTCTAAGAAAATTGCCAGGTTTAGAACACCAGATGCCTTCAACAATGAAGCCGTCTTGCGATGAGAGATTACGGAATTCCAGTTGCATTTTTGCAGACGCGCTGCTGGCATGTTATTAATTTTAAAACTGTAAAAATAACTCGTCCTTTCTAAGTAGATTTTTACATTCAGTGTTCTATGAATTGTGGAGGTTTCAGAAACTGTCGTAGAGTATTGAATAAACTGTTGTGAAATACACTACAGTGACTACACTATTGCCTACGGATAGTAAATTGTTATTTTGATCAATATAAATATTAATGGTTCTATAACCTATGAAATTTAAGCAGAACATTTAAAATTTTAAGCAGTCAATAATTGTTAGTCGCGTTAGTTTTAAACTCGCGTACAGTACTGCTGAGCGCCTACGGATAGATCTAGACTATACCCGCACAACACACATGTAACTCAATAATCACTGACGCCGTCGAATGTTACAGTCCAAGTGGAACAGTTAGAGAATGTTTTTATAAAGACCTAGTTAGACTCATATGTTATAAAAAGTTTTTTGAAGGAATTTCCTTTGGAAAAATATAATATTTATGCCGTCAGCATAGTTAGACCCGGGTAAAGAAATGAGCACTGATCCAGACCCCAGAACATGTTTTGAGCATTTTTCACACTTTATATACATATTATGTATGTAAGTATACTGGTATATGTATGTATATATTAGTGTTATATGTACACGTTTATTTTTCCGTTTTTCATGAAGTTTAGTACAAATGTTCCTTTTGTAAATATCTCGGTCGAATTCGTCAACCAGCAAAATGCTATTAACCTTTCCATATTGGTAAGAATAGTTTTAATAGCTTCTTTCATTCTACCAAAACTATAAAAATGTATTGAGTCGTTTTAAATGGCGGTCAATAAGTGTTGTTTCGCCATAATAACGTTCTTAGTAGTCCGATTTCAATAACATTTAAAATACGTTTTACCTTCACGGTAAGTAATAAAACTTGCAGGCCTGGTTTTACTTTGTATTCGTTGTTTTGGTATGGGAACATATAGTACATTTCAGGACTAGGTTTTAAAATGAAGCCTTTTTGATAAGACAGCAAGTACGTATAACGTCCGAGTCACGACCAAGGACGTTACATGAATGAGAAAAAAGACACTTTCGTACCGAGTGATGAACGATAGCTTTTTTTCATGTTGTAGGTATAATAAGATCAATAAATGTAACTAGCTAATCAAATTATTTGTAATATAAAATAGTTTAAATTTTTCAACTTGTTTGAACCAACGACATGAAAATATAAATTAGGATAAAACCAGATAAAAGCCCTAGTAGAAAACAGTAATATAACTAATATACAATCTGTTTCTAATTAATCTTATTTACAATCTTGTTTAACTGTACGAGTAACTACAGGGTTATTACACATGATGTTCCTGATTTTGATTACAAATTTTGGTGGGTAAAATTGCTCTAAGACAATTTTTTGGTACCATTGAAACTCAAAAAGTTTTATTTACTGGTTTGGGTAGCTTTGCTGTTTTTAAAGTCAACTGTTGTAGGTGTTGTGTAATGCTTAATTTGAAGACAATAAAAGCTTGTTAAGTGCTGATTATCACATTAACCAATATTTTATTAGTGTCCAACCATTTTTAGTGCCAGGTTAAATGAAAATCCTCTTAGTAATACTATTCACTAGTAGTAATTGAATTTTAAAACAAAATGGCCGCATTAGTAAAGATGTTATTAATGGCTGCCTGGGACTGGATTGGGCGCGGAGGTCTGAATGATGGTCGAATCCAGTTCCAGGCAGCCATTAGTAACATCTTTTACTAATACGACCATGTTTTAAAATTCAATTACTACTAACAAGTGAATATAGTGGTTACTAAGAGGATTTTCATTAAACCTGGCACTAAAAAGTGGTTGACACTAATAAAATATTGGTTAACGTGATAATCCAGCACTTAACAAGCTTTATTGTCTTCAAATTCAAGCATTACACAACACCTACAACAGTTAACTTAAAACAGCAATACTGTACCTAAACCAGTGTAAATAAAACTTTTGAGTTTTCTTCCAATGGTACCAATTAAAATTGTCTAAGAGCAATTTACCTCAGTGAAATTTATAATCAAAATCAGGAATATCATTTGTAATAACCCTGTATTGTTTCAATAATGTGTTAAATATGTGTTTTAGATAGGTTTACCAACAAGCCAGATAGGTTTTAGATAGGTAAAATAAATACAGTTATAGTGATTTATGCACAATTCCCCACTTTTCCGTTATTTTAAGTATAAAGCTAAAGATGTTTTCCTAACGGTTTTTGGGTACAGTAAATCACCACATTTCGTTTTACCTGAGATTACCTTAATATTCAAGAAACAAGGGAGCCTGGCTGGCTTCTTTAATATTGAATGTATATTTCAAGCAAACTGACAGGAAGAGCAAAGTAATATCTTCTTCCAATACCCACGAACGGAATATCATATTGACCAATACTCCGAGATATTAAATACTCAAGTATGAAATATAAACCTTACCTATTCCGTCAGTGGTGTTAGTTGTATTTCGTTTCGCTCTATTGGAATGCACAACTTTATACTTTACTACTTTGTACATATTGTCTTTATAAAAGCTTAGCTGAAATTGTATTGGTTTATCTAATGTATCACGACTTATGGTTTTCTCATGTTAAATACGAGGATATGGTTCAATCAATGAACATTAAGTACATTAATTGTAAATAACATCAGTTTCATATTCGCGTACGTATTCACTAAATCACTATTTGAGATGCCAACCAATCTCATGAGGGTATTTTAAGGCAAATATGTGGTGAGGTATGAGTGTGATGAGTGGTAGAAATGAGTTATGAGGTGTAGTCTTGTTACAAACTAAGACCGACTCTTCCTTAGAATAGGTAATTAATTAATAGCCCAATGACCAATGGAAATACAAGGACCAACGGCTTAACGTGACTTCCGAACCACGCAGGCGATGGTCTGATATGTCTAAACGTTGGTGGGAGTTGATCACTAAGACTATCTGAGCCGCTTTAGACCTATATCATCCTCAAAACCTGACCTCCATGAAGCTGGATTACAGGACCACGCCACGAGTCCCAGTCACTACGTTAAAACACCTACTCTTAACTTTTATAAAATTAATAAATCAATGGTACTCGTATTACCTAAAATCATTGCAACTCTAAAATTAGATGAATTAAAAAAGGTTATCTCAACAACTCATTCATCGCTCATATCCTTAAAAGAAGAAGTAAAACAGTAACGAATTTGTGTTACATATTGCATTTTTGCATTGAAGAAATAGTAAAACATGGATTGCTTCTATTATTACATAATATCTAAATTTAAAAAAAATCTAGAATTTTTACTTTTATTCGGTGGGGACACCATCTTGTATTTTTCTTTTGGTTTCATGTCATATTGTGAACCCAACATACTAATGAGATCACAAATACTAGATTTTTAAAAATTATCCATTAATAGCTCATCGTGCTCTTAAACCTTAGTGGATGCCTAGCGGTTGAGACTCATGCGCGACTCCGTGGCTCATCACTCCAGCAATGCAGGTTTCATCTCCACAGTCAGCACTGACAATTTGTGAAGTCAATACGGTGACGCTAGGTAAAGGTCGAGGTTGACTGGGGCAGAAGACTTCGTAGTCCTAACTTTGCCCTGTCAAACTAAACAAGCTTTACCTTCTTTCCTTTTTAAATCCATCCACATTGGTCTTTCGGTTGAGTGCGGGAATCAGGATCCAAAGATGTTATTTTGTCTCCTGAATGTTAACAAGTGTGTGATTTTAATCTTTCTCTTCTCTCGCCAGGTTTTTACTTATTTTCTCAGTTGAATGTGGTCTTTGGTTAGTGTTAGCCGATTGAAAAGTGGAAGTTTCTGTGTCGTTGTAAAATAATAGTTGCGAACATTAACTCAAACATTTAAGTAACTTACGAAACAACTAAGAAACGGTTTTATTTTTGAGTATAATTATTCACTCGATGGATTCAACATTTGGAAGCAGCAAAAACGAAAAAAATAGAAGACAAACATTGTCCCAAACGGTAGATACCTAAAATAAGATTATTTTATTTGACACAGGGATTTGATTATTGATGATTCTTTTTAAGTTGTACTAAATTTGATAAAATCTTTGAATGATACAATAGTTTACTAAAGTGCATTATTACCAGTATTTTATCAGTGCAAAAATTTAAAGTGTAAGAAAAAATCAACAAAACCCTAACAGTACATTACACATTTTACAATATTTTTACTAATCTTCGTATACAAAAATGTTATCAGATCAGCTAAAACACTCAAATTATACAAAACATAAAAATGTATGTCCAAAACAGCTTGGCAAATAATTTATGATAAAATAGGCCACTTGTAAACTCTTTTCTGAAATAACACATAACGGAAGTTTGGTTATAGATCTGGCTGAAGTTACAAATTGTGTAATTATTAATTTTTTCAAGTCCAGAATAAAAATACTGAAAAATTCTTATTTATAATCTAAAATTACTCATGTAGACAAAAGAATAATGTAGTAAATCTTTAACAGGAACTAGCATGAAATAGCCACTTTTAAATTGAGGGGCAAATGGTTTACATCCATTAAACATACAACTGCAATAAATAATAATGTTAATGATAGTAAAAACACAAACTATTACACAACTACAACTATACACTTCAATTTATTCGGCTGTTACATAGTCAACCAATCAACCTGATTATTGAACAACTGCCCTTAAAGGTAATTCTCGATAAAGGAAGTTTAAAAAATTGAGACTTCTTAGATAAATACATGAAACAGCGGAAAACACTTTGCACCAAGTCTATTACTAGTTCCTCCAGCTACCTCTAACCAGCTGGATACTACTAGGACACTTCACCAAGATTTTCCCTTAAACACCACTACGTTAAAAATGCCTTACATAGCACATAAAATTAATGAATCAATGACTTACACAAACACACGCTAATAATTTTCACCAAAAACCATCCTGCCTCGCTGATATCCCACAATGAACACTAATGCACTTGTCTCACCCGGACATTCTTACTTTAATGCAGCCAAAATATCTTTAACTCCTTGTAAATAACGTTACTCAGTCAAGCCACTACTCTGTGGACTGCGTAGGTAAGTAGTGTGTCAGACTGGTTAGTGGGCAGGTAGAACACATAAGCCAGGATTACGACTGGTATCAGCTGCCTAATGGACCTGTTTGCTGTGATGCAACGCCATTGTGAACCTACATCGGATACAGTGATAACAGCACCACTTGTACGAGCCTAACCGATTGTTCAGAGGCAAATAAACATTGTAATATTGTTGTTTGAAGAGATTTTTTGTAATAATTACGAAATATCACGCGTATATGGACTGAAGTTTATTGTCTCAGCAAGAATATTGAAGTGAGGAAATGCACAAACTATACTGTGAGCGGTAAAAGATAAACCCAACGCACCGTCAAAAGGAACTTTTAAACCTAAGGTATTGTAATGTAATATGAGTATTGTGATTTTTACAACCACAAAGTTAAGTTAACATTTTTACGTTCTAGTTGGTCAATCGTTTAAAGTTTAAGTGCATACATTTTTATAATACTTTTACGTTCTAGTTGGTCAATTGTTTAAGGTTTAAATGCACACATCTTTATAATACTTCAACTCAGTTCTTACAAATAATCCAAATGTTTTGATAAGCGAAACAAAATGACAGCCATTAAAAGCTGAAATGTCAATATCGTATCTAAAAACAACAAAATACTTAAAGCTGATAGATTTTGCAAATTAAATTAATTAATTTTTTGAAATTGGTTAATAATTGACAAAACATATATAACGGAAGATTTGACGTAAAACACTGTTTTGACACTCAGTAAACTCGGCTTGCCAGCAAAATATCCGTGATTGCACCGTCATAACTTCATTACTTAGTTTGCTTTTGTACAATGTTCATGAAGGACGACTTTTTACCGTTATTGCGTCTAAATTATATAAAAATGATATAAAAGACTTGGGCTTTTCGCCATGATCAGTACAGGCTGGCGAAAAGCCGGCTGTCTTTTTTATTATTTGAAGACAGCGTCTGTGTTGGCGTCCAGCCTAGGAACGCTTCAGTGCCTTGGGCCGGTGGTGTGAGTTTAATTAAGTTACATCTCAATTAATCAATTATTCATTTGCATGTATAATTATGAATTGTCTATCTACTTTTATTGCATTATCTATATTTATCTCAGTTAAGTAATTTATTGATGTAAAGTAAAAGTTCAGTAATAGTTGTCTGCTACTGTCTTCAAGCATGTTAAAATATTATGTATATTAATGCCCTGTATAACTGGCATGTCTGCTGTACAAAATCATTCAATAAAGAATTTGTTTATTTATTTATAAACCGAATAAAGGTATTAAATGAAAGCACTACTTATTTATTTATTGCAACGGCAAACACCAGTTATACAAATTATATTATAACTTACTATTAATAAATTATTATATTATTACTTAAATGGAAGTATTTTATAAGGTAGCTTATACAATTAAAGAAACACTTAAACTCTTTCAGTTGACACACAAACGAACAGTCCATTCCAATTACAACATTGTAATGAGGAAAGTTTAATGTGCACAGTTCAGCTTCCTGTCACTAACTTCCGGTTCCGGCCCAAGGTGGACTTCATCCAGTTCTGGATCAGTTTATTTCAAAATAAACTCAAACAGGGGGATGAATTTAAATTGTATTAAAGAATATCAAGACATGTTGATATTATTACTAAAGAAATTTGAAGACAAAAACGTTTGGACCGAACCGGGATTTGAACCCAGGTCTCTCACTTGTCGGGCGATTATGCTGACCACTACATCATCCGTTTATGGCTTCAAATTTAGAGAAGTAGTTAAATCTGAATGCTTATCCAAGAAATGTGACTCAAGTCAAATAGTAATAATAATTTTATTGTCAATACAATAACTATTGTGTGACATAAAAAACAAACAACAAAAACATAGAACAATAGTATGACTATAAATAAACAACAAAATGTTTGCTGACCACCAAATAATAAAATTCATTTAAAATAAATAGATAGATAATAATTAGATATATTATGGTCCATAAATTCATCTACATTATAAAAACATGTTGGACCAAAAGCATTTTAACCTGGTTTAAATGTGTTCATAATACTTTTTATTATCTGGCAGTTTATTGTACAATTTGGCTCCAGTTTGACGGGGTAATTTTGAGAAAATATTTGTTCTGTGAATTTCAGTTCTATATTTATGACTATTTCTAGTCGTATAGTTGTGAATATCAACCTCGAACTAAAAGATCACTTTTACAAAGAATATTATTGTTTCAAATATAAACACGAGTGACTTTAAATCAACAAGCTGGAAAAACTACAAACAGAATTTTAATACTACGTCAAATGACTTGTTATCAATTTCTTTAGAAAATGATATATTCATGCCGGTCAGCATGAACAGACCAGCACCGTTGAGAACTGTTACCACATAATACGTTTTGAACATTTTTACAAGACTTTATATTTTACATTTAGGACAGTGCAGTTATAAATAAATAAATCTTTTATTGCGTAAAACATATACATGTCATGCAACCGTCATAAGTGTTAAGTATCTAAGATCTTGCATTCATACACATCGAAATCCCATTCAAACATACAGTATTTGCATTCACCCAATTCTCATTCACTCGAATTTGATCCACTCTAGCCCCTTGGTCCGTGGCCTGTTTACGCGGAGCCCCATGCAGTCGTGTGCCATAAACTCGTTTATATTATACATGTAGAATGCTTCTGCGACCAAAATTTTTTTCAAGCGAGTTTTGAATGCCTTTGGCATAGGTGCACTTTTAATCGAATTTGGCAGTCTGTTGACTAGTTGAACTCCTGACAAACGTTCATGAGCTACCGTCCTGTGTCTCCCAGTTCGGTAGTACTCCCTGCCCCTGGTTACGTAAGAGTGGATATCACTCCCTCTTACGGGGTCGCATTTTTGTCTGAAAAAAGGCAGGTTTCCAAAATGTAGAGGCAGGGAAATGTCAACAGTTTCAAATTTTTGAAAGCTGGCCTGCACGACTCTCTCCATTGCAGCTTTGCTATTGTTCTGACTGCTTGCTTTGGAGAATGAAAATTCTGTGAAAGCTTTCCTTTGCAGCCTCCCACAGTGCTACTCGTAGGAGAGGTGTGGAAAGACTACTCCATAATATGCCAGTCATCAGATTTGGAATATTTGGATAGCTAAAACATAAATGCCTGAGGAAATTTTGGAGTGACATAGTCTACATGAAAATCCAAGTCAAACCTCGATCGAGGTGTATCGAGGATTTTGTTGTGTAGACTTCTTCAATCAGTCGCATCCAACATGACAGTTGAGTATGATCTGAGTATGTGTCGTCACGTAAACAGAATTGGATGAAAGAAGATTTGTTTGGGTTGGTTTTGAGATTGAGCTCGTTGGATTGTGCTGTTGAGCTCAATGAATGCTAATAGTTCCGATTATTTGACTGGTTTTGCTTGAAAACAGAGAGTAGTGTCATCTGCGTACTGGACCAGGCGCCCTTGTTGTACTGATGAGCCAACATCGTTGACATAGATTAAAAACAGTAAAGGACTGAGTATGGACCCCTGCGGGACTCCATAGTTCAATACTGTTTCTTCTGACCGTATGTCTAAGATACCTACAAATTGTTTTCTTCCACTAAGGTACGATTTGAGTCAAGCGAGTAGCACTACTCGTTCCCCGTAGTAGTTCAGCTTGTGGAGAAGGTTTCCGTGATCAACACAGTCAAACACTTTGGATAAGTTGAGAAATACACTTAGTGTATGGCTCCGACTTTCGATACCTTCTACTACCATCTCGATTAGACGAGTGACTGCGTCTATTGTGGATTTTCCGTTTCGGAATCCGAATTGGTTAGATGATAGTATTCTGTGCCTTTCCAAAAAGTTTGCGATTCTTGTAAAAAATACCTTCTCAAACATTTTGCTGAAGGTAAGTAGAATTGAAATTGGGTGGTAATTTTGACACGATAAGGGGTCGCCCTTTTTGAAGATTGGGGTGACCTTTGCTGTTTTCAGAGAAAGGGAACTGTTCCCGAGCAAAAGAAATATTAATCAAATATTCGAGTGGTCGCAGCAAGTGCCTTGAGCATTGCTTTAGGAGCCACCTTGACACTAAATTTGAGTCATTTGATTTTTTTGATTGAAGATTCCTTATCACTCTGGCAATCTCCTCTTCAGTGACTTGAGCCAGGACCATGGGGCTTGGTATGGATGGTGGAGAGGGCTGACCCTGTAGACTGAGTCCTTGGTCAGCTCCAACCGATGCAAAAAAAAACTGTTGAACTCGTGTGCAACTCTGAGAGGGTCGCACACGCATTCACTGGCAATTTGGAGTTCGATTTGTTTGTTGGTGGGCGAGCTTTTATTGTTGATAATGGCCCATGCAGTTTTTGAAATATTTTTTGACGTGAGTTACATTCATTTGAAAGATTTATAATAAAATCTGAGTATAATACCAAACCATGCAGTTCGTTTATAGGGCTGGATACTTAGCATGAGCAAATTATGTGTCCAAACCCAGTTAATCCGTACCCCTGTCTACACAAAGGATGACTTGTAATCTTAAAATTGATTATGGGATTCGTTTTCGAAGACCTGTCGTCCCTAAATTAACGACAGTTCATAAATTAAGGAATTACTAGAAACCGTGAGATTAAATTGCTAACTTATTTTATACTTCAACAACGGTTAAGCGTTGAAAGGCATTATTCTACACACCTTTGCTCTCTATCATGTCGGATTACTCATATTTACAGATTATAGCGGTGTGGGGAGAGACTAGAGAGATGTTACAGTGTACCCAGGATCTACCAAAGCCCGGGAGATCTTAAGCTCACGATGCCGGAGCCTGAGCTCATGTACGCTTGAGCAGGCCAGATTAAAGGATCAGCTGCATGTAAACAATGTGCTTGGAACAAACCGTTTCAGGACAAGTAGTTAAATATTATCGTGAAGTACAAGATAGCGTTTTTGAAAATTCGAACTAATAAAATATTACTATATTATACTGTTTGGAAATATATGTTTTTACACGTACGAGTGTACCTTTTGGGCAAAAAACCTGTATCGTGGTAGCGACAAAATATAGTTATTTAAGTTTACAACAAAATCCGGCTATCAAATAACAAAATACTGTGATAAGTGAGTTATCAGACTTTTCCAATAATGATGATAATGGTAAAATAATAATGGTCATATATAGGCTAATTTGAAGTATAACGCCAATGCAACTCAAAAACATAACTTATTTACTAATTACCCTATACAAAATATTTTGTTTAGGTATGTATAAAATAAAAATGAAAGACCTAGACATTAGTAAGACTTCTTAACTTAACCTAATTGATAGCCACAGAGTCATTTTCAAATATTTTAGCTACCAGCAAGGTAAAATACAATAATGTCTCTGAATCGTCGAAAAACTCTTCTACCCTGTAAAGGTTTTGAAAGCACATATGATTTTTATCTAGGACGTTTATCATGATTAACGTGACACTTGCCTGTAAAGGTATTAAGTATCCTTTACGGGCTATTAGATATTATATGGTAAAGTGAAATTAACTATTTCAGTTGAGCTAAGTGATTAGGGTTCAAATACCTTACTAAAATAGATAGTAGTGAAACATAACGATAATTATTCCTATTAAATACACAACTTTTTACACCAGCTTGTTTTAACGTATTTATAAATGCATCTTTTACAAACGAGAAATTGAAAGATTCCACCAATTTGTTATAGATGTGTGTAATTATGATGACGTAATTCCATAAATAAGAGTTAATAATTAACAACTATTGTTTATTCGGTAAACACTGGATGATATTTACGACTTTATATTACTTTATTAGGAATTTAAATTACTAGGCTGGATTAATCTCCTGTCAAAGTTCTTTGTTATTATTTCGTGTGACAGAAATGTATTGAAAAGACCGAGATTTGTTGTCAATTCGTAACAAGAGATTCATCTGCAAGGTTATTAATTTCTATTTTGTTATACCTACAAAGACAAAACTTTTTGTGAAAATATACTTTAAACACTTTTAAATGATATTACTTATTAAAATAACATTTCTTTTGTAATTTTGGTATCAGATTTTTCTTAAAAAATAGGTTTTAAGAACCTAGAGACAACTTTTGAGAACATGGAAAACAACTTTTCCAAATCCTTTACATCAAAAATGGCGTCCGAAATATTACTGCGAGAACATGTTTTTAGCAACTTTTTCTGGGGTGGTCAATTCTGTTCTATGGTTATATAGTGAAGGGAACAACATGATGTGACATCAGTCTTTGTCTTCTAGTTTGGGTTTAAAGCTTGTCCATGGTTAAACTTCCGGGCCATCTACGCGCCAAAGGTTACGTTGAGTGGAAACGTTTATAACTCAGTTTCTTGGATCGTTCACAAGCCATTTGCCCGGAGCAAGGGTTTACCTTCATCTCTCAACTTATGATTTATGACTGGAATAAAAAGCATACCTTTACCTTATTTGACAATTATTTCCTTAAGAGCATTAAATATCAAAATGAGTTTAAATAGTATTTGATACTCCACTGATGTAATGGACGAATATTGATCACATTGTTTTAAAAGACAAAAACACATCTTGTATTCATTGTTTGCTTGAGTAACCCTACTAGGTTTGTTTGCCGGAAGGTATATCGTTGCTACAAAGGAAGCTTGAAAGCTATACACAGTTACACGACTGCGTAGGTCTATTGTAAATTTGTATTTCTGTGCCCTAAATGCAATATTTAGTAACTAATGTGTGAAGAACTTATATGGGATTGGGTTGTAGATCAATTTAAAGTTGGTAATGTTTCTTTTCAAATAGATGTTTTCTTTTGTCGGACACGAGTTAAGTAAATACATTTGAAGAAAGTAATACATGAATTACAATAGATATACGCTGTGTTAAACGTTGTTGTTTTGTGTTAAACGCCTTCTTATTAATACATTGTGTTTGAAGTTTGTTGTTGACTTGACGATGGGTGAATTCTGAGGTTGAAATATTATGACGGACGTTGTCCATAGTTTTTTAGTGAACAAAAAGAACACTACGTTCCGATAACTGGAACCATATCCCGTCTTCAGGTGAAAATAAGGCTAAAACATAACACAAAACGTCATGAAATGAGCTAGTCTAAAGGTAATCAGCACAATCTGACTAGTCAGCACCACCAAATAACATAGGTTTTCCTTTTTTTATTTTTCCTATAACCATTTAATACAGGGTACACACGAAAGGACAATTTTAATAGCTTTACGTACTGTATTTTCAGCTGAATATTTCTAGGTTATGTCATTGAAAAGTATTTCCTTAGCATTTTAGTAACAATGGTTCAATGAACTATGGAACATCGAGTTTTCCATATGCTTATGTTAAAAATAACAACTCAACTACTAAACACAGCGTTTGAGCACGTCGTCATTTGATGTGAATAACCCATTACTAACCGTAACACGTTGTTGAGATGGGTAAATTTGTTCAATTCAAGGGAAATATAATAAAAACTAAAACCTTCAAGCCCTACAAGATCTGCTAGGACACCTCAAAACATCAACTGGGATGAGGGAATGGCAGTCACCCCAGTATTGAAATTCCGGAGTGATTGGACCTATTTTTTAGAAGGAAGTGGTGTTACCATCAAATGGTGGCACTCCCACATGTTGAACATTTCCCAGATTAGAACTCTGGGGTAAAGTCAAATGAGGCATCCTGGTGCTACAGCGCACCCGCCCGCTACTTCAATGGTTACTGTCAGGAACATGTTTCACGTTTTGGTAACTCCTGGCCACCAAAGGTATGTTGTCTTTGTAGGCTTCTTCCTGTGGGGATGATATTTGAAAGAACGTTTCTCTCACAAACCCCAAACTCTCAGCAGGAACTTAAAATAATGAGGGAGGAGATATAGTCGATTCAATCAAACATGTTGACCAGTGGCGGATATTTTACGAAAACATAGACAAATATATCCGGGGTGTGGGCACCATATGGTGATGACGTAATTTTAAAACAAATTAGTAATTTATAAAATAACTAAGTCCTGTCTTTATATCCAGCACCACAAATAAAATTGGTTTATCTTTTAAAAAACTTTTTACTTTCATTTAAAAAACGCTCCGTTTTTAACCTTTATAAGCTGATTACTTTTAGGCTAGTTTATTTCCTAAAGTTTTGTATTGTGGTTTAGGTTACTTTTCACCTGAAGACGGGATTAATGTCCGGATCTGGAAATGTCGGGTTCTTCTTGTTCCCTAAAAACTACGGAAAACGTATATAATAAAATTTCAACCTCAAGAATTATTGCTTATACACTTTGACGAACCGTAGTTTCTCAAGATAACAGTTGAAAGTACTTCCAAGCAACTTGAACCGGCTAGTAGTGAGTGTGTGTGTGTGTGTGTGCGTGTTTGCAGTGTGTGAGCGATCATATTCCGTAGCTTGAATATGCATGAACTCTGCTCCCGGCAATATTCAGGTTAACGACTTTCAGCCTGAAACCATTTCACACTGAATCCGTAACAAAGTTCCTTTCTAAAATCGCAAATATGTTAATCAAACCTTGACAATATTTTATATAACGAGTTATTGTTCCACTAGTGCCAACTAAAACACCGAACAAATACTCCTGAGTCAAATATTATGTTGTCCAACGTAAAATAGTTACAGTTCTGTAAAACGCTTTGTTTGGTTTCTCTGAATAAGGTGCTTTCGATTGCAATTTCCTGAATGCAAAGATTGTCTAAAAGGTTAAAAAGTGTTCGTTTGCGTTTTGGAACATAAGTAGGTTTGATATCTTTGTGAATTGTTTATTAGAAGGATAAGGAATATCCGATTAAGCATTCAGCTTTTGTTTTCCAACAAAATATGTTTTTATAGTAATATATGTTTTTATGTTACAGGTAACTTACATGGCTCATCTCTAAGGACTACAGGCCTGTACAACTTATTTTTCAATAGATGCATTAATTCAATTTTAATATAGGCCTAAACGAATTTGTAAATTAGACACAACTAATGTTTTAAGTCTTACGTCTCTCACTTCAGACATAAGGGGGGCCATTATAAAACGTAGTATATGTCATCACCAGATTGTAAGGTGAAGCATTCGGTACGTTCTAAGGTTTAAGGCCCGAGCCACAATCGAAGACGTTAAATAATTGATGAACACAGGACCACACATTAAGGACGTGGGATAAACAAATAATGATGAAAATATAGTTATAAATTTACTTCTGGCTTACGTTGTTTTAAGAGAACAAGTTTAATAATTGTTTACTGAAAGCCAGTGTTGAGGTTAGATGCAAACTCATTAAAACAGCTGATGTCTCTGCGATACAAAGATCATTAAAACAAACCTTTATTTCCCTGAGAATAAAAGCTTTAGCTCGTCAATGTATGATTGTGTCTAAGGTACTTGTTTTAGAGCAAAATGAAAAATGAGATACGATTTCAGTGCTGGGTTTTAAAGTGACTCTTTTGATGTGATGTCAAATTAACTGAGTGAGGGGATCAAAATAACACTTTTTTAGACGAGAGATGAACGAAGGTTTTTGACATTATGCAAAAACCAGCGAGAAATATATGTATGTGAGTTTAAATATATATCTTATAAGAAGAAAAATATATTTAATAAATGTGTTTAATACTTTAAAGACTCTTATAGTTAACAGGGTGTTGAACTATGGGAGTATTTATATTGTTTAGAAGAAAAAGCTGTTACACTAATACACCATAAAGCAGTGGTAAATTTCAAAGCAAACACGATGAAAAAGCCAAATAAATGTCCATGCTACAAAGAGATCGTCAAAATGATCTCTTTCTACCTACGGAGTAACAGACCATTAAAATAGTATCATTACTTTCCTGGAAATAAAACTGAACTTTACAACTCTACAAATTTGTCTAAAGGGTTGTTTTCAGATAGAAAGAAAAAGAATCAACTGTCATTGATTAGATTTACATACACTTCCCAAATGAAATAACATGTATTTCATAACAAGAATTACGTTAATACATGACCGTTACATTTGTTAACATAGAATCTAATTGAAAGCAGATTTATGAGAGTTTTAGGGATTAATCCAAAGAGAAGAATAAATACAAGAAAAGTTTGCACACCACACTGTGTAACTGCTAAGTTGTCAATTCCATCACCCTTCATCACATCACATCACATCAGCCACAGACATGTCATCGAGTTACAAAACCTCACAAGCTTTGATATCTGCTGATAAAACCTTATCTTTTACAAAATAATATTTATTCGGTAACTGTCGATGTCAACTGAACGTGGCGTGTTCAGATTATCAAATCATTTTAATACTTTAAAAAAATAACATAAAATAAAACACCATTCATTAAGACTTAGGATCTTCTGATAGCTAGAATAAGTTATTCTGTGTCATTTTTATATTCAATGTCAAAGCTGTTACGAATTCAAAAGTACGCTTATATAAGTTAAAGTTTACACATACATTACTACAAACTGCTAAAAGGACTGTTGTAGCTATGAAAGAAAGTTTATCTCAAGTGAAGCATCAATTGTTTATATTGTACTTAAGGTTTATTTTCAGTACTTACATAATATGGTATTATATATTTTGTAAAATGACTCCGAAGTTGTAAAATACTATACATTTACTAATAGCAATCGAATAGGAGTTATGATTCTTCCAACTAAAATCTTCCTCATTGTATAACTCATATGAGAATTCAACCTATGTAAAGGAACTCTCAATATTGGTTAGGCTCATAAACAACTGAATTTTAAATTTATTCATGTATTAAAATAAAACTATCCACATAAAAATAAGTTTTAATAACTATAAGTGTATGTAAATCTTGTACATAAGAACTATAATTATAACAGAATGAACTAACAATATTGGTAAATAAAGGCTCTAACAACAATAGTTTATTAGAAACTAACACTGAGATTAATCTTAAAATGTTTTATTAAAACGAATTACATACGGGGAGGAAAGGACAATGAATAGGTTTCTACAGTGAATAGGCCATAGCAGTGTTGGTGTAAGCGTAACTAGTTGAATTGAATAATGACAACTTGTAATGATCAAGCTCCCTAATTGCCATAGATTTACTCAGTTACAAGTTGCGAGTTGGCCTTTGTGTCTCTTCGGTCATTAATAATAAGTTACGGCTAGTACTTGCTAACTGTTTCTCGTAATTACTTTTGCTTCATTAAAACACAACAACATTTAAAAAAACTTAACAATAATTACATCAAGACAATACAGTGTGAAAAGTTATATATAAACTAATAGTTGTTTTGTTTTTTTTTTTACAGAGTGCTTGTTTTTGTGTTTTTCATAAACATCTAGCGTTATGTTTTCGAACTATTAGTTCTACAAACTGCGGTTTAACTGGCCCATAAGTTTAATAACATTTTTGAACATGTTGAATTAAATAACGTTTTTGTCCAAAGTGTTGGTGTAAGCTTTGTAGTTTTGTTACCTTTTAACCTTTTAATACGATATGAAAGTAATATGTAATATTGGCATAGAAGTGTTTTTAAATTATATTATTTTCAGACAGTTAATTTTATAGTTGTTTTCTTATAGGCCAACATAACCGATGAATTATGAAACAAGCTAAACCCAGAAATGAATTTTAACAACGTGTGTATGATTAACTGGAAAAATAGCTAACTTGTAAATAAACAAACCTTAACGAGAATATGTTTCCGATTATTCTTACAATAAATTGTGTAAATCTCAAGTCTTACGAATGTGAGGTATTTATAAAACTTTTTTAAAGGAAAAATAGAAGAGTAGTTGGACATTGTACAGGATGTTAGACGATCCGTCGATGGAAGAAAATCCAATTTTCGTCACCTTACGCCTGAGTGACTCAACATTATTTGAGTGACGGCAAATGTAACACAAAAGTCAATTTCACCTTCCCTCCTGGGGCAAGGTTAGTTACATTACAATAGCTGGTTAAGTCCCGGCTTGTATAGAAAAGATATATAAAATATATAAAAAGATCTTCTAAGAAAAGTACTTAAAATACCGCTGGAAACATTAAACACTATATATAACATTTAAACTATCTTACCTGTAGTTCTTCAAAAAGAAACAAAGACGGAAATCAAAGTATTTGAAAACTTAAATAGGAATCAGACTGTTGTTTAAACATTTTTAAAAGGTCAATCCTAATATCCAATTACATAAAAACCATAAAGTCTCCTACTGCAAAAAAATAAATATTTTATTACAGTAAGACATACTGATCAATAGTATGTATAATATTCTTTTATAAACTACATTTAAACACGTTATTATACATTTAAATTGCAAACAATATTTTTTTAAATTTTAAAATACTTTTGATTTGTGAAGACCCTAAACATTTAATAGTGGAGACAAACATTCACATTATTACATGCTGGAAGGCAATAATAAAAAGGGGCATTGCAAATCCAATTGTATTTCCTTTCCACTTCAGGGTTTTCTGCTCCTAAGCTAATACAATCTGTCAGAGGGGTGAACGTTTATAGAATTTTCTCAAAACTGGAAATAAAAGTACCTGTGAATCTTCTTACGTCTGCATGTTTTTAAGGAAACTAAACGATTGTGACATGTAGTGATTTTGCGTGATTTTAGAACATTTCAGAAATGAACGTATTTTGAAATTGATGTTTTAATGCAGACCTTGTTTTGACACTTAGCTCTTAGATTTTGTGGCCGGTTTCATAACTATAATTTAGTTCTTCCCGTTCACACCACGTCAAAACATCATACTAATTAGCTTGAGATATTTCCGTCTTACTGTGGAGTACTATCTTCAGTCACAGATAGGCTGAATCTGAGCTACTATACTTGCTCTCTACTATGCTATTGGTGGCAGGACTGCCAAGCGTCCCAGCGGTTGGCAGCACTGCCATCAATAGGTTAGCAGACAGCCAGACAGCAAGTAGTTCAGTTTCAGCCAATCAGTGATTGAAGATGGGACTCCACAGCGAGACCGAAGTATCTCAAGTTAATTATAATTATGTTTTGACGTGGGTAACGGAAGAACTAAATTAGAGTTTGTTTTATTTATTAGATGTCTTCGAATAATTAATCTTAATTATTGTATCTTTAAGGATTATGAATTTATGTTTTTTAAGACATGTTTTGATCACATAAAACAGAAGAAGATGGGCTTAATTTAATAGATGTCTTTCAGTAAAATCTACTGTAATTTGACAAATGTATCAATGATTAGTTCTTAACTGTTTATCACTTTTCAAATTATACTTAAAAAATAGTATGGGTTCAAATGAAAAGTAAAACTGTTGTATACTTTAAAAAGTGTGGATTACTGAAAGACTGTACCATAATAGGACTTTTAAGACATGATGTTTTGATCACATAAAACAGAAAAAATTATGGGCTTAAGTTGAATGAATGAATCATTTCCAGTACCAAATCCTCCATCTGTCAGTTTGACAAATGTAATCAAGCCGTGAGTTACGTTCATTACATCGTGTTTATCTAGTTTCAAAATTTATACTGTTGACAATTCACGAGAAGAGCCAACTTAACGTAAAACTGTACACCTACTTGAGTCAATAAAGTTAAGTGATATTTTACTCAATTATACCATCTACATCTTAACATCTACCTTGTAACAAATTTGAATAGTTAATCAGTTGAAACAAACATGCAGAATTTGACGCATCGGGAGGCGATTGGTAAAAGGGGAAATTCGTAAATCCAATTGTCTTTCCCTTCCGCTTCAAGTGATTCTGTTCCTCAGCTAACAAACCTGTCTATAAATAGATATTTTATGTGATGAACAATAACCAAATATACAGGCTTATTACAAATGATGTTCCTGATTTTGATTATAAATATTAGTGGGTAGATTTGCTTTTAGACCATTTTAATTGGGACCATTGGAAAGAAAAACTCATCAAGTTTTATTTATACTGGTTTGGGTGCGTATCTGTTGTTTCTTATGTCAATTGTTGTACGTGTTGTGTAATGGTTGATTTTGAAGACAGTAATGCTCTCTGTGTGATGGATTATCACATTAACTAATTTTTTATTAGTGTGCAACCAATTTTCAGAACCAGGTTTAATGAAGATCCTCCTCGTAACTAATCTGATCGCAAGTAGTTATTTAATTGTAAAACGAATGGCCGCATTTGTAAAAAAATGTTACTAAATTTCATCATGTGTGCTTGGGGCATGAATCGGGCGCGGAGGTCCGAATGATGAAGTACTCTTGAACTGGCCACCAATATCTTCGGATAACACTCCCATATTTTCTCTTGTGGGGATACATCAAAAATAAGATGTACACACCAATATTACCATAAGAAAACCTGAGATTCAGCAAAGGATTACCAATGCCATCGAAACAATGAATCAAGATACCCTTATCAACTTATGGCAAGAGCTTGATTATAGGATTGAAATCTGTTGTAGCATAAGGGATACCCATATCAAAAACTTATAGTTAAGAATAGTTGTGATGAAACTTTTTGAGTTTTTCTTAAAATGTAACAATTTTGTGTCTTTGTGTCACATATAAAACTACATTTTATATAAACTAGATATTGTGAACATCATTTGTAATAACCCTGTATTATGTTGGCTTATGCCTTGGCACGTATATATTACAGAATCTAGGCTACCTATTTTTATTGAAGTTATCTCGAATATAGAAAAAACGTATCAGTGCACTCTTTTTCATTTAAGTATTTGAAAAACCATACACGTTTGACATGGTAGATTTCGGCTATTTGTCGATCTTTTTAAACTGCATAGAATTAAGGGAACATCAAACTTGTTGCTAAAATAGGTCGATTAGAATATTTACAAGGTATTTAGTTAAAAACGCAAAATGACGCGGCTAGTGAAGAAATGAACGTCTATGGAGCCCATGTTATATTGTAAAATTTGTTTGTCTCAACCTAAGAAAAACTTGTATATGCATTTTCCAGAGAGTTTCGAGACACCCTGTATCGTACTTTTTTGGGTAACGAGAAGGCAGACCTCCTTGCAAGGAGGGGAGCACTGTCCGCCTTTAATGGACCAGAACCGGCAGTTGGGATAGTCCGGCTCTGGTTTATAAGTCCTTGGGGGATAATACCTATGAGGCACATTGTCAAAAGTGGACAAGTCTCTCAGGAAGCTCAATCGCCAACCTGCTCCTAAAAGGGCCTAGCAGGGCGCTCTCCAGTAGCATCTTAAAACTAAAAAGCTCTGACATCAGATTCTTAATATCATATTTAACTGGACATGGGCACTTCAGGCATCATCTACAGAAATTGGGATTGCATAATGGTAATACTCTATGTAGACTTTGCGAGCAGACAGTAGAAACTGCTAGGCACATCCTATTAGAATGTCCCTCTCTGGAGACTAGGAGAAGATGTCTTCTAGAGGGGCGTAATTGGGATGAAGTTCACTTGTCTGAGCTGGGAGGAGTCACTTTGAGGCTTTGTGGTCCCACAGGGCTGGGTCTCCCAAGCTAAGATAACCGGGGCAGTACAATAAACCTTTGGTTGACGTACAATCGGTTCACTACCAGCCCTACTTAATCTAATCTAATCGTACTTTTAGGCAACGATAGTTTGTTATTCTTCATAGAGGTATTTTTGACTCATAGTGTGAAAGATGCGTATGTTTTTTTTTCTAAATATTTGTTGAAATAAACATCACTCTTAAAACTTCTATACGTTAAGATAATATAAACTGAAAGTATAATATACGGCATGACATTTGTATTAAAGAAGTGGTGTAGCTCAAACGCAATTGCTGTAGTTAACGATCATAACTCTGTCAGAATATGTTGTTTTGACTACATAAAAGAGATAAAATGGCGGGCTCCAGTTGAATGAATGAATCATCAGTACCTAATCCTCCATTCGTCAGTTTGACAACGTATGATCAAGCCGTGAGTTACGTTTATTAAATTATGACTTTTAACATTTATAACGCTGACGATGCATTAGAAAAACATTTTTACGTAATATTTTACACCTGCTTGAGTTATGAAGTTGTACACTTCAACACTCTAACTTCAACTCTGAAGTCAACACTGAATTATCCATGCCGAGGAAGAGAACAGTTAATCAAGACTGACAAATGGTGAAATTGAATGATGGTATCTTGCAATAATTATCAACTCAGTGAATTGTTATCTATTCAAAGCCTCCAGAGTTTGAAGCTGTCTGAAGTCACTTTAGCTGTTAGTGTCAACTTACTCACTTCGGTCAATTGTTTCCTAGAACTGGAGTTGACCTGACAACCTCATCTGTTTCAATATTGAGGGGGTTATTTTCTTTAGCTAACGCTGTACAAATGCCACAGGCAAATTAGGTGGAGTAAAAAGTTATTTCACTAAATCAGAAAAAAGGAACACTTTTAACAACTATTTTAACACACCCTTAACTTTGTGTTTTTTAGCAAACGCGGTCAACTTTTAAAGCTAAACATTCCTTTTTCATTAAATAACAAGTATAATGCTTACATTTTCTTAATGTCAGTTGAAACAGCTGAAATGGCTTTTAAACAATGAATTGTTTGTTGTCAGTGGGGATTTGTTTTATAAAAGAACCAACTGTACAATATAAGCAGCGACGTTTTCATTTATAATACAAAACTCATATAATTACGTTTCATATAATTACAAAACTTGCATAGTAGCAGCTGTATTTGTTGCTTATAAGAAAACATGTGTGTTTTTTAACACAATAATCCAGTTATTGTTTTATGTTTGGCTTGGAAGTTAAAATGAAGAGAAGTAACTTATACGGCTTTCTATACACCACTGTGCACAGTATAATGTTGAGGAAGAAACAATATTAACAAATGTATGAACACAAAAGGGTGAAGAGTAAAGCTTGAGTTAACGGACAGTGCGAAACAATTCAACTCTCATCACCGAAGACAAAGTGACCTTGTAAATTACGAGTAAAATTACCTCAAAGTTAACACAAAGACTTTAAAATACGAATCCACATGGCATAAACTTGTAGAAAACAGCCACTTTCACGTAACAGATTATCCATAGAAATTGTCATTTATAAATGCCGTATTAGACTGCTAAATTGATAAATATTCTCTTACAGCTGCAGCACGTGCAAAGTAACACAAACACCTATGTAGCACCGTGTTCAGAGAGCTATAAACCAAAAGTCGTGCAGTGTGTTCAAAGTAAGTTTGTCTCGATTATTCAGTACAACAGCCTATATTAGCATAATGAGTCACTGAAGTAGACAGTGTATTGTGTACATGCAGGTGTTTATAGAGTGTTGTTTGTATACAGTTACACAAGTTACAATGTTGTTCCTAGTTCGCTAATGTATTCACAACGCACGTATCTAAAACAAGCTCACACACAAAAGACACAATGTTAGGTTTGGATTTGTTGCTTGGAATGTTGTTGGGAACAAATTCCAAAATACAACATGTATTACAATACCGATGAATATTTATTTTGAACTGTCACACGATATTAAAGTGTACGAGGTAATTTTACGGTTAAAACTTCTTTGTTCAATTCGAAATAACAATACATCGCCGTACAAGCCTGAATATACAACAGATGACTCAACGCTGTAAAAAGCACGAAGCCGGTCTCGTTCAAAGGCTGGTGGAATAAACTATGATTTCTTTACAGCCGTTGCTCTTCAAATGAGTTTTATTTCCCATGACATCCTAGAGTTGACATGGAGTTGATATGGACACGGTGCACTGGAGATTATAAGAACATGAAGCACGTCAGAGAGTAGAGTATCTAGGCTGATACCGGTTAACATCTTATAATTGTGAAAAACCTACTTTCCAAACAGCAAGGCTCAGTCCTTTTTAACCGACTTCCTACGCAAGGAGGAGGTTATACACAACTCGACTTGGGACTTTTTCTTTCTTTCACTTACCCAGAAAATATGGGATATTTGCCTGCATCCGTGGCTCAGTGGTAGAGTCACGGCTTGTAAAGCTCAGGGTCGCGGGTTCGATTCCCGGCACAGGCACAAGGTTTAGACCGCTTTCCCTAAAAGTGTTTTGTGATGCCCATAAACCTTAGTTTAAGAAACACATTAAAAATGCCATTAGCGTAGACAATAAAAAACACATAATAATTTTATATTGTTTTACAGTATGGTTGTTGATTATACCATAAATAACTATGTTAAATACACATTATTGTAGACTATTTAGTTAAAACATATTTAATTAAATTATTACAATATAATTGATTTAATACACATTTACATATATTTCAGATATATTACACTCAAAAAATATTATTAAATTATTAACAATATTGAAAATTAATAGTTTTATTGTTATTATTATTATTTATCATGCAAAGCTTACCACTAGCGCTTTCGACGGTCATGCTGCCATCTTCAGGTTAAGCGAAAGTTGCATACATTAAAATTATTAACAAAATTGTTAATACGTTTTGTTAATATGATTATGTATGTAACTTCCGCTTAACCTGAATATGGCAGCATGACTGTCAAAAGCGCTAGTGGTAAATAAATATTGGCCTGTTTTTTTCAAAATATAATCTACTATTGCCAATAATCTCCTCTTCAAGAATTCAGTCTGGTTGTAACTTACTCAAAATGTAATATACGATTAAATAAAAAAAATCTACTTAAGCCCTAAACCTCAAGTTTTAGATCACCTTTTAATTATTTTACGTTAAGTTTTACGTCAAAACTCTTTCAAGTAGTTTTGATTCGACCCGGGTATACATTTTCCAGCAGCTTACTCATACCGTTTATTTTATCCACAAAACCTGACTATATAACACATTTCCTAACAATGTGTGGTGAACATGAAGCTACTACATTTGAAACACACAGTTTGAAGAGCTGTCACGTTCAACAGACCAGCTCATTGATGTATTTACTGCACTATAATCTAGGATATAACTCAATCTAGCCTCCCTCGGGCTTTCTGTTAATCAATTACTGCCTGGCTACGTTGGAGTTTGAACAGTTGATAACGTGCTGCTATCACATGTGTTATTGGGTTATTCACTATGCTTAGCCTCGCAGGGCACTTATTTAAATTATAAGCACTGCTATAGGTATTCTCTGGTGTTAAGGGAAGTATCTACTGAATCATACATAATTATTTAACTGTGAATATCGCGATTAAATCAACATTTCGGCGATGGTCTAAATTGGGTGTACTGTTATCGAAAGTGTCGTAACTTTTGTAAGATTGACTTTCAAATATATTTAGTACGAAATGCTTTCAAATTGGTTGATCAGGTTCATTTTCATTCAATAGAGGACAAGGAAATAAATTAGACTTATTGGCTGCCCAATAAAAAGGAGGAGCAAAGATGAAAGGTAGTCATATTTCTGACGGTGGTAACACACTGACGGAAAAGCGAATAGTGGCATGGTGGTAACATCTGTCTAGCAAGCAAACAGCGTTTTCCAGCGTCGAGTAAAAATACGTAAATAGTAGTAAAAAGGTACTGGAGTATTTGAAATTGAAATAATTTTTAAGTGAAAGTTTCAAGAATTTTACTGGCAGAAAAGTTAAGTTTCAATGTTCTTTTCATAGTTCGTAGGCATATTAATCGATACGAATCAGATCTAAAAGTTAAATTTTATTCAATCTCTCAATCAAACCAAACCTTTAAAAGACAAATAGCTTTTAAAAGAACTTTAAGTAATTTATCATTACTTTGTGTAATTTATTATAACTGTAAAATCAAACCTAACAGAGTGTCTATTGTGTGTGAGCTTGTTTTAGATACGTGCGTTGTGAATACATTAGCGAACTAGGAACAACATTGTAACTTGTGTGACTGTATACAAACAACACTCTATAAACACTCTGTACGTACAATACTGTACTTCAGTGACTCATTATGCTAATATAGGCTGTTGTACTGAATAATCGAGACAAACTTACTTTGAACACACTGCACGACTTTTGGTTTATAGCTCTCTGAACACGGTGCTACATAGGGGTGTTTGTGTTACTTTGCACGTGCTGCAGCTGTAGAGAATATTTATTGACTTTAATTAAATGTTTGATAATTTCTCTTGTAACCGAAATTACGATGGGGTTTTTTATGTAGCTGAGGGTATAATTTGGTTTTTCTGTAAGCTATGGTGTGAATTCACGTTTATTTGTGAGCTACCTGTGTTATGCTGAGGTGCATTTTAAGACATTTTAATATTTTAAAGTTGTGTACTCTTTAAGTTCAGGATTCAAAGATTTTCTAAGTTTTGCTTCTTTTTTGTTTTTACGTTGTCAACTGTGATACTTAAACCTTATCGACAGTTTAAAATTCCTTGAAAAACTATACTTAGGACCTACTACTTAAGTTCTTTCCTATTTTTTATATTCCTTCTTGTTTTTGTGAGGGTTCCCCCCAAAACCCATGTTATCAATTTGCCGTAATGATTGGGGCTAATTAAAGGTAGATCTTTAAATAAAACTTAAATCCTGTAACAGACAAAATTACTACTTGTCTCTCAGTTCTTGTAAGACATATTTCCTAAACCTAATCACTGAATAAATTAACACATTGCAATTTGGAAATAAGCAGGGAGTCGAGACCGACATTCTGGCCCAATCTAAACACATCATTTCCGTACATCACTAAGCAAAAGCCAGCTTTGATTTGTATAATAAGTAATATTCACAGATAAACTAGTGATAGGGCCTTATCCAAAAGCTTAAGGCCGACCAAGCTAGTATTCTAGCTATATAAATATTGATCTATTCTAAGGAATGATTTATGGTTATGTTCTTTTCATGGTGGAGGAGAGGTGATACAGGCTTTACGCCTACCACATGTATTCCCTACTAATTCAAATTCTGACACGAAGAGGCAAATCGACAGCGAAGATTTTGTATATGTCTTCAGATGCTCTCGCTGTTTAGTATCTCGTACTGCATGCAGTGTTGGTTATGTATGTGGTGTCAGGCGAACTCTAAACAACTACATCTTTAAATAATCCCTTAATTTCTATACTGCCAAACACATTAGAGCAGAATTTACAAAATGAAACAAAGTTAAAACATATTTAAATAGACTAATGGACCTATAATTATTTTTATTAGTTATTTCCAAAACGGTTTCCATATGGTCGTGAGGTTGAGAAATGTATATAAATAAGTACTCAATATTGAAACAGAAAGGTTGTCAGGTCAACTCCAGTTCTAGGAAACAATTGACCGAAGTGAGTAAGTTGACACTAACAGCTAAAGTGACTTCAGACAGCTTCAAACTCTGGAGGCTTTGAATAGATAACAATTCACTGAGTTGATAATTATTGCAAGATACCATCATTCAATTTCACCATTTGTCAGTCTTGATTAACTGTTCTCTTCCTTGGCATAAATAATTCAGAGTTGAATATAAAGTGTTAAAGTACACAACTTTATAACTATATCTTACTTTATCTATAAGTAGGTATAAAATAAAACGTGAAAAATTAATCATTCGTCAACGATAAAAATAAATCGTCAATCATATGTAAAAAATGTATAAATATAATTTAATAAACATAAATCACGGCCTCATCACATTTGTCAAATTGACGGATGGAGGATTTGGCACTGTACATTCAGCTTAAGCCCATCATGTTATCTGTTTTTCGTAGTCAAAACAACATCTTGTTTTCTGTAGCGTCCTGAAATTGTTATGATCGTTAACTACAGCAGTTGGACTTTAACTACACTACTATCTCAAGCCCTATATCACGTATATATGAGCCTTTCTTTAAGGAATTTGTTCATTTGAACCTAGTATTATTCAAAGGATAACAGATAAATTGGTAAAGTATGTCTTGTTCAACGAGGCGAAGTTAGGACTACTACGTCCTCTCTACCACTCAACCTCAAAAATATATACGGAACTATCACAATAAAAGTTAGGATACCTTTCTGTAAAGAATCATAAATTATCTCTGCCTAAAAATACTACTCGTATGTATGCGTTTAAAAAGTGTGATGTTCTTGAAATTATATACAAACTTAAAATCCAAACTTTTATAGCTTTTCAAATATGAAAATGTAAAAGGAACTAATACTTTGTATTCTAGATGTATCACTAAATCACTATTTGAGACGCCGACCACTCTCATGAGGGGTTTTAAGGACAAAATGTGGTGAAGGATGAGTGTGATGAGTGGTAGTAATGAGTTATGAGGTGCAGTCTTGTTACAAACTAGGGCCGACTCTTTCTTAGAATGGGTCATTAATAAATAGCACAATGACCAATGGAAACACAAGGACCAACGGCTTAACGTGACTTCAAATTTAAGCTAACTTCAATAAAAGTACGCAGCTTGCCAAAAATATACGTGTTGAAACAAAATACAACGGCATAATTTATATTTGGTTATTGTTCGTCACATAAAATATCTACTTTAAGACAGGTTTGTTAGCTGAGGAACAGAACCAATTGAAGCGGAAGGGAAAGACAATTGGATTTACGAATTTCCTTTCTTACCAATCGCCTCCTGACGCGTCAAATTCTGTATGTTTGTTCCAAACTGTTGTAATTTTTGACGTGCATTTATTTCAACGGTGACCACTGTCAGTTTTAATATTACATAATTAGTCTAAGAAAATATATATAGTCATATCACATACTCGTATCTCATGAGTTCTTACGGGTTAAGGCTTTTCGTTAAATATTGATAGGGCCTATAACAAAAAAAAACATATTACCCAAGAAGCAAACCAAACAGAAGCGGAGTTGAAATGCATTTTTCATTCTACAACATGTTTCATTAGATTGTCTCATAGATTGCCCTGCGTTAGTTTTATACCAATCCGCAATACGTACTTTAAATACGAGTGTAATTATAAAATATTAAATATTCTTCAAAACGTACAAAAATACAATTTAGTTGTATCTTTTAGTTTGACAAAAACACTATGTCAACAAAAATCCTGTTCCATAGTTTTTTAGGATAATATAAACATAGCAGACAATATCTTATTCATCACAACAATTCTAAGCACAATAATTCATTCCTATAATTTTAATCAGAAGTTGAGTTTAAAATCCAGGATTTAAAAAGCTATTATAACGTAAGTAGCCTTATCCCACTGAAATTGACTTTGGTGTTATCTTTGTCGTCAGTCAGAAAATGTGGAGTCACTCAGGCGTAAGGTGACGAAAATTGCATTTTCTTACATCGTCCATTCGTCTAACGTCTTGTACAATAACTCTTGTAGTTGTAAATACTTTATTCCAATTTATAAAACTAAGGCTGGTTTTTTTATTCGTGTACCTTAAAGAATTACTTTTTGGTTCAAATAATTTAAAGTTAAAATTAATAAGTCAGCCGAAGATGTAATCTTTAAAACCCGTGAAAGTTTATGATTGACTATGTAAACTTATTCATTGCAAACCCGAGTAACAAAATAAAGTGATTGTGTTTGCAGCCAATTATCTAAATTCTTCCTCAGATTTCAATGCTTATTATGAATTTATCCTCAAAATAATTTTTAGGCCAACTCTCGTTCAACCTGGTCACATTTTTGACCTTGCGTATACATTTTATCACATCAATTTGAATTAGGATACTTTTGAAAAAATACCAATGTGTGCCATGAAGTAGTGTCCACATATATTTATAGCAATGCGTCTTTACGATAATTTATGTCAATTAAAACCATGTATAAAGTAAATAACGAGGTAAACAAATCGTTCGAGCACTTTATTTTCAGGGCAATAATTATGATTTACACCTTGAAAACGTTAAAATTCTTTAAAGAGGATATTCTTTAAAGGTTAGTAAATATTTCAAACACTATTTCATCTTAAAACGGTATGTAAACGTTGGCTGAGTTACGACCAAGCAAACTGAAGTAATTATACGTCGAACAACCAGCAAGTACTGGCGGTCAGTAAGTTAATATTAATGACCAAAGTGACACAAAGGCCAACTTGCAACTTGGAACTGAGTAAATTGATGACAACTTTGAAGCTTGATCATTACAAGTTGTCATCATTCAATTCAACTAGTTGGGCTTACACAAACACCGTTATAGCCCGCCTACTAACAAACTTCATAATGTTTACCTTAATGTAATCTAACTTTTAGTAATAACTTAAATAAATTATTCTTTGTTTAAAGTTTCTTGTTGACGATGGGATAATTTCAGAGTTTAAACTATTATTGCGGACATTTTCCATCGTTAGTGAGCAAGATGATCACGACGTTTCGGGATCTGCGATCTGATCCTGTCTTCAGGTGAAATTTAAAAAGTATTTTTACCTGAAGACGGGATCAGATTGCAGATCCTGAAACTCGTGATCATCTGTTCATAACGATGAAAATAATCTGTATGAATAAACTCTGATGTTACTGTTGAATGTATAAGAGTTTGTTATTAGTCATGACTGAGTCAGTAATAATATGGAAACATCGTTTTATGTCTAACAACTTTGAACTAACTGTGTTGTATGATAACTTAGCTCATCTTTTCTCACTTTCCTTTGCGTTCATACATGAGATACAGGAAGTGTTTTGAATCAAAAGACTAGCTGAATAGTTGCTCAAGTATATTTCTGTGTATTTTAAACGAGTTCACCGCTACATACGATCTAATTGATTTTGTAATTGTATGAGTCCAAACAACTGCAAAAGGTGCCTCTCGTAAATACTCCTACAAGATGCATTGTTTTGTTACTTGACTAGTTTTATTAGTGATATATGATATAATAGGTTTAATGAGCTATCCCACAACAAGAAACATAAAAACTATACAAACAAACTATGGACTATAGAAATGAAAGAGCTTACATACGTTCAAGTTGTGTAAGTAAAATCCATAAATTCTACTTCGTTCTAAAATAAACATAATAAAGCCTCAAGGCCTAGTTAAACAATATGCGTCTAGTTAAACGATAAATCAGTTTACACTCAATATTATATACTGGTAGGCTATTGTCCCAAGTCCCAGTATTATAGTCGTCATAAAGCGTCGTTAAGTTGGTTATTATTCAGAAGGGGTTCTTTGCATACCCAAGGACGGAATATGATTGCTTACCCGGCATTAATCACGACAAGCAGGCTTGCGGCACGCGATACTCCACTCATATACCTGCGCAGGGTGTCTCACCAAGTTTATGCAGTACTACTACAGGATGATTCTAAGCAAAGTCAGGGTGTTCCTTATGAAAAACAAGAAGAAAAAGTTCCTAAAACATGGGTCAAAATTAGTTACCACGGTAAGCCACACATTTGTATTTTTACTTAATTTCATATCTCAGAACGCTGACCGGGCATTTGTTCTGTAGGTGACTTTATGTAAAGAAAAAAATCTATCCATAAAACCCACAGAAACAAAATGGCGGCTATTAATTTTCAATATGTGAAATACAAATGGCGCATAATAAAAAATTTTAAAGAGTTTGAAAAGATTTTATTTATAATGTTATAAGATACAATCTTTCCAAATTTTATTATTTTTACATGACGTCCTTTTACAACTGTACATTTAATGGGCGAAAGAAAGATGTAAATAAGTCGAAGGCTCTTTAAACTAGAAAGTTGTTTAGATGATTTTTGCGTTCTAACTAATGTTTTAATAGCGTTCACATGAGAAATATTCTATGAAAGATTAGCGTCCCACTTATGGGAAATTTTACGATAATATTTCAAGGAGATCAACACACTGATTAGCACTTACAAAAAAATACCAGTGTATATTGACACGCAGCTAAGTTAACATAGTTTCCTTCAAACCTAACTTCCTTTTTCAGGACCTCGCGTATTCGGCCATCAGATCTTAAAAAGACTGTATACAGGTCTGAAACGGTTCAACTCAGTTCATTTTAAAGTACAGCTAACCTGACCTGCAGCTATGACTCATTTATCAAGAAACTCGATTCAGCCTCGGACTTTAACAAGCATTATGCAGGAGGCTATGTTAAAGAGCTTTCGGCCTCAATTTTTTGACATCAACTTACCTCGCACCTTTTTAACTTTCTGTATAGCTTCGACAATCTGTTACAGGCTGTTCGCTCACTCAAAACCTCGCTTCCGCCCAGCTAGGCCTCAGACCTGAGACCCGTTATTCGGGCTGTTCGCTACACTAAATGCTTCAGCCTTATACAGACTTAAAGCCCGTATACATGGTCGAATCAAGAACTGCTTTATTTACTTACAAAAATAAGGCTGACACGCGGCTTAGATAAAAGCTTCCATAGCCTCGCTCCGCTTCGGCCTCAGACTTACAAGACCCATTATACAGGCAGGGCTGTTCGCTACACTCAAAACCTCGCTTCATGGCCTTCTAGGCCTCAGACTTACAAGACCCATTATGCAGACTGGTCTACCTCAAACCTGTTTCAATTCAGCTAGACACAAGACATTTCATGGGCTATCGCTAACTCAAAACCTCGCTTCATTTCCTTCGGCCTCAGACTTACAAGACCCATTATGAGGCTGTCATTACACTCAAACCTCGCTTCCGCCTATTCGGCCTCAGACTTACAAGACCCATTGCTTACGAAGGCTGTTCGCTTTTACACTCAAAACCTCGCTTCCTTGCCTTCGGCCTCAGACTTACAAGACCCATTATACGAGGCTGTTCGCTTTACCTCAAAACCTCGCTTCCGCCTTCGGCCTCAGACTTACAAGACCAGAGACATTATACGAGGCTGTTCGCTACACTCAAAAAACCTCGCTCCGCCTTCGGCCTCAGACTTACAAGACCCATTATACGAGGCTGTTCGCTACACTCAAAACCTCGCTTCCACCTTCGGCCTCAGACTTACAAGACCCATTATACGAGGCTGTTCGCTACACTCAAAACCTCGCTTCCGCCTTCGGCCTCAGACTTACAAGACCCATTATACGAGGCTGTTCGCTACACTCAAAACCTCGCTTCCGCCTTCGGCCTCAGACTTACAAGACCCATTATACGAGGCTGTTCGCTACACTCAAAACCTCGCTTCCGCCTTCGGCCTCAGACTTACAAGACCCATTATACGAGGCTGTTCGCTACACTCAAAACCTCGCTTCCTTTTCGGCCTCAGACTTACGTGTTCTTTTACTGCAAGTTTTATTGCATATCTTGAGGCGATAACATTTCAAATATCATTGAAATAGGACTACTCGTTTTACTGTTACATTACGTACAGCGAAAGATTACTTTTTTGTCCACCATTTTAAAATGACTTGATGGAGTTTCAAATGTTTATCATATTGATGTGTAGTTATAAAACACATGTTTATTTATAATTAAATCACAATCGAATGAAATAAGCGTATTTCAGATTGTTAAAACCTTTATTTTGTTGAAAAGCCCTCCTCTTACCAAAGGGGGTTTCGGTAGTCCGATTTTGCTGGTTAAAACATTTGACTGAGCTATTTACAATAGAAACATTTGTACCAAATTTGTTAAAAATTGGACAAAAAATGCGACTTCTAGAGATGATACACGCTGATATACATATAAAGTGTGAAACATGTTCAAAAGGTGTTTTGGGTATCAGGATTGGTGCTCATTTTATGTTCCCAGACCTGGGTCTTCCCTTGCTGACGTCATTAATATCTCATTTGTCCAAAGAAAGTTCGATAATTATCGGTAGTTTTGTTGGATGTTAATTAAACAGTTTCAAATGAAGGGGAAAGGTCAGAATTTCTAAACATTCGTTCTTAATGGAAACAAACCAATGATGTTGGCCTAAACCAGTGATTTCTAAAACAGCCGATTATTGAATATTTTTCTCTTAAATATAGAACCATATTTCTGAATACTGGTATTCAGAAGTGAAGATATTTTCAAGCGCACAAAACACGCTTTTGACTGAAAGAAACGTAATCATGAAGACGTTATAAACTTTGCTAACTGAAGTGTGAAATATGCCAAGATTGAATTCCTCTTCATTTTCATCTCAACAGTTTCTCCTCACCCGTTGCGTTGCGTTAGATGGATTATTTCTGTTAAATGTACGAACGTTTCTCATGCGTTATAAATAGATTATTTTAATGTGTGTACATTTAAACCTCAAATGCGTATGGTTGGTAGAAAGGAAAGGAAATATTACCCCGATCTTTATAAACTAATTATAAACTAACTATTTACGAGGGCTGTTCAGAAATTAACTTTGGGTTTGAATAGCTCCTAAGCGAGAGCTATAATGGGCAAGTCATACTGTGTTGAATAACTGAGTCACTGTGAATCTGACAGTATACTTGACACTTCGTGTTGGTATTTTATGGCCTGAAACAGTGAAACAAAATTATCTTTGCTTGTATTATTTTCGCCGATGAATAGCCCTATTTTTTACAAAAGTAATTTTGCATCCAATGTTTTGCTTAAGAGGTGTCTAAACACATTTAGCCAAACACATTTGAATTTCGTCTTTAACTTTGAACAGTTGCGTGTATGTTTGGAATTTTACAAACTTAAGCAGTTTAAAGGGACAACACGTCCGATATTTACTACGGACACTGATGCGGGAATGTCATGCAATAGTGTAGAAAACACAGTGCGTTAGTTTTATAATAGCTCCAATCTCTATCGTGAATATGCTAATTTATTTATTTAAAGACACCCCTTTAATATTAATATTATATAACTTGTCCACCTTATTGTTGGCGTTTCAGATTTGTTAAACGAAACTTAACTTAACAACAAACCTTGTAAAAAATATAAGTATATGAAGCAAATACGATAATTTCCAACTCTTGAAATAAATACTGTATAGGAAATGTCCTTGGAATTAAAATGGCTAAAACCGTAGCTACACTTACTTGTAAGTTAAGGAAGTAGTGTACAGTTTTTCCACTTTCATTGCTTATGTACCTTGGCCATCTAAACTACCAAAGTCATTAATACGAGTAAATCACACTGCTAAAAAACTGGAAGTGTTGAAATTCTAACAAAGTAAGGGTACAAAACAAAATGTGTTGTCTATATGAATGAAGTATTCAACTGTTACCACTGTATGTCTTCAAACAATATTAAAAACAAAGACGTTCTTTTCTTGTTATTTTGATTTATAATATTCCTGTCAGAGATATTGAAGAAAAGTTTGAGAAACCGCAATGAAATGTTATCTTGGAGAAGGTTGGCCTTTACAAATAAGAAGTGAGGTAAATTAGACCGTTCACAGTCTTCACTGTTTCAATTAATCTGTTTCTAGAAATCGTTCCAACGTTAAATACTTTTTTTGTAGATATTGGTAAGAGTTACTGTTTTGGATAGTAACAACGTGATAAACAATCTGAAACTTGGATTGTACTTATATTTTATAACATAAACAGAATTTTAATTTACCACTATATATTTTTAGGCAATCACCATTCCTTTATGAGTCAAACATAATTTGTCCATACGACTTATCTCGCTCTTTGGACAGAGAACCAACTCAGAGAATAGTCAAGTAAGCATTTAAATAATTAACGCTAAATTGTTTTATTAAGTAAAACATATCAGCACAAGTCATTACTGTAAAACAATAGTTTTCTAAAACATAATAACGATTGCATTTAATGGTTTGCTCTCGCCATTATTTCAACGGTTAGTCACGAAAGGAAACATAGTTACAAATGAAATATATTTACTTTGAATGTAGTAAATACATTGCATTTTATTTCAAAGAGCTTTGCCTCAGTAAAGACAAACTTCCGCTAGACTAACTTTTCAATTCGAAAGTCTGACTGAAGTTTTCTGTTGGAAAGGAGAATTAGGAGTGGATGAATGAGTTGTGAAGTGAAAGATTGTGTTTGCATCTTATTCAGATTCATTGGTATCAACTCCAGTTTCTCAACACTTAGGCTAACTGTTTCGTAGCTTGTCAAAATTAAATAAGAGCTGTAACCTTTAAACCAAAACTTTTGTAAGGTGTGGTAGTTTATATGTTTGGTAACCACATACGTAATCCAATCACATAACGGACGTAACAAAGGTTATTTGAATGAGAAAGTGTACAGGGTGAGTTTTAAATGCCCCCCACCTTAACTTTTGAAAAAAGGAAACAATTTTTATAAATCCTTTGGGGAATGATTGTCTAAGAGTTTTGACGTAGTCTGCGTCACCCACCCCCACCCAAAAGCCGGGGGGAGGGCCCCCTCTAAGTCTTTAAATTTGAATCCCCACCTTCGGGCACCTCAAAAGAAAGAAGATTTCAATACAAATTCAGCGACGCAAAGAAAAGTTTTGATCTTGAATAGTTTTTTTGTAAATATTGCAAAATCAGCTTTAAAATGCTACATTCCACATAAGTTCTTTTCTTAATTACACATTTTCTTGAACATCTTTTGAGAGAAATATAACCTAGTATTAAATAATCCCATAAAATATTATGAAGAAGATTATTCATAAAAAAATGTGTGAATGAATGAAACTGAGCAAGTAAAAAAAAAAGAGTAGAGATGTTTCTTTGTGTCGTTGAATTTGTATTGAAACTCCCTTTCTTTTGAGGTGCCACAAAGGGGGTGTGGACATTTTAAAAGGTTTGGGGGCCCTCCCCCCGGTTTTTGGTAGGGGTGGTTTTGTTCAAAGTACGTCCAAACAAACTTCAGGATCCCATAAAAACATTACCCAAAGGGTTTTAAAAATATTTCCCTTTGGGGCATTTAAAACTCGCTCTGTATAGAGATGAAATTGTGCAACAGTATTGTTATACTCAAATACATCTTCATAGAATGTTTTATATCTTTACATAATTCATCAGCGCATGTCGACTTACAGAATAATTATTGTATTCTTTACATTTAACTTCTCCTACGTTATTGCAGATTTTCCTTGTACACTTTCAACGAAACTGTGAAATAATTTAAGTTTGCAGAAGGTGAGGGAGACAAATACAAATTCACAGAAGAAATATTGCGATTTCAAGTCCCGAGAAGGAGAGCTTCGTTTTGCTTTCCTATCACGAAGATATCTTGACACTTCCATGCATTCGGAATAGAATACTTGTGTGAATACTTCCCCGTCTACCTCCAGAAAATTTCACTCTACCCGTAGATTATTTTTCTGTTTATAGATGTTTAATCTTCATAAAAAATAATGAATAACGTGTCCTATAATGTGTTGATAACTATGGTTATGTGATAAGAAAAGCATAAGTAGGTCCTTCTGAGCAGTAATTCTCTTAGACACTTGAAACACCTTGCATAGCGTAGATCTCAATACTCGTAATTACAATAGTCTTTTCACGTATTCAAAATATACTCAACCCTTTTGATGCTTTGAGTCTCTTAATATTTACCGAAATAGCTATCAATGAAAGATGAATAAAATAATATATTGTTTTTGTCAGCTTTAATAGTTTCAAGAGTTTTGCAACTGTTTCTTACAAAGCTTTGCACGTACGAAACTATAAATGGGTCAAGCTTGACTGCCACTTGACATTTTTGCAGGGTAGGTCCCTGGAGTGCAAGGGAAAAAGTTTGAAACTGTTTTACTCTAGTATCCGAAAGTGCTTACAGATAATCTCCCAAATAGCTTTCCACCAACATCGATGAAAAGTTAGTAAAAAGATAAGTCTGATGGGATTTTTCTTTCAGAGTACGAAGTAGTGGCTGTGACCTTGAGTTTAGTCCCATAAGAGCATTTAAAACCACGCATTTTCTTGGGACACTTCACACCCACAATTTTCACGCGGTTTATATGAAGCAAACCTTGTTTTAAGGTGCATTAATTTTTTTAGTGACTCCGTTGAGCTGATTTTCTATTTTATCTTTTGTTAAACCATGACATAAATAAAAAACTGAAGAAACTTTCAATTTCTTGTTTTTACTCGTAAATTAATTACATTTAAAAAATTTTGAGTCAGTGAATACATTTTCATCTTTAAAAAAACTGTTTCAAACGATCTGATGGAAATTATAGGCGTGAAGTTTCTTCAGAAAATGCGTGTTTTTGCATTGTTCTTACGGGACAAAAATCAAAAAGACCGACAGGTACGTAAATGCAGCATGCACGTCAAAGGCATTCACCCATTACTTCTCTGACATAAAGATTATGTTTAAAGAGCGAATGTCAACATGTAAGAGACAATTTTGACAAGCAACACAGTTTCAGCTATAAAGTTTTAAAAATTATATAAGCGTCTTTGAAGAATGTGCAAATAAGAAAGAATGTGTAGTAAAATTTAAAATAGTTATAGTAACTAACCATATTGTCCAGCGTGGTTAGACTGGGTATTAAGTAAGGTTATATTCGAACTTATTATCGATACAAAACACTCATTTCTGGTGTGAAGTGTTGTGTTGATGGCGTTGTGATCTGCAAGAGAAAGTAAACTGCGTTGTCATATTTCAAGTAAAGCCTCGCTGGTTTAGACGCTTGTGTTTACGGTAATCTTCTCGCAATACAGAGTTTCATCTCACTTTATATGACAAGGCTCTCAGGTCTGTAGAGTCTACTTTTCTCCCTTTCACACTTCCTTTTGAACTTTAAGAGTGCGCAGTACTGGCGGTAAAAAATGTCTTCATAATTTGAACAACCACTTTAATTAAAATTAATTATTTTTGAGTGTTTAGTAACTTTGAAACTCCACGTCAATTTTGTCCATGCGTCTTTTAGTTCAACGGCTTGTAAGTTTTAGAATGGCATCGTTGTCAATAATATGTTTTCAGTTTTGACAGTTTTAACACTTTCAGATCTCATTATATTCAGGGTATTTTTACTCCTCATAAAGGGTACATTATAAAAGAAAATAAAACGTTAATGTATTCATACATTTGCAAAGCGATATTTTATCAGAAAATCTGCTTCCATAAGCGTTTTGGATAAGACGTTTTTGTATAAGGGATTGATTAAGCAGGTTTTGTGCACTGATATTAAATCTTGGATTAGCGAGATGTGTACTTTAGTTTGACGCATAAGTGTATACAGATGTTTAGAGATAAACCCTACAGCTGTTTAACGTATATCTAAAGATTTCCCAAAATTATTATCTGGGTGTTTTAAATTTGAGCCTAATAATTTGAAGAGCGTGACTGAAGGGCCATTCGACTAAAAACCGTAAAATTTGTTTCATTTCGTAGCAAATTTGTACAATTTTACAAAAATTACTGGTACTCATTCTTTGTTATTATATCACTAGCTGTGTTCCCGTGCTTCGCCACGGACAAAATGAGTTCAAGTATCTTGACTACAGTGATCAATCAGATTACAATATTCTTGTAATTTGTTACTTACCAACACTGAAATTTACAGTTTTTTAGAATGATCCTAGAAACACCACGTGGAGGTATCGTGCTAGTTTCCCATGGGAGTTTTGTTTACGCAGATCCCCTCACTTACTTCCTGGATATCATGCTGCGGGAGTTTGTAGGGCAGATCCTCTCATCTACCTAGATATCATTCTGCGGGAGTTTTGTAGGGGATCCCTCACCTACCCTAGATATCATTCTGCGGGGAGTTTTGTAAGGGTAGTTCCCCTCACCTACTTCCTGGATATCATTCTGCAAGGAGTTTTGTAAGGGTAGTTCCCCTCACCTACTTCCTGGATATCATTCTGCGGGGAGTTTCGTAAGGGCAGATCCCTCACCTACTACTTAGATATCATTCTGCGGGGAGTTTTGTAAGGGCAATCCCTCACCTACTTCCTGGATATCATTCTGCGGGGAGTTTGTAAGGGTAGTTCCCTCACCTACTTCCTGGATATCATTCTGGCGGGAGTTTTGTAAGGGCAGATCCCTCACCTACTTCCTGGATATCATTCTGCGGGGAGTTTTGTAAGGGCAGATCCTCACCTACTTCCTGGATATCATTCTGCGGGGAGTTTTGTAGGGCAGTTCCCTCACCTACTTCCTGGATATCATTCTGCGGGGAGTTTTGTAGGGCAGATCCTCACTACTTCCTGGATATCATTCTGCGGGAGTTTTGTAAGGGTAAGTTCCCTCACCTACTTTCCTGAATATCATTCTGCGGGGAGTTTTGTAAGGGCAGATCCCTCACCTACTTCCTGGATATCATTCTGCGGGGTTTTGTAGGGAATCCCTCACCTACTTCCTGGATATCATTCTGCGGGGAGTTTTGTAAGGGTAATCCCTCACCTACTTCTGGATATCATTCTGCGGGGAGTTTTGTAGGGAGATCCCTCACCTACTTCTGGATATCATTCTGCGGGGAGTTTTTGAAGGGCAGATCCCTCACCTACTGCCTAGATATCATTCTGCGGGGTTTTGTAAGGGCAGTTCCCTCACCTGCTTCCTGGATATCATTCTGCAAGTTTTGTAGGGAGAGTTCCTCACCTACTTCCTGGATATCATTCTGCGGGGAGTTTTGTAAGGGCAGATCCCTCACCTACTTCCTGGATATCATTCTGCGGGGAGTTTTGTAGGTAGATCCCTCACCTACTCCTAGATATCATTCTGCGGGGAGTTTTGTAGGGTAGTTCCCTCACCTGCTTCCTAGATATCATTCTGCAAGAGGTTTTTGGCAGGGTAGTTCCCCTCACCTACTTCCTGGATATCATTCTGCAGGGAGTTTTGTAGGGCAGATCCCTCACCTACCTAGATATCATTCTGCGGGGTTTTTTGTAAGGTAGTTCCCCTCACCTACTTGCTGGATATCATTCTGCGGGAGTTTTGTAAGGGCAGATCCCTCACCTACTTCCTGGATATCATTCTGCGGGGAGTTTTGTAGGGCAGATCCCTCACCTACTTCCTGGATATCATTCTGCGGGGGTTTTGTAGGGGTAGTTCCCTCACCTACTTCCTGGATATCATTCTGGGGAGTTTTGTAAGGGTGATTCCTCACCTACTTCTAGATATCATTCTGCGGGGAGTTTGTAAGGGCAGATCCCTCACCTACTCCTGGATATCATTCTGCAGGGAGTTTGTAAGGGTAGTTCCCTCACACCACTTCCTGGATATCATTCTGCGGGAGTTTTGTTTACAGATCCCTCACCTACTTCCTGGATATCATTCTGCGGGATTTGTGGCAGTTGGTATCCCTCGCCACTCCTGGATATCATTCCCAGTGGTGCAGGTTCAGTCCCCGCAGTCACCACCCCATTGTAATGTGATAATATGCAGTGACGCTAGGTAAAGGTCAGGTTAGTGGTAGAATCTTTGTAGTCCCTACTTCGCCTTGGTAAACAAGGCAAACTACTGTACTTTCTTTTTTTTTCTGGGGGAGTTTTTGGGCAGATCCCCTCCTACTTGCCTAGGTATCATTCTGCGGGGAGTTTTGTAGGGCAGATCCTCACCTACTCCTAGATATCATTCTGTGGGGAGTTTTGTAAGGGCAGTCCTTCACCTACTGCCTGGATATCATTCTGCGGGGGGGTTTTGTAAGGGCAGATCCTCACCCTACTCCTGGATATCATTCTGCGGGGAGTTTTGTAAGGGCAGATCCCCTCGTCTACTCTTTAGATATAATTCTGCGGGGAGTTTTGTAAGGGCAGATCCCTCATCTACTCCTTAGATATCATTCTGCGGGGAGTTTTGTAGGGGCAGATCCCTCACCACTTCCTGGATATCATTCTGCGGGAGTTTTGTAAGGTTAGTTCCCCTCACCTACTCCTTGGATATCATTCTGCGGGGAGTTTTGTAAGGGCAGTTCTCCTCACCTACTTCCTGGATATCATTCTGCGGGGAGTTTTGTAAGGGCAGATCCCTCACCTACTTCCTGGATATCATTCTGCGGGGAGTTTTGTAGGGTGGTTCCTCACCTACTCCTAGATATCATTCTGCGGGGAGTTTTGTGGGGCTAGTTCCCCTCACCTACTTCTTGGATATCATTCTGCGGGGAGTTTTGTAAGGGCAGATCCCCTCACCTACTCTCTAGATATCATTCTGCGTAGAGTTTTGTAGGGCAGATCCCTCGCCTACTCCTGGATATCATTCTGCGGGGAGTTTTGTAAGGCAGATCCCTCACCTACTCTCTGAATATCATTCTGCGGGAGTTTTTGTGGGCAGATCTCCTCGCCTACTCTCTAGATATCATTCTGCGGGAGTTTTGTAGGGCAGATCCTCACCTACTGCCTGGATATCATTCTGCGGGGAGTTTGTAAGGGCAGATCCCTCACTACTCCTGGATATCATTCTGCGGGGAGTTTGTAGGGGCAGATCCCTCACCTACTCCTTAGATATCATTCTGCGGGGAGTTTTGTAGGGCAGATCCTCGCCTACTGCCTGGATATCATTCTGCGGGGAGTTTGTAGGGCAGATCCCTCACCTACTCCTTGGATATCATTCTGCGGGGAGTTTTGTAGGGCAGATCCCTCACCTACTTCTGGATATATCATTCTGCGGGGAGTTTTGTAAGGGCAGATCCCTCACCTACTTCCTGGATATCATTCTGTGGGAGTTTTGTAAGGTGAACCCCTCACCTACTTCCAAAATATCATTCTGCGGGGGTTTTGTAGGGTTAGATCCTCACCTACTTCCTGGATATCATTCTGCGGGGAGTTTTGTAAGGGCAGATCCCTCACCTACTCTCTAGATATCATTCTGCGTAGAGTTTTTTGTAGGGCAGATCTTCTCGCCTACTGCTGGATATCATTCTGCGGGGAGTTTGAGGGCAGATCCCCTCACCTACTCCTGGACTCTGCGGGAGTTTTTGTAGGGCAGATCCTCGTCTACTCTTTAGATATCATTCTGCGGGGAGTTTTGTAGGGCAGATCCCTCTACGTCTACTCTTTGGATATCATTCTGCGGGGAGTTTGTAGGGGCAGATCTACCTACTGCCTGGATATCATTCTGCGGGGAGTTTGTAAGGTTAGTTCCCTCACCTACTTCCTGGATCATTCTGCAGGGGAGTTTTGTGGGCAGTTCTCCTCACCTACTTCCTGGATATCATTCTGCGGGGAGTTTGTAAGGGCAGATCCTCACCTACTTCCTGGATATCATTCTGGGAGTTTTGTAGGGCAGATTCCTCACCTACTCTTAAGATATCATTCTGCGGGGAGTTTTGTAAGGGTAGTTCCCTCACCACTTCTTGGATATCATTCTGCGGGGTTTGTTTGGGCAGATCCTCCTTCCTACTTCAGGATGTCATTCTGCGGGATTTGTGGGGATTATTATCGCACGCCACTCCGGAGATCATCACTCGGTGGCGCAGGTTGATCCCGCAGTCACCCACTTGCATTTTACTTCAATCTTGACTAATACAGTGACTGGTAAAGGTCGAGGTTGAGTGGTAGAGAGGTCTTTGTAGTCCTAACTTCGCCTTGTTAAACAAGGCAAATTCCTGCTTTTGGGAGTTTTGTAGGGCAGATCCCTCACCTACTCCTGGATATCATTCTGCGGGGAGTTTGTCAGGGGCAGATCCCCTCTCCTACTCTTTAGATATATATTCTGCGGGGAGTTTGTAAGGGCAGATCCCTCACCTGCTTCATGTTCTGCGGGGAGTTTTGTAGGGCAGATCCCTCACCTACTTCTTGGATATCATTCTGCGGGGAGTTTTGTAAGGCAGATCCCTCACCTACTTCTGGATATCATTCTGGGAGTTTTTGTAGGGCAGATCCTCACCTACTTCCTGGATATCATTCTGCATGGGGAGTTTTGTAAAGGGTAGATTCCCTCACCTACTTCCTGGATATCATTCTGCGGGGTTTTTTTGTGGGGCAGTTCCCTCACCTACTTCCTGGATATCATTCTGCGGGAGTTTGTAGGGCAGATCCCTCACCTACTCTCTAGATATCATTCTGCGTAGAGTTTGTAGGGAAGATCTTCGCCTACTTTCCAAATATCATTCTGGGGAGTTTTGTAGGGCAGATCCTCACCTACTCTCTAGATATCATTCTGCGGGAGTTTTGTGGGGCAGATCCCTCACCTACTCTAGATATCATTCTGCGGGGAGTTTTTGTAGGGCAGATCCCTCGCCTACTGCCTGGATATCTCATTCTGCGGGGAGTTTTTGTAGGGCAGATCCCTCACCTACTTCCTAGATATCATTCTGCGGGGTTTTTGTAAGGGCAGATTCCTCACCTACTCTTAGATATCATTCTGCGGGAGTTTTGTGAGGCAGATCCTCGTCTACTCTTTAGATATCATTCTGCAGGGGAGTTTTTTAGGGCAGATCCCTCGTCTACTCTTTAGATATCTCATTCTGCGGGGAGTTTTGTGAGGGCAGATCCCTCACCTACTGCCTGGATATCATTCTGCGGGGAGTTTTGTGGGCAGTTCCTCACCTACTCCTGGATATCATTCTGCGGGGTTTTGTAGGGCAGTTCTCCTCTTCCTGGATATCATTCTGGGGGAGTTTGTAAGGGCAGATCCCTCACCTACTTCCTGGATATCATTCTGCGGGGAGTTTTGTAAGGGCAGTTCCCTCACCTACACTCCAAATATCATTCTGCGGGGAGTTTTGTGGGGATCCTCACCTACTTCTTGGATATCATTCTGCGGGGTTTTGTAGGGGCAGATCCCCACCTACTCTCTAGATATCATTCTGCGTAGGGTTTTGTAGGAAGATCTTCTCGCCTACCTGATATCATTCTGCGGGGAGTTTTGTAAGGGCAGATCCTCGCCTACTCTCTGGAGATATCATTCTGCGGGGAGTTTTGTAGGGCAGATCCCTACCTCTCTGAATATCATTCTGCAGGGGAATTTTTGTAGGGCAGATCCTCGCCTACTTTTGGATATCATTCTGCGGGGAGTTTGTAAGGGCAGTTCCCTCACCTACTCCTGGATATCATTCTGCGGGAGTTTTTGTAAGGGTAGATCCTCCACCTACTTCTAGATATCATTCTGGGGAGTTTTGTAGGGGCAGATCCCTCACCTACTTCTAGATATCATTCTGCGGGGGTTTTGTAGGGGCAGTTCCTCACCTACTCTTGGATATCATTCTGCGGGGAGTTTTGTAAGGGTAGTTCCCTCACCTACTTCTTGGATATCATTCTGCGGGAGTTTGTTTGGGCAGATCCTCTTGCCACTACTTCCTGGATATCATTCTGCGGGAGTTTGTGGCGGATTGATCTCACTCCGCCTGGATATCATTCGGTGGCGCGGAGTTAGATCCCCTCAGTCTGCATTTAATAATGTGACTATGCAGTGACGCTAGGTAAAGGTCAGGTTCTGGTAGAGGTCTTTGTGGTCCTAACTGCTTGTTAAACAGGCAAACTTTACCTTTACCTGGATATCTTTTTGCAGGGGAGTTTTGTAGGGCAGATCCCCTCACCTACTGCCTAGATATCATTCTGCGGGGAGTTTTGTAGGGCAGATCCCTCACCTACTCCTAGATATCATTCTGTGGGGAGTTTGTGTAGGGAGATCCTCACCTACTTCCTGGATATTCTGCGGGGGGGTTTTGTAGGGCAGATCCCTCACCTGTCTGGATATCATTCTGCGGGAGTTTGTAAGGGCAGATCCCTCATCCTCATATTCTGCGGGGAGTTTTGTAGGGCAGATCCTCACCTACTGCCTGGATATCATTCTGCGGGGAGTTTTGTAGGGCAGTTCCTCTACTCTTGGATATCATTCTGCGGGGAGTTTTAGGGCAGATCCCTCCTACTTCCTGGATATCATTCTGCGGGGAGTTTTGTAAGGGCAGATCCCTCACCTACTTCCTGGATATCATTCTGTGGGGTTTTTTGTAGGGCAGATCCCTCACCTACTCCTAGATATCATTCTGCGGGTTTGTGGGCAGATCCTCTCCACTTCCTGGATATCATTCTGCGGGGAGTTTGTAGGGCAGATCCCTCCTACTCTCTAGATATCATTCTGCGGGGAGTTTTGTAAGGGAAGATCCCTCGCCTACTGCCTGGATATCATTCTGCGGGGGTTTGTGAGGCAGATCCCTCACCTACTCCTAGATATCATTCTGCGGGGAGTTTGTAGGCAGATCCTCGCCTACTCTCTGGATATCATTCTGCGGGAGTTTTTTAGAGGCAGATCCCGTCTACTCTTTGGATATATTCTGCAGGGGTTTTGTAGAGGGCAGATCCTCGCCTGCCTGGATATCATTCTGCGGGAGTTTTGTAAGGGCAGATCCCTCTCACCTACTTCCTGGATATCATTCTGCGGGGAGTTTTGTAGAGGGCAGTTCTCCTCACCTACTTCCTGGATATCATTCTGCGGGGAGTTTTGTAGGGCAGATCCTCACACTTCCTAGATATCATTCTGCGGGGTTTTTTGTGAGGGCAGATCCCTCACCTACTCCTAGATATCATTCTGCGGGGTTTGTAGGGTAGTTCCTCACCTACTCAGGATATCATTCTGGGGAGTTTGTTTACAGGATCCTCTCGCCTACTTCCTGGATATCATTCTGGGGATTTGTGGCGGATTGGTATCCCACGCCACTCCTGGATATCATTCCGGTGGCAGGTTGATCCCCGCAGTCACCAGCACATTTCTGTAGGCTTCACCTGCGGTGACGCTAGGTAAGTCGAGGTTGAGTGGTAGAGTCTTTGTAGTCTAACTTCGCCTTGTTAAACAAGGCAAACTTTACCTTTGCATTTTTTTTTGGGGAGGCAGGAGACAGATCCCTCTTTACTCCTGGATATCATTCTGCGGGGAGTTTTGTAAGGGCAGATCCCCTCGCCTACTCTTTAGATATCATTCTGCGGAGTTTTGTAAGGCAGATCCCTCGCCTACTGCCTGGATATCATTCTGCTGGGGAGTTTGTAAGGGCAGATCCCTCACCTACTCTTGGATATCATTCTGCGGGGAGTTTTGTAAGGGCAGATCCCCTCACCTACTTCCTAGATATCATTCTGCGGGGAGTTTTGTAAGGGCAGATCCCCTCACCTACTTCCTGGATATCATTCTGCGGGGAGTTTTGTAAGGGCAGATCCCTCACCTACATCCTAAATATCATTCTGCGGGGAGTTTTGTAAGGTAAGTTTCCCTCACCTACTTCTTGGATATCATTCTGCGGGAGTTTTGTGGGCAGATCCTCACCTACTCTCTAGATAATTCTGTAGGTTTGTGGGCAGTCATCTCGCCTACTGCCTGAATATCATTCTGCGGGGAGTTTGTAAGGCAGATCCCTCGCCTACTCTCTGGATATCATTCTGTGGGAGTTTTGTGAGGCAGATCTCTCGCCTACTCTCTCTAGATATCATTCTGCGAGGGAATTTTGTAGGGCAGATCCCTCGCCTACTGCCTGGATATCATTCTGCGGGGAGTTTTGTAAGGCAGGATTCCTCACCTACTCCTAGATATCATTCTGCGGGGAGTTTGTAGGGCAGTTCTCCTCACCTACTTCTGGAGATATCATTCTGCGGGGAGTTTTATAAGGGCAGATCTCTTCGCCTACTGTCTAGATATCATTCTGCAGGGGAATTTTTGGCGCAGATCCCCTCGCCTACTGTCTAAATCAGCGAGGGACATTTGTTTTGCAAATCTCTCACCTGCTGCCGGATATCATTCTACGGGGAGTTGTTTTAGAACGGTTTTCCTCGCCTACTGCCAAGCTAGGTGCTAAGGACCTCTGTGAACTATATTTTCGTCTTTTCTCCGGCTGTAAATCCTCTGACTCGTCAAACTGTCGTAAAACTGTTTTACTTTAATATAATCAGTCATCGTATGGACATTTTTCATAAAAATTCAAGAAATTATATTGTGCATTTGACACCAGCATCAACTTTGCATATGCTTATACTTTTAGTTCGGCAAGTGGAAACCACCAATAATCATTCGATACATCTTTAGAATTCGAAAATTACTTTTTTTTTGTATTGATACAGTACAGTTGCAGTATTCAGAATTTGAACCTATAACTGTACTGTATTCTCAAAGACAGTAATACAACTCTTTCAACATGCGGACAGGTAAGTATAATATGGGTGGAATAAACGTAGAATGAATAAAAGTTTAGTTTAACAAAACAACAACAACAATTAGTTTAATGTGTCAATTTTTTTTTTACAATATGCAGTATTGTTTTTTTGACAATATACTAAAGTACCACAAGTAAGACTTTAGCTAATTAAAATTAAATTATGGAACTTTACCTATCTATAAACTCTTAATTGTATAAAGTGAATTTTTTGGGCAGATAATTTATGAGTTTTGGATTTGAATTGGTTTGAAAATAATTTTATGTTGTCTGGAAGTTCATTGTATAGTTCTACCGTAATAGGAAGTTTATCACATAACTGAAGTCTATGGTAGTTCGGTGGAATATAATTTTGATTTCGTGTGTTGTACCGATTATTTTGATTCACATCAATAGAACACTTAGCCACATTAAAGTATTCTTAAAGAACACTTAAAGTATTCTGTAAGGCCTAAAAGGAGATTAACAGGACATCAATATCTGAAATTCTACCTACACATAGGCAGCAACTGGATGGAAGAGGGAGTCGATATGGTGGGGCGCGCGGGGAAACTGGGCCAAGTGACCAGCTTTTTTACTTTTGCTCGTTGACTGGTAAACTAAGAGATACAAAAAAAATGTTATATAAAACTTGTAGATAATTTCATGCCACACTAACGATTTTCATCAGATTGAAGATCGGATCACTCGTTTAGGCGCTAGCGGACAAATAGTGAAGACGCGGCCCATTTTGCTTAATTTCACCCCTCAAAACTACCCTTAAAATAGAATTTTACAAAACCGTTTCTTAGTGGGTGGTTTGGGCTACCCAAACAGGTGTGCAAAGTTTCAACTCGTTAGGCCAGTAGTTTTGGCTGTGGTCTGATTATGAGTCAGTCATCAGTCATCAGTCAGTCAGTCAGTCAGGACACTTTCTTTTATATATATAGATTTTCACGCGTTTTCCACGTTTGAACGCTAAGTTTTCCACGTTTGCACGCTAAGTTTTCCACGTTTGCACGCTATGTTTATAGTCAAAATGAAACCTCACACCTCTTTTTCTGAGCATTGCTGGAGGAGTTATGCTTCCGATAACCTTTTGGGCTCCTTAATGTATTGATGGTTTTTTTGTGTGTGAACACTCTGTATTTGACATAATGTCACCTCAAAGGTCTTAGGTGTAATGGCTGGGGAACGTGGAGACCAAGGATAAAGGGGTTTTCATTATATTGAGAAAAAGTGTTCTCAAATAAAGTTCAAAAATTGAGGAACTTAAGAAAATAGTTCGAGAGTTTACTCGAAATACATCTTTGGCAATGCTTAAAAAACCTGGCGCGAGTTAAATTAAGACTACAGACTTCGCATGCAAACGACGGAAAGCACGTAGAAATAGTTTAGTTTTTTTGTAACGTATCTTGTAAAAGAATGAGTACCAGTCATATGTTTTTATATGATATGTTATATATTTGGCATAACCACCCGGCAAGCGGGAGACCCGGGTTCAAGTCCCGGTTCAGTCCAAACATTTTGTCTTCAAATGTCTTTAGTAATAAATAATACGTGATATGTTAGTAATACAAGTATTTTAAAGTTTATACCTAACAAAACAACTTCCACGTTTATAACTGATTGGCCATTCATTGAGATGGAAGTTGAACAAAGGTTTTGACACTGTTTTGCCCACGGGATGTTTCATTCAACATCACAACATCAAGTTCTACCGACGTTTGACACATGTTGTAGCTGTTGAAACACCACTTCAAAATTCCGATATTTGAAAAAATAACGTTTACCACGTTGATAACGATTAATTTCGTTAGTTCGCTGTAATAAATAGTCTTATACTGTTTGTATTGGCTATTATCCATTTATACACTATAGGCCTACCTAATCAATCTTATAAAAGTTTTTTATCACAGCGTATAGATCTTGAATTTACAGATTTATACGGTTGAAATTGTTGTGGAAACTTATAACGATTTATTTTAATAAATATAACTCCCATTTAAGGGTTTATAACGCCTATAACGATAATGCTGCAGTATTTACATATAAACAAATAAAACGAAAACAGTTAAAAAATGGTAAAGTTTATCTTGTTTAACGAGATGCAGTAAGGACTACAATGTCCTCCCCACCACTCAACCTCGACCTTCACCTAACGTCACCGTACAGTCACTGCACATTTTAAGTGGTGACCTCCGCCATCGCATTGACGAGCTTCTGAGTCGCGCGCGATACCTAACCGCCACGAATCCGCTAAGTAAAATGGTACAAAGTATATATTTAAATGTCCATTTGAGTAGAACCTCTCAAAACAAATGTTCACTTTGATTTTAATTATATTATACAACTCATGTATTGACTTTATAAATTTATTTTGTTTGAATTATATCTTCGGTAAGAAGATACAAATTAAAAACCATAATTTGTATAATTTTGTTGAAATAACAGTCATAAAATTCACAAATTATAAAGAATACACATTTAATTCGGATCTAAATGTATACCAGTATCCGTAGTGAACAAATATAAAAAGTATGCAATCATGTAAGCAAGGAGTTGTTTGAATGTAATCCGGTAGCTAGGTAAAGCCTGTATGTTGTTGACGAACATTTACACATGCTGGAAACCCAGACGAGTGCATGCAATAGTTGTTATCAACAATTTGCTTATCAAGCAAGGCGACACTGTTCTTTACACTGTATATGCTAGCACGCTCCTGGTTCTAACACTTCTCATACAACAAATTGTGGAATTTGATTTTCTTTTATACAAATTGTTTGATCGCTTCAAAATAACTTGTGTAAGTGTGAAGCTGGCCCGCCCAAATCACATATACTGTATTGAGGCCTATTTAAAGTGCACTAACGCCGAATTAGGGTATACTTACCTATACTAACGATGCACTAACGATCTACAATAGTTTTGTGGGCTGGTATGGGCGGGCAAACTTCACATACGTTTATGTGAGCTATTTAATATCGCCAGAAAAATTACATGCAATGTAAAATACAACGTACAAAGTGTTTAACTCTTACGCTTTCGCGGCCGGCTATGTCACAATTATATTCTAGGTCTTCCGGTTCACATCGCGTCAAAACTTCGTAATTAGGTTGAAATATTTCGGCCTCGCTGTGGAGTTTCAGCCAATCAGTTACTGAAGATGGTCTTCCACAGCAAGGCCGAAATATTTTAACCTAATACAATTTTAAACAGTGTGAACCAGGCTAGTTATGAAATGTTCATGTTAAACGGACCATCATTGGTATTTTGTAGATTATGAACTTTACGGAAATAATTTAGTTTGAGACTTCCTTTTTGCAACAATTAGAAATATTAATTCGAAATTTTTAAAATCCGTCTTTATTTTTCGTTTCTACCCTGCCAGCGAAAATATACTTGCTTTGAGAAAACTCGTATTAACGGATCCGTGGCGGGTTGGAATCGTGTGCGAGTCCGGAGCTTATCCCTCCGCTGGCGTGGGTTCAAACCCCGCAGTCTCCACGTACATTGGTAAAGTGACTATACGGTAACGCTAGGTAAATATCGAGATTGAGTGGAAGAGAGGACTTTGTAGTTTTAACTTCACCTCGTAAATCAAGACAAACGTTACCTTTACCTTAACTATCAAACTAAGTCGTGTAGGAAATTAAATTTACTGAATAGGGCCTCATCTTTTTTATCGGTTTGAAAAGATAAATACTCCTGTTTTATTTTGTAAATTAGTTTTTAAACTTGTTTTGAAGAACAACACATTATCTATGTTGTACACACTTTATAATATCCTGGTTATTCTTTTATTAACTCATTTTAAACGTAGTTCCAACTAATCCAGATTTAAGAATATATTCGACACTGGATTGGTTTGTCTATATTGGCTTGCTTTGATAATAGAGTAGACAACATCAGCTGGCTTACTGAGACGGATTGGGGGATGTTCAGAAGTCTGGTGATCTATCAGATACCTAGAATAAGGTAGCAGCTATAACTAGCTTGTTGTTCCTTACTATGTTATCCTTGTTTCTATGTTTGTTTGTATTTTTTTACTTTTCCAAAAACCCTTTTTTAAATAATGTTACCAAAAGCATTGAAAGTTATGCAAAAGTGGTAAAGATAATGGATAAATCATAAAAATATGAACAATATGTTACGGGTACAAGTCAGTGTTGGTAAAAATGTTCCTTTTGTAAATATTGGTCAAGTTCTTAGCCAGAAAAATTAAGCTACTCGAAGTCCTCTTTTTTGGAGGAGTTTTAGTCAGAAAAGTGGGTTTAATGATCCAAAATAAGTAAATTTCGTTTGATTGTGATGAAATTTAAAATCAATATGTGTTTCAGTAATATCCAATAATGTAACAACAAATATGAAAATTACCTTGAGTCGTTTGAAAATGGCGGCAATAAAAGAGATTTTTTTCGCTATAACAGCCTTATGAGTAGTCCAATTTCAAAAATATTTAAAATATGGTTTGCCTTCACGAAATACAATAAAGCTTTCAGTAAAATATCACGTGAGTCTAAGGCCGAAGGCCAAAGCAATAGCAAACGAATAAGAGTCAACAAATGCAAAGAAATTCACTCTCAGGCAAGTGGCAGGTGCTTAGCTGCTTGTCGGGCCTATTCAAACCTGTTTTTGTGCTTCATAGGAGGAGTCTTGTCAAAGCCGAACATTATTGAATACTCAATTTTTTCTGGTGAAAATAGATACAGCAGACGAATATTTTACACGAGAATGTCAGATAAAGCGTTATACTTCTTGTGTTTTATGCAACCCATTAACCGCACCACTGTAAAGCACTTTATCTGATTAACCTATTTTGAACTCATGTCGTGGCTTTACCACAATATAAGTTGTTTTATAGTACAGCTATAGTTATTACGACAATATAGGGTGGTTTTGTAAATCCCAAGTATTTAAAGACTTTGGTTCACTTTGGTTTGTATTTTAGTAAGACCATCTTTGGATAATAATTACTTGGATTTAACTCACTTATCATTCTAAAATCGTAATTACTTTAAATTTATATAATTTTAAATAAAAAGACCTTTTTGGCAATTAAAATTGTGTATAGCCACAATATGTTTCGGCTAATTTATGCCAGTACCTAGTGGTACAAGTAGCGAACAGAAATAAATCTTACGGTATTTTGTAGAACTGTTTTACACTAGTTAGTGGAAGCACGGTGAGACTTGTCCATGAAACGTTTCTTAATATATCCATCTACCTGGCAAATGTTTTCAAGATCTTAAAAACCAGCTTAACTTCAACGGGGTTGCAGAGAAGCCCGTGGAAAACAAGCTAAAACACCCTGTTTTCGCCCATGGTTTCCACTGTGGCTCTATTCATCTCAATTGGTTTCCAACCGTAGTTGTGAATAAATAGGTAAATAAGTGTAATAAGACAGGCTTTGTTAAACAAAAACTGCTTTGTTCAACACAAAATGTCACCTCTTTTACGAATTGTGTTCAATGATTTTGCATAGTAAACAAACACCTTTTTTAGCTCAGTTTTAGAATCACTATACTGCTTTGAAGTCTCAACGCAACTATCAAATGAACCTTGATTAAGAGTCCCTTCTAAAATATGTAACTTATTGATGAAACAGATTTGCAATATTTAGCTAATAATTCAAAAACACGCACTAAAACCTTGAAAAACAACAAATTTAAATAAACTAGGTTAAATATTGTCTCTCAAAAACTAGAGTCCTCGTAATATCCCTTAATGAAAGAGTTTTATCACATTTTTTAATATGGTCTCCTCTTAAATTCAAATTACGTTCGTTTCATGTCGTTATGTCAATACATATTTGTGAGCCAAATCTGACTAATAATCCGTAAATCACATAAACGTGCCAACAGTTCTTTTCGGGTTCATGTATTATTTGAACATAACTGGTTCGTTCAAGATGTAATTAACTATCTTTTGCCATATCAAAAAGAAGTAATTCTGACTCAACAAGGAAGTCTGGAGGATTGAAGTGTCTGTTTAAGGAAAGTACTATAATTTCAGTAAATGTATTCTATTTGAAATGCATAGAAGAGTTTCACATTTGCGTGACAAGAGGGCAGCGAGGTTTATTCTCTTTCTGGAAACTGAAATTATCATATTCAATGTGGCTGTGCATTTTGCACTCACTTATCTTTAATACTACGAATACATGATCGTGTATATACTTCCCCTTATCGTCAGCTACTGTCATCCTTGTAGAAAAATAGCATAATTATTTATTTGTATTAGTTTTCCTTGTAGCTTTTTAGTTATTCAGCACATGTTATGTATAATGATGTTATTTTTCAGAGTCCTTAATTTTTTAGAAAAATGGTAGATGTAAGTGTGTTGAAGTTCCTTTTCATTCCAAGCTGATGTAGGAATAATCTTTCAAATATTTCTTAATTAGCCTCACTAAATAAGTCACAAAAACTCATATTTCGCCTTCACAAAGCTAGTGATCTTTTAAGCAAAACAAGACATAATAAACGAAACATTATTTCAAACTTAGGGGTTTTTTCCTTTCCTAAAGCGAAAACTGCATGACCACTTTAAAATCGAAACATTATTAATTTGGATGCCTCATTCAAGCCTGCCCAGTACAATGAAAACCGGGACAACACGCAGCTAAGCGCTAAAGCGCCACTGGCATTAGTGAAGCTTTGCTTTATTACCATAGGAGTTACGAGGCTGTTCGCTTGAAGTCAGAAGTAGAGAACAACAGGTGTACACACAGACAGCTCTGTTGACTTGGCTACTAGAGAGAGGGACAGTAGACCGTGTGTGTAACACCCTGTATATGTAAGCAGTGAAGACAACTGACACCAGACACTGGTGTTCTCACATCTGTCTACAAACCCAGTCACAACTTGAATATTGCATGAGATCCACAGCAATGTGACAGCAGCTGCCCGCTCCTGTTCCTGCTCCTGCTCAATTTAAGAAAAGAGTCCTGGTCACTGAATTTCACTTGCAAGTTAAATCTGAGTCGGGGACGATGTATAAACCTGCATGTGCTGGGCAGGGGTCAGCAAATTCATTTTTTAAACGAGCTATACCAATAATATTTTTATAAATCTTCATTTGTACACAAACTAAATAGCTAATTTCTTACTAAAGAAATTTGAAGACAACATTTGTGGACTGTGCCGAGACTTGAATCCGAATATCTTACTTGTCGAGCGAGAATGCTACCATTTTCACCATCAGACTCAAACTTGCTTATTAATGCCCTCAAATTTAGAAACACTTATATAATACACTAATAATTAGAGTCTAGCACAAGATACCTCACGAATCAACTATTTCTTAAGAGTAAGCACCTCCAAAAGTATTATCTACACTCTGCAGGTAAATATTTATTTTCCAAGCAACCAATAAATACCAAGTTAAAAGTATTTAAATTAGCAAAGGTGTTACACTTCTAATATCCCTATATTGTAGGAACTGATACCAGCAAGCACTACTGATTAATATTTTACAACACCTGGTGGCTTCAAATGACAGCTTTTGATAATGACGATTAATAATCAATCAGTTAAGGTTAATTAATATTTGATGGTTGCGGACGAGCCACTTTGCCTAAAGTGAATATTTCATAAATCAATCACACGGGGCGTGCTCGCCAATCAGCTGGTTCAATTGCTTTTAATGATCATTCAACAAAGCAATGTAAAATACAGACTGCAATACTGTAACTAAAGGAAGGTTCTGCTACATAGTTATCTACGTATTAATTTCATGATAAACTGCAAGTTCTGGACTTAGTGATGTGAAAGACTTTGGCGGATTGAAGTAAGATTTTAGTAAACTGATATTTCTCTCTATTATTCAGTCTCTATTTTTCCTCTGGTAGTACCTTGCTGTTGTGCGTTGTATGAATTCGAAATGTTCTATGAGGTCGAACGTACGAACTGCATGTTTATAAGCACGAACATGTGACTTACCAAGCCCAACAATGGTTAGTAAAACAGAACCCATGGGTTGTGGCATGAAACAATAGCTTTCGCTATAAGAAAATATCTAATTAAGGCTAAGCAATAAAAAACGTACATGTTTCAATAGAAACACTAAATGTTACACAAAAATACAACTTTTGAGTTTTTGTTTAGTCTGCAACCCCGACGGAGGTAACGAAGCCCCTGGTAATATGAAGGAGGATATACTTTTAAACTGTTTTTAAACAGTCAAAATACTTATATAGTCTTTAAAATACTAGTATTGATACAGAAATTAAGATTTGGGTAATCTATATTATCGAAAAGGGCTATGGCAGAGCCATTTACAACTATTATCTTCTCTGTTCCAGAGCTGTGTGACAAGTCCACATGTTCACACGGTGCGAGCTGCATGACTGGGCCGGACGGGCGAGCTACGTGTCGGTGCCAGCTGAGTGTCCTGCTGTCTACTCACCCGTGTGTGGCACAGACGGACGCACCTACAACAACCTCTGTGCACTGAGGATGCACGCCTGCAGAAGACAAGAGAACGTCCGGGTCCAACATCCAGGAGAATGTGGTGAGTACAAAAATATATATTGTAATACGTTATGATGGAGACCAGTGACTTGTATTGTTAACTGTGATCAATACGTATTTAAATAGGTTGGATAGCTCGCCGTAGCACTACTGCTGCTGGGTTGAGCGATAGCCCGTTTCAACTTCTTGGTTTTCCGACCAAATTTATTACCATGCACAACTTTGTTTTCCATTTTCTTAACAGAGAGCTAACAATTGTATTGTAAGGGTTTTCCATATAGGAACAAGAAAATTGTTTAAATGTAATTTACACGCCACTTCAACGTATAGATTCATAGATAAATAACAGTTAAAACAATACATACAAATCTTCCGAAAAAAGGGCCAAACTGTATTTGCGGCCTTAAGTCCGACGGATTTGAAAGGAGATGAAGGAGAAAGATTATGAAAGATTAGGACTACAAATGTACTCTCTTCCACAATACCTCAACTGCTAGTACTTTCGGATGTTTAACTTAGTTGTAGATGTAAAACAAAAGATACTAAATTTTACCTACTCGGCTGTATTCCTCCTTGTAATTATTTTACTTTTCTTAAAATATATCTTTTTCTTTCTCAGCTAACTTATATTTTTTAAGACGTTAATAAATTACTTGATAAGAAAACTAAAAAATATCAATCAAACTATTAATATAAATCACACTTAATTTAACTAAAACAAATATGCTACTCAATCATTAAAACGTGGACTTTATTATATTGTTTCAATCAGTCTTATCTCTAAATCACGCTTGTACTCAATTTATCGTTCTCGCGATAATATAGAGACAAGGTTATTTCACCTCAGTTTAATTAAGGGAAGGAGCCTTTGGCGAAACAAAAACATGGTCTGGGAAACCAACACGGTTACTGATGCTTTAATTTGTTTTAATTAGTGAGTTTACTTGGAAATACATGTACACAGGTGACAAAGAATGCTTACTACTCACGTACACACACACACACACTCACACATGTAATATACACACGTTAAGTTGGCTTACAATGTACTAGAAATAGTCATAGTTGCGAGTCTTTAGCTAACGGTTGGTGTAAATACTAAATTGTTACACACATTAATTTTAGTAAAAGTAAGACGTTAGTTTTCCTTAGTTGTCCACAGTAATATTAATACAAGCACATGTTTGATAAAAACTCGTTTGATATTTAAAATTAGTTCCTAGTTGTGTGCAAAGTTAAATGACACTGTGATAATTTGCACGAATAGTTTAGTTAGAGATTTGCGTTCTCTGGTATGGAGGGTCACGATTTCGATTCCCGACGCAGGCACATGGGTTTGGACGGCCTTCTTACAAAAGCAGTGTTTGTGGTCCCCAAATATAGAACTAGAATGATCTAACTACACACATATACACCTCTTTTAAAGATACAACAATTCATTCACACAGCACATTAGTTCCAATTTCCTCATTACAAACAGGTTTTATTTTACTTTTAACCTAAATTCAAAATTATTTCAACTACGTTTGGAAACGACAACGTGCATGTAATGGAAACAAAAATATACAACAGTTCGTACTACTACTTTTATTTGCGTTGTAATATTGACTAGATCTTTACTTATGGTTAATAAATTAACCATCAGACTACCCGAGAAGTGACTAACCTGCCTGAACTAGCAAATTATTGACGTGACAAACATTGAGTCCTGACATTGAATATACATATGGAAGTTCAGTAGTAATGGGACCTTTGTAATGAGTTTAGCACGCACTCTATCGGTGTCAACCGCAGAAGCTTTGAAGATTTGGTAGACAGAGTGCATGGTCTATTACAATGAGCAGCTGTCAAAAGTAAACAAGTGGCTCACCTATAGTTCCGATAGTTGGCGCTAAAGGTCGTTGTACATGAAGTCAGTAGTGGTGCCCACTGCAACTGGCAAGTACTGGCCATCAATTGTCGCACTACTGGCCTTGTGTTTAGGCGCATTCACCAATCATTTGCTAGTGGCGGCCATTAAATTTAAACCTGTTCAACTTAAGTGGCCAGTGAAGCGCCAGTACCAGGTCACGTGATTTAGTGACAGGCCATTTTTGGCTGGTTCTAAAAGTCTCATGGCCACTCGTTGAGTTTTTTTTTGCCGTGGTGGGAGAAGCCGTGCAGACGATCTGTGTTTTTGTTTAGCCTACTTGTGAATTAACATCAATTTAGCATGTCCAAAGCGGTAGAGAAAGGATTTTCAACTCTTCACTTTAAACTACAACACATTCTTCGCATCGTCAAAACATTCTTCAAACTTACTGTTACTTTCCTATATTAGTAAATATTTGTTAATTTATTTTGTCAACAAAATAACACCTCTACATCAAGTTGCCGGCTACTAAATGGAAATATTGGAAGCTACTATTAACCTCGTGTATAAAACCAGTGGCGTCCACTAATGACCCCCAGAACTGGCTCCGTGTAAAACAACCTTAACAGCTCACTAAAAGTTGAACAAATATAAGTATTAAGGAAAACTTCTACGAATATTATCTATGGTACTGCGTTTGAAAGTTCATAAACTCCATTGTTGGATATATTGTTGGTTTAAGCTGTACTCAGCAGTGTTAACCTTTCCCACACCTCCTTAAACAGTGTTCTAGTCGTCTGGGAGGTGCTAACCAAGGTAAAGCTAAAGTGGCACCGTTAGCTAAACTGTGTTATAACCTCACTAAGTCTGCTTATAATAGGCGGCTGTGTGTGGGGAATACGGTGCTTATACACACAGTAATAGCTTGTTGACCTTATTACTTCTTCATTATTTTGGTGGTTAGGTGCGACTTGATTTGTGAGTTAACATGATAGAATTAATTGTTTGAAGTTTGTTGTTGACAATGGTAGAAGTTCTGAAGTTAAAATATTATAACGAGCGTTTTCCATAGTTGTTTAGTGAACAAAGAGAACACGTCGTTTCGAGATCTGAATTCTGATCCCGTCCTCAGGTAAAACTAACCAAAACATAACTAAACCCATTAGGAAATGAGCTAGCCTAAATTTAATCAGCGTAGGTTGACCATTCACAACACGACCAAACAACTCGAATTGCATCTCTAGTTGTGTGTTGTTTAAAACATAAAACTAAACTAAAGAGAACACACATAATGTTTGGTGGTGGGTGATTGGTTGACCTACGCTGTACAAACAAAATAGCTTGTTTCCTAATGTTTTGAAATGTTTTTTAGATTACTTTTCATCTGAGGATCAGATAACAGATCCTAAAACGTCGTGTTCGTCTTGTTCCCTAAAAATCGATTGAAAACGTCGACAATAATATAGATTTCTCTATGGCATCAGCATGCAAAAATATTGATTTGTTCTATTTTTACATAATAATTAACTAATTAATTGGGTTTTAAACTATTCATTTGTCTCTTTTCTTTTAGCCATACCACTTTTATTATTATTAACCATCAGTGAAGACAAGACAATCAATATCAAATAACTGCTAAATAAACATGTTGTGTTGACAACGACATGTCATTATGTCAGGATAAGTGCGTTTCCTAGCAAAAAGTGCTTTTTAAATAAGACGATTAATCCGAGTGTAAGTCAAAAGACACATTTCAGAAACGTGCCTTTGTTGTGAAGGGCTCTCAAAAGCTTTATGAATGCCTAATACGTCCCCTAAATATTCAACAATCTGCATTCAAAGCTGGGCTCTTTTGTCACCAATCCCTTTTTTGATTACTTTTTAATTACTATACGAAATATATGAATCGTTTTTGTTACAACAAAGCTTAGTCTTAGAACTTGTACTCACTTCTATCAACTTTATTCTTCTATCGTTATAAAATATACCTTAGCAGTCGTGTTTGGGAAGCAATTAATCCCGTGTTTTACTGACAACGCAACGCAACGGTTGTTGGAAAATTACCACAATAAAATCAGTTAAAACGCTTTAGAAGTTACTTCTTATTAAAAGAAAAATTTACTTAGTTCACTATCGAAATAGCTATGTTTCACTAAAACGTCATGCCTGGATGGTTATTTGAAATATTTCATTAGGTTTTATTACGGAAGAAGAATGCAGAAACTCATTTAGCTGTTTAACGTTATCATCTAAATGACGTCAGTGGATGCGGATATTGAGGTACGAACTAGATTATAACTCTGTAACTTGACAAAGTGATTGACAGCTTCAGATGTTGTCAGTGTATAGGCTTCCCTTCCTGACTACAAGAAGATAATAAACCTTCAGAACCATGCGTTTGTTAACTTTCTTAATCAACAACGTTTGTATTACTAATTATTCCAAGAAATACTAAATTTTGGGAACTAATTCATTTAACGTGTTGAACTCTTAAACGATTACAAAATTCATCCAGTTCGACTGAGGTTTAACATCATCAGTGACTAAATAAAATGATTTATTACGCCGATCAGTTTACACAAAGAGATTTGCTGACGTTGCTATGGACCTAACAGAAAATGAAATATATATTAACAGTGTTTTTCTCTTTAGTTTTACGAGAACACTTTTGAAACCTATAACTTTAAAACCCCCCTTTTGTATGTAAATTACTAAAAACTGTTACAATTGAAGTATTATTATAATCGATGCAAGATTGGCTGGAAGATGAAAGTAACAACAAAAACGAGTAAGTTTTCCTTAACATAAAAGTCTCATATATCTCGCCCTCACAACCACTGCAACCGTATATGGGTTTGTTTACGCCACAGGGCGCAATACTTGGTTACAAATTAGAGGTTGCAATTAATTAGAGAGAGTTACAATGGCTGCGTCGCTTCCAACAGGTTGACTGTTGCTGCTAATGTATGGAACCAATTAGACTCACATCAGTTAGACCTATTCTGTCTGACATACTTTGTCTGTATCATTTTAACCATGTGAGTTTGTTTACGCCACAGGGCGCAATACTTGGTTACAAATTAGAGGTTGCAGTTAATTAAGAGAGAGTTACAATGGCTGCGTCGCTTCCAACAGGTTGACTGTTGCTGCTAATGTATGAACCAATTAGACTCACATCAGTTAGACCTATTCTGTCTGACATACTTTGTCTGTATCATTTTAACCATGTGAGTTTGTTTACGCCACAGGGCGCAATACTTGGTTACAAATTAGAGGTTGCAATTAATTAGAGAGTTACAATGCGTCGCTTCCAACAGGTTGACTGTTGCTGCTAATGTATGGAACCAATTAGACTCACATCAGTTAGACCTATTCTGTCTGACATACTTTGTCTGTATCATTTTAACCATGTGAGTTTGTTTACGCCACAGGGCGCAATACTTGGTTACAAATTAGAGGTTGCAGTTAATTAGAGAGAGTTACAATGGCTGCGTCGCTTCCAACAGGTTGACTGTTGCTGCTAATGTATGAACCAATTAGACTCACATCAGTTAGACCTATTCTGTCTGACATACTTTGTCTGTATCATTTTAACCATGTGAGTTTGTTTACGCCACAGGGCGCAATACTTGGTTACAAATTAGAGGTTGCAATTAATTAGAGGGAGTTACAATGGCTGCGTCGCTTCCAACAGGTTCACTGTTTGCTAATGTATGAACCAATTAGACTCACATCAGTTAGACCTATTCTGTCTGACATACTTTGTCTGTATCATTTTAACCATGTGAGTTTGTTTACGAGGGCGTTGTTACAGAGGTTGCAATTAATTAGAGAGAGTTACAATGGCTGCGTCGCTTCCAACAGGTTCACTGTTGCTGCTAATGTATGAACCAATTAGACTCACATCAGTTAGACCTATTCTGTCTGACATACTTTGTCTGTATCATTTTAACCATGTGAGTTTGTTTACGCCACAGGGCGCAATACTTGGTTACAAATTAGAGGTTGCAATTAATTAGAGAGAGTTACAATGGCTGCGTCGCTTCCAACAGGTTGACTGTTGCTGCTAATGTATGAACCAATTAGACTCACATCAGTTAGACCTATTCTGTCTGACATACTTTGTCTGTATCATTTTAACCATGTGAGTTTGTTTACGCCACAGGGCGCAATACTTGGTTACAAATTAGAGGTTGCAATTAATTAGAGAGAGTTACAATGGCTGCGTCGCTTCCAACAGGTTGACTGTTGCTGCTAATGTATGGACCAATTAGACTCACATCAGTTAGACCTATTCTGTCTGACATACTTTGTCTGTATCATTTCAACCATGTGGGTTATTGTTCAGGGTAAAAACTTAAATTTGTCCATTGTACGACCGAATGTAATGAGTTCATATTACTTTCAGGGTAATCACCTTTTTTGTGGGTTTGTGTGTGTCAGTATGTCTGTCCGTGCTAAGTCTACTGGCCTAGCAAAACGTTATCAATTAAAACTTTCTATACTTGTGTATGATTGGCTACTGACGTGTGGTACTGAACATTACGAAAATCAGTGTGGTATTTTTCAATCAAAGATGCAATGAAACAATACGGTACTTTTATCACAAAAGTAGAGGTATTTTAAAAGCTCAACTAAGACACTCTTCAACTTTGGTTAACTCACTGTTCTTTCTGCCCTCTTTCTCCATCAGACAACTTCCTTTCCAATTTGTTACCCTAATTCGCTCCGTTTACATCCTCGCTTCGGCCGTTCTATTGCCACAGGCGTTACGAAGCTGTCCGCTACGCTCACAGTCTCGCTTCGGCCTTCAGCCTCTCGCAGATTCACGTGGTCCACGTACAAGGCTGTGCTTCGGCCTTTGGCTTCAGACTTTTATGTGTTTTCTGTAAGATTTATTACACACCTCGAAGCGATAACACATTTAAAATTTCATTGCAATAGGAATTATCATTTCGATGTGATAGCGAAAATCACTTTTTTGGCCGCCATTTTGAAATGGCTCAATGGATTTTTATAACTTTTAGTATACAGATGGATGCCATAAAAACAAACATTAAAGTTTAGTTTCACTTTCCCAAAAAGGGGACTTGCCGTGTTCATAATTTTCTGGTTAAAAAATTTAACCGAGATATTGACAAACGTATTGACAAATTCGCACCAAATTTCATTAAAATCTGACAAAAATTCAATTTGTAGAGAATACAGACATATGCAACAGACTCAATGCAAGTTTTGAAAACTGCCCAAAACGTGTTCTGGGGGTCAGGATCGTTGCACATTTCATGGTCCCGGATCTGTGTATTACCATGAAGACGCAAGAATATCTCACGTCTCAAAGGAAAGCAAAAACTGCTCGACCCATATAGCAAGGTTAAACTGTAGCTTAAGAGAGGAACAGAGTAGAGTACATTGTGTGGGTAGTGGGAATAGTGAAGTGTTACGGTAAGGAGATAACTTGTAAGTACTTGAGTCAACCGGATCTCAATGTTTACTTCAAGGAACTCCTAATCTCATATTGACACTTCCGTATAAAGGGGACTTTATGGAATATAGTGTTGTATTTCGTTACACCTGATAGGTATGTTTACTGTAACTTTAACATTGTACGTTTACTTTGTTGACACGAGTTTTGGTTGGTTCAATATAACTCGTACAATATAACATTAAAAAACATAATTGTAAAAAAAATTTTTAAATTTAATATTTAACATGTAAGCAATTTCTACAAAGAATTTCAAAGATGAATTTTCTTAACACAATTCTAATCTACCCTTAAAGTTTTTTGTAGTGCATTACACTTTAGGATGATGAAATTTCAGCTTTATTTGTCATAAAATGTCTAAACATTTTAATATAAAAACTCTAATAATATTACCTACTGATCGAAAACTGGTGTATGTTAAAGAGCTAGGGAAGCTAAAGCTGACCTCATCCCAGACTGTCAATCACTTTGTCAAGCTGTTACTGAGTTATAATCTAGTCTCTGCCTCAATATCCGCTACCGACTATTAACGTCCTCGATAATTACTATTTTGCAACAGTTTATTAAAAATGTACGTAATATTAAAGAGTAACATTAAAATTTTTATCAATTTTATCAATATTGGATCAAATTTAATAGAAACACTGATAATTTGGAATAAACTATTGTTGTGATCCCTTGAAGTGTCATTGTTCCTTCGTGTTTGCTTCTGCGCAACCTGCGAGTTGAAATTTACTTTCACTCTAGTTATAAAAGAGTGAAAACCACTCCCAAACAGTGAAAATTGAGCCACTCTTAAATGAGTGGGTCAACACCCAAAAGGAAATTTACTTCTTTAATTTCACTATATCACTTTGGGATTTCACATCACTATTTCAGATGCCGACCACTCTCATGAGGTATTTTAAGGCAGGTGTGTCTTGACAAACTAAGGCCGACTTCTTCCGAATGGGTCATTAATTAATAGCCCAAACCAATGGAAATACAAGGACCAACGGCTTAACGTGACACCGAACGACGGTTGGTCTGATGTCCAAACGATGGTGGAGTTGATGCGGTATCTCAGATTCACTGCTTTACACCTAAATCATCCTCAAAACCATGACCATTTGAAGTTGATTACAGGACCACAAGTCCCAGTCATTTGTCTCGTTGGTTTAGTATATTTATGTAATAATTTAATTTTCAAGCCGATCACTCCAGTATAGTTTAACTACAACAATAAGCTTAAACATAAAAAATAGAATACTAGAAAACCTGTAAGTGTGATAATCATTTTTACCAATGAATACAGCCTTTATAGATTAAGTTTGTATATTGCCAGAAATAGTTAAGTCCTTTAACGTATCTATGGTTAACAGCGGTGCTTTACTTTCTATCTAACCTATTATTCATAGTTAATACTCCTCCTAAAGTATCAACACATAACCTTAAGTAGTAAAAACTCTTAAACTCAATCCCAAAAACTCATCCCCACAACAATCTTTTTGCGCAACCAGTTTGTTTTGGTCAGTTGCTCAACTCTTCGCCACATCGAGAAGTTCATTCCTGACTGGTTACGTTCAAAGGGTCTCGTCCACTAGCGGAGCTCTCAGCGTAGATGAGTGAATATTTAAGAACCCCATCAGCTATGCATAAAGCTTTGCGGAGCCTGCTGCCGACAACACAACACTTCTCTCTGTATAGACAGTTTAGCAGTTTAGGCCACTCTTCTTCGCAATTTAGAAGCCTGGTTTGATTATGCTGCTACTGAAGGTAGGGTTGCTGCTATCCGATGTTGATCAAACTCCTCCATGTATGGTTAAGAAAATTTTGAATTTTGATTATTGGATTGAGCCATTCCAATTGGTGCTTGTTGTGACGAGAAACACCCCTGCTTTTGTGTTTTTTTAGTCGTAAGCATTTACTTTAGCGGATCCTTGACGGATTGGTATCGCGCACGACTCTGGAGCTCATCACTCTGGTGGCAAGGGTTTGATTCCCGCAGTCACCACTTAAAATGTAATGTGACTATGTGGTGACGCTAGGTAAAGGTCGAGGTTCAGTGGTAAAGAGGACTTTGTAGTCCTAGCTTTCACCTCGTTAAACAAGACAAACTTTACCTTTTTAAAAGTTAACATTTGTGTACAACTAAACTTAAAACCAAAGTTTTCGTGAAATGAAAGGCGTGATCAAAACTATTCAGTACTTCATATGTAGTTTCTTTATAGTTAAGTTTTATTATTGCTAGAGTTATTATATTGTTCATAGTAAAGGTCAAGTACCATCATTTAACATAAAGTATTCGACAGTTCGTGGAAAAGAACCTCGCATTTCAAAATCTGTAAGCCGATTCCGTCTTCAGATAAACAGCAACCGATAACAGGAGAGAAAAATAAAAAATTGGCACAATATATTTGTAAAAGGTGTTGACAGTGTATATTATAGCCCTTCTCTCCTTGACCTGTTTGTAAACATGGTATAAAACCAGAGAAACCCACATCAAAGGAACATGTGTAACATTTCTTAAAACAACAACTTAGGTTTTACTGACCTGTAAAAGTATTTGCTGTTAACCACTTGATCTAACATTGTATTCCTAATCTCAAATTCCAGTTCGGTTGAACAAGTAAATCTCTTCAGTCTCTAATGAAACCAAAAGTGAGAATAATAAGCAGCATTAGGCAGTTTTATGGTGATCTTTATTAGCCTTCATTAACGTTCCAAGGCTGTTTACTCTAATCACTTCTCTTGCCGCAGTCTAAGTTGCGTTTATTTTTACACTTTCCCTCAGAAGATCAGGTTTACGAGACACTCAGAAGTTATCGAAATTTAGGATTGCTTTTATGTTATATACAAAATCTTTTAACTAACAATAAAAAAACCACCAGTAACAACAATGTAGTCATGGATAACGGTTGCAAAATTTTCCAGGAACCATCAATAAATTCCTCTAAGCTATAAACCTCTTTTGAAAAAAAAGTTTTTTATTTTGTTTTAAACATGTTGAAATTTTTGTAATTTTGTATTTCTATTGGTAGTTTGCTAAATAGCGTGGCACCCGCCTTTAAATATAGCAGGTAAAATAATTTAGAACTGTGTTTCTTACAGTCATGTGAAATAAAAAAAAAAGAAATGAAATCTGCAGTCTTTATTATGTGGCGACGTTAGGAATATAAAGTCCTCTTTTCCATTCAACCACCATTCTTAATATAAAATAATTTACAATATATTACATCATATTCAATAACACTTAAAACTAAAAATGAAACAAAAATGAATACAATCTTAAATTCGATCATAGCTAAAATCAAACAAAACTGTGAAGATATAAACACCAAACAATTAAAATTATAATTACACTTTAAACCCTTTAGCTACATTCACACATTTGCCAAACTACGCGAGCCACCAAAGCGCCACCTATCAACCCCCGTGTCAACCAACTCTTAACCTCCGCCCCAAAACGGGCCCGACTTTTGATAATTTTGATCTCGTTTGGACGTGTATGCCTGTTACGACAAAGGATTTATTGAATACTTTAGATCTATGAGTAGGAATTGATAGAGATAGCTCGCCCATTCTGGTTGCATCCCTATGGATTTGAGACATAAAAATGAACTTCTTATGCTTCTATAAAATCTAAATTTAACGCTAATTTATTCCTAATTCAAGCTTAAACGTGTTTAAAGGTATAAAATGTGTGTGCGGAATTGGTAATGATAGTAAACACGGTACGAGGCACTCAGAACAATTAAAACACTTTATATTATTAGTATTATTATTTAAAGCCCTATAGAGTTACCGTCCTCCCATACGCCGTATGTTGTGCTGTACCGGATTAGATACCTGAGTCCAAGTTTGCCGATAACTATGGAGGCACGTGAGCAGGGGACTGAAGAAGATAACCCGTATTTACTGGCCTCACATTGTGTAACCCGGTTACAGGATTGTGTAGACTTTGTGTAGACTCCACCTCGGATACTACAGTATCTGACTGCCGAGTACAGAGGTCAAACTAACAACATGTTGTGTTTTATTCATTGTTAGATACAACCAATGCGAACAATGACAAGAACATTGTTGGTTTACTAATTTAAAAGTTCTTATCAATGTAAAAAAGAATGTAAAGTCGCGCGCGATTCGAACCGCCACGAATGTATTTAAATAAATAAATAAAAATTGCGTTGAACATTACATGTTTCATAGTGTTAAGTATTAAAATTTTCATTATCGTATACATTAGCATTCACCATCCAAGTTAGGATCGTGTGCCATACGTTTATATTATAGAATGCTTCTTCTCAAGCGAACCGCTCAATTTGGGAGTCTGTTGGGCCTTACGTTCATGAGCTAACCACATATTCCTCTTCGTAGATAAAATGTGTTTCCTGGTGCACGACTAAAACCACGTTCTGACCGATGAAAATGAAAATTTGATGAGCCTCCGTAGAGAGGTGTGGAAAGTCGTCATCAGTACCTGAGTTGGGCAATATATGCTGTCTCAATCCCCTACGAATGTATTTCTGTTTTGGCTTAGCTATTTTGTTTTAAATGGTAGATAAAATTAAACTGTCGATGGTTTCATTGCTTGCAGGAGTCAATCGAAAATTGGCAAAATTGTCAGGTAAGATTTTACAAGGATTTTACAACAAAAACAATACCTATCAGTTGGTAGCCTAAATATTTGAGAGTTCAGTTCCTGATCATTCTTTTGATTCAATCAATTAATAGTCATATACACTATGTAAAAAATGAATAACTAAACTGATAAAAAATGTGTAATGTAATGTGTTTCTCTTCACACAAAACAACCAAATTCACTAAAAGTGTTGTCTGCAAATTATTTTACATTCAAACTACTACGGACGTAATTTATATGAAAAAATTCCGAGACACCTTTATTAGAAACATCGGAACAAGCTACTTGAGAAATAAATCCCGAGTGTTCTGAAATCCTTTTGAAAGCAGAATAATAAGTATCATTATCAAGTTTTATAGCTTTGTTTTGCGGTTCGTTAGCGATAAAATAATGAAACGCTTTCTCAAGAGTTCGAAGAATCGAACTCCATTTAAACTTTGACTTGGGTCTATCAATCGTCGAACAAGGTTGGTAAAGATCGTTTTGTTCAAGCTAATAGCCCGTAACTTACCAAAATGTTCTCTAAGACTTAAATAAAATATTTCATTTTATCAAAAATCACACCTTCTCAGGAATTTTTATTGTATTACAATATATTTTGTGAGTATTTCATGTTTCTTACATTTATATTCTTAGGTTATAGTAGAAATGTAGCCTATTAGTTCACATTGCAAGGTGCATTCCTATAAATTGTGTTTTACACTGGTTTAAAATCGTAATTATAATGTTTTCAAACTTGTGTTTAACGTTGATGTTATTAATTGGTAAAATAAAACCCCAATATAATATACAAATTTGAGAACGGGATTTTGAACCCGGGTCTTCCCTTGCCGGGCGGTGTATCTATTTCTGCTTTCAAATAAGTACTTAATTCTGAATGTTTATGAAACACTGTTGTGACTCAACAAGCTGGAAATATTACAAACAGAATTTAAATACTGTGTCAAATATAATAATTATTATTTTTATGCTAAAACTAAACATAAAAGGGTATAACAGAACAAATTCTATATTTGGTTTTAAAATAGAACCTTTTCAAGAGAGATAAAATGGTACGAAACTAATAACTAACTGCAACTAACTAATTCAATGTAATAAACACATACCATTTCATACAAGTTTTATGTAGTAGAAATGTATTAGCACGACACATACCACTGCAGCTGAACTATTTATTTACTTTGATTTTTATTGTTAAAGTAATCAATTAAAGCTCCTGTTTTACGCACAATAATAATAATTTTTAAGCAATAATACAGCAAAGGTGATGGTCCACCTTATCTTTCATCAGTTAGGAATTAGTATCGATTATGAGTCAACTAAATGCTATAAGCGAGTAGGCTGAACAACATTGAGATCAATAGTTATGAGTAGTTTTATTTACAACTAGCCTTTCGGATTAAAGATCGTCAAAACAAACTTTTCCTTCCTTGGAAATAAAATCGCAGTTTTAGCACATATGCTTAAACATCTGTTTTAGAGCAAAGTTACAAATCTTTCGTTGGATAAAATATTCTTAAAGCTATTTATAGCTTGTTTTATACGTTCTGCAGTTTAGCATAAAGCTATAATCAGTTTTTTCTAAAAGTGAAGCTAGCCTCACTGTCAACTACGAGTCGTGAAGTTTGCACTCAAGACACGTTTCTCCAGAAGTGTTTCTGCACTTGAATTTAATTTTACTGCTGTGCAAGGAATATTCCTGCTTATTTCCATGTTGGCACGGCACAATATTCAGTGCACTCATATTATATGGAATATAATTGTGATGGTTTTTTTACATTTCGTTGCTTTATAGTTCATATTTGGAAATTTATTCTATGAGTTCAAACCGTAAGTTTCGTCCAATTTTATTTAAATTAAATATATATATATATATATTTTAGAACTATACATCAATAAACAAAGAATTTTGACAATCCATCAAGTCGTTTTAAAATGATGGCAAAAAATGAAACATGATTTTTCGAGATAACAGCGGAATGAGTAGTCCGATTTTTATGAAGTTTAAAATATGTTTTCCTTCCGTGATATGTAGTATTACTTTTAGTAAAAAAACGCCGTAATTCTGAGGTTGAGGCCGAAGCGAGGCATCAGCGTAACGAACAGCCTCGTAACGCCCGTGACCATACAGAGGCCAAGGAGAGGCCGAAGGCCGAAGCGATTGTGTGTGTGGAGCGAATTGGAGTAACAAATTGCAAAGGGAATTCGATTCACTCATGCCAGCGGCTTTAACGCCTAGCTGCGTGTCGGCCTGGTTTTACTACAATATTACTCCAAACATCTCTGTAATCTTTATTCAGAACTGTAACTGTTTTAATCTTAAAGTGAGTAAAAGAGTCTAATCATTATCAACTACCCATAGAAACCTGAATTTTAGTTCAAATCAACCCAATTTTTGATTGAAAGTAACATCCTGGTAAATTTTAGCTTGATTAAGAGCTTGATTTATCTTTCACAAAGTAAGTCTTTTCCTACAGTTTTCAAAGTTTTGAGATACAGCGAGATACTCCAGATAGCAAAAATAAATGTCCCCTAGTATAGTTGTAGTTATACTGAGTACACTAAATTAACTGTGATGATTTCAAAGTAACAGGCAAAACCGTTCTACGCAAAGCTACACAAGTTACGCAAAGCTCATAATTACGTACACTAGCAACGTGGTTGACGTAACGAGTTTGAAGTTGAGAAACTAACTGTTCTAGTTTTCAGTAATTAGTTTATGAGTTGAAAACTTCATTTGTATTAACCCACACAAAGTGAGATTGGTTAATAAAGGAGAGCCAAGTGAAGCACGTCAGCGAATCTGTTTGAAAGTTTCAACCTTATAAACCAATATCAATCACCAACTTCAACGCTTATAATCTTGTTTGCGCAAAGTTGCTCCTTCAAATCATTACCTTCTTTGTTGTTTTTATTTTCTCGATTCATCATAACTCATTGTTTTAACTCTAGGGATAATATTCTTAGAAGATCTTATCTAGAAATTGAAACTTTACTACTTAGATAGAAAAAACAAACAAAAGTAGCACTTTCAGGATTTTTAGTTGTGTATCTGCATACATTTATCAAAAGTACACTTTTTAATTGTGAATTTTACTTATATATTATAGTGTATACAAACTTGGCAATGCTAATAGTTCATGTAATTAACTGGCTTGTTATAAGTTATCAGTTTAAAACGCCGTATCCATTCCACAGCTTGATGGATGAAAACAGCACACTCTCATCACCCAGGTACTTTAACATTAACCAGGATAAGCTGATATCAGTTAGTGCTTGACTTAACTTTGATCAAAGAACCCATGAATAACAAAGTGTAGGTGAACACGTCGATACCTACTTTCCACCCCTTGTTCACCATGTTTACATATTGGCTTGGTTTATACAAGAACTTAGCAAGGTATCATCCACTTCAACGTAAACATATTGTCTATCGGTGAAGTTTCTCGTATCACCTCAGTACTACGTGCAAAGTTCAAAACGTCAAGTTAGGGAATTCTTTAAGAGTGTACCTGTCGGCCATTTTGTTTTTGTTCCATAAGAACAATGTAAAAGCAAGCATTTTCTTGATACATCTCACGCCTACAATTTTCATCGGATCTCTTTGAAATATGTTTTATTTAACAGTTGACAATGTAATGCAGTGTCTCCACAGACCACCTTTTTGAAGCTTTGACTAGTTTACTAGTAAAATCGAGAAATTCAAATGCAAAGTTTCTTTAACTTTAGATATATGTAACGATCTTACAAAGAGGAAAATAAAAATTCGGTTCAGTGGAGCCACTAAAACATTTAATGCACTTTAAAACAAAGTGTGTTTAATTAAAATTGTGGATGTAAAGTGTCCCAAGAAAGCTTGTACATTGTTTTATGAGACGAAAGTTCAAGGTCACAGCCACTACTGCGCACTTTTAAGGGGATTAAAATATTGCGTTCGGGAATCCTGGTAAACACTAGTTGTCTATGTTTGTTAACACCTTATGGTTTATTGAAGGAGCAGTTGCTACGTACTCGTATTGAACGGTATGCTTCGTTGTAACCAACATAGTTTAAAAACTCAGTTAGATTAAAATTATTATAAAGCTCAGTAGCCCGAAGAAAAGAAAAACGCTTTTCCGTTAGGTTAAAAGCGGTGCTATACATTACACCGTTTAATAACCTTCCAAAATAGTACTATTCAAATAAGTTTACTTTGCAGCTATTTATTTTACAATAACGACTTTTATAGGGTGGTGAAAAATTACTCGTCATTTAATTGTAATTATTTCATTTATTCGCTATACTAAACTAAATTTATCTTTAAAATAAATGCTAGACATGTTTTCCGCCATGTTTTCAACTATTCCTGAACACGTTTTGAGGGGTGATATCTATTAGAACTAATGTAATGTTTCGCTTCAGATTTTGAACACTTTGAGGCGGTGACCTGAAGTACTTTTCAGAAATGGTTAGGAATGGTTGCAAACATGTTTATACAATTGGAATATGTCAAACTCGATGGCAGAAAACATTTTGAGCATTTAGTTTTAGGGTTTAGTCAGTTTTGTATAGCTAACAAAAGAAGTACTTACCATAAAATGACGAGTACCTTTTATGGGCCACCCTGGACTACCCTGCATCGTAGACAATGTTCTAAACTGCAGTGTTAAAGCCTTTACAACTATTGGAGGGGAGTGGACATTAGAAAAACGCTGTATACGACGAACGATGTACTTAAGATTTCTCAACATCGGAGCTCAAAGATATGCTAAAATTAATTGTAGATGTTGCAACAACAAGGTTTAACTACGACAGATCCAAGTATGGGAACCAATGTCGCCATTGTGCGAACACTGAGACATATAGTTTTGAAACTCTACCCCATATTCTTGGAAAATGTCCACTCTGCGACCTTTTAAGAAACCAAAGACATCATAAAATCAGAAGTTTAATGGCAAATGCGTTAAGGAGAAAAAGTTATGGTGTCTACGAAGAAATTGAAGGTTTAGCTCAGGTTTATTTCATCTTGGCTATCAAGAGAAAACCGAATGAGGCTACATTTTTGACCCAAACAATCCGTTTTGAAAAGAAAAATCCCAACCATTAGAAGTAAATGGAGAAAAAAAGGAAATTTACGATCAAACCAAAGAATTCATTCAAGACAAATACATAATTAAAAAATTGAAATATTTGGACTACTAATTGGCTCAAAAGAGACATCTAAATTCTTCAGTTACATTTGGACAACCTTCAAATTAGAAAAGAAAGTGTAATTTGAAATTTCAAACATCGCAATCAGATCTAGCGTATGAAATTTAACAAACTATTTGTATAATTTAGAAAACTCATAATCTTATATTTAAATTTCTTGGGTTAAATGCATCCTTGGCATTTGTGCAACTTATTTACATAATAAGAATGTGCACATTTATTAAATAGATGTTCTTTATATATATATATAAAACTCTTCTAGCTGAAATCATTCGTACTGCAACCACTAAAACAATCCAATAAAACGACAAACAAGCCTGACTCGCCTATAAACACTACTGCGGCGTGGACTCCAGTAACGGTGGCGTGGACTTCGATTTACTGTCGCTTATCGAGTTACTTATTGAGGTCGTTCATTAACTCACGGCTTTTCTTTCAGCCCTCAGACCACGCCCACAATCTGCTTCATTGATTTGTCATCAAGCGGGTAAACGATTAGAGCTGTAACTCCAGTGTTTACTGAACACTAAACCTTTACTTTTAGAGGTTAATATTGTTCACACATTTTCAACAATACTAAGATCAAAACACCGAATTAATATACTATAAAGCCGGTTTTACAGGTGACTGAACGAGTAAATGTGTAGGCATTTCCTGGCATGTTATACATTTGGAAACAAATGTCCTACACATTTTGTATTTAACACTTTTTCCCACCTCTGACGGTTTCATTGGTACATCATTTTGAAGTTAAATTGTCCAAAATCCAACTTTTCAATGTACAGGGTATTTGGTTTCTTTGTTACGGTACTTATCAACCACTTACACATATAAAATTTAATGCGCCCAAAATACGGGGCCGCAGGGCGAGTCTGGGTCTTGGGGTTGCAGCCCCCAGGCGAGCCCGAAGGGCGAGTACGTACAGAAAAAAGGTATTTTGTAGTACTAATGAAAATTAGGATATAACTACTTCCCTAGATGAATTTTATGTCAAAAGTTACTAAAGGTATTTAAAAGGTGTTATCTAATTCATTGTGTCAGTATAACGAAAGTGTGAAGTGGCGCTCTGCTATATTGCGTATGACTGCCGAGCCTCACAAAACCAGTGATATAAGGAACTAAACTGTGAAGAACTCTTTATAGTTTAAAGTATTTATATAGTTTAGTACAACCGATCAATCGACCTTAATGTAATTTTGTAAAATCAAAATGTAGTAAAATTTATTTCGTAACAGTTTGGGTTGTTTTAACAAGGCGAAGTTAGGAGTACGAAGTCCTCTCTACCACTCAACCTCGACCTTAACCTAGCGTTGCATCACCTCATAGTCACTTTACAAATTGTAAATGGTAACGGAAGGTATCGAACCCGAGCTCCGTAGTTGCGCGCGTTATTAACCAGCCACGAATCCGCAAAACAAAACCTATTCCGTAATAAAAGCTGAAACATTTTAAAAATCGTGTGCGTGTCCCTGCAATGACGTCATATTCGTGCAACACACCCTGTATAAGAATAGCCCGTATTCTCAGACACCGCTGTTCTGAAATATAGCTTCTACAGCATTCATTAAGAATGCGGTTCACGTACTGCAGAACGTGCGTGCTGCTCCTTTTCCCTGACTTATATTTCGTTTGTACACTTTTTGCTTCTCTTCCTTCGGTGACAATTTTCATTACCCGTATAAATTTATTTTAATGTAGCTAAATAATGTTTTTGACTGTATCGTTTATAGTTTGCTTTGAAGATCTTGTGAAAATCTTATTAATGAAACCAAAATATTATCGTGGTGATTGTTTTTCATAAAAAATTAATTGAGTAGTATTCTTTAAGAACGTAGCTAATATAGTTTTAAGAGTACTTGCGTTTTTCATGGAATTGGGTAGCCGACACAAACATGAGCATGTTATTGTCATGTTTAAGAACTGATTAAAAGTAAAACTTGTTAACCGAACTGAAACTTGAACTTGAATCTCTTACTCGCTGGTCGAGTATGAAAATTACACCATCCCACTCCCTTTTTACGTTCTCAAATTTAGAAGTTTTTAAATATGATATTTTTATTGATGATTATCTGAAACATGTGACTGTCAATAGAGACTTTAAATCAACAAGCTAAATTCAACTTGCCACTTGTCAAATTATTAACAAACATGTGCAATTATGCCTAACGAGTACAACAAACTGGTCTATTGAACCTATGGGACTGTCAACGCGGATAGCTTACTTTTTACCAGGGAGGAATGCATGCACTTGTATGCATGCATAAGTGTGAATGAAACATATTTCATTTAATTTGTAATACATGTTTTGTTTTGCAACATAAAACTTAATGTACACTGCATTCAAATGTTGTATTGTATAGTTTAAGTGCTAAATTACAATTTTTTTTGAACGCACGGATTCGCGGTAGTGCTTGTGGCTACATTTCGGCCAAGTATTTGATTTATTTAGCCAGTTTTGCACGAATAAAGAGATCCTGTTTCAACAACAATGCAGTAATCATTCTAAAACTATTTGAAATCAACTGGGTATTATCAGTAGATGTTTTGCCCCACCCTGTACAAAAACAGCATCAGATCTCAGAGGGGAGAAGGTTTGTCATACTCGTCTTGTAGTTAGCAGTAGAGACACGTCTCTCGCCAAGTGTTTCTCCAGTTCAACTTAATTTTACTGGTGTGTAAAGAATACTCAGCCTTACTCTCGCATCTTGTTAAATTACCATCTCCATCTTACGTTGACAGAATTAATATTCATTCTGCTTACTGGGTTTGCAGAATTCGTGCTTTTTTATTCAATTAATATTCAAAGTCATACTTGAGTTCTTTATCAAGCCATATTAACAATTTATATGTATTTGTCAATTCATACATTTGTTCTTAACCATTACTGTACTTTGTTTTGAAATTGAATTAAATTTACTGTTGAAAGTTAATAGCCTATTACCATTGACTTTCCATCCTACACGCTTGGTGGGATGGAAAGTCAATGCTATTACCATAAAATAAGGATTTGAGAGTTGTCTGAATTTGTTCGACTGCGTCAAAACGTTGAAATAAAATACAGTGTCTTTTAAATAGAAAAACTTTAAACGCGTATTAAGTTATTATTTCTATTGATGAGTTAATTACCACTATGTAGAAAATTTTTGTTTAACTAGCTGACTGTGTTTGCTATTGGTATATTGTAGGAAAACAATACTTTAATAAGCTTGAATAACAAAAGAATAGATAGTTTTATTTTCATATATATTTGTTTAAATCACAGTGTCCTACTTTACTTACAAACTTAGTTTAGTTAAGACATCAACCCCCTCGTTTTAAATAGTTCTATAAAGCTCCTTGCAAGGTGCCCTTTATTCTAATATGCTAAGATGTGCATGTCTTTAGAGTAATCCTTTGGAAATAATATGGATAAAATACATCTAAAAAGGAAGGCGATTAAAAAATGAATTTGGAATTGATTGCGTCCTAAAGATACTTAACGGATTTGAAATAAAAAACAAAATAAAAACGAGCACCATTTGATTGGCAAATCTACAAAGGGACACCCTGTATACTATCACTGAAACAAATAAAATAACCTATTACTCTCGAGAACTTGTTAACACTTTTATTAGAGCTATTTAAGTTAAAAAGTAGTGGAAACAAGTTGCGAATCGACTTCGAGGTAATCCTTTTTCTTTAACTTCAAACTTATTGACCTAGATTAACTATTCTGCACCAACACACACACTTTTAACCAAGTATGTGTAGAACTTACAACATATAAGTTACTCTTTGGTTGTAGCTTCGCATTCTTGTAAAGTCTCTCTCATATCTAAAAGCATATATTATGGTGTTCATCTTACGAAGGTGAGATATTTAAATTTAGGTTTTGCTTGGAACCGATCCGCCAATCTAGCCTATTCGAAACCAAAGGTGGTAGTGACAAAATAGCTTTTGCTAGCGTATTCCCAAAAGAGTAGAAGTAGAGCTGTGTAGAGTTTGTAAGTATAAACAAAAGCATTATTGTATAATGTAACAGTATTTTGTAAAGTTTTGGATTAATAAAGGCTTTTATTTATATTCATTTCTACCGCCTAAGAGAACAAAACAGTTTGCAGTTTTGAGCTTCTCAACACCTCCCGGATCAAATTTATTTATGTCACTACTGTACAACATGTCACATTTTGTGAAATTTTCACGAACACAAATGTTCCTTTCGTAAATAAGTTAAGTTCGTTAACCTACAAAATTGGTCAGCCGGAAGTAATTTTTGGGAGAGGGCGTTCCCTAAAAATCAGTGTTCATGCTATAAAAACTGTATCTATTAAACTTAGTATAAATACTCGTATTAATGTAACCGTATCCAAAAAACAACAAAACACGTTCAGCTAGAACAAAATGGCAGCGGAAAATAGTTTTCCCCCGCCATCGTTTTTGGTACACGTATTGGGTAAGGTACGAGCGAAAAATTCCAAAGTAAATTTCGTCGAAATAGGATCAAAAGCGCAGTTTGTATTGCACGGACCCCAATTTGTAACAGAAAACGCTTCAACGAAAGAGCACTTCCAGTTTAACACATCCCCAGTGAGAGGAAATCCGCTAGGATTCACGGTAGCACCCATGACTACGAGTCGACTATGTTTTTACACTTAAGATAAGCTTCACGGTAAGGCTCACATGACTGATATAAACTAAGTGAGGTTTTTAACAGCCTCATTCATTATAAACTCACGAGCATGGAGACGTTACCACTAAACGCAGTCGTTTATCTTTTAAATAAGCCCGTTAAACGCACATCATTTTTGGAACAAAATCCACTTGCTCTGTCTAAATAAATAAATAAATCATTTATTGCGGAAACATTTACATGCTATGCAATCGTCAACTATTATTTTGAATATCTAAAATTTTCCATACATACTGACATCGAAGTCCCATTCAAACATACATTTTGTTCATTCACTCGCTCTCTTTCAATCGAACTGTCCACTATAGCTCTTTTATCAGTTAGTGTTTTCCACGTTCTCCCAGCTATGTGCCATAAACTCGTCTGTGTTGTAAAATGCTTTCGCGACCAAAACTGCTTTTAGACTAGTTTTGAACGCCTTAGGCGTTGGAGCACTTTTGATGGAATTTGGTAGCCGGTTGACAAGTTGAACTCCTGCCTGAGAAGGCAAACGTTTCGCGATCGTCTGGACTGCTTTTTGCAAAACAAAAATCCTTGAGAAATTTGCATTTGAGCAACCACCCCACAATGTTAATCCGTAGGAAAGATGTGGGTAGATTACTCCGTAGTACGCCGTCATCAGTACCTGAATTGGGCAGTACTCGGACAGTTGCCTCAAAACATAAATGCCTGATGCTAACTTTCCACAAACACTGTCTACATGACAATCCCAAGTCAACCCTCGATCAAGGTGTATACCAAGGAATTTTGTCGAGTAGACTTCTTCAATTTCAGTATCGTCCAACATGACTGTTGGATTATTACCTGATATTGTTTGTCTCAAACAAAATTGAATGAATGACGATTTCGTTGGATTTGTTTTGAGGTTGAGCTCATTGAAATGTTGAATTGTGCTGTTGAGCTCAACAAACGTAACGTGTTCGAGTTCTTGGATGGATGGTGCTTTGAAACACAGAGTCGTGTCATCTGCGTACTGGACAATTTGTCCCTTTTGTACCGATGAGCCAACATCGTTGACGTAGAGCAGGAAGAGTAGGGGACTTAGTATGGAGCCTGGGGACTCCATAGCTCAGACCTCTGATCGTACGTCTGAAATTTCGACAAATTGCGTTCTATTACTAAGGTACGATTTATCCACTTGAGTGGTACTCCTCGCACCCCGTAATTTTCTAGTTTGTGAATCAAGGTGGTGTGATCGACACAATCAAACGCTTTTGATAAGTCGAGGAATACACTAAGTGCAGTTTCTCGACTTTCGACAGCCTCTACTATCTTTTCGACTAGACGCACCACTGCGTCTATTGTCGACCTACCATTTCGGAGTCTTTTTGTCTAGTCTTATTCTTTTGTTCTAATTAATTTGTTCCTTTATTTCTCTTATTGGCACAACCCATTTCAATTGTAAAATAATATAATATGTACCGTACATATTTTAAGGGGTTTAAAAATAATACATAAACGTAGAAGATACAGATAGTTAAAAACATTCAAAACATTATTACTATTTTAAATTAGTTCTAGATTCGTTATAACATTGCAATTATGGTCAAGCCAAGATATTATTAAATTAGCATATTCATAAAATCAATAACAGTCTAAGAACCTCGATTTAAAAACTATTAAGCCCAAAGTGACGGCCCTACAAATAACCAAGCGGTATACTTGCTTGAATTGTAGTAATCAGGATGTATCCTTAATGTAATTTTTTAAACTATTAAGAAACGTTATGTATTAAGTGGACACTTTTCAACTTTCGAAAGAAAAGTACTGACACAATATGAAGATATATTAATATCACAACTTTAGCTTTTATTTTATTACACACTTATGGGTTTAAAAGGTCTAGTTTGTTTTATTAGGATGAATAAAATCACTCCCTTATTAATTTCAACATTGTCAGTTTTTTATCTATTAGGCTCGGAATAAAGGTTACTTATTGAGTCACACAGTTGTTTGATCGTCTCACGTATTTCACTTGGGTGCACTTTAGGGTTATACGAGTTTCCACTTTGAGGTATAAAATATAGTTTTATAGTCCACTGCAGTCAACTATAACTATTCACTCGTGCAATAAAAGCTAGGCTTTACAGACAATCACTTAAATCATAAATCTACGACTAAATATCATCTTGTTTGGATCTTAGTTAATAATACTTTAAGGTGTGAATATTGTTTTATGATTCAACCTAGAAGTATTTGCTATTTATAACTTATAATCAACTTGAAATAAAAACACTGTAATTAAATCCTAACTCTTTAGTTACTACATAAAGTCAAAGTGTTAAATTTGAATTTTGTATTTTAGCAAACCAAACCGATTGACCTTTGCCATTTTATAAAGTACATGAATTTGAATTACTGCAAGTAGAGTCAAACTTGTCAATGTAAACAACGCTCGTGCTCATTTATTCGTTGGTTAAAACCCACTTTTATCTGACAATTTCAAATACATTTTTGTCCAGAAAGGAATGCTTTACTCCTTAGCAAGTTGTACTAGTAGATTATTTTAAACTATTTTATAGCACCTAAACATTTTAATGAGTAAGGAGTAAAATCATTTGAACCTCATCAGTTTACAAATTATAAATGGCAAGTAATGTTTTCCATTTATTATTTGTAAACTGATTATGTTCAATATGAACAAAACATGTCTTTCATTAAGTTTTAAATATACAGGTAAAAAGTGGATTTGTACAAACTACGATCAATTTATTCAATACAGAACATATCCACAAAATATACGGCTCAACAGTCAACCATTCAAATGAGTTGTAAAAATAAAAATTATTAATGGAAGAAAAAATATTACACAATTTAAAATCGAAACTATAGAATAAAATGTTAGTCAAATAATGAAATTCAGCTTGTCACGAATTCTTGATCCTTTTAAACCACTATTTAGTTCTGTTAATTGCGATGATATTAACATTTTCTTTGTATTCAAGACCATAATAATCTAAACACCACGTAGATTTACAATGTGTTCGAATAACACAACCATTCGCAAGACATATGGCAAATCTCTGATGAAGGTTCGTTGTACTTTAATTAGTAAATCTGTTAAAACATCTAAATACTGTTCTTTGTTTAAAGTTTGTTGTGAACTAATTTTGCATTTAGTGACCATTTAGTAACTATTATTTAGTGAGCAAGACGAAACGTCGTGACTCACTTACTATGAAAAATAACCGCAACAATAGTTTAAACTCTGATCTAAAGACTAGTTATCTGGTTGCTCAAAGGTTTGCCGATGGATGAAAGATACAGTGAGGGGGAAGTGGGAGAGAGAGAGAGAGAGAGCAGACAACGTATTACAGTAATTCTGTTAATTGATGGCATTAACTAGCGCACACTGTTCAAGCACTCTAGCCTTGCCCTGGCTCGTAAGGTATGCACGCTTCCCTTCACTCTGATTCTGGCTCCTTTACATGTATATGTGAGTTAGTGTACAAGTGTAAGGGTATAAATTTAAAGATATTAATTTGTATAAACGCTAGAGAGCTAATTTACGATAAATAGTGTAGTGGTCAGGAAAATCGTCCGGCAAGCGAGAGACCCGGGTTCAAGTCCCGGTTCGGTCCAACATTTTCGTCTTCAAATTTGTTTAGTATAAATTTGTATACTTGCACAAGAAAGTAAAGTCTGAATTATAAGACAGAGGAGGTATAAGAAAAAAATGATTTTGGGTGTGTAATCATGTTGATTATAAAAATCCATTACATATGACATGACAATAATGTTGAGCTGTAAAGATAGTTCAGATTATTATTTTCATGTAATAAGTGATTACTTGAAATGTGCTATTAATGCGTTCTATACCTTGAGTTTTATTATCACAAATAATCAAGTACGAGTATATAGTTTAAATATCAACTTAAATAAATCGACGGAAAACTGAACTCCTTGATTGACACAAAGCATCTAGAAAACCCTAAATCATTAAAAATCAATACGAACCCTTCATGGAGTATCTTAAATATATTTAAAACCAATAAAACATGCTAAATAAAGTATAACTTCAACATACATTTTACTTAAAATTATTACTTAAATCGCACCTAATCTTTAGGTAGTTATAAGCATGAGATTGCTAAGCCTAAGTAAGGTTCAGTAACGTTGATATATGTTCAAAGTTTCACAATAATCCATCACCGCGTTTCAACAGCTCGGATTAGATAATTAGGGCTATATGTTAGGCCTTAGAATACAACAATCCTCACGAAACAGTCCTTTTAGATAACTAGAACATAGATTCTGATCTCGGACTCTGACTTAGAAACCAAAGATAAGAGACTCAAACAACTTACCACGTCACTTCTGAACAAATATTAAGTTAAAACCCCAGCGTTGAATGACTCAGCAATGATACACAATGTAGATATAAGATGAAGAAATAGCACAATACATTGAAACGTGGTGAAGGAGAGCTTGCTGAGCCGAATGTAAGCCATAACTATGAGAGGAAGGTGTGACGGAAAACTCAATGTACTTGTGCCGTATTTACAGCCACTGTTCCCTTTTACAAGCTGGCAATAACTGTATTGTTGTGTCTTGGCTTTTATATTGTCTGCGGCTTTTGCTCAAGTCTATGAAACTGTATCACTTTCAAAAAGTGCTGGTAAATTTACGAACATATTGGCTAATAGTTTTGAAGCCTCTTATAAAACGTTTTCTGATTCAAGAGAAACTACAATGAAACTATTTGTATACGATACTTTACAGATTTTTACGTTTGAAAAGACTTACGAAAAAATGCGTTTAAACTTCATTTTATGATACTTTTTGAAGGAAAACATGACAGCAAGGTTTAGTTAGCTTTCACAACTTGTTAACCAAATTTGACATATTTAAGTTGTTGTAATGATACAATTACTATTATTTATAGTATGTTTTAAAACTAACTAAAACATAACATGTTTATCTTAATATAATGAAGGTTTACTATACAATAAATACATGTAATAACTATTCATTATATTTGTCTTTTGCAATTACGAAGTGGGTTCAAATTAATGGATCTTTTTCAGAGGATCGTTACATATACAGGATACATATACTTTCAGGATACTTACAAGATACATTTTTCATTGTTCTTGCATAAGGAACCCACCCCGAAGTTTGGCGCCCTATTTTAGATTCACCCTGTATAAAAAGATATTCTGCCACCATATTGGTCAGGCTAAACGGATTTTATTGGCTAAACAGAGAAGCCCTCTTGCTTCGCGACAAAAAAAGGTATTTCCGGGTTTACCGATTTGACTGGTAATAAACTCAACCTAGAGGTTTACTAAAAGAATTATTTCGTGAAATTGGCAAAAATGTAACCAGTAGGGTGGTTGCCAGGGTCAAAAAGGGGTAAAATAAAAGGGATAAAACCGGTGTAATTGTTACCGTATTTTAAGGAATTCACTAGGATTCACGGTGGTCCTGTCGCCACCATCTTGGATAAGTCAGCCCGCAGAGAGTAGCGACAACGTTTTATTCCGATAGCCCTTCTATATTTTTCTGAACCCGATGTTGTGGCTACATGCCGGGTGGATTTGTATTTATAACAAGCAGTACGTTACAACCAATTCCACTATTTCTCTAGTACTTCCCGTTTTAATCACTGTTTAAAACAAATAGACGTGTCTGTGAGTTTGTTAAAAGCCAAGAGGGAGTGCTTGTGGAGCTAATGCCGGAGATTTCAGTAATGTTGTCGATATATTACACTTTCCTCTCGGGGCTCAATGAGCTACCTCATTAAGCACTACTTGCCTCCAACACTCGGTGTATTAACTAGATTGTAGCCTCACTGACTGAAACCTTTCACAAGTCACCTAGTCTCACATTCTACATACTAAATGTAATGCAATCTTTAAATGTTGAGAAAGCGTAGTTTCATTGATGTGCGAATGTAAAGGCAAAAGATAAAGTTTGTATTGTTTAACGAGGCGAAGTTAGGACTACAATGTTCTTTCTACCACTCAACCTCGACCTTTAACTAGCGTCACCATACAGTCACATTACAAATTGTAAGTGGTGACTGCGGGGATCGAACCCGCGCCACCGGAGTGATGAGCTCCAATGCGTGCGATACCAATTTACCACGGTTCCACTAACGTGGGTGAAAGTTTGTGATTAATTTCACAATATTCTAATTTTTAAGTAGGTAAATTTATTTTTTAATTTCAAGTTATTGTAATTGATTAAAATTTTACCTCATATTTCTTCACACTAGGTTTAAGTAGTTTTAATATACGATTAAAACTGGGACCGATTTTTTGTTTCAATTGTAAATATTGCCTTGTATTTCTCGTATTATGGTTAAGTGAAAGCGAGAATTTTATAATCCTAAATCCGACAATACTAAAGTCGTATTTAATTTAATTTCATAGGTGTGGCTAATGATTGAGAAAGGAATTGTTACTGTAGTAAGCATACATGTTTGAATGTAACTATTCAAATTGAAGCCTTTGTCATATATATTCTTTTAGACAATGTGGCGACAATTAGAACGGACCCGTGGCAGGGTGGTATCGTTCGCGAAACATCGTTCCGGTGGAACGGGTTCGATTTCCACAGACACTTATTACAATTCTCTCAACTATGCGGTAATAGTTCATTCGGTAAAGGTCGAGGTTGAGTTGTAGAAAGGACTTTATAGTCCTTACTTAGCTCTATTAATTAAGAAAAGGTATCTTTACCTTCTTAAAAATAGTTTCTTTCTGAAAAATCTACAAAATAACGTTTATGAACCAACGCCGTTTTGAACCGAAACGTAAAATGCGGGTTTATAAGATAGGGTAGGAGTGGTTCTATGTTCCTTATAACACGAAAAGGCAAAACTAATTGTGAAATAAAATAAACTTTTAAACAACCTATTTTTGGTCAACTTTAACATTGTCTCCTAATTTTGGCATAAGATTCTTTTAAACCCCAGGTCATACAAACCTAGAGACAACATTTGAGAATATGAAAAACAACTTTTCTAATCTCTACAACACATAAAAAGCGTCCAAAACTGTGGACTACGATACCATGTTTTGAGCAACAGTTTCTTGGGTGGTCAATCCTCTTAATGTTTTGAGCTAGCTCTTTGGTTCACAAAGTATACTGCACACTGTGCGTTGTACGTTGTTGGCAAGCTTGTTTGGTGATTATCTCGGTTTTAATGAACCACATCCTTGGGCTCAAAGCTTCTCTTGTTATCTTCTCACAGGCAAGGAATTCTGGTTAGACACCACACGTGTTCGTTATTACTTGTACTTTAAACACAAAGGAAATTTACTCAAGAAATAAATTTAATCAAGAGGATATTTTTGAAAGTGCTGAACATACGGGATTTTTGTAAAGAAGGTTTCTGAATATTTATTACAGTAAATAGGAATTTTAGGCTTATACTGTTAAGCTAAATACTAGATAAAAATCTTCAATTTAGAACAACAAAAAATAGTAATACACTTTTAGTTTTAATTTTGTTTCCCTTTATGATTGAATAATGTTATAATTTATCAAGGAACAAACAATAAAAGATGTTCGTACGACTAGGAAAACTAACATGAGTATCCTTGAACAAAAATATTATAATACTACCGTAAAGGTATGGGTTGAGTACAGTTATACCAATTTGCATTTCGTAAATGTTCATGTTTTTAGATATCAAATGGCTGGATTCATACTTAAAACCAATTACTTAATTTTAAAAACCAGTCCGACACGCAGCTAAAGTGCCGCTAGAATGATTGAATCGAATTTCTTTTGCAATTTTTTATTCTAATTCGCTCCACTTACAGCCTTCGCTTCAGATTCATGTTCTATTACAACGAGAGTTACGAGGCAGTAAACTGTGATTATAAAAGTAAAATAAATAAAAGAGGCCATGATTTATTTTACTCGATTTTTCTTTACGTATCAGAGAGAGGATGAACATTTCTTCGAAAGGTTGAATCTGGTTGAAAGAAAGTCGGAGACTAATCGAACATTTGTTTTACTCAGCCAATATGTGCTGGGACTGCGAGCACGACAAGATTCATAGTCTCTGAACCCATATATATCCCAACCCTATCTTAGCTGGAGTAAAACTGACCTTACTCAACGTTTCATTTAAAACAACAATTTTACAAAAGATGTTTACGGGTTTTGAGGTGAAATTTTATTACGGACGTGTTTGATCGTTTTGAGTGATCAAAAGGTGTGTTATGTTAGTTTTACCTGAGGACGGGGTCAGATTGCAGATCCCGAAACGTCGTGTACTTTTTGTTCACTCAAAGATTATGGAAAACGTCCGCTATGTTTTAACCTCAGAAATTGTACCGTCGTCAACAACAAACTTCAAGCAAAGGATTCAGTTTTGTTTGTGTATCTCAATATTTCATATTTACTTTCTCCATTTTACGATGAGCTTGAAAAATCTATATTATAGCCTACAACATTTGAGACCTTTAGGTATAAAACAAAAAGGATAAAAATACAGCCACGGTAGCCACAAGCGCTAACGTGAATAAGCGAATTTCCAAGTACGCGGATGGGACAAATTACTCCAAAATGGTAGTTCATGCTGTATTTAAACTGCAATTAAAATAAGATTTAATTGAAAATGTATATACACATCAATATTGCCGTAGCCAACAAACGAAAGTTAAAACTCAGTATGCTAAACTAAATCTAGTGTTTATAGCCGTATTGGGTAATTTTTTTGGTTTATCCTAACTCTATAAAATGTCAGGCAAACGCCAAACAAAGCTTAGTAAGTGAACAACATGAAAATTGTGCTTAGTAATAAAACAATACCTGATTGATTTTGGTTATCTGTAAAATAACTAGTGCTCTGTTGGCTGTTGATATCATAACGTTTGTTCCAAATCCTTTGTTTTAATCATCAATATTCATGAAAATTATATTTTATTTTCCTGTGTATTTACATTTTCCTGGACAAAATTATTGCACCACTGGTAAAATGTCAAACAATTTACAAACAAAGATAATACCATCCCTTCTTCTCATAGTATAACTACAGCTCATAGCATATTCATTTGTTTGTTGCTGTTCAGTTAAATTGAACATTTATACACTTGAACATAAAATTTCAATTTTAAATATAAGACAGATCATTAAAAGTATGAGACAAAAAAAAGTTATGCATTAATTTAGTCCAGGAGTATAATCCGCAACTAATATCGTTCGTCATGGATAAGTTAGTGTTATATAAACAGCAGGAAAGTTACTAAGGATATTATTGAAGATAGGTACCTGAGGTGGGTTAAGCTTGTTTAACTAAGTACTTTGTGGTTATCATCCCAAACCACATCATCTGTTTAAAGCAGTCATCGTATTCAGCCTTAAGGCTTATGTATCCACTTAAATCAACGTATACATTTATAAACTGAAACTTGCGTTCATAAAAACCAGGCCGACACGCAGCTAAGCGCTACAGCGCCGCTTGCATGAGTGAATCGAGTTTCCTTTGTTACTCTTATTTGCTACGTTCACACTCTCGCTTCGGCCTTCGGCCTCGTGCTTACGTGGTCCATTATGACACGAGGCTGTTCACTCAGAGTCTCGCTTCGGCCTTCGGCCTAACACTTACGTTTTCTTGTGCAGAAAGCGTTATTACGTATTTAAAATTGTATTGAAAACTTCTCATAACGCTGTTATAGCTAAAAATCACTTTTTACCGCCATTTTGAAACGGCTAAATTAATTTTCATAATTTTTGGTCCATTGGTGGATACTATCTAAATGCAAATTTTATTTAAATTGCATTAAGACGGGATGAAATGTATTGTATTTGGATTAGGTGAAGAAAACCTCCCTTCCCATCAACAACAAGAAAATCTGGTAGATTTTCCTGGCAAAACGAACTTTCTAGATATTTACAAAACATTCATGTGTACCGTATTTTATGAAGGTCGGACAGAAAATGCGACCTGTAGAAAGTACACACATATAAAATTATGTATAGAAAGTGTTGAAAAAGTGCTCAAAACGTATTCTGAGGGTCAGGGTCGGTGCACATCTCATGGTCCTGGGTCTGGGTCCTACCGTGCTGACAGCATAAATATCTCATTTTCTTAAAGGAAATTCAATAAAAACTGTAGTCAGCTAGTTTACCTGTTTAACAGCCTATGTTGTCGTTATAAAGTGCATTTAAAATTACTTTGATCTTTAGTGAATTATTTAACTAAACCGTTATCATTCTACCCTGAACGATTTTTAAAATAGCATTTTCCAGACAAACGAACTACAAGAGAAAGGTTTAACAAGATTTAAAACAGTATTGAACTTTAAGTTTTAGAACAGTATAATGTTACCACACAACTCACTTTGATAAGTTTGAATTAGTGTTAAATTATATAAATTGATAATCGCTTAAAAGGGCATCTGAATCCCTAAAAACGTGTGTGAAGGGGTTGTATAAGCTTTAAAGCGTTTGACACCAGTGTATTGTTCTTTACCTAGAACGTCCATTGTTCTATTGTTTGTACTAACCCTATCGCTACAATAGATCAGTACCTAGAACTTCATACACAAAATAGAATGTATTTATCTGTATCTTATCTTTTACCGAATTTTCATTTATAAATTCAATAGGTCGTATAGTTGTTATTTTAAAAACACATACACAGAAAGGGAAGTAGTAAGTCTACGATATTTCTTAAAGGTAAAGGTAATAAGAATATATAATATAATACAAATTATGAAAACTTTAGCAAGTGAAAATCGAAAAGGTATAGAGGTTAGGGGAGAAAGATTTTATATAAATGAATATAAACAGAACAAATACATTATGTCAAAGAATTTTGAAGAATCAGCTTATGTAAAACCGCATTGTATACGATGCTTTTTTTCGAGACAATATTCTAGTAAGAAATAAATTATCTAAAATTTTAGCTGAAAGAAGCTCTTGATTTCAAAACAAACTACTGTATTTGTTTAGTTAATATTCATTTATATAGGCCTACTAATATTCCCTCCCCTTACCTATCTACTTTCACAATTGTTAAAGTTTTTCATTAACACAAATTTGTGCTTAATATCTCATTTCTTTTCTTTTTTAACTTGTATTATATTATTGTGTTATTCGCTTGGCTCTTTACCCAGAGGCATCAAAGTTAAAGATAGGAACATAAGCATGTTCTTCTATTCGTACATTTGAATGAACTACTTCCGTACTTTCAGAAGCCTGCAAAATCCCCAAAGGATATTCATACAAAACCTTTAATTTCATTTTCCTTTTCTTCTATTTTAAATTATACCTTCAGCAAGAAGAAAGGAATTGAATTTAAGAAGAGTATCTTTTAGGTTTTGTTTGAGGGAAACAAAAGATGCTGCTGATAAGGCTATTTGTTTTAGCGTCAATGTATTGTTCTGAGGGGTTGTGTGGAGGGGGGGTGGGGGTAGAGGGAGGGGAGCTGACACTATTGAGACACATTGTTCTATTCTCAGTTCCAAACTCTTTGTCTAAAGTGTTGATCACTTGGATTATCGTGGGTTGATAATCGACTAACAATTGTAGTACAAACGTTTCAGTTGTAGACGGTAACCCCTACTAGTATTAAGACAAATAACATGGGTTAATCCTTGCAGAACTACTTGATGAGAAACTTTGTAAATCGCTATATGATACCATTTAAACAAAACTACTTTGTTACCTTGTAAATCGTGTTTGCTTCTCCAAATAACTGTTGAAAGAAATAAGACTGTTGTTTGTTGAGCAGATTAGCAAGCAGTCAAACATTGTTTATATAACCAATAACATAGGTACTAGCGATTTTATCTATACAAGAAATGTGGCATTCAAGTGTGATGAACAATGTTTAGTGAATCTCTTTGGCAAAAGATTTTCATAGATTTTCATACCGTCAGCTTGTTAAGTAAGACCCAGGCCCGGGTGCATAAAATGAGCACCAATCCTGACCCCCAGAACAAGTTTTGAGTATTGTTCAACACTATTTTTACATATTTGAATAGTTTTATAATCTCTACAATTCGCATTTATATGGCCGATTTTAACAAAATGTTTCTTTTATAGAAATTTTAGTCGAGTTCGTTCACCAGTAGAGTCTATTGAAAGTCTCCTTTTTAGAGGGGGTTTTCACCAAAGGGGGTTTAATTCTATCAAAGTACAATCCATTTCATCCGATTTTGATGAAATCTAAACAAAATTCAATTTAATGTTATCTTTAAGTACACTAAATGCTATGATCATCAAGTCAGTCGTTCCAAAAAGTAGTTTTCCTTAACAACGACATGAGTTGTCAAATTTCAATGAAATTTGAAATGATTACTCACTTCACGATGGGTAATAAATCTTGCATTAAAAACCACGTAAGTCTGAGATAGAAGGCTGACTTCCCTACGCTCACGTCCTCGTAACACCCATGGTAAGAGAGCACGAAAGCTGAGGGTAACAAATTCTAAATGAAATTCACTTTACTCATGCACGCTTAGCTGCTTGTCGGCTTGGTTATGTATTGCCTTGTAGAGAGATAACCAGGCAAGACACATGAGCTCATGAATTATCTAAACTGCCGAGGTAATCTAAGTCATCAATGATTCATATGCGGAAGTGAGGGTTTCCTCTTGTCTCATAGATATCTGGAACTACGTTATCCCTTACTCTACATTGAGTATATTTAGTATACGAGTTACTCAATTGTAAGAGTATGATTAGTATGGTTATTTTGTTATATGATTAGTTCTTTAACGTCATTGAGCGCCCTTTAATATGTTTAACTCTTTTCTTATAAATGGTATATATTTTAGTTGGGTGATTTTAAAATTAAATAAAACTATGAAAAATAGTTTTATTTATATAAAAGTGCATACATTTTAACCTTTGTGTTATGACATTTGTATTTAAAAATTATTTCTGGCATAGGAATTCCATGGCGTGCCAAAAGGTCCAATCTAACAGTCTAATCTTCAAACACTCTTCCCAGCAGCTGGGGTGAGTTCGTTCAATGTTAACTTCCAAGTCATATAGTCAGTGGCTGTCAGCGTAGACTTGAGACTTCACATATATATGCGGAACGTAGCCTGTAGGTATGATATCACACGACCGCGGAGGCCAATTCTCGTTACCTCTATACAATGATGCGTTCACGAAACGTTTCTCTCAAGATACCAATTTTAACGTTTGCTCTGTAGCACATCACGCCGTTTTAGTTATGTGGTTCCTCTTCTAATTCCAATGTCATTATGTTTAGCTGAGAAGTCTCAATTTAATTCTGCCAATCCACAAACTATATATGACTTGGAAGTCAACTTTCGTCGAGTTATTGACGAAATTCGCGCCCAGCTGCCAGAAGCAGTGTTTGAAGTTTGGACTGCTAGATTGAACCTTCTACGGGCATGCAATCGAACCATATGCCAAAAATAATGTTAAACCACTATACTCTGGTTCAAATAAGTGCGTTTTCATTTACAAGTTATATTTCATAGCTCTATTTCTTTTTAAAACTCACACAACTGAAAAACGCCCTTTACAATTTTTAATCCATTGTATATTTGTTCCAAGGCTAAACTTATTGGAATAACAAAATTTAAAAACTGATCAAACTGTCCAATAAAAGTTGTACTTGCCTAAAGAACGTGAATAGTTTCAACAGAGGCTCTAAAAGATGTGGACATAGTTCATACAAAGCTACAGGCAATTAAAATCTGATACTCGAAAGCACGATTTATTTTTAAATTTACAATGTTTAATTTTATTTTTTAATATACAACTTGAGATTTAGATATAAATTAGACGAAGATTTACATTATGCACTAAGATTCCTTCTTGATGCTTCATGCCCTATGAACCATTTGGTTTTCAGTTTTCAATTAGCTTTGTTATGCTGAGTTTGTTTAGCGAAATGTGGGTTCAGGATATTTCGCCGCCAAATTACCGACATAACAATAACTGTAGTAGCTTTGCGTGCGTTGCTCCCCTCTAGTGTTTTATTAAACTGTTTTAATTATCCACTTTACCCCTACAGTACTACTTTTTATCATCAAAAGTGATAATGACATTAACATTGATCGTGGATTTCATTTCACATTTCAAATCGGGCGTAAATAGATTGGCAGCTACCAAAACCAGCATATTTATATTTGTCGTACTCGTTAACTATGAAAGCACTTCATATCCAAATAAATTTTACTGTCGGCTTTGTAAGCAAGTTTTTGTGTGTTTTATTTTTGCAAAGGACTGATCACGATTGTTTCAGTAAATATTTTTACAGTCATAGTTTCAACATTTCATGAAAATCTTTTGAACTTGTTAGCCTTGAAAAGTTTTGAGAGTATTCTAAATACTAACCAAACTCTAGATATACTCGTATTTGAGCGTAATGTAACTCAATGACTGTTTGAAATGAGTTCTATAGAGGAAAAACATTTCCCTGTAGGATCAAACAGACCAAGCATTTGAAATCTCTTTTTAAATCTATATTTATCCATTTAAATCTATACTTTAAATCTATATTTTTAAAGTACAACATTTGAGTTATTTTTAGTTACACATAGTTTTATTTAGTCATACTAACATTAAAACAGTGTTCATAATTCTTTTAAGCTAGTTACAAAGTTAAATACTAATAATCGTAATGGAACTTCTAACCAAATCTAACTTTTAAGTACTATTTTATATACCTAAATGTACATTTACGTTAATTTTACTAACAGTGTTTTAATCAAAGCTAACAGTTTAGACGTACTCGCATGGACTCTAAAACCGTATTATGGGTAATTGGTAATTTGTTATACAGTGAGGCTTTAAATACTAATCTGTAATATCTAATAACAAACATGCAAATTAGGACCTTTTTAATATTAATCCTTTTATACATATGTGTATCTAACTCATTTCTGTTTTTTCAGGTAAGTATCTTCCTTTCGCTTTTCGTAGTGATTTAACGTATTCACATAACTTAGGTAAGTGAAGCCAATTGTTCAAGCAACAAAGTCTATCTTCAGGTGTCAATTTTAATTAATTTCGTTTAATGAAGACTTCGTTTTAGTAAGATGCAACACTCGGTACACATGTGTCCTTTGTAATTATCTAGGGTAGGTTCGTTAACCAGCTAGATCGGATCATCAGTTTATTTACATTCAAAGTGTTGTTTTACCTATAAAACTGTAGCTTTACCATATACGAATACAAGGTTCACTCTGTTTTTGTAGAATTTACTTTCTCAATCGATCAAAATAACTCCCGTTGCTACTCGTATAGAATCTACTGTTTTAAAGTTATTTCAGATTAATTATATATCTATTCAAACGTTTTTCACTTTGACATTCAGAGCACTAGGCAGAAATTAGTTTTAACTTATTACAAAACTAGTTACTGTAGTTAAGTTAGCCTAGGTTGCCTTGGATACAGAATGTAAACAACTTTCGAATTTCATAACAAATACAACTATTAACAGCTGTTGTTTGTTTACTATACAAACCCATACACAGTAGTAAATAAATAAGGCCAATCTTAAAAAATTTGTAAAATTACTAACACTGTATAAAATATTTTGGTTTAATTAAAAACAGATGAATGCAATCTTTTTCTGTTTTATTGGTGTTTCGCTATAATTCACGTAGCGCTTAGGCTACGTGGCTTTGTTTTCCTGTTACTTTCATTATTTTTAAATTGTATTAAACTGTGCTCTGTTCAAATTTATACCCCTTAGTAATAAATCTTTTCCTGCTATAGTAGCTGTAATATTGATAGTTCTGAATATAATATACAGACCAAACCTTGCAGAAATATGCAGAACAGTCAAGAAGAAAGTCAAACAGTGTTTTGTTATCCAGTAAACAAACAGTGCAAACTAGTGTTTAGTGCAAACAGCTGTTTAGCATAATGTAGACGGGAACATGTTCAACTAACCATGTGAAAGGAAGTCACGTCTGGGAGAGAAGGAGACACTTCCAGCACAGAGTGGAAATTAAATACAGACAAAGAAAAATTACTCTCAAAACGTGCCTTGACTGTTGAGTGTTACTTGCTGGCAGTTTCTAGAAGCGCGATACAGTGTCTGTTCATTTGACTCTTCGACACACTATTGTATGTTTGTGAAGATGATATTGTTGGTTTTAGAGCGGTTTCCCCAACACAGCTTAAATTTAAACTAGCAGGATATATACATATTGAACTCGAGTTAAAGATTTCGGTTTCCTCATATTTAAACCTGGTGTAATTTTGAAAATAAACTAACCATCACAGGTGGCGATAGAATAAATTAAACTAGAAAATATTAAATTTAAACCTTTGGGTACTTCAAACTTTAAAGACCTTAAACTTGAATAGAAAATGAAATTAGGTTGACATAAAATTCCCCAAAACCTGTAGTACTGTTTAGTAGGGTAACCTTGAGCCATTTCTAATGTAAAGATGTAACTTGCTAAGTATAAAGTTTCATAACCGATTTACAAGTTGGCCTAGGCAGAACCACGATTGCTTTAACTTTTCAATATGAACAAAGGCTTCGGAAATATTTTGACTACCTTTCACAAAGAAAGTTGATTAAATTTGAAAAACTTTAATGTAAATTTTAAATAAAGTATATAGTCTACCAAGTTGTTTAAGGAAAGAACGTTAAAATGTTTTAGGTTACAATATACGAGGTGTTCTTAAACCACTAGTCCAAACTGCACAATGATTCTTGAAGTGGGAAATACTTAATTATATGAGTTGAGGTTTTTCGTTTGGCTGCCAGTCGCTATGTTGTGTTGTTCAGTAATATTTTTTTCTACTTCTAACAATACACTTGTACTTGAAACATTACAGTTAAAGTACTAGAGACAGTTTTAAATTCTATTTTAATCATTATAAAACAAAAGAGGTCGCTGTCAGTCGAATTAAGGTTGAGAAATTAAGGTTATGACAGCAGCGATGTGAGACTGTGACAGAAATATGACAGCAGTTATCTTTCAGCCAAGCATAGCTGATAAGCATCAACTGAGTGACAGCTGTCAAGTGAGATACCTGGTGATAAGTTGATGTTTCGACACCAACATTTCAAGCCATGTCTTATAAGCCAGAAATCGTCACATGTCACCAAAAGTTGAAAAGGATAAGCCTAAGAAATATATGGATTTTTAACCAATGTGAAATAATTGTGTTGGACTTTTGTCCTATGGAGGGGTTAATAAGTTTTATCTCTTGCAACTTGACCGTTTGTGTACTGATTATCTTCAAACATGACACACAGATTAATAAATGGTCTGTGATAATTTCATTTTCGTTTCGTTATCAGAAATAAAATGATGGCATTATTCCAAATGCACAGATTTCTCTTCCACTAAAAATCCTTTATAATGGTAAGAAAGGGTGTTTTAAGTGCGTTGCAGTTTTAACACCCATTGGTTATTAGCTGTTTGTTTGATTATAAGTTTTGGAGCAATTATAACTTTCTCTGGTGTAGTTAATTATGGACGTTGGTGTTTTAAAAATGGCTTTCAGTATTAAACAAAAAGTAAAGTGTTGTGCGTGGGCTATTGCTTTTGATAACGTAACCAAAGCTGTTACAATTTCAGGCTGTCTAGTGTCTGCTCGGGGTTTGATCACTTAACAAACCAAAAAATAAAGTGTCAAACCGATTGTTAAAAATAGGCAGTGTTGTGATCGTAAAGCTTCAAAGCGTCTGATGTGGTAAGAGAAGAACAAGTACGCGCTTCAGTTCTACGCTCACCTAGTAAGCCTAAATCACCAAGGTTTTGAGTCAAACAATCTATATATTAAAAGAATTTATGACAATATAATGGCAGTCAGTACGACCGTTCTATCAGGCCGACTTTCTTCATTTTTGTAATGAAAGGTATTATTGCATAAATTTGTCATCAAACATCGTTTAACTTTCGCCCTTCTCAAGTTATACTCAAAAGGCCTTTTTCTTAGCTTTGTCCTGTCATATCTCAGGTTATAGTTGAGTTAAATTGTTCGTTTTGGTCTAAGAACACTCAGTGAATCATGCTCTTTCAAGAGCGATAGTGGCAAAAGTATTTAAAATGCCCAGCTGCTGTAAATGACAGTGTATAAGTTTCAACTCTCAAGGAAACACCCTAACGAAGTGAATACCCAAACCGAGAGGCCGAAGCAGAACCGTGAGCGAAGCGAAAGGAACTGAGGCCGCAGGTCGAAACGAAGGCTAGTTAGTATTAGGTTTTTTCATACGTTTCTCACCAAGTTTTATGATTCTGCTTGGATCCAGCTTCATGCCTTTGAAACGTAATAATAATTAAAATAGTATGAGAAATTAAACGAAACTGGGTTTTCTCGGTTTTATTTATTTTTTGTAATTACTCAAGTTAATGGTGCTGTTTTGTTTCTGAACATGGAAAGAAGGCGAAATTTGAACATAACACTTCTGAAACTGTTGTATTTACGTGTATAGATCCTCTTTAATAATCAGCCAAGACGGCATAAGATACAAATTTTGGCCCCCTTGGTACACTTCATGGGACACCCTGAACGTGTTTGTACTGGTTTACATAACGATTGACTAAACATGTAAAATAATTTTTTTAATATATGTTGTAGTTTAAATAAGTTTTAAAACTATCCTTCAATCACTACTTTTCTTCACCACTAAGGGTTGGAGAAGTGTCCTTTTATCGTCACGTATGAACAAGTCTATGTTTGTTTTATTAACTGTCTTACGAGCAATACAGGGTTATTCAAAAAGAATGTCCTACTTTCAAACAACTCTCCTTCGTTAATTATGACTTAAATACACATAAATTAAATACTAGTAAAAAGAGCACTTTTCAAAGTTTGTCTTCCTTGGTACACTTCTATAAATTCTCACCATGCCCTCCCCTAACTGCTCGGCGAAAACCTAGCCCATAATCGAACTCTTTTCCCGTAGATCTGAAGTTAATATTGATTTATGAAATTGACTGCAGCTCCGATACGGTTCCACAGGTCACCTAGACCTTTTGTCAGAGAGGGTACGTAAACCTTCACCCTCACATAGCCCCACAAAAGAAATTCACGAGGAAATCACAAATCTACGACGAAACTCTCGCTGAACTAAACTGACTGTTTTTTTTGTAAATTACCCCTCAGTATATGTAAACAAAACTTTGAAACTTCTTCTATTCAACGACATGTAAATTATTCATGAAGCACTCATACTATAAAAATTACAGAAGAATGAAAGTAGGACATTCTTTTTGAATAACCCTATGCTTTAAAGCCACGAAGGTTGTTCAGGAAAGATCGTTAATTCACTGGTTGTTAAGAAACGCAATGAAACACTTCGTCACCTGCAGGCCGCACAACTTGGCTTCAATTCCGTAACAATATTAGCAATAATTGGCAACGGTTTCCCTCATTATGCAAAATATGAAACACGTTAACTTTCTGTCAGTGACAGAAGGATAAATATACTACTTGAAATTGCTTCCGAAAGTATGCAATGTGGCTAGGACGTTAAAAGTCAAATATATATAATACATTAGTGTACCTGCACGTTTCTCAACATATTTGAACTTGGAAATCATCTATTTTCAAGCAATAATTATTATAGAAATATTTGAAATTCAGTTACGTCTGGTTAGCTTGTTAGGCACAAATCTAGTCTATAATAGATGAGATTGGTAAAGTAAAGATATTAAACAAACTTTATTTTTTTTCAGAATAGTTTTTTGACCATTTTAGGTTGAACCAGAATTTGTCCGTGGTATTTTATCCCTGTTCCCTCAAATCCTTGTTGGGACAGCAATAATCATATCTTGTTTATTCAAATCAAGCTAAACTATACGTTTCCAACATTATGAAAAAGAATATCAACGCGTTCATAGTAACCGCTTAGATGTTAAAGTAATTTTTAATACTTCAGTAATATTGAAACTAAATTACTCCAAGGAAGTTTCTGGATCTTTGTGAATTGAACAAAATCTATTTCACACTGAATAACAATTTATTTTAAGGCAAGATAGATTTCAAAAAGTGTTTCTTAGAATTTTCCGGCTGCTACAGGATAAAACCACTGCCTATGTTTTGGGCAGTTGGGAAACCATACCCATGTCAATCAAACTCAATTGTATCGCTACAATTTTATATTCACTTTTATACAGAACAATTCTTCTTCGAATAAGAAAACACTCAGAGGATGAATCTTGATAATATAAATTCAAGTTTGAACACAAATAATCCAATACATTTTGATTTGTTGGGTGAGGCTTTTCAGAAACTGGAAGATGGATGTTTCCATTGAGTTGGTGTTTAGTCCGAAGATGAAAACATCGTTTCTGAAAGGCTTCAACCAACAAATAAAAATGTATTGGATTGTTTGTGTTCAAACTTGAATTTATTGTTAAGTTCCAATAAGAAGCTGTCTCTTGATGACTTGGATAATATCTTTGCATCTAGTCCATACTACAAGATCATGATTAGAGATGCAACTAAAAATACAAACGTGCTCTCACATAGGATAGCATTAGTGAGTGTGTGGTAAAAGTGAACAATGGTGCTTTGTTAAACCACAGAGTCGAGAGACTTTGATCCATTCAAGTCTCTATTGTTGTTTCATCTGTTGGTTTTTACAACATTGTAACCTGTTTTATCTTCTTAAAATGTACTTTAACAACATCAAAGTCACGTTTAAATTAGCTGTGAGGTAGGTAATCTGGATATTTTGATAACCATGTTTTTAAAAAAGGTAAAAGGTAAAGTTTGACTTGTTTAACGAGGCAAAGTTAGGACTACAAAGCCGTCTCTACCACTCAACCTCGACCTTTACCTAGTGTTACCGTATAGGTACATTACAAATGTAAGTGGTGACTGCGGGGATCAAACCTGCGCCAGCGATTCCAACCCGTCACGGGTTCTTCGCTAATTTGTTAATTGTTCTTTAATTGTGGTTTTTGTTAAACAGTAGGATATTCTAAATAAGATAATGTTTACTAAGTATTTAAGAAAAATACTCTGTAACAAATAGTTTTAAAAACTATATGTTTTCTTATTGGGGCATAATAGAAATTTACGAGAAACAAAATCATAAGTTGGGATGACTGGTTCATTATCTATGTGTTTGTTTAATATCCCTGTGTACAAATATAGATAAACTATGTTTAAAACTCTACATTCCTTACATCGTACTTTATTTGTGTCTCACGGCTAAAAACTCATAATAAGCAATACCATCCGTAGAAGGAGACCACAAAACATAGAATAATTTGGAAATATTAAAAATTTATGTTAATTGAGTCAAATGGTACGAATACCTTAAACATGGATCAAAACTATCCTAGAATTCGGTTAAAATAGCATTAAAAAGCATTTTCAAAGTAGCATCTGCATTATCACTGACAAGTTTCTAAACAGCAGCTTAAAATATTCCACGTGTGTTTTTTTAATTCAAGACTCCTAATGTTCAAACCTTTCTCGTAGGAAATGTAGGAAAGTACTGTTAAAATTCGCTGCTAAATGGGTTTTACGCAAGTAAACATAAAACTAAGAAATATTCATAGCTGCATTTGATTGATTATATCTTGGTTTTCCTTTGTTGTTTTACTCTTTCCTTGTCCTTGATTCTAATCAAGCAAAAGCTTGCAAGATGTAGTTTTCAATGTATAGTTTAGGTGAAAACAAAATTCAAAACTCCTAAACTCTAACAGTTTTTCATAAAATAAATCTTTTAAATGCTTTTTCAAGTGTGTTTTTTACTCAAAAACGATGGAAAACGTCCGTTATAACATTTTAACGTCCTTTGAATTATTATGAATGTATAAGCTCCAGAAGAAATCACAACAAAAGTTTAACCATAGTTCAATCCAAAGTCAAAATCATCCTCAATCCGTTATGAAATGACTCGTAGAAGTTAATTAGCTACAAATTTATTCAAAGGTTCTGTTGAGATTATTACAATTTTTCACAATCTGGAATATGATATCCATACAAGATCGTAACAAGATATTAATATTAGTTATTCCACACTTTTAAAACCATCCCTAATGTATTCGTATAACCATGACAGTATTCCGCAACGATACACATTTTAGAAACTGATACACGTCAAACTCGGGAAAACTAATCAAATATCAAAACTGGCCAAATTGTAACCAAACACCAACGAATAAAAATACGCCGATCTAACTAACAACCTAGCGGCGAACGTGGGACGAGTTACACAGAGAGAAGAAGAGGATTATTTTACAGCTCTGTGTTGTAGTGAATGTTTACTACCCAGTCATATTTCCGGTGTGTTTCTTGTTCTCTTATTGTTTCATCTATTTGAGTGCTTTGCATGGGGTTGGGGTTTGTGGCTGTAATTTGTTGCTTCTGTTGTTAGTAGCACGCAGCGTACGCTGTTACAATATATTGTTGATTTCTTTACACTCTTTGTGTAGGTGTAGTCAACCAAAATCTATGTGGAGCCAGTTAGGAGATTGGAGGTACCGTGATTTCTCTAAAACTCGCGAAAGTAAATTTATTTATGTGTATATATTTCAAAGTACCATTTTTAAGTTTTAGTACACAGTGTCTCAAAAGGTCTATACACAATATTAAGGAATATATTTTGTTAAATAAAATTTTGAGTGAATTATATACATGATTTTTGTTTCTAACATTTAAGATGTCAAAATGACTACCATTAACGTCCGTACATTTAACATATCAGTCTGGTACAGGTTGGCACACTGATTGTACATTGCCCGAAGTGATGTCGTTGAAAGAATCGGTAATCTGAAAGACAACGGAACTTCCAGCTTTTCCTTCTGACTAAATTTAATAAATCGTGACATTCAGTTGTACTGTTGAAAAAGAAAAGGTGATTTAAACCACCAGCCAGTGTTACTTCAAAAGATATAGGTTTTATTTGTAATTAGATACATTCAAATAAACCTTGTATAAACCCTATGGAGAAACTCTGTATTTTCTAAATTTAGTGCCCGCCTTCCAAAACAACAAGTTTGAAGGGCAACTCTAATTTTCAAATCTAAAACTTACTTCGTGTTACCTCACTTTGGTGTCCTTAGCCGACGTGACCTAGAGGCCTTAATCTCAATTCTTGCCAAAGTTAAAATATTTTAGAGAAAATTAATTTTTAAAATCTCAGCAAGTACTTTGCAGTGTACAATATCACAGTAACGCAGTTATTTGCACAAAGACTTTCACTACCCTTAGTTTGAAATTCTAATCAGTTATTGAGCAGATTTCTTACTAGTAGCAGTAACGGGTTAGTTCTAACCAAATTAAGCCGTAAAGCCACTAAAAATAGTTACCGTGATTAATGTTTTAAAACAAAGTTGAAATGTTGGGAAATTCCAACATTAGTATGAAGTAGTAAAATATTAGAAATTTTCTTTTACCAAAGGTCAACTAACAATGTCTTACGTCATCTTAAAAGTAAATCCATGAATGGTGGATTGGGTCGGGTAAAAGCTGTTGAGAGACAGCTGTTGCTGAGAACACTCGAGTTGATCAATCTAACAGCTGTTCACTCAGTCTTATCCTCTAACCAGAGAGTATGTGAGTCAAGTAGTCAACCGATCTAAATGTAATGAAGTCAATCTACCAACAGAGTATGTTTCCATGTTTAAATAAATTTTCTTGTGGTTTAATTTAGGTTGTATTGTATGATTCTGTAAAAATTACGACTGGTGTGTAAAAATTTAGCCGAAGTGTAATAAGTGTGATACAAACATGCAAACATTTTAGAAGGTGTTGTTTCGATTTATTTAAGCAATTGAATGAATGTTTTATTTGACTAATTTTGGAGGATTCACTTGAGGATTTTAAAATGAAACCCTCCTATAAAGACCTCTTAGAGCTTGTGAACTCGTGAAGATCGGTAAACATCCTAGGTTTGTATCTTCATAGGACATTTAACGGGCATTTTCACATAGCCAACTAAAATGTATTTTTTTGGTCATCGCAAAGTACTCGTATATTTTATGTACAATAACTAATTTTAAACTTTTAATTTTATCACCCTTAACATTCTGTCTGATATTTACTCTCTTAAATATAATGAATATTATAATATAAAATCATAAAAATAAATAGTGCACTATTCTTTGTACTTCTGTGAAGATTTAGTAAACTAATTTGGTGTGTGAAGTGACATTAATCAGATGATTTGCAATCTCAGATATTGAGTTATGATGCAATTGGAGGTCAATATTGTACAGTTCAATCAGCATGGTTACCGAGCGGTCAATTAGCCTAGATCGCTGATTGATTTCAAGTCTAATCTTGCCGTGTGCAGTATAAATAGTACTTGTGTTTATTAACCAGCTTGTACTCGTATACAGGGCGTTTTTAAAATTCCCCCCTCTCCTTAACTTTTTAAAAAGGAAATATTTTTTGAAACCCTTCATGGAATGTTTTTATTGGATCCTGAAGCTAGTTTTGACATACTTTACGTCATCCACCCCTTAAAAAACCGGAGGGAGAGCCCCCAATTTGTTTAAATGCAACCCCCCTTTGGCATCTTAAAGGAAAGGGACTTTTAATACAAATTCAACGACGCAAAGAAAAGTGTTTTATCTCAACTAGTTCTTTGTAACACCTATTTTAAGATAATAAGCAATCAGTTTTAAAATGGCACATTTCACATACAATATTTTAACGACAATTTGTTTTGAAAATCCTGTGAGAGAAACATTACAATCCTATAACATAATCCCATAAATGACTACGAAGAAAGATTTGTCATACGAAATTTGTTATATTAAATGTTGCATTTGAAAGCTGATTTCTTGTAATCTTTAAATAAGTATTACAAAAAACGAGCCGAGATAAAAAATGTTTCTTTGCGTCGTTGGATTCTTATTAAAATTCCATTTTTTTTAAGTGCCACAAGGGTGGGGTTTGTATATAAAAGATTTGGGGGCCCACCCCAGTTTTCGGGTGGGGGTGGATGACGCAAAGCGTCAATACGTCAAAACTCACTTTAGGATTAAATACAAACATTATCTAAGGGGTTTTTAAAAATATTTTCTTTTTCAAAAGTTAAGGTGGGGGACATTTAAAACTCACTCTGTATAATTCATTCTAGTATTGCGTGCTGATTCATTTTATGATAGGTATGAAAATAATACTTTGGACACGAATTTGTCTGACAACCAAATTATGTAAAGTTGGAAGCGTTCAAAGATTTTTCTTTTACTGTTTTCTTGTACAGGGTGCCACAAAATTTGTAGCACGCTATGCAGAACCGGATTCTACACACAAAAGCAAGACGAAAATGTCAAGAATTTATTTTGGATTTCGGCTTAGTTTAGCCGTAATCCGCCATTTTGTAAATTTTTGAAAATAAATAATAATTCAAAAACCCTTTGAGACATTTTAATGAATCTTTGGTATAGCCTAAACCTTAAACTTTTCTTAAGGACATTTTCCAAAAATATTTTTATCTAACTTACCAAATTTCAAAATGGAGGCCATTAAAAGTCAAATTCCAATTTGAACACAATTTGACTTTGAAATGTTTTAATGACCACCACTTTAAAATTTGATAAGTTAGAGAGAAAATATTTTTTGGAATGTTATTAAGAAAACAGTTAAGGACTATACCAAGTTTCCCAAAAATATATCAAAGGGTTTTAAAATTATTAGTTATTTTCAAAAATGTATAAAATGGCGGATTACGGCTAAACTAAGTCGAAATAAAAAAAGTTAAAATGAATTTTCCACTAACTTTTGTACGTTGAATCCGGTTCTGAATAGCGCCCTACACATGTTTGTGGCACCATGTATGGGTATGAGCACGTCTGTTTAACTTCGTCACATTACTTTCGTGTGCATTTACTAGTATTGTCACGTTTTCAAAACAAAATATGATATAAAATATATTTAATACCTAGATGATTTCTAGCTATTTTTAGAGCTTAGGTAAGTTCTGCTAAGTTTTAGTCCAGGATAGACAAAGTTAAAATCAATTTTAAATTACTAGGGACATATCGAATGTGAAATATTTTTATGGCATAAACGTAAACGATAAAACCCCGTGAACAGACGGTATGTTAAAAGATGTATGCTACTTATATAAAACCATTACATTATTTTAAATGACAGTCCGTGGAGATTATAAATAATCAATTGAACAAACTATTAAACTATTTCAATTGTAAAAAGGTTCTCTGATTGTTGAGGAAAATGCGGTGTGACAGGAATGAGCGATGAGATGTTGTGGAAACAATATTTCTGAATCTGCATATAAATTGTGCACGTGAACTTTCTACTGCCCAACTCCCTCCCCTTTACAGGTTGCGTTAAAGTTAGAGTTTGAAAACGTTTGGGTGAAGCTACTTATAAGGCCACAAACTAAAAGATTTACTGTTGTTACCTCAAAAATCGTAAAAGTAATACCTATACTCAGGTTTCATGTTCATTTAATTTAGATTGTTGGAAAAGGTATTGACACTTATAGCAACAATCATTAAAAGTGGGGTTGAGGTTGTACTGTACGAAAAGGTGGTTTCTAAACAAAATATAAATGTCTTTTGCTCTTGATGACTATTTAAATGAACTAAAATAAAATGACTATTAAGGTGAAGTAATTTTCAAATTATTTGTAACACATTAGTTGAGTATTTTAACCAAAAAACGTTTAACATTAACAATAACTTATATTGAGTCGTACATAGTTTTAACGATTTGATTGTGTATGGGTGCTAATATTAAATAAAACGTGCGTATGATATGCAATGCTAAAACAATAATAATTTTTGGCAATTAACCTATTCACTTTGGTTTGTCATGAGTTTTCTATTCGTTTTAACAGTTAAATTGTTGCTACTTGTAGAAACTTCACAAGGTGCGTGCAATCATTGATGTCAAAATATTAGGTTGGTATTTCGATTACTTTTTTGGGATTAGATGTATTCGATGTTTTCATTGCAGGATATACATTTAACAACGTATGCAAGTTTAACGACATAAAACTATTGAAAGCTGTAATAATTTTAAAACTGAATTTGCATAGTAGTAGATTTGATAGGTTAAGTAACTAAAATGTAAATAAAGAGATAGTTTTAAAGGAAATATCAGCTGATGTTTATTGTTCTGGAGAGTTCGGCCACAGAATCACAGATCAGTCTCAAATCTCAAGACGATGATTTGACGTGAAATCTCTGATTTCCCACGAGGAAAGTAAAACGATTCTCTTCCATTTATTTTACAACTTTTTCTAGTTACTTTTCTTTTCTTGTTATTATCATTATTTGTAAATATTAACCCGTATCAGCCCAGATACTCTACATGCTGACACTGCTACACGAGCACTCACATTCTCAGTGTACTGTGTCCATATGGCAACTCTAGGCTCTAACGGGCTAAATAGTCAAAGACGTCTTAAAGGTGGCAGGTATAACACAAACGGACATTTATGATGGAAGTACATTTACCTAATTTGTTTATTTTGACAGTTAGTCAGAAATAGGTTATTGAAAAAATAATAGCCTAGACGTATGGAAAAAGAGCTTATTCTGAGGTGAAAGAATAAGCCAGTATAAGCACAAAAAATCAAACTTTCCAATGCACAGTTAACGTACCTCGCGTGAGTCGACAGGGCCTATACGTGAATAGTAATAATATACCCTATTTATCTTACGGATTATGCCTATAGAATAATTGCTCTGAAACGAAAATTCGCAGGATTTTTGCTCTACAAAAAAGAGCATTTAGAATAATTGGTAGGCTAAAGTTTAGAGAGTCCTGCAGGCAACATTTTAAATCCTTATCCATATTCACTAAATCACTATTTGAGATGCCGACCTCTCTCATGAGGGTATTTTAAGGCAAATATGTGGTGGAGGATGAGTGTGATGAGTGGTAGTAATGAGTTATGAGGTGTAGTCTTGTTACAAACTAAGGCCGACTCTTCCTTAGAATGGGTCATTAATTAATAGCCCAATGACCAATAGAAATACAAGGACCAACGGCTTAACGTGACTTCCGAACCACGCAGGTAGTTCACAATGTAGTCACAATCTTTGAATATACATAATAGAGGACCGATTTATGTTGTACTCCTGATCACCGAGCTTTTCTCATGCTCTTTTGTTACCAACCCCAGAGGCTTTTATGCAAACATAGGCAATTTGAACGACCAACAGTAAAAAATAAACAAACAGCACACCTACAGGTTTCAATCTCAAATTAATTATGTCTCTTCATACACTACTATGCGAACTATTCAATGTTAAACATTGAGATTACTGTAATTCGTCATTGTTCAGAAGTAGAGAAAAATGCTTTTTATGTTCTGGTTGAAATAAAATCTGTTAGTAATAAATAAATTGTAAGTATGAAAGTTCATAATAGTGGCGGAGAGCAATTTAGTAAAAAGAAAAACGGACGTTTCCTGCCACTTCTGGAAAAAGCTACTTTTAACGTTTCGGGTAGTTAAATACTCCACTTGTTAGTGCGCAGGTTCGTCAGTCTGAGTCTAGGTGAGATCCTTTTATTATTATTTACCCACCACGTTCTGTTTTTTTACCTTTTGTTTTAAATTAAGGACTAGCATGTACTCGTAGTTTATTCCGAATTAACGTTTCCTCATTTTACTTGTTTCTCTATCTAATTTGTGTTTTGACAGGCTATCAATCAATTTCTTAAGATGTAGTGGTGTTTTAAATATTGTATGGTAAAGTCTAAGTTAAGATATAAATTAAATGTAGTTCTTATATTAGCGTAGTCCTCTGAAGACGGGTGGAGTTTTTAAATGCCCGAAACGTTAGGAGTAGCTTTTCTCCAGAAGTGGCAGGGAAAGTCCGTTTCTCCTTTTTACTAAATAATTGTATAATGTACAAGACTATGGAATGCTTGGTATCGTTTGCAAATTATAAAGTTAATACATAAGAATATGTTTGTAAAACTATAATCTAGTTATTCTGGTTCACACCGCGTCAAAACATCATAATAATTAGTTTGACTCCTCAGAATAACTAAATTATAGTTGTGATACCGGCTCCGAAAGCCGTAAAGTTCAGCATATATATTTTTTAATAAATGTACATAACATATCCAAATGAAACTAGATTTTACACTTAAAAATAATATGTATACATGATTTTAATAGTTTTGTAAGTTTGTAGTGCAATATTTTAAAATGTATGTATACAATAAGTCGTAGTAATTGAACTTCGTTAGAGGTAAAACAAATTATGAGAAAAGCCTATCATTTCGTTAGTAGTTATATTGATAACTACTAAACAGGTTTTATACACTTTATTACACCTAAAGTAGCACAAAGTGTAATCTGTGTCCACATACTGACACTTGTGAATCAGCTGGTCACAGATGTGAGAGATGATCAAGATAAGTAGGAAACTGATCAGAGGTATTTTTACAGAGAACGGCACCACATGCGGGTAGTGGTGATCTATTAGGGTTTGATTAATCAGGTTTTTATGTTTCCCGACCAGCTGTTGCCTTCCCAGCCCCTATACTCTGTTTTATACATACACTATGAATCATATCTTGGTTGACCTACACCAGGCTATCCTTTGAGAGTGTTTATGCTTGATATAAATCACGCTAATTTTCATTGTTGTTAAATTTTCAAAGTTTATATTATTTAGGTTGTTGATATGCCTAACACCAGTCATAATCTGTATGAATTCTTTTCAGGTGTGTTACTTACAAAATATCGTGAGCAAACGAAATAGTATATTTCATTACCAGGTCCTAAAGTGACACGAGGTCAAGCAAGGACTTTAATTAGCCGAGAGTCAAAAGACACTTTCGGGCCGAATGATGGAACGATATTTTTTGTCATGATGCAAGTAATAATGAGAAATAAATGTCAATAAATATTTTAATATTATACAAAATTAATTAAGTTAACATTGGTTTGAAATCAGCAGTCTGAATTATAATGTTTTGAAGAAACAGCTGTTACACTGATTTACTAAACGTCAGTGTTAAGTTTCAAAACAAACTTGTTGAACCAGCTGATGTCCATGCCACAAAAAGATTATTACAATGAAAAATGGATCATCGAAACAGAGAGAAAAACTACATCAAAACAATACTTTATTTACCTGGGTGTAAAAGTGACACTTTAGAATTGTCAATACATGTGTCTAAAGCAGCTGTTTTCAGAGCAGAATGACAAAATCTTCTTTTTACGATTGTTGTGAAGAGTTTACTCTGTAAAAATTGACATTGATATAGGCGTTTTAAAATATTTACTTTTTAACGAAACCTTTTCTAAATTTTAAATCTCGATTTCAGTTAACCTAAACTAGCTTCACTAAAAGTTATTCCCTCAGACGGTCCTCCAATGGAATTTCCTTCAAATGTCTTATCAGGAAATTTGGCGAGAACTATTAAGATTCTACGATTGATAGGTTTAAAAGAGTAAGTTATTGAAGACATCGAAATTTCTTCACTGTAAACCTTTACATTTTACCCTTCACAATGCAAAAAGCATGTTTTAAAACAAAAAGCTTCGTTTACAAATTTTTGTAAAGTATTGTGAAACAAACAAATAAAACTACAAAAGGGCCTTGAGCCACCTTCACACTTAAGACACCATAAGTTGGATCAAAGTTAGCGTCTAACAACGCGGTATTGTCCACTCTTACCTTTGTGTATACAGCAATATTGTTTTACTTGGTAAGTTAACTTGTGAAGCTGTACGTAGACGTGATTGCTTTACTTTTGTACGCTTATTCATTACGAAACAATATATTCAATGAAGAATATAATTTTTACCAATAGGCAAATATGAAACATTTATTTTTGGACAAGCGTTTTCGATAGCAAGCTATCATCTTCAGGCTTGTTCCACAAAGAAATGCAAAAAATATGTGTTCAATATTTTTCCTTGTTATGAACAAAAACAATATTAAAATTTTAGTTTTTAGTTAAACGAACAGTACAAACTATGCATCTTTAAATGTTATATTACACATCCAGTCAGCCTAAAAGCAATAAGTATCAATGATTGTTTTATCAAACTTAAAAACACACTCTTGAACATGGACATATACTCCACACTTGAGATTCTAACAGAAGAAATAGATGAGGACGTATTTAACTTTTCTTGTTAAATACTGCTATGTTTTCTTTGACTCATTTTTATGTTTCCTCACTGTTTTTTATTGGCTATTGTAAGGAATAAAGTTTTATTTTCTTCTTATATTCAGTATTTAGATTTGTGCATGATATTTTCGCTTTAAATGCACACATATGAAATATATCTTTTAGCTAATAAACGTCCGGTAAGGCTGTATATTTACCCATAACTAACGTTTGAAACTTACTATAGAAATAAGTTTAAACACCTCAACGATTAACAGTGACTAGCTCTGAAATGTTGAACTATTTCATGTCTCTGCCCGGTCAGGTAATATCACGGGTCATACAAATGGTAAAACGATTAGTTGCTTGTCCATGACTTTATTTCCAGACGTTTTATACACAACTACAAGGAAAACAAAATCACGTTAATTATATGTGCTAATGCCATTTATGATATTTTTATGTATTTACGTATCTAGAAAAGCAGTATGAGCGTGATTTTGCGTGAAAATGAGTACATTTAATCCGTCGTTAGTGAGCAAGATGATCACGGCGTTTTGGGATCTGCAATCTGATCCCGTTTTCAGGTGGAATGCAACCTAAAACATAACACAGAACATAAGAAAATAAGCTAGCCTAAAGTAATTAGCGTAAGTTGACTAGTCAAATACAACTAAACAACATGCAGCTGTTAAAGTCAAACAACTAAAACTTAAAAAAACTAGGCTAGAAAAGCAGATCAAATGCATAAGACAGACTAAAAACTTAACAACAAGAAACAACTCAAAAACACGTCCACACTCGGTAAAGGTTCTCCGCAAAGTAAATTTAACAGATACATGTTGTTTGGTTGTGTTTGACTGTTCAGCTTACGCTGATTACTTTGGGCTAGCTCGTTTTCTAATATTCTGTGTTATGTTTGGGTTACTTGTCACCTGAAGACGGGATCAGATTGCATATCCCGAAACGTCGTGATTATCTTGCTTACTAACGATGGAAAATGCCCGCAAGTTCAAACCCTGAAGTTCTCTCATCGTCAACAACAAACTTTAAACAAAGAATTGAACAGGTTAAGTAAGTAATGCTTACCGAGAATTCTTATTCAACATTGAAATAAAGTAGAAAACGATTATAAACAACTACTTAAAGATAGATGGTACGTTATACAGTTAACTATAGACAACTACTGTTGAAACAAATCTTTTGAGTTCAAACTTGTGTTATTGAACTGTTATCATTATAAAGTAAACTCATATTTGTTTTGAAACCACAGTGAAACGAAGGGCAGTTGTGATTGGTCGAGGCACATTGTTTATCGCAGTTTGCAAACACCACAGCTTTTATCTACAGTTTTTGTGTTGTTGATAATGGATTTCACTCGTTCCATGCACAAAGCGTCTGTGTTTCATTCCTGCCTTTTAATTTACAAATGACTGTATTAAAATAAATATTTCAAGACACATACACTCATTGTTTGCTGTGAGTACTTTGCATTTGATATTAAATTATGAATTGAAGAAAAATTGTCATAGCCAAACAGCCATGACTAAATCATATTTATCAGTCAGCATTTATTAGTTCTAATTTCAAGATTATATTTAAATTTACTATTTTATCTTGGAAGAGATGTTTTACGCTCTTTATATTTTACTCAATTCACTGAAAATACATCAACGGCGTGCAATTATTTTACGTAATCATAAAAGTTGTCTTCACAGTCTGAATGTTGGGAGCATGAATAAATTGTTAAATGTTAAAAGAAGGTACAGTTTGTATTGTTCAACGAGGTGAAGTTAGGACTACAAAGTCCTCTCTACCACTCAATCTTGATCTTTATCTAAAGTTACTGTATAGTCACATTACAAGTATAAGTGGTGACGGTGGGAATCGAACCCGCGCCAGCGGAGTGATCAGCTCCGGAGTCGCACGATTCCAAGCCGCCACAGGACCGCATTCCTTTTTAAAGGTTATATAAATTGTAGTGGGGGTTGTTTTACTCGATAAAACTAGATGAATGAAAGAGTGATAGTAGTGCTTACTTTAAATGCTTGCTTTAATAAGAGCTAAAAAAAGCTCAAAGCAAATATTTCAACAGAACATATAAAGCGCAAATTAGCTAAACACTCAAATATAAATTGCACCTCACTCTTTGAACTTTATTCCTCTTGAGTTCTACAGCTGTGTTTTTGAAGCACTTTCTAGTTCTGAGACTTATTATGTAATCGAATAGGTAGACCGTAAAACCGAGTGAAGAAAAGGCATATATTTTTACACAGACAATTGCAATGTAAAACCCGGTGAGAAAATAGAAGGGAGAATTTACTGAGAAAGTAAAATATTGCTTGTCAATTGAAACCTAAGCTACTTTGCGTATTGATTCTACCCTTGATTGATGTAGCAGAGGTTTATCCAAGAAGCTTTCCCAGGCTGTTTCATTCTCGTTTATTTATTCAATGCTCTTTTAATTTTTGCTTTTTTTCTGCAAGAAATCTGAATGAGTTTTAAGTTTTTGAATACATTTAAATGAGATCGAAACAATTATTCTTTTTTCAACATTTAAGAGAAAATGTTTTGATATTGTCAAAAGCTTACACATTAAAAAGACTAATTTTACCCAAAAGTAATTTACTTAAATTAATTTACCAATTAATATATGTAAGATGTGTTTATTACACTGTTGATAAAGCTGAAGATATAAGACTACTTGTTTTAATTGGGCTTACAATAAAATATCATGTTGCCGTACTCAACATCAAAATAAATCGGTCCAGCCAAAATAAGGTGATATTGAAATAACGGGTTTGTTCTACTGACCTGGTCTGGCTAATCAGAGTTTGTCAATTTTTAGTACACATGTTAACTGCAGTAGAATAAATGTTGACATTAAATTTTCTAATATCTAATTACAAATACAGTGTTTATAGTATAGTTTTTATACATTTATTTTAAGGGGAACCACCCTCCCTTCCGGTGAACCGATTGTGCTATACATCGAATTCCACTTAATTTGTAAAAGGAACTTTTGTAATAAACTGTGTAAAAATCTTACGTTTTGTTCTAAATAGTAATAGAAATGAGTAACTCCACTTGCCCTACAAATTTGCTGATAATAAAACCAACTGAAAAAACACAAAGTTGAAGCAAGCAGAAACAGACTAAGATGTAAAGAAGGGCGGAAATGAAAACCACTTTATTCTGCAAGTCAATCAGACTCTCAGAAGAAGTGTTTTTGCCACTGAAACAATCCGTTTGAGGACAAGTGGGACAGTTTAATACCGCTTTGTTGTGATTTAGAGCGGAATATAATATATTTTTACTTTTTGAAATTGTCATTTACAATGAACAGATTTTAAATACCCGAGACTTTTCAGAGCTTTTTATCTTAGAAGAGACAAAGAAGTCTTCATATTGCTTTCTTTAAGCCAGCCGTATGAACTAACAAATTTATGCCTTGATAAAAATGTTGACCTAGTGAAATGAGTGTTACCCTTTAATATACGATCAAAGTCAATTTGGCATGCACGGCATGCTACTTAACTTTTAAAAGTAACTTCTGTTTTTTGTATAGTTAATAACTGAGTGATTCATAAATGATTAGATCCTGATGGAAGATATAAATTTAAAAGTAGTACGAGTAATAGGTAAGAATGTAACTTATTCTCTTGTTCTTAGGGTTTCGCTCGAAAATAAGAAACATAAGACATGGATCCACCAAACCGTCAATGTAAAGCTTTTTCTAGAGAACACATTTTCTGGTATAATAAATCCTGTTTCAACCTTGAAGACAAACCTGTTTGCTTACAGAAACTAATTGAAATTATGTTTTAAACTAATTTCAGTGATTGAAACATTGTTTGACGTGTAGTGGCTAAAGAGCCACAACCAATCTGAACAATGTAATTTAATTCAAGTGATGTTTTGTATATCTGTTCTATACTGATACACCTATATACGAGAGCGTTATTCGCTACCCTAGTTTATACTATTGTATACATTTTGACTGATAAACACTTTTTTAAAGTAAAAATTGTTTTTGCACGTAAAAATGTTAACAGTAAGTTAATGTCTTTGTGAATCAATATTATGGGCAACAATGTCAACTTAATGAAGGAATTAAACCAATTTAAATATAATTAACGAACACTCAAACAAGGGGAAATTGCTAAGCCCTCTCAACCGTTTAGAAGTTCAGTGTTTTCATTCAACTGTTTAGTTTTCAACAACAAATTATTCGAAAATGTTACAGCTAGCTGTGAATATTTTCATCGTAAGAAGTTTATGACTCTGCAATCTGATCCCGTGTTTAGGTGAAAAACAACCAAAATCGTAACAGAGATGACAAAGAATCTAGTTTAGAGTAAAAAGCGTATAAGCTGGCCAGTCCTAACAACAGAAAAATCAGCTGTGAAGGAATGTAAAAATAGTATATTGCATCACTAGGACCTAAAGTGACACTTTTTGATATGAGCGAGGATCAAAAAGACACTTTAGGGACGAGTGATGAACGATACTTTTTGTCATGATGCAAGTAGAAGAAGTGGTTAAAATGGTTAGTTCGTTAATTTAAAAACGTGTTGTAAAATATTTTAGAGAACTATGGTGTCAAACGCTACAGTTTTTATTTTTCATTGATTTGTATAAACAGCTGTTCATTGTCGGGTTCATTTGATTTATCATTGCCAGTGTTATGATCCGATATTAAATCGACACATCGCACTCAATCTAATGTTAAATTACCTGCGATTTAGATTGATATTCACAGTTTAGTCGTTGTATCGACTATAAACAATAATCGAACAAATCATTCAATTTCAACAAAAACATTGGACCAGCTAATGTCCATGCCACGAAAAGATCATTAAAACAATCCTTTATTTACCTGGGTGTAAAAGTGACACTTTAGCACTGTCAATGCATGTGTCTAAAGCCGCTGTTTTCAGAGAAGAATGACAAAAAGTATATAAACTCCTATGATTGAAGTTTTTGGGCGACGATGAAACAATGACTCAGGCTAAAATATTATTACGGATTTTTTTCATTGTTTTGAGTAAACAAAAATACACGGCATTTCCCTTCCATTGGCTGTGCACAAGCTAACCCTTTTCCTAATGTTATATGTTATGGTTTAGGTTACTTTTACCTGAAGATGATGTCAGGTTCTAGATTCCAAAACAATGTGTACCTTTCGTTCACTCAAAAACGATTGAATGCGTCATTAATATTGTTTTGACCTCAGAAGGTCTACTGTTAGCTTTCGTACTTTTCATGTTCAACGTTTCATTACTAAAATAAAGTGTAAATGCTTGTAAAACTCAATAGAAAAATTGTATTTGATATAATTTTAGTTTACTCACGAACATCTTAGTTTGTTCAATATAATGGTTCAAGCTGAGATACAGAATAATGTTAGTAGGCTTTTATGCGAAAGAAAGAAGAGAAAGTACGACCCCTGGAGTTAATAACAAGCAAGTGAGACGAGGCAGAAATATGAGTTGTATCTTTTATAACCACAGTAAAATACTCACTTTGCGTTTTACCTTTTGGAGTTCGAGTTTCGGGAAAATTGGCTAGAAAATGAATATATTACATATGAATGTTTAATTTTCTCTCATTAAATGACATTTTAAGCATCAAATTTTAATATTAAACTCTTCAATCAATATTAATTAATTCAAAGCATTTATGTAAATGAACAGAAAGGCACTCAAACAAAGTGATAACCAATAATTTAATCATCCGCACAATCATCGAGGATATATGAACACATACATACATTACCGCTATATCACTCATCCTGGTATGGGTTTAGTTTAATACCCTACATGTCTAATCTAGATACTTTCTCCTTTTTTCCCTTGTACACATCATTAAAGTTGTTTCCAAACCAGCTGACACGCAACTAAGCGCTAAAGCGCCGCTTGCATGAGTGAATCGAATTTCCTTTGAAATTTCTTACTCTTATTCGCTCAGTTCACACCCGCGCTTTGGCACTCGGCCGTTCTATGATCATGGGATTACTAGGCTTTTCACTACGCTCACAGCCTCGCTTTGGCCTTCAACCTCAGACTTATGTGTTCTTTTACTGCATGGTTTATTGATATCGTGAAGGGAAAGCGGATTTCAAATTTTATTAAAATCGGACTACTCATAACGTTGTCATAGTAAAAAATCACGTTTTGAGCGCCATTTTGAAACATAACAATGAATTTTTAAAGTTTTATTATATTAACAGTTACCAAAAAAATACAAACTTATATTAAATTTCATTAAAATCAGATGAAATTTATTTTTATTGATCATTGATCTTAAAACTTACTCCGGTAGCCTGTCTGGAAACGGTTTTAGTCAATTTTTCATTTTACAAAGTACGAAACTTGTACCTTAATAATCAGAACAAATCGGACTAAGCTTCGACCTGTAGAGAGTACATAGATACTAGATATGTAATTCAGACGAAATCTTTCACCCGACGTATAACTTGGTAGTCCTACGAAAGCATTTTCGGAAACCTAAATGTTAATTAGGAACTTTTTTCTTCTTTTGATGTGAGGAATCATCTGACTTATACCTTTTTCAGAACACCCATATATACGTATGTATATAAAGTGCATAGAAAAATGATCAAAACGTGTTCTGGGGTCAAGATTGGTGTTTTCTAGGTCAATCTGTTAAGTCAATAGCTAAATTTAGAAAGAAAATCCCTACGGCCAGTAACATAATATAATTTATTAGACTTACTACAATTCAAATATCTGTAGTGTTTGTTGAACTCCATCTCGTAAAAAGCGATGTCACGTGTTCAATCTAATACTTTACAATGGACATGAGATTAAATACTTATTCTTTCGTTCGTGAAATGAGGAAAACGTCCTTCATATTTACGCTTTGTGAGGTGTTAAAGAAGATAGGATATCACATTTCCGACAGATCTGGTCTTACTCCAATTTCAAGAAGTACTTTTACACCGCGCGTAGGCTTCCAAACTCACATTTTATTGCACTGTTGAGTCATAAAAATGTGAAACAAGATTGTTGATTTTACGTTGTTTTGCGTATTCGTATTCCGGGGAAGAAACTGTATCAATATGTTCCTGCTTTTCCAACTCTGTGGTAAACATTTTGAATACTATAAGCAATACCTTGAAACGTAGAAATAACTTTAATTTTATTGTAAGTCACTTGTTTGGTGATTTTGTTTGATGTTAAATCACGATCTTTTTTAACTTTAACAACCATAGCTACAATATACCCACAAGCCTGTATACTTTATTTCTTTATTTAGTCATTTTACAATAACATAGTGTTAGTTTGAAAGTTCATAATAGTGGCAAAAAGAGCAATTTGGTAAAAAGAAGAAACTGACTTTTCCAGCCACTTCTTTTTTTCTCCAGAAGTGGCTGGAAAAGAGTGTTAATTGGTAAAAAATAACATAGTTTTGGTAACTACTACTGGTTGTATAAAGTCTAATTTCATAAATATTCAGTTATACCTACAACGTAAACTATAATTTATACTAAATGGAAGTACTACTATGAGACGATGGGTTTTGTTTTGAACGAAACAAAATTATCTTGTGTAACATGTATCTAGGGTTTGTTGTAAAGGGTTATTTTAGCTCTCTAAACACGCTTTCACAATCCAAAATTCAAATATCATATCCGGTCTCGTTGGCTTAAGTACCAAAGAAAATACCCCAGGAAAAAACCTGATAGCAGATTTACTTGTATGTAATCTGTTTTCCAGCATTTAAGTTAAATAAATACAGTATTGCCGGTATTTATTAATGCAAAATAACAAGGGTTGAGAGGTTGAGATGGAGGGGGTTGATAATGAACAGCTGTTAGGTTGATCAGCTGGAGCAGACTGAAGTACTCTCAGCAACAGCTGCTGCTCATCTCATGTAAACAGTCAGCTGTGTCTGAGGACTTGAAGCAGCCCCACAGATTCCTAGATATAATTATAATGAACCCTGTAAAAGCTAAATCAAAATGTCATCAGCGAATAACGATTAGGCTTCTGTATTCCATAGTTATTGCTCATTGTTTCTTGTACGAAGGCGAACATCCTAAAGTACTTTAGTTGTTCGTTTCAAAGTTCTAAAGAATAGGAAGTGTAATAAAGTCAATATGCATGAACCTCTGAGACATGTTCAATAGGGTTGCGAGTTACCATAATTAGCAAAATGTTCATTGGATCAATAAACTGGAATTTTAGCATTATTTAGCCTTACTTAACTGACAACGTTTTTAGGAAATGAATTTGTTTGATTAGGCTACTTCTAATATTTTTCTGTCTGTTAAAGTTCAATTTGTTAGATCTTGACGTTATGCAACAATTATAAATTCACCATGCGATTTCCTTTTAAAACTAGTTTAAAATAAGTTAATAAGGAATGAATGAAATAATGACCGTTTGCTTTAGATGCCCGTGTCATCAAAGGTTTACTTCATAGTAGCATATAGATAAATAGTGTTTTTATCTGATGTACGTTTATTTAATGTTTAATTCTATGGTTAAATAGAAAACTAAGTCACTACAGCTTATCTAGTAGGATACAGCTAACGAGCTGTGTAATTAAATTATTAACGGTCAATACTCTTGTTGGTTTCAGTAGGCCACTTAACGTTTTGTCTGCAACATGAGCTCAGAACAAATACAAATAAGCAAACATTACGCCCAATGTTTGAAGTAATATCTTAAAATTTACTATTTCCACTGACATCAAACCGCATTAAACTATACCCGAATTTGAATAGTTCAAAAACCTGACACTTTTTTACAGCTGTTTCTAGGTATTATTATGTTTATACTGTTGATCGCTGCAACAATGTGACACTTAGCTGATGCTACTTTAGTAAACATGGAGCAGTGGACATCGTGCTTTTAGTTTAGACATTGTTTTTACTAAATCCTTTTGATTCTCAGTTACGTCTTCATTTGCACAAAATACGGCATTCAATTAATCATGAACATGTTCTGCATTCTGCAATATTTAATTATTTCTGATGAAGCTTTTTTTAAGTTTAAATGGCAGCTGAAATACTTACAACTGTCAACAGTGATATAATTTCATTCTTTACAGGTTTAAAAATAGTTGGACCTTATTTTTTGGGAAAAAAGCTTTAAAATTGTTACTGTTCACAAGAAGCGGTATTTGTAAATGGTACAAATCTATAAAATTCCACAGTTACAACAACTTGGGTTGAGGGGTTTAAATGCACTTGATATGTTACCAATTATAGTAGGATGGAGCTTCTCCACACACAGCTGATGAGCCAATAGTTATTCCCAGGTCATGTAATTTCTCGTTTGGTGATGTTACTAGACCTGCTCGATCGCCGGATCTAACAACGTATGGTTTTTGTTTGTGGAGCTTTAGCTACTGAGCCCGGTACCATCGCCGACGTAACAGACTGTATAATAAATGAAACCGCCTCGATACCAATGTCCACGCTACGCAGTAAAACATTAAATTATATCGCCGGCCGCTGCAAACACTAATTACGAATCTGACACCAATGATTTACTAGGATGTTTAAAATAAAAGTACTTTCATAAACCAAATATACTCAAATAAACATAATTTAATGTTTAAATAGATTGCATTATTTTTATGTATAGAAATGTGGGTGGATGTTACAGCCACGTCCTACACACCTTTCTAAACCAGTCAGAAGCCGAACTGAAGCTTTTAGAGAAGATTTTCAGGTAGCCCTTGTTCACTCCCCTCTTTTCCTACAGATATGATTTCTACTAAAGCTAGATATTTATTTTCATTGCAACTGGGTCTTCTGAAACAATTTGACATATTTTTTGTGTTGCAGGTAAGCATTGGAGGCAGTTTCATCAGCCAGTAAGTTTAGTTTTATACTTGTTTACTATATAATAAACTATCCACAAGACCTGATATTTCTAGATAAACTGTAGTTTTGTACAATTAAAATAGTTAATGCTTACAAATATTTAACTCTAGAATAAACACTCACAGAATAAATTGTGTCTACCTCTATTATTACTATTGTTACTTTTAAACTAACTGCGATATTATGTACAATTTTATTCAAAAGGACTCAGTTTTGGTGTGAAATATCGGAGCTTATATAATCTATAGCTGTTAGGTAATGTAATGGATGAAAAAGATAAAACTAAGACAAGTGTTACTATCAACTATTAACTACCATTCAAAATGATAAATACTTAAATAATACTTTTGTTAACATAACGGTCGTACAACAACTTCGTCATCAGTTGCAGTCAACATTAAATGATCCACATACAAGTATAAATGATTAAGACTGATGTATAGTCAACAGCACGATAATGAACACAACTCAATTACCCGTAGCTGCAATGTTGATACACAAACAACAGCCGAGCCCACATACAAACATACGTATCTGTGTTGCCACTGGTAGTGTACTGTCTGTGCAGAAAACATGCGTATCTGTGTTGCCAGTGGTGACCTACTGTCTGTGCAGAAAACATACGTATCTGTGTTGCCAGTGGTGGCCTACTGTCTGTGCAGAAAACATACAGTATCTGTGTTGCCAGTAGTGGTGGCCTACTGTTGAGCAGAAAACATATGTATCTGTACGAGCAGAAAATATATGTATCTGTGTTGCCAGTGGTTACTGTACTGAGCAGAAAACATATGTATCTGTGTTGCCAGTGGTGGCCTACTGTCTGTGCAGAAAACATATGTATCTGTGTTGCCAGTGGCCTACTGTACGAGCAGAAAACATATGTATCTGTGTTGCCACTACTGTACTGAGCAGAAAACATCTGTGTTGCCAGTAGTGGCCTACTGTACGAGCAGAAAATATATGTATCTGTGTTGCCAGTGGTGGCCTACTGTACGAGCAGAAAATATATGTATCTGTGTTGCCAGTAGTGGCCTACTGTCTGAGCAGAAAACATATGTATCTGTGTTGCCAGTGGTTGCCTACTGTACGAGCAGAAAACATATGTATCTGTGTTGCCAGTGGTTGCCTACTGTATGAGCAGAAAATATATGTATCTGTGTTGCCAGTGGTTGCCTACTGTACGAGCAGAAAATATATGTATCTGTGTTGCCAGTGGTTGCCTACTGTCTGAGCAGAAAATATATGTATCTGTGTTGCCAGTAGTGGCCTACTGTCTGAGCAGAAAACATACGTATCTGTGTTGCCAGTAGTGGCCTACTGTCTGAGCAGAAAACATACGTATCTGTGTTGCCAGTGGTAGTCTACTGTCTGAGCAGAAAACATATGTATCTGTGTTGCCAGTGGTGGCCTACTGTCTGAGCAGAAAACATTTTCCAAGTACCTGTGGTTCAGTTGATCATTCGCAGATGTATAATTATATACAGTGTTTTTAAATCTAATAAGTATATTAAAATGTAAGGTGATTTTTTTATATAAGTGTTGATGAATAACTTTGGGAGTATGTTACTTAAGTTAAGATAAATACACTTTACCTGTACACCATAGTTTGAGATATAATTCTTCCCTCCAGTTTGATCATTGTAACTCTAGAACTGATTGGTGAATTTTGATATAATAATTAAAACAACGCGTAATTAGTAAAACAACCTGTACAGTTATAACAACACAGAATGAATCACACCTTTGACCTTAGGATAATTAGAAATGTGACAACGGTTACTATCGGACGATGTATTGTGTTTTTGTATAATTAAAATTTTGGCAGTTCAACGAGTGTTTCTTTTTTTTAGACTTATACAACTTATTTATAAAACTAATAGTTATGGTACTCGTAGAACAACAATACTTCGTTAAAATATTTCATCTTACGTTGTAAAAACCAGTACCGTATATTACAGACTTTCCAGCGTAAATATTACTTTCAATCAATGATAAGAATGTGGATAAAGTCATGCGTGTGATTTTGGTAAGGTCAAAACTTAATTCTAAAACAAATAAAAAGCTAATTTTTGACGAAAAACCAATGAATTGAGGAGAAAACCAACAATACGCGTACAGTTGTAAGGCATAACCGAATCATCAATTAAGTAAATTACTTTATCGATTGCATGACCTGAGCAGATAATTAGATTTTCGGTGCTGTATTAGTCTCGCCAAGCCCGGACCTCAACCGGGGAGAATATCATCAATTTAAATACATTTACAATAACTACCTACATTTCTATGAACCAGCCAACTCGTATCCATCACTAAGTGATTGCTTCTGTAAAACCAGACTTGTGTAGGTGTAAACTGTATTGGTTTAGTCTTGTATCGTTGTGGAATCCATTCAAGCTAACGTTGATCGAGATACTGTAGCAACTGTAGAGGCATTAAGAGATGCCAATGTCCAATGTAGACGCAGTATTGGCTAAGCTAACAGTATCTGATCACTCGGCAAGCCACTAAGATGATTGTATACTTCAGACTTTTATTTTTCATTTAACTGTGGTCTTAATTGGACTTAGTAGCTATTGCCAATTATATTTATATCATCCAAGCTTCAATATAAATTTTGGATGTCCTGTTACAGAGTTAATACTTTCTAAATAGGAATATGCAGATAGCTTTAAAAAAATGCCATCGTGTTTCAACGATTTATTTAACAGTATATATATATGGTTTTTGTGCATGAATTTCAAAGTTGATACGAAAAAGGTATCTGCACCCCAATACAAAACCGGTTTTGATTTGTAACTCTTAACTAACTATAAAACGTCGTCTAAAACAGCTCTTTTGATTTTCTTTAGCTAATCGGTGGCGGATTGGTATCGCGCGCGCGATTCTGTAGCTCATCACTCCGGTGGCGCGGGTTCGATCCCCGCGTCACCTAACTTTGTAGTAGTAGTCCTAACTTCGCCTCGTTAAACAAGACAAATCTTTTACTTTCGTAACTTATTTTACATCTTATATAGTTTAGCCTACCAGTGGTTATTTTTACATTTATGAGCAATTGGTTTGATCATAAATCTATTGAAAATGCCGTAAGAGTACACTATTCTACAACTTTCTTACTATAAAAAATGCTTTACATTTAACGGTTACAAAGTTGATGACATTACAAGTCATGAATTGGTATAGCTAGTACATATTCATTTGTTTGGACTTTTACTTCCCCATATTCCTTTAAAGCCTTTGAACTAAATTAAAATGTGACTTTGTAAACTTGTAAGTCTAATCTACCGAATAAATTAGAACAAATAACTTATTGTGATTCCCCTTTAACCTATTTGCCAATTTAGACTGGCCTACCGTTAAGGACCTATCTGTTGTCCCCGACGTTTTCACAGTTAACTTTTAACAGATAATTATAAAACCATCATAAGTCACAATTCAGTCCAGGAGGCAAAAACCACACAACTTTTAAGTGTGAGGATATTTACAATGAATCTATGAGTTATCGACAAATCAATGAAAAAAGGCCTTTTTAAGAGCCATTTGGCAACCACTCTACTTCGAGTTTATCGAAAGTCTCAAACTGTTTTATCAAGTTATATGCTTGATAACTTCCACGAGCTTCATAACTTTCACTTAATAACAATCTAGGAGAAAGATTCATGAAATGAATCATTGAGTTACTGTTACAGTAAAGCTGCTGTAGTTTTAAATAAATTATAGTAAAATTAAACTTTTGAAGTGATAAAATAATGAACATGGTGCCATTTTAAGCGTTCAAGACATAATACTACGTTCATTATTATTTATACAACGACTGCAGTTCTCCAAAATGGACAAAATCTACAATATATGTACATTCAAACATATGGTCAAATAAGCTAACTAAATATGATATAAAACAGGTTATTGCATTTGTACTTGCAATTGTTTTGCCCAGACTCAATTGATTTTAACAGGTCTCTGGTATGACGTAAACAATATTCACGTTTACACAAACATTATGTTCTTTGTAAATATCTAAATATATAGGGTCGAGAATCCACTTATTGAGTAAATTGTAACGAGTTGTACAGTTATGTACATGTTACGATTACGCGTATTTAGGCATATTTTCCCATTCTCAACATGTGCATTGAACAGATATGTTATAATGAACTTCTTTATAAAATGTTCGATGTTTCTAGTAATAAAACTAAATTTTACCCTTGCGGCCAACCGTGTATACAAAATACAATCCGCTTCTGAAATAAGTGTTGAAAGTAGTTACGCCTGAATCAAAGTTAAGACTAACCATTAAAGACATTTTTAATTCCACCGAAAATATCACCGCTGATGTTTAAGTTTGAGTTCAATGGATCTCTTTGATCTTATTCCCTTCAAAGTACGGCTCAAGGGTCATTAAGTGGCTAATCTTATTTTGAAACGAATAAATGTTTCAATCTTTTATTGGCTTGTCTTCCGTGGCCGACCACTTCGTTCAGATTTTAAAGGCAATTTTAAATACCTTTGTAGTGGTGTACTGGTTGTAGAAGTATTCAAAAGGATACAATTACTCCTAACTATCAATAGATAGTTACTCAGTAAGTATAGAGTTTTTCAGTAGTTTTACTGGATAACCTTTGTTTCAAGTTATTCGCTGAAACAACTTCTTCAGCAAACACTTGTGTCCAGAACCTTAGGTTTAACTTGTTTCAACTCGAAGAACACAGAGATTTTGTAAAGTAGGCTGATTCAGTCATGAGAAAAAGTTGAGATTGTTGTCGAAGTAGGAAGCAGCTGCATCTTAAAGTGCTTTAAACTTTAGCAGCTGATCTTGTGAACAGCTTTTAGATTTTGTATCACAACACTACAAACTGCAAACAAATGTCTGAGACAGCTCCATCGTAAAAGGAATTCCACCTGAAAACGTATCTTAATAATCTTGTCCTTGACCTCGTCAAGTTCACGATGTGTAGTCTTTGGGGTTTATAAGTAATTTAAACAGACATAGACCTACATCCAAATTATAACTATACAAATTGATTAATGTACAGTTGAATGGCTCACGCATTATATAAGTAGGTTACGAACAAATAACGCAAAACCAACCTTGGTATTTAAAAAGAGATAGTATAGTAGTCGGGTGTTCTACTTCAGAGGTAAATTCCGCATGCAAAAAATCATGAATGAATTGTTTATAAATTTGAGTTCAAAAATACGATGCTTACATGCTAGCTACTATTTTTTATTTTTAATTAATTACTTTCGATTTCTAACTAAACTTATACAGTAATAAGTTATTCAGCCTTAAGTTAAGTTAACCAGTTAAGTATTCAAGCACGACAACCTCTGAAGGAATCCACCTCCATTTTTAAATTGTTACTTAGGTAACTTTTGGCATTTACTTTACCTATTGGGTAAGTTGTGAGTTATAATTAAAACAAACATCGTGTTGTACACTTCAATGTGTGTCCACTAATTTGGGTACAGCGCCAAAAATACCAAAAATACAGTAAAATAGCCACCACTTTAAAATGACAGGTTAGTTTAGGTTGTAAGTTTTTCCATTGATGATGGTCTTAGCTAGTTAAAAAGTTATGTTAAAAACGATGTTACATTTAAGCTTAATCACATAAGTGACATGGGAGACAAAAAATAATTTGTTAAACCCCAAATGAAGCTAACGGGTGGTCAAAGCAGTTTTTAACCCATGTTTAAGTGAACGTTTTCCATGTGTTTTTAGGGGACCAACCTCTGAAGTTCGGTGTCCTGTTTAAGAGTCTATCTGTTTACTAAAATCAAAACAGTTTAGTCGTACTCTGTATGTTTATCGGTCAAAAATCATTCATTTTCGTATACAATATTGTATGAACTGAGCAGACAACTGACAGTACGTTTCTGTTAGGAAGGTATAACCGAATCATCAATTAAGTAGATTACTTTATCGATCGCATGACCTGAGTAGATAATTAGATTTCCGGGGATGTATTAGTATCGCGTTCAATTCTCAAAACAAGAGTGAAGATCAAACAATAAAATAAATTTACACGAACCTACGCATTGAACTTGTAATACTAAATTGGTCTAACTGCATTATGAACTTAGTTGAGCTATGGTTGTGAATTGTAAGTAATATTTATTTATAGTATTCTGAAGTTTGTTTTGACGTCACAATCCCCCCACCCATAAACCGGTGGGGGAACTCTCTCCCAACATTTTTAAATGGCAACCCCCCTTTTTGGCACCTCAAAAGAAAGGAAATTTAAATACAAGCTCAACGATGCAAAGAACAAGTGTTTATCTTTACTCGTTTTTATGTAATACATGTTTAAAGATTGCAAGAAATCAGCTTTAAAATGCCACATTTTACATAATTATTATAATTTTGTTTTCAAACGAAAACTTTTTTGAAAATATTTTGAGGGAAACATTACAACCCTATAACATAATCCCATAGGGTATTTAGAAAAAAATTTTTGTCAAAAGAAAAGTTTATGAGATATTTCGTATTTTAAACTTGATTTCTTGTAATCTTTAAGTGGGTATTACAAAAAAACGAGTAGAGATAAAAACGTTCTTTGTGTCGTTAAATTTTTATTACAATTCCCTTTTTTGAGGTGCCACAAAGGGAGGTTGCTGTTTGTACGTCAAAACAAACTTCAGAACCCTATAAAACCATTCCCCAAAGGGTTTTAAACTAAATTTCCTTTTTCAAAAGTTATGAGGGGGACATTTAAAAGTCACCCTGAATGTTATGTTATGTAAATACATTATTGCCTTTAGATCTCAACACGTCTAGGATCTACGTGCAATAAGGCAATAAGGTGTTTATAGTAGGTACTTAAAGAGGTTCTAAACTGGGATAAATAAATTATATAATGTATAATTACAAAATGTATTGCATTTATACATTCTATTGTAGATTGCCTGACGATAAATCTACGCAATTTGATTTGATTATTTCCTCTTGTTTTTATCAACAAGTGTTTTATGGTCACTAAACTTCATTATCGTTTGTATTTTAACAAGTTCATCATTTTCAAGCTAGACAACAAACTTTTCCTCAAAATTCAGCACGTCAATGTGCCTTAGCTTGCTCAAAAGATGCTTTAAAATTTCAGGTATAGCTTTTTCTCGCTCTAACAATGGTATTAAGCGTGTCCGTGGCGGACTTGTATCGACTCCGGAGGTCATCACTCCGACGGCGTGGGTTTGATCCTCGCAGTCACCGTATGTGACTAGACGGTGACGTTAGAAAAAGGTCAAAGTTAGGTGGTGGAGAAGACTTTGTAATCCTATCTTCGCCCCGTTAAATAAGACGAACTTTACCTTTAATTAACAAAACACAAATTTAAAAACAGTAAATTTGAATAGTAATGATTTTTTACCCAACAACAGCCTTGAGTCCTGTTCTTGAACTGGACCAAATAAAGCCAATATTGATCAAGATACTGAACAAGTCCTGTATTACATGAAGAGAAGTCCAGAGATGCCCGGGTACGATGTGAACTCAATCTAGCGAGCCATTGACCAGACTTACAATGTCTGTTCCCTTCTTAGGCCAGAGAAAACTTTATGATTTCATCTCTAACAAGAGTATATTACACGCACAACAATCACATTCAAATAAATTATTACTTACAGTAATATTCTTGATGATATACACTGTACCTATAATAGAGAAATAATATACAGAGTGTTCTTAAAAGGATGTCACAAACTTTTAGGTTAGGTTTATAAGGTCAAAATAAAGAGAAAATCAAGCATTAACGTTTTTTTTCTAAAACGCTTCGTTTACCCCATGTCCGCCATTTTGATTTTTTTAAGAATTATTTATTTTTTCCACACCACTTAATAGAATTTGCCTCAAACTTATTTACATTTGTAAGTAAGACCATATTTTAATGAAATTGCCAATATGATCTAACTTATCATTTTTTAAATGTAGGCTATTAAATGGTAATTTTAGGGTATTTTTGGTTTTCAGCCTAGTTTTGTTTTTTCACTGACGAAATAAATAATTTGTGAAAAAATTGTGTATATCTGGTAAATGAAGTGTTGTTAGAAAAACCGTTAATGCTTTATTTTCTCTTTATTTTGATCCAACAAACCTAACCCTAAAGTGCGTGACAGACTTTTATGCACACCGTGTATGTGATATTATGCTCCAATTATATAATAGCCTTAAAACGAGGGAAGTGTGGTTTCAAAAGCTGGAGTAAAACAAAACTTACATAACTTGATTTCAATCCATGCTGTGAAATTATCCATTGCTATGTGACATGGTGAGAGGTCAGTGCACTGAAGTGGCCTACAATTACAGTAACTATTCTACTGTATGTGCTGTAAAAGCCGACATGTGATTGTATTACGCTTTATAAGCATTGTTCACTGTTTAATTACGTACATCATTTTCTTTTTTATTCTTCTTGGAGTTTTAAAAATAGGTTTGAATTTACTTAACAAATGTTTAACTTATGGTTCGGTAAATGTATTTGTTTTTATCTTCTAAAAGTGTGTAATGTAGTATTTACATTGTAGTGGTGTATCTAAAAATAATAAACAAACAATAAAATACCTGGGCACCATCAGCTTTTGAAATAGTCTTAAGAATCAGATAAACGATATTCCCAGTAAAGACTAATTAAAGACTATTAGAATCGTTTCCCAGCAATCTCGCTGTTGTTGTTCAGGATTTGGCTTATCTCTTTATTCTTGAATACTTCAAATAAAGGTGTCAACTTAAGTTAAAAGAAAAGCCTTTTTTCTTTATTTCATCGAATTACGTGCTTTTGTAAATTGGTTACCCTGTGAGAAATGTTAATGTGTTAAAATATTATGTGTGTGAAGGTTATAGTGATGTACTCTTATTTGCATATCGCATAAAGTCATTGGATTTGCACCTGTCATCTGTCATAAACGCATTGATTTTCTACGTTCAACATGATTTCATTGTCAACATGGTTTGCTTTCCAATTGAAATTGTTTGACTTACAAATTATTTAGCCTTTTCATTCCCACTTCTAATCATCAGGTCACGTCCCTTAAATTGTAAAACACATTCAAAAAGAGGCTACGAGGTTCACTTAAACATGGTGTTGTAGTGTGTAAGTTCTACTTAAAGAATGTACTGATCGACGATTCTAAAATACTTTACTTGAAGATTTTGTTGATGATTGTACAATTTCTGAGGTTCAATATTATTACGGACGTTTTCCATCATTTTCAGTAAAAAAACTCTAATTCCGTCTATATGTGAAAAGTTAGCTAAAACATAACAAAAAACATTAGGACATGAGCGATCCTAAAGAAAAATAGCGCAAGCCCACCTGAGTCCTCAAAAATTCTGTTAGTTCGTTATCAGCATTCAAACAGCTTTATTTGACGTAAAAATTACACTTTAATTTTAGTTTCACATCACAGCGATATCACCCCCCTTAGTCTTTTAGTTGATCGCAAAAACTCGTAATAAACGCAGGTCTCTGTGAAAGAACAATATTAAAACGGCGTCAGTCGTCTGAACGAGTGGATGGAAGATAGTTGTGAAGTAGACAGCTGTTGCTGCTGAGAGTGCTTCAAACTTTGTCAGCTGATTTTATAAACAAAGTTTTTTTTCATCGTGCTGTTCTAAAATTATTTGATAACCAGCTGTGTTTCACAACACGTTGTGTTTGTTATGTTTAGTGCCCTAAATCGGTGTTATCAAGAAACATAAATAGCTACGAAATGCTGTCAAGTTTGTTTTTAGAATTACACTTTTGAAAATCCTAAGGCCCAGCTTCGTGTTCAAAGAAATGGTATTCTAGCTTTCAAATGAATGAATTGTTATTTTATTGTATTAAGATATACATGTCATGAAAGCGTCATTAATAGTTAAATCCACAGACATACGGGAAAATGTGCACTTACTTCTTGCTGTCTGAATTTGCTACTACAGTTTGTACAGAACTACTTACTAAAGAAAGACACAAATAAACAACTCTATAATTCGAATCAAGAATAATTTATTATGATTCTGGATACAGTCAAATCTGTGCGAAATGCTAACCGTAATGAGAGCACTTTGTTCTTGGATAATCTTATTTAATTCCATACCACGGTAATATACATACATACACGGTAGTAATATACGGTAATATAGTTATTGTAATGTAGTGCGAATGTTCAACTCAATGAAAGTTTAATTCACTTATAGATTGTATTAATTTATAGTTTTATCATAACTGTTTTATCACTTTACTTGTATTGTAAAATTATATTTCATTTCTATTAAGTTGTTAAGTTATTCACTCGACCATCTAATGTGCCAAGAGTTACAATAAATGCAATATATGCTATAGCCTGTAATCATCTCCAACTAGTACTCCTCGAGATACCCAATGGTACCTTTCCTACAAACATCCTCCGGTTCAAAAATTACCTTATTTAATGTAAAGGTTTTGTTCATATCTGGCTAGCAAGTATAAAAGATATAAGCGAATATACATGGTCCCTCAAGGCCCAAACCACATACTTGGGCCACCACTTGTTTGATTTTAAACCGTGCTACTAAAGTGTCACTACGTAATGCATCGTATGCTTGCCTTATCTTGATGCTGAACTTAATTTTGAATACTAATTATTATTAAAATTAATCAAACGGTCCAAAAAAATGTGTCACTTGCCTAAAAACTGTCATAAACTAAGTTCACATCTTCAGACACTCTAGACTAATGATGCTTTATTTTTCGAATACTTGATTTCTTAGATCATAACTTACGGTTTGCTGCTTTAGTTAAGTCGAGAAAACCTAAATTAAGTATATACGAGTACATTCTTTGACTGCAAAGCGTTAGAAAGTTACTAACTTGAAACTATGAAATTTCGAAAGTACTATTGTACGGAAGAGGCCATAGCTTAGTGGTATAGTGTGTGCTTCGCTCCAAATCGGTCCGCCTTCGATTCCCGTCTACAGTGATATCATTTCACGATGGCCACTCCCCGTGGTTCGGAAGTTACGTTAAGCCGTTGGTCCATTCCATTGGTTGATGGGATTTTAATCAATGCCCCAATTCGGGAAAAAGTCAGCCCTAGTTTTTAACAAGACTGCACCTCATCATCCATCAAAACACTCATCACACTCACCCTCACACCATAATCACCTCTAAGAGTGGCCGGTGTCTCAAAGTAAGAATACGTCAAGCTTTCCATAATTATTATGAAATAGAAAATAAATTATAAAATAACTCATATCAAAAGTTTGTTCTATTAGCTGTGTACTGTGTGATGTTGGAGATCTGTGTCCTAGCGGGGGTCAGCAAAGTAATTGTTTGTCAGAAGACCAAGGCTTGAGGCTGTGTACAGTATCAAGCCTGACCGTTGTTGCAGGCTTACTTACACAAGGCTTTAATGTGAGTGCTGTGCTTCCTCTTTGTAACGAAAACAAACATCTCAATAATATCAAGGTTCAGTGTTTTTTTGGCATTGTTTTAGTAACTCTCATTTTCATGAAAAGATTTTACACACGATAAATGACGTGGTCACTGTGATTAGTATTAGATGTCCAGCATTCACAATTTCTTAATATTGCAATCGAAAAATGATAAAATACATTCAAGTATTATTTTAATCATTACAGAGCACCATTAGAGTATTCAAATACACAAACCTGGGATTGTAGATTTGGATTGGGTCACAGTTTTCGGCGTAGGGTATAATATAAGTTGTTGTGATAGTATAAATTGTACAATTTTAAAAACTATTTCAAATAAAGCCTATAATGATGGTTAGTTAACCTAAATAATGCCATTTAGTCCTCCTATCTTCTTTTTAAATTCTTTTAATTGCATACAGAATTTGTAAGTTGAACGAAATCAAATTGTTAAACAGTTTAAGTAACTAATTTTATCAGAGACCATTTCGTAATCGTAAATCACTACAGAGATAATATAACAAAACATATTATCCTCTCATCAATCTTTTCTGTCTTAAAACCTACGAAGGTTTATAATTCTAAAAGTCTAAAACTGCACAGTATGGGTGGAATCAAGTAACGATGTCCAGTCCAACAATCGCCACCGTTATATCATTATCACTATTTGAGATGCCGACCACTCTCATGAGGGTATTTTAAGGCAAATATGTGGTGAAGGATGAGTGTGATGAGTGGTAGTAATGAGTTGTGAGGTGTAGTCTTGTTACAAACTAAGGCCGACTCTTCTTTAGAATGGGTCATTAATTAATAGCCCAATGACCAATGGAAATACGAGGACCAACGGCTTAACGTGACTTCCGAACCACGCAGGTGATGGTCTGGTATGTCTAAACGATGGTGGGAGTTGATGCGGGTATCATCTGATGATCACTGAGACTATTTGAGCCGCTTTAGACCTATATCATCCTCAAAACCTGACCTCCATGAAGCTGGATTACAGGACCACGCCACGAGCCCCAGTCGAAAGTAGTGTTACTGTGATCTCTATACTTTTGAGTGAAAGGTCGTATTCTTTGGGATAAACTAAAAGCTGATTTTCAAAAGGTTACTTTTATTTTGAGAAAAGCCACTTTAGATTAGGTGAAAATACAGTACTTTTAGAAATCTGAACCCCATATAAAAAAGTAGAAAGTCTTGAATCCACCTTGAATAATGTATTTATAAAAATAATCAACCAATAAATTCATTACCTAAAAATTAAGTTAAATAATAAACATGATCACATGGAAACTATTACATCAAACCGACAAACAATTAAAAGGCGCTTGTTTTAAGTTGACGCAACGTTTGTAGTTTCTACTCGTAGCTACTCACAAACAGCGAGTTTTTATCCGTAGACTAAAATCATCGGTCAAACTACAGATTACATTTGACTCCCGTATTGAGCATCCATAAACTTGAGTTTATGACTCTAATTCGTGCATACTTAAAGTGAATCAAGATAAATCTCAGGAGTTAATCCAAACTATTTCCAAACACAAGACAAAGAGACTGGCCCAGTTCCTCTTCACTGCGGTATCATTATTTACTCTTGCGAAATTGGATTAGAAATTACCTTCAAAGTTCAAGCTGAAACTTTATGGAAACCCCATTTTCAGTCACTAGGATAATTTAGCTGACGACGGTCATTTGGTTTGTAAATGTTCACTAGGAGTTTTGATTGGAAGGTTTTTTATAAGGAGTTTTTTTAAGTAATATATTCTTGCTCTAAAAAGCATTTTTGTAAAAAGGTAAAGGTAAAAAAGGTCAATTATATTGTTATTGTTTGGTTATAAATAGCCTAAAATATATGTTATTTATATATTGACCAGAAGGGCAGTACTACTGAAGATATCAATGACGATTTGCTTTTGAATCGTAAACAAATTAACTTTTACGAATTTCGTATGAATGCCCCGTGAAACCGTAAGAATAATTCTATAGTTTTAACTATTGTATTTAATCAAGAGCAGTAATACCAAACTGGTATAATTGAACTGAGATCGACTCTGAGTTGGAAATACAGAGAAGGGAGATTAAAGAAAACAATATCAGAAGCAATATCCATATAGATATTGCTCAATATCATCCAGACATCAGCAATATCTTCCCTGCCATATCTCCGTTGATGTTGTCTTCATGTTCGTACTAAAAAGAGAAACTGGTATGTAGAAACATTAGCGGTTACGGAATGAAAAAGGATCGGACACCAAGTAATGCTTACAGATTTGTTACTATGTGAGATGATTTTGAAATGTTATGAACTTTATTTATGTACATAAGGGTTAAAGCTGTGTGGTACAGGCAAAAATAATTTCAATATGGCATGATTGAAGATTAAAAGGTAAAAAAATGTAAAGTTTGTCTTTTTTAACGAGGCGAAGTTAGGACTACAATGTCCTCTCTACTATTCAGCCTTGACTTTTACCTTGCGTCACATTACAAATTGTAAGCGGTGACTTCGGGGATCGAACCAGCACCACCGGAGTGATGAGCGCCGGTCGCGCGCGAAACCAATCCGCCACGGATCCTTGCATTTTATTCCCAGAGATGTACAGTTGTTTATGTATAATGATTTGGGATACTTCATAGAGAGATAATTACAATAATGATAACGTTTATGTTGAAGCGAGTTGGTGGTCTTTAAGTGTAACACTGACTAAAAGCGAACTAGTTAACTGACGATAGTTATCACAAAATAGCCAAATGAAGTCACATATTTCGTTATTTTGTTCCCAAAAACTAATATAACTCCACCGTTGTCTGTCGGGAACTGAAACAATCACAGCGTAAGTACTTTGTAGAAGTTGTATTGAATACAATTGAGTTTCCTAAGACTACCAGGGCATATGGAGTCATTGCAAGCGATGTTTGGAGCAGATGTGCTGAAACGCCAGTGACATTGTTGCATAACCCAGATCCAATCTACTGGACTATTGCTCTAACGCACACATTCAGATTCAATGTCTCACTTTATTACTTCATATTGTTATTTTTATTTACTAGACTCCTTTATTATTCTGGAAACTACTGAGCCATTTTTTCTAAATTATAGTAGACAATTGATGTATTATATAGAGTGAGTTTTCAATGTCTTCCCACCCTTATGAAAAAGGTAATATTTTTAAAACCCTTTAGGGAATGTTTTTATAGGGTTCTGACGTTTGTTTTGACGTTCTTTGTGTCACCCACCCGTTACCCAAAATCCAGGGGTCCCCAAAATGTTTAAATACAAACCCCCTTCCCTTATGGCACCTCAAAAGAAAGGGAACTTTAACACAAATTCAACGACGCAAGTAAAAATGTGTTACCTCGACTCGTTTTTTTTTTGTTTGTTATAAAATTCAAAGATTACAAGGAAATCAGGTTAAAAATGCCACATTTCACATACAATTTATTTCGAATGACAAAATGCTCTGCAAAATACTCTATGAGACTATGTTGTGGGGTTGTGATGTTTCCTTCAGAGTATTTAAAAAAAGGTTATCAAAATATATAAAGCTTTACCAGCAAAACAAATAGCTTGTACCAAAAGCTAAAAGCAGTATAGCTATCTTAGGGTCAGTAGAGTTAATTGAAACATTAACGATTGATCAGCCTCAGGTCCCAGGAGTGTGGTGTACATTAGCCTGGTATCTGATACAGCTGTGTGTTCTACTCTCTGTGCCCTTGTGTACATGTTTTTGTTCTACCCTGAAGACGAAATCAAATCACAGGTTACGAAACGTCGTGTTGATAACGATGAAAACAGTTCGCAATAATATTTCAACTTCAGTAAATCACACCTCGTTGACAACAAAAGTGAAACCAAATAATAAACATAATCATAACTGGCCGTTGATAAAAATACCGTTCAATTTTTCATTATATTTAAAAAATAGGTTCCTCCTAAAATAGTACGGCTTCTCTAATGTTTTGATACCGTGGCAGGCAAATTGTCCCTCTAGATTATAATTGGTTTGGGGATTGTTTAGTATCCATGTTGGAATACAAACTCTCTTATAGTATAGATATGAGAAGATCCACGGGAGAAATCTGCTATAAGAAGAAGTAATCGCTATAAAGTACACTGACTTTGAAGAAACCTGAAACGGCTAGACATCATCATAAGAGATAAACGTTTTATTGGTTTTGTATCATTACTTTGAAAGTTTAATTTAATCATTTTATGGTTTACACTAATTTGTTTCCAAAATAAAAGACACAACATCGGCCTATTCATGCCAGGTTAGTTATAAACCCTCATTAGTAAGGTCAAGTGACAACTAAAGACTTGAATATCAGTTCATCATAAATAAAAACAGACCATTTTTAGTTCCATCTTAACATATAGCAGCTGATTGGTTTTGTCACAATGAAGTTACAGTCATATTGAACACTTGGGACGGAAACATAAAAACACATGGTTCGTGAATGCTCAATGTGATTGTAACTGCATCGTGCCAATCTGCTTGCATGATAAGATGAACTTCAAAATGTTGTTTGTTTTGAAGTTAAACGCGTCATCCACTAAGGAAATAAAGTCAGATGACGGGAGGCAATTACAAATAATTTATTGCCATCTTCTGTCTTGAGGTTGTAATAAACGGGTTCAGTATGATTTTGAGACACAATAAATACAAGGGGAGCATAGGCTGAAATAGTGTATTTTAGAATATCTTGAAAACTAACAAATTTTTAAACCTGATTTAAACGTAGCGTTTGTTTTATATAAGCGAATAAAATAGTTTACAAAATAACACAAATGAATGTTATATATTTACAATGACACATTCCAATATAAATTTGTTTTTATCAAAAGAACAAGTGGAAAGATAAGGCCGAGTGACATGACGTTAATACGCTAATTTCCTTTCAAATCAGAACCTTGGTCTGGATTTAAGTTTCACGCAGGGCGTTTCATAAATATGTGTTCATTTTTTACGTTGCCATTATATTTTACAACACCAATATTCTCAGAATTAAAAATGTATTGAAATAATTTATTTTACGACCATCCTTTACACTTGAAAGTATGAAAATTCAAATCCCTGATCCTCAGGTTTTAAAACACCATAATACTTTAAGCTCGCTAGTTTTGGTTTTTAATCATGAAGTTATTATCAAAATAAAACTTTTTATTACCACAGGTATTAATTAGTCACACCGAAAACACAACGTCTACTCTCAGGTATATCTGATGGAGACTAAATGAAATGCAAGCTCGAATGCGAATGCGTGCTGGAGAAATCTGGTTAATGGGTGTAAATGCATTGGTGCTCTCACTGCAACAGGTATTCCTTTCATTACTTAAAACATTTACTCACCGTGTTTACTCAACTCTACAGATGAAATTGTCTGTTTCTTTTAAAGTACGTCTAATATTCTTAATGACTCTACTCGTATTTAATTCTCTTAACGTCTGTAGAGCTCATGTAGATTGATCGTGTTTTCAATACTTTACAGGATAGCCTAGCCTAACAATCAGCGTTTGAATAATTTTTCTTGGACTAAAACTCCTAATGAATTGTTATACAGAAAGAGTTTTAGATGTCCCTCCCCTACCTTAACTTTTGAAATGGAAGTATTTTTAACCCCTTTAGGCAATTGTTTTACAGAATTCAGAGGTTTGTTTTGACGTACTTTACGTAACCAACCCCAACCCATATCCGGGGGGAGGCCTCCTCCTTTGTGGCACCTCACAATAATGGGCATTTCAACACATATTCTACAACAAAAAGAAAAATATATCTCGATTCGTTTTTTGTTGTTGTTATATCAATTTAAAGATTACACGAAATCAGGTTTAAATTGCCACGTTTCTCATATAATTTATTTTAAACTACAACATTTTCTTCAAATACTTTATGGGATTATATTATAGGGTAGTAATGTTTTCCTCAGAGTATTTTGAAGAAAGTTTTGTCATTAAAATAAATTGTATGTGAAATATGGCATTTGAAACCTGATTTTGGGTAATCTTTAAATTAATTTAACAAAAAACGAGTCTAGATTAAAAAATACTTTATTTGCGTCGCTGATTTTTTTAAAGTTCCCTTTCTTTTGAGGCGTCATAAAGACGGGGTTTGTATTTAAAATTTTGGGGCCCTCCCCCCGGATTTTGGTGGGGTGGGTGACGCAAATTACGTCAAAACAAACTTCAGAATTCTATAAAAGTATCCCCTATAAGGCTTTTAAAAATATTTAGCATTAACAGCAATAGCACCTAGCAATAGCGAAATATCTTAATAAGCAACAACACGTCACTGCATTATCTCTGTATGTTTCCATAAAAATAATGCAGATTGAACGTTATTGGAAGGCCAAACCATCACTGGTCGCTGTTTTTTCATGAACGAAATTCATTCAAAATAGCTGCCTAAAAAGATAGGAGAAACTATTTGAAATTCATTTTATTATATTTTGGGTTTTTACCTGGAAATATGTTTATATGTGAATTGAAAATATTAATTTAATCCATAAAAAAACTGGGAATTGATTTGAAAATGTTTAATTTTATTTAAAAAAATTCAAATAAGCAAAACACTCTTGATGACAAACTAATTCTTATATCGAAATTTCGTAACATGTTTCGATACTAAGCCCATGATCACACTATAATACTTTTGTTACTATTAGAATATAACCTTACTTTTGAATTTGTTTACAACAGTTATTTCCCACTCACGTGTTTCTAAAGCTAGCATTTAGAAATTTTACACATAGCGTTAGAAATGAAAATTATTCATAATTTGAAACTAGAGAAGCACTAAAGAGTACAGATAGTGGCTGGTTTTATGCAACTTCATAAAGAGAACAGTTACGGAAATGCTGCCGCTCCAGCGTAGAGTGGTAAAATAAAACTTGCTCTTTTTATTGGTGGATCATTGTACTTTTACAGTCCTAACTTTATTGAGACCCTCGCCACTGTATATTAAATGTACGAAACGTTCCAATTTGTTCTGTGTAGTTTTGATATGTTAGAAGAATTAATGATGATCTTCTCCTTACTATATAACTGGGTCTATGGATCAAACCATTTTATGTTTAGAAAAAAGAATTGGATTTTTGAAAAAATCAAGAGTGAATGAGTTGACGAAGTTTAAAACACGGGAAAATATTCCTTAAAGTAAGTTTGAACCTTTAAGTCTATTTTGCGTATGAAATTTGTATAACACATTTTTACAGGGTCTAATACTAGGCCTTACTATTTCAACATTGAAGCCTTAATTCGTCTTTAATTCAAATTTTCCACACAAAAACTCTTTCCTCTGTCTGGTTTTCCAGCCAGCCCTTGTATAGCACCAAAATTAGTAACGTTCTGAACCTTAGGCTCCAATGTAAAAACTTTTGGCATTTTGCTCATAAACATGTTTCAGACTTAATGGAATTAATAACGTTCAAACGTTGCACTTTTACTTCTTAGGATAAACCGTTCTTTTAATAATGGTTTATACCGTAGAAAGAAAAAGCCGTTTTTATCATCTCTATAGCTCAGAGACTTTAGCCGTTTCAATCAGTTTGCTTGTTTATAATCTTAAAACTAATAAATAATAATTCGGTGTAACAGCTGTTTCTTCTAAACGATACAAATAAGTGGTGGTTCAGTGGTAGAGAGGACTTGATAGCTTCGTTACACAAAATAAAGTCTTAATTAATAAATTTCAAATGAACCTACAAGCTTCTGAGTTCAAAACAATGTTTACTTGGTGTTTCTTTATTAAAATACATTATGGTTGTTTTAGCTATAAAAACTGATGTCATTTCAAATTTTGAAAACTCACAATAACACTATTTGTAACGGTGACGTTTGTTAGACTGCAATCCTCTGCATTGTCACCTTTTTCGCCCCTACTGCTGAGTTTTAACCAAAGATTATATTATAATAGGTAGATGGTGCATACATGCCGAATGGCTAAGGTAAGAAAATCAACATAGCTGCGTCAGCCCGAGCACAGATGGCGCTGCGAGGGGTTTTTACACGTCTCAATTAAAACCACGGATGCAAGCCAACGTTTATTCATTCTCGAAAATCGCACTATTTAAGTCATCGTCAACGAACAAATGAGTGTGTGGTGCCAGGGGAGAAAGACGGCGAGAGACGGCAGCGCTCGCAGCGCTATCTGTGCTCAGGCGGCCGTAACTATGTTGATTTTCTTGGCTCAGCCAACCAGCATCTATGCGGAATCTACCTATTATAACATCTTTGCTTTATCAATTTGAGCTTATTAAACGGTAAATAATGATAGGGAGTTTCTTCACTGCAAACCAAAATAAAAGAAAGTAGTTATTAAGCTGTTTGTTAGACATTTCCTAACGTTGTAACCAATAAAGTAATGTAACTTAAACAGTTTTGAAATGTTATTTGAATTAAACCTCATAGGTTGCAAAAGCTTCTTTTTAAGGTAAAGTTACAAACTGGGGTGAGAAAAGTTATCGGAAAACATTATACTTTCAACCATTGGGGAAGAGTATTCATCGAATTCAATATTAATTTCCAAGCTCGGAAGACCTTGTTATTTATGGAAATTCTCTAATTGGCAAACCTGGCCAACTGATAAAACTCATTTGTTTTTAGGCAGTCTGCGGAATTGAAAGAAGAATGAATTCTTCTCTTGTTAGATCAACACTGAATTATTAAACAGGACAGAGGACAACTTTTGTTGTACTGTCTCAACCCTTTCCAACTGTTCTTCGTAAACTGAATGAATTACAAACCCTAGCAATAATATACACTGAAACACCTCATTAACTTGTAAAACTCAGTAACAAAGTAGTCAACTTCAATATATCAGCCACTAAACTAAAAGTACTTCCAAAACCTTATCTATAATGAGTTTGTCTGTTAATCAAAATTCTTCAATCCACTACGAAAAAGGCTTTAGTCCTCTTTACCCAAATTAGTTTATATCTAAGGCTGTAGAAATAATACGACATGTAACCTTTAGTCTCTAAACTTTTGTGTATCTTTAACCTAGACTATATAATGTGTAATATGCACAAACATATGCCATAAATATTGATATTTAGGTTGATCGTTCTTTAACCAGCTCTTATAAACACAATGTTCACTGCTTGTAATTTTATGTTGAAAATACATTAAAACCTCTGCGTAATAAATATCTATATCTGACAACTAAAGGTATCTGTACAACTAAACAACTAGTATAATCAGAAAAATTAAACAAAAATGGTACTCCTTGTTTGAATTATGTTGTTGACGAGGGGAGAATTTCTAAGTTTGAAATATATATGCGGCCACTTTCTATCGTTAGTAAAAAAAAAAAACACACTGTTTCGAAATCTGAAATTTGATTCCGTCCTCAGATGAAAGGTAACCTAAAACATGGCACGAAACACAAGGAAAGTTTGTTTTGTGTTTTTCTTCTTTACTGGCAATAAAACGTGTCCAAAATAATATTTTAAAATGTCATTTGTATCAATAAATTGTAATTGGTATTTGCTTAAAATTTTCACAAGTACTAGATGACCTAGTATTGCTCCGCAACAGTGCCAAAAGTCGTTTGTCCAAGCATAACTCCTCTTAGATGTAACTAAATACGTCAAATGATATCTCTAATGAAAGGGCATGATTCATTGAGTGTTCTTAGACCAAAACGAACAGTTTATCTCAATTAGAACCTAATAGGCTATGACAGGACAAAGCTAAGAAAACATGGGAAAAAGCCTCTTTTGAGTATAACTTGAGAAGGGCGAAAGTTAAGCGATTTTTAATGTTTGATGACGAATCTATGCATAAATACCTTTCATTAAAAAATGAAGAAATCGGCCTGATAGAACGGTTGTACTGACTGCCATTAGACTTTCATAAATTCATTTAACATATAGATTAGTAAATTGAAAACCTTTAACTCCAGCACAGAGTCCATTAATCAATACCTTTACATAATTGCAAACAAAAATTAAACCTCTGTGAAATATTTCTATACCCAATTTTTATTGTACAAGAGCTTTATTCACAAAGAGAAGGAATAGTATCATCATCCTTAGAGTACAAAGTTTATTTTCAAAATAAATAAATAATATTTTTTCCTAAAAGCCCATAGTCTTGATACAAAGGTTCAGGACTGAAAGAGTGAAAAAACAATGATGCACTCGGGTAGAATCAGTGAGCACAGACCCTTGCATTCTTGATACTCCAATCCTCTTTGTTGTTGTTTGTCTCTTGGGACTTCTTGAGACTCACACTGTTCAAAGTGTGCATTCTAAATGTGTATCTTCCTTGACCGGGTACATTAGTTGTTTGTTCTTATTTTGGTGACGTTGCTTTTCTTCTTTAACATTTTAAAAGGATACATTAAATAGTCATCAGCCAAGTTAACTCGGAGAGTGAACCTGGAGACTTAAACTTTTTCTGAAACTCACAATCTGAGTTAACTGTTAAATCTATTAAGGATCCGCCTCAGCTGCTTGAGAGAGCGTCGTTGCAGAGGCTTGTGGGAAATAAATGGAGGCTTAAGTATTAATGCTATTTTGACGAAACAACTCTTAAATTAAATATGAACATATTATATAGCTTTACCGGTAGCTCATTTTTCAAAATGGCTATTAGTTTTATGCATAAGTTAGAAAATATAGACCAAGTTAGCGTGTTTTAAGACTTTATTTAAGAAGCTAAAAATAGGTTTATCAAAAGTCTAATCACAGGCAAACACAGATAAACTTTTTTTCATAAAAATTAACATCACTGAATTTAACCTTCATATAAGAGCGCTATCTACTTTCTACGAAACCCTTGCAAGCGGAGCATTTGACAGTTCGGCCGCATCAGTTGAAAGAAAGCCCGTTGTTTAGCCAGTTGTTACTTGCGCGGTGTCATGTGTTCCTTGGGCGAACGAATTTAGCCTTTCTCAACCACGGAGGCGGACCATTAAACAATCCGAACTCTTAATTTGTTGTCTTTGAGTTCACAAAGACTTATTAAAGAAAGTACTCTCAACAGTTTACATGTACTTGTCTGTGATGCAAGTTAAAGAAAAAGCTATTATTTACGGCTAGATGTTTAAGGAAGACGTTGTAAACCGGAGTGCTCTCGTAGTGTCCGGTTTACACCGGTTTTCATGGCCTCAAACTGCCCTGTCCTTTTGTTTACACAGTCTATAAACATAAACACCTTTAACGGTGCATCGTAACTATCGAAGCTTTAGAGAGGTTTCGGTAGTATAACAGTGATTATATTAACAGCACGATACAATGTGCATGAATCTGTTTCAGTAGGTTATCTTATATTTGCCTAAATCTAACCTTATCAAAAGTAGGATGACTCACACGTATAGAACAATACGTTACACATCTTTGTAATTGTAATTACTACATTGTATAATTATTTTATACTAAAGCTTTAAAAACAGGTATTTTAAATGAAAAACGGTTAAACTGCACTTGCTGGTGTAGAAGGTTTGGACAATTTTAAACTTCTGTGAATAGCAAAATTTACTATTTGTTTGGATAAAAGGTTTAATCAATCAGACTCTGCTTTACATGTTTTTGAGTCACTTTTATCGTTACTACACAACACAAATCTGGTTTTCACATTTAGTACCAACAAGAAGACAACATCAACGGAGATATAGCAGGGAAGATATTACTGATGTCTGGATGATATTGAGCAATATCGATATGGATATTGCTTCTGATATTGTTTTCTTTAATCTCCCTTCCAACTCAATGTCGACCTCAGTTCAAATATACCAGCTTGTGTACTGCTGAACGTAATGAAGCACAGCGACCAACATTGTTTTAATTGGTTTCCTTTTAAGTTGAAAATACTCATAGCATATGGTGTTGAAGGTGGTTCATTCATTATTAATAGCTGATTGGCAGCACACCTTCTTTTATAGTAAAAATAAAACTATTTTTAATTTTTGAATACTCATCTTAATTAAAAATAGTTTTATTTTTACTATAAAAGAAGGTGTGCTGCCAATCAGCTATTAATAACTCATAGCATAATTAAGAATATTTTTATTTACTTTAAATATTTTGAATATTTTTTTACTTTTATTATTTAGAGCACAACATCAAATGATATATTAAAGTGAACCCCCATGAAATGATGTATTATTGTAGTACTTTACTTATGGTTTTGTAAACAAGTCGAGTAAACATATAATTTGTGCAAATAAAAGATAATTATCTATTATTATAATATAATATTTATCATATTAAAATATTTGTCTTTATCTCTTGAATGCATTCCAGTTAGCACTTATTTCCAGTCACTATGCACTTATTAAACTCCAATTCATGTAAATATCTAGGACATACACGGTGAGTTTTAAATTTTCCTCTCCCCCCTCCCTCCTTATTTTTGGAAAAAGAAATTATTTTGAAAACCCCTTTGAAGAATGATTTTATAGGACCCTAAAGTTTGTTTTGCGTACAAATGTAGTTGACAATCACTACAACTTGGACAATTTCAAAGTGTGTTGTGAAACTATTGAACAAATTATGAGAAATCGGGCTTCATACTCGTATCGGAAAACTCCTGTAGTTTCCAATATATCATGTTTATTAATGTAAACATTATTTTGCAAGGAGAAAAACGGGCCCTCGTAAACCCTCGCAGGCGCCTGGTTTGACAGTAACATCGTATCATTTGAAAGAAGGTCCGTTTTTTATCCGGTTGTTACGTGCGCGGTGTCGTGTGTTCTTTGGTCGAACGAATTCAGCCTTTGTCTGAGGTGACCACTGAGGCGGACCCTTAAAACGCACGTTCCTTGGTTGTACTGGGCTTACACTGGAATAACATAAATAACAATAAGTACCAACGTTTCAAATTTTGCAACGTTTTAAGACTTTGCACACAATATGAATATAAATTACTTTACATTTAAATGGTTTAAAACTATTTATAATTTTGAAGTTCGGATGAAATCTGCAACTCATATGCTCTAATTAGCAGTGCTAGCTAACTGACAAAGATCTCCAGAAGATCTGCTGAATTGAAAACATAGTGAATTCTCCCCTTGTTGGATCAATACTAAATTATTAAACAGATCGAGACGCAACCCTTGTTGTATTGTCTCAATCTTTGCCAGTCTTTCCTCTTTAAATGATTTAATTAGTAATATCTGGTAAACACGTGTATAGAAATCTTGTTCTAACTTATAGGTATTAACAAAAAATCTCAATAAGTTCCACGATTTGTTTTTTAATTTACGCTAGTAATTCAAGTGGTTATGCTTTTATAAACCACTAATCCAAAAGCTCTTTTAATTTAAGTGTTAATATTATATCTTATTACACTATCTACTTAGTTCAACAATTACAAAGTATGTAGAAAATCTATACAGCGTCAACTAAAAACATAATAACTTTTAACGTTACCCTTTTTAATTATAATTAAAACCAATTAGTAAAACTTCAACCATCGATATTAATACAGTGAAACAACGTAATCAAAACATTTCAATGTCAATACTGCGGCTTTCAACTTAGAAAAACATATCGAAATGCTAGATATAAATTCATAATAGTGGTGGAGATCAATTTAATTAGAAAAAACGGACTTTTCCGACCACTTCTACAATGTAGCTGTTAATTTATTTTCATCTTGTCTTGTCTTCTTAGGTTAAGGCTAGGCTAAGTATTATCTACAATGTAGCGTAAGTTTAGGTTAGGCCCTTGAGAACGGGTGGAGTTTCCCAAATATCGAAATATGAGTTAATAATCTTACAAAAAAGGTATATAACAGGTAAAGGTTAGGAGGAACACAGTGACAAAACCTTTATTGTGTTCAGTGTTGTAAACCCATTGCCTTTAACAACCTGCAGTGTACACAGTGTTATCCCTACTGAGATCACACAAAAATACAGAACATAAACCTGTAAAGAGTTGTGTTCTGAAAACAGCTGCTTTAGACACATGTATTGACACTGCTAAAGTGTCACTTTTTCACCCAGGTAAGTACTGGTAAGGAAAAACAATACTTCGATCAATTTAATGATCTTTTTGTGGCATGGGCATCAGCTGGTTCAACGAGTTTGTTTTTAACTTTAACACTGACTTATAGTAAATCAGTGTAACAGCTGTTTCTTCAAAACAGTATAATTCAGACCGCTGGGTTCAAAATAATGTTAAATTAATTAATTCTTTATAATATTAAAACATTTATTGACATGTATTTCTTTATTATTTGTTATTCTATATTATTATTTCTTTCTTATTATTCTTTATTATTTTCATCATGACAAAAGGTATCGTTCATCACTCGGCCCGACAGTGTCTTTTTGACCCTCGGTCATTTAACTTTCTCGGCTGCGTCCCGGACGTTAACTTGGGTAACCTTGTGTCATTTTAGAACCTAGTGATGAAATATAATATTTTTTTCCGTTTTATAATCTTTAACTAAACAGCTGTTTCCTTAAAACCACATTTTATTTTTGAAAGTTTCAACTTTAGTATGTAGAGATGTAGTTTATGAATAAAAGTAAGAACTTGTATACATACTGTTCTGGGAATTATTGCAATTCTTTCAGTGTTTTTGTGTGGATCTAATCACTTTGAAAGCCTATGCTGCCATCATTGAAACCCTGTTTGTACTTTTAAAGTGTAACATTTATATCCTGTTTAAAATATACAGGTTTATTCATTCATAATACTCGTACATCAGGTCATTGGTTTGCTTGCAAAATGTTCTTTTCCTAAGCTTGAGAAATGTAGGTTCTTCACTGTGGGTTTGTCGAGTTTAAATGGAAAACTCCGTTAATTCAATATTGGAGAGCTGAACGCCACAACAGAGCTCAAAGTATTTCAAATTAAATACGTTGATTCTGTGCCTTTATTAGAGTAAGTATCACACACAGAAGTATAGCAGACGTGGCTATTGCCATATGAGCAAATAACTCGGTTAAACCTTGATAAGTATCCGGAAGCAGAGATAGCAGAAGATAACAGCTGGCAGGTTCATACGCTTGTTTAAGCCACTAAACACAGGAACATTCTAAAAGCCTGATTAACACCAGTGGCAATACAATATGAAATAAGTTTTGAAAGGACGAGTTCACTACAAAGGGTTACTTGTTAAGTTAATAGAATACACAATAAAACATGGAAGTACCTTGAAAACATTTTAATTTTACACGACTAGTTTCGGAAATAATTCCATTGTCAAGTGTGTTAAATTTGGCCTAGAACTACGATGTATAAATAATTAAATATAAAATCAAATTTTAAACACCTGGAATCAAAATATAACTTGGACAGAGAATAAATTTTAGTTTACTTGAATCATCTTGCAGGGTTAATACTATGTATGAATTCGAAAACTGGATTTCTGTTGGATGCATGGGTTACGTTGAGTATACTAGGATCTTTTAATTTATTTATATATATGTGGAAGTCTTTTTTGCAATCCATGGCTTCACCCTTTCGTTCAAATTCCAGAATTGTCATATTTTCTTTCATGCTTGTATATGAGTGGTTAGACTGTATGTTCAGCAAATGATGATTTCATAGATGTTTTGTTATTTGACTTAAGTGCTTGAATGTGCTCACGAAAGCGAGACTTGAAAGCACGCCCTGTCTGGCCTATGTAATAACTTGAACAGTCATTGCAGTGGATTTTGTAAATACCTGACTTTTCATATTTGTCTAAAGAGCCTGTGCCATTTTTATTTACCATTTTATTGATCATTTTAAACGCGTTGTCTTTTGTTATAAAGTTGAACTTGAAGCTTGCCTTATAAAAGGTTTTCCTGACAGCCTTTTCAAACGTTTTGTTAAAGGGGCGCACACGAATTTTCTTTCATCCGGTAGGGTTTTATTATGCGTCTTGTCTTTCAAGCACTTAAAGCACATTCAAGCACTTAAGTCAAATAACGAAACATCTATGAAATCATTATTTGCTGAACATTTAATCCAGTCTAACCACTCATATACAAGCATGGCAGAAAATATGACAATTCTGGGTTTTGAACGAACGGGTGAAGCCATGGATTGCAAAGAAGACTTCCCCATATACATCAATAAATTAAAATATCCTAGTATACTCAACATAACCCATGCATCCAACAGAAATCCAGTTTTTGAATTCATACATAGCAAGATGATTCAAGTAAACTAAAATTTATTCCCTGTCCAAGCTAATAATTTGATTTTATATTTGTTTATTTATACATCGTAGTCTAGGCCAAATTTAACACACTTGACAATGGAATTATTTCTGAATCTAATCGTGTAAAATTAAAATGTTTTCAGGGTACTTCCATGTTTTATTATGTATTCTAATAATATGAAATAAGAATGTGAATTAAATTTCGAGGGCGTAAAGAATGAGACATATTATGTAGTGATTACCAATAACGTTGTAAATTAAATGAGTAAAACCCCAAAAGAGATTCAAACTATCTTTTCCATCAACAAAACTAATATAGTGTCTAACTACGTAAAAGGTATTTGACAAAGTTTCAGGACTAAAAAATTGAAAAACAAAGATACACTCAGACTCTTGCATGCTTAATATTCCAATCCTCTTTGTTGTTGTTTGTCTCTTGGGACTTCTTGAGAGACTGCATTCTAAATGTGTATCTTCCTTGACCAGGAGCTCTACACTCGCCTATCAGACAAATCCAGACGGGTTGCTCAGTAGTAACCTTACTTTTCTTGTTCTTGCTTTGTGAAAGGTTTTTGACTTTGTCCAAAATCTCTTTCGACCCTGGGCTTACTTAGAGACAAACAATTGAAAAGGACACATTAAATATTCAACAGCCAAGTTAACTCGGAGAGTGAACCTGGAGACTGGAATTGTTTTCTGAACCTCGTAATGTTTATGTAACCTGTAAAATTTAAAACAACCGCAGTTCCTTCACTTAAATCATACATGAATTGGTTGTAACATCACGTTTTTCATTAATAAATAACTTATCACTTATTATAGGCCTTATGGCTCTTTCAAATGAAACATTTATGTTAGACGAGTTACAGGCAAGAGCTGTTGAACTACTAGGTGCTTAAGGAGGACGTTGTAAACCGGAGTGTTCCCGTAGTGTCCGGTTTACACCGGTTTTCATGGCCTCAAACTGCCCTGTCCTTTTGTTTACACAGTCTATAAACATAAACACCTTTAACGGTGCATCGTAGAAGTGCTGAAAGCTTTTAATAGCTCAACTATGTAGTACATTCTGTGCATTAAAATGTTTCAGTGTAGTAATTAAAATTGTAGTAAATAAAATTGTATAAAGGCAGAAAAAGCTATAGATAGTATACTACAAGCTAATAGCAAAAGACAAAAGAAGAATGGATAGTGGAAAATGATGAAAAATGAAATAAAAGACAGATGAAATACTTCAGAATAACAAGACATAAAATATTTATTAATAACGCCTTAAACATGAACAACGCTTACTTTAGGCTTAACAAGATGGCATATATTAAGACATTAGAAAATAACATTAAAGTTCTACAGTTAAAAAGTGATCAGTTCAAGTAATAAAGTTTTATTTTTCTGCACCCTAACAAAAGTACAATGGTTATGTACCTTTCAACTGTAACCTTTCCGTAAGATAAGTAGCCTAGGTAAAAAGATATCATTAACATCTAAGTGCGAAAGATGTTGTTAACAGATGTTGTTCCCGTATAGTCCGGTTTGCATATGTTTGTATAGTCTCAATCTGCCCTGTCCCTTTGTTAATATAGTCTACATAAACATATATGTTCCCAGTTGTATTTAGTAAAACCGTTTGTATTGATAATGTATATAGCCTAAACAAAAAAAGTGCTCTGTCATGATTATCCTTTTCTTTCAATATATATATTTAAATACATCTCAATACTTGCACTGTTCAACTACATGTTATATAGGTGTTTGGTAATAACTTGCTAAGTTGCATTTTCCATGTATTTAGTTGAGTCAGTAGCCTCGCAGTATTACAGCTAATCCATGATGAGACTGTTATTGTAGTTAAATATCTGCAACATGTGGTGATTAGTATCAGTGAATTAGTTAACGAGTATGTCAGACAGTAGGTATTAAGTTTAGACGATATATTATGTAAGATGTATTACAGACTCGTAAAATCAAACGAGGAGAAAAACAAAATAAATACTGTATAAATAAATGTTTTATTGCATATTGCACATTTACAATAAATGTATCGCAATCGTCAAATGATTGAGTATCTAAAATTTTCCTTGCATTCTTACATCTAAATCCCGTTCGAACATACAGTTTTTACACTCACTCTCTCCCATACATTCGAATGTAGCTACTCTAGTCCCTATGTATGGATAAAATAATAAAGATGAAGAGCTCTCCTTCAAGACTGTACAGATATATTTTAACAAACTGTTTCTGACATAGAGTATAAATAAAGGGATTCATAAGTTATCAACAAGAAAGCTTCTCATAACTCTGTATTAAGTTTATAAAGTAGCTAAAAATAATGATAACTTTAATTAAATTTGCTATTTTGAAAAACGTACACTGAAATCACATTTTAAATTGTACAATTCATTTGTTCCAGGTGAGTTCAAAAACAAACCTTCTTGCACAAATTGGCTGGTTGGTGAGTAAAACTTAATATATAAATGATAACACATGTCTTTGACTTGCACCGTCGAGATGACTGCAAGAAACTTTCCTTCAATTCCATATTCTACCGGTCCCCTGCTTCTACATTTTCGGGCCTTAAAATTTGCATTCGAAAACAAAGTCAACTTTCAAAAGCCTAGTCAAAGACCAACTCGACAGACTGACATGCTTTTCTTCCCAATCCATCACACCGCCCACTACGAAAGGACCACTGTATACCGAGGAATCAAGTTCTTCAACAAACTGCCAGACCAACTGAAATACATACAATCCTCAAAATTCAAAGGTTCTGTAAAAGCTTTCTCCATCGTCATTGCTTTTACTCCGTCAATGAGTTTTTAAGTTTTAAATAATTATTTAAGTGTTTTTGTATAACTGAAATGTCACATTGTTTTAATTCATATAATACATGTAATTTAACGTAAATACCATTGTAGAAGAAAAATATTTGAACATAAATTAATGTATTGTATATACTAACAAATTTATATGCTAATAAATAATGACTATGACATGAAGAATTGTTCGACTACGTTAAATCTACAAGAATGCCTTAAATACCTACCTTGAATGCCTTAATACTACGGGAGTGTATACGTATAGTGAAAGTAAAAAAAAGAAAGGTTGGCGGAGAAAGCTAGTTGGACAACCTAAATAATGTCTACCCCTGCGCTTATAGCAATGTAGTAGACAGTAGATTATAAACAATACACATTGCAGTGTACCCGGCTCATGTGTTGCATTGCGGTTAGATATGTTCTGGTTATTATAACCACTGCTATGACGCAACCATATAAATCTGTGCCATATGTGTAAGTGTTGCCAACCTAACCTTACATTACATAAATAATTGTTTATGAGAGATTTTGGAATTAATTACCTTCTTTGTAGCCTGGAGATCCTGATGAAACTTAGATGCTAGATGTGGTGCTGACGATCATTTCGGTTTAGACCATCTTCATTAGACCATCTTATTAGACCGTAACGATCGTCAGCACCACATCTAGCATCTAAGTTTCATCAGGATCTCCAGACTACAAAGAAGGTAATTAACTTCAAATAGGTCCTGAAACCGGAAATCATAATTTGTTAAGATTTTGGAACCCCTTGCTAAACGTATCATAAAATGTAAAAAATAGTAACATCGGAAACCGTTCACATATAATATCCAAACGTCACCGGCAGATGTACAAAGAGTTAGGTAAATCGTAAATTAATTTAATATGTTTAAAATTCAAGATATCAGTTTAAAAGAAAAATAATATAACTACGTTTTCACGAGTGCGTTATAGATTTAACTTATTCCACATCAACAAATCAAGATATTGATGAAGATAAATTGTCAAAATATCCCAAAGTTTTCCAGTCGCTTCAGAAAACCCTAATTCCTACATTTGGGGTAGTTTAGGAAAGGAAGTGACGTTTCCTTATTGGATATTCTCAAGCTATGTATACAATCTAACCGTTATGTGACTATCATTTAACTTCGTAGTATCTGGCATTCGGAATGTCTAGTGTATAATCAAAATTTGGATTTTAATAATGCACTCAGCGGTTTGGTAATGCGCGCGACTCCGGAGCTCATTACTCCGGTGGCGCGGGTTCGATACCCACAGTCACCGCTTGCAATCTGTAAAGAGACTGGTGACGCTAGGTAAAGATCGAAGCTGAGTGGTAAATAGGACTTTGTAGCCCTGACTTAACCTCATTGAACAAGACAAACTTTACCTTCTTTTACCTTTTTTATCTTCATTCATGACATACTAAACTGTTTTTCGCCCGTACTGTACAGCTTTAACCCTTATGTACATAAATAAAATTCATAACATTATTGAATCATCTCACACAGAAACAAATCCGTAAGCATTACTTGGTGTCCAATCCTTTTCATTCCATAACCGGGAATGTTTTTAAATACCCGTTTCTCTTTTAGTACACGCATGAAGCAAACATCAATGGAGATATAGCAGGGAAGATATTAGTGATGTCTGGATGATATTGAGCAATATCTATATGGATATTGCTTCTGATATTGTTTTCTTTAATCTCCTTCTCTGTATTTCCTAACTCAGGGTCGACCTCAGTTCAAATATACCAGTTTGGTACATTACTGTTATTGATTAAATGCAATAATTAAAGAATATAATTGTCCTAACACGGTTTCACGTGGGTTTATATGAAATTCATAAAAGTTAGTTTGTTTACGATTTAAAGGCAGTTTTATATTTATTACGAATCGTCATTTATATATATGTTCAATAGTTTTGTAGTGACCTTTTGGTCAATATATAAATCAAATATATTTTGGGTTATTTATCACCTAACGACATCACAAATATATTGTTACCATCACTAATCTAAAAACTCTTGAAAAAACAATAACAACAGGCCTTTAAGTTTTATTTTCAATCTTAAAATATTTTTGTATCTACACAACCCTACTTGTATACTTTAGATTGAAATTTAACAAATCCGCCCTTGATATATCTCTCACCTATGTGTTTCAAAATTAAAAATTGTTAAGACTTTCCGTTTTAAAAGTACTTTATTGTCCAGAACTAATGTAGTCTTACTTAGACACGCTTTTACTCTTGTAGAATTTAGCAAGGAAATGTAATACAAAACGCAAGAGGAAAAGACAAACAAGTTTAAATATTCATGACCAGAGTTAGCCCAGCAAAACGAGTGTTGTGGAGACGGGGCAGTTTCAGAACATGAACATGTTTACTTACAGTAGGCTAACTGACTATACAAACACAGCAAGTAGTGTAAGCTAAGCTATATACAAGTCAAAGCCAAACCTTTGCTAGAGAGGTGTAGTGGGCCACACACAATTGTGGGAAATATTCGCATAAACCCATGAAAACGGACGGCCTAATTTCTTGTAGAGAGTTTTTTTTCAAACGCAACCCAATTTTCAAACTACGGTAAGTTATTTTTATGAGCGCTATATGGTCGAAATGTTATCGTTGGTTTGTTCACTTCAATATCTATCAGATGGAATGGATTGTTGTATTAATATTTTGGTTTTGTTTTCCTAATTTGATGGTATTGTGAAATAAGCGAAATCATGGTTTTTAGCAAAGATCAAAGATTGTTGAAGAATATTTAAGAGCAAAATAATTTTCTTTGCATCAAAAAGCGTTGCACCTGAGATCAAGTGTGCAGGTGTGAAGTAGGGTTTACTTTCGTTGTTTCAAAATTCTTAAAGATTTGTAGGAGAATTTTTTTAACTAGCCCTAACATTCTCCACTACTTTATTGAGTTCAGTCCGCCTTCATGTTTTCTGTTCCCTAGAGAACCTGTTTCGTTCAACTTTTGAATAAATCTGTGAATTTTAGATTTGTTTGGAATACTAACACCTGTTAACTTGACCCCACACGCCTCTTGACAAAAAATCATCTTGTTCTTAAGTATTCTTCAACAAAACCACTATATTGCTGCAAAAATACATACCGTCTGTGAGATATTGAAGTGAACAAACCAATGTTACAATTTATGACCATATGTATACCGCTCGTAAAGAATGACTTACTAAATTTTGAAAATTGGGTTGCGTTTAAAATTGTAGTATGCCACTTTTAATGGTTTTATAAACCTAAAAACACGGACAATTCGGTTTACAAAGTATTTTCTAATCAATTTTTGTATCCGTCATAAACCATATTTCAATGGAAATATAACATTTGTTGATTTAACAACTTACTTACATCAGACACATCTAGACCGAAGATAATTTACTCAATACAAAGTGGTTGAATCCTAGATTAGTGCGGAGCTAATGTGACCTAGATTTACTAGTTAACCGTATCGATGCATCCTTGCGTCGTACTCATTTATAATACGTGATTTTTATACTGATAACGACATTTTTTAGAAGACTTTGCTGAATGTATAAGTAGCGCTTATTAAACTTGTCTTACATTTTAGACGGATATTTTATTAAAATGTGGTTTTCCAAAAAAACCAAGAGTAATTTCTTTTATATAAGCTCATTCTTAACAATATTTCTATAAACTATCGTTATCTAGACCTTAGAGAATAGTCAGAACAAACTGTAAGTTTTTGGAAGCAGAATTGGTTGAAAGGATGCAAGAACTGTTTCTTTGAACCTTATCGTGCCAAGACACCTAGGAATAACAGTCAACAAGGCATGTAGACTATTATTATACTGTTTTACCAAAAGAAATCATTCAAAAAACATTCGTCTAAACCAGTTTTTCTAACACGCCCCTTGTAAGCAATCTCAAAATAACCCATCTAGTTACTCAAACCACTTTACTCTCCTACTTCAAAATACTACATACAAATTAAACGCATTGTAGTTTATCATGTGTAGTTTCCTTTTTCAAATGTCAAATATTAAAATTATTTTACTGAATAAAACTTATACTTGTTCTTGTACTTATACGCAAAATAATTTTTCTCCAGTAGTATTGAAGACAAATGCACCTCGAAGCTGTTAGAAGACATCAAAACCGGTGTAAACTGGACTGAACCGGAGCACTCCGGTTTATACCCCCTTTGCCAGCATCTCTAAGTTGAGTGCTAGACATCTAGTAACATCCGTACTACCGACAGTTCTCAATACTCTAGGAGCTAGCACATTTGACAAAGTAAATCTGAATTAAACTTATGGTATCGCTGGTTAAAACAATATTACAGACGTTTTTCATCGTTTTTGAGTGAAGAAAAAGTACATCGTTTTGGGATCTAGATGGAAGATTATGATTTCTGGAGGGAAGTTTCTTTTTCTGCATAATTTTAGAGAAGGAAAGAAAAGGTAAGGCGCAATTAACACTTTTGAAGCTGCGCAAATAAGGGCGGAAAAAGTGGCAATGTAGAAGTTCTTGGTATTCGAAATGGCGTCTCGAACGATCAATTTTAACTATACAGGGTGAGTTTTAAATGTCCCTCCCCCCCAACATTGACTTTTGAAACAGGGTTTATTTTAAAACCCTTTGGGGAATGTTTTTATAGAATACTGAAGTTTTTTTGACGTACTTTACGTCACCCATCCCCACCCAAAATCCGGGGGAGGGTCCCCAATTATTTTAAATACAACCCCCCCCTTGTGGCACCTGAAAAGAAAGAAAATTTTAACACAAATTCATCGGCGCAAAGAAAAATTGTTTATCTGGACTCTTTTTTGTGAAATTAATTTTACGTTACGTCAAAAATATACTAGAGTCCGTGCGTTTCTTTGTGGCGCTTGACCTTGACGACTAAAGCCAGTTAGAACTGGGTTTTCGAGGGTGGGGGTAACCAACTGTTCAGCCTTTTCATGGCACTCGTACTGTGAGGAAATGCTATTACTGTACTTTTTGAAAACCTCGATTTGTTCCCCACTCTCTCCTCACTTCCCCTCACCAAGCGGCCACGAAGAAACGCACGGACTCTATGTACGTGTTAAGCTTGATTAAAACAACAGAACACTTTCAAACAAAATCGGATTTCAAGCACGTGTATGGATTATTTTCATCTTTCATTGAAAATATTCTAACAACGTTCTATGTTTTGAAAGCTACAAACCTTTATAAAGGTATTAAAAGGCGCGTTCACAAAGTTCACAGAGGTTTTGTATATTCTAGCCGCTAAAAAACTTATTTTTTTTACTCTAGTAGACATTGGTCAGATTGCATCGTCATTTTTTAATGCTCGCCCGTACATCCTTCACAATAAATATAAATTACTTATTCGATCGAATCTCAAACGGCTACTCTAACTATAAAACCTTTTTCGAAATTAACATTTATGTTGTAGATTATAGTTAACAAATATTGTAGTAAATACAACTTATTATACATAACAACTACTGACTCGTTTCGTGAATTATAATAGGAGAAATTTGCCAGAGTGCTGTTGACCATGAATATGCAATCTTGACGTGGAAGCTGCAGGTAACTGATACTTTATAGTGATTGTATTACACTCGTAATTTGACAAGAAATGTTAATTAGGGAATAGGTAACTGAAACAAACAGACCTTCCATTTTGCATCTTGTTACATTTGTGTCGCTAGCAGTCAATTGTCCAGTAGCTGTGCTTTCTTGGAGTGAATTACACTTGACCGGTTGTGCAAAACCCAGGTTAAGGTTTCTCTCTAAAGTGGTTTTAAACTGGTTTGACCTGGTAATGAAATGTTTGTTCACGCCTATTAAACATACGAGGTAAAAGTGTGTGAAATTATAAGTAGGTCTATTACAAGACTGAACCGTGAAGAATGTTGTTGAGTTAACAAATCTTTTTCTACCTCAAAATCGTATTTTTCATATTACAAAACTATGTTTTATTTAATAATTACATATTTTATCAGTTTTTCATAGTTTTTACAATTATTATACAGTATATTTTTACGAAATTTGCAGCTATTTTTGCTTATTTGCAGTATTATTGTACAGTTTCAATACAAGTTAAAACTATTTATTTATTTTTGTTATCATTGTATTTGTATTTGCGTGTAGAAAAGATGTGATAAAAATCCTCAAAACAACTCCTTAAAACCAAACTACTCCTTCTCTTATAAAATTCCTGCATAAAGTTTTTCTGTTCAATAAATAAACGAATATTTTCTAATGTTTATCGTTTTAAGTTATTTGTTCTATAGTTCGTTAACTAAACTGTACAATTGAACGGTTTAGAATGTTAATTTTTGAACGAAACCCCCTTTTATTGATTTTGTATGTACCCATTCGACTAAATTAATTAAATATACTATACTTCTTGGACAAAACTTTCTTTTAATGCAACTGTTTAGTAAAACCTCAAAAAACGAATATATTATCATTATTTTATATCAAAATTGCCTGAAAGGTCACACAATTTAGAGACTCTACAAAATAAATCGTACATTCATAAACAAAGAAGAATGGCTTGATGTTTTATTGTGTGTCTCTCTGCAAGGTCAACTCAACAAAGAGACGAGAACTGGGTTAGGAAATATGACATTAAAAAGACGGATTCAAACCAAGCTTTGTGGTTTGTGAGATGAGAAGCTTTTGTTTTGTTCTCGTCAAAACCTCGCGTAAATATTTGAAGTAGAGAAATTAGTTTACTTCGGCTTACATAACATTACTGTTATGTTGGTAGGAACGCGTAGGTCTACTTTGGTGTCTATTTCGCACAGGACAAAAGTAGTAGTTTTATTATTCTGGGGTATTTGCCGTACTAATCTAAGGATGGATGTGAGTAGAGGTTTATGCTGCAAATTTCGGTAAAAATATTGTCTAAAAACAAAATGGCACCTTTTTGAAGTTAAAGACTTTTAGGCTTTTGATAGCCGTAAATTCAAATGTAACGAACATTTAAGGTCGAGTTTGCTGTGTTGCATATACTACCCTTGTACTCGTATTATAAAGTTAAGTTTTTAACACTTAAATTAATTTAAATATCGATTAATGTTATTTGCATATTAACAACAGGCATTGTTAATCACCCATTCCAAAAGTGCACTTTTCATCCGAACTCATCCAACGTTAGCTCGTATCAAAAAGCTTTACTTGGGGATCTAGTGGATTCAATATAATATTAATTACTGTACAATAATTATATCTTTTGAACTCCAAAAATGGCCACCATTTGAAAAGATACGAAAAACTTCGGAGCAACTCACAAACAGTTTTAAACTTAAGGTTATTTAAAAAACTAGACCGTGCATTTGATCTGGGCGGGCTACTGCTTCGAAAAGGGTTTACTCGAAACTTTATGAACCCAAGAGCAAGGTTTCACTGTCGTTCCTCCAATATTATATCATATCATCCGACCATAAACTCTCCAGCTGAAATATGCTTTAAAAGAGCGCTGAAAGATAGATAGAATTTGATTCCACAATTGGTTGCTCTTCGTTGGAATGAATCTGTGCATATCTTTAAAGCTGACACAGGTACTATAAAAACGTAACTAAACCTGATACAAAGCGACTCAATAATGTATAGAAATTATCTTTTAACCTTAACACCTTCACCTGCCTTGTCATAGTTTAACCAACTTATTTATACACGTAAGTTTTAAACGTCAGTACCACAGTTTGTACATATATTTGTGATCTGTTTGATGTCGTCTCTTCAAACAGAGTAATCCAGCGGCAAGCTAAGAGCTTAAATATTAACAGACCCCAATTGACTTGGCTAAGCTGTCCACCCCCTCCCCACCATCATACTCCCCCTACCACCCTTTACCATCGTTACCAAACCAATAACGGATTGCAAAACTTTACATCTACAGATACATCGGAAAGTTCTGATCACTGGTAAAGAAATAACTTCAACTAGTGAATTTTTAGATACGTATTGAAACTTCAGTGTACATTAAACTTAAGTTTGTCAATACAATCTAATTCAAACTTTTGTATTTTAAGATACATCTAAATAAAACGTGATATTTTAGTATATATATTAAGTATGAAATGTCCGCATTCAAAGCTATCTATCTTTCAGCTGGAGGATTTAAAGGCTGTTCGGATGCGATAATTATAATATTGGAGGAACGATAGTGAAACCTTGCTCTTGGGTTCATAAAGTTTCGAGTAAACCCTTTACGAAGCAGTAGCCCAGATCAAATGCACGGTATAGTTTTTGAAATAACCTCAAGTAAAAAATTGTTTGTGAGTGGCTCCAAAGCTTTCTTTTTAAATGGTGGCAATTTTAGGAGATCAAGACGATCCGACCGTTTCAAAATCGGGATCAGTTAAAGAACAATTTTAAATGGTCAGACACACACAGAGGTTCCGCTAAAGAAGAAACAAGCACAGAGGTCAGCGGACATTTGCACTATAAGCATCATGATTGTAACAAGTTATCCATCACGTCGTACATATAACATCATAACCAACAGTGAAAAATAGTAAGAGCCCCTAAAGGCCCTGTCACACATTGCGACTCAGTAGCTGATACTAGCCATGTGTGAAGTTTTCGGCATGTCAACATTACTTACCATTGAAAATATCAGCTGATTCAATGTTGACATGCTGGAAACTTCACACACATGGCCTTTAAAGGGCGAACGCAGTAGACCAATCAGAGAATAAATAAAAATTAAAACCAAGACGCCGGGCGATTTTTCCTTAACTTTCGTCGACCTGGTATTTTTTTAATACCTGTTACCAATTTCAACTCCAGCAAAAAGGTTTTAATACGTCTATGTAGACGTAAATTCCTGGGTAGATGTCACTATGAAGTCGCTGTGATTAGGGCAGAGAACATTTCGTACAGTTGGTCTTAAACTTTTATTTTACTGCGGCATTTTGCGATTTCAGCTTTGACTCGACCGTTTAACTTTTAAAATATGCCCTTATTACTAGTTTGTATGATAATATCACTTATTTTAATACAAAACCCAAGCTGGCGTTTGAATATGATTTCACAGGAATGATTAGTTTAGTAAAGCCGGAACGCTAGTCTTCAAGCACGAAGTTTTCGTGAACTCGTTTATATTATCGTTTTTTGAGTTTAGGAGACGCAAGAAAATTAAATTGAACAAATCATCGCACTACCGACGTCTAGGTTGAAGCTAAGCTCCACATGACCTACAAGTTGAAGTAAGTTATTATACGAGACAATACGGCACTTTTCATTGCACACACGTTTCTTTTAGTAATAAGCTATCAGGATTGTTACAAAAAGTAAATTTCTACTGTTTTGACATATTAGGAGAAAGGATAATCTAAACATATGGTTCCTAATTTAAAGATACAAAATGGCCGACATATGTGACGATTTTTAAATTCACTACACTCTAAAAATGAAGGAGTAAAGGTCACTCAGAAAGAGTGGAATTTCGCTCTTTTGGGTGTTGAAACCCTGGCTCATTAAAGAGTGACTCGATTTTCACTCTCTGGGAGTGGTTTTTACTCTTTCATACTTAGAGTGTATATATTGGAGTTTTTGTATATTTAAATTACTAACCTATTGCCAATAAACTTTGCTTCAAGAATTTAAACATATGGTGAAAAATATATAAGATACTGAAATGAAAAGAATTCGTTTAGTTCAAGTCAGTTTTTTTATGGACCTAATTATGTTAAGAACATCATCTAAATATAAAGAGCTTTACAATATATCAAATTATTTTTATTTATTGTAAATTTGTTCCAAAGCTGTATAAACTTTTACTTCTTGTATTTCTTTGTGTAAAACGTATGACGGTGATATCTTGCTATTTAAAGCTATTGTTCAAATCTCATATTGGCTAATCTATTCCTTAAATGCCAACATATTCACAAAAAGTCCTTGCTACTGCAGCTTGCTTTGTACCGTTTCCAGCATAATAACAAATTTTAAAATTAGCTTTAAAAGTATATCCATACATTTATTAATTGTTGTAATGTTTCAGCAGAAGGAAACTAGATCCTTAATGGTTACACTCCTTTCATAAAACTTTATTCTTGAGTAAATGTTTCTAACTATTGCTAAAATGTGAGTTTCATATACAATTTAAGAAAATGACAACAATAATTGACTGGGACTCGTGGCGTGGTCCTGTAATCCAGCTTCATGGAGGTCAGGTTTTGAGGATGATATAGGTCTAAAGCGGCTCAGATAGTCTCAGTGATCATCTGATGATACCCGCATCAACTCCCAACATCGTTCAGACATATCAGACTATCACCTGCGTGGTTCGGAAGTCACGTTAAGCCGTTGGTCCTTGTATTTCCATTGGTCATTGGGCTATTAGTTAATGACCCATTCTAAGGAAGAGTCGGCTTTAGTTTGTAACAAGACTACACCTCTTAACCCATTACTACCACTCATCACACTCATCCTTCACCACATATTTGCCTTAAAATACCCTCATGAGAGTGGTCGGCATCTCAAATAGTGATTTAGTGAATGTTATGTATGTCGTAACGGATTAAAAAGATTTCCGGCCATATGTTTCCCAAAAGGATCGATAAACAGACTAGAACCTTGAAGAAATGTTACAACGTTTAAATTTTATCGCTAAACTCTCATCATTTTACTCTTCAAATATCAAGTTACAATGATAGTCTCAAACTCAGTTCAGTTTAGTGTTGAAAAGAAATGTGTCCGAGACAATGGGGAAAGTCGCTTCCGGAGAATTCACAACGAATAATGAATCTCTCATCCAATTAACTTTTTATTACTTTCATTAGGGTCTCGAGTTTGCATTTATACCTCGCTCCGTATTGTTTTATTTTGAGATCTGCCTTGCAAAACTGTTATGTATCCTCTTGCACAAACATGGTCTGAAAGTGAGAGGCTCAACACGTCTAGTTACGTTGTAAACACAATTATTTAAAACTACCCATCTAAAGTTTTTTACGAAAAAATTAAAAAGGAACTCGACGTAGACTTGTATAATTACAGTACTGTATTTCTACTTTACAAATGTACGTGTACACATAACATTTTATAAATTTATTTAGTTTGAAATTTAGGTTATTAAATTTCAACAAGTTGAACTATTATTGCGGAAATGTTGGCAAGCTCGTTTTAATGGTTAGTTATTGACTGCAGATCCCGAAACGTAAAACAAACGTTAGAAAAGGTGGTATCTTTGTTCACTACAGATCCCAAAACGTCGTAGAATCCTTTTCACTAACGATGGAAAATGTCCGCAATAATAGATAAACCTCTGAAATCCTCGCCTCATCAACGAAAAACTTCAAATTTCAATGACTGGCTAATAACAAAACCACAAAATACAAACATTATTTTGCACAAAAATGTGCTCCAAGTACTTCTAACTTTTCCAAGGCGTCCAATATACGAGTACAAGTTAAGGACAGAAAACATACACAACTACGTAGCATTTTGTCTTGTAAACAGGCTTGGACAGACGTTCACATAATGAAGATAACTACTTTTTGGGACCATAGTCAAGTGTGTAAAACAGCACACTCTTTTAAGAGGATTGATCACCCGAGAAAAAGTAGCTCAAAACATGCTCTCGTAGTCCCCATAGGACGTTATTTTTTGGTGTAGAGATTAGAAAATTTGTTTTCCATGTTTTCAAAAGTTGTCTCTAGGTTTGTACAGCCTGGGTGTTTTTAAATCGTACGCCAATATTAGAAAAATTGTTAAAGTTGGCCGAAAATAGGCTATTTAAAAATGTATTTTATTTTTTTCACAAGCAGTTTTTGTTTTTTCGTGTATAAGAAACATAGAACCACTTCTACCCTATCATTTAAACCTGCATTTGTACGTTTCGGTTCATAAACGGGGTCGGAAAAAGGGGACTTCAAAACCGTGTTTTGCCACTTTTTGAGTGATCGGAGCAAAGTTGGATATCGCTACTCACGACTGGCAAGGTCGGCAGCACGCGCGACTCTTCAAAGAACAAGACAACCCTACTAGAGCCGGCGTTTTTGAAACATAAGATATATAAACTTAGATTTGTTCTACCTCCCTCCCCACTAACACGGGAGAGAAATAATCAATACTCCGTTATATCATAGGTACATACTTGGTTGACTAATCCTCTTAAAGGCACTAAAAGGCGAAAGTTGTCGCGAGGGTTTTTAGTTTCTAGCAGCTCTAAAACCTGTTTCACCCCAAACAGCGGTCAGTGACGCGTCGATCTCTACAATGATTGGTCAGACTATATCACCATTTTCACCCCCAAACAGCGGTACAGTGACGCTGTAGCTTGGTTGTATCTCGAGAGAGAGAGATTGTGGGTACAATATTGAGGCCTGAAATGTCTGCGCTGTCAAACTTGGACAAAGTCGGTGTGAACTCGGGAGAGAACTCACAACAGTTCATTATCAAGGCACTATCGACAGCTCGGCCCCCAACTTTGGCGTCATTTCCTCGATATTTCGCCCCTGATATTATTTGTAATTTTGTTGTGTGATGTGTGCAATAACGTCATTATAAATACGTGTTCAATGTGTTATCGTTGGTACTAATAACTACTCGTAGCAATAGAATGTACTGTGTTAACATATTACTTTTGAGTCAAGTTCAAAAGCGTTTAGGTTTTGATGCCCAGTATGATCGGAAAGAAGTAGTGATGCAGTGAATTGCAGTCTAACAAACGCCGCTGGTTAAAAGGTTACTGTGAGTTTGAACCTAGAAAAGGGAAGGTTGATATTTTTGATTGAAAGCCGAGTTTTCAAAGTTTTGTTTTGTTACAAATCACTAAATCACTATTTGAGATGCCGACCACTCCCATGAGGGTATTTTAAGGCAAATATGTGGTGAAGAATGAGTGCGATGAGTGGTAGTAATGAGTTATGAGGTGTAGTCTTGTTACAAACTAAAGGCCGACTCTTCCTTAGAATGGGTCATTAATTCATAGCCCAATGACCAATGGAAATACAAGGACCAACGGCTTAACGCGACTTCCGAACCACGCAGGTGATTGTCTGATATGTCTAAACGATGGTGGGAAGTTGATGCGGGTATCATCAGATGATCACTGAGACTATCTGAGCCGCATAAGACCTATATCATCCTCAAAACCTGACCTCCATGAATCTGGATTACAGGACCAAAAGACCCCCACTTTGATTTTAAATTACCTTTTAAGATCTGCAAACCAAATTTAAAGAAGTAAGATCAAAGTAGGCTATAACTCAGCCTAGATAATCTGTTCAGCATCATGTAAAACGTTCTGAACTATGATACGTAGAGAAAGTCATCTCATGAGAATAGCGTTTGTAGATTACAAACCCTTGAAAAGCCACCAAAAACAGTTGGGGTGGGGTTTAGTAGTTTCTAGTCGCTTGCAAACATATGATTTTTAATTTATCACGTCTGTCTTTAAGATTCGTGTAAGCTTTACCACTGTATGTGACTGTACATCAACAGAATTTGTGTTCTCCCTGGTGACTGTATCTGAAATACAGCTCTATCATTGCCATAGGTTGAGAAAAGTTAACGAGTTTTAAGTCAATTGAAAAACATGTTCAACACACAAATTTTAAAGAGCGCCACGCAATTGCATTTGTGGTTTGAAAGTTAAAACTATTATTGCGAACTTTTTCCATCGTTAGTGAGCAAATTGATAACGACGTTTCGGGATCTGCAATCTGATTCCGTCTTCAGTTGAAAAGTAACCTGAAACATAACACAGGACATTAAAAAACGAGCTTGCCTAAAGTAATCAGCAAGTAAGCTAGCTCGTTTTCTAATGTTCTGTGTTGTGTTTTAGGTTACTTTCCCTGAAGACGGGATTAGATTGCAGATCCCGAAACGTCGTGATCATCTTGCTCACTAACGATGGAAAATGTCCGCAATAAAAGTTCGAACTCTGAAATTCTCCTATCATCAACAACAAACTTTAAACAAAGAATTTGGTTTCAAGTTTAAAATGTCTTACAACTATTGCTTTCCACCTTAACAATATACTACTGCCTATAGTAATACTAATAATTATACTTAACACACAAACTGTTCGAAAACCTCTCAAAACGCCAAGAAACCGAAGTCGTCCAACACAAACGAGCACTTTATAGCAGAAACAGAGCTGCTTGTGTCGGTGTGTGTGTAAACTCCAAGACTCTTTGTTATTACAAATACCACACCTCGGCTAAAGAATGCAATTTCCTGTGTTAAATCCCCCTTGTTCATAACAGCCTTTGCTTTGAAGTTTTATAAACGTTGCCGTTAGTAAAAGTATGAAAGTTGGGGGTATTTTTAAATTGCGTATTATGTTTAACCATGGTCGTATAAACAGCTGGTTACTTTTCATACAGAAAGCAATGTACCAAATGTCGCTTTAAAGGATTTCCGTATGTAAGGTGAAATATTTTGCTGAAACATTTTAAATAACTTCATTAAGCATTAGTATGTTTGCCATGTTGAACTCAACAGCCTCTAGTCGGCATAAATTACATGCTATTTCTAAACATCGGAATAATATTTTACAACAGTACAATAAATAAATAAAATTTCTGTGGGTCTTATAATGTATCCCAATGATCTAGCAAACTATGCCAGTGCCAATCTGCCAATGGTGCACCATATAGGACCGGCCACCATTCTTTAGAAAACCCCTCCCTTATGTACTACCTTAAACACAAAAGTTCATCGTCATATCAAATTAGAGGTCGCCATTTCCAAGGAAGACATAGCTTAAAAGTATAGTAGGCCTAAAGGTAGATAAATATCGTTTATGTTGAACCCTCTTGAGCAAAATCATGGCATCAACCATTCTTCTCGTTGCATTCCCACAAGTAGTATTTTTAATCGTTGATATAAATTAAAATTGTTGCCAGCTTTCCCGCAAAGAGTATACGCATAGCTTTCTAGTAACTTGTAATCCAAATACAAATTAACTCATCCCGACAAATTTAGCTAATTTGCCTCATTTTATTTTAAACATTCAAACTAACTAATGGACGTCGATAGATGAAACTCATCAGTGAAATGATTGATGCAATCTGGTGAAGCTTGGAACAAAGCGACACAGGCCCATTGCAGATAGCATCATACAGCTGGTGCAACGTTTATACCATCACCAACATTGTGTCAGAGACAGCTTTGTATCTGCTGATAACACTACTGATAACACACACATCCGGTACAAGTAATGTTCATCTTTGAGGTAGAAGAATAGTAAATTCACCGTTATGGTACAGGGTGTTAAATAAGAGGGTCACCATTAGTATCGAGTAGACTGGACTTCACCGAAGTTTTTAGTTGAAGGGCTTCATTATATTTTCTTACCGCAAATTTTTGATGGTTTTCACCCAAATTTTCTTCCAAAGTCGTTTGCACCTACGTTTATACTTTTCACATACATCTAAGAGCTTTTTACATGTGCCTTTTAAGAGTTTAAATGTTTAGATGAAATGTCTTGGTATTATGGCGGTTTTATTTAGACTGATTAGACACCTCTATACCTCTTAGGGGTTGAATTAACTAAATAAACTGCATTTAAATTTCATTCACACTATTTATTTTATCATACTTCATTTCTACTAAACAAAATAATCCAACAATAATAATAGTTCGACTTGGAACAAGAAAACAGTTTCCAAAGAGTATTTTACAAATAAAGTTGATAGTCATACTATATTAACGTTTTTCATTTCTTACATTAGGTATAGTTATAAAGGTTAATAAAAGTCTCACATTTCTTGTATTAAAACCATTTTTGTTTTATGTATCTGTTTTGGTTTTACTCGTATATCATTAAAATACTTCATAATACATCGTTATAAACATTTCTGAATTCAATTAAATAAATGTTTTTGAATCAATTAATACACCAGCATTGTGCAGTAGACAGAGCCAGGAATTCTCGAAATACGAGAAGACTCGATTCCATGAAGAAGCACCATTCTAAGATTTGATATTCTATAATACTCAGCGCACCATATAGCCCTGAACGTGCGCTGAGTGAAACCAATCAGAAATCAGGATTGTAAGCAGTTCAGCCAATAGGAGTCCATCTTGTGGCAAAAAAGTACTAATAATTCTTTCACTTATAAATAGAACATACGAGTACAAATCTTATCCGTAGTTAGTTACATGAACGTTTGCCTTCCCAGGCAGGAGTTCATTTCGTCAACAGTCTACCAAATTCGTTCAAAAATGCCCTTGAGCCTAAGGCATTCAAAGCTCGTCTTAAAACAATTCTGATTTCTCAAGCATTTTATGATACAGACGAGTTTATGGCATTCGATTGGGAGACCCTATGATTGGCTGACTGAATAGGGACTAGAGTGGCTACATTCGAATGTATGGGAGAGAGTGAGTGTAAAAACTGTATGTTTGAATGGGACTTAGATGTAAGAATGCAAGGAAATGTTAGATAATCAAACATTTGACGATTGCGATACATTTATGGAAATGTGCAATATGCAATAAAACATTTATTTATTTATTTAGTAGAATTACAAAAGCCCTGAACAAGTCGGGTGAACACTTTCCCGGTTTTTTCCCGCACGAATATCATCCACAGTTCACTTTTACCAAATTTAAAAATCAAATAATAAAACAGAACTGATAAAACTAAATTTATAATTAAAATTTTCAAATGCGTTTCTCTACTATGTGACCGAATGATGACTGTATTTTCCCTTCCTTTTGTCCTCTTTTGCAACAAGGTAGATTCCTATTGGCCAAATTGTTAGGATCCTGGTTACTGATTGGTTTTCATTCAGCACAAGTGCAGTCTGTGGTGCGGTCAAGACCTCTTCTTAGAATCAGCTGAGTAGTATCCGATTTTTTATCATTTCCGTCTTTGTATATAACCCAATACTGATGTACAATCATTAATTCGAAAAAAAATATTTATTTGAGTTTAAAAATATTTATTAAATGAATAATTTATACATTACTAACATATCCTATATTACTCGTGTAATGGTTTTTGGTTTACTAAATGTAATGATTGGTCATCAAACTCGCTCCATATAAAAGGTTTGTTTACAATTATTTGTATTTTAAAGGGTTTTAAGAACGAAAGTATAATTAAAACTCAAGAAACTGTTTTAAATCCTAAAATAACACAAATCGCAACCTACTTTTGAATTTAAACATTTGAAATAGTAATAATTTTGAATATTTGAATATTGTTGAAACATTGATAACTTTTGAAAATATAGTCATAGCGTCGACATTTTATTTCGTTTCGTTCCATTTCGTTTCACCAAATTTCAGCTTAATTCATGACAGGCAATCATTTTAATCAGGTGCAGTCTATGCCAAAAATTAAATTATAACCACTTTTTCTTTTTAACGTTAAATTCACGTTTAAACTATACATGCTCAAAACATTTATTTTCTGTGTCTAAAACCACGTTACCATAGTGTAGGAGACCCTAATAAAGCAAAAATTCACTTTTTATTTACGAAGGTGCCACCTCTATTTTTTATGTCGCAATTTAAAACCCTCTGGACTTTAATGTCGATGTTAACGGATAGTGTTGAAAGAACAACATAATCAGGTTGAAATTCACCCAATTATCTCATAATGCCAGTACCTTCCAGCAGGTTTACCATTATGGACCGGATTGTGAACATGTGTTAAAGTCAAACGCTCACATATTGAAAGTGACATATGATTATTGTTGTCGGGACGGGCACCAGCTGTTTTGTGATAGGTGTCAACACTGTCAACAGCTGTCCCTACTCTGTCTCTGTCTGATATCAACACAAACACTGCGCATTTATCAACGTTCTTTCCACAGATATTGTTTACGTTCCAACATACATTACATCTCTACGGCGATTTGTGGTTAGAGAAATTGTCAAGAAACTAAACTCTAAACTATGAAGTATTAAACATTTCCTATTCAACTATTTTATGGGTAATTACTTCCTCAATGTTCAAAGCTACTTTTAATATCCTGCTAAATGAGGCATCTGAAGACGTATGAGTGCGTTCTAATTTATTATTGTTCGGCAATTGAATGTTGGGTTAAAATTCTATTTAGAAGTTCTGTGGATATTTTATTCTTAACGGCATCACGCCAACTAAAAGAATCCTTGTCATTTGAGTAATATAACACATATCCATATCGTAGTGTCCATTTTACTTTTACTGTCAATTTTTATTTTACTGCTAGAGTCTGTTTACATGCACTGCTCAGCGACCAAATATTTTAAACTTCCCATAAATAGTCTAAAGCGAATAAAAAATAAACCCATTTACTAAATCTACACGTGAACAATCTAGCCATCAGAAATATATTACTAATTGATTTTAGACACTGACCACTCCTGGAGGGTGTTTTAGAGTGAACATGAGTGTTTTAAGTCGTGTTAAAACAACAGCGACTGTTCCTCAGAATGGATCATTGGTAAATACCCAACGACCATTTAACGTGACATCCAAAACACGGGGAGTGGCCATCGTGAAAAGGTTGTTATTGCACGCACTGTACAACTGAGCTATGCCCACCCTCAATTAAATCATTTCAATTATAAAACCTTATTATATTATATAAACTTAAAGTTATTAACTACCTTTTAATTAACCTTGCTCATTAAAAACTCATCGGTTTGCTGGGAACCCAACCAATAAACAACAATGTGATATCCCACGTAAAGTGTTGGGACTATGTGTTGGAGAGTTTTATCTATAACCCAACATTGCGGAAGTTTCCGACAAAATCCACCAGAGCGTGGCCAAGCTGTCAATACCAAACTTGGAGTTAATGATTTGTTGTGAGTTTGCCCTCAAATTCACACCAACTCCCCACAAACTTTGATATAATGATAAATGTCTTCTCATCAAATCCTTTTGCTTCCACGAAACTAAGATCAAAGTCTGTTCTTGTGGAAAAATTTATATTTTTCATCTCAACTGTAACTCGACTGGCAGAATATGATTAATTAGTTCTATACTGTCGATAAATCTACTTTGGCTAAGTAACAGTTTCAGTAATCCATTCACATTAGTTTGACGTGATTTCTATTAGTTGTCGCCTCAAAACTCAATATTGGTCAATATCCCACGACTGGGACTCGTGGCATGGTCCTGTAATCCAGCTTCATGGAAGTCAGGTTTTGAGGATGATATAGGTCTAAAGCGGCTCAGATAGTCTCAGTGATCATCTGATGATACCCGCACCAACTCCCACCATCGTTTAGACATATCAGATCATCACCTGCGTGATTCGGAAGTCACGTTAAGCCGTTGGTCCTTGTATTTCCATTGGTCATTGGGCTATTAATTAATGACCCTTTCTAAGGAAGAGTCGGCCTTAGTTTGTAACAAGACTACACCTCATAACTCATTACTACCACTCATCACACTCATCCCTCATGAGAGTGGTCGGCATCTCAAATAGTGATTTATTCTCATGTTGTAATATAGGAAGAATCGCCCACTGTAGCACAGCTTTTTTTTTAATAGTGGACACGATATTAAGGCTGCGCAGTAATGGTTACCTTGAATTTCATCCCGTAAGAGCAATGTAAAACAGGCATTTTCTTGGGACACTTCACACCTACAGTGTTCTTCGGATTTTTTGAAATAAACTTTTTTTAAGTGTAATAAATGTTCAAGCTGAGCCAAACCTTCATTTTCTTACTTATAATAAGTACTTGAAATAAATCCACAATGTGAACTAACTGGATATTTGAATTTTCTTTTTTTACTACTAGCCTAAACTAATACGATTATTTGAATAGGTGGTCAGCGGATCCACTGCAGTACATTGCACTCTTACAAATACAACTTATTTTAAAAAGATCTGATGAAAATTGTAGGCGAGAGATGTCTCAATAAAATGCTTGTTTTTACATCTTGGGACAAAAAACAAAACGGCCGACAGGTTCTGTGCACTCTTAAGGCCTATAGTTCATTAAGCTTAATGTTACTATAAATACTTCGGTAAAGCACTTAAAAATTGTTCATTTGGAAAAAACTGCGCCCAATAAAATACAGCCCTTAAAACTCAACATTGTTAGATTAGTAGATTATGTTCATTAGTTAGTTTTAAATTGTGTTCGGTTCAATCTGTATACAGGGTGTCACAAAAATGCGTAGCGCGCTATGCAGAGCCGGATTCTACATACAACAGCAAGTCGAAAATGCATTGTAACTTTTTTTATTCCGGCTTAGTTTTACCGTAATCCGCCATTTTGTAAAGCATTTTTGAAATGCTACAAATTGTACAAATTTTGAAATGGCCGCCGTTTTGAAATTTGATAAGTTAGATGAGAAAGTATTTTTGCAAAATATTATTAGGAAAACAGTTAAGGGGGGTACTACGTTTGACAAAAATGTCTCAAAGAGTTTTTGAACTATTAATTATTTTCAAAAATTTACAAAATTGTGGATTACGGCTAAACTAAGCCGAAATAAAAAACGTTACAAGGCATTTTCGACTTACTGTTGTATGTAGAATCCAGTTCTGCACATTTTTGTCACACCCTGTATATTCCTGTTTTTTTTTTGTATAGAAATGCTAGTGAGTTTCATTATAATTTACTGATACTACTCAACATCAATTCATAAAATAGATTTTTATAAAAAGCTTCATCCTTTAATTAGATCTGCTCTCACTTATCCGCGAATCTTGGGACATAATTTAGAGACTAATAAAAGTAAGCGGGAAAGTGAGAGAGACGAGAAGGTGAGGAGGAGAGACTGTCTCTTGTTATTGCATCAAGAAAGGAACAATGCCGTCAGAGAGAGAGAGGCTTTATTCAAGTAGATCTGATGAAACTTTGCAAGTTTTATTGATAATAATTAAATAAATAAATCATTTATTGCGGAAACATTTACATGCTATGCACTCGTCAACTTAATTAGTTATGACGTTCTTGAAATCCTATTTGTCGGGGAGTAACACTTTCTATTTCACCACATAATCAATAATATTCTTCTAAATAGACTTTCACTGATGATAAGGCACAGCTGCTACGAAATACGCATATGAAATAAACAACTGCATAGTAGGATCCACAGGCCAAAACCGAAAAGTAAGGAATAATTTTCGAAGAAGGTCCTATAACTGGGATCATAAATCTTTTTGATAATTTCAATAATATTCAATTTGAAAAGGTTACAAAAGAGGCTGTCAGTATAATGTCCAAAGCAGCTTTATAGAATCGTGTCAGTGCATAATTGAAGCCATCGTTATTGTCAGTTCCCTGTGTTCATATTTTGAGATTGATTCTATATTTTCAAACAAAAAGTATTTGCTCTATTATCCATGATTACAGTACAAGAGGAAGGAGCTATTTGCAAATTGTATTTATTTATTGGTTCCCAATGGTTTTCAACTCGTTTTACAAAATATTTTGGATATAACAATGACAAGGTGGTAACTCAAAGATGTAGAAGATGTACAATGCAGGCCAGCCAAACTGGATCAATTTTCTCTTGCAAGTGGGTAGCCTACCAATTTCTTTATAAATCACTAAATCACTATTTGAGGTGCCGACCACTCTCAAGAGGGCATTTTAAGGCAAAGATGTGGTGAAGGATGAGTGTGATGAGTGGTAGTAATGAGTTATGAGGTGTAGTCTTGTTACAAACTAAGGGCGACTCTTCCTTAGAATGAGTCATTAATAGCCCAATGACCAATGGAAATACAAGGACCAACGGCTTAACGTGACTTCCGAACCACGGAGGTGATGGTCTGATATGTCTAAACGATGGTGGTGAGTTGATGCGGGTATCATCAGATGATCACTGAGATTATCTGAGCCGCTTTAGACTATATCATCCTCAAAACCTGACCTCCATGAAGTTGGATTACAGGACCACGCCACGAGTCCCAGTCAAAATAGCTACCTCCTTAAAATTGCTAAAAAAATTGGGAAAGCCACAATTATTAAATTTTGAATGATAATTTTCTGCATAGCAAACATTATTTCTGGGTGAAAAACGTATTATGATATTCCTAATAGTTAATTAATTTAAAGTGTATTTTTTATTAAGTGTCTTCTCCCTTTTACCCTGACCACTTAAATCGAAGCCTAGTTTGGTGTTAAATGTGAATGTGGAATGAGTGAGAAATTATGTAGGTATGAGTGAGTGTGAAACGGTTCTTTTACGTGTCTGTACTTGATCTGACGTATGTTTTGCTACACAGCTTTCGTGTTATAAAAAGCAAACTATTGTGATTTAGAATGTAACGTGTCCGTTAATTTTTTAATGTTTATCTTATATTTCAGTTTACTTTTCACCTGAATACAGGATCATATTCCAGATCCAGAAACGGCGTGTTCTTTTTGTTCAATAAAAACTATGGAAAACGAACAAAATAATATTTATACAATGAAAGCATTTTTGTACTTTACCACATTAATTTTTAATTTTTTAAGACATGTTTCGCCTTAGCGTCATCAGTATAAGTATACTGATAATGCTAAAGCGAAACATGTCTTAAAATTAAAAAAAATTATGTGGTAAAGTACAAAAATGCATTCATTGTATACTTTTGACTACCACAAAGTTAATGGAGAAAACATCAAAAATAATATTTCTACCTCATAAATAAAGCTTTGCTGTAAAACAATGCTTTTGTTGTTTATTAGCTTACTCTTTATCAATCAATCTCAAAACATTTTTACCATCCAATAAAAGTTGCATTAAATGCTAATAAGAAGCTTTCTCAGTTCATCACTTTAGGAATGAAACAAAGTTAGAGTCTTGCAGAGTTTGGGCTTTATGAAAGCTTCCTGACAGTGATCAGCTAAGTCACTTCAACACCATGTCAAAGCTAAATATACATCTTGTATAATATTAAATTAAATTCATAATTATGTATAATATTAAAACGAGAAAGTATGCTGTTGTTAGACAATATTTTAGTTTGCTCCAAAATAAGGTCAAAAGAATATTTATGTTTACAAAATATAACTATGCAAGGTATTTGTGCATAAAAGTTTAATTGTCCCCTGACATCTTACAATGGTTTAAAATATGTTGTACAAAATATTTGTTAAGAGCTTTAAACAATTCTTACCTCTGTGTCCACTTAAAGTATTTTAATAACATTCCATTTCGTTCAATATATTTAAGCGTTAACTATATAATATGCAGTGCTTATCAAAATATGTGTAACTTGCAAAGCAGCAGACTAACCAGGGTCAGTCTAATACATATTTATATGTAGCTAACTTTCAAAAGTCACAAATTATTAAAAAAACAAAAGTGTCTAATAGTACTTTCTTTCATAATACTGTATCTGCATGGGACATTGTGTTCAGTCCTAATGAGTTAGTTCAAAGTAGCCTACTTTAAAGTTATGTCTGCTTTTGGAAAAACTTATGATTGCGTGTTAGGTGGTAAATTATCTTTTAGACCCCTAGAAAATGTTGTCCAGAACATATGAAATGTTAAATCTCAGTAAAATATTTGTAAAATCTACTTTCATTTGTCCTTGGACAAAATTTAATAAAACCCTATCAACGTCGAAACTGTGTATAGTAGGCGTGAAATAACTTTGTCCTCAGTTGACATACAAACTACAAAACTTACTTAGCGAAGGCTGATATCATAACCTTTAAACTAAATATGAACATTTCAATTCAGGGTTAGCCTTATCAAATTGCTTAAAGGCTTAACACTTTCTAAAGCCTCAATCTTGAGAAATAATTTGAGGAACAGAAACCTGAGGAGTCAGGGGAAATCTCGGAGGTAACTTTCTTCTATTATTCACGGCCTCATGATCCAGTTTTCTGATTTACCCTTAAAAGTGCAAAGAAATACGAGCATTTTCACCCCTCAAGATCTAATCCGTTGTAGTTTTTAAGAAAGCGCTGAAACATGAAGTTGTCTAACGCAGTGAAGATTGCGTACGGTAGTAAAGGTGAAAAAAGCTCTAGTTCCATTCAAAGCAGATAGATAAAATCTTAAAAAGCCTCATCAGATAACGAACTTGTTTTAACATCATTAAGAGTAGTGGCACACTCGTGATTTTAGATCACTTGAACTTTTTAAACTTTATATTTTTTGTATGGTTAGATTTTCATGCGCGATTTTATGATCTGTTTAAAAGTTTTTTACTCGTTTACACGCTGACTTTCAATCATGATGGTAACTCAATATTATTAAATCTAAAAAAGTGTTTCTACATAAAATTGTGTTTTCCATATCATCTTTTAAAAATATTTATACATGTTTTTTGCAGAGTAGACGTTCTGTTTCAGATCTACGTTAGTTTTTACTGTTTCAAACTTGTCTGCAATTTTTCAATTTTGACTTTTTGCATTACAAATTTTAGTAAAAATACCAGAACACATTAATTGTTTATAGTTTCAAGTATTCATTTGCGAACAATTCCTTTTATATGAAATCTGTTGTGCTAGAAGAAAATGAAACACAAAAAGTAAATGTGTTAACATATCTTAGAATAAAATGCAGTAGAAATAAAGTAACCCTGAACCCAGAACAAATGTCTTACAATTTCATCCCTTTAAACGTATTAACAATAATACTATTACATTTGAACGAATGTTGCAAAAGGCTCTCGGTTGCCTGTTGCCTTCCTTTTAATCATGAATAGCCTTTTAAATTCTAAAATCATCAAAAAGAATTGTATTATTTGTAAGGAACATACATTCATTTAGACTTTTCCACAAATTAAAATTTTAACGTTAACATCTCAGTATAGCTATTACAGTATCCTGATTTTTGTACAAAACCGCACAATCCACAACCACAATACAAGAGGAGCAGAAAACTCCATGTGGAAAACACTAACACAACTTTGGCTCAGAAGGGAACCACTCCTGTGTATCAATATATAACAAGATACCTCAGAAATCAGGAAGATTGATATGGAAAAATTCAAGAAAACACTGAAAGAATATGTAATGAAAGGCGTAAATCCTGCGACGTTACCATACTAAGTAAGTAATATAGCTACCGTTTCTAACGGAATATCTTTCAAGATCTAAAAGTTTTAAACAGACGAAACTTTTTATTCAATATTGTAAAATGGTTTGAACTGAAACCGTTAGTACAACTTACTCAATTTTATATGGCGAATATTCCGATAACATAGATAAATGATATGTCACGAATACAGCTAAAAGAACTGGCTAGTTTCACTGAATTTACCAAACGCGTTGATTTCAGTCAGATAACAGACCAGCAATCAGTTGAATATATTTTATCAATTCGACCTTTATCAATTTACATTCATTACATTTGTTGTGCTGTGTAGCACTACAGAGCTTTGACCTGTTTAATATTTACTTCTAGTTGAAATAGTGCTAATTTTTCTAGTGTACATTTTTTATAATCTGTTGATGGTCACAGTTCTTACAGGTTTAGAATCAAAAATAATGTTTGAGATATACTTCAAATTTATACGGACTTGTAAGTAGATTTAATCGTGTAGGTATGGTCAGTTAATTTTTTAAAGGTAGACATAATTATAGCTTCAAAATAAATTAGGCCTATACCCTTTGTAAATTGAAAATGAATAAATAATTTAACAATAATATTTTAGTACAACAAAAATAAAAATTTAGGCTATATAGATCCTTGTGAATAACATTTAAGTAATATAAATCTAAAGGTTAATAATATTGTTTGACTTTAAACCTATAGCTTCATATAAAGGATTGAATTTACTGCACGATCATACTCTATACCATAAATCCCAGCCATGTGCGTCGTTATGGAGCTTGTTTTGGTGAGTCATATTTCACTCGACTTCAAACCTTTAAAAGCCTCTTTCCTAACTCTCAGGATATTAAATATGAAATAACGTACAGTGAAAATGTCAACACTCAATCTATGGAAACGAATATTATAATATATTATAACATATTGTAATATTTGGAAACGAGGAATTTTTCATGTTATATAGTACGTACATAACCACATTTTAGCGAGAAAAGATGTGACTTATATTAGCTTAACTTTATACCATTCCACTTTATAACAATATTATGGAAAGGGTTCAGACGACAAGATAAACAAAGCTCGGAAAATCTCCGCAGGCGTCCAGTTTAACCCTTGATGTTGTATTGTAATTCAACCCTACCAGCAATCTTTGGACGAGCGTGTTCTAGATTAAGTACAAACAATGTACAGATTCTGGGATGGGATGTAATTTATACGGTGTAATATAACAGCGGTTGGTAGGATTTAATGACGTAGTTGTGAGTTAAATAATAACAGCTGGCCAGCTGAGCGCTTCGTAAAACTAGAAATCAGAAAGTTAAACATAACTTACCCACCTAACCACAAATACTACCATGAATCCTAGCAAGTTCTTAGTTAACGGGGGAATAATTTACTCCGAAAATTGGATTATGACCCAAAAACTGCACTTAGAATCCAATTTTGCTGAAACTAATAAAAATATTGATGTCAACGAGGTCAAAATGTATACCAAAAATCTACGGTATCGCGCGCAGTCACCACTTACATTTGTAAAGTGACTAAACGGTGACGCTAGGTAAAGGTCGAGGTTAAGTGGAAGAGAACTAGGCTTCGTTTTTAACTTTTCAAAGAATTTCCACCACCATCTTGGTTTGGATTAAAAGGTGTTATTAAATTTTAGTACGCGCATGTTGGTTTCAGTAAAATAAATGTGTATAGCAATTTATTACAAATCTGATCATAATACGGAATTCAAAAGGATTAGTCCACCAAGCAAGAACCCATGTTTACCACTGAAATAGCGAAGTAGTGATTATTTCTCTTCGGTGGACGAGGGGTAGGTGGAAATCCAAGTTTATCTTCTTTTTCAGAAACATCGGCTCTAGTAGGGCTGTCTTGTCTGGCTCAGTTCTTTGAAGAGTCGCGCGTGCCGTCGACCTTGCCAGTCAAGAGAAATGGTAGTAGCGATATTCCAACTTTACTCCACTGACTCAAAAAGTGGCAAAACATTGTTTCGTAGTCCCCGTTTCCGACACCGTTTATCAACCGAAAGGTACAAATACAAATTTATAAGACAGGGTAGGTGGTTAAGTGTACATTTACACAAACTTGTACATTTGTTTACAAATATTGCCGTTAAACATTTTTATAAGCCAGGTTCATACAAACCGAGAGACAACCTTTGAGAACATCGAAAACAACTTTTCTAATCTCTACATAAAATAAAATCCCGTCCTGAATGGGGAACTACGAGAGAATGTTTGAATTTTTTTCTGAGATGATTAATCCTCTTCACGCGTTGTTTAAAATATGTCTGTAAAGTTAATTTAGCTCCAACTCTTGAATCTGTATTACAATTTAGAACACACGAACGTTCTTGGGAAAATCGTGAAAGGACATTAGAGTTGTCAAAACATGGTTATCAAAACAACGTTCGTAGAAACTAAAGCTGGAGAATTTATTTTCAATTCCCCACGAAATTTTATTTAACGAATAGCACATGTATTCAATTTTACAGCACAATTTAATCAGAGAATTTGAAGTATCAATCAAATCAATCTTCTTGAAAGACTAACGTTGGCTCAAAGGAATCACTCTGAAGTGAATGAGTGGTAGTTTCATTGACTATCTGTTCATGTTTACTTTCATTAGAGTTTAGTGTGATATGGTCTCTTACTTTAACATTGGAAGTTCGTGCATCATGTGTTTATTAACGAATTTTCTTTGACAAATAGGACGAAACGTCGTAGAAAGGTGCTGTTTGCTGTTTTAGCTTCCAAACACCTCGTGAGTCAAATGGCAAAACTTTAAATATATATGCATTTTTGGACTGATTTTCACGCAGTTTTGTACAAACGTTCCTTTTGCAGATCTCTAGGTAAAGTTCGTTTACCAGCTAGATCACACAGTCCGTTTCAAAATGGTGGCCGTTCAAAGTGTTGATTTACGTATCAAGTTGTAGAAATACCATAATTGAGTACAACGTTCGCCCTGTAAAGTAGAGTTTTACTTTCTCAACTGATCAAAACATCTCTCTATGCTCTAGAATCCACCTATTTAAAGTCATTTCTGATTAATTATTTAATCCAAATTTCTGCACTTTGACATTCAGAGTACTGGGCATAAATTAAGCTGTTATATAATTTACTAGCCTATGTGTCCTTGGATACAGAAAGTGAAAAGGTAAATTTTAACTTGTTTAAAAGGCGACGTTAGGACTACTAAGTCCTCTCTACCACCTAACCTCGACCTTTACCTATCGTTACCGTGTAGTCACATTACAAATGTAAGTGGTGACTGCAGGGATAGAGTTTGAAGAAATTTTGTCTAATTTAAAACAGATAAATGAAAACATGTTCTGTTTTATTGAAATTCGCTAAGATTCATCGTGTTGCTTGTGGCTACGTGTCGGCTATGTTTTACAGAGTGTTTTACTGTTTTGTTCTTATATCTCAAGATTATAAAACTTGAAAATCACAAAGTTTGCACAATAAAAAAGAACCACTTTAAATCGAGTCAGTATAAAATACAATGTGAGATAATTATCATCTATTGAAACAATAAACTCGCAAAAGTTTTAGCAGTAAAACTTTTTAAACGCACTCTTCGAGTTATGTTACAAGTAAATTGTGCAATAAGAATATAACTTGGTACTTAAAATGGGCCAAGTTTACTCCACTTTACGAGAAAAGTTTTACCACCACGCTTTCCCAGAGGCAGCATCTCCACTTTACATGTTTCCACAGATAAATCGCCGTCTTCTGGGTCACAGTAATAAGGAAATAATACGAGGACATTTCACTCGCGTTTAACACGTTTTGACATGCATATGAAACCTGTTTAGTTCATAGTTAAATTAATAATTTCTTTCATGAGAGCCGAGCTATTACCGTTTCAACTCATGTAAAACGATAATAGTAGCAAAAACATAATATGTTTTTAATAACTAGTAAATATTAAACTGTAGCAGAGTTAGCTCTTGCGAATTATTCCACGGTGAAGTATCGGTACTGTCGTCGTTAAAACAAACTCTTATCACAGTAGAAGGTTTCAGTTTTTAATTGTATGAATGCTGAAATGGACCAAATCATTTTGTTATAAAGTTACTTGTTATAAGTAACCGAGTTAAATTTATAGTACTTACTAGTTTTAATGTGACTCATTTTGATCAAAGTTAAATCGGAGTGAAAACCATCCAGTAAAAGTAAAGTTTGTTTTGTTTAACGAGGTGAAGTTACGACTACTTGCGGTACTGTATAACCACATTACAAATGAAAGTGGTGACTGTGGGAATCGAACCCGCACCAGCGGAGTGATCAGCTCCGGAGTCGCGCATGATTCCAACCCGCCACGCTTATGTATTTTCGAGGGCATGAAATTCCAACTTCAGCACGCATATACGTGTCAGCAGCTGTTTTATAGACAAACGGATTTCAACTACAACTCTTCGCATCAAATACACGGCTCGGCATGTAAGGTTGCTGATTATGGAAGTATGAAGAATGGCAGTGGGGAAGTGCGATGCAGAATGATCCACCATAAATCCTTGGAAAGTATGTCGTTATGGAGGTGATATTGGCAAACCATATTTCACTGGACTTTACCACCTTCTCAGCCACTTCTGCCTCGCTCTCGCCGCAAACACTGGCACTTCACTACCCTTGCATCAGTTTACGTGTTATCCTGTATGTTTTCTGTATACTTGTTTCTATTCTTTGTTAGCGAATTTCCTTTGGAAAAATGAATTATTCAGCATGGTAAGACACAGGGCCGGTACCATATAATGTTCACCGAACCTGACCCTCAGAACACGTTTTGAGCACTGTTAAAATAAAATTATGTTAATTGAGTAGTTTTTTAAGAATATCGGAGCAAAGGTATTAATTTATTTATGACTAAAGAATAAGCCAGACTTTTTTTTCAAAATTATGTCATAAGTAGCCAGGTTTTGGTTCTAAACACCCTATTCTCCTTTTGTATTAGCTAAAGAAAACTGCTTTTTTACACTTAAAACCCCCTTTTACAGTGCCTTGGTTATTAAGGAAGGCCTAATTATTTTCTCTACCAGTATGACTTTTCCACGCTAGGTCTACTTCGGTTATTGCTCCAAAGGTTACAGCTACCACTTTTGCTCTCGCTCACTCAACATAAATTATAACTTTAAACTACTTTTGTTCACAAATAAAGTAAAACTCACGAAACACGTAGGAATATTAAATTGCAGTTTTGGTACCACTAAATCACTATTTGAGATGCCGGCCACTCTCATGAGGGTATTTTAAGGCAAATATGTGGTGAAGGATGAGTGTGATGAGTGGTAGTAATGAGTTATGAGGTGTAGTCTTGTTAAAAGGACCAACGGCTTAACATGACTTCTGAACCACGCAGGTGATGGTCTGATATTTATAAACGATGGTGGGAGTTGGTGCGGGTATCATCAGATGACCACTGAGACTATCTGAGCCGCTTTAGACCTATATCATCCTCAAAACCTGACCTCCTTGAAGCTGGATTACAGGACCACGCCACGAGGCCCAGTCTTACCACTAGTTTTAAGAAAAACAAGTGTTTTTCCCCGTAAGAACCCTTTTCTGTTGTGTTTATGTTAGCTTCTACCTATTGCGCTCTGTTTACAATTGCGGCTTACAGTGCGTCCAACCCAGGTTTAGTTCTCTCAAAAACTTCTATTTACTTCAATACTTTAATACCTCTTGAACTATTTAAGACTAATTAAACAAATACCTTCTATTTATATATTTGATCATCCCTTATCGTGCAAAAATAACGTGCAATGTATCTTGTTCTAATAGTACCAATAGTATGACAATACCTCGAGGAACAGTACTGACTAGTGTAGAACTAACCAATATGTTGGATACATTATCATGTATGTCGGTGAAGTATGTAGGTCCCCACAAGAAGTGATAACGAGGACCGGATATCCGGTCTGAGGCTGGTGACAACAAACGGCTCACTTCCGGTCTGATTCTGAACACCGTCATATCCTTCCTTGCAGCTGTGGGATTTAGGATTCATATCTCTAACGTTTAAACTTGTGTGAACATTTCCGTTTCTATAACTATCATTAAGGTTTATTTTATTAGTATACGGGTTTCCTCGTTGATGATTTTACCTTACAAAGTTAATCTGCATGCTTTGTAAGAAGTGGTTAAGGCTTTATTGTGGATCTGCACTGAAATATTTAGCTAATATTACCGAGGTTGGCTGTAAATCTTTTTCAAATCTTTAAGAAAATAACCCGCAATGACAGCAGTTTTCTAAACAAGTTTTATTTTTAAATGCAGTACTCGCCCTTCAAGCTCGCTGAGGGGCTGCTCCTTGGGGCCTCGTATGTTGTGGCATTCACATTGTTTTGCCGCTATGATGCAAAATATCGGATAAGTACGAGTACAAGAGCAGATTTTCAAACGCCATCTTTTTTGGCCGCCAACTTGTCAGAGCCTTTAAAAAAGAATGTTTTTACCGAAGGTTTCACATCAAAAGAAGTATACGGTTGAGGGGAGTAGCATGCCGGGAAGAGCCTAAACATTAACTCGTTCTGTCACTAGTCACCTGTATAACCGGCTTCATAGTATATTAATGACGAAAAATATATTCCAAAGTCAAAAACTGTAGTTTTAAAAGCAATTTGAGGAAGATAAATAAACTAGTAGCCCATCTTGAAGATTCGCATCGCACAATACGGGGTAAATTCGCCCTAGGTATTTGTCATCATGTAGAATTAAAAACATATAGAAGGACATAATCTGTGAGCAAAGTTTTTTTTAATTGCAACTTCTTGTCAACAGACTGAAAACACGTTAAAACACGTAAGGTTTCATAGTTTCTAGCCACTTGAAATTATATAATTTGTATAGTCTGTAGACGTAGATCAGACTATCGTGATTTTTCCTCAATGAAAAATCGACACGAAACCTACTCGCAAATGTCTCTACTCACGCTTTTTAAAGGCTTAAAAGGATTTGCTATCTAAAAAACAACACTCTGATTTGATGACCTTCTGTATGCAGCATAATTTTACATCTCAAAAACATTATCAGTGCTGTAGTGTTAGCTCCAAAAGTACTGCATTTTCGCGTTTTTTACAGTAGGTACTTCTTAAAATACCTTTATAATTTGGAAAATCAGTTTCCAATAAGTTCTAAACAGTATTTTATTGACATTTCATTTAAATGTTACGAATAACACTATTTATAACGGTAGCGGATTGTCAATTGCGACCCTATTCATCGTCACTTTTTTCCACACCACTCAGCCTTCAGGTCAAAAACTACAGTCGCCGAGAAACAGGTTCTTTTATTCAGTTTGTTTTCTTTATCTTATACAGGGTGAGTTTTAAATGCCCCTTAACCTTTGATAAAGGAAATATTTTTTAAATCCCTTTGAGGAATGTTTTCATAAGATTCTGAAGTTTGGTTTAACGTACTTTGCGTCACCCACTCCCTACCCAAAACCCGGAAGGTGGGGAAAACCCCCAAGTCCTTTAAATACAAACCTCCCCTTGTGGCACCTCAAAATTAAGGAGATTTTAACACAAAGTCAACGACCAAAGAAAATTTTTTTTATCTCGACTCTGCTAATTTTAAGATGTCATAAATCAGGTTTAAAATGCCACATTTCTCATACAATTTATTTTGAATGATAAATTTTTCTTCATAATACTCTTTGGAATTATGTTACAGGGTTGTGATGTTTACTTCAGAGTATCATGAAGAAAATTTTGTCATTCAAAATAAATTGTATGTGAAATGTGGCTTTTTAAACCTGATTATGTGTCATATTTAAATTGGTATGGTAAAAAAACTAATCGAGATAAAAAGTTTCCTTTCCGTCGTTGAATTTGTTTTAAATTTCCTTTCTGTTGAGGTACGACAAGGGGGGAAGGGTTATATTTAAAACATTTTAGGGGTCCTTCCCCAAATTTTAGGTGGGGGGTGGGTGACACAAAGTACGTCAAAACCAACTTCAGAATCTCATGAAAACATCTCCTAAATGGTTTGAAAAATATTTCCTTTTTCAAAAGTTAAGGTGTTTAAAATTCATTTAAAATTCACCTTGTATGTTCATTAATGTAACCTTTCCTAAGCTGTTAATATTTCAACTTAATTACAAAGTTCTCAGTCACATTTTTCCTCACAAAAGCTCACAGTAAAGAGTTGTGAAACATTATCCGTCCCTCAGCACAGCAACGAGATACTTCCTCTGATTTGAAAGGTGGGTTCTGTCAAGTAACTTCAGTCTCAAACAAACTTATCCCATTACATCATTTCCCTAATAACTTCGCGAGCAAACTTGATGAATGAATTATTATCCAAACTTGTTGATTCCTTTAATCTATTCTCTTTATAAAATATTGTCCTAACAATCTGTCGTAGAAATTGTATTTAATATTTCTGCCTTAATTCTAAATAAACTGTTATAGTTTTGAGACGCGCTTTTGTATGAAGCAATTAAAGCGAGAAGTTTGAATTTATTGCGTGATATGCTATACATGTCTCTATACAGCTCAACCAGAAACATTTTTATGTGATATTTCATTACTATTTCAGTTTTGAATTTTTTGTGTGTATACTTGGCGAAAAGTTGATGGTATCAATAAATTAGACATGTTTAAACTTTTCACTTTAAAATTCAGTGAAAGGTTTAAAAATGTCTAACTTATTGATACTATTTCAGTTGTAAAGATGCCTTTTACGACTTTTACGATACAAGCGCATTTAGACCAAAATGTTTGATTTAAATGTTGGTCAGAGGAAGTAACTGAAAATGAGAGGATAGTCCTGGACTGATGAAAAAACAGAGATTATGAGGCAAGTTTGGGCACAAAAAAGTCCACTTTTCAAGACGGCGTTACCGTACTTTTGTGGCCTGATTAGGCCTATATGGAAATAACAAAATAATGCTACTTTCTTACACATCTTTTGAATGTAGATAATCACAAATAAAACTTAATTTCTTGAAGTTACACCAGTTGATAATTTAAAACATTGTAAACTAACTGAATGTCACCATTTATTTACTTTAGTTAAAAAACATGCTGGGAGTTCTTATCCTTCTTGATGCTGGGACTCTTTTGATTATTGATTATTTTAATGACATCACTTTGGGTACTGTACAGAAAGTTTGCTCATTCTGTACCAGCCCGATTGTGAAATGTATGAACGTCAATGGTCATCATTTCGAACATTTATACATTTCAGCAACAAACCCTTGTATATCATTCACTTAATCACTGTTACATTGTTACACTGGGATAATGTCATTGTTGTTTACAAAATATACCCCAACGATCCAACCATTGGCTGTGAACTGTTTCATGAAAACTATCATGATGATTCAGATACTGGGTTTACATTCTCGACAGAACAAATTTGTTCACACAAAATAAGTGACTTTAATATTTATTCCATTTGCCAGGGTATTTTATCAGATAGATCAGATCACATAAAGGGTGGGTTACTGCATTCCTCTCCTATGAAGTCAAACATAAAACAAGTATTTGAAGAATGTATTTCACCCCCGAAAGGAAAACCCAGATTTAGCATTGCAAGGTTAATGATTGATGATTTGACTAAAGCGACTAACTTACATGAGCTACAGTAAAAGACATGTTCTGTGTCTCGGCAGAGCTATCTCACTTCAATCTTAGGACTCTGAAGCTGCGAGAAAAATCTTCAAATTTTAACCCTACTTTTCTAGCTTTTATAAAGTCTGGTTCTGAACATATTATTTTCAGTTTTTAATATTGGTATCACCAGCCTTACAGGGTCCGGCAGTGACTCGGAAATTTAATATTCATAATGAAAAGCACAAAAAACTTATATAGCAAAAGTTATGTCACTAAATAATGACCACCATTTTCACTGTACGAGTCTCACAGAATGTTTGGCAAGGATCTCACTGTGAATGACGGTTTTGAGTGGGGTAGGTAGTGGTGGGGATCAGTTATGGTCGCCACTCCACCTGAGTTCGAGATAAAACCCAACCTGACGAAATAATGGTTCTTGGTATAAATGTTCCTCGTGGTGCGATCTCTCATTCTTCTATGGGTTCGAAACTTTCAGAACACTGCTTTTGGGACAACAAGAAGGGAGGATCACCTCGAACGGTTAGAAACCTGCAAATTGAAGCCTTTTGAACGGAGCCCTCTATCTGCCGTTCTTCACCCCTCAAGGTGAACAGAATGGCGACCATCCCCAATAAGAGTGCCTGTCATGTTCTCCAAGAACTACAGTGAAAATAGTGGTAATTATTTTGGTTGCTTTAATATTGGTTCTTTTTGATTTATCACCAGGTTTGAGACCCTTATTATCTATCGTAATTGCAAAAATTATGTAAAGAGAGTTAGTGAATTAATAAATGGCATTTCATAAAATAAGTCTGTTAAACCCTTAAGTAGAAAAGTCAGAAAACTAATAAAAGGCAGTGGTAAAGGTAATGGTGTCTAGGTTCAAGTTAAAGCCTTGGTGGGTTTAACTACAACTATGAAGTAAGGAAAATATGACAGCAATACACATAAACCTTACGCTCAGTGGCGGAATATTGGCCTGACTCTATATACTACACAGGCTTGAGGCTATATTTGCTGTGTACAGAATCTGACCTGTTTCTTTTAAATCAGTTTTTAATTTAGAATCAAAATAATACATAAATAGCTTACTAAATAGTTAATAATTTACAAGTTAGTATGAACCTCTAAAATTGTTATTCGGTTCATTTAGTCAATCATTTAATCAAATCATTAAATAATACAAAATCAAACATTTTAAAAGCAAACACAAGGTATAAAAGTGGAAAAAGACAAAGCAGGATTTTAAACTAACATAGGTTACATTACAAACATGAAGGCTACTAATGAAATTACCACTACTAATAATCACTACAAAGTAGTAAAGATTTACCTACTGTTCCCAAAAACTAGGCCATTTTTATGAGGATGAGTGTGTTTGTATTGAATTGAAAAGCACAAAGCTAAGCGTATATTTGGGCGTAGAACGGTGGTGTGTGCACGCTCTTAAATGCATACAACAAAACTGTCAACCACTTTAGGTATTTAATTTTTCACTACGCTACTCTTTTTCGGACGATTTCTCAATTGTTTGAACTGCTTTTCATACAGATTTTTTTTAATATTGGAAAGGAGACTTTTGGAAGTTTCTTTACCGTTCGGCACGTACAGTAGAATATAATTATGTGGCTACATAAGGTAATAAGCCGTCATCATACTTAAGTCGAGTAGTACGAGGTTAAGTTAACCTCGGTAAAGTTATCTTCGGTTAAGTTAACCTCGGTCAAGTTACTTTCGGTTAAATTATCCTCGGTTAAGTTAACCTCGGTTAATTTATCCTCTGTTAAATTAGTCTCGGTTAAATTATTCTCGGTTAAATTATCCTCGGTTAAATTATCCTTGAGGTAGTTATCCTTGGTTAAGTTAACCTCGGTCAAGTTACCCTCGGTTAAATTATCCTCGGTTAAGTTATCCTTGGTAAAGTTAACCTTGGCTAGATTATCCTCGGTTAAATTATCCTTGGGTAAGTTAACCTCGGTTAAGTTATCATCGGTTAAGTTAACCTCGTATTAACACGTTTTTTAAAACATAACTTCCTGAGAATTGTTTGAAGCAAACCCTCAATCTACGAGCAGTTGTATCCGAAGAAACTTGGTGTAGTCTTCGGTCTCAGACTCGTCTAGTGACCATGAGTGTTTTTCCTATAAACCAAATTCAGCTAATTTGATTTTGTCATAAGATTAAGATAGTCAGTTTTTATTTATTTTCTGAGGGTACAATGAGTAAGTCAGCTATATTTCTTTACAAGCCACGTCCCACAACTGTTAAACTTAATTAGCTGAAAACCCTTTAGAAATATTAGACAAGCTAAAGGCTAGTGTATTGACATAAGTAACGTTAGCTGAATGTGTATGTGTGTGTGTGTGTGTTTGTATTGAGTTGAAAGGCACAAAGCGTTGCGTATATTTGGGCGTGTGACGGTGGCAAGTGTCCAACAGTGTAGGGTTTCTGTATGGGCAGTCTGGGCTGTTCACCAACTTGATATACAGGGTGACCATTTCAACTGTACCACAAATGGGATCTCGTAAAGTATAAAGCTCAAAGGAGGGTTGTTTGATTATTTTCTCGCAGAAAATTTGATCTTTTGAAATGTGTCACATTTTTCAGTAGGGTGGTTAGCTTGAAATATTGTGTAGAAACTCTTATGGTGTTAGTTTGGATGTATGAGACACTTTACACTTTGAATTTATTTTAAAAAGGTAACAAGAGTAATGTTTGTCTTGTTTAACAAGGTGAAGTTAGAACTACGAAGTCCTCCCTGCCACTCAACCTCGACCTTTACCCAGCGTTAGCACGTCGTCAGTTAACAAATTGTTTGTAGTGACTGTGAGGATCGAACCTCGCCACCGGAGTGATGAGTTTTGGAGTCACGCAAGACTCAAAGCCACCACTTGTTTTAACATTCTAACTTATCTAAAGTATAGGCAAATATCTAATTTCAGCTTGCATTTGATAATATGATACATGGTATCTTAACGTTATTATTTAAATTATATTATTATATAATACAGATATTTTCATTTCAATACTACTTTTCCATTATAAAAGCTTCTTTCTTTACCAAGCCATTTTGATTCATTAACATTACTGTCGACATTCGATCAAAAGTATTGTAAGAAAACTATTAGCAGGAGAAATGTCCTTTAAGTGAAAAGCGTTTAGCTTTCATAAAGAACAGCGGGAAATGTGACACAATAAAGCTTGTGGAAGAACAAGTGTGAGCTGTTTTGGAAAGGAATAAGAAGGCTCGAAATTGGACCTTTTGTCGAAGGCTCGCCATTTGTTGTTCCAAAACGGACTTCCGACCTTCGTTATCGCTTCTTTTCCGTTCGCTTTTTCCTTTCAACATAACTTTTCAAGGAAAATGATTGTACTCTGTCAACTTTTACGTTTTGATCTTGTAGATTGTGAAATTGTTTGAGTATGAGTTTATACTTCTTTCAAAGGCATTTATATTAAAATGATTGGGTAGTGAATTTTTCATGCTATCATTTGTGTTAATAGTTAAACCTGTTGAATCTAAGAAGTTAAGTGATGACTAAATGCATTACTACTAGTAATATCAAAGGGAGAGTTGCATACTAAATTATTGCATTTATATTTTCTCTAAAAGCCCTAATCTTAAATACGTTTACATCTGGTTTTCAATTTATGTATATTATTTTTCACCCAAGTATAATAATTGTTAGTGATAAATGTTTGAAAATATGTATATATTTCCAATAGAAAAAATTATCCTCCATTATTCATTCTTTTGCCAAGGAAAAGCTCTGAGCTTCATGTTGCGAAAGAAATTGGACGTAATTATGTAGTTATGATACATAGACTCACTTTTCGGTTATGTTGTACTCGCCGAGTTGATGGCTTTATAGCCGAAACCGGTCGAGAAAAAACATTTTGAAACTTGATGCTATGTTAATGTCTTTAAACTGTCTATAACTATGTAGATATGTTTGCCAAATATTTAATCTTAAATCAAATTCTGGCATAAATTCAACGGTTAACATCAGAACAACGTTGTGTAAACGTTGATTTGTCATGTTTTCTAAATGTGGCCATAATAACGCTTGAAGTGCAACCCTCGTTTGATAATTTTGAAGTAAGGTGGATTAACTTTATGATATATCAGCATTGCAATCGTAAGTAATCACTACAGGGTGAGTTTTACAGGGTGCCCCCACCCATTAATCTTTCAAAAGAGAAATATTCTTTAAAACCCCTTTGGGGAATGTTTTAACCACTATACCGATTTTGGGTGGGGCCCGGGTAACGCAAAGTACGTCAAAGCAAACCATAGAATTCTATAAAAACATTCTCCAAAGAGAAAATATTTTCTCTTCAAAAATATTTCCTTTTCTAAAGGTTTAAGGTACGGGACATTAAAACCTCACCCCTTATATCGTATCACATTAACACAACCATTTCATTAGTTCATCTTTTCTATTTCTTTGTTTGCCAATAACCTCCTCTTGTGAAATTAACCACAATGATTTACAATATTGTAAAGCTTTCATATCCTAAATCACCACTAAACCCTCTTTGTTCCATTCGAATATCAGAGTTTAGCGAAACAAGGAAGCTGAATAGAACAATGAAGTAAAGAATATATTGTTCGCAATAACCATAAACCTTGGTCTGTGGGGGAATCAGCCTATAGGCTTACACCATATTGTAGTCTCCGCCTACGTGTTTAGAATATCGGCTATATTTAAACCTCCATACGATATAGCAAATTTGTGAATTGTGTGTGTTATGTTTTAAAGGGTCTTCTTATAATTTAGAACGTAATGCTATTCTTTTTTTGCAGAATTCTATCTATAAAGTTTTTTTCAAGTTTTTATTGTATTTTATTTTATTTTTTGTATAGTTTTCCAATACATTTATATACGAATACGCTTGACGAAAACTTTGAAATAATTAAAACCTTTTTACCTTAAACCCTTAGAGGAGAAAAGTTTAACCCACCGAATTGTTACGTTAATGTGGTTCTAAAACTACCACAAAATGTACATTGTCTCTTTATTGGTGACTAAAATATATCATTACAGTGACTATCCAATTTTTATGCACTGACAGAAAGTGGTAAAGGTCTGTATTATTTGTGCTAGCTCCAACAGAATGTTAAGACCATTGTGGAATGTGTTAAACAGCCTAATTTCACGATGGGCCTTCCTTAATGATCTAAAAACATTACATTTCGTCCGATTGTCATGAAATTTGTAATAAATATGTGTTTTGTCATTATACACCAATATACTAAACATTATGAAAATCCATCGATTCGTTTCAAAATGATGGCTAAAAAGGGATTTTCCGCTATAACAGCAGAATGAGTAGTCCTATTTTATTGAAATTTAAAATGTGCAGTGTAACTGATTAACGGATCACATGATATGTAGTATAACTTCCAGTAAAACAACCCGTAAGCCTGAGGCCGAAGGCTGAAGCAAGGCTGTGAGCGTAGTGAACAGCCTCGAAATACTTGACTTAATGGAACATGAAACTGTGGCCGAAGGCCGGAGCGAGGCTGTAAGTGGAGCGAATTAGGAAAGGAAATTCGATTTACTCATGCCAGCGGCACTTTAGCGCTTAGCTGCGGGTCGGCCTAGTTTAGTTTTCTTTACGTAAAACTAGGTATGTCCACGCAATGTTTCTTACCATCTGAAATTAACATGTAATAATGATGTCGATCAAATACAGTTCAAGGTTCAAAATTTTCGCAGTTTATTTTCAAATGTTTCCAACGTTATATCAGACAGAGTTATTATCTCTCATAAGACAGACAATGCAAAAGTTGCAAGACGAATTTATTCTTTAAATGCGAGAGCTCCATTTATCATTGCAAGAACAAAGAAAGGGACGCGATAGAAAGAAAAACTTAATTACGTTGAAAGCGAGAAGCCATCTTTGAGACGCTCGTGGTAAATTGTGTGAAACAAAGTGTTAAATCGTTCCGACTCGAATCTAGAGCCAGCTTTTATTTGGAGGAGGTCTATGTGACCGACCACTGGTAGAAGGGCTGAATTTTTACTTCAATACGAGTTGTGGGCAAGTATTAAACATTTATTTTCTGGTTAATTTATTGTTTTTATAGTGTTGTTTTATTACAAAGAAACTTCTATGTTAGTCGCTGTTTATTCATCGTTAATTAAACCGTCCACTGGCCTCATTAATGTGCATATCCGTATTACTTATTACATATATTATTACATTATTCAATAGGTGAAAATTTGAAACTTAATTTTGGACATGAAAACCATCTTTTTGTACTTAAGGGTGTGTGATCTAGTCTAACCGTTGACATGCATAAAACACTAATGTAATCATACCTCGTGTCAACTTTAAATAAACGTGTTTGTAAAGAAATGCGATTCAACCAATGCTGTTCTCATGTGATGACTGTATGTATGTATTATAATTTTACTTAGTATCAAACAAATTATCTAGGACCGATTAAAGCAATATTTTTGAAATTCTATTTTAAATTTTGTTGTCATAGCCGTAAAAGTACTGCATTTTGAAGTGTCAAGAAGTGGATTCGTCTCGTATTAAAGTAACATTCAGACTATTGGCTTCCGATTCATTTTAAAGTATATAAATAAATAAATTGTGTATTGCGTCAACATTGAACATGTTATGCAATCGTCAAACTACTGTAATTTGAAAAGCTAACATTTTCCAATACATTCTACCATTGAAATCCCAATCAGACATACATTTTTGGCAGTCACACTCTCTCATTCATTCGAATTGTACCACTCTAACCCTCAGTATGTTCCGCGTTTTCCCAGTGATATTTTCTTAGCATATGATTTCTTTTATTTAAAAGGTCACAGCGCACAGTAACACTATAATGATGGATTTTTTGGATTGCAACCCTCTGTATTTCCCCTTTTTCCCCGTACTGCACAGTCTTAAATTGTATTTTGTTTTTCATGATTCCCCTGGCAAAAATATAAAAATGTTATGTTTTTTCAATGAATAGAGTTTGGATTACCTGGCATTGCAAGTTTTTTTAAGCTGGACAAATTCAATAGCGAAGTGTATTCGGGGTTTTCTAGGATATATCTGTAACCTTCCCCCCTGAAAACTAAATAAATAACAAATTACCCCCCACGTTCAAACAAATCTTCAAGATAACAATACAAGAGACAACAGTTTTCCCCAATATACGAGAAACTTACTAAACAATTTGGTGTGCTAAATCTTCCCGCTCTCTGTGAGTAGACACACCAGACAGCCTACCCTGAGAAACGAGCGTCTGATCAATCGCGTCAATGTATATCGGGAATTCAATTTAACGGTTGTACAAAGGTATAATTTAAACAAACATTTATCAGCTGGGATCGATGCGCGCACGCGCTCTAGCGGCACATCCACCTGTCTCTCCTTGCTGCCAGTCGCTCGTCGTCCTCTCTCGCCTTCCTCCGCGCCTCACACTCTTTCTTCGCATCTTTATCACGTGCTCGTCTGCTCCACCGTTCCGCAAGTTTACTCACACTCACAAATATACTTTACATAGTTAGTTAGAATCATAAACTTAGAGCTGGTTTGAAAATATTCAAGACGATAAAAAAGTCAAAGCAATCGTTTGCATAGAATTGTTTTTTTTAATTTACGTATCATGTAAGCAAGTGCTGCTGTGCATTATTTTGATCGGCGTTTAATTCATAGCTGTGTTTGCACTACTACTATTTGATACCCACGTTATTGCAATTTCCTGAGAATACTAAATATATGATTAACAGTAAATTTATTACTAAAGAAATTTGAAGACAAAATGTTTGAGTTTTTTATTTAAAATATGTGTGTAATATTTGTTTAGCTTGCTGGTTTAAAGTCGCTATTGACAGTCTCAGGTTTCGGATAAACATTCAGATTTAAGTACCTCTCTAAATTTGAAGGCTTGAATAGTTGGGCCAGATGGCGTAGTGGTCAGCATAATCGCCCGTCAAGCAAGAGACCCGGGTTCAAGTCCCGGTTCGGTCTAAACATTTTTGTCTTCAAATTTCTTTAGTAATGAATAACAACAAAGTTTCTCTTTAAATTTAAATCAGTATAATTATATTGCCAGTGGACATTCATATTAGTAATTAAAATTACATTTCTTCAGCTAGCTACTTTATCGCGGCTGCACAGGTTTCACAGCTGGGTTGAAATATCGTCAGACAAGGCACGTTGACACAGGGCGCGTGTATACTACTGTGTGTGTGACGAGGCATACATTACTCGTGTACACAGGGCTTAGCGCCTTCACAGAGTTGGTATGCTAAGCCCGCAGTACACCTCTGATGCTAGATTGCCCGGTAGCGCCGTCACACATCTTCGCTCAGTGGTGCTATCTCTTATGACGTTGATGATGATTTAATGATTTAATATTTATTATAATTTGTGAATTTCATCACTTTTTTATTGTTTAAATTAATTAACTTACTGAGCTTGACAGGCGCTTCAAAATAGTCAGAAAATGTTCTTCACAAACAGAGGCGATCGAACGTTTATGTTTTAGCTGTCTCGCTCTTCGCATATCTCATTAAATGCTGCTGTCTGTAGGCTTTGGCAATCTGAGCAGGGTCTTTCAATATTTCTTGTTATTCTTGCATCACAGGCTGGTTTATTTTCTTGCTGTTCAATTTTATTGTATTTTAGGTTCGTTTTATTAGTTCGCTTTGACCGTCGTCAAATGAAATCATAATTCCAAAGCTTGTCTTAACTTCAACTTTTGATATAACTAATAGTTTTTCAAATAAGTTTTGATTTTCACTTGTTATGCTTGCACAGCACTTTTTTAGCAGATCCGTGGTGGATTGGTATCGCGCGCGACTCCGGAGCTCATCACTTCGGTGGCGCGGGTTCGATCCCCGAAGTCACCACTTACAATTTGTAATGTGTCTATACGGTGGCGCTAGGTAAAAGTCGAGGTTGAGTGGTAGAGAGGGCTTTGTAGTCCTAACTTCGCCCCGTTGAACAAGACAAACTTTACCTTTTTTACACCCCTAGCATAAGTTTTTAGCCTGTTGATATAAAATACATACGGAAAGCTAACCTAACCATAAAAGCGATGAATGTGAGCTGGCTCGGTTTTTAGGTCACTGATAAATCAAACTTCACGGATGAATTGTCTCCTGAATTGTGTTCTGCACACAACCGTACATCAGTCAACCTAGACATTGACACCGCGGGGAACCGGGGAGTTACCTCACCCCTTCCCTCTACCCCCCGCCAACTGCAAACTGTTGGAGTTGAGAGAAACCTCATGGAAAATATTAAATTAAGACTGCTTGGTGCGGGTGTAGAGAGTGAAGATACAGAACGTTTGCGTCCGTAAAAGTCTGCAACTGTATATAAAATTTTAGGTTTACTAACCCTAAACGAAAGGTTAATCAATATACTTTACAAGCTGGTATAGAGCCTGTTTGTGATTTTTTTTAATTTGAGGCCAAACTTTAAAATGTGTAAGACATGGTTTTTTTAATGTGTAATATATATTTAGCAGTATAATAGCTAAATGTAGATATATATTGTTCACAAAAATGTATTCGAATTCCGTCAAAGTTATAATAAGCTCATATCTAAATGGTTCAACATATGAAAACTGGAAACGTTTAACGGATTTATAACTTAGACGCTAAAGGTCACGCGTTGAAAGTTGACTTGTGAAGTTTCTAAACGCTCGGAAACATGTAATTGTTACGCCCGCTGTCTTAATTCATTGGTCAGACTGCAACCCATGTGCTACACACCCTCAAATAACGTGGCTCAATTAAATCAAAATGTAAAATATAGTAATTAAATTACTTGAACCTTTTTTGGGCGTAAAAATTACTTAATAATGCTAGCTTATACAGTTCAAAATGCAATTCAAAAAATGCTTAATCTATGCTGCTAGAAGGTCACAACTATTTTTGTAATAAACAAACACGCTCGTACATTTTAAATATGTTTATACAATTTAATAATAAAAAGTATTAAAACATAGTTGAACATTCGACCTTAAGGGATAACTTCTTAACATTGACGAGTCCAACTGTATACAAAAATAAAGAGGAGTCGTCGAATGTGTGCGACTTTTTTTCTTTTATGAAGAAACTGAAACGTGTTGTTTTATAGACCCCATTAACACTTAAATAAGATCCACTTCCAAGATCACATTATTCCGATAAATATTTAAAATTGTGATAAAAGGATAAACATATTTACTTTGTGCATAAATTCAAACTACAAAGTCTTTATTAATTCTACATTAACAGAAAACAAATAATATATAAACAGATGAAGTACACAAATGCTGTCGCAGTTGTGTTGTAGCCTACTTGCACAAAGACACATAGCTCTGCAAGCACTCAGTCAGCATGGTATCTCGACACTGTGACATAAATCTGTGCGATCCTGACTGCATACAAATCATTCTGTTCTTGCAAATGCTTTAAATCTAAGCCACCGTAGCAAAACAAATGAAACTAAGTTATACGGAGTTCCTCAAGGAGCTATTCTCAGTCCAATTTTGTTTTCTAAGTCATAACTTAAACTTTTGTTGCTTTTATGGTGGTGTACTCGTGATGTGAATCTCACTTAACATATGCATTCTTCATTATTTTAGACAAACTGCGGAGAGCCCAATTATGTGTTAGAACGTTTTGGGATTATTTTCTGTAGCCATTCCATATTTTGAAGTTGATATAGGTCTAAAGGGCTCAGATAGTCTCAGTGATCATCTGATGATACCCGCATCAACTCCCACCATCGTTTAGACATATCAGACCATCACCTGCGTGGTTCGGAAGTCACGTTAAGCCGCTGGTCCTTGTATTTTCATTGGCCATTGGGATATTAATTAATGACCCATTCTAAGGAAGAGTCGGCCTTAGTTTGTAACAAGAATACACCTCATAACTCATTACTACCACTCATCACACTCATCCTTCACCACATATTTGCCTTAAAATACCCTCATGAGAGTGGTCGGCATCTCAAATAGTGATAGTGATATTTTCAATATTACCACGATTGATAAGATCTTCTTTTGGCCATTTCCACTACTAACAATTATGCAGGCTCATAATTTAAAAAAGTCTCTTCTTTTAAAATGCTTGTGTGTCATTAAATCAAATATTCCAACCCACGTTTAACTTTGATCAAATTATTTATATCAACCTGTACCTTTACAGTTATATCATAAGGAGAAAACATCTCTCCATGTGAAAACCCTTGTTCCTGGCAAAACTCGTCTTAAGCAGCTTAAAAACATTCCACATCGATGTTATCTCTTTCTTGTTTAAGGTTGTTTGGTTTCTAGAAGAAGATCTTGGTCAAAATCTGTTCGGGTTGGATTCGGTTCCGGTTGGTGAAATGGCGTAGAAATGCTTTCTGAGCCGTAGCTTATAATTGTTGATATAACAAACTTGTAAAATTATCTGCTTAGAGTGTTGTTTAGACAATAAAAAGTATATTTAATTACCACTGGAATTATTCATAAACGTAACCAATTATTAGGTTTATTAAATCCCCAGGGTATTTATATTCAAAGACATCATCGTATAGCTAATAAACGCGCACATCGAAAATTTCTAACCCTACTTTATGTATGTGTTCAACTTCAAAGCACGTTATATCAAAGTTATATGAGATAATTTTACTCGTTGTTTTTTAATATAAACGTATAAATTATATTAATTGAATAGCAACTTAAACTGATACACCCTAAAATATAAATCGAACTAAAAATGTACTAATGAAGAATAGTTTGTCTGTTAGCCTAAAAAACGTAAATTATGAGTTAAAAACATAATAATATGAATTTGCGTTAAATTAAAATTCTACCATCAAAACAAAATAGTTCGTAACAAAGACGTAACCAATAAAAACTAGCATTATTCCTATTTGCATTTGTTTTTTTCACTGCACTCATTTAAGGATCTTTTACAGAGTTTTACTATTACAGTATCTCTTCTTAATTGTTAGTTCAACCCAAACACTTTAACTTAAATAAAAGGCGAAGCAGATTTATATGAACATGCATGCAGCAGCAGAGAATGCAAATATTGTGTCTGTAATATTTAACCAGCCACTACGAGTACATTCAAATGCACAATACACAACATACACTGGTGGAGCAGAACGATCAATCCTAACAAAATTATCTTGTGGACAGACGATTTACTCAGCTCCCCATCCCACTCTTGATAAAACCACGTATAATCACTCTAAAATGTTAATTTTATGTCGCTACAACATTTTTAAAATGTAACTGCAATATATATATGACGTTACCACGATGTTAGTGAAACGTTTAAGATTTTATGTTACTGGACTGAAGCATTGGTATAAAACCGCCAAAACTTAGTGAGCCGTCAATGAAACACCACAACAACATTGGTTCAACGTCGCTAAAAAGTGTCTACAACAATGTCTCTAAAACATTCCACTAACGTTGCTTCAATGTTGCTACTACTCCTGGTGCTCTGGACTACTACAGAAGGGTGTTATGTGTTCCCCCCAGATTCCTCGGACCCGTGTGCGGACAAGCTGTGTCCACTGGGAGCCCGCTGCGTGCCCGCACCGGATGGCCGCACTGCGACCTGCGTGTGTCCCAAGCACTGCCCGCAGTACGGCGACCATGCGACCTCCAGGCCTGTCTGCGGCTCGGATAACCACGACTACAGAGATCAGTGTGAGATGCGGCGTAGTGCGTGCGAGAGAGGAGTGGACATCGTCGTCAAGTATCACGGCGCTTGTGGTGAGTTTTAACTGTTTAATTGTACATTTTAACTTAAGACTGCTGCTTGATTGTGTTCTTTTATCGTGTACAATGTTTTATACGTGTTGTTTGCAGTATATTATTTTTACTTTTAATTGCGTTTGGAACTCAGTTACGTATGACATCAAGAGCAAAATGCACCAAAGAGAAAAAAACAACATATTAACGGCATTGCTGTTGCATTTTATCCCCGTTTTCATGCGTATCTTTCTTTATAACAAAACTCAGTTGCAGCTCAGTTGTTTTCAAAATTGTTATTCCATTTGATTAATAATTATTTAATCTACCAAAAGAAGTTGTTCGTTTTAACTTGTTCATCTTTAACTCGCCGCTTTCAAGCAATTTAAGTGTAAACCTTTTAATCTGTTGTAACTTTAAAACCACAAATTGGATCAAACTGTTTCTCTAAAACTCATCTTTGTTATATATAAAATTATACCTAACATTTAAGACAATCTGATACAATAACTAAGGGATAAAAAATATATTAGTAAAACAACAAAACGGCAGCTAGCGTGTTGAGAAAACATGTTAGACCCATGTTTATATTGTGAAATGTGTTTGTCTCGACCCAAAGAACAACGTACGAAACAAATCCAGAGAGTTCAAAAACACTCTGTGTTTAGATATACTCGTACAATCTGTTAAAAATTTCTTCGCAAACACATTGACACCACGTTTGTCGAAATGTGTTTACAAACAATGAAGATATACGAGAAATTGGTTCATGAAACAAGGTTTGGCCAGATTACACTTATGAAAACAACGCGCGTGAGCCATTTTTTGTGCCATAGTTTCCCGTATACAGGCCACAGGGTGAGTTTTAAATCCCCCCACCTTAACTTTTAAAAAGGAAATATTTTTAAACCCCATTGGGGAATGTTTTTGTAGGATTCTGAAGTTAGTTTTGACGTACTTTGCGTCACCTACCCCCAACCCAAAATCTGGGGGGAGGACCCCAAAATTTTTGAATACGAACCACCCTTGTGGTACCTCAAAAGAAAGGAAATTTCAACACAAATTCAATGACGCAAAGACAGATTTTATAGTAAAATGAAGAATATTTTGTAGTCAAAAAATAAATTGTATGTGAAATGAAGCATTTTAAACCTGATTTTGGGTCATCTTAAGTTGGTACAACAAAAGGAGTCGAGATAAAAACTTTTTTCTTTGCGTCGATGAAATTGTGTTAAAATTAAAATGTCTTTTCTTTTGAGGTGCCACAAGGGCAAAGTTTGTTTTGTAGGGCCCTCCCTTCCCCCGGATTTTGGGTGGGGTTGGGGGACGCAAAGTACGTCAAAACAAACTTCAGAATCCTATAAAACCATTCCCCAATGGTTTTAAAACATATTTCCTTTAGTTAGTTAGCCTTAGTAAGTAACAAACATCTTCGGTTTCGTTTTCGTTTCAAATCATCTTGAAGTAAAAAAATAAATAAAAACCGCAAACAAGTAAAATTGTTGATATGTATCTAGCTACGGCTTTGGGAAATAGAAATATATGAATTCCTTCTTCGTTAAGTCTCAATAGCGTCAAATTAAAATATTCTATGGGAGTTTCGCAACCCCTTATATTATTCCAAGTAGCTTCAACGTGAATCATCAAATATTTACACAATATCACATATCTCTGATACTTGATAGTTTTATTATTCTAGGCATCTAATTCAAAACTAGTAGGGGTTTAGTTTATGGACAACGCAATCAATCCAATGAATCATGTTAATTGTATAATAAGTAGTATTGTATAATGTAGTGTTAATTGATAATAGGTGGTTAGGCTTTTAAAGAGCAAAGTTCTCATCAACAGACCAACATCACCTCTAAATTATACATCAAATAAGGAACTCTCTTGATGTAGTAGTGTTTTATTTAAAATTCTCACTTTTACAATCGTACAACCCGTGACACGCAAATCATCCGCAACCTCCGGGAAGTAAATAAAAGCAACTTTTAAATTGAGTTCAAGAGAGAACCAATATCTTAGTTTCTTTTTGCTTCAGAAGATTCGAAGTTACATTAAACCCGGATTTATTGTTTTCAAACAATTCCAACTACCAGCAGGGAAGTTCGCTAGTTTGTTGGAGTTTTATTTGAAGAGAGAGGCAAGGAGGGAAGAGGGGGAAGTGTTCCTGACAAAGGCTGGAAGTGAGGTTGAGCGTGGATCCCTGGGGAACACAAGTTACACGCTACTTTCATGTTCCTCACTCCCTACATCCCCTGCCTTTACCTTGCGAGTCCCGAGTAGTCTCGCCTCTCTCCCGTGCGGTCTATTCGCAGCGAATTCCCTTTTGGAAAAAAGATATTCATGCCCTCAGCATGGTACTACCTAGGCCCGAAACCATGAGATGAGCACTGACCTCCGAATTTCCTTTGGGAAAAAGATATATTCAAGCCGTCAGCATGGTACTACCTAGGACCATGAAATGAGCACTGACCTCCGAATTTCCTTTGGGAAAAAGATATATTCAAGCCGTCAGCATGGTACTACCTAGGCCCAAACCATGAAATGAGCACTGACCTCCGAATTTCCTTTGGGAAAAGATATATTCAAGTCAGCATGGTACTACCTAGGCCCCAAAACCATGAAATGAGCACTGACCTCCGAATTTCCTTTGGGAAAAAGATATATTCAAGCCGTCAGCATGGTACTACCTAGGCCCAAAACCATGAAATGAGCACTGACCTCCGAATTTCCTTTGGGAAAAAGATATATTCAAGCCGTCAGCATGGTACTACCTAGGCCCAAAACCATGAAATGAGCACTGACCTCCATTTCCTCCTCAGAATTTCCTTTGGAAAAAGATATATTCAAGCCGTCAGCATGGTAAGACCTAGGCCCAAAACCATGAAATGAGCACTGACCTCCGAATTTCCTTTGGGAAAAAGATATATTCAAGCCGTCAGCATGGTACTACCTAGGCCCAAAACCATGAAATGAGCACTGACCTCCGAATTTCCTTTGGGAAAAGATATATTCAAGCAGCATGGTCATGAAATGAGCATGACCTCCGAATTTCCTTTGGGAAAAAGACCTAGGCCCAAAACCATGAAATGAGCACTGACCTCCGAATTTCCTTTGGGAAAAAGATATATTCAAGCCGTCAGCATGGTAAGACCTAGGCCCGAAACCATGAAATGAGCACTGATGCTGATCCCCAAAACACGAGTTGAGCTTTTTACAATACTTTATATATACATACGTATAATTTATGTGTGTACTATTTACAAGTCAAATTTGTTGTCCGATTTTTAAACAATTTAGTACAAAAGTTCTTTTTGTAAATATCTCGGTTAAGTTCGTTTGCCATGTAAATCGGACTACCAGAAGAACGATTTTAGGGTAAATTTACACCAAAAAGAAGTTTTAGTTATAAAAAAAGAAAATTTCATTCAATTTTGATTAAGTTTGAAAAATATGAATTTCAATGTTACCCATTAATAAATTAAAATGTATTAAAATCCATTGTTTTAAAATTGTGGCAAAAAAGCGATTCTCGTTTCGCTATAACAGCAGAATGAGTAGTCCGACTTGAATGAAATTTGGAATGTGTTTTCCTCTCATGGTATAGTAAAACTTGCAGTAAAGTACCAAGTAAGTCTTAAGTCATCCTTTGTAGATGTTCGACGCCAAGTATTAAAACGCGAGCAGTCAGTATTAAGTTGTAAGTATTAAAAACACACATTCCTTCAAACACTCTAACAATCATACATGTGTGACTGGAAAGTGTTTTGCAATTAATGTTTGAAGTCATTGACCAAAACTGTGACAGCCTTTGTTTTATGTTTTGAGTGACGTTTTCTGAACAGTACATGTGTTTTCATGCTGTTTAGAAATTTCCCCGTATAAATAAATAAATCTGCGGGTTTTGCCCTTTAATCTACAGAGCGACACAATAAAAGTGCCGTTAATAAGAAACCACATGTCTGAAAGCACTTTTGTTTGATAAAACATGGAAGCAGGATTCAGGAAGGAGTTAAAGCTCAGACTGGCCAGCGCCATTGTTGAGTTAGAGAATGGCCAGGAAAATATGTCCGCCCTCGCGTTCCAACTTCCCCTTCCTCACAACTCTTTTATGCTGTTTGACAAACGTTAACCACATAAACTATTCGGTAGGCTGTACCGTGCTTTCATTCCTGGTACTATAGGTTTGTTTCTACACGGAGGAAATAAATAATTATCATTGGTATGGAAAATGTCATGTTCTTTGCCTGCAATATAGGCATTTCACATTGGAACTTATTCTAAGTTTTTGGGAGCACAGAAGACGCTTTTTGGGAAAGTAGTTCGAACGCATGTGCCTACGCAGGGAATTGAACCCGTGACTTTCCGCAACTCAACTGCCCCCTGAGCTACGTTCAATGACGTTCAAAAATGACGTTGTCTCCGATAATTGTAGGCGTAATAATTATATGTTTTCGAGTGGCTATAAAGTATCGAATTTCACGTCAACTTCTTTTAAGCTAATCAACTAGTCACCTTAGGTCTATGCAACTTGCTTGGTGACCTTACCGACCGTTGGCTATGGCGGGACTCGAACCCGTGTAAACCTCGGATGCACAGTCTCGTGCGCTACTCAGCCGCCACGACAGGAAACAAGCGCATATTTGTTGCTTTACAAACACTTTTTAGTAACTTTACAATGGTTTGCAGTCCAAAAAAACGCTGATCTTTTAATATGACTTTCTGTGTCTGCGTCATAAATTCTAAATAAGCCTATCTATGGCGGAGTGGAGCTACACCATTTATATTCTACTTTTACGTAAAAGGTTCAAATACATAACAATACTGATTTTCACGTTTTTCGTAACTTATTTTTCTCAAAATAAAAGTAAATTCGAATAATCTGCTGCTTGCAATCCACCTTAATTCATTATTGATGTTTCATTTAGAAGTTTTAAACGTACGGTAACGCTATTTATAACTACAGTTTTTTTACTTCACCCCTCTTCATCGTCAATTTTTTCTAACCACACTCTTAAAGATAATTGGAAGGAACAAGACGGGTTGCTATTACGTTGTCCCACAAATCTCTAATGAAATAATAATGATAATATTTGTTGACAAACATTTACAATACGCGTTGATTTTTTTCGAAAACCTTACTTTTCGAGTCAGCTACTGGTAAGATTCAATAGTCAATGAAATGTAACCATGGAGAATACAGTTGTTGACCTTTTAGTTCTTACTTAGTTATATGTATTTAAACCTTTTAAACTTTTAAAACAATGGGTTTAACCTACTATAGTTGCATGGTTCATAAAATTCTGCCAAACACTATTGCCGGTGTATTTATTCTTGAACCCAGCCATCATAAAGAAGAACACGGTCCATTTCACAAATCACAGACGTTTCCTCCCTCGTGGTTTCAAACAAGTTTGGAACTGGAAAGCTTGTCTTGCGCTAAATCGCAAATAAAAAGCCCAGTGGAGCGAAGTTTGAGGTTGGAAAGTTGGTAGAGACGGAGAACAGTGAACAGTTGGTAGAACTGTGAGGTTAACCGTCCTCAGATCCGTCCGGCTCACTGACTCCCGGCTTCTTAACACCTTGAGTTACTCTGTATCTAACCCAGTTCCCAACTTGCTGCAACTTGTCCTCACTTCCTCTATATCTCCTCAGCTGATTTGATAGTAACAGTAACGTACAGGAAGCTGTATGAACCTGCAGGATGTTGAGTTCATTGCACTCCTGAGATTTTAGGTTTTAAAGCTTAACAGTGTCTTCTTTACGTTGTTTTAGTTTTGTTATACATTCTAACAAAAAACGTAATTTTTTAATAACCCCATGTGGCACCTCATAAGGAGGGGAGTTTCAACACAAAGTCAACGACGCAAACAAAATTTGTTATCTCAACTCGTTTTTTACCAGTTAAAGATTGCAAGAAATCAGGTTTAAAATTCCACATTTCGCATGCAATTTATTTTGAAAGACAATTTGTTCTTGAAAATACTCTGTGGGAAACAGCACACTGATATAACATAATCCCATAGAGTATATGAAGAAAAATTTGTCTTTCAAAATAAATTGTGTGTGAAATGTCATTTTAAACCAGATTTCTTGTAATGTTTAAATAACTACAAAACATCTAGTCCAGAAAAAAGCTTTCTTTGTGCCTTTGAATCTGTGTTGAAACTCCCTTTCTTATGAGATGGCACAAAGGGAGGGGGGTTTGTATTTGAAAATTTAGGGGTACTCCCCCTTTTGGTTTTTAGGTGAGGGGCTACGCAAAGTACGTCAAAACTAACTTCAGGATCCTATAAACAAACATCCCCGAAAGGGTTTTTTTAAATAAATCCTTTTTCAAAAGTTAAGGTAGAGGGGACATTTAAAACTCACCCTGTATAACAGGGTCGGCCTGTACTCGCAGTAGGCCAGGGACAAGCTCTAGCTGCGGAACTCCCTCAGGACTGCAGCTGGGACGTAACTTACACTTTACTCCTCTCTTGTGTCTGCCCTACAAATCCAAACCTCGATCTCTTTCTCGGCTTCTTTTTATTTAAGTGAAAATACATGTGCAAACATGGATGGGTTTCTCAAGAAAAAAACACAGGTCTGTTAGAATTAGGCAGCGGCAGTGCTAGAGAATTTCATCATTAAACAATGCGCAGTACTTTTCATCCATTTTCCTTTGGAAAAATTAGATATTCAGGCCCGACCAGGTAAGATCCAGACCTGACCATGAAATGAGCACCGATCCTGACCCCAGAAGAAGTTTTGAGCATTTTAAGAAAACTGTATAAATTATACATATGTACGAGTATATGTACATATGTGAGTACTATCCCCAGGTCGCAGGTTTTGCCGATTCTCAAAAAGTTTTGAACAAATTGTTTACAGTTTTTTTAAATATTTCGGTCAAGTTGGTTAGCCAGCAAAATCAAACTACAGAAGTGTCCTTTTGGGAGGAGGAGTTTTCCCCGAAAAATTATTTTAATTGTCCAAGGCCAGTAAATTTTATCCGATTTTGATTAAATTAAAACTAAATATATATTTTAATTTACCCATCGATAAGTCAAAAATGACACACATCCATTGAATCGTTTCAAAATGGTGGCAAAAAAGTGATTTTTCGTTATAACAGTGGGAATAAAAAATCTAATTTTAATGAAATTTGAAATACGTTTTCCTTTTATGGTATGTAGTAAAGTTTGCAGTACAAGACAACGAATGTCTGAAAACCAAAGCGAGGCTATGAGCGTAGCAAACAGCCTCGAAACGACCGTGGTAATAGAGCACGAAAAGCTGAGGCCGAAGGCCGAAGCGAAGCTCGGAGCATAGCAAACTAGTTACAATTAGCGAATTAGTGTAACAAATGGCAAAGGAAATTCGCTTCACTCATGTCAGTGGCGCTTTAGCCTCTAGCCTGGTTTGTAAATAAGGAGGTTCCGATACTGGGCTACCGGATCGTGTAGGGGTACGGAATCCCACTTCAAATGTTTGAAATAAATATGCGCGCATCCGTTAATGATTTCAATGTAAAAATATATTAACAGGCAAAATTAGTGGAGAGTTCTCTAGTGGAGTTTAGGTATGAACTGGGAAAATGTACACAAGTCAACTAAGTTTAGAATCAAGTCGAGAGTCAATACTTAAACACATATAGATTGATGCAAGAGTTCTTTTCAATAGAAATTGTCTAACAATTATACATGGAAGTTACAAATTCAGTATTAAGTATCTAACTGGAGTTCAAGCACCCGTAAACATGACGTAACTATTGTGAGAATAGTACGACTGCCAAGAAGGGGTAGTGTAGCCATTGTTGACAAGAGGGACGGTCAGTATAAATGTGTCTGCCGTTACCCCTTAGCTTCCACCTCTCTTCACATTCATTTATACGGACACTACAAATGGAAGCTGTATCGTACAACAGCAATTTCTCTTTGCTCAATCTGTTGGAACAGTTTATTTCTACAAATTGTTAGATTTTGTACACTTGGGAGGGTTTCTTGGGTTGTTTTAAGGTGCTTGACTGACAGGAAATTGGTTTTAATTATTTCTTTCTTTTTTCGGAGGGACAGTCACAAATTATGTAACTGAATAACTGAAAACTGCTTGGCTTCATATTCAATAAAATGTGTAATGTTAATAGAATTACTAGTTTATTGTTTATTTTACGTATCTTTAGTGTTTTATATATTTTATCCCTACTGTTTGTTCTAACAACTGTATTATTATTGCAAAATTTAAATCAAAGGTAAACCGAATGAATTTTATACTAATGTTATCTCTAACAAGCCCTGTGTAATAATAATTTTAAAGAATTACAGAAATGTAATTTTATTGAACGTGTATATTTATGGTACATATTCGGTTATGTGGCTATGCTTAGAAATATTTTAACCAAAAACGCATCGTTGAACTACACAATTTACACGTATAAACGACTTAAGTTTGTTAGCATAAAAATCTAATAAAAGTTCAACTTTAAAAGAAATTCATTTCCCATCACATGATGCATTTATAGTTTTAACTTCAAGGCGAATTCTACGATATTTCAAGTTTCAACACTTAACGAGGCGAAGTTAAGACTACAAAGTTCTCTCTACCACTCAACCTCGACCTTCATCTAGCGTTACCACATAGTCACTTTACAACATGTAAGTAGTGACTGCGGGGGTCGAACCCTCGCCAGTGGAGTGATGAGCTCCAGGCTCGCGAACGATTCCAACCCGCCACGGGTCCGCTAGACTTGCACAACCATGACATAGTCTCTCTCCATGTGTAGATCCCTGCGAGAACCTGGAGTGTGTGGAGCCCGAGGTGTGTCAGCTGGACGATGAGCGCAAGCCAGTGTGTCGCTGTGGGGAGTCGTGCTCCTTGGAGTTCACTCCGGTCTGCGGCTCCGACGGCAAGACCTACTCCAACGAGTGCACACTCCGTCAGGAGTCCTGCCGCTCCAAGAAGAACCTCAGGATCATTTACAGAGGGACTTGTAACTCAGGTGGGTGGTACATCAGTTTGAGGTTGTTCATTCGAAATTAAAAGTGAGTTTCATAATGTTTATGACTGTAGGACAGTAGGCCCTATAAGAAATGGTACGTGTTTTGTCTATTTTTTAACCAACCTTGATCAAAGAGAATTTCAAATTTATGTTTGAGAGTTTGAAGTGACCAGAGAACAAGTGGCGCGGATCTAGCGGAATAGTTTGGCACGACTGTTGATCGCACCACGTTTACTAAGTACGATTTTGGATCGTAAAACCTCGTGCGTACTTTCTGGTGAATTCGATACTAGAGAATAACTGGCCCAGATCCTAATATATCCTTAGAACACAAGGAAAATTTTGGTTGACAATTACATTCTCACGTAAGTAAGACGCGGCCGATACCTTGCTTTGGATGTACTATCCTAAGTGTAGGGACTCAACTGTGTTTTGTTCAAATCTGTTCTACATAAGCTGTGCATGCTTCTAGGAGTGAACCCGTGCAGCAGCGTGATCTGTGAGCAAGGGGAAGAGTGCATCATCACCAAGTTCGGCATCGCAGAGTGCGAGTGCCCCGCCCTCTGTGAGCAGGTGGTGAGACCTGTGTGCGGCAGCAACAGTCAGACCTACGACTCTCTGTGTCATCTGCGTAAAGCAGCTTGCATAACAAAGTCTCACATACAAGTCGCTCACAACGGCCAGTGTGGTAAGTGAACAGCAGACAAAAAAAGGTCCGTGTTATATCAAATTGATTACCTCTTTTAAAAGCTAGTTTAGGACGTTAACAAAGGTCCTAACCAAAAGCTACTTACTGGCTGTTATTGAAAACCTTCATTCAAATTTAAGAGCACGGGTTAGAAAAAAAACATGTTGATGCAATTTATGTAAAGAGTACTTTACTAACAAGTAACGTAAACATGTGAATATTGCTTGCAGTTCTAAGTTAGTATTTATCTAAACAGTACTCATATGAAAGGCAAAGTTTACTTTTTCATCGAGGCGAAGTTAGTATACACGAGTACTTGAAAGTCCTCTTTACCACTTTCCACCACCTTTACCGCATAGTACTTTGACGAAACCATGAGTGGTGACTTTGGATATCGACCCGAATGTGTCGCACTGATGACTTGTATCTGGTTGACAGGTGCCAGTGGGCCGTGCAGCACACACAGGTGCGGCCAAGGGGCGGAGTGTGTGGAGCGGGGAGGACTTCCAGTATGTGAGTGCCCTCAGTGCTCGGCAGAGTTCAGCCCTGTCTGTGGCTCCGATGGCATCTCCTACGGCAACGAGTGCAAACTGCGCCTGGAGTCCTGTCAACACATGCGCAACATATCCATACTCCATGAGGGCCTTTGTGGTAAGTCATCGTTCATGTTATTCCACTTTGTATATTCTCGACAGTTTCATGATGTAGGGATCTATTAGAAGGGAGAACTGACCAGATATACGAGAATAAATTCTTTTATCGCTGGTGGCTTTAAGGTTTATCTAGTGCGCTAATAATATTTTTTGTTGCTAAAACAGTACAACTTTGTGTAAAAGACGCCACTCCACAAGCCTCACGAGTAACGACGGAGCGGATGACATGTTGTGGCCTTACCGCGAACGTCGGAAATTTACGTTTTTGACATTAGATCTAGCTTTAGCTAAAACACATTCTAAAGTTGATTCAAAGCACTTATAAGTGAGCTAGTTTAGAAATATTTACAACTAATGAACTGGTTCATTCAGTTAACGATTGATTATTTCCCAGTGCAAACAATAACTCGAACTTTACCTCCAAACTTAAACTGATTTCCCAATCGAAACTCAGTGTTAGTATCAAAACTACAAATCATTCAGAGGGATAGATAGGGAAGCTTAGCCAGCAATATAAACTACAGCACAGCAGTTGATGGTGCGGAGTACTCGGTAATATATCATTCAGACCACTGCACTGAGCGACATATCACTTTCCTCATCCAGTGTAACAATTCATCGCTCTTACCTGACACTCATCCATATTTATATGTTTGTCAAGAGCAATATACTTCATTCTTCTCGGAAAATTTTATCTCCAAAATGTATACATTGGATTGGACCGTACCGGTACGTAAAAATATCTTAAAGCAGGTACCGTTTGTTTACTTTAATAAAATATACCTTGCTCCTTTTATTTCCATGAGACAACTGGTTCATTGTTGAAGATTTCCTTTTAGGCTGGTTTTACTTTTACAGCGTAATAAAATGTGCTATCGTTGACTTTAGACATACCTTGTTCTGATGCTATCTACAAAGTGTTTGTATTACAGAGTATCTTTCGACTTGATTCTCTTTTGGTTACAAACCATTGCTCTGTGGTTTGTACAAAATTAATTTTGTTTTGCTATTTATATTTTGTTTGTTTTCTGTTTTGCCAGCAAAACCAGTCCTAACTTTCAGTTTGAATCCAGTTTTATATACTGTATTGACTAATTTTTAAAAAGTAAGTGTATTTTGTAATTTGTTTATTTATGTGATTAAGGCATACTAACAGGGAAAGTGTGGATTTCAAATCAAATGCATCCTAATTAGCAACTTTTCCTAACCCTATTTAGACCTAGGCTAGCTATCGTTCCTGTGTTTTGTATTACTTTAAGAGTTAAAGTAGCCATGGACCTTGGCTTAACATTACTTAAAATGTTTTAGGTGGTTGTGAAAATAAGAAGTGTGATCATTTCTCAGTGTGTGAAACAGATGAACAAGGCGAGGGCCATTGTGTGTGTCCCCACCACTGCTCAGAGGTATCAGTTATTAATTTACATCCTGTTTTTTAATTCTCAGAGCTAGGCATATTTTATATTTAACTCAAAAACACTTTTAAACAGTATGCCTCCTACAGTAAACTCCCGCTAGAGCGGATCATGATCTTTCGATTATGGGCTTATTCGGACCAACTAGCAAAAAACATTTTGTAACATACCGAACTCATCACATATTTTAGCAACTCTACTTCTTAAGGCCTTTTCAGTACCGTACGATAATGCCAAGATACTCTAATTCCCTAAAGCTCAAATTGTGTTATTTTCAGTCTGAATTTTTTTAAAGTGAAACGGAAATTATTAACCATTTAACTCACACTCTTCCGGATTTTCAAAATCTGAACGACCCTTCCTTACACATTAGACCGTTCAAGTAAGAGTTTAAGAACTGTATTTAATCAACAAAAGTTATTTCAATAGATCAAAGCCATTTTGTGCAAGTGCCTCTACTTTTTAGCCACTATAAAAAAAGCTATTTAATGTTTCAAGTTGTTTACAGTTAGTTATGTTTTATTATTGTTAGCTTAATTAAAAAGCTATTATTGGATGTTGTAGGCTATTAATGGCTGAAAGCACATTACACTTATTGCAATTATCTAATAAAGTATGCTAAACAATAATTTTATTTGTTTCTAGGATGAAAACAAAGTTTGTGGGACTGATAGTGTAACATATAAGAACGATTGTGAATTAAGAAAAATCGCCTGTGAAAAGAAACTTCCGATACAGATCGCCTACGATGGGGATTTCGGTAAGCTTCAAGTAGAAACAAAATATTGGTCTTCCAGGTATTAGAGTCAACAAAGCTGGATTATCCTTTGAGTTGGTTTATCCCGATATCGAATCTTCAGTTACGATCGTAATCCTTATGAAAGATAATACTTTTCCAATTAACTTGGACTGTAGATTAAACTCTAACTGCAACGAGTAATAACATAATTGACCTATCTAGTTTTTTTATGACAGAGTTAGTTTTTCGATCTAATAGGTTAAAATTAATTACCTGAATCTTCTTGTTTTTTAGTTACTTTATGTTATTGATAAATGGTACTTGGTAACCATTACCGGATTACATTTAAAGGTTAATTTGTTTATATGTTGATATAAGTTATTAGTGAATAATAAAAGCATAATTTTGAACTCAACCCATTCTTTTTTAATAATATGGACTAAATATAGTCTATAAATTAGTCTAGATATAATTTAAAATAAAAGCTAATTGTTTAAGTGCAACGTTACGCTTTCATTACTCTGTAGTGACTACTACAATTTTGGCTACTACAAATTGACTACTACAAATTTTGCCTTCAAATTTCTTTAGTTATTGAATCGTATGAAAACATTTAAACATACAAGAACCAAAAACTGTTTTATCCCAAATTATAAGGTTTGTTGCTAAATAAAGAATTAATAACGAACAACACCCAACAGTATTATAAGCCAAGCAATTACTTCTATAAAGTAGGGTTGCTGGAGTAGCTAAAACAAATTTTACTCAATTTTAATGAAATCTGGATCTAGTATTACTTGAACCAAAGTATGAGAACATTTCTCACATAGAAAACCCAAAAACAGTTTCACCCTAAAATAGAATTTTGCCAATTCGCTCAACCAATTAAAAGTAAAAAGAATTGTAATTTATTTATCATGAAACCTTGAAAGATAAGCTATTTTGCCTAGGGCATTCATTGCGTCCAGTTCCTCTAAGGCTTGTGTGTTGTGACAGTGGTGGCAGACTTGTGCAAGGATGTGGTGTGTAAGCATGGTGCGCACTGTGAGGCAGGGGTGTGCGTGTGCCCGACCAACTGCCCGGCACTCCCCGAGGAACCAGTCTGCGCCTCTAACATGCAGACCTATCCGAGTGAGTGTGAGATGCAGAAACAAGCCTGCCTTGTCGACCCACCGATCTCTCTCACGGTCGTCTTCTACGGTGACTGCAACGATCGCCTTAGTCCTGGCATGACTAGTGAGTAGAACTTTAAAATTGAATACTATATTATTAACTTATTTTTAGCACTATATACCTGTATGCCAATTTTCAATTAGTTATCTTACTATCTTAAAAAAAATTAACAAATCCAAAATGCAATATTAATAAAACATTACTTTTGTTAGCAGCAATTCTATATACATGGAACCTCTCTTAATTCTCTGAAATCCTTTTAACCAAAATAGCATTTAACTTAAGTCACTGAAAGCTCATAATTACTTGTGTTCTATTTATCCTGGTGAACTGTTTATAGCTAGACTCACTACCAAAATGAGTCAAAAGGATAGAAAGTTATGTTTAGATAAGGTGTTGATTGTTGAATGGATGAGGAGTCGGTTTTTGACTTTTACTGGCTCTCGCCTGGCCCTCCACAATACAATACTGTGCTCTTATTTTCCAACACGTTTGGGACATTCAAAATTACCTCCTCCTCCTTTATTTTAATTAAAAGTGGTACTGCTGTGCAGTGGTTAACAATATTTTGTATGTAACATCAAAATACTCGTACATAATAACAAATATCCATTTACTTTGCTTGTACTTTTTTGGTTGTAAATAACTCTTAATGTGGTTGGGTTTTGAATTTGCATGATACAATTATTTCAATATATTTTGTTTGTTCACTGTTAAAATTTAATTTTACTTCCTTAACTAACTGTTGTATTTGAAATTAAATATTTCAATTACACTGAAACATTACTGGTGACGGGCTACTAACAAAACTAACATTTCGCAGCAACTCCCCTAACCCCCGGAGCGATTCCCCAGCCTTCGCCCAAGGCCACCAGTGAGCCCCGTGAGGCGTGTTCGGACATCCGATGTGACTTTGACGCCACGTGTCAACTGGGTGCCGACGGCTTCCCTCGCTGTTCTTGCTTGTTCGACTGTGCCAAGGAACCAGTCAGTCACATCTGTGGCTCTGACTTGCGCATTTACCCCTCCATGTGTGCAATGAAAGTCGAGGCTTGTCAGAGACAGTCGGAGCTTAGGTTAAGGCCTCTAGACCTCTGTCAAGGTACTTTATAACTTTGTGTATTTTTAGTGTGCAATAGATCTAGAATGTGAGCCATTGTCTGCTCATCTTTAAAAAGTACTTGTAAAGATTTCTCAGTTCTCAATTTTCCTTTTTCTTGGCAATTTTCCCTTTTGCACCTCTTATATTCTTCTCAATAGTCCTTTGAAATAATTTTACTTCTTAATAGAAATCTAATGAAAAGAAGTGGACTGTTTAAAAGGTAATCATACGTCCTGTATCAAATTTTTAGTAACTGTCTATTTGCATTTTACCATAAGGAAACTCTCAATACTCTCTTCTGAAAACTCTTCTCAATACTTTTTTGAATTCTCAATGAAAATATGAAACTTTTGAACTTTGAGTCTAATGTAAACACAAGAGGCTGCTTTTCAGATAAAACCACACAGGTCCCCAGATTTGGAGATATTTACTCTTAAAGCCTTGAGTTGAAACCACTCTCTATGTAACAGGCATGGAGGTGAAGCCATGCAATGGAGAGCCGCCTGTGTTCGACCCTGCGACTGGGCAGGAGCTGGACTGTGGCAGTGGACCGAATCGACAAGACTGTCCCTCCGACAGTTACTGTCACCAGACGCCTCAGTTTGCCAGGTGTTGTCGCAAAGGTGAGTCCCAGGCTCAGGGTAGTTCTAACTTTGTGCTTTCTTTGAATCGTAGTAGTTGAAATACTGCCATGGGCCTACTGTAAATGTTAGTACAAAAACCTTTTGAAAAATATTGACTTTAGTATTAAAATTGATTGTGCATGCTATATATTGTTTGGAGTTACAATACCAAAAACATGATTTTAATCAGTCTAAAAACATTATTTGTGCACCCGCCAGAGTAAGTCAAGAAAATTCACCATAGATCAAAATAAGAAATTTACTGCTTTACTTGGACTGTTTTCTGTTCTGTCTATGTAGACTATAAACTTGATTGTGGTTTGTCTTGTAGAGTCGGGAGTGTACCTGAGGAGTTGTCTAGACTCTTGGTTCGGCTGCTGCCCAGACGACAAGACTCCGGCACAAGGACCAGACAACCAGGGCTGCCCTTCACTCTGCGGCTGTAATAAAATCGGTAAACTTCACCCAACCAATTTTGAGGGCTATTCAGAAATTAGCCGTTACTAAATGGATCGTAGACAAGTAAAATCATAGACTGTGCAAATGTTACACATCAGACAGTCTTATTCATTTTCAACTTGACATTTTGTTTTGCTGTTTTATGCTCTCTAAACAACAAACAAAATTATTTCTAAATGTAATATTCTTATTAATAGATAACCGATTGACTTGAAATAGTATGTCTGACATCAAATGTTAAAGTTGGTTAAAGAGTGAATTGTGTCCACTTTTGTTATGGACACTGGCAGAAAAATATCATGCAGTAAGTCAATTACGTAGCAAAGCAAATTCCTTAAAAGTGCTCTGACTTTTATCGTAAATATGTCAAACAAAGTGTAGTTAAAAGAATGCTCTTTAATATGAGTATAATATAACATTCCCAACAATAGTGAGCATTTCAATATTTTTGAACGGAGATTAATAACTAAATAGCACTTTTAGTTAATATACCAAACATTGTTTCGTTTGTTTCTCGCCAGCAAGAAGTCACTCAGGTGTTGAAACGTTTTTATACTTTCTTTGGTACATGTATTGAAAAACCTCGGTTCAAATTAAATCAATTAGTAAACGTTGAGTAAAAACCATCATTTTGTTTTACACCATCACAGGAAGATTTTGCTCCTCAAAGCTAAAAGAGTAAAATTACTGACCGCTCAGGATTTCTATAATTTCAATTCAGAAAGTGTACACAGGCTTTTGTGTGTTGACAGGTTCATACTCGGAGACTTGTGAGGCGGGCTCGGAGCAGTGCGACTGTAAGCCTGGAGTCGGAGGTCTCAAGTGTGACCGGTGCGAACCCGGCTACTGGGGACTGCCTAAGATCACCAGCGGCCACCAAGGCTGTTTACGTAAGTGTAAATTATATTTGCTCCTTTTGTGAAAAATTAGGGTTCAATGGGTGTCAAGGGGTCAAGAATTTTCTGACACATTTTAAATCCCATAAATCTGCATTTTCAGGCGGTAGGGTGGTTTTAGAGAGTTTTCAAAAAGTGTGGTAATTTAGAGGGACAATCAGGAAATTTAGTGATAGTTTGATTCCAATTGTTAAATTATCAGTTTTGAAGGGAAATGCCTATTACAAATTACCCTAATCACTATAAAACCCAGATAAAAAGTTTTAACTTTTACTTCTTTTCAGAGTGGTAAACACAAATTATTTGCAACTTGTTGTTAAGTTTCAATGTTTACTGTTCCCTACAATATATTTGTAATTTTTAAACGTTTTGTTGTGACGTTGTTAAGAGGGTCTTAGAGGGGAGCTTTCAATCCCACTCAAAAATGTGTTAAAAGTCAAGCAAGGCTTTCTGTTTAATTTTTCCGAAAATCCATTTTTTTCTTTAGAAGGGAAAACCCCAACCCAGCTCACTTCTAGACACTAGAAGAAATACTACCTTGCTTAGTTAGAAAATTGGCTTCAAAAAGCTCTTTATTAGTTATTCAATCAATGTATGTAGCTAATAATTAAACAAGTACAAATTACCATGAGACATGTGGACATGCAACTTTACATACTGTAATTTTCTGTATGCCCAGCTGTCTATTAATCAGAAAAAAATTCTAAAGTACAAAAATGAGGGTTCTTGCTAATGAAAGTCCTTTGTTGCAGCGTGTGGGTGCTCAGCGATGGGTTCAGTCAGGGAGGACTGTGAACAGATGACAGGCCGGTGTGTGTGCAAGCCGGGAGTCCAAGGACACAAGTGTGACTCATGTATAGACCCGGAACAGCTCCTGGGTCACAACGGCTGCTCACCAGGTAACTGCAGGGTTAAGCAATACATGAGCTGATGTAGAGTTGTAGAGTGGTGGGGTTTGGGGTTAAATAAAGCTAATGTTTGTCGAGTGAGTCTCCGGAGTCACGCGATACCAGTCTGCATCGCGTCCTTTGGTGTTGAGGTAGGTGAGTGGATAGTTGAGATTACCAGTATTGTCTCTTGTTAGTCAATGACAATACTAGATGATGCTGATTGCTTTTATCGCTATTTTCTGCACAGGGCTCTCCTCTCTTGTTTAGAACTGGCAGTTGTGACTTTGGATGGTTCGGACCTCCACTTGCGCATGAGTTTACTCACTCAAGCTGTTTGACTTGTCACCAGAGATAACAAGCTCAAATTTCAACCTGCTTTGCCAGCACAGATGTTTTTCATTGGAGATTGGTTGTCTTGCTTCGATTCATCAAAAACTAGTTTTTTGCATCATAATTAACCTTTTTCCTTGTTATTTTTGTTTGGTTTTAGGCACTGTTATCTCAGAGAAATGTTTCGGTTTAAGATGTTTGAACAAGAGGATCCTTATTAAGACTTTAAAATTTCTCAGTGAGAAGATGGCTGAATTAGGAGAAAGGAAGCTGGTATCAGTGGTTTATTAATAGAAAACATATAACATTAAAAACTGTAGAAAATAAAAAGGATAACTCAACTGTCAATAAAGACAGACTGTTCTGTTTTCGAAGAGGGGAGTACTTCTAGAGAATGCCAGTTAACGAATGAATGCATTTGTTCAACAGCAGACACGGGTGAGATGGCTACAAACTTGCCGTCCTCTTGTGGAGACTTGACATGTTTCATGGGAGCAGTGTGTGAGGAGAGCGGGGGCCAGGCCCGGTGTATCTGCACCATGACCTGTCCGCAGGAGAGTGACCAGCCTCAGGTAAGTTTCAGTACATAACATCTGTACCAGGCAATGCTGAATAGAGTTTCTAGTCCCAAGATCTCTGACCGATTTTTGAGATCAACAGGACCAAATCCGGGGATTTTGGGGACAATATTAGCGTAAAGATTGTGTGTTTTCAGAGTAATATATGGTACTCAATTTCAAACCGTTTATTTTGTAGTTTAACAATCCGATTAATACTCAAACTTTCTAATTTAATTTTAACTTATTGTACATTTTTATACTGACTTTATTATAAATATTCCTTAATGGATTAAGTTAAAGGCTGACTGAGTAGCTATCAATCTCTAGTTTTGAACTGTTGAAACCATAACTGTCAAAATTAACTAAGTATAAAGCTATGGTTTTCTAGGGAAGGTTTGGCTGTTTTTTTACAGCTGCCTTTTGTTTTAACGTTATTGTAGGGAAGCGGCTACCATTCTCTAAAAAACACTCTCATATGATTACATTGTAAACAAACTTTGATGTCATATTACATCTGTAACAGAGCAGACATCGCTTCTTAGGAAACCTCAGCTGTTAACTATATCAAATTAATGTTATCATCAAAATTTGCAGCTGTAGAAACTATGACTATAGAAAAATAGAAAACACTGGGAAAGATAGATAATATTATCTCATAGGAAGATGAATTTATTTTACGCAAATCAAAGTTTTACCTTTGAAAATAAAACATTAGACTTTGTTGAAAATTCCTAAATACCAACCAGATGAGTAGTTCTCTGGTGGAAGTGTCCACCAGTTATTCTGTTTTTAAGTTAAACTTTACAGGGTGTCCTTTGCTGTTTGATTTGTTGAGCTCATGGGAGGAGAAGTGGAAATAAGATGACAAAGTTTTGAATGCTAACAAAATGAAATGCATGTGTGAACAGGCTGTACATATTAAGGTCAGCAATTAGAGTTGCTAATGTATTAAGATGAAATGTGTGTGTTTGCAGCAAATGGTTTGCGGGAGCGACGGCCAGACGTTTGGTTCTGAGTGTCAGCTGAAGTTGTACGCCTGCAGATACCAGAAAGACATTCATGTTCAGGCCATGGGAGCTTGCACTGGTACGTTTTCCATTTGTTCCTCTCTAGATTTTCTCATAGATAAAGTGAATAATTCAAGGAGAGAGATTTTCTGAATATTCTAAATAGTTAACTCTAGAAATGTTTTTTTTAATTTGTCTTATTTCTATTGGATAAATCACTGACCTACAGATACTTTTAGAGAAAACCTAATTTATTATCAGTTGACAATAATTTAAGATCTACTGTATGTTAAGCGGATCCGTGGGGCGGATTGGTATCACGCGACTCCAGAGCCCATCACTCTGGTTCGATCCTCACAGTCACCACTTACAATTTGTAATGTGACTCAAATAGGTCCTGAAACCGAAATCATAATTTATAAATCACGAGGTTGAGTGGTAGAGAGGACTTTGTAGTCCTAATTTCGCCTCGCTAAACTTGACAAACTTTACCTTTATGTCAAAACTGAGTTTGCCCAGCTAAGATTTTTCTTGGCTGAGGGCCCATGAGGCCAAGCCGATTGTCCAACAAACAAACAAAAAGGTGCGTGTCGACAGAGGATATGCTGGCCGGGACGGAGTGGCCGCTGAGACACTGGACGGCCGGGATACGCTTTACAGAACCGGAGGACGTGAGTTCACCTCTGTCCAAGTCCACACGGCACCTCCTCATGCCGGAACCCAGGCACTACTACAACCGGCACGGACAAGAAGTCAACCACTTCATCACACCAGGCAAGAATAGAGGTAACTCGGTGTCTGTAACTCTGTTCACTAAACCACCAGGAGGTCAAGGAACGCTGGGAGTGTGGAGGTTTCAACTGCGCTCTGCTACCTTTAAGTTCTCGCCTAGTCGTTCCTACTTCAAAAACTATTTTGAAAGATTCATGATAGCTGGGTTTTTTGTTTGTAACAGCTAGAATTGCATGATTCACAAAACTTAAAAATGTTAAAACAAGATCTCTACTAACAATTGTTCTACTATTTTACTTATACTTGTTACAAATTTTATTCATTTAGTTTTGTTTTCATGAAGAGCGTGGACTCATTAAAAGTATTTAAATGAAAACCAATCTAAATATTTTACTTTTAACTTTGGTTTTGGTTAAAAACACTTTTTCAGTCACCATTTTGCCCAAATGAGTCCTAAAAAACTCTGAATAAGAACAGTTTTTTTACAATATAATTGAAACTACTTTATGAAAATACTTTATGATTAAATATTATGGCTTGTTAGTTTAGTGATTTAAATTATTAAATTTTCATGGCTTGTACTTTTTTACAACTTTAGTTTAGGTTAATCAAATACTTTGTTTCCTAAACAGAAACTTGGTTTGAGAAACACATTAGCATGATTGCACTTTTTGTAAACTTGTATTCAGTGTATGTTTGAAGGCTTTTATTGTTTAATATTATTCCTTTATAAATGGTTTGTATTTATGTATTCGTGTTAATCAAACTTAATAGTTATACAGGGTGTCCCATAAGTAAAGTGCCAGACTCTGGGAAAAGGTTATATGAGTCAAAATAAAGAGAAAATAAACACTTTTCCAAAAATACTTAGTTAACCAGATATTTGTCATTTTATATTTTTCACTAATTATTTATTATCTCCCACACTTTTTATTGGATTTGACTCAAACCTAACATAAATTTGTATCGAAGTAAGACCATTTATGGAAAATTACCAGAATGATCTAATTTATCATTTTAAAACGGTGGCTATTTTATGGTAATTTTAGGGTATTTTTGGCGTTACACCTTGAATAGCGAATAAACGGTGAGTTTAACGGTAAAATGTAAAGAATAACGTTTTGTAGTAAATTCTATTACCTATCTATTGACACCAAAGTCATAAAATTTATTGAGAAACAACGAAGCTTTAGGGGAAACTGTGGCTGAAAACAGACAACTTTCCACCTTGTTATCTTGATGTTTGCCACGGTTTCCACTGTAACTTTGTTGATTCTTAATCGATTTTTTATACCTTGGTGTCAATAGATAGGTAGTAAAATTCGCTACAAAACAGTGAACTTTACATTTTATCGTAAAACTCACCGTTTATTCGCTATTTAAGGTGTAGCGCCGAAATTGCCCTAAAATTGCCATAAAATGGCCACCATTTTAAAACGATAAGTTAGATCATCCTGGTAATTTTTCCTATGAATGGTCTTACTTAGATACAAATTTATGTTAAGTTTGAGTCAAATCCAACAGATGGTGTGGGAGATAATAAATAATTAGTTAAAAAAATAAAATGGCAAATATTTAGTTAACTAAGCATTTTTGGAAACAATTGTATTCTTGATTTTCTCTTTATTTTGACCCGTATAAACTTTTCCTAGAGTCTGGCACTTGACTTTTGGGACACCCTGTATAATTGAAGGATTAAAATACTCTGCATCCTGTAATCCAGTATGAATGGGAAATTGAATGTGTCATGTTCTTCGGACTGTGTCATGTAGCTCCCAGTTAAACTAAATTAATTGTAAAAACTGGTTTGGAAGTTTGCTTTGGCGTACTAATCACCCCTTCAACTTCTCAAACTTTGTACACAACTGCATAAAATCAAAGTTGTCTCAAATTAAACAAACTAATTTTAGAATATTGCTTGGTATTTTTCATCTGACAGAACTTGTGGTAAATTTTGTAAGTGTGTGGAACAAAAATATAGAAAATAATTGCCATAACTTGTAAAAATATTTTCAGCAAAGTTATTGAAAACGTGTGTGTAATTTTTTATTCATCTATTGGCTTACAACTGATGTTGCTCAGTGTAATTGAAACCTTTTAGATTTAAAATAAAGTTTCATATTTTTGGTTAACCTAAAGGTTTTAAACATGACTGACAAAAAAAGAGCAGCCTCTATCTGGTATAAGGAATTTAACGTGCAATAATTTGCAAACGATCTTTTAAGTAAATTAACGTACTTAAATGGGGAAAACGTGTTTCACTGGACGCATAAAGCCATTAATTTTGCAGTATATAAAAGCAAAACATAAAACTTCTTTGCCAAATAAAATATTTATTATGACTTTTCACTCAGGGCAAAGTGTTAATCAACCAAATAAATATTCTACCAAAAAGGAATAGAAAGGAGAGCAGGCTCACCTGGATAAAGTAGAACACATAAAAGAACACAAACTGTGAAATTTTCAGCCCTACTAAAATAACCCCCTATGTTTTTAGGAGTGCCTTTGTCTTGTTGTTAAACTTACTTCACTTTTAGTACTCTTTCAGTGCTCTTTTTGTCTTGGCAAAGACACTATTAGAGCTGAAAATTTGAAAGTTTGTGTCCTCTTAAGTGTTCCACTTTATCCAGGTGAGCCTGCTGAGTGCTCTCCTTTCTATTCTTTCTCGGTAGCATATCCTGGCCTACTACCCTATTTCCTAATTTCAACCTAATAAATAGTTCTTTGTTTTACGAAAGTACACAAGTTTTAGAGTTTATATGCAACAGCCTCAATAGCTTTATGCTTCCATTGAAAAATATTTTTGATTTAAGTACAGTATGCGCCAAAATAAACAGTACTGAAACTTAATACTATTGTTGCCTTGTTTATGGCAACTTTTGATTGTTGCAAAGTCTATAAGACTTTTATTTATTTCATGTCTGAGGTTATTTTTTGCTGACATGTCGCTAACTATTGCAGAGGAAGCTTTTATCGTAGAGCATTATTTTCGCTCATGGAGTTGGACTTTGGGTGGGCGCGGTTTGTCACACACTGCATTAGGTTTTCAAGAGCATTTCCATAAAAACCCACCTAATAATTATATAATGCTTACTTTTTTCACAATTGTCGTAGAACGGGTAGTGTTTTGACCCAACGGAAGGGCTGTTCACTGCTCAGTTCGCCCAAAAACTGTCTGAACGAACGAAAATCACGGGAGAGTGTTGCAGCAAGTGTTACAGTCACTGGATAGAAGCTTGAGGCAAACGTCTTTGAAAATGAATGTAAGCAACTAGTTGTTGATAAGAATTTCCAGAAACCTTGATGGTTATGAACATTTTTTGGAAGTACCCACTAGCCACAATAATTCAACTAAAGAAAAAAACAAGTACGTAAGAGGGATGAAACAACCCATCTTCACTAAAGTTATACGAAATTTTAAAGCACGGTATGAGTCTGAAACTGAACAGAAGTCATATTAAACGTGAAATTAATTTATTTAAATATATTTTATATCCTTTTAAGTATACAGTTTACCTTCTAACAGTACTGTAAGTACAATCTTAAAATTTCAGTATTGTTTATTTTGGCGCATACTGTACATTAACCAGTTCAAAACATCGTTTGCAGTTAATACTCCATGTTATAAGCAGTGCTCAGAGCGGGACCCCTCTACCTGGCCGCCTCTTAACTGCAACGTGTGTTGTGTAGGTGTGTTCCAGTTATCCGGGAGTCACGCGACGCCAGCCACAGTGCAGGTGTTCACAGCTCTGCTGGGTGACCTGTGCTCCTCTGACGCTGATTGCTCCATCGCGCACAGTGTATGCATCGCCGGCGCCTGCACATGTCGCACCAACCACACACAGTCCTCCGACCGGCAGCATTGCAACAGTAAGTGTGCTCAACACTCATTCAGTTGTTATAGCGTTCCTCCACGCTTTACACAACTTCAAGAACTGTAGGTTTCCAATCATCTGCAGAACGCTGCCAATAACTTCTCTTCTCTTAAGTGTGTATCGCAAAGTATCCTGGTATAGTACGGGGGACACTGCAACCAGTTTGTGTCCTCTCATGGCTGGCTAATAGCTGGTAATATTCTTTGTGTTACTAAAAAGTAAAAACCAATATTTATTTTAGTTCTATCTAGAAATTATTTTTATGTTGAAGCCTCTGGTCACTCTTAATAATCACAAATGGTTGAACTACCTTTATTTTCATCAGAAGTGACCCACAGTATTTTATTTTATAGAAACTAACGTGGAATTTGAGGAAGACAGATATATCTTGGAAATATAATTATGTGAAGGCAGTATTTAACGTTAATCAATTCAATGGTTTATTGACAGTAAGGGCATTAATAAAAGTTTTTCCACCATTGTAAGAGTATGGGACCTAAAAAAGTAGAATGAGTTAAGCTCTATTAGAAACTGAGAAAGTTCGTGTCTATCACTTTTAAAACTCAATACTGTAACACCAAAAGCAGGTTTAAATTTACTTTATTATCAGTGATTTCTAAATTGAATCTCTGTGTTGAGGTGTGCAAGAGAATCTGGTGCCCCCTCCGCCCAAAGTGTTCGCCTGTGACTCCAGCCCCTGTGTCAACGGAGGGACTTGCTCAGACACGGACCCGGGCAACTTTGTCTGTCACTGCACCAAGTTCTTCGGTGGCCCTATCTGCGCTGAAGTGCTCATTCCTAGAAGTGAGTTCTTTTTTTGGCTCCTTTCCAAAAGTTTCTGTCATTTCATACCTCTAATGGTGTTTATATTATCTTGGAAAGATATTTTCGGGAATAGGTCTCGCAGCGGAGAACCCCAACAGGGATAAACTTCAACTCTGCAAAATTAATTGGGAGGTGGAGAGAGATAGTCTTTCTTTTGGGCTAAAGCTGTACAATGACCTCCCATGTATTCTCAAAACTTGTGCCTTAGGCTAGTCCAAAGCAAACTTAAGAATTCTTGAAATAGGGTGTGAATAATAGAATAATGTAGCTGTATAATGTAATTCAGATACCAGGATATAGTTCAGATATAATTTAATTTAAGATTGTCTAATGTTGCACTATAAAGCAGACGAAACTGTACATGGAGACTAATGTAGGCTGTAATAAACCAAAATAATATTAGAATAATAATAATTTTTATCAGATAATAAAGGAATTTGTATTGATTTATTAGTAGAGCCTATAAAGTTTTATTACATTATCTCAAGTTAACAAATATTGTACAGGTAATTTTGGTGCCCTAACAAATGACGATATTTTATTTACTATTGTCTTGTGTTTTTAAATTGATTTAACGGTGAGGGAAATAAAGTTAAATTGAAAAATGGGTTGGAAAAAATTAGATGGCTTTTGACTATTTGTATATTTTGAGCAATGACGTTTCTTTCAAAGGATATTTTAAAATGTCCTGTTGAGTATGTTAGATGGTAGATTTCTAAGAAACTGTAACAAACAAGAAACGATGCTCAGTTATAACTTACAATAAATCAAAATAATGAAAATATCTAGCGTTTGTGTTACTTTACTTTCTGACTACTGTACAGTCTCTTCAAACAAAATCTGGCCTTTAGGATTCAATTTAATTTATGGTTTTTATAATTCATGGTACTCATAATTAATTTTTGTAAGACTTGTTTATTTTGCTGTTTTGTAGAAAACATAAGACCCTATAAAACACCAAAGGTAAGGTAGTTATTAATGTAATTTTGCAAACAATAAAATTCATTTGTGTTTCCAGCCATTGAAGTGGCGGCGTTTAGCGGAAAGTCATATGTGAGGCTGAAAAAGTTGAAAGCATACCACAAGCTGAGTATTGAGATAGAGTTCAAGACGTACTCGAACGATGGAATGCTCTTCTACAATCAACAGCATGCGGACGGCACCGGGGACTTTGTGTCACTGGCTGTGGTCAACGGGTCAGTAATATTGTTCTTCAAATTCAAAACATCCTTTATTTAATAAATGTACATATTGCACAATGAGTAGTGTCTTAAGCAACGAGTGAATGAACAGTAAAATTAAACAAAATTGTTTAGATTATCTTATATAAATAAAGATGTTTTTATTAGTTTTTACAAACATTTTAAAATGTTTTTGTAAGTGCATCTTAAGAAAACTTTTTAAAATATTTTCCATATAAATAAAAAAATTTAATTAGTTTTTAAACACATTTTAAAAATATTTTTATTACTTTTAAAAATAAAGTGTCAACTACAACCTTTTGAAAAGAATTTAATACAAATTTAAAATGTTTTCAAGATTTTTTATCAAATATATAAAAACTTGTTTATGCTACTTGGGATAACAGTATTTCAGAGCAATATTTTGAGATTCAAATTCAAAGTTTCTTTACCTTATTTTACTTGTATGAAAATGTTTAAAAAGTAAATCAAATAACAATTATATTACTAACATAACAAAAATAATACCAATGTACAATACAATCATTATAACACAAAACATAATCATGGTTTTTGCTATATTTATACATATATTTAAAAAAACTTATTTAGTTGATTTATTTATTTAAAACATACTAATTTGGCTTATAAAAAACGATAGTACAACAATGAAAATAAAGAAAACAATTGTACACACAAAACTCCAAAAACACAATTCTTTTTAACCTATATAACATATTAAACAATTATAAAACTATTGAGTATTTATCAACAAAATAATTAATTGAATTTGCCTTCCCAAAATTTGTCCATAGAATAAAAAGCTAATTCAACAATAAAATGTTTTAAATCTTTTTAAAATTTTATTGGATTTTCTTCACTTAATAATTTTCTGGGAAGGTAATATAGCAATTTAGTTCCTTCGTAGGTTGTTTTTTTTTGTATAAAATTCTAAGTTGTTCTACTTGTTTGTTTGCTTGAGTGTTATAATTATGTCTACTACATGTCTCTTGATGTCTTCTTCTGTACATATAAAGGATAACATATAACAACACTAAATAGATGTAATATCAACTATCAAGTATGTAGTACTGTCTTAGTTACGTTTGTATTCAAATGTAAGAGTTTCACCAAATGCTGTGTGTAAATAAAATATCCAGTAACTTTGCATGATTTAGACAATCAAACACCTTGGTCAGGTTGAAAAAAACACTCTGAGTTCTCTTTCTTTTATCGAAATTTGAAAAAACGTACGTAATTGTTCTAATTTTAATCGGCGTTATTTAATGTATTAAAATACCATAACTGACAGTTTGTTGATTAATGCCCCAAGGTATTATTTTCATTCATACTTTTATAAAAATTAAATTGAACTCTTACGTTATTTTGTTTTGTATCTGCCAGGTTTGTGGAGTTCAGGTACAACCTAGGCAGTGGGCCGGTAGTGCTTACGTCTCTGGAGCGTGTGCAACTGCACAAGTTTCACCGAGTGATCGCCAAGCGCTACCAGAGAGACGGGATTCTGCAGATGGACAGCAGTGAGGCAGTGGCTGGCCAGTCCCAAGGCACTCTCAGGGCATTGGATCTTAACGAAGATGCTTTTGTCGGCTACGTTCCTACTTCCATAAAAAAGTTAGTTTTTGAGATAATTTTGTTTAATTTGTCCTGGGCAAAAAAAGCAATTGGCGATTCATTACTTTGGACCAAAAAAGTTACATTTCACTTCAATGTCATCTATTAAAAAAATGTCAAAAACTTTTGGTCATTTGCCCAAGGTGGGTTGACCAGATGCCTTATTCTTTTTCTTCATTCAACCGACCTCAATTCTAAACTCCTTGAGTACAAACAGTCTTCATGTAACTGCATTATAAAATCCCAATGAATATTTTAGGAAAGGTGCAGATAGCTTTGTACAGAATCCAAGATGGGTTTCCATTTGAGTTTAAGCCAACTACTAGAAACTTGGCTGAGTATAAGACTGATAACGTATATTTTTAAGAAGTCCGGTCTATACAGTTATGCTAAGCTTCTCTTGAACAAGATCTCTTCAAGAAGAACTTTCTAGCTGTGCTTTACTATTGTGGCATAACCAAGTTGACATTAGTTGATATTGTAACTATAATGCAACCGCTTAATAATGACCTATTTTTTGACAATTCTCGATAATTAGGCTAGGCACTTAGAGTCCCCACCTCGCCTTTCACATTTCCCACCCACCACCCATTGACCTGGCGGAATGTACCGAGCGGAGCCCATTGAGACCCGAAGCAGACCGGGGATGAAGAAGAGTGGTTGCGCATGTACACTCACACACAGCGTGCTTGAGCTAGAGAAGTCGGGAGAGGGCGCACAAATTACTTCCCCTAAGATGCGCACGGTTTTCGCAAAGGGCTGTAGGATATTAGTATAGTTCTTAGATATGTAAGGCATCTGCAATACACCCTCACTATATCAAGGCTTGACTCACACATTTAAATAATATCCAGGGTGTCGGAAAATATCGGCACCAACATGGGCTTCTCGGGCTGCGTGCGTCGGCTGAAGATAGGCCGCAAGGTGGTGGAGCTGGAAGAGGGACGGGACTGGATGGTGGAGCAAGTGCACGAAGTGAGAGAGTGTGGCACCAACCCGTGTGCAAGCCTGCCTTGTCTCAACCAAGCCACGTGCGTGTTCTCCAGTGAGGCCAACTTCACGTGCTCTCCTCACTGCTCTCCTCACTATACAGGTAAGCCAAGTTAAAAACACAATTTACTCTATGAGTATAAACTATGAGTATAAACTAGTGTCTGTCACGTGTCACTGAGTTAAAAACAATTTACCTCTATGAGTGAGAGTGTGGCACCAACCCGTGTGCAAGCCTGCCTTGTCTCAACCAAGCCACGTGTGTGTTCTCCAGTGAGGCCAACTTCACGTCACTGCTCTCCTCACTATACAGGTAAGCCAGTTAAAAACACAATTTACCTCTATGAGGTGTTAAAACACAATTTACCTCTATGAGTATAAACTATTAAGTGCACGAAGTGAGAGAGTGTGGCACCAACCCGTGTGCAAGCCTGCCTTGTCTCAACCAAGCCACGTGCGTGTTCTCCAGTGAGGCCAGTGAGGCTTCAACTTCACTGCTCTCCTCACTATACAGGTAAGCCAAGTTAAAAACACAATTTACCTCTATGAGTATAAACTATTAAGTGCACGAAGTGAGAGAGTGTGGCACCAACCCGTGTGCAAGCCTGCCTTGTCTCAACCAAGCCACGTGTGTGTTCTCCAGTGAGGCTAACTTCACGTGTCACTGCTCTCCTCACTATACAGGTAAGCCAAGTTAAAAACACAATTTACCTCTATGAGTATAAACTATAAAGTGCACGCCTGAAGAAAGAATTTTGGATGCTTGTGTCTTTGACAATTTGTTGTAACGGTTGGCCTTCATTTCCCTTTTCACTTGTTGCACCGTTGTATAATCACTTTCAAAATAGAGGCAGTTCCAGCCTGTTTTGCTTGAGTTTGGCCTCAAATTTGGGTTGAAGTGAGCTACAGTTAGGAGGTAAAGTTTTATTTGTTAAGTTGGGTTCAAACTTGAAATGCTTACAGTTTGATTTAGCAGTTACAAGTCATTGTATTTATCATTTGCAGGTTCCTTGTGTGAGACGAGAATAGACCCGTGTGTGGTGAACCCTTGTGTGCTCGGGACAACGTGTGAACCTCTGCTGCAAGGAGGCTTCACGTGCCAGTGCTTGGCCGGCCACGACTGTCATTCCGGTAAGTGATGAGACGACTGCAAAGTACTGTAAACATTGTCGTCATGAAAATAACATACTGACTATTTTGTAAGTACGTGCTAAACTACTCTTATAAAATTTTAATGCTTGCAGGGCAAGAAAACTTTTTTTTAAATTGACAGTTTTGTTTTGTTGAGACCGTCCGTCATTAGAGTAAACAAATGCTATATTTGAATTTTTAAAGACGTCTAATGAACAAGCTACTTGAAAGAGCTGATTTTAAAAATGCCGTTTGCTTTCATACTTCAAAGTGACTATGACTATATAAACTAACCCATACTGAAAACTCTCTTTAGACACCTCTCATATATTTGTTGTAATTCAATTGCGTTTTTGCCTTTTGGTTTTTTTGAAATAGAAATGTGTCAGGTTAAAGGCACAGTACTAAAAAATATATATAAAAATAACAATTGGGTAGTTTTTCCCCGTTTGAGCATGGAGCAGCAAACAGAATACAGAAAGGAGCACTTGATACAATCAGGTCCATCTTGAGAACACCGCCGCGTGCCACTGCTGTAATGCTCTCCTACTGGTGGCTCTCCCAGTCCTTAGCACAATAACAAAGTTTCTCTTTATGCAACATATTTTTCTCTTTATTACGTTCTTCATTGTTTTCTGATTCAAGTCAATAAAAAATCAAACAATAAAGTTTTGCTTTTTCAGTTTCAGTTATTACTCATTGTATAATTATCCTTTCCAAGTTATAGGGACTTCTTTTTACTCAAAAGTCTAAATTTTCACATCATCAAAATACACTCAGCAATATAAAACCTTGTGGAATGTTAACGTATATAACCTTAGCAAATGGTCGAGTTCTCAAGAGAGCTAACCAGCTCTCCCACAATTTGTACCATAATCTTTATATTTTAGAATCTTATTTATAGTTAGAATGCTTAACCGCCAAGGCTTTCAACTTAGCGTCACATTCACAGCGCACAGTGAGTTTGCGGTGCCCGAGTTCTCGGGAGAGTCTTACCTGGAGGCTCGTAAGCTGGAGAATGTGGGGAGAGCCTTCGCCCTGGAGATCTGGTTCATGAGTTCTGCAGACAGCGGAATGTTGCTGTACAACGGACAACTGACCACCGGCCGTGGTGACTTCATTGCTGTCAACATTGTCAACCGGCACGTGCAGTTCCGCTTCAACCTGGGCAGCGGCATCGCCAATATAACGTGAGTGAAACATTGTTTTGTTTGTCAACATTGTTTGTTGACAAGTGTTTTGTCTACCTATTTAAAAAATATGTAACAGTGGTAGAAGTAAAGTGATTTAGGACAAATTGTTTTATTAGATTTCATTATCTGACAGCCAAACGTTTTTAGTCAGAAAATTCAAATCATGCTAAACAATGGTTGAAATGCTTTGTGATAGGACACCGGAGAGGATACAGCTGGGAGTGTGGCACGTGGTGCGAGCCAGCAGACTGGACAAGGACGGGGTTTTGCAGCTAGACAACGGTACAGTGGTGCACGGCATGTCGGGTCCTCCTCTCAACGAACTCAACCTTGAGTTGCCTCTCTACATCGCCAATGTTCCGTGAGTAATCTTTAGTTGTGGACTATCGGTGGATATTTTACAACTTACTTAGTCTGGAAGTGACTTATATGAGTATTGGCTGTCATTTTGTTTTTTCTTAAAATAATATTGTATCTTTGTAATGAAATGTTTTACTTCATATTCAAAAACGTTTTTAAAAAATAATCAACCATTTTTTTAAACTACTGTGTATTACGTCAAAATAAAATGGAAGTGCAAAACAGGAAGGAAATTGACAGTAATGATACAAAGGAATATTTCTTTATGAAAATAGGGCAGTTGCTACATCAGTGTTTTAAGATTTTGACTGGGAAGCAGAAGCAAAAAAAAAGTTAAGTTTATCTTGTTTAAAGAGGCGAAGTTAGGACTACAAAGTCCTCTCTACCACTCAACCTTGACCTTTACCTAGCGTTACCATATAGTCACTTTACAAATGTATGTGGTGACTGCTGGGATCGAACCTGCGCCAGCGAGGGATAAGCTCGGGTTGCATGATTCCAACCCTCCATGGGTCCGCTAACTTACCTTTTAAAAAGTCTACTTCCCAATAAAAACACAAATAGGGCAAAAATAGTTTTTTTCTTCAAGAAGTGGATATTGTAAGAGGTAAGCTTGCTTCACTGTCAAAATCCTAATCACTCATATAAAAGAATAACTATTTTTCTTGATCAATTTTCTATCCACACACTTAAAGTTTGTTGGAAATAGTTCACAAGCAAAGATCACTGATTGGCAGAAACTGAGCTACTTACTGTCTGCCATACTACAGGACTCGTTGTTATTTGGAAAGTTTAATTATGTTAAAGTGGAAACAGTTGTTGAGACTGTGCAATTGTTAGCTGTCCTCTAAAATCTGGTTTTTCAAAATAGCTTCTCCCACTTTTTGTAAAAGATGGTACTTTACAGCGAGATCAAAATATTTCAAACTAATTATTAGATGTTTTGAAGCGATGTGAACCGGAAGAACTAGATAATAGTTGTGACACCGGTCGCTAAAGCCTAAGAGTTCAGCCATCCTTTGTCTATTTGTTCACAGAAACATAACGGAGACAAGCAGAGACTCAGGAGTGGTATTTGGTCTGATCGGTGCCATACAGAGGGTGATCGTGAACGGTCAGTCGTGGACCGGCCTGGGACTCCAAGGCTTCAAGGTGGGCAGATACCAAGGCCTGCCTTGCCCGCAAGAAGCAAACCCCTGTCTCAACAAAGGCTTGTGTCTGCCCAGTCTCAACAGCTTCACCTGCAAGTGTGCCGAGGGCTACTTTGGTGAACGTTGCCAGTCATGTAAGTTTTGCGTACTATGTTATTCAGGTTTTAAATTCCGAAATACAAAGTTCATTTAATGACAAAATTAATAGTTCAAGTCAATTGTTTTTTATGAAAATAAAATGTTTTATAAACTACATAATAAGAGGAATTTAACCGCAACATTAATTCATATTCAATTCAATTCAAAATTCCACATTTCAGTAAATAAACTTGCAGTTTTTGTCCTGTGTTATAAGCGGTACTCAGAGTTGGACCTGCGGCCAATCTATCCAGCCGCCTCTTAAAATAATGATACTGAAAAAGAGATTCTAGTAATTTTAACTCTCAACAACATTAAGCAAAATTGTTAAAATCCTGTGTTAGGCATAAATAAGCATGCTACAAACTGGAAAACCTTAAGGAGCTTGTGATTTATTTCAAGCTTACTTAGGTACTTTTGTTGCAAGAGCACTACATTTATGAGCGCTGCATAATTGACCTCCATGCAGCTATACTCGCATGAAGCACTACACTGGGCCATGTATGTACTGATAAGGATTAAATATGTACCAAAGTTGTATGATATTGTTTAAATTAATAACCAACCATGTTCCACTTTGTTCATTTGGAGGTATACATTTTTTTATCTTACAGCAGCAGCCAATGAAAAACCAGTTAGATTCAATGGTGATACCTTCTTGGAGTACGGCAGTTTTGGACTTTCTGGCAGAAGGTAATTTTGGTTTACAAACTCATGTGTTCCTTTCAATGCCTTTCGAATTAATCCAAATCATGATTATGTAAAGCCAAAGCAGTATAAACTATATTTTATAGAAGTTACATCTTAACTATTTTTGGTCCTTTACATGGATGATTTTGAATTAAAGGCTAGCACTTGCCAACAATCTATTCGATACTTTAAACTAACTTTGCTAAGTTGCTTTCTACTAACACAAATGTCTCGTTAGTTTTAACATGTCTGAACACTTTAACAACTCTAACCTGGTGGAGGAATATTGGGACGAAAACTACGAGGAATATGAAGAAGCCGAAGATGATATGGAAGATATGTATGATGAGGATGATTTTATATTTTTTGATGAGTAAGTTTATATATTTTTAAGGCATTTAGTTTACCAAATCATTCTAGTACTTTATATTTCTTCTTCTCATTTAATGATATTTTAAGTATGCCTGGTGATGATGAGAGTGGTCTTTTTAGGTTTTTTTTATGTTATCCGAAATTGTTGTTTTGTATCCTACTTATTGAACATTTGACATAAAAGTTACTAAATTACCAATAACCGAGTATGATTCTCTTTCAAAACCAAATTATCGTATTATCCCAAACAATTAGCTGTTGTAAGCAAAACCTACAAATCTACAGAGTAAAATTTAAGCACCGTGCACACTTGTCCAGTCCAACACTAAACAGCAAGTCTCTGCACACTTACCAAGCACCATTCAGTAACAGTAAGTTATTTGCTGGTCTGCAGGGCATGTTTTCACCAAGTACCTGAAAAAAAAACTGTTGTCTTTCGAGCCAAGCTTAGCCGAAAGTTAACGAAAGGGGCCTGAACACCTTCCACAATGCCGGATGCTGCTAGCAGGGGCGTCCAGCACAGCTGATTCCGAATTATTCTCCAAGCATGCTGGAAGGTGCTGTTGCTGTATTGTGCTGATGCTGGACAATTTTGTACGGCTCCATTGAAATACATGTGAACAATGATTTTTCTGTTTGTCTGTGTTGTACAAAGGTGTGCGCAGCTTGAATGTAAAAAGAAGGTTTATTGTTCCTTGACAAAAAATGTACATTAAATTCTACAGCTAAACTTTTGCGCCTGGGTTGTATGTAAGTTTTACTTGTAGCAGTTTAATCTCGGCTGGAAGAGCCAACAATTGATTTAGCCATTAATCTACCTAAAGAGCAATCACACAACGTTAATGAACAATGTTTTTAGCCAGTCCACATTAATCAATGGAAGACCCATACTGTACTTGTGTTACGTGGTAAATTCATTAGCTTAACCAAACTACTTTTTTTCAGACAAAGAAACAAAAGAAGAACAAAGTTTGAAGTCTCCATTCGCACAACAGAGTCTAATGGTCTGCTGTTTTGGCTGAAGAGGGGAAAGAACCCCCAAGGAAACTTTGTGGCGGTAGCTCTGATTGATGGCCATCCTGAATTGAACATGAAACTGGGAAGACACATACCTCTATTGACGATACGGTCCAAGGTGAGAGAAATCGTGGTTTGGTGATAAACAGTGTAGGACATTTTGTTTTAAATTGGTTTTTTGGAATAGTTAGTTAAGACGAAACGTGAAGTAAAAAAGTTGGTAAGCTGAAACATTAGCTACCAAATTAAATTTCTTTTTAGTTTGACATTTTAAAACTGAGGGTTGTATGCCTTATCTCTAAAATACTCCTCTTGGCCCTTTTGTCTGCCAATTTACTACAAGAGGAAAGCTCTAATTTTGTCCAATAAAATTACTTCTAATTCACTTACAATCAGCTGGTGATGACATTTCATTGGACAACGTTATGTTTTATGGCACATAATAAGAATACTAATAAAACATAGACCCACCGTTTTCTTGGTAGAAGTTAGAATATCTGCTGCTAAAGGCAAACAGATTAACAACGTAGATAAACCCGTTTAGTGCAGAGTTCTACGGCGTATGCGGTAGATTTGCATTGCCAGGTTTCTCTGCAGAAGCATTGGGCCTAATTATTAGTTCGTACTAGAAGTGAAACCCAGTGTAGGACCAAAGTTCAATTATTAATTACCTTGTATTGTGCCTGTAGATCCTACAGTTGAGAATAAAGTAATAATAAGGTAATTAATATTAGTTCTTATAATAATAAATAAATAAAATAACTTTATTTGCCTTGTACAAAAAGTACTGTGTGACTAAATAAAAATAAAAAAACTACAACAAATAAACAAGAGAAACTTATTACCAAAGCACTGTTCCCCTATAGTAGAACATAACTAAAGAGCCTTACATGTAATTTGTGTTGGGAATATTAATCATTATATTTAAAATGCCAATAATTTACATGTAAAGGAATTTTTAATTTGAAATGTTTTAATTTCAATTTTAAAAAGTTGATATTGTCAATTACTTTTTTAAATAGTCTGGTAATTTGTTAAAAATGTGATCTAAAACTGAGTTGTTCTAAATGTTGTAGGATATTTTTAATTCTTTCTTCGATAAGGTTAAATGCTTTAAACCTAAACTTAGTTGACACTAAGTTGAAAATAGTTTCTACTTGCTACCCTGTTAAATTATCAATTAAGGCGTTGACAGTTGAGGCTGAAACTTCAGAAATATTTACACAGTTGGAATTTGCGTGTGTGGTTACAGGTGCAAGTTAACGACGGTGAGTGGCACTCTGTTGTGATAGAGCGGTGGAAGAGAGGAGGGTTTATCCAAGTGGACGGTCTCGCTCCAGACAAAGTACAAGCAGAAGTCGGCAAAACCTTGCTGAACACAAACACTCAGCTGTGGATAGGTAACCTGTTGTCTATGTGTATGATACAAATAAATAAACAATTTGTGCCAGTCTTTGCATAGTTTAGTGAATGTGTTCATTTCTATATAATATTAAAGATGATAAGCTGTTCTATTATTAGAATCGCCTAAAAGGATAGAAATGCAATAACATATAAAGCTACTGACCCAAAAATAATCATAAAAACTAAAAAGGAAAAATCATGGCTTGGGAATAAAAGTATGGGAAACGACGACAGATTCATGTTTTACAGAAGATTCTTGTTTTCAACTTCACGTGAGTAAGAAGTGTCTCTATGAGGACAATTCCCAGATCAGATATTAGGATAAATATTTGACAGGGAAACGTACTTTGGTTTTAAAAGTCGATTATTTTTGTTTCTATCAGAAGTGAACTTTTTAATGGTAAGCTTGTTTGAATATCAAAGTCCTAATCATATTAATAGAAAGTATTTCCAATAGGAGAAGAAACAAAAACTTTACTTGACAGAAGTACGGCTGTAACTAATATGAATAGGAAGTTGTTGTCTGTATTAAAAGGTAAAGGTAAAGTTTGTCTTGTTTAACGAGGCGAAGTTAGGACTACAAAGTCCTCTCTACCACTCAACCTCGACCTTTACCTAGCGTCACCGTATTAGTCACATTACAATAAATTCTACCCTAAAATGTATTCTACCCTAATGTAAGATTTTGTAGAGATGGGATATGACATATGGATGAAAAATTAAACTTGGTACTTTCTGTTTTGTTGATTAATTGATTCTGTAATTTAGACTTAGTCCGTTTTTTCTCAATATAGCTATCTATCTTTTTCTTCTGTCCCACAGAGCTAATCATGGATACTGTGTTTTCAATAAATTAACAAATGGCAGATTGTCAAATCTTATAACGTTCTTATAAGAGAGCATCCTTATAAAATTGATCTTCTTAACAAAATATGGCAATAATATTAAATGAATGCAGTTAAGCAAATAAGTGGTTCTGTGTAAATGCAGGAGGTGCTCCCACTCTTCCTCCTGGGCTGCCGTCGGCGTACTACCTCAACTACAACGGATGCTTGCAAAGGCTCACAGTGGACAAGATCGCAATCAATCTGCTGCAAATCAACTCTAGTCTACCCACAGACCAGTGTCATCAACTGTGATCATCGAGGTACACTTCTTATCTTAGGATACTAATTTTTTGTGCTCAATTGTTAGTAATTAACACAAACAAGTTGATAAAAAAGACAGAAATATTTAATCGTGACAGACAAGATGCATAGGAAAACATAATGAAAACAAACAAAAACATTGAAAAAATAACAAATCTAATAAATAGAGCAAGGAAAATAAAGCTAATCTTTATACACAATTTCTATGTCTTTTCATCATGTACTCGTGTGTGGAGTAGAAGGCCTTCTTCAAGAGATACTTATTAATTTTTACCCCGGAAATCGTTGATACTTTTTTGCTTCAAGATATCTGGAAGTTTATTATACAATTCAGATGATGTTTAGTTTGTATTTTTGTATAAAAATTGGAATTTTAAATTGACAATTTTATATTGTTTTTGTAATTATAATTATTAGTATTTTTGTTGTTGTATGAAATATCCAAAAATTCAAAATGGAAGAGACCCTCTAAAATGTATATACAGCGTAAAGTAATTATATCGTGTTCAATAAACTATCATCCCATATTCACCTTATAATACCCTATAAGAGTGGTCGATGTCTCAAAGTAAAGACAAGTAAAGTATCAGTTACAACGTTGTGGGCAAGTTCTTAATGCTTCGTCTCGATCTTTATCTCAGATGGCAGTTCTCGGGGTACATAGCAACGTCATGGGCTATTTATAAGCAGTAGCGGCTCGTGTGTATAGTTAGCGGGAGGGCTCTACCGGGGAGTTTGGGGGGTGTACCACACCCCCCAAGAAACAGGGGGTCCGGGAGCCCCCGGAAAATGTGTGAAATTTAATGCTAAAATAACGTATTTTGAAGCCTTTTTTACCTTAATTTTCAACTGCAGTATTGTTTCAAAACTATCAATTGCATTAACCCGCCGTTACAAGTAGTAGGTAAATGACGACGGTTTTCGGTTCGTCTAGATCAGAAGAAGCCACTACAACTAACCATTAAAAGAAAACTTAGATAGAACAAATAAAGGTGCGTGATGACGCTTACTTTGCATAGACAACCGACTAAACTGGGCTGAAAACCGTTATAAGGCTATCAAGTTTGCATAATCAGGTGTACCAACAGTTTTAAGTGCCAGTAGCATTTATTCTATTTGAATTTTTCATTGGAATAATAATTGTTTTGTCCATTGCGTTGGCATCACTGATTGATAATCAGCTGTAGGTGTCCGCTAGACCAGCTGTTCGATCTACAGATCATTCAGTCTGCACGACGGCGCGGTAGTAGGTAGTGGAAGGGGCGGCCGCATATGCGCACTAGGTTGGGGCAGAGTCCCAGACCGTCCGTATAAATGCATTGGAATGACGTCACGGCACCCTCTCGGCTGTCGGCTGCTTCTCCCATATGCCTGCATAGTAGCTCTGTGGGGCGCTCCAGCTTGCGCCCCAGGCCCAACCACTCGCTCTACCACGTCACCGTCACGCGTTCTATGCGCTCACCACGTCAAGTCTGATCTGGCTGCGCGTTGTACAAACACTTGGATGAACGAATTTGTTAATTTACCTTATTAATAGATGGTTTAATACAACATTTAGATATATTAACGGACTTGGGAGGGCTGCGCCCAAGAGCCCATTAAGGAAAGCCGCCACTTTATAAGTGGAACATAGTCTCATGAGAATGGCCCAATCTTCTGTATACTAACCTGCTTAACCTGCTATGAGTCCTTAAATTAGAGCAACCGCCAAATCTTATTTATTTTGTACTAAATTTTACTAACTGTTAAAACTAGCCACTTAAACTTTTGGTTTGTTGCAGGAGAGCAAGTCGATGAAGAACAGAGTAGAAGGTGAAAACCACATCGTCGTGGAATGTGATATACAGTAGTTAGAGATGTATTGTAAATGAAAACCTGTTGATATTTCTTTTGAGAAGGAGATATTTTGTATAGCATTCAATTGTAAAAATGTACAGTCACATTGGCAGTCCTAAGAATACACATGATTTTGTTAGTCAGTTCACCTGGAACTTTCTTACAGTACATGAAAAAGGGACGTTATATCAAACAAAACCATTAATTTTACCTATAAAAAAGTAAAAACTATACAGATGTATTATTGGTTTTGGAAACCAAATCCGTGTGAAAATCACCTAAATAAAACTGATAATGGAAAATCTTATCGGCTTTTGTAGGCTGAGAGAAGGTTTGTGCGAATTTGAACATGAGAGTATCAAAACCATCTCGGTTTAACCCTTATACAGGAATGTCGGTCTCACAGACCCCCGAACACTTCAGCAGAAGTATAATTCCTATACTCTCATGCTTGTATTTTCCATCATTATAGTACCTTCTTCCAACCTCTTTCACTAGCTAGAGATAATATTTTTGTTTAATTTCATTAAAATTTGTCACCTGACTGAACGATTTCATGAAGCTATGCACGTAGCGTGTGTAGAGCTCTCCGGTCAACGCTTATGGAGGTCTCTCAGACAGAAGGTTTCGGTTAGTGCTACTACTTAAAAACTCAATACGATTTATATGGGGCCTACCAAACCCTATCAGAGTGTTTCGGTTAGTGTTACAAGACTACGGTTTCGGTATAACTGTTAACATCTTATACGTGAAAGGACAAAACTTAATTTGATAAACAAATTAAATACCTGTTTAGTTAATTCTACAAATACAACAAATATTTCCCTTTGGTAAGCTACTTACATTTGAATTCAGCATTCTGTTTTATACACTGTAATATAATGCTGTTAGTTTTTTTTGTTTAAACGACATGTTATTATTAGGACGACCACTTAAACGAACTCTGCTAATTTCAATGGTGCAAACATATATTATTACTGTGTAATATGTATGAAATGTAAAAAATTATGAATCATTGGCATGGTTATATTTCAATGATGTATCATAGAGAGAAAATGTTTGTAATAAATAAAACTTTAATAAACATAGTGTCATTCAACCTAAATTCTCATAACATTAACCTTGTAATTTGATTGTTGCCCAGGCGGCCTCTATCCGAAATAGGGAATTTAACATAGACAAATTTCCAAATGATGTTTTAAGTAGATTAACGTACCAAATTTGGAAAAGTGTTTCAATTGAGGTATATAGCCATTATTGCTGCAGCATGTAAAAGAAAAACGTAATAATTCCTTGATAAACAAAATATTACCATTATTCGAGTTTAATGTTCTTACGGGAAACCCAAGTTTTAATAAACATAATTTATTGTTGGACAAAAGTACAAGTTTTATACGGTAGTTCATATGCGGCAGTTTCAATAGCTTAATGCTTCTATTGAAACAAATTTTTATTAAAGCATGCTAACAAAATTTATGTCCTCTTGAAGAAGTGCAGCATCTTCGTTAAAACAAATCTTCATGTACAGCTTCAAGTCATCAGCAAAAAGAAGACGCTCACAACGATTGAAGGTTAGTGGTGACATGACTGATAAATATCAAATAAATTAAGCAGAGTTGGTACCCAATGAGAGCCCTGGGGTACACTGGAAGTGGCCTCAAATTCCTCAGAGAGTCCTGAGGAGTATCTAACTTGAAGTCTCCTATCAAGTAAATAACTTTTGAACCAATTTAAAAGGGTTCTTTTAAAACCGTATGTTTCCAGCTTCTGAATAAGGATTGAATGAGACACCCGGTCGAAAGCTTTGAAGAAATCCAGCTCAATGGCATCAACTTGTCGTCTGAGAAAAAAAAGTTCGATTATGTAGTCTTCAAAGAGCACTAAATTAGTAGCGGGAGAGCGGCTAGTTGCTGTAGATTGATAGGATGTTTGACCATAAATTTGATTTTTCTAGAACAAGTTTTTCTAAAACCTTGTCAAAAACTAGTAGTATTGCAATGAGTCTGTAGTTAGTGACATTCTGTTTAACCCATCTTGTAAATGAGTACAAAGTGGCTTTTTTGAACATATCTGGGAAGGTGCTGGAATTGGGAGATCTATTCAACAGTGTTGTGAGAGTTGGTGACAGGATATCAGCACAGACCTTAACAACAGGTGGGGTAATGGAATTCGGTCCTGGTCCTTTGTAGGCATCAAGGTCCTACAGAGCCTTGTGAAAATCATCATGTAAAACTGAGCTAGAAGAAAGAACATCAATATTGAGACTAAGGGAGCATCATGACAAACGAAGACAGAAGCAAAGCTGTGGCAATAGAATGGTCGTCATTTAGTGGTACTGTATCATTGTAGGTTTTACCAGGCAGAGAAGACTCAAGACTGATTGCTGACGTTTTTCAGGTAACTCCAAAAACCATTAGGATTGGTGGTAACGGTTTCCTGTACACGGGTGATGTACTGAGAAAAAAATTAACATTAATATATACTGTCTTACCCCAGTCGCGAGCAGGGAGCGAAGGGAGTGATCTTTTACTCGGGACTGCCTCGAGAGAGCTCTTCTCCCTGCTCGCTGCGACGTTGCTTGGACCATAAACACTTATTGGACAAGCTTGCTTCGACCTCCCGGACCTTTTCCCTGCGCGAATAACATTTGAACGGAACAAGATAAGGTTACAGGGTTTGAAGGTTTGTATTCAGTGCGACAAGGGGGTCTAAAAGAATGTACAATGTGACTAGTTTTTTAACAAAGAATTTCACTCGTAATTGACGGTTTATCGTGAATAACTTTTAAACAGAAGTAGGTAAGGTAAAAAAGCTTAAAGATTCGAATTCAGCGCAAGGTGGCGGTCCAAAACAGTGTATAATATGTCTGACTTTGGGGAAAACTTTCACCAAGCGAAAAAATCAAACCGGTCTTAAGCCTTTGTTCGGGGTCATTTTCCGTTGGGTTATCGTAAATAGCTTCCGAATGAAATAAGATATGGTAACAGAGTTGCACAACGTTCCGGTCCAAAAAACGTACAATATGTCAGGTTATGGAATTTTTTTAATTGATTGTTTTTTATTAGTTACCTTTGAACGGAACAAGATACTTAAACGGGGTTTAAAGGTTCGTGTTCAGCGCGGCGAGGAGATGTAAATAATGTACAATTTGTCAGGTTTTGGAAAAAACCAATGAAAATGGTCATTACTTTTGATAGTTAGACACTTATCTTTCTAAGAAACACTCTAGGAATAGATTGTTTGTAAAACAGGTTAAAAAGACCTTCGGCCAGCTGGGGGTCCAGACCACTCTTCGCTTTTCGCGGCCTTGTTATAATAGGGGTCCTTCTCTGCGCTCATGGCAATTAAGGGGTTGCTTCACCTTCGGCCTAGTGGGTTTGAAGCCGTTCTCTACGGTAAACTTGACAAAGCCGAATTACTACACTACGCTCGCGAAGTGCTCCTAACCCCCTTGACCACGACACAAGGCTCAGTAACCGCTAGCCGAATCCCAGTGTCCGTCCATGTACATTAAACCTTATGAAGTAAATGCCACATGCCATTTTAAGTAATATTTTGCGCTACGTTACGTGGGGTGGGTTTGGCATAATGGGGACGTAAAAGTTACCGAAAATTGCGTTATTATACATCGCAGGACAGATGTTTTTAGACTCCTTGACTGCAACGGACAAATTATCATTGCCTTTAAATATGTTTAAAGTCAAGGAAATGATGTATCTTCATACATTTTACATAGTTTAAAATCAATGGCCTATATTATTAACTACAAAGAGTATTATATGACAAACAAAATTAACTTTACTTCCATCTTTTTTTCTTTTTGTTTTTGATTCGGCAATTGTCAAATTTTGAGGTTATGACTGTTGTTTTCATTTGCAAAGTATTGTAAAATCTATCCGAATTAGGAAGCGGTTTTTAATTATTATGAAATATGTCATTAAATTAGTAAAACAGTTTTGTGATTTCTAATGTTGTCATTAAGATGGTTCCCAGAATGTATTATCACAAACTCATCAAGAGACTGAAATTTTCATTTAGAGTTAGAATAATTTGTATAGTTGTGTGCAGCATTATATTCATTGGTTTGTATCAATATATATCATCATGGTCTTGTGCTAAACTGATATCACTGGAAGAAATTCCCAATTATTTAGTGCCAGCTTTTACAAAATCAGAACTTTCATTGTTTGAAGAGAAGGGAGACAGAAAACTTTGCAACCTGTTTACTAAAGTAACCAATGGAACTTGGCCAATCAGCAGTCTCAATGCCACTGACACGTATTTAGAAGATATCATAGAGCATAATAAAGTCCAACCTGGAGGCTCATGGGAACCAACAGAGTGTATTTCTCAGCATCATGTGGCAATTGTAGTTCCGTACAGAGATCGTCAAGTACAACTTAATACATTTCTAGCTCATATGCATCCGTTTTTACAGTTTCAACGTCTTAAATATCGCATATTCATAATCGAACAAACCCATCAACGCCCCTTCAATAGAGCTAAATTGTTTAATATTGGGTTCAGAGAATCTCAAAAGATATCGCCCTTTCACTGTTATATTTTTCATGATGTGGACTTATTACCATTGAATGTACATAATATATACGGTTGCTGTGAGTCACCCAGACATCTCTCTGCATACATAGACATTTTCGATTTTAAAATACCTTATGACTGGATATTTGGAGGAGCTATATCAATTTTAAAGGACCAATTCATCTACGTCAATGGGTTTTCAAACAAATTTTATGGCTGGGGTGGTGAAGACGACGATTTCTTCAACAGAGTTACAAGAAATGGGACAATATGTAGATTTGGATCGGATGTATCAAGGTATGTAATGTTATCGCACAAAAAGGAAAAACCAAATGATGACAGATATTACTACTTAAGCACCGGAGTGAGAAGGTTTGAATCTGATGGACTAAATTCTCTGAAATATACCGTAAGAAAAAGTGAGTCAAGACCATTGTACACATGGATATTAGTGGACCTTTAGGCTGCATACTCTTTGGTTGTTATAAACTTAAAATCAAGATCTCTAGCTTAGATACCTAAGCCTACTGTTATAGCCTTTAATATAAACTCTAAGCCTAACATGCACTTGTCTTATCTCTTGTCAAATAAGAATTTTATTTATTAAATTGTCTTAGGAATGATTTGTTGAGAGGAAGAGACAATGATTAGGCTCGGTGTTCCAAAACACGCTTTACGAAGCTAACTCCTGCAACATAGCTTCAGTAGCCTAATTCACAACCTGATTTTGACATTTTTAACATTCAAAATGTGTGGGTTAAAGCCTAACAGTTAGCCTCTGAGAAAAGATGTGGCTAATACAAATTTGAGGAAAAATTTCTAAGGTTAGAAAAGTTTCCAACTTGTTCAATAATAAACATTCTTGATTAACAATCCTACATTTTCTATTACATCCCTATAAAAGTTTGTGAAACTGCTGTTTTGATCTGATGGTTGCTCACTTTAAATCCAGCAGAGGGAATTTGGCGAGGAATTCTCCTCCTGCTGCGCCTCTGACGGTTTCTCCTCTCGTATATTTTGCAGAGTGTTCTGCGGGAGGAGCAGTCAGGTGGGAGTAAGGCACACAACATGGCAACTGAGCAAAGTGATTGAACTAGCCTTATCTTTAGAACGAAGATTTGGATGTCTGTTGTCTGTAACAACACAATACTGAAAGTCTTTGTCCACATTGTCAGTTGCACCTTTTTTTTAACTGAAATCACCGTTTTCCTATACTTAAGGTAGGAGAAGTTCTACTGTAATTTTAATCGCTATATAATTTCAATTATTTACACAGAGTTATGGGAAATATTATTGTGATGGGTTTTTCTAATTTAAGCGACAATTTGCAAGTGATGGAAGAACGTCCTGATGTTAACTTTACAACATAATCTGACGATTTTACTTGACAATGTTTTAACGGTCCCCCAAGTTATTAAATAATGTTCAAAATATTCTTATTTAGTTTCTAGTTTAGGTATTGTTTTGTACAGAATTATCTAGTCACCTTGTAAATATATGTAATAAATTGATCAAAATTTGAGCACATTCCAGTTTTTATTAGCTCCCTATGACATATTCCATAACTCACATTCAATGAGTCAGTGCAAAAATTAGTCAGTGAATGTGAGTCAGTGCAAAAGCAATTAAATGGCACACAAATGTTTTCTACTTGTTATTAAGCCGCTTACACACACATGTGGCATTTGCTGACACACAAATATTCAGTAAATAGTGAGCTGCTTGCATTTACATAAGGCAAAATACGAACATTTCTACCTTTTGCTTGAGAGGTAACAGCGAACAAACATGATTGCCAAAATATGTAATGTTTTGATATTTTCTGGTTTATTTTTTATTTGTAGCGAATTAACTTAAATAGTAAAACTGGTAATAGGGGCTAGAAAATATATGTATCTGGAACAATAGTTTTATCCATTACATAATCACCATTACAATGCTCAGATAGGTCATTTAATAATGTCACTAATTTATTCCTTCTAGTGAAGTTTTAATTAGAAGGGGTAGTTTGAAAAAATTAAAAACTAAACCTAGCCCTCAAAATCGTTTTTTCAGTGCATACATTTGAGTTGAAAATATAATTTCCTACATCTCTCTCGTGTATACACCTTAAATCTGTCAAATTTCTCGGCCACATTATATCAGACAAAGGTTTGCAAATCGACCCGGTAAAAGTATCTGTTATAAATAGGTTGAAAGAACACACTTGTGTAAATGAACTACAAAAGTTCTTAGGTTGTATTACGTACTTGGCTAAATTCATTCCAGGAGTTTCTGAAGACACTCAACCATTAAGGAACTATACCATAAAATTATAAAAGTACTAAATTAAGTAAAAACTGTGTTCAGTAATTTTATAACATCAACAAAACAAAAATATTTTTTAAAAACATATGATTGATTATTAAGAACGATAGTTTATTCAAACCATAGATACACTAATAAAGTGCCTATTATTTAACTGAATTCTGTTAGCAGATTAGCTGATCATTTGTCAACAACCCATTAACGCTTAACTGCGGTAAAAAAAATTACCTCAATTATCTAACTCAAAATAAATTGTTTCTATCAATAGTAATAACCTTCTACTAATTTTACATTGCATTGTCTCAAAGTCGTAACTTTCGATATTGCAATCAATAGTTGTGTCAATACTTTTCATATTGACTTACTCAACAGCTGCTCATATCTTACATATTTAAAAACACATCTAAGAACCTTACCTCGAAAATGCTTAAAACATTTTAACTTAAATAATTCATGATTTATAAATGATGTATATTAAATTATTTGAGGTAGTAGAAAAAATGTAGTGTGTATAATGGGGGCAAATTGCATAAAGCTGTAAATGAACTCAGCTTCACTTTGTGCGTCCAGCCGTCCACATCGTTAGATTGTTTATGACATAATTTGCGCCCTCAATAAGTATTGTTAACTCGCAAAATTCTGTTGGTTTGGCTTTGATTTGATTGAGACACCGACCACTCCTAGAAGGTATCTTAAGGTGAACATGGGGTGAAGGGTGAGTGTTTTTGATTGATGATGATGTGTAGTCTTGTTAAAAACTATGGCAGACTGTTCCCCAGATTGGGCCATTAATCAATAGCCCAACAACCAATGGAATGGAATAACAGTTTAACATGACTTCCGAACCAAGAGTGGCCATCGTGAAAAGTTATCTCTGCGCCCTAGAGGTATTGTAAATAAAGGGTACCAAAATTCCCTGTTAGGAAAACGGCCATTATAATGTAGTTTACATTAGAAGAATTTTTAATCAAAGAAACTGAGTTTTTAAGCAAAGATAATGAAGTAATATACGTGTAACTAGTGTAGTTTTGTGGTTTGGAAATAGTATTATTTGTCGTACAGTTGAACAAAACCTTTACAAAATAAATTCCACCTTATTCATTATTGGTTGTTGAAAATTCCTAATGCTGGTGTTACTTTAACATAGAAAAAGATAGACTTTTCTATGTTAATGAATACATTATACTGTATTCCATAATAATCATTTTGGGGTCTTTATAGTGGTCATAACCTGGAAAACCTCCCCCTTGGCAAAGTGTTCCAGTATAATATGGGAAGAGACTTTACGATCAGCTACCGAACTGTGACTGGTGTAGGCCCAACATGGGTAGCAGCTCAGTTGGGCTGTATAATGAATTATTAATGGTATTTATTACATCATAAGCAGCATTTGATCACTTTATTGGAACTTGGAGAAAATCTAATGGTTTTCACTCTACTTTACAAATTAATCTTTCGTAAGGGCAGCCTTAAAAGAAATTTCGTAAAGCCCTTACAGGAGTTTGACGTTTTGGTGGTCAATCATCATTTTATTCCTTTTTGCTATAGAGAGATTTAAAAAATATTTTCACCTGTTTTGTACAAATTATCTCCCATGCATTTAAAAATTAAAGGAAGAAAACTTTAATTAACTTCATTTTCTGACCCAATTAAACAAAAATATATTGATATGCTTTACAGTACTAAAATTCTAAAAATATAGTTTTGGGTGTTTAATTAAATATACAACAGTTAGTCTTCATTAGGAAAGCAGCTGTCAACTTAAAATCTTTCGCTGAAGTATTAAGTCTTTGTCATTAAATAAGATAATTGAAAAGTGAGATCAATAGAATGACTAACTAGAATGATGTTTAACCATTCTGCCCTATAGAAAGATAATTTCATTATCAGCAAATGGTATCAGTCTGTTTGTCTCTGATATGAGTCGTAATGAAAGCTGTACTGTAGACATTATCTTTTCAAATTGGAGTTCAAAGGTCTCTAAAACACTTCGTGTTTTCCCCAAATATTCTTGAAAAACAACCCAGACAGATAACAAGCTATGATATTTGGTCAAGATTACTGAGTTGGCAAAAAATTTAGAGCAAATTTGCTGAGTAAATTGTTGTCTAGTAAGAAAGCTTTTGCCACCAAAAAAATAGTGTTCTAAGTTCAATGTACTTTTTTCACATTTTTATACAGATTTAGGGTTTTGTAAAATTGTTTTGCCCAAACATAAATTGTAGAACATTTATATAGAAGTGATAGCCCATTCTGTTAGTGATTAAAAATGGTCAGAAAATCAGAAATTTCTTTATTGCCTAGCCAAAGACGGTACGGTACAATCGCCACAGTAATACAAATTTACAAACATCCATCAAAATCAGTTTGCTGAAAGTTCTTTATAGTGTAAAGTTCATTCTTTTCTCAGTATCCTCTTCAGTTGTCCTCTAAATTTACTTAATGTAAACTGCTTGGGAGGAAGTTGTAGAGCCGGAAGCCAATTTGCTCAGGGTCAATTACAATTTTTTTGGTGTTACAATTTCTGGTCTAAGGAATGTTTTATGCCAGGAAAAACATTCGCTAACATAGAAGTTTTACATTTTTCTTTGACATACTCTCGATTAATGACTTTATCCTTCCAGAAAAAACCTTTACCATTTTAATACTACTTAAAACATAGTTTGCAAAACTTCCCCATGTTAAAATCCCTGTCCCGCCAAAATGCCAGGGCTTATCCGGCCGCCTTTCAAAGCTGGTTAGCATTTCGTACTCAGTTATGAGGTGTTTGTCTGGTTTATTTATACACAACAGGTCTTGTGTTGATGTTGTCCTATTGCTCAAGGAGAAAGCAGGTTTATTCTTGACACTGGGGTTGACCTCAAGGTTCAATACTCCTTACTTCATAGCTCAGGTTTCTCCACTCTCTCTTCCAAGGGAAAGGCCTGCTTCACAGGAAACGTCTCTTCAACATCGCTAGTAGCATTGAAATAGCACTAGAATTTCATTTCATTTAAAGCTTCAAAGTATTTTTGGTAATAAATTAAGTAAATTACAAAAGTTTGCAACAGATGAAATTGTAAATTTACAGAGTTAAATATATTGCTTTATTAATGTGTTTATTAAAAGGATAGTGTAAACAAAATAATCTTAGAACAATCTTTGGGGGAGTACTTGATTCAAAATCCTGGTTTTTGAGGTCTTTTTTCCCGAAGTCACAAATTAAGAGGCAGTCGTACAGAGTTGTTGCGAGACCCACTATGGGCCCAGCTTTAACTGGAGTGAAATTGCAAACGAGGTTTTAAGCGAGTTAACGTATGTAAATCAAAAATCTGTTTTGTATAAGGCTTCTACTTTAGTCACACAATAAATTATTAAATAGATTAATTAACACGTTTTGATTTTCTCATAAGAACATAGAACTTAATTTGTAATAAATATTTTGTTTAGTAAGGAAGATTTATGTTTTCACTTTTAAATGCTGCAGCATTAATGGATCTACACTTCTACTGAAGCACTTTTCCCATTTTAGTATTAATTTACTTTAATAACCCTATACAAATTTCCCTATGATAAATTCCCTATCCTGGATAAAAGCTGTACAGGCCCTATCCAGCAGCCTCTCAACCTTAGAATCTGGTTTGATTTTAAAATTAAAGTTTTTGTATTTTCAATTTTTAGTTACTTACACTTGCCTGTTCCTTTTTATTGGATTAACAGTAATACTTTATAACAGTCAAGAATTATGTTGGTTTATAATAGAACAGTCAAAAAATCTTTAGAATACAAAAAAACAAATGTCTGTAGACTAGTTTTTAATGATGAAATTAAAGCACAACAAATTATTAGTTGTGAAAAAATGTGCTTTAACATTATTAGTTAAGCTAGATCAACTGTAGCCCAGTGGCAGTTGCTCAGGTTTCCGATTCAATCCAGGAGGTTGCTTAAAGATATTTCTTTAAATAAAAAGGTTACAGAGATGCTGGTGGTCCTTTCTGATTAACAATGTAAAGGAATTTAAAAAACTTACAACACCTCCTGTGAGATACCTGGTTTTTTTATAGTTTAAATCAATTTAAGCACTTTTCCATTCAATAAGGCTTTTTCGATTTGCTAACCAAAATTTAAATTAGCAAAGTTCAAGTATTATAAATAAACGAATGTTCTAAATTAAATCAAACTCTCATAGTTTTGAAGTAAAAACCAACAATTACTAATCAGTGAAAATCATGTTATGTGAAAGTGATTACTCAAACTACTAATAAAGTAGGTTTCTAACTTTAAAGATTTACAGCAGCACCAACACTTTTTACGGTAAAGAACCACTGATATGAAATGAAACAATTGTCTGATAATGTTACATTTTATAAGGTTATCAGTGTCAATGAACCTTAAAATGTGTCTAGAAATCCTTCATTTCTTGATAAAACGCCATCTTAAAATACATACAATAACATTAAGGGAGATCAGTCAAATCCAACAATATTTGATGACTTTCCCTCGGGTTAGTAGCATTAGAGCATCACTGGATCCAGGAAATGTTGACACAGGCTACTTCCATCTATGTAACATTCACCCTACGTAGAATGATCTTTGAGGAGCTTGATCTGAATTTAAATTAATGCAGCTAGTCATTTTTCGAAAAAAATCCATTACAATAAGTAGTAGCCAAAGCAAAATTTTGGGAGTCCTGCCAATGTATATTTAAAAATTATGACAATATACCCAGTGTTTATATTGATGAAATCATTTTATTTTGTTTAAATAAATGAGATGTAAGGAGCTGACATTCACTGCTTCCTCGCACAACAAAATTATCAATTTAGAAATAAATACCATCGCAGACTCCAAATTTCTCAAAATATTTGTCGCTATATCACAATAAAGTTGTTTAAAAATCTTCCACGCGTGACGATAAACTGTCGTTTTTAATGTAATCATATAGGAGTGTTTTTCTAGAGGGCGGTGACAGTTTCCATATAATAGAATTAAAATAAAAATTCATGGTCATCACATTACAGCCCTAAAAAGCTGTCTCCACTTTTCTAGGAAACCATGTCTTAAGAAAGTGAACAACACATTCTTATTAGATATTCCAACTGATAAATATTTAAATTGAAGAGGGGAGATCTACATACATTAATTTGAAACAATGCTGTGTTGAATTATAAGTAAAAACTGTTTTGTTACAAAAGCTTACTTGAAGTGTTGTTGAAAGAATATTCTGTGCATAAATAGTCTTTACATTATTTCATCAACAATTCCATTGAATGAAACTTGAAAATCAAGTCTTGACAAGGTCAACCAGTCAGTCAGCCTACAATTGAAGGAAACATGACAAACATTTTCATAGCAAATCCTACTATTCATGGAGATTAATAAAACTTGTTCTTTACTTTTTACCTTTTCAACGCATTATTTGGTTTTCCTGAATAATTTCAATCCAAAGTGTCCTCTAACTCTTCCTTTCTAGATCTTTTATACCCTGCCCCTCCACCTCAACTTTGTTCAACCTTTACGTCTATTTTAAACTTTCCACAACACTGAACTATGATTTAAAAGAAAGTAAATAGCTTTCGCCACAAGAAACAGTGGGTTGTAGGCATAAATGTGATATTAAATTGTGTTGGGTGTAATTTACGTTTTACACCCATAGGCTAATTACAAACTAATAGAAATTTGTCAGATCAACTAAAATTTGACAGCAAAATAGGTAGGCCGGATAGTGTAATGGCACACTTACCTGGCAAGTGAGGAATTTTGGCTTAACTCGCAGTTTGGTCCACAAACTTTACTGTTTAATATCCTTAAGTATAAGTAATTGTTTTAAACGCTAACGGATATCACAAATTTCTTTGGTGTCTACATTATATTTCAAAAATATTCAATTCATTAATTAAGTGCTCAAAAGTACTTCATGTATGTAGTTCTCTGCCTAAGCTTTTTTTTATTTTCAAGCCTTGATTTAAGTCATTTAACATTACAGACAAAGAACTACTTTTGAAATAAGTTTAAGCATTTTTGATGAAACGGTATTAGTTCATATAAAAATTAAATTTAGTGGTAGGCCAAAAATAATATCATTTATAAAAGGAGAATAGTTTACTTTGAAATAACCATAAACTATTCACATTTTGGGGAACGCAACTGACAGTGTGTCATTTGGACAACTTTTGAAATCAAACACTTACTTGTGTGGCACTTTGTGTATCAGAAATACATAGAGGGGTGTGAAAAATGGTCATTAACTGTAGGTTTCAATAAGGCACACTTTCATTTCAAACCATAACATTTTTATTACATACCATTACACTTCAAAAATAAATACTTTGATAAAAATGCATGATTTACTTTACGTTTTGACTTAAGCTAATATTTTCAAAAATGTAAATATATTATGCATCTCAGTGAAAATAATAAAGCATCTTAAAGGTCGTCAGCAACTTTGGTGCTAATCACAATTAAAGTAACAATTCAGTCTTTCGAAAACAAGTTTACAACTGTGGCAAAATACACATTTTTAAGCTTACAGTATTAAAATAACACACATGAAATAGGAGCAATTGTATTAACACACATGACAAATTATCTTATATTGCTACCTCAAGCCAGAAATCTATATAAAAAATAAAACAGAACATATATCAAATCAGAAAAAAGATTCATGAATTCTAGAGAAATATTTGGGATCCAGAGCTTAATAATTAATTCAATTTAATTACCCATACACAGCTATATGTAGAGCTGTGTTGGATGCAATGTGAGCTAGATAGATATATTAAGAAAATTAAGGACTAAACATTGTGCGGATTTAAAGTTTTGATTTTTTATCTTTTAAACTGAAAAAAGAAGTTTTAGCAGATTTTTGGCACTCTAGTCAAACTCCAAGTTTTACCTTTAAGTTGTCAGCCAGTTTGTCCATGAACTCGAACGTTTCAAGGTAGTCCGAACGAGTGACGTTGTTCATTCCCTTAATGCAGATTGCAAGATCCTTAGTCATAAATCCAGACTCGATGGTTTCAATGCAAACAGCTTCCAGTTTCTCTGCAAAGTCCAGCAAAGCAGAGTTGTTGTCCAGCTTGGCACGATGCATCAGTCCTCTGGTCCAAGCAAAGATAGATGCTATCGGGTTAGTGGATGTTTCTTTGCCTTGCTGGTACATTCTGTAGTGTCTTGTAACAGTTCCGTGGGCAGCTTCGGCTTCGACTGTTTTTCCATCAGGACATATTAAAACAGATGTCATTAGGCCGAGAGATCCATAGCCTTGAGCAACAGAGTCAGACTGTACATCACCATCGTAGTTTTTGCAAGCCCAAACAAACCCGCCATCGGATTTCATTGCATAGGCGACCATGTCATCGATGAGTCGATGTTCGTACCATATTTTCTTAGCCTCAAATAAAGTTTTGTACTCCTTTTCATAAATTTCTTGAAAAATGTCTTTGAACCTACCATCATACTTCTTCAGGATTGTGTTCTTAGTACTCAAGTACAGAGGATACCCCCTGTCCAAAGCAAACTTGAAAGAAGAATGAGCAAAGTTTACGATAGAGTCATCCGTGTTGAACATTCCCAAGGCAACTCCAGGCCCTTTGTAGTCATGTACAACATGCTCAATGGGTTTTCCTTCTCCAGCAGGAACCCAGGAGAGAGTTAATTTTCCTGCACCTGGCACAACAAAGTCGGTGGCCTTGTATTGATCTGCGTGTGCATGTCTTCCGATGATGATAGGTTTCTCCCAGCAAGTAACAAGGCGGGGGATGTTTTTACAAATAATTGCTTCCCTGAATACAGTTCCTTCCAAGATATTACGAATCGTACCGTTTGGGGACTTCCACATTTGTTTCAGCTTAAATTCTTCCACTCGCTTTTCATCTGGGGTAATGGTAGCACATTTTATTCCAACATTGAATTTTTTGACCGCTTCAGCACAATCAACAGTAACTTGATCATTGGTTTTGTCTCGATTTTCAATGCCTAGATCGTAAACGTGTAGTTCAATATCTAGAAAAGGAAGGATGAGTTTTTCTTTGATTACATCCCAAATGATTCTGGTCATTTCATCTCCCAAAATATCTACAACAGGACCTGCTTTAATTTTGGCCATGGCGTATCAACAGCTCGCAGTCACAACTAGGTCTATCAGTTTTGGATTTAAAGATGTGTACCTGCCGTGAAAATCACAATATCCTGGGAATTTAATTACCTGGAATGACTTCTTCAAATGCTAATCACTGAATAGTTAATATACTCCTAGCTTGGAATAATTACTGTTGTTACAAAGTCACCAAACTATGAATCAGTTACTGTTCAACACAATGTATTCAATAGGCAATAACTCACTATTCAAAAATATATTGAACGAAAAAGTTTGTTTATTCGATAAACTTAACGCAATGAAAAATAATGAGGGTCTTATTATGGACAAACACAAACAACAAGGAACGAAGAACGAATCACAAATGAACAACGCCAGCAAACAGCAAGTAAGCTTCACTGAAAGTGAAAGGAACTCAGTAAAAAAAACAACAGCTGGCAGTGACAGATTAGGCCAGTAAGCAGAAACAGCTGTGAAATCAGTACTACCAGTCTCTGAAAAATAAATACATATCCATTGTAAATGTCTTATGGGAAAAAGTACATAGATTGTTGGAAAGTGGCCAAATTGAAACGAAGCGATTTGTCAAAATATAAATTTTAACATCGAAAAAATTAATGTTCAAATAAGTTTGTATGTAAGTAATTGTGCTAAAACGTTATTCTCTGGGAGTATAGAGCCGGCGTTATATTTAAAAAAATGTTGAGTTCTACATTCTACGAAAGCCCTGAAGGCTATCGACTCTATTCAGTTCAATGCTGTCGCTCACGGACTACAACGCGCCATTCTCTAATGCCCGGGGCTCACTTAGCAAATAGTCGCCGGTAGCAAGTTACCAAGTATAGAAATCTTCCTCCTGAGTCCTGGTAAAGTTGCAATCAACCAATCCCTATTAGCTAGCGCCTATCCCTGCGGTTATGTTGGTCATTATCATACCCTGATTATTTTTAAACAGATTGTAGTATTATTTTTTATGTCGAAGCTAGGCATTTTTGGAGGGCAAGCGATTGACAAATGTTGTGGTCGCTCAAGGCTACTGCGACTATTCGCCAAGTGGGTGTCGTACATGAATAGCGCAGTGGACGAAGAGCGCAGTTCAAAATCGTGGACTTAGAGCGCATGTTTACTTACATTAGCCGGCTGGCTGACTCCCCTTCACACTATGGTCGTCCGGTCACTCTCCTTTCAATACAATAGCTGTCACAATATAAGGGGGAAACGGTTAGCAGGCTACTGTTTCCAATATATGCGCTCTTCGTACACGGGGTCAGCTCCAAGTGCACGCGCTCTTCGCGTAGGTAACCGCCAAATGAGAACCAGATTTAGCCTAATGAGACCAACGCTATAGAGCTGTATAACGCGATTTTCAGCCATTTTTGAAGTCCTCATTACATGTAGCCCTGTGTAACGTCATGACGATTTTTACCCCCTCCTCACCACGTAACATAATGAAAAATAATTTGATTTAAAATGGCTTGAGGGAAGTCCATATTTTTGCATGTATCTTAACTTCTCACGTGTTACCATTGCCATTAAATTTAAAGCCGATTTCGGTTCTTTGATAAATGGGTTCTGAAAGGCAGTCTCGTTACTGCATAAATGGACAGGGCCTTATACTCCAGGAGCAGTTTTTGACTTTGATTATTCAGAAGTTCGAATAATTTCAAAAATATGTATTTATTTTTGTAAATGGAACGATCCTCAAATATTATTCTCTTTGGCGGCTTGATTGTGCTTGTATGTTCTTGTTATTCTTATCTAAGACAGTTGGGTTAGTTGGTTTAAGTTCTTATCATTGAAATGATAAGCGTGTTTGAACGTATATGATGGTGCCTTTTCAACCAAGCAAGACATATATTCATAGTAAAACGTGTTTCATCGAGTAACATCAGAAGAACATGGTCATACAAAGGACCACGTTTTGAAGTTTTACTTGGCAAAAATTTATGTAGGCCACAGACAACTTTCAGTGATACTCCTAAGGTTATTAGATGCAATCTGTAAGTACCAGTTGGTGTTTCATACTTAATTAATATTTAAGTACATTATTTTCTTGAAAATTGCCAACATAATGTTTGTTCTAAATAAGGCTGGGTGGTAGAGCATTTGGGATTTTGGGTAATTCATAGAGACTCCAGAGTATTTACTTTGATTTGAGACACCAACCACTCCTAGAGGGTATTTTAAGGTGAATATGGGATGTAGGGTGAGTGTATTGAGCGTTTTGATGGGTGATGAGGTGTAGTCATGTTACAAACTAGAGCCAACTGTTCCGCAGATTGGGTCATAACTAATAGCCCAACGACCAATGGAATGGACTAGGTACCGGTTTAACGTGACTTTTACAAACCATTGGGAGTGGCCACGGTAAAAAGTTATCACTGCGCCAGTGAATTGAACCCAGGCTGATTTGGTGAGGATGAACTATTCCACTAAGCTATGGCCACACTTGAAGCCCAATTCCAAAAAACCAAAATAAGACAAATATTTTCCAGGACTCTGTTGTTTCAAAAATATGTTTGGTTTTAAAAATCAACCTTCTGTATAATTTTTATTTCTCAAACTTTGGAAGTCATAACCCGGGTGTGACTGCTCCCCCTCGGGATTCATTACTGGATTGGAGACATTCCGTTGACAGCTATCTCCAGATTGCCTCTATCTACAGTTTCATCACTAAACTGTGCAGTATCATCTATTTTATGAAATAGAAGCTGTTATAATTATATTTTTGCTTATCCCATGTCGTACATTTTCAGGCTCTTAGAATATCACTCTAATTAGAAAATGCTTCCGATGATTGGAGGTCAGCGAAGCGCAGCTGCAGGTTTACAGTGGACTGGTGTTGCACCGACTACTCCACTACCAGTTTTGGGGTATGTAAATGTTATTTTACATGTTTAGGATTTTTCGGTCCTATGTAAAATTTATGCTCATATATATATTAAGGCAGGTTTTGCTGACTGAATTGGTTTCATAAAACCTTTTTGCAAGCTTCTATTGAACTTATACTTTACGTAGAAAGTCCAGTGGGTGCCAAAACCTATAATCACAACTGTCATTTTTAATCTAGTTTGCCGTTAATGTCGTTTGGTGCTCCACTTGTTTATTTTTTAAAGCTGGTCATTACAATATACTATTTTCTCTTTAATACATCTCCAAAAGTTACTGGGGTTGATGGCTACTGAGTAAAGGGAAAACTAAGCAAACAAGAATCTTATTTGAGTTATCCTTCAATTAAGTAAATTTCAAGGGTCCTACTCAGGAATAGTTTTCTGACATGTTAAGCTTGGTATTTTCTCTCATTTTTTTAAATTTCAAATAATTCTGTATAATATGAAGATTTGAGTAAAATACTACCTGATCTCTAACATAATTTACTTTCTAGATTCAGGAGATGACAACATTCTACTGGCACAGGATGTGATTCTATTTGCCTAATCATAATTTTAGTTAGGACTATCACCATATTTCTTGTTGCAGATTTTCTATGGTAATTTCGCAGTTCTTCCATTTAAGTCAACAGGATAATATAAATTCAATTCCCCACATGAATTTTACAAATTGCTACATGAGCCATGCTTCAGTGGTAACGTTTGCCATTTAATTTTATAGTAAACTACAATTTTGTAACTGGTGCTTTGGCTGAAAACTAAATAAACTCGAGTTACAATTATAAGGTACTGAAAGTTGTAAGATTGCCTGATGCACATGAGAGTTTGTAGCTAAATTGTAAATTTCAACTATGGATCTGGGCTCATGACTATCGGTTAATGTTTGGCTGACTAGTTGAACGTCAAATAATATCTCACTATCCGATAATAAAGTTTACTTTATTTCATGTTCAAGACCTAAAAAGAAATTTTCATGAAGGTCCTTTTGCGTTTATCTCACACAACCTTGTTTATGTTTTTTGAGCAGATATTTAAAAACTATCCAATGCTTACTGTTTTCCAGTTAAACCTTCGGTTATCCGACCTTCCGAGTTATCCGACCTACCGGGGCAATTTATTATCGGTCATTTATTACGAGTTTTCGCGGAAGGCTGTTGCGCGAAACAGCCCCTTTCATCACACCCGACTGTACGCAGCAGATTCCCGCTTGATGTAGCCCCTTTCCTACCTGACTGTACGCATTATATTCGCACGCTAGGTGACAGGTCGGTGACTGCACTTTCCTACCCGACTGTACGCATTGTTTTAGTACGCTACATGTAGGTATTTTAAAAGATTCTTATGTGTAAATAAAATTACTTTACACATTTTCAATGTCGTTTTTACTGATTTCCGTGTTATCCGACCTTTTCGCTTATCCGACATTGCCGCGGCCGGTTTAGGTGGGATAATCGAGACTCTACTGTAGCTATAAAACTATTCCAGAACTAATTTTCCATTTTTTTGTTGCTATATTTATGCTTCAATATTTAAACTCAATAAGCTTGAGTGGTACAATGATTGTTTTGCAGACTTTTTGGGATGAGTTCACATTCGCAGCCTTTACCATTTTTTAATCAAGAAAACCTTCCGTTCCCAATGCCAGCAGCCTTGTGGAGCAACGGATGGGCTTTCCCGCCTCCTCCACAAGTACAAACCCAGGTACGCAACTGCTCTCAGACTATCTATAGTTTACATTCACTTGTTCAGTATATCATTTTACGAATAATATGAATTTCCCTAATGTAGGATAAAGTTCTTGTATTAATATTTGGAAAACTTTTAATATATTTTCTTTTTTCTTCTTGTTTTAAGTGCACTGCAGTTAACTTGCACTCTTTAAATCGTTTTAACTTTTCAACATTTTATTTTGCATAAGTGTAGGCCACTCAATCCTTTCTAAATTTTAATACTATATTTATTACAACCTTAACAAATTAAACTAAACAAAAAAGTTGTTCACTAAAAAATTATTTTATTACAAAATAATAAAAAGCACTGTAGATGTAAAAATAATAAAAATATATAAAACAAGTAAAAATAAATAAACCAAGTTGTAAAAGCTTTAAATAAAAGGAAGAACCAGCGCTACGTCTTTAAAATATCTGGCTTTTCTCCACTTCCTTCTGGTTCTCCTGAGACACATCCTGGTAGCCCATAGAGTCACACAAGAGGCAGGGGCAAAAATTCAAAGCCCAAAGAAAATATTTTACAGAAACTTTACTTGATATAATATCATGTCTTAATGAAGTTAGAATTATAGAAATAGAAATAATTTAATGGCTTCTGACAAAATACAAAACATACATTATTTCTGTGTTTCCAAAGTTATTTTTGGATGTAAATAGGTTTTATTTTTGATTTTTTACCATAGCATATGTTTTTTGTTAGTAAACTAAAGATGACTTAGCCGGTGAAAGCTAGCTCTTGTACAGAATAAAATTGTGAACAGTTTAAAATGTCAAATGAAGTGTAATGTTGTTTTGAGTTTAACCAATGTATACAATACCTAACACAAGTAAAATGTTTGATAAGTTTAAGCTCGTTTAGGTGCACTACAGGATAATCCTAAACAAAAAAGAAGGATCTTCTCTCCTCTAAAAAAGTCCTGTTCGGGCCGTCTATTGAAGTAGTTATCATGATTGCTACTAGAGCGCTAGTGTTCCGTGCAAGCTTGACCAGGTCACTGAGGGGATGGTTTCTACTATGTTTGAGAATAGACGTGTGGTCTAAAGCGTCAGCTGACGAGCTGGTGATTTAGGTCTATCAGTTGTCGCGGGATCAAATCCTGCGGTGGGAGCAATCCATTTTAAGCTCACATAAGTGTGATTTAGTGAGGGGGAGGCCCACCTAAAATAAACGGTGACCGGCGGGGGCGGAAGTTGACGGCTTAAGTGAGTTTAATATGGATTAATCTAAACACCAGTTTTGCTACTTTTTTCTTTGTATAGAGAAGGAGGACACGTTTTTTGTTGTTTTTGGGTTTATTAAATTTCTAATAAGAGATTTGCTATAGAGGGTGTGAGAAATTCACGCTATAAGTAAAATAAACAAAAATATAAACAACTGTCATTTTAAAAATATTGGGCCAGGCTTCAAAGTGTTAAAATTAATGTACAAAACTTCAGTGTCAACAAACAAAACTAATTTCAAAGGTCAATGAGGAGCTTTAGGAAGAACCGATTATTGGATTATAAATTGTAATGAGTGGATATAGTGTGATTTAATTTAGAGTTTAAAATTTAGATTTCAAATTTCCAAATCTTATGAAGAGCTTTAACAACAATTTTCTTCTTGTTTCAGAATGCAGTGGGAAGACCGATATTAGGTAGAAGAACTGAGCCAAACTTTCAAACTCCTTCAAATGCTGGTTGGTAAAATTCCACTGTTGTAATTATTGATTTTAAAAATCATGTGTAGCCGGGTTTATTTGAATAATGCATATTGTCTCTTCTCTTTAAGTTTAAACACTTTGTTTATGGCAAGAAGCCAGAAAAAAACAGATAAATAAATTAACTTAGTGAATAATATCACTTTGCTTTAAAAAGTGCTAAAAAACAAAAGTTAACTGGTTAAAATCTTTGAAATTTTGTTTTTGCAGAAAATATTGTTAGTGCTAACAAACACCAGGTACACATAACTTCAATGGAAAATGTAGAAGACATAGACAGAGGGGTAAAACGATCAAGAACACCATCTCCTCTGGACAATTGGACGAAAAACAACAACCAAGTTTCTGTGGTAAATAAAGATTTAATCTGTTGATATATTTTCTAAAACTTACGCTGTATTTGCTTGGATTTTTAATGCCTTGATTTCCATTACCACGCTTGTTCACCTAAATATTTATGACTTATGAATATTTATGATGTATTTATGACTTACTTTCAAAACGTCGAGGGTGACTGAGTATGACTGATTATTTCTTATGTTACATTAAAATTAAACTTTATAGTTTACAATTAGATTTTATACAGTTTTCATCTTTCTCTTTAGTTAAAAATTAGAAATATTTTGTTGGGGAAGAAAGATTCTCAAGTTAAAGGAGCGCCCAGGATTAACCTTTTGCGCTCCAATGGCGAACTGAGTCCGACATCGGAGCGGAACGGCAAAATAGTCTAGTCCGACACATCGTTTATTGCATATAGCGCAAACGATAGGCAAGGACTACGCTACACTAACGGCCCTAGCAGAGAACACTGAAACTACCACTTCCTCCCCTGTCGCCAACTCACGTGCGAGTTTGACAGCCCACGACAAACAGCTTGGTGGTTTAGTGGTTATAGTGACGGACAGTTGGCCCCTGTCTGTCACAGCGTGGGTTCGAATCCCACCCGGGTGCGCTCTGGTATGGTGCAATGCTTATCATTGGATCATTCCGGGTGCGGGGGCCACAATGACCCGCTGAGGATCACTGAAGAGACAATGGCTCATCAAATCCAGTGAGGCGGCGAGTGGCACTTTTGAGCTTAGGAGGCTAAATCCCAGCTTAGAGGTGGTTCAATGACTGGTAATGCACTGTACCAGAGAGCGGTTTTGCTGAAACTTTGCTTACAGGGGACTGTGGAAACCCATACGGGAGGGTTTTTACAAAATTTAAAAATAAAATTAGAGCACAAAGGGTTAAAGGATTGAAAACAGTTTAAAAACAGACTTTTCGTTTGATAATTTCAGATTACTCTAGAAATAAGACTGCTTGGTTTTTGAACAGTTGTTCTCTGTCTAATGTTTAAAGTAAAATGTGAGCATCTTCAAGATAAATGATTTTACCTGAACAAGTGAACAACAATTCTATGAAAACAAAAAAGGGGTACTTGCATTAGATTTCATAATGAATATAACCTGCAATTCAGTTATTAATATTTCAAATACACTGATATCTAATATTTCTTTATATTAGATTAAAGTACTTAAATAATACTTTAATTATTTATCTTGCGTTTGCATATCTTGTTAAAATTATTGTCGTTATCTATTATTTTTATGTATTAATATATTTTATCCCTGTTAATATTATTCAAGCACTTTATTTGTCTAATACTGACACATTGTACATCAAGCACTCAAAAACTAAATTCTCCTCTTTGTTTATCTTGTTACCTCTATGTAGGACTCTACCTTCATAATAATTATTATTTTAAAATTGGTGTTCCGTTAGGAGAATAAATAAATAAATTTAGCTATTACAGTAGAACCTCTTCAAACCGAGTAATGGAAGTGGAGGTTATTTGGTTAGCCAGGCATTTGTCTAGTAAAGGAACTGCCAGGACAGAAAGGAGATTTGGCTAAAAAAGACAGGTGGTTCGCATCCTTTGCTCTGATCAGGTATCCAGCTTTTCCACCAATCACGTCACTTTTACCTACTTTTAACTAACCAATCTTGTAGCAGATTAAAGTCTAAAAAACGAACTCTGGAGCAAAGTACCAAAAATGTTGAAAGTTATAATTATTTTGAATAAAAAAGTCATTTACCGTACCTTCCTTTTCACATTTATTTTGTTTTAAGAATTTTACGCAGAGTTGATTAGAAAACATTCCAAATGTACAATTCAATATTCATGTTCTCTGCAGATAAATCGTAACACACACAAGAACAATGCACCGTCAGTGAACACTTACCCGGGGTTGGGTGTGAACACGTCCATCCCCCCTCCACCGATAGTGAACCTACCAAGAAGCAGAGAGAGTGAGGTTAGTTTACACTATTAAATGTTAAATCTGTGTGTAAGGATTTAGCTGTTGAATATTTCTTCACTTAGATTAGAATTATTTCACTGCTCAACCCTACGCTTCAATTTGTTCAAACGTCAAATATGGTAATCAGTTCATATTTTGTTTCTATTGACGACGTATTCATTGTGTAAACTACTTGTGAAAGAAATACAAAGTTGTGGGTACCGTTTAACTAGGCTATTCAACGTTTATGACTAATCTAGAGTTATTGTTCGCAGAAGTATTTTCACCCCATACCTCAACAACCTTGCACCCCAGTTGAACTTCACGTCACAAATCTAGATCAAAGCATCGATCTCAGGGAAATGAAGAAACTCCTCATGGCAGCCTTTAGGGAACATGTCATGGTAAATTATTGTAATGTATTCATTATCTTTCTTTTTTTAGCTTTTTCCCAGTTGTTACTGTATTTTCTAAAAATTAAATAACAACAAGTAATACAAATTGTACTTAAAAAACGTATTAAGCATCCCAGGTTAAACTCACCTATTAACACTTTCACTACGCGAGGTGCCCCAGGGCACTCAGCATTTACATGAAAACAAATTCCATTTTCATGTTTTATCATGTCAATTGCAGTAGACAAGTTAAACAGAACATAGGTTTGATATAGTCTATGAACATGTACAAGTACTCTGTTCAATCAGGAAATTAAGTTTCCCACCTGATTATACTCTCTTCAGCGAGTAGGCTTTACCCAAAGATGTAAAAACTTAAAAACAAATTGTGCCAACTTCAGAGTGTTTTCTTACAGTATGTTTGAAATTAAACACTTTTAGTCTCTACCGCTCAGCCATAACCCATACCTAACAATACCGCTTGAAACTTGACAAAATTATTAGTGTCAGTCACCTATTAGGCTATTAGTCCCGCCCTACTGACGAGATAAACTTTGATACTTTGATTTGAGAAATCGAACACTCCTAGAGGGTATTTTAAAGTGAATATGGAATGAAGGGTGAGTGTGATGAGTGTTTTTGATGGATGATGAGGTGTATTCTTATTACAAACTAGGGCCGACTGTTCCCCAGATTAGGTCATTAATTAATAACCCAACGACCAATGGAATGGACCAACGGCTTAACGTGACTTCCGAACCACGGGCAGTGGCCATCGTGAAAAGTTATGACCACCCCCTGGTTATAGCTCTGAAGTCACGAGATGTTTATTTACTTGTGAACAGGTGCTGCACGTGTCAGTGTTTGTACAGTCGGACGGAACTCTGGCAGCCTCGGTGAAAGTGCAGTCCATGCAAGACGCTCAGTACGCCATCTCTCAGCTACACAGACGCAAAGTTGGCTTCAAGCGCATCTTGATCGCACATGCTCACTCTTCAACTCCGCAGAACCCTCAACACATCAAGTAAACTGCCTTGATTTCATTGCAAATAGTCCATGTGTACATTGGTACATTCAATTTTTTAATACAATTAAAAAACAAACAATACAACATTTTTAAAAGTGCTAGTAATATTTTGTTAAAACTTAAAACATAATTTTTCTGAATTTAGGTTACTATCTTTAACCCAAAAAATGTTCCCCATTCTCTAGGGTAAATTTTATAGCAAAAAAGATATGGTAACATACATTTGTTGTCAAATTGTTTTACAATACCAATGTTTTGACTTTTGAATTAGTACATTACACATTTTTCGTCTTTTAAACTATTCTGTAATTTTTTGTGGATCTTATACTAGGTTTTGTGACTATTTTATCTGTTTTATGTCTTAAAGCAGTCTGAATCCATGTATCAGAGCCAAAGTTTGAACTTGACCATTTTAGGATACTTCATAAGTCTGTACATCAAAGTGGTATGGTAAATTTTTATCTTTAAATCAGCTATTTCATTTCATTAAAAAGGAATGTTTCAAATAGGTTTACAACCTGTAGACAACAATAACCACAAAACCCTTTGTTGATGTAGAAGCTACAAATTCAATCCTACGCATAGACTTATTTCTATTAGACCAATTGAATAGCCTTTTATATCCCTAACTTCTCTTTACTTGTACACTGTAGTTAAGTGAGGAATAAAAATAAATATTGCAAAATATTTATATAAAGTATTACAATGTTGTATGTTTTATTTTGTGGCCAGGAACCAGATCATTTCTCTTCTTTTGGAAATCCCTGGACAAAAGATGCCACTGTTTACGTTCCGAGAGCTGTTCGCCAGCCGTTACCTGACCACTGTCAGTGTGTCGGACTTGTATCGGATGAGAGATGTGTGCATCATTGCTGACGAGAACAACGGGCGAACGATCTCACTGAACCCAGAATATCGCAACACACCCTCGCCCGCGCGTGAGTCAGACCTGCCATTCTGCATGCGTCATAGTCAGCAGCTGGGCGTGGGTGACAAAGGTTGGGCAGAGCAGGAACAACCTAACCTCCCCAATGTGCGAGTCCGTCTCTCCCAGCTGGCCAAGCGAGTCATCAGCCTCGTACAGACACACGACAACTGGCTGCCTCTCGCCAGGTCAGCTACACTCTGAACTGTACTCATCTCACTTAACTGAAGAGCCAGTGGGTAGCCAGGATTTCAGAATGGAGGAGCTACAATAAAATGTTGTGGTTGAGTAATAACTTATAAAGAGTGCGTTTCACTCTTCTTTATTTACTGTTTTCCCCTGCACTGATCAGTTTGTTGATTAATCAGTCCTAGATAATCGAGGTTACACTGTGATTTTGAACCAGATCAATGCTCACTGTCACACAAATTATACAAATTGCTTTACAATCATGCATTTGCTCATGGTCTAAAGATCCTGTCAGAAATTTTAAAAATGCCTTGGCGTCTATGAAGAACCCAGTAATTATTGTAGATATCAATGAATGTTTAGAGACAAAAAGGTTGGTGCCAGGAATTCAGATTGCTTGGAACTTTAATGGGAATCAACAAGTTCTATCTTGAAAGTTGAAAGGCATCTGTTACACTGATTCCACTATTCATGGAATAATGATAATGCAAGTTCCGAAGACTCATTTTTAAAAGACTAAATGAATAGCCTCTTCTTATCGTATTTTCTCTGTACAAGTTTTTGTACCCCATTTTGGACAGAACTGATGTTAACAATCTAAAGATTACTCTGGATGCTAGAAGTTTATTTTTTAACCTGACCTTGTTTTCACCCCAAATTCATACGTTTATCTGACTGCATAGTACATGCTCTCTTTCACTCATCATGAATGTTACAAGCACCTAACTGTCGTCGTCTACTTGTTTCTGAATTAAGTGACTTGTGTTGCAGCGTGATGGACTGTTACGCAGCAGAGTTTGAGCCGCTGGCTGTGATTGAGCACGGAGCCCCGCTGGAACACCTGGTTGCTTGTATCAGTGGAGTAGAGCTTGTGCACACAGGCAGCAATAAGCACATGCGCGTCTGTCCTGTGAGACCACCCGTGGACAACAAGAGTGATGGTAATTAGCATGGGCAGGGGGCAGGCCCGGATTACCCATAAGGCCAACCTAGGCCATGGCCTAGGGCGCAAGTACAAAGTACGACAAATTGCAAGTATGAAGTACTGTACTGTATTTGCTTTTTACACTTTTTGGAATGCCGATCACTGTTATTGTGTGATTTATTTACATTATTATTTAATTTATAAAAATGACTAAAAATTAGTAATGGCTTAAATAGTTCCAAAATAAGCTCTAGAACGAGTGTTAAGGCGGTGGTTCGTGTCACGACCGGAGACCAAGACAGGTGACCGCGATCTATGTATTTGTCATCTAGCTTTGAACGGGCGCTAGTTCGCGCATGCGATAGAGACAGGGGACATGCAGAAGACACCGAGACACTTGTTGATCGCAGTTAGCTGTCTCTAGTCTCGGTTACCAGTCGTGGCGCGAACCGCCATATTAACAGTTAAATATAGCTAAAAACTCCACACACCTCAAACCTCTCAGAACACAAAAGGGGGCATCCTAGAACTTTGGCCTAGGGCGTAAATAGTGGCTAATCCGGGGCTGGCAGTGGGCGTTATCTGTACTGTTCATCAGGGCAGTGACATAACTGAGGAGGGGGGAGTTATGACTGATCTAGCTGGACTTGATGAGAATACTGGAAATTCAAATAACCAATATTCAAATGCTAACAATATCAATTCAAATGATAACACTAGAATACAATGATATAAATTCAACTGGATTGTCTTATTTGAAGAAATCTAACCCTAAATAGCCCTGATAAACTTATCATCAGATGTGAGCTTTGATAATATACACGTTTATCCTCTTCAATAATGTTTCTGTTTTGTAGTGTTTTATGATTTTTTGTCTTATTGTTACCATTATATTTTTCATAGTTGTCTGCTGTATTGGACTTGATTCTCCAAATTGTTATAGTTTTTGTGCAATTTTGTGATGGGACATAAATCCTATAAAATTGCATTTTTGTAAATTGAAAATGAATAATCTGAAAAAAACTTCAGTTGTGTTGAGGGTATAAAAGTTATCTTTATTATGGATTTGCAGAATCTCTGTTGCTGTGCGTGAGTCCCTCCCTGGCTCACCAAGTGAATCTGTTCGCCCGAGAGTTGGTAGACCTGCTGAAGATGCAGCCACATTGCCAGCTGTTGTTTAACAAGTTCATACCGGCCTATCACCACCACTTCGGACGCCAGTGTCGTGTAGCCGACTATGGGTTTACTAAGCTCATAGACCTGCTGGAAACTTTACCTCACGTTACTCAGGTTTGCATCAGTATCATGTATACAACTGACGGTTTTGTACTAACAGTAAAAATAATTCTTAAAATGCTATGGACGGACTTTTTGATTCCAGGACAGAATAGGTACTATGATACGAATAATCGGGACGGGACAAGGCACACTCAGCAAAAATAAATAGTTTTTGAGTCGACAGTAACAGTGTCAAAGTACATTGCGTACTACCATCTCATGATCATAGTTATTTCTGACGGATTACTGTCTGCGATTATAAATGTGGGCACAACAACTATTTGGCTTTTGCAATTGTTATTAAGCACGTTAAAACCCATAATAACGTTATGGACCTCAGTTGTTAAAAAGTATGTGCACACCTTGCTGTTTTCAATCGTTGTTAATTATTCGTGTTTCTAATTCTCCGTGTTTTCAAACATTGCCATGAACTATAATTCTCTATAACTAGAAAAAAAGTCCCATCCCAAAATTGTTTTTTCTTGGCTCTTGCCCAGTTTACTAGGAAATACAATTTCCCAAAAATTCAGGAATTGTCCACCTCTATAAAATACCTAGTTTATGAAAACTGCTTAGAGAGTAATATGAAATAAAACTGATTTGAGAATATGTAGGTGTTGAAGTGGTACTACTGGTTGCTGCTTGTTGTGCAGGTGATGGGTGAGGGGAACAAGCGGGTGGTGACGCTCTCTCACAGAGCTCAGGTGCGCCGCTTCACCTCGGACTTACTGCGCGTACTCAAGTCGCAGACCAACCGTCAACTGCTGGTCACAGAACTGCCGGGACTGTTCGAGCGAGTGTTCAACCGCCCGTTCGACCCAGTGGACTACGGCCTGTGCTTCCTTGAGGACCTGTTGGACGAACTGTCACCGAACATTGTCAACTTGAACGGAGAAGGCTGCGAACTCACCATCGCTCTGCCAAAACGCGAGCAGACTCCTGAAGAGATCGAGAGAACTAAGCAGTTTGCTGGCCAGGTGAAAAAAGAGGGCTTAGATAAAAATAATAGTGAGCCTATTTCCAAAACATTGCCCATTCATAGCAATCTCTCTAACCAAGGGTCTCCTTAGAAAATTATGTTTTTTGCTAGCCGTACACAGTCTTGAACTGCAATAGTGTAGTGTCCCTATAAATACTTTTGATACACAGACTTTTACGATCAATCGTAAACATATTTGGAAGTTAATAAAGTAATAACTTGAGGTCTCTAAGGCCAAGGGGTTTTAATAACAAAATGTGGGTTTCCTTAGTTGTGTTAAATCAAAATATTGTGTATCCTCATACTTAGAAGTTCAAGAAAATGAAGAATGTATAAGCAATGTTTTTTGATTTTCCATTAAAATAGTTTCATTTTCTTCAGGTAATAGAGCTACTAAGCCATACACCACAGTTTTCAATGGAGTTTGCCAAGTTTATTCCTTCCTATCACCATCACTTCGGAACTCAATGCAGAGTCGCTGATTTTGGATTCACAAAACTCATTGAGCTGTTTGAAGCAATTCCAGATATCCTCAAGGTAATGTGAATAAAATAAACCTGGTAACATGTATTTCAATCGTCATATATATCTGTGCCTTTAAAATTTATTATCGGCGTACAACTTTATGTATAAATGAAACGTAAATTATTAACAGTGGTCAGATACTCATTTTTTATAGTCTATAAGAAAGTTATCTTGAAAACTTCTGTTTGACATACTCAAATCTTGGGCCTACATTCTACTTTTTGACAATTTTACTTCAATCAATTTTCAAGCTATAAAAAACTATTAAAAAATATATTTTCAGGTAGAAGATGAGGCCGAAGGTATTCGCAAGGTGAGTCTAACTCTGCCAGAGAAACTAAAGGTTCTGAGTCACCAGATGTTGGAGTTGGTTCTCCCGAGGTATCCCCCTGGCCTCAACCTGGAGAATGTGCAGTCCGCCTACCTCTGGCAGTTCGGCTACGCTCTCAAACCCTCAATCTACGGCTGCAACAACCTCAGTGATCTGTTGAGTCAATTGTCTTCCATCCAGGTGCGTTTGTGAAGACGGCGAGTATTTAGTATAGTATAATACAGTAGAGTCTCGATTATCCGACCTAAACCGGCCGCGGCAAGGTCGGATAAGCGAAAAGGTCGGATAACACGAAATCGGTAAAAACAATACTGAAAATGTGTCAAAGTAATTTTATTTACACATAAGAGTCTTTTAAAATACATATAGCGTACTAAAACAATGTGTACAGTCGGGTAGGAAAGTGCGGTCACCGACTTGTCACCTAGCGCGCGAATACAACGTGTACAGTCGGGTAGGAAAGGAGCTGCATCGTGCAGGAGTTTTCTGCAAAGACTTCTGCGAAGACTCGTGATAAATGACCGATAATACTAATGCTAATGACGGATAACTCGGAAGGTCGGATAACCGAGACTCTACTGTATTTTAGTTTTTAATGAATGTTCTGTTAATTTAGTTACTAAATTGGTTAAAGTAGTGTCTTTCTGTATATTTATATACATTCTTTATTCATGAATCGCTGGTAAAATAGTCTTTGATATAAAATTATAGTTTAGAAAATCTGTGTCATAATGAATAAATGTTAGCAACAGAAAGTAGTATGTCAAGTAGCAGTTAGTTATGCATTGAGAGTAGCAGTCTGATTAAGCATGCTATTTTTATAGTTAAAATATAGTGGTTCTAAGGTTTAAATGTCCTACGGTTACATAATACATTTTAGCTTTGATACATTATAAAAGGCACCATATTACTTCCAATGCTTCTTTAAAAATTTGAGACTAGTATTACACTAAATCTTCTATTTAGGTGGTATATTCCTCCTCTCCTTTCAGTTGTCTTCAGGAGCGACTTTCTTTTTGTGAGCTTTCCTTTGTATACGTTTCTTCTAATAACTGACCATATTACCTTATCCTATAATTATTATTATTACATTAACCCTCACCACAACCCTATACATTTTAAGATGTCTTGAGTTTTCTGTACATTATTTTCACACAAAGTTGATGTGGGTTGTGTTGGCCAGATAACTACAGCTTGTGATGGTACCTCCATGTTGACCCCTGTGGACCAGAGTCCGACTCGTATCCTCAAGCTACGAGTGTTGCGAGTGCTCTGGGAACAGCCGTACTGTCGCATGCCCCTCAACGAGTTCAATCTCGCGTTCCACCAGTACTACCAGTACACGTGTGAACCCCAAGTCCTCAAAGCGGAACTTCAGTCTGTGGTCAAGGTTAGAACTTAGAAGCCTATATTGGAGAAAGTAATAGATTTGATCTAAGGCTAATTTTAAATTTTGTTGTTTTGACATAAAGCGAAAGTTTATAATCATGTTAGAACCCATGTAATGGAGAGAACAGCAACGGCAACTAAAAACATTGCTTAATCTCAGGAGTTAAAGTTTTTCTGCACTTAAAGAGTCTGACTCAAAGGGTAGTTATTGGCACCTAAAGTTCACAATTGTGGTACACTCCATAGACTTAGGAATGGGACCGCTTTCCCAAAAAGTGTTTTGTGATGCCCACAAACCCTAGGTATAATGGCTAATTAATTTAAAAATTGGTGCAAAAAAATACAGTTGTTATTTTTTTTAATCTGCAAAACTTGTCATTCTGTTTTGTAACTGAGGATTATTAAAAGAAGGCAGTTCTGAGTAGTTGAAAATAATATTAATTGAAAGAACTATGAGGTAGTCCTATTAGAAAGGGGTGGAAGTAAGCTGAGATTGTCTGGTAGGTATAGTACAGTCCAAACTCCTATAATTTAAATAAAACTTGCATATGCGTTTTCAATGCTGCCAACCAAGAACGAAATGGAGTGTAGACCCCTTTAACACATCGTAATCTATAGCCTCTTCTCATTGTCAGCTGCTAACGGATGCCCTGTACAGATAACTGACGACACGATTCACCTGAAACCGCTGCAAGTGTTCGCTAGAGACGTGTACCACGTGCTGAACAGCTCGAATGGTCGTCTGCCGCTGGCTGCGTTTGACATTGTCTACCAACGCATGTTCCGCACAACCCTGGTGCCGTCTCAGTTCGGTTGTCACTCCACCCTCGCACTGCTGCAGACTGTGGATCATGTAGTGTCTCTCTCGGGCAGAGGTCCCAAGCGCACTCTCGTCCTCAACTCTGAACTCGCCAGTAAGTTATGTCTGGTCAAGCACTTATGTCTAGTAAGTTGAGGACAAGAGTCATGAACTAATTATTGGAAGAAAATTCCGCCAGAAGTCTGGGGTTTTCTTGGTTAAATCATTGGAGAAATTTTTGCAGGGTTCAATACATTTGCTTTTAGTATGCCATCAAATATTTATACTTAAGAGCAAAACACACATTGTACACTTGGTATAAAAGTGTTGCCAACTTTAAAAAATCTAGAACAATTTTTTCTATCTTCAAACCATCAAAAGAAAAAATTCAATGTAGGCCCAAGTATGGTTAAACCTACAATATAGTCTTAGCTAGTAAAGGTGTAAAATAATATCCTTCTAAAACCATATATTGCTGAAAAAATCAATTTATATACTACAAAGCCATTTCAAAATAAGTAACGAGCTCAGTGCTAACGAGAGGATGATTACAGGTGCAGGGATCTCTTTACCTCCTGGATTTGTCAAGAGTGAAAGCCAAATTGAAAAAGAATTCAATATTCATTCAGGTGAGTAGGAAATCAGGTTGTATACCTTGTTAAATGGTCAACAACCTAAGTTTAAATGATCCAGCAAGATCCCTAAATTCTAACCAGAATGGAGAGCAAGGTAGACAATTTAATGGTGGTGAAATGAGGAAGGCTTGACTTGACTCAATGGGGATCATTGAATTTAAGAATTACTGTCTGTGTTTTGGGTACATAAGAGATTAAATCATTATTTTGATTTGATTATCAACCTGTTGAGAAATACCACTTTTGATTCTCTGAGTAGTGCAGATCCACAACATCTGCACTGCTGCACATGGTAACCTTCCAGGAAGGTTTAAGTTGGTGGTTTGAGGAAGATTTAAAGCGGCAGGTATCACAAAAACATACATTTAAGATAGAAACACATTTCAAAAAAAGTGTCTGATAGTACAGATGGTCAGAAAAAGTTGCTAAAAGGAAAGGAGGAAGCAAGTCTGGGCATGAAAGAAATCCAACTTTTCAAGACGCTTTTCGTACATTACAAGTTTGACTGAGCCTGTATGAGAGTACCTAATAACAAATCATATTATTGTAATAATTCCTCATATTTCCAGATGTGTCAGCTCATCGAGCATGTTCTCAGTCTCTGCTCAAAGGAATTCATTTAAAGGTAACTACGTTATTTAGTTTTGATTTGCTTATAAAACTCTCCACTTCTTGTAAAATTCTCACATGTTCTTGAATTCAGATAAGGCATTTAAATACATTTTGAGGTGAACACATTTTGTATTTTAAATCTGGTTGCATGTTTTGCCACAGATGAATGAAGAGCGAGCTAGACAGGAGACAAGTTGGAATTCAATCTGGGATGGCAAACCCAACCCAAACAACAAAAATAGTCTAAATAATTCAGATCAGGTAAAATTTTAATCATTTCATTGTATTTTTAATTATGTTGTAATGATTTTCAACCCTTAATTGTTTATAACAAAGCCCACTTGTAAGATTTCACCAGTTTATCAACTACCCTGTTTACAGTGTTGAAATCATTAGGTTTCTTGAATTTGAAACGCTTAGAACTATGTCAGACATTTTTCTCTAAAGTGTGATTTTTATGACGGAAACAATACTTGTTTCTTGATATTTAAATCCAGTTTGTGCATTTTAATTTCCTCAGCATCAGACTAATTTACGTCTAGTTGTAGAGCCGGTTTTCAAATTCAACATGCATCTTGGTAGCAGAATAATATTTTTGTCTGTTTGTTTTGATCGACAGAACATTTGTAGCTAGTTATTGATGTTGGTTCACAGGAGACTACAGTAGTCAACCTGCCGGAGCCACGCACCCCGCCCAGCAAGGAAGAGTGTATGGCTCTGCTCTCGCCCGCCAAGTTCCTCCTCCCTGCCCACGCCTTCCCCTTTCACCCCTCCTCCCCCGACCCTTCCCAGCTGCCCAAACCTGGTTGCTTTAATCTCACTCAGGTAAGTTAACTCACAGACCTTCCTTCACTTTCAATCTGTTGTTAGTGTATATAAGATCCCTACTTTAGAAGAGAAAAGTAGATCTTGTAAGTATTAAATGGTGCTTACATCCAGGGTTGTCTAATGCAACTACAGTGACGCATGTGCTATTAATATGGTGTTTTTACTTTTTGGGTGCAAAATTATACTTTTATCTGTAAAAAATTAGTATTATTACACTAATTCAGGCAGCTACTTTTTAAAACCTTTTAATTTCAAAACAGGTGAATCAAGAAACAGATGAAGGAGTCAACCAATCCGAGAATGATATAGATGCTAATGAACAAGCAAAAAGTAAGTCTTTAACATTGTAGACAATAACTTACCTTTTCATTTGGGCTTTCAACAGGGTGATGGATGCAATCATTCATTGATTTGGTTTTTGTGAAGTTAAAGTTTAACAAGCACTCAGCAGCATTCACTCCATCACAGTTTCAATGTACAATAGAACCCCTCATATCCGACCTAGTCTGTACGCTTTACCATGACTCGCCGGCCACTCGACATCGCGGGCCTGTCGGAACATGATAGTGACTCATCTGTTCTACGCTCTAGCCTCAGTTTCATTCCCATTAAGGTCAAATGTGAGGGGTTTGTACCAAAGATATATAGTTTGTCCCTATATAGTTGGGCTGATTGACAGAAGAACCAGCTAGCTGTCACTACAGATTAAAGGGGGGTGCCTCTAATAGCGGTTTCAGTCTAAATAATGGAAAGTTATTTAGAATTAAAAACTAAATCAAAATAACATAATTTAATTTTCCTTTTAAAAATAAAACAAATAAGGACAGTATCCTTTAAGTCAGTCCTTTGTTTAAATAAGTATTCCTATTGTTATTCTCAAAATATATCAAGCTTTTAATCGTTTTATAACTATCTTTTGGTGTATTTTGTTTTATAACATTTGTCCACGGAAATCCTCAGAGTATTACAAAATTTTCATCCTGCTCTAAATTCTAAAATTCCATCCTCTTTACCCCTAAATTACTCACCGTGAAAGAACTGAGTTTGATGTTCTGGTGTTGCAGGAAAACTTCGTTTGGCAGCACACTTTCCCTCATCCATTTAACATGTAGTCAAGTTGGATCTTCTCATTCCGAAGCAAATTCCAAGATTTGCTATGTACTTCGCATGTTCTGTGTATAATCTGTACTCTGATTCTTATTCATAACACTATTGCCAAAGGTATTCTGTTAACATTTTTCTATAGTTTTAGCATCAATGTTATTATATTTTAGTATTATTTATTAAGGCTTCATTTAAAGAGGGCTTATTTTAATTTTATTACAATATTTATTGCTTAATTTTATCTATTCTGCAAGCTGTATTGAACGCTAGTATACTTTTAATTATTGAATTGTTTTATAATTATTGAATATCTGATGGATTAGTTGTTTTTAATGAAGATGGTTTTATAGAAGGTTTGGATATGATGGTACAATGTTTTATTAAGTATTACTTTTATGGTTTGATACTATCCAGTCTAATATAAACAGGAATCACATTTAACCTTACTAACATAGTATTTATTTCTCTAGCTATTATGTTTTTATAATAAGAATGAATGTTGCCAAAATTGTGCATGAGTTTAAAATGGTGCTTTCCTTATCAAATGTTTTGAAAATAAAGGTAATTTTGTTTCACTTTGAATTAATCTCTTGTTCCTACTAGGTAATATGCTAAATATTTAACAGTACAGTCTGTGTTTTTTAATAATTTGTATTTTATATTAGGCATTTAGTTTATTTTGTTTAGTAATTTTAAACCATTTTCAACTTTTTTCAGAGATATTTGATAAAGCATGATAAACAATTTTTAGCCTAATAATAGAGCTAATGTGTTAGTTTTTATATGAAATAACAGTAAAACTCTTTGTTAAATATGAACATTACATTTGAATTTAATCAAGGGCAGATGTAAGGGTTAACCCCATTACAATTTTCAAAGAGCCTTAAAGTTTTCTATTAGGTCTACACTTAGCACAAATTTGAGATAACTTCAAGGCAAATACAATTTAAAATAACTTAAAACTTCTAAATGTCATAACAAAATTTCACTAAAAAATTCAACTAAAGATTTGTTATTGTTTATATTTTTCAAATACATTTGTTTTGTTAAACCGCTAAATAAAAACAGGAAAGATAAAGTAGGATTCTCCTTGTCGAAGTTTCCAGTATAAGTTTTAACGACACCTAGATTATTAAAAATCACGTTCTATGAATTCAATTCATCTAAAATGCCTTTTCGGATGCTATAAATAGGCTTTATAAACCAGGCCCTTAGAATTATATACTGTGCTCTATAGTAAGATGTGATACCATTGTGATAAAACATGTACCTGCAAATTTTATAATCTTCAAGTATACACATTTAGAATATTTTTGATAACTTATATTCCTTATTTTTAAGAGTGTGTAGCATTTTTTTATTTAAAGCCTAAAGCCAAAGATGAGTACAAACACTTTAGCTGTAGTATTTTTTACCTTTATTATAAACTATTGAAAGCACTTACTACATGGAAATATGTTTCATTTATATCCTTGTTGCCTTAACCCTAGAACGTAAGACACATTTACTGGTAGTACCAACTAAAGTCTGTAAATGGTTGTGCAAGTAATTGGAATAATTCACAAACTACAGCGAGAGATCTTAGCTTATATTCCTGCTAATAAATGAGCCTACAAGAAACCTGAGTGGCACAACACCACTATTGGTAACTTCTAACGAGAATCAAGGGAATTAAACCATTTGTGAAAATAATTTGACTAAACATTTTTATACAAAGCTCTTTTAAGAGCCTTTTTAGTTGTTAAAATTTACATATTTTACATACAAATGTAGACAAAATTCACAGAATGTCACCAACATTGATTGAAGTAGACTTCAGCCGATCGGGTTGTTTGCTCCTCTCAGCGTAAGATAACCACTGATTATGTCACTCGGCAGATTTCTTATCGTACTGAACTCGTCGGCTGCCGCATAGTATAACTTTGTTTGTGGGTCTGTGTACTTTGCCTGTAAAAGACAAAACAATCGATACTTTGTAGTTTGTAGCCAGGGCCTGTATTTTGTTGTATATTTCTGGTTTTTTATTCACACCGTATTTAAAATATGTGTTTTAATGCTAAATACTTGAAAATATTTGTTTAAAGTGCCCTCCTTCAAGCAAAGCCAAACAGCGTGTTAAGACAGTCGGTATTAAGCTAGCGCATTACAAACTGCTCAAGCTATTCTGGTGCAAAGACATTTTGGCAATAAATCTTGAAACTATATAATCTAAACTATTGTTCAGGCTTCAAACATCTAGTGTAATTTTAAACACTAAATCACTATTTACATCCACTATGTTGAAAAAAAAATGCATTTGGAATATTTTCGACATTAGTTGTTTGACCCAACTACAAAGTATCTTTTTGCCAAATTTCAAGTTAGTGCTAAAAATTTGACAAACAAATGAAGAGCTAAACGGTTGACTGTATAAGTTGAAATAGAGACCTTGCTTTACTTGGTCAATGTTATGTTGTTTTGAAATGCATGTGTTCCAAACGTTTGTTTGTGTAGAAAAGGGTCTAAAGCTCCAGGTTATAAGTCAGAGGGTCCTTGTGTTTCAGTGGTCTAATCCTGAGTTGATTGTAAAACATTCAAACTCACCGGTAAACCAGACATGTCAGAATACTTCTTCGGAGGAAGCAAAGAAGGCGGGGCACTTATTGAGCTGTCTGAAACAAAAATGAAAACTTGATTTGATACGCTTCTGATTTCTTAGACACTTCTCAAGTAGCAACAAAACTAATTCCAAAGGCGCTTAAGAACTGTCAAAAATAGTTTTGATTGTCTAGGCATTTTACAACACAGACGATTTTTCGGAACCTGGGAGACTGACTGATTGGATAACTGACTAATGGTTAGGTAAATGTAGTGAAGGGACGATTGTGTGCAAAGAATTGCACGCTCCTTTCAGTTTGGCTTAAGATAATTTTCTATCCCACTCTTTTAAAGAGACCCGTTCCATGAACATCCATACAAAGACCAGCAATGTCTAGGCTGTGGAGTTCAACCTAATTACACTAGGTCTAATTACTTCCTACACTTAGGTTACTTTGCAATACGTTTGTTGCTTCGTTTCATAGCTATTGGGAATGGGACTGAAATAGGAAGAGATGCTACTAACTTCGAGTGATGAAACAATAATTTATCTATCACATACAATCAGACTAAGGGCTAATTTTTCTCCCTTATTGGGCCCCCAGTTTTAGTTAAGTTTTAATTTTTGTTTAGTACTTACATGTGACTGCGTTTGGAGGCCATGGCAAGGATTTTTCTTGAGCAACAATTTGTTTTAGAGTTTTGTAGGTCTTTTTCCTGCTAACTGATCTGCTGTGCTGAAAAATCATAAGTAAATTCAATTTAAATAAAAAAAGTTACAATAGTTGAAAATAAGTCAAGTAAATATGAAAAATAAAACTCATATACATTATTTTTACTATATTAGTCACACTAGGCTAGTTTACAAAACAGCTATCAAAGTAGCGGGTACTAAGTATACTATTGTACCACAAGTAACCTAGTCATAGGCTTAAATCAGACTTAAGTACTGACAATTATTCATTTATTAATAGTTAGCATATACCTGAAAGTTTGGATCTTTGAATGTGAACTTCTTTTCTTCTTTGATATCAATATCAGAAGTATCCATGATAGAAATGTTACTACTTCCCACATTGCATGAAGATGAAGGAACTTGTATTACCAAACCAATGTTTTCTGCCGTTAGACCAACCTAAAATAATGTTTAAAAGTCGGAAATGTGCATATAACAATACAATAATTTAGCCGTGCAATGTCAAAAAATCAGTTGTGCAAGATGCCTATATAAGCCAAAAAAAGTAAACGGTACAGATAAAAAGTGGCGGTAGTCGGCTGAAGACTGAGAAATAAAAGTGAAAATTACGGAGAGGTAGCCTAGCTAGGAGACAGAGGTGAAATCATTATCGCTAAAACATCCTGGATAGCCCTCAGCTTCCCTCTTGCATTAAGCTGCTCACTGTGTGCACAGTGGGTTTTAGTTCTGACTTGATAAGAAAAGCTGCACTAGAGCTACAACTCCACCTGACACATGCCGCTCGCTCATCCTGGTAGCCATACAAATGGTCTGATTTATTTGGTGTACTATAAACTTACAATGGACAGAAAATACAAAGCCCTAAAAGAAACAACAGTGTGCAAAATAGCTAAATTATATTATTTTACCCAAGGAAATCGTTATGAGAGTGTACCTAGCCTAGTCCGAGTTCTAAAATGTAAATATAACCTTGCCTACCTCGTCAGACATAATTACTGACATTATATTTATAAGTATGTTTCCTAAATAAAACAAAAACTATTTCAACTAAATTTCAATCAAAACGTAACACAAAACTGAACTATTAAATTAGCTTGTGCATGTTTAGTGAATTTGAAAGGCAACAGTGAAAAGTGTAAACAAACCCACAAACTGACAGAACACAAAGTGACAGAAAGTGATAGAAAAAGCTAAGAGCTCTTAAGTAAATATAACCTCGTTTATAACGTATAAAAAAATAAAATAGAAAATTCACATTATGAGTTTTGACGATAGTACAAGGGTCTTATATTTAGTTGCCTACTTCACATTTATTATAATGCATTACTATATTGCGCCATCAATGTAAAACGTGTATATTACACAAGTTACAATAAGGGATATATAAGAGTTTGTGTTTGTTTAAGCCTGGGTCTCTTTCGCTCAGTTTCTGGACTATGGAAGTGCATTAAATCTATACTGTATATACCTAATATTTAAAGTTAATGGTATGTGGTTGTGGGAGAAAGTTATAAGAGGATGCAAAATGAGCAGGTAAAGTCGACCAGTAAGTCAAACCAGCTATGATAAGAAAGTTAGATCATAGAAAGTTATAAACTTTCTACATTCCCTCATTTTTTGTTTTGAAGAGAATCCGAGTCAACCGAGTACAATACCAAAATCCATCCCGAACTGCGGTTGTCATGTGCGTCTCACTGCGGAGTGCACACCGAACTCCCGTAAGCCAATCTGCACTTTGCACGGTAAGGCAACCGCGCTTGGCGACGGATTCGATAACTAAACTTACCCTATCCTATTCGATCTCTGTAGACGATATATTCCATGTGATACGACCTTCTACTAAGCGCGGGGCTATCCGGTGCACACCTGCCATCATTGTTCAAACAGAAACAGTAAATAGTGCTGTTGGAAGGCCCAGTCGGTTCCAAGCTAAACCAGGGCTTCTAAAAGCCATAATACACAGTATGGTTGTAAAATCTCTGTTTTATTTTTGATCATGTTCACAATTTACATTAGAAGATGTCTCCAATTCACAGGTGTAGGTGACGTCAGTGATTGGGATGGTTCGTATGCAAGTTTCTATAACTGCTTCTATGTAGCCAAAAATTTATTTTAGATTGTCATGTTAATAAAATCTTGTTCGGGTTATTTTTCCAGACATTCAGTGACGAGGGTGCCAATATAAAGCTATTCACATGTCTTTCGTTCAAGGAGGGCCCGAGGATGTGTCCAGGTAAATAAATGCCCGTAGTTTTTCTATTTTTACCCGGATTTAAAAAATATTTTAGCATTTACCTGGACAACAATATAATTTCCACGTAAGTTAATATTTTTGTCACTTGGGTATCACCTCAGAGGTTTCTAGAAGGCTACGTATAAAAAATCGATTATAAAAAGATTAACCCTTATATTTTTGTACACGATTGATTAGTTAATTACTTGATGTGTTCGCCATTCTTGGGCGGAGGGGATGACCATCTTAGGCAGAGAACTGGTGTCTTCCTCTTTCTGGTATCTGGGAAGGCGAGGATTAGGAACTTAGAATTTTAGGGGCTCTGCTAGGCACCTAGGTTGTTATTGAATGTAGGTTAAAAATTTGTGACTAGAAAGATTATTCTTAAATTTTTATTATATACTTTTGAGATTGTTGTGGGAAGTTACGTACATAGACTTGTCCGAATATACTCAGAGTTTGTTTTGATTTTCTTTAACAAAGTACACGTGTTATTTAGGATTTATAGTGTGATTAACTAAGGTACCTGAAAATTGTATTTTAGAGTTGTATCCTACATGTTGCTTCTAATTCGTAGTTTTGGTATAAATAAACTAGTACAAAATATTAAGAATTAATTTGACGTGTAACCAAAACTTGGTGTTTATCAAAAACCCACGACTACTACTTTACTTAATAAAGTTATATATTTACCTTTACATTTGGGCAAAGGTATTGGCTGTATGACGGCTGAAAATGGATCAGGTATCAAGTCAGTATCAAATAAAGCTGTTGGTATATAGCTAACATCGTGTACCAGTACAGGATACCCTACATTCATATAAACTGATTTTCATATTGCCAATAGATTCAGTCCACACCTTCCAAGTCAACCTGTTAAAGTTAGCCTCCATTCATGGTTAAACGCGTCTTAAATTTAATTACCTATATTTCAATTCAGAACCATAAACAAAATCGTTATGAATTCAATCAAAATTTTAAATTAAAGCTCCAAATATTCCAATAATAAACTTGTAATTAGCCTGAGGCCTTTCAAACACCAAGTTATCGTCAATATTATTGAATATTCGAAGCTTTAATTTAAAATTGTGTAATTTTCAATAAAATCGAGCTTTTTAAACCAAGAATTCAATCACTAACAAAATATTTATAGTTCATGGCCTTTCGTGCAATAAGATCATGGACATGCCGAAACAGACAAGGGGTGGAGAAATGAGTGTATTTTATAGTGTTTAGACTAAGTAGCGTGAAGAGTGGCCCCTCTCCCTCCCCCTTGATGGACGTCTTCCTCCCACTATTTCCATCAACAAATAAATGACACTTTTTGTAAAACAAGGCGGCACATTTAAGTGTTGACAGTAGTTTGCTAGAAAACCAGCTCCCGCACTTAACCGACTGTCTGTCTAATGTCTCGTCTGCTGCTGTGTGAAGTCAGTCGTGTGCAAATCACACCATCGTTGAATTATTTAATATGGAATTACAGAGTTTAAACTATTATTGCGGACATTTTCCATCGTTAGTGAGCAAGATGATCACGATGTTTCGGGATCTGCAATCTGATCCCGTCTTCAGGTGAAAAGTAACCTAAAGCATAACACAGAACATTAGAAAACGAGGTAAAGTAATCAGCGATTGTTTGAAACTAAAAGTAAGAATTGTTTGAACACAAAGTAATATTATACTTTTATGCAAACTGATATTTGCACTGGAATAATATATGCACGCTTGTCACATTTTGAGAACAATTTTAAACTGTGAAGACGGATTTGTGTTGACAGCTAACTGGTGAGGTTTGACATATATCTTGGTAGGTTCAAGTCCAACAGATTTCTGTTGTTTTATTTTTTACTGTCGGGATTTAACTTAGATTTTAACTCAACTTTAAACTGTGGAAAACTTTTTTTCTGAACATAAAATACTTAGATACAAGTAAGTGGTGAGATTGCCTTTTATAAAAACTGCGATAATAACCGAAAATCAGTTTAACCTTTTTCATAACTCGTACTTTTTTCATTTTTAATGGTTTGACTGAAAACAAGTTAAACACTCACAAGATTTTCAGCGTGAATTTAGGGTTTACAGAGACATATAACTACTTTCCTGTGGGTCATGTCTTTCTTGTACCCTTTTCAGTGTCCCCTTATCAATACACCAGCTCCGTCTTCCATAAAGCCCCAACCACAATTTCTTAAAACTCAATATAGTTAAACAGTTATACGTGTACAAAACATACGAGCTATAGTAAAGTTCTAGCTGAACAATTCACTAAAGTAATTGAACTGTTCTTTAGTTTTTTGTCTGTAAAATGTTATTTTATCTTTATTTGCTCATTTCACATCAAGCCTACTTAGTGTTGCTTTTCAAATTTGAACCAACAACCCTTGCAGGAAGCTTCCTCTGGAAGGATTAATACCTGAATCGTTAAAAGAGGTTGTACAGCCATTAGACTTAAAAATTATAAATGACTCCTCAAAGGCCCTCTGAAGCAATATGTTGTCGGATTTATTTCCTCCATCAGGTCACGGACAGGAAGTGGTCCCTGGGGTCTATCACGTTGCAAAGCCGCGGAACGTGACTCCCAGAAGCTTCGGGAGGAGCTCTTCACTTCCTCTGCTCGACAGCTGATCCTCCCCTCGATCCATCCCCATGTATCGGCTGTCCAAAAGGACCATCCCTCAACTTTCATTACTTAAAATATTGATGAAATCCACAATTGTTAAAAAACCTAAGGGAGTCTATGAACTATTATGGAAGGATTGGAAGGAATTTCAATTGCCCTCTTGGAGTTACTTGCTCCCAAAATGATTCACTGAACGGTAGTTTATGAACGTTTGCACTCTTATGAACGTTTCCCTCCCAGGAGCGGAAAGGGAAATCAACTTCTCAACAAGACAAATAGTGGCATATTGCCTAAGAAATTTAAAACTTGTTTAAGAACATTTTTATGGAGCAAAATGTTGATAGAAAGAGTTTATAACACACGCCAAGTGTGACCAACCTACTAACGGCGAGGGAGGTGATTCAATGTTGTGAATTCAATGTGATTGAATGTTGAGTAAGTTAAATGCATGTTTGGGAGTTACTTCGTTGCGAGGGTAATTAAACACTATATCGTAATTATGACAATTTGCATGCACTTCCTGAAAACATTTTAATGCAATCAACTGTGTACGTATCAACGGATTCAAGAGCACACCGAGTGACTGAAAAGTCCCGTCCACTTTCAACAGACGAGTATTCTACAATACAAGACAGGTTTTCTTCGTAAATGACAACACTCTCCTGTAAGGTAGTCAGATCAACCCCTTGGAATCTTTTTAGGAGCTTTTTAAGATCCAAGTAACTTAAGAACAAAGTCTGTACATACCTCACCACCGTGCAACTCGATTGCACAAACCAAAAATGACCCAAACCATACCAGAAGCTCAGCTATCGTTAGTTTAGACGGTTATCAGCTGGCATATTAAGCAATTCAGCTAAGTGTCAAGAGCTGTCACTGTTGGTTTGCGCGGGAAAACAGTTACTTGACGTGTGAGAGACAGAGATGGAGACTTGGAGGTCGCTATTTCTCTCTGTCTGTCAAGAGGGATAAATCTGCAGTTCTGACGAGAGAAGCAGTTCGCGCATATGTCACCAGGAGCGCTGGAGCGTGGGTGGTCCAGTCTTGCCAACATGACGTATTCGTGGGGGTGGATTATCTGGATTGCGGAAGTCTAGAGATATATAGTCACAGTTTTCAAATGTGCAGCTGAATATACAGGGTTATTAAAAAAAGAATATCTTACTTTCAGATAACTCTATTTAATGTATTATTACTTAGATTTACATAAACTAAATACTAGTAAAAAGCACGTTTCAAAGTTAGTCTTTCATGCCACACTTCTATAAACGCTCGACATGTCCTCCCCTGACTGTTCGGCAAAAATCTAGCCGATAATAAAACTTTTCCCACACATCACGAAGAAAATATTGATTTATGGTATTAACTGCAGCTCTGATACGGATCTTCAGGTCAGCTAGATTTCTTGGCAGAAGATAAACGTAAACCTTTTCCTTAACACAGCCCCACAGGAAAAAGTCACGACGAAATTACGAATCTACGACGAAACTCTCGTCGAACTGAACTGGCTGGATTTTAGAACATTCAAGAACGAAAAACAACTTGTGTTGAAGGGCAGCCATCTTGTTGATGAACTGTCAACTTATGTATATACAACTTTGGAACTTCTTCTTTTCAACCGTATGTAAATTATTTATGTAGCACTTATACTATAAAAGTTACAGAAGAATGAAAGTAGGACATTCTTTTTGAATAACCCTGTATGTTAACTGTCTTGTAGTTTTTACACAAGATTTTGATCTAAGAATGTCCGGGGTTTCGTTGAAGTATTTTATTTCTTGTTTATTTATGCGTTTGTATGTTAACTGACCGTCTTACGGCCGTGACGGCGAGTTTTGTTTTTACACAAGATTTTGATCTAAGAATGTCCGGGGTTTCGTTGAAGTATTTTATTTCTTGTTTATTTATGCGTTTATTATTCCTTGTAACATGATTCCTATGACAGTTTGTCGTCTTCTATTATAGCTAACGAGTAACGAACATATTTATTTTCTTGTATATACACATTTCCTCATACAAGCAAGTCCATGCTGCCTTAAAACTATGGTTTCCTAGAAAGCGGCAAACCCTACTTTACGACATTTTAATATGATGGTGAACTGTTGTTTTCAATGTAATCATATTATGATTTATGACCGTGTTTTCTTAGAGAGCGGTGTGCACTTCCATATGACTGCATTGAATACAAAACTCGCCGTCATATTACGGCTGTAAAAAAGCGGTCACCGTTTCCTAACTACTATTTTAAGTGGCACTTTCAACTTTTCATTATTTTTAGCCGTGTACATTAAAATTTCTTTAATATATGGGTCGCTATTACAAGCGTAAAAATTATCGCACAGCTCTCGTATTAATAGCCTTTTATTGTGAAACCAAAAATGTAACTTTAGTCACAATCGGTTGAAAAAATGTAATGATTTTTCTGGTATTCGGATTACTGAACTTCATTATAATAAATAGGTAAATTATTTTATGAGCCTGGTATAGTAATCCTAAACGTTGCTGAAGTCCGACATATACGTTTCAACCCTTCATATTGGAGGTCATCTTCAAGAACTTAAAGACGTAAAATCATGGTAGTACATAACTATTATAATCACCGTGAAGTATTTTTTACTTCAAAATATTATATCAGAATAATCATATTTGTGATTTTGACGACCTTCACTGCGATTATAACTATGTACTACCAGTCGTTTTTACGTCTTCGTGTGCCTGAAGATGACCACCAATATGAAGGGTTGAAACGTATACGTCGAAATTCAGCAAGTTTGGGATTACTATGATGGTCTTCTAAAGTAATTAACCTATTTATTGTCTTAAAAACCTTTTGTTGAATAATCAAACTTATCAAAGATAATACTGCAAGCACTAAAGGAATAACTATATCCTATGACCTATGGAAATTCGCCAACAATGCTCGTCTTGTTTTAAATATTGAATTTCGGAATAGTTGGCTCAGACACGTGGTTGGAGATGATGAGTGGATAGACATGAACTTGTTGAGTGGTGTGAACTAGGAACAGGCGGAGTCGATGTGATTCATCTACAAGTATTTGGCACTCTGTTCTACTCGCACAATGTCATCAAGGCGACTCTTGGCGTGCTTGGGTATTTATTCGTTATTGGAGAGTTACATGCTTCAGTTAAGACTTGGTAGGCAATAGCTTGACATATCTGCGTATCCTACTTCATTAGCGGTCTGCGTCAGCGGACCCTGGCGGGTTAGTATTGTGAGCGACTCTGAAACCAAACACTAGTAGTGCGGGTTCGATCTCCACAGTCATCATTGTCAATTTCATTCCGGCTTCCCTCTATTTAAGGGTCCTTCTCCGTGGTCACCGCAGAGAAAGGCGGAATTCGTCCGCCCAAGGAACACATGACACCGCGCACGTAACAACGGGCCTTCTTTCAACTGATGCAGCCTAACTGTCTAACCCTCCGCTTGCAAGAGTTTTGTAGAAAGTATATAGCGCTCTTTTATGAAGGTTAAATTAGGATATGTTAAATTTTATGGAAAGAGAAAGAGTTAATATGCGTTTGCCTGTGATTAGAATTTTGATAAACCTGTTTTTAGCTTTTAAATAAAGTCTTAAAACACTCTATATTTTTTAACTTTAACCGTTATTAGCATAAAAACTAAAAGCCATTTTGAACAACGAACTACAGGCAAACCTAGATAATATGTTTCAGAGTAGTTTTGTCAAAATAGCATCAATAATACTAAAGTCTCCATTTTATTTCCCGCAAACCTCTGCAACGACGCTCTACCAAGCAGCTGAGGCGGACCTTTAAGGTCTTCACTTTCCTTCCTCTGTACATCTCTGAGCCACAACTTTATGAATTCCTGGTTGGTCAGCAGACACCGGACCTGTCTTCAATCAAGCAATGCAAGAAGACCGAAGGCCGAGAATAGTGTCTCTGGACTCACGGTACATTGCCTCTCCTCCGACTAAACGTTGCACGCCTAACGATCTGCCCACTATTTATACTCTCTAGATGTGTGGAATTGATTAAACCCCCCACTTCCTTTCTTTGAACCCGCTCACTGTTGTATTTTTGTTTAACAAAGTCGCTACTGTTTACGTTTGTCAGTTGTAAATTAACAGTCATTTGTAACCTGCTGCGGTGTCCACGGCTGGATACGTCACGTTCCGTGATCTCTTTACGCGGGGTTGGAGAAATGATATGTTTACTGCCATGAAGGTGGGATTCAGTTCTTTGTAGGCCTACTACTGGAGTGAAATAGTTAAATGTCGTTTTATTCGAAGAGGCAAAACCACTGAATATTAATTCGCTTTGGTATATTGCTTTCTAAGCTAGCTGTTATAAAATTAACGGGGGGAAAAAGAAGGGGAAAAATTGCTTGGTGGTGGGTGACTGGTCAGCTTGCGTTGATTACTTTTAGGCTAGCTATTTTATTATCAGATTCCGGATCCCGAAACGTCGTATCCTTTTTGTTCAATCAAAAACTATGGAAAAAGTCCGTGATTATGTTTTAACTTCAGTTCAAATCACGTTATTGTCGACACAACATCGACAAAAACTAATGGAATTTTCTATACAACATTAAGCTTGCATTTGATATTTAAATATGTGTGTTTCTACTTTGCAATGTTTTATGTTATTTTGACTTGTTGGGCCATGTGTGGAACTCTTGGTTTTTGTCAAAGGACGGTGGAGTTAGGGAGAAGTATATTAAGCAAATGACCCTTGTCACAGGTAATGGGGTAGGCGGGGGAGGGATGTTTCATCTGCCGACAGAAGAACCCCCTTCCCGCCTCCGGACATGACATGGTCCATGACAACCCCCTGGCCTCCAGCCTCACCTCACTTCCGCATCTGGCCGAGAAGTACTCTGTTCACAGACAATAGAACTCTTTACAGACGTTCATTATTTAGTTGAATGTAAATGGTTAGTTCAATCAGAGCAAAATTTGACAGAATCAAAAATATGCTTCAAAACTCGTATTGACTCCTTGGAGACAATTGAAACCAGTAATCTAGTCAGCTACAGTAAAATGTAGCGGGACAAATACAGTATGTTCAAGTCTTCAACACTACAGAAGATCATGAGCGATAAAAAAGGTAAAGTTTGTCTTGTTTAACAAAGTCCTCTCTACCCCTCAACCTCAACCTTTACCTAGCGTCACCGTATAGTCACATTACAAATTGTAAGTGGTGACTGCGGGGATCGAACGCGTGCCAGCGGAGTGATGAGCTCCGGAGTCGCGCGCGATACCAATCCGAGATACACGCATTAGTTAGTCCGATTTTCTTGGTGTCGATCCGGATTCCGGGTATATCCAAACATTTATTTGTAAATGAAAACATTGCTTAGTCTACGATCCAAAAAGTTACATACTTTAATTTTTTAAAGGAAATAACGCATGACTAGCAACTAGCTACACGAGTAGTAAAACAAAACAAAATAAAGTTCAGAAAATGATAACAACAGCGTGATGAGAATCAATTCACAATACACAATTCGACAGTTTTATTGTTAAAGCTAAGAAACAATACTTAGGAGTCTTAATAAAACAAAACAAGGTCTCGTGTTCAAACAGAAATATTTGAAAGCTGACGTGTTTTACATTTATTATCCTGAGAACAACTTCCTTTTCGAAACATTGAATACAGTAAAAACGACCTCTTATAACAGATGGGTCGGAATTAACCTTTTTTATTTCCACAAGATCTATCAATCCTCATTCCTAAGAAACCCAGGTGCATTTTCCAACGCCCGAATGCTAATCCATGCTATGAGGTAATCACAGATTAAAAAAAACTTAACACTTAGGCTTTCGCGGCCGGTGTCCCAACTGTAATCTAGTTCTTCCAGTTCACACCGCGTCAAAAAATCATTACAATTAGCTTGAAATGTTTCGGTCTCGCTGTGAGTTCGATCTTCGATTATCATCAATGGCTGATAATAACTTCAACAAAGAAGACAGAAATCAGACAGACAGCGTAAACTTTCAATGAGGACAGTTGGCATCCCTGCTCCAATGAACGGTTGGCAGCCCTGTCACGAATAGGATAATATAAAGCACGAATCTCAATTTTGGCCAATCAGTGACCTGTTACTGAATATGGTACTCCACAGCGAGACCGAAATATGTATGAACCGAACCCTATTGTAATAACGTTTTGGAGTGGTGTGAACAATACAAAAAAGGAAAGTAAGGTATTTGTCTTGTTTAACGAAGTGAAGAACTACAAAGTGAACCGGAAGAACTAGATCACAGATTAAAATACTCAGTTACTAAATACTGTACTACTAGGGCAGCCAGTAAAAGGCGGGCCGGGCTTGACCATTTGCCTCTAAAAGTTACTGTTCTCAAGCTTTTGATCATTTAATGCACAGCTTACTCATGCTTGGGACAGTTATGACTGCAAATACTGCACAAGCTGTCGCCACTATTCATTCATGTACAACTTCGCTACTCGCTTGTGTCATTTCTTTGCAGCTGTTTAAAACTAATAATCTGTAGACTTAACGCATCTATTGTTTAAACTACCAACCGCCTCGGCAGGAGTACCACATTGGTTCATAATTGCTCAAAATAATTTTATGACAACGCAGTAGTGTATGTTTACAATAGACTGTTCTTCAAATTAAAAAAAACATGAATGTAAAATTTTAACTTTTCCGTTTGAAGGAAGTTTGTTATTTTTTTAAGTATATTCTCTGGGATTAATATTTAGGGATTCTGGCTTTAGATCAAGAGCACCACTAAACATAGGGCTGTCCTTTAATAACGGGGAAGTTTATTCCTACGTGAGGGTTCATTAATACTATAGTCAAAAAACATCTTGTTGATTTATTGTATTATTAAAGCGGCTCAAATAGTCTCAGTGATCATCTGATGATATCCGCATCAACTCCCACCATCGATTAGACATATCAGACCAACACCTGCGTGGTTCGGAAGTCACGTTAAGCCGTTGGTTCTTGTCTTTCCACTGGTCATTGGGCTATTAATTAGTGACCCATTCTAAGGAAGAGTCGGCCTTAGTTTGTAACAAGACTACACCTCATAACTCATTACTACGACTCATCACACTCATCCTTCATCTCAAATTTGCCTTAAAATACCCTCATGAGAGTGGTCGGCATCTCAAGTATTGATATATAGTGTGATATAAACCGTTAGATGTCATGCAAACCTTAACTATTTTAATAGCTAAATCCTTCCAAACCTTCTGATATCAATGTCCCAGCAATTGGACATACAAATTTGTTTTAAAACATCTTGTTTACTTGCCTAGTAAATCAATGCAATCTCACACCGCTCATAAAGAACCTCAACATTTACTGACATATCATTACTACCCGGTAAAAAGATTGAAATATTTAAATGTGGGAAGAAAATCTCAGCCGAGAGGTAATATAGCAAACAAATATTTTCATACGTTGCACTTTTTTAAAATCAAACAACCATTGTGTGTAAAATATTCTTCTGTTTGTTTCTTGATACTCATATGTTTAAGAGAGAACGGAAATAAAATTATTGCAAATTATTACTAATAACTCTACTAAGCTGAAGAAGGAAGTACACTCGTCTATCATTTTCTGATGTTTGGGAACGACATCAGACTTAACGGCCAGTTAGAGTTAAAAGCAAAATGTAATTAGATATGTTCTGTGAAGACTTGTACCACATTATCCAAGCACATTCGGTGGAAACACAGCACTTTGTAGTGTGTTTATATCTGGGGACATCAAGCGTATCTATGTGTGTGTGTGCGTGTGTATCTGTCAGCTGTTTAGAGGTTGTTGCCAGCTGATTTGTGACGGATTAGCTTTATTGCAGCGAGTCCTCCATTCAGTGCAACACAACTACACAAATCGACAACACACATATTTTGTTTGTCTTGTATCTTTTAATATAGAAGATAACTTTGAGACTATATGCGACGTTTTGAAGTAGATACAAAAATAAAAGTTTTGCACCCTTAAAATTGTATAACAAACTTACAGACATATTAAAGCAAGAAGACACATTAATGTTTCGTATGAAAATTAAAAGTTACCTCTTGAAGAAGGTTTTTTACACCACTCATAATTTGATTTGTATCTGCCTTTTTACAGATGTTCTTTATCATTTTATTTGGTGTTGCTTTTTTATAATGTTATTTGCTTATTTAGATAAGAATGATTTATTTCCATTTTTTTACATGAAATACAAAACATAACTTGTCAGGCTGCCAAAAATATTAAACTAAAACAAAATATACTATTATTGCCTAAATCTTATAAGGAAATTTAGGGCCTCCAAGGAAAATACCTGATAGGAGGTTCCTTAAACTTAAGAAATTTCCAAAATCAGCAGCGTTCGGACTTTTGTACATAAATGAAAAGGTTGGCTGTATGCCCTTATATTGATTCTAAAAAATTAAAGATAATCCTATATTTAGTTATATATACAACACATCCACACAACATTCATCCCGTTACAAACAAAACTAAGGTTTGGAACTCCCAAACCGCGTACAACACTGAAAAATCAGGCGTCTCTGGCATAAAAAAGTTAATGTATCAAATTTAAAAGAAAAGAATAAAGGCCGTCATAGATCTATGCATAAGCATATGCTTAATCCCTGCATGGCTCAGCTAGCATGTACTCCCTTAACTGATACACATTCACACCATTCATTCACATATTAAAACTAAGTTGTCAATATTATCTAACTGCAATAACCAATCTTTCAACTTCTTACTAAAAATCTCTATCGAACTTGAATCTTTCAGATGGTTTGGTAGTTTGTTAAACATTCTAGGTGCAATAAAGCTATAACATCTTTTAAAAAACTCATTGTTTGGCTTTGGAATTATTAAATAATTTGAATTTCTAAGTTTTGATCTGTATAAAGAGACTACCTGTGTTATACTTTTAGCCTCTGGGTAAAACATCTTAAGCACTTTAAAACAAATAAATAATTTAGTGGGAAAATTCGCAGTTCTTTAAATAGTGGTTTTGAATGGTCAAACTTATTTTTATTTAATATTATTCTCAGAAACATTTTTGTTGTTGGTTTAATACTTTCAAATGTGTTTTGAAAGTGTTGCCCCATAAAATTACACCATACTCCAGACGACTCTGGACCAATGCAAAATACAAAGCTCTCATGACTTGAGCACCACACAGCGTCCTCAGAAAGTAAAAATATCTTACGATGCCATTAATTTTTCCTCTTAGTTTCATTATATGTGATTTCCAACTGATTTCACTGTCCAAAAATACCCCTAAGTACAATTCATTCACTAATTTGTTTACTATTCACTAATTAGATATTTGTTTGCTTCTATTATTCATTTTACAATCGTTTTTGTGTATGTTATAATTATGTTATGTCAAGGAATAAAGGTATTTATTTATTATTGTTTATGTCGATTTGCCAGAGATTCCAACCTTGTCCCACTCAGCACGTGACTGCTACCACATTTGGTGATGGACCATTTAAGTTCTCAACCACTTTCCCTATCCCATTGGATCTCTACGGTTCTTTTATCTGTGATTATATGCTATAGCTTCCTACGCTGTCAGCCCTAGTATGCACGATGTCACTAGTTGGCACTTAAGTTGCCAAACAACTACAAACAAGCAATCACACACACACACACACAAGCACACATTAGGCTCTCATTAGACTCTTCCCTTGGACCGGAACATTCTAATGATGTCAGGTTATAATGGCACTTGTGGAGAATTAATCTGCCGAGTTAAGACTTTAAACTATGCTGTGAAAACTGCGCACATTCTTAATGGCTCGGAACCTGTAAGCCTAGCTTGTGAACGAGCTAAAATCAATACTTTTAGGGCTTTTAAACTTTTGTTATGGTTTTAGTTTCATGTGTATTTTAGTAAGACCGTCCAATTAGTCGAGCTGCGGTTGAAGTACAGCCTCTCTTGCTAACTCTCATCAAAAATAAACGTAAGCGGAGAAATATAATAGGTAAAGTTTATCTTGTTTAACGAGACGAAGTTAGAACTACAAAGTTCTATCTTCCACTCAACCTCGACCTTTACCTAGCGTTACCGTATAGTCACTTTACAAATGTAAGTGGTGTCTGCGGGGATCGAACCCACGCCAGCGGAGGGATAAGCTCCGGAGTCGCGCACGAATCCAACCCACCACGGGTCCACTAACCATAATCATAAATTCCGGCCTATATTTCAACAAGTAATAGCACAAACGCCCACAGCATGGTTTAAGCACCTCAAAGCAGGCCACAGAAATGTAACTAGTGTAAGATGCCCCATTATAAAATTCCATATACGGGGTGAGTGGAAAATAGATTAGTTATGAGAACTAGATTAGTTATGAGCCCCCCTTAACGTTTGAAAAAGGACATATTTTTTAAAACCCTTTAGGGAATGTTTTTATATGATTCCAAAGCTTTTTTTGACGTACTTTGCGTGACCCATCCCTCACCAAAAAACTGGGAGGGAAGGGCCCCAAATCTTTTAAATACAAACCCACAAGGGTGTGGCACCTCAAGAAAGGAAATTTTATTACACATTTAACGAGGCAAAGAGAATTCTTTTATCTCAACTCGTTTTTTGTAATACAAATTTAAAAATGACAAGAAATTAAGTTTAAAATGCTACATGTCACATAAAAATGTGTATGCCAAATTTTTCTTCAAAATACTTATTGGGTTTGGGTTATAGGGTTGTGATGTTTAGGATTTTTAAATAATTGGTAACTAACAAAAACTGTTTGTGAAATGTGGCATTTTTAACCTGATTTCTTGTAATCTTTATATGGATATTAAAAAAAACTAGTATAGATAAAAATACTGTTCTTTGCGTCGTTGAATTTGTATTAAAATTCCCTTTCTTTTAAGGTGCCACAAGGGGGAGGTTTGTATTTTTTAAATTTGAGGGCCCCCAATTTTTAAAATACAAACCTCCTTCTCCGGATAATACAAACTTCCGGTTTTGGTTGGGGGGTTGACGCAAAGTACGTAAAAAATCTTTGAATTATATAAAAACATTCCCTAAATGGTTTTAAAAAATATTTCCTTTTTCAAAATTTAATGTTGGGAGGGAAATATAAAACTCACCCTGTATGTATGGGTTGCCCAAAATGTTCTAAATCTAACGTATCTCTTATGCCTATAATCAAATATTGTGATTCATTGCGTAGGTATATTTCTAATGTTTGTTACTCATTTTAACTCTTTTGTTAGGAAAAACTGACTCATTCGTCAAAAACTCTAAAGGGTTTTCCTATGTTGGCTGTTTGTAGATAGATGGTTGTGTTTCTCTGTTCCAATTGGTCGGCCTGGTACATGTCTGTAATTGGTTGTTCGCTGCCTGGCCGTGTTTGGTTTCTCTAATGTTGTTTGTTGCTTAGCGTTTTTTGTGCAAGTTGTAATGTTTTATGGTTTAGTTGTTTTAAATTTTAATATGTTTAAGAGGAAAAACACACACAGGCACAAAAGCTTGTTGTTTGTTTGTGTTTACTAGTCATTTAACGATGAATACTTTTAGGCTGGCTCATTTCCTGATGTGTTGTATTTCGGTTACTTTTCACCTGATGACGGGATCAGATTACAAATCTGAAACGTCGTATTCTTCTTGTTCACTAAAAATGATGAAAACGTCCACAATAATATTTAAACCTAAGTTAGTCACAAAAGAAGTTAATTCCTTATGAGTCAATCGATCTGGTTATTTTGTAAAGAAAATCACAAAGAGTCAAAATCATTTTACCTTTAATTAACAACGTTCAACATATGTAACATTACAATTAATCAACGTTGATTCGAAACAAAATGGCATAACGCGATTGAGCAAAATTATACTTCTCATAATTTTAGGTCATAAATCAGAGTTTTGTACTTAGCATAAATTAAATAAAACACACCTTACCTCAAATATATACAATTATCCTTATTTTAAGTATATTTGGCACACGTTCCTTATATATAAAATAAATATCAGTTAGTTCTGAGCATTCACTTTTTATTACACCTCATACCTCTGCATCTCTGCATAGCAAAAGTATTAAGGGGTGTTTAATTATGGCAACACGCTGTCAACTCAAGTAGTCGATAACATATTATTGCTTAAGCACTGGGCATACAGCATCTATACAAACCGTTGAGGCTGATTTTGTGTTTAAATTTTCGAGTACAACACGTTTAATATGAATGTTCAAAGTTTTTTTTAGTCAGTAAGCTACACTGTGCGTCACATAATATGGACGACGCTGAGTCAAAATGCTGTTGACGAAGATAAAACCTGTCGGTATTCTCTACTATTAGTCTGAGACAGTCCGGACTGGGAGTGGTGAGTCAGCACGTTACACTGTGTTGAGTCAAAGAAAGTGCTGACGAAGGTGATGGTTTGCTGACGTCTTTGACTATTTGGCTGAGAGAGTCTAGGCTGGAAGACGCACAGGGTGTTGTTGAGTCAGCACGTTACACTGTGTTGAGTCAAGGAAAGTGCTGACGAAGGTGATGGCTTGCTGACGTCCTTGACTATTTGGCTGAGAGAGTCTAGGCTGGAAGACGCACAGGGTGTTGTTGAGTCAGCACGTTACACTGTGTTGAGTCAAGGAAGGTGCTGACGAAGGTGATGGCTTGCAGACGTCCTTGACTATTTGGCTGAAACAATCTAGGCTGGAAGACGCACAGGGTGTTGTTGAGTCAGCATGTTACACTGTGTTGAGTCAAGGAAAGTGCTGACGAAGGAGACGGCTTGCTGATGTTCTCGACTTTTAGACTGAGACAGTCTAGGCTGGGAGTGCTGAGTCAGCATGTTACACTGTGTTGAGTCAAGGAAAGTGCTGACGAAGGAGACGGCTTGCTGATGTTCTCGACTATCAGACTGAGACAGTCTAGGCTGGGGAGCTGAGTCAGCATGTTACACTGTGTTGAGTCAAGGAAAGTGCTGACGAAGGAGACGGCTTGCTGATGTTCTCGACTATTAGACTGAGACAGTCTAGGCTGGAAGAAGCAGTGGGTGGAGCTGAGTCAGCAGGCAAAACTGTGTGGTTTCCACAAAGGCGGTTCTCGTACCCTGAAACAGATATTAAACGATGTCATTGATAAGTGAAGAAAACAATATTATGGACAAATATTACTTATACAGGGTGATTCTAAAATAGGGCGCCAAATTTCAGGGTTCCTTATGCAAAAACAATGAAAAAAGCTCTTATAAACATGGGTCCTAAAGTTCTTCGTTACCCCGGTAGCCGCCATTTTGTATTTTTTACTTAAAAATGTATATCTCCAGAACGGTTTGACCGATTGCATTAAAACTTGGTATGGTGTTTATGTGTCACAAGGTCAATTAAAGAAAAATAATTATTTCATAAAAACACACAGAAAAAAATGGCGGCTGTTTAAAGTTTTTAATTAAAATACCATAAAAATGGCGCATAATACAAAAAATTTACAAGAATAAAAAAGTTGTATTTTTTAATTTTACATAAAGATACAAACTCATTTCTCCGAATTTTACATCATTATTTTCACTTTTTACGTCATTTTACAACTGGTACATTACCAGTTGATTTTTGATGTTCACATCTTAGGTGTACAAGTTGCACCTGTCAAACAGGTGAATAATATTTAAAGTCAGCTGATCCAAAAGTGAGAACTATTACCACATTAGGTTTAAAAACAGCTGTTTTCAATTTTAATTGTTAACCAGCTGATAGTTAAAAGTAATTGCAAAGTTATTATTTATCAATTCATTGTTTTACGCTTTCTTGGTTGATTTTACGTTATTGTGACTTTTTTTAAATGGTTCAGTATGCGTATTAAGAACAAGCGGATATGATATTTATGTATGGGCGTGCCAATGGATTAACAGACAACAACCAAACCATCCTAGTGTTTTGCTTCCCTTTTTCTAAAGCTTTGTGAGACTGGGAATCTGCAAGTTTAAACAGAAAACCGAGGAAAACCATGGTACGTGAGAAACATCGATCTGGAGGAAAATATTCTAAATCGTATATTGAACCATTTTAACAAAAGGTCACAATAACGTAAAATCGATCGAGAAAGCGTAAACAATTTTAGGGGTAATAAATATTTACTTTGCAAATACTTTTAGCTATCAGCTGGTCAACAATTAAAATTGAAAACAGCTGTTTTTAAACCTAATGTGGTAATAGTTCTCACTTTTGGATCAGCTGACTGTAAATATTATCCACCTGTTCGACAGGTGCAACTAAAACACCTAACATGTGAACATTAAAGATCAACTGGTAATGCACCAGTTTTAAAAGGACATAAAAAGTGAAAATATTAATGTAAAATTCGGAAAAATGAGTTTGTATCCCTATGTAAAATTAGAAAATACAACCTTTCTTATTCTTGTAAATTTTTGTATTACGCGCCATTTTTATGGGATTTTAATTTGAAAATTTAAACAGCCGCCATTTTCTTTCTGTGTGTTTTTATGAAATAACTTTTTTCTCAAATTGACCTTATGACACATAAACACCCTACCAAGTTTGAATGCAATCGGTCAAACCGTTCTGGAGATATAAATTTTTAAATAAAAATGGTGGCTACCGGGGTAACGAAGGATTTTAGGACCCATGTTAATAGGAACTTTTTTCATTGTTATTGCATAAGGAACCCACCCCTGAAATTTGGCACCCTATTTTAGAATCACCCTGTATGTGTAATGGAATAGTAAACTTACAGTTTTCTTCGTTTTCCTAACTTTTACTAAGGAGAAACAACACAATTGGTCGTTTACTTTTTTGAGTTTGAAAAACATTTGTCTTGAGGAAGTAGTCATAACAACTCAAGGCTGTAACGGGGTAAAGTGCCACTGAGGCAGGAAGCAAAATAGGTACCTACTTCAAATAATAAAAAGAAAAATAAACTTGTATGATTTGGAATGACCTACGCAAAACTGTCTGTACTAACAAACAAAATGTAGAAGTCGGTCATAGCAGCAGTCTTTACTGCGAAAATCTGTGATAAGTCATAGAATGTATGGTTAAGAACATATTTAAATTGTTGTGCATTTCTTATTAGTTGTTACCACTATTTTTATATTTCAAGCTGTTCCGTAGTGCTATTTATTCCACCCAACAAGTTACAGATAGAAATCTGTGTTGTTACCAAAGATCAGCTGATGGTTGGTGTCGAGCCCGCCCAGCTGAACGGTCTGCTTGTACCTGTCAGCTGGTGAGTTACGGCTGGAGGCGGACATCAGCTGATTTATCCACGACATCAAAACTCAAACCCTTCCTCCCCTGACCCACTAACGCCGCTCTTTATCATTATTTTTATTTTGGCACTCAATCTACGGAAGTCGAAAACTCGAGTCACGCCCCACCACTCCACATAATTCTACAAGATTTAGAACTGTCATTTAATCTACTTAAATTATGGTGGTGTCCTCCTGTTAACGCATTTGCTGCTTTTGATGTATCTTGTAATCAAATTTCAACTATTTCCGCCTCCTTTCCATCTGGGTTCTGAATGTGACAGTAGGTGTCAATCATACTCTTTTACAGTTTAGAAGAAATTATGATACTACCGATGGACAATTGGAAACTACTAGCGTGATTATATGAAATAGACTTACTCCTCGTCCTAACATAAGATGACATTGTCATCTTAGTTCATTTCAAAACCACATGACCAGAGACTTTTGTTATGTGTAGGCTTTTTAATATAACCGTTGTATAGTACTGTATTGCCAAACAAGTTTTTCTGTAGAGCCCAATAAACAATAGACAAAGACAATTAAAATCTTCCCTAAGTCCAAGTTCAATCGAAATGAAAGATGGAAACCCCACAACTCCACAAGGCTCTATCCCGAGCCCATCTAACTTTCTCCTATGTAGATAAACATGCTTATAACATAGGGTCACTGCTTTTGCACGGGAAATTCGAGCTATAAACTGATTTTTGGTGACAAACACAAATTAGAGCAACAGGTTTCGTTTACCTCACAACGAGCTGTTCAAAACCAAACAATATGAGCGCACTTTGCTTCTTCGCTAAAACCTGCCATTCGTTGAAGAGGTTGAATCCTCAAGATTTCTTGGGGTACTAAATACACCATCTTGATCGGCAGTTGTCATGGAATGTATACATTGATGCAGTTTGCTGGAGTATGTTAGGGACAACTGCTGAATTGAGCAGCACAACACGTAGAAACCGGTGGTTTCCAACACCTGCTTCTGAAGTAAGTGTTCAATGCATCAACAGGTTAGATTAGATTAAGTAGGGCTGGTAGTGAACCAGTTGTACGTCAACCAAAGGTTTAACACACCAACAGGTTATCAGAATCAATTGGTAAAGCTCCACGTCCTAAACGTCAAAGATTGGTCTAAATCGGTTTTGTGGGTAGATACTTTATAATTATTCCATCAGCGACCTTATGACAGATAATTGGGAGGCTGTACATCGATAATACTACAATCTGGATACTGTGGTAAATGGGATGATTTAGGCTGTTAGGGAACATGTGAGATGTGTGAGTGTAAATATAGTATGTTTTACTAAGTTTACCGTGGTATTGTAAACATGAAATTAAATGAAACAGGTCTTGATTTACGTGGCGAAGTTAGTCTCTTTTGTGTTAAATATGCCTTATCCCTTTGCATCAAGTGTCCTTCCTGGTACACTTCCGACTAACCTTTAAAACACTTAAATATCCCAAAACCTGGCCATCTGCCTAAAATAAAAAACTAAATACATATCACCAAGTTGTTTCAGAGCGAAAAACAAAGCCATAAAGCATGTATTGTAACAGGACACACTAAATCACTGGGGACAGTAGGTGAGTATTTTTATTCACAACCACAGCCAGTGTTACAGACAATGCGATATTTGTTTGCATATCTGCCCACTAGAGCGCTCTAGCCTCTCTAATTGGCTCACAACCCCGCTTAAATTAACATTCCCGGCTTTGATCCCGTGGCAATTATGCGGATTTGACTTTTGCTCAACGCGCGCTCTCGGAATAGACTCAATATTTCTGTCTAAGGCGCATTGACACCGATTAAACTCTCTGCTGTAAATGGTTGAAGCAGTGGAATACACATTATCGAATGTATGTGTTGCCGGCATGTTTTGGAATGTTCAGCGTAAATGTCTGTGTTGATGATGAATAAATAAATATTGTATTGAATAACAAGCTTACAAGTACTGTATCTCAAACGTAAACATTAATTTTATAGTTTTGTCTGTTTAATTTGCGTAATCCTGTCTTAAATGTCGCACACCAACAAATACATTTCAATCATTATCACAAAATAACATGTTAAAACGTAACATTTCAGGCAGCCTTTTCATATCCCCGCTTGGTAATTTATTGTTTTGCATTCTTATCTAAGATAGTAACAGTTTATACTTCAATACTGCATTAACAATTTAATAAAAAGGTACACATTCTATTTTTATTTACAAACCCTACTGTTTCTTCTGTTTTGTTTAGGTTGGTTACACATTGGCGTCGCAGACATCTTGTCTTATGACATTTTCATGTCCGGAGCATGTCGCGTGTGAAACCAACCTGTGTTATCAAATCAGAGCTTACACACACACTGCTTGCAATGTATGTTTATATAACATCATCCCTGTTGAGGCATGTGTCGCATAAAACCGGTTGGTCGGTATTTTGTACGACATGTCTAACAAGACACCTGCCCCGCGCACGCGCCTGAATGTTTTAATGTGTTATTTGACAATAGTTAAATCAAATCAGTAAAAAGAGAAGACTGAAAGCACGACGTATGGTCATCTATTAATTTAATTATTTTAGTTCTCAGCTTTTAAATATACGAGTACACTACAGTGGTTCTAAAGTCACATTAAGCCTTAAGAATGAGTCCGTGCAGTGAATCCATTCCATTGGTCATTGGGCTCTTAATTAATAACCCAATCTGGGGAACAGTCGGCCCTAGATTGTAACAAGACTACACCTCTCATCAAACCAGGACCATTTGGTCCTGATCAAAACACTCATCACGCTCACCCTCATTCCATAGTCACCTTAAAATACCCAAACGTGGTCAGTGTCTCAAAACAAGTATAATACAGGATGTTTCCAAATTCCTTGAAACCTCTCGTGCTGGATTTGCTCCTTGCATCGAAGACCTTATTCGGGCGAAGTATCGAGTTTCATACCATTTCAAAATGACAACCTTTTTAAATTTTCAAAGCTCAAAATCTCAAAAACTATAAATTTTATAACTATTAAGTCATTAAAAACATTTGAAAGTTTATAATATTTGCCATTTTTAATAACACGTCATTAGAAATAACATCACTTTATTCTCCTGACATTTTGCACTTGACTGACCACATGTGACGCACGACACGAGAGTCGCACTAAGACAATCATGTCTCGATACATTTGATGGGATACGACACTATGTCCGCAACACCAGTGTGTAACCCCTTACACTAAACATCTTAGATGATAATCTAATAACTGTTATTAGTTTCTAATTTCGAACGTGTACAATGTTGGCTTGTGCCTGATATCAATTATCAAGTCCACTTCAATCTCTGCCCACAAAGCTATTCTCTGCCTCACAAATCTCCCCGGATACAAATTGTACTTGGCGGAGACGCAGTATCGCTATTGATAAGAGATCTAATCAGCCGTTACCGAACCTGTCGTCACTTTTAGATACAGGTTCTTGATATTGATGAATACTCTATGTGTTGCTAACACTCCAGCGTAAATTGGTAAAAGTCCTTTTCATACACTTCTTTTCGATGTTTACGAGTATATATTGTACTTCTAAATTAAGAAAAGAAGATAAATTTGAGTGACATAAAGATATTTTATAATCATATAAAAATAATAAGATGTCATTAAGGAAAAAACATTTCAACGAACAAAAATTTAAAACGAAAATTGGCAAACAATTCCCATGATTACTCGAGTCATTCGAGAAACCATTGAAATAATTAAAAATAATAGTAACTTCAACAAATATGTCAGCATTAAACTTTCCAGACACTAGCAACCAAGCCTGAAGAAGCCCAGCCACCGATAAGATAGCAGACAGCAAGTAAGTAGCTCAGTTTCAGCCAATCAGTGACTGAAGATGGTACTCCACACAGAGACCGAAATATCTCAGGCCAATTATTATAATGTTTTCATGCGGTGTGAACAAGAAAAAAAGGAAAGTAAGAAGGTGAAGAACTACAAGTCCTCTCTTCTCAGCCACTCAACCTCGGCCTTTACCTCGCGTTGCCGCAAAGTTACATAACAAGCTGTTAGTATTGGCTGCGGGGATCGAACCCGCATCACCGGAAAGATGAACTACGCAGACATGTGCGATAACAATCCGCCACGGGTCTGCTAAATTCGAGGCTAAATTATTAGTTAGGTTTATAATTTTAATATCAAGCATTGTTAGAGTAAAAGTTAAAGGTAAAGTTTGTCTTGTTTAACGAGGCGAAGTTAGGACTACAAAGTCCTCCCTACCACTCAACCTCGACCTTTACCTAGTGTCACTGTAAAGTCACATTACAAATTGTAAGTGATGACTGCGGGGATCGAACCCGCGCCACCGGATTGATGAGCTCCGGAGTCGCGCGCGATACCAATCCGCCACGGATCCACTAAACAGAGTAGTAGAAGATTAACTCATATAAATTGTTGGAAAACGTACAATTGTATCACTAAAACTACCAAAACTTCTTTGTTCAACCTAGTTGGGCCTAGTTAAGTTTTTGTGCAAAATGGGGCTTAACATTTATGGTACAAAAAATTAACTTTAAATTTGATTTACATTTTTTGATTTAGAATGAAACACACCCATTACTCGTTGCCTTTTTTAAAATAATAGAACGTATTAACGCCGAACGCCTATTAAGACCTTAAACTGTCACTTGTGTTTCTAATGATGCAGTAACTTTGTTGCAAATTCATTATTATAGATCGTTTTCAGCAAAATAAGTTGCAAAAATACTACTTCAATTGTGATGATTGTAAGAAAGATTAATACAACTCCTTGTTTTATTAGATAATTACAGAGTTACTAATTTCGAGATTCACATTTTGGCCAGTAAAACTACAAATGAGGCTTACAGGTTCCGAGCCATTAAGAATGTGCGCAGTTTTCACAGCATAGTTGAAAGTCTTAACTCGGCAGATTAATTCTCCACAAGTGTCATTATAACCTGACATCATTAGAATGTTCCGGTCCAAGGGAAGAGTCTAATGAGAGCCTAATGTGTGTGTGTGTGTGTGTGTGATTAGCAAGATGGCTACCAAACAGTCAGGGTTAAAAGATCCAGATCCCACTCAACAGTACTACGAATGAAGACGGGGTTAGACTCTAGATTCAAAACGTCGTGTACTTTTTTCACTCAAAACTACGGAAGCCGTCCGTGATACTATTTAAACCTTAGTTACTACGGAAAAATAATAATTAATAATTGCTAGCACTATTAATAACGAATCGGGGTAAGTAAAAATAATTACAATTTTTGAACTGAAACAGATTTGTATTCCAAGGGGAATTTATATGAAGGAAGAGAGAGAAAGGGAGAGTTTAAAATATGAGTGACGAACAGTCGAGTAATGGGTGAACAGCGTAGAAGAACGAATATTACGAAGTATTGACACGAGATTATGTAATTACGAGTATTATGTAAAAGAACCACAGAATAGCCAGAGAGTTGTTAGTCTATTATCTGTCTTAGAACTCTTTCGCAATTAAGTTTAAATATACAATTGCAAGCTATAAGCCCGCGTCATTGTTGCAAAACTTCCAATGGTTTTTGATAATACAGTTCCATTTTCTGAATCAAAATGGAGTCAATATCGTCCCCTGTCCTTCCTATAACCTAATTTGACACTGTATGGAAGACCAATGTACGATCAATGTGGAACTTTCAACTAAAACTATTAATTCTGCGAAATTTGGAAAATACCTTAAATACTATGATTTGAGGGTACTTTAAGGTGAATACGAGATGAAGGGTGGGTGTGATGAGTGTTTTGATGTATGACGAGGTTATAGTATTGTTACAAACTAGGGTCGACTTTTCCCCAGATTGGGTAATAAACTATAGCCCAACGACAAATGAAATGGACCAACAACTCAACTAGACTTCCGAACCACGAGGAATACATTTTAAAAAGACAGTAATTACGTACGCAGTAAATACTTCCCCCTAATATTAGGCTACACCCGGTGACAACAGTACGGCGGTGGTTGGGTGGGGGTGTTGAAGCACAAACGACCGCTCGCTTCATCATTTTACTATTCCAAGCCCGGAAGAAGCTAATGACTTAAGTCTCTGTCCCTTTAATCATAGATTCATTGTCACCTTTCCATTTCGCTTTGAACATCACCTCGAAGTTTAATTTGTTGTATTGTTTACTCTTTGGCACACGCGGCTGTTTATAATTAGCGAATATTTACAAAGGAGGTGGTTATATGGTTGTTTCAGCTGGGGGGAAAACAGTGTAACAAAAAAATGTCTATTGCACCTGTTTGGAAACGACAAAATTTTAATACACTTAAAACTATTTAATATATTTAGACAAAGCCAGATTTTGTTGGAATCGTATGTTGGTGATGAACCAGGGTTAATATGCTCTAAAAATGGGAAAGGGTAAAAATACTCACAAACCGGAATTTGAGCTACTTTTTCCCCACGTTCCTCCGTTGATTATTTACCGGTTTTGACAAATATATTGTTATTACATTCGTTATTAGCACCGTTTAGGAGCTATCACCATCGAACTTTTAACGGCTGTAATTTTAATTTTGAAAGTTGAAATTGTCAACGTATTTTGTTTTTCCTAACTTTGCTTGATAAATAAATGGATAAGCAACATCCATAACTTAAATCTAAAGGTACAACTATTTTAAAAGGCAAAGTAATTATAAATAAATAAATTTGAAGATAAAATTAGTGGATTCAATTTGAAGACAAAATATAAAAGACAAAGTAAAACACACCAAAACAAAATAAAGGATGCAAAAGTAACCTTGGACTATTTTAATATGATATTCAGTTTTGTCATTGGGCCAGGAACAATATGTGAATAGAATATCAGAAACAGTAAAACACTAATTAATAATAATACGTTTAATGTCACATTTTTACAATATAAAACTGTTTCTATGACAAAAAAAAAAAGAAAGTTAAACGAAACAACAAAAAAAAAAACAATATGTTAACAAGAAAGTGACCACTGGTAACCTTGGAAGGAAGTGTAATTTAAATAATTTTCAATCAGCTATCAAAAATTTGTATGCTATAAAACGATTTTGAATCAAATATTTTTTAAGGTTATTTTTGATTGTATATACAAGTTTTTATATTGTCAGGTAATTTATTGTATAATTTTGCTTCGATAAAGCTTATCATAAACATGGAGTCTGTGATAATTTGGCCTAATTGATTGGTTTTATATTGTATGTATAATTTGGTTGCTGGTCAAAAAATTTGATAAAGAACAATACCGTGTCAAAATGTATTGAGACGGTAAAGGTAAAATTGATAAAGTTTTAAAATGATTCCTTGCAGGAATCACGATAATAAGACGAGATAAAATTCTCATTGCTATCTTTTGCAAACTGAATAAACTCTTTGGTTTTGTTTCAGAACAGTTACCCCACAAAGAGACTCCATAAGAAATATGGGGATGAACTATTCCAAAATATGCTAATTTTAAAACATCTTGTACAATAAAATGACAGCTTCCTTAGTAAAAATAAGCCCTTAGATACTATTACAAACTGAGTCTATGTGTTGATCCCATGTCAGTTTTATCTATGCATATTTGACGCAGTCGGTTTCTTGAAGAAGGAACTATTTATCTTGAAATTAAATTTATGGCTATTTTGATTGAATCAAAATTAATGTAGTATGTTTTATTAAAGTTGGTACTTAAATCAAGATGTTTTAATTAATTAAAAGAAAAAGTTTAGCCATGAAACTGTGAAGTACGGTACGCACAGTAAGTGCGCCTGCCGTTATCTTACTGCAATACCCTCAATACTCTCATGTATCTGGATTGTGTTCGTGCGCCGTGAGATTCTGGACAAACAGCAACACAACCAGAAATGTATAATGAAGATTGCGCAGTAGTGGCCGTGACCTTTAATTTCGTCCCATAAGAGCGATGTAAAAACACGCATTTACTTGATTCACTTCACGCCTACAGTTTTCATCCGACTTTTACGAAATAAACTTTGTTTTAAAGTGCATTAATTGCAGTTTTAGTACCTCCGCTGAACCGAATTTCCATTTTATATTTTAAAGACCTTGACACAAATCCAAAAATTGAAGAAACTTTGTATCTGAATTTCTTGTTTTAACGTGTAAACTAATAAAATTTTCTAAAATGTGTCAGCGGAGTCACTGCCATTACATTGCTATCTTTCAAATAAAACTTACTTCAAAAAGATCTTATGGAAATTGTAAGCGTGAAGTGCCCGTTTTTACACTGTTCTTATGGTACAAAAAACAAAATGGCCGACAGGTGCTGTGCACTCTTAAAGCAATTCAACTGCATATAGTTAGCATACTTTGATTAATACACATGTATTAATAAGTTCAAAGAGGTTTTGCAAACTTGTATCAGATTGTCAAACAAACCTAAATATAAGTCTCCTTTTTTTAATTATCAACTACATCGTAGACAAGCTGAAATTAGACGGGGTACTTTCAGGTTCACGAGGATTTGTGTTGAGGTAAAGACGGCACTGAATGGAGGACTCGCTGCAATAAAGCTAATCCGTCACAAATCAGCTGGCAACAACCTCTAAACAGCTGACAGATACACACGCACACACACACACAGATACGCTTGATGTCCCCAGATATAAACACACTACAAAGTGCTGTGTTTCCACCGAATGTGCTTGGATAATGTGGTACAAGTCTTCACAGAACATATCTAATTACATTTTGCTTTTAACTCTAACTGGCCGTTAAGTCTGATGTCGTTCCCAAACATCAGAAAATGATAGACGCGTGTACTTTATACTAAAGCTGCATTATTTATTGCAAATGTGTCTGTTAACTTTGTATAAAAGCATATTCCCGTCTTTCTAAAAATGTAGGAGTTAAGCACTCCTTAAAGAGTGGGTCGATTTTCGCTCCTTAGGGAGAGGGTTTCACTCTTTCATATTTAGAGTGGTTATCGTTGTAAGAGTTGGGCGTTGTTCTTAATGAGTCCAGTGTGTATATTTGAACAATAAATTCCTTGCCAAATAAATTTGACATTTTGATTGTATTATTCTTGAAATAAGTCTAATTGAAAAATATAACTTACTTTGTTAAACTCACAACTATTCCAATAATGATTTGAGTTTTTATTGGTGAGATCTTTCGCAAGCGATGCTGGTATGTTTATAGTTTATGGTTTGGTCCGACGGTGCAAGGATCGCTTGCGAAAGATCTCACCAATAAAAACTCAAATCATTATTGGAGTAATTGTGGTTTTAACAAACGTTGGGGCCGACTAAAACGCTCAACAACCTTATTAATAAATTAAATAATTCAAAATATAAGTTCGTTACCATTTAGTACAGCAGTTAAATAGGAATATAACTGCTTTTTCTTAACGAACCACGCAGTTAAATTTAGCCCAGTTTTATAAATGACTACTTTTGAAAAGAACGATAAATCTGAGCTTCTAGGCTGGAACGTTCAGTGAGAGGCTGGCAAATACAGGTCTTTGATTAAACACTCACATTCCATTAAGTAGATTTACAGTTGTCTATTTACGTATCTCGCCGCCAGGTAGCAGCACTACACGACACTCTGTCTTCCGGCAGAAATAGCCTTCATCTACATCCTTGCTGTGGTTTTATACACCCCCCGAGGCACATTAATCATACACTACATAAACACCCACAAACTGACGGTAAGTGTGTATTTCCCACAAGATTCATCTCGATTATTAACACTATAAATTGCGCTCTCGGTGTGGAGCCAAAACACAGGAAACCGAACCCTGAGTCGTGGAGAAGTAGGAGACTGATTATACGACAAACATTAGCACTTCACTGGCCGTGTTGTTTGTGATAGGTCTGTTGACATCGTGTCAAAAATACGCAAGCGTCAGTTGTCATCCACTTTACACGTCTAAAAATAATTTTGGATTGTTCCTCAGGGTTCTGTGCTTAACCCTACTTTCTTTATAACTGAAACACACATCTTTAAGAGTGCACAGTACCTGGTGGCCATTTTGTGTTTTTGTACCATAAGAACAATGTAAAAACAAGAATTTTTTGAGAAACTTTACGCCCACAACTTTTATTTAATCTGTTTGAAACACGTTTTATTGAAATATGACAATGTACTGCAATGTCTCCGCTGACCACTTTTTGGAAAATGTTATTAGTTTGATAGTAAAACCAAGAAATTTAAGTTAACCGTTTCTTCAATTTTTGGATTGATGTCACGGTTTGGTTAATGTGAAAATGGAAATTCAACTCAGCGGAGTCACTAAAATATTTAAGGCACTTTAAAACAAAGTTAATTTATAAAGATTCGATGAAAACTGTAGACGTGAAGTGTCCCTAGAAAATGCATTTTTTCACATTGCTCTTATGGGACGAAATTCAAGGTCACAGTCACTACTGCGCACTCTTAATCTGTATAAACTTTATATTGAGTCTAGAGCTCGTACAGCATTAAAAAATTTCTGCTAAAACATAATTTACAAGATGCGTAACACAATAGACCTTGCAGTTTAATGACTAAACCGATAAGTCTGAAGAATGTATATTATTTTATCGCTCTTCTATATTACGTGCACATAGTTTGTTTCTTTTATGGTTTTGTTACCACACTTTGCTTCTAATTAAATAGTAGAATAACACTTATTACAGTATAGTTCTATAGACCTTTTTTTATTATCCGTCTATACACAGCCAAAATAAAAGTACAATTTTAAAAGGTTTTGTTTAGTTAGTTTAATGTCACATTTACAATAAATACTGTTTTTACAATATTCCAAATACCGCAAGTAAGACTCTAGCCTAATTAAACAATTGGGTTATGGAACGTTTAAATGTCTATTAACTCTCTAATTATTGTATTAAACTAATTTCGGTCAAGAAAATTCATTAGGTTAGTTTTGAATTGGTTTGAAAAATAACTTTAACGTTGTCAGGAAGTTTATTATATAATATTCTACCGGCTTCAATAGAATTTTTATCACATAACTAAAGTTTATGGTAGTTTGGTGGAGTATAATTTTTATTTAGTGTGTTGTACCAATTATTTTTATAATTGATCACTTGGCCCTAAAGAACAAAATAGTTTCTAAAATGTACAGACAGCGCATAAAGGCAATATGTATAAGGATATAAATTTTCCCTGCAGGAACAACATAATAAGAGCCTCGAGTATTTAATCAGAAAACACCATTAAACAAACCAATTAATACCAAACGGGCCATAGCTCAGCGGTATAGTGCGTGCTTCGCACCAAATCAGTCCGGTTCGATTTCCGGGCGCAGTGATAACTTTTCACGATTGCCTTTCCCCGCGGCTCGGAAGTCTCGTTAAGCCGTTGGTCCATTCTATTGGTCGTTGGGCTATTAATTAATGACCTAATCTGGGGAACAGTCGGTCCTAGTTTGTAACGAGACTACGCCTCATCATCCACCAAGAACACTCAGCACACTCACCCTTCATACGATTTTCACCATAAATACCCTCTAGGAGATGTCGGTGTCTCAAACCAAATTATCAAAGTAACTAACCTAGCGAATTGCACACCGGAATAAAATCAAACAAAATAAATAAAAGGAATAAAATCCTCGTGATGACAAGATAAGACCTTTCTTTGAGGCGACCGACCCCGCATTATCTTTAAATCCGGTTAATACCTATAAATCTAAGTTGATGGAAATATCAGTTCTAGGAATAGCGCAGTATTAGCGGATAGGCTCAGGCCGACTTTGAATGTGATGCCAGCGGTGGTGGATAGATTGCGTGAAGGAGGCGGAGGAGTCCAAACCCCTCTAAATCTCGCAGTCGGACATCATTTACACGTCTTTGGCGTGTGCTCGACATTCTTGCCTCTTTGTTGCTGGTTTGTTGTTGTATTTAGAAAGGCTCAGACTTGTTCCCTGTTTATGTCCCACGTCATCGCGTTGAGCCTGGAATAAATAAGTGTCGCCGGCATTGTTCGTGCTGAAACTTTGTAGTGTATGGACATTGTAGGCGTGTGTTTGGTTAGATAAATAAATGTTTTTAGGTGTGCGGGGTATGAGGACTTATGATATTCCTAGCACGTCAACCGAGGATTACTGTGCACCCCTGGTCCGTTAGAATGGAAGACCTAGATCAGTACCTTCAATGAGATCCAAAAGTTTCCTTCCAATTTTAACGTCTGTCTCATCACCTGGCTGTGAATTGCCAAATAGAGCCCTTCTCCTGACCCCTAGCCTACCACAGTCTAGTATGATGTGTTTGGCCGTCTCCTCAGATTCAATATTGGTTGGTGAGATTGAGTCGTAGGTCAGGTAAAGCAAGTAACTGCTCTCATCACTGGACACGGCCATTTCAGAAACATCTCCACACTCTTGGCATTTACACCGAGGCTCAGGGAGTGCAGGCTATGTGTGTTTGGTTACTATTATAGAAAAAATGTCATTATAGTACATGTAAATATAGTACTTAAGAAGGACTAGAACGTGTTGTTTTTAAGAACTATTGCAAACCCCTATGTTAAGAAGATTGAATATTTTTACTTCGGTATATGCTGTAAGGGGGCATGCTAGTTAGGGTTGAAAGGTGACGTAGCCTACACGGTATGTATGGAAATTAACGGAACTTTTTGTTTCCCACAAAAATAATAGTTATTTATAGGTTTGGTTTAACAGCTGTGCATTTCCCCAAACAAATAAGACTAAATTTGTTCAAATCGTAACAATTTGTAAGAGAATGACCTCTGGGTCTTTCTTACTAAAAAAACTGTCTTCTAATTGCAGTGCAGATGTTTCTGGGATGGTTTATTTACGCCTCATCCATCCCCATATGGCATTAATTTTGGGAAAATTGGGGGACACAAACATTTTTACATTATAATTCTTAAAAAATCTACTATAAGAATAATTGCCAAACTAAAACATAGAGAATCCTGTAGAAACGCTTTCAAATCAACAGGAGTTTTAAAGACTTCAAGGTACGTTTCCGACTCCTCAGATTACATATCGTGGAAAAATGGTAAGAACACAAACATAAGTTTTATTTGACAAGAAACATGTAGGCTAAGTACTGCCTTCTAACGCAAACTGAGTTTATTCACAGGCCAACTTGCCAAGAAGTGTCTATTTTAACCATATCAGATTGGACCAAAACATTTTCAGAGTAATAAATTAGCGCATGAAACATTTAGCGCAACGAAGGCTGGTATTTTGGCACACTTTAACTGACATCTTACAGCTACACTGTCAGTGTGTGTGTGTGTCGTTGTACATGTCAACATGCAAGCTGAAAGAACTTAAGTGAAAAGTGTGTTTCCCTTTTATTCTCTTTAGAAAAACATTGGGAGTTATTATGTCAGTTGTATATTATTTCCGAACTTTGATGTATTACAGTAACGCTTATAAAGAATCATTAAGTTACGTTTTATTTTACGGTAAAAAAGAAAACAAAATCATTATAGCTCGTAAAATCTTTTTCGATTCAGTTAAATAGATACTATCTGAATTCTTACCTACCTACTTTGAAATACGTTTTTAAAGAAACAAATGTTTTTCATTCGTTATAGGATGAATTTAAAAACTCATTTTAGGACTTACCATACATTCTGAATAAAAATTTCAGATTAAAGTTTATGTACTTGATACATAGTTTAAATACATAACGTGAAGGGAATTCGCGTTTCACATTTCATTAAAATGTCACTACTTGTTCCGCTGTTTCAACAAAACCTCATTTTTGGCCGACATTTTAAAACTAATGAACGTATTCTTATAATTTTTAGTATATTGATAAAGCACATTACAATACATATTTATTTTAAATTTAATTTAATTCTGATAAGATTTAGTATTTTGGGAACTCAACACTAAAAGGGGACTTAAGCTATTTTGATTTCACCGGTTAACAAACTTCACCAAGATATTGACAAAGGAATAGTTGTAATAAATTTAATGAAAATCTGAAAAATGCGACTTGTAAGGAGGCTTTATATGTGTACAAAGTATATAAATATTTATTACAAGTTTTAAAAAAAATCAAAACGTGTTCTGGGAGTCAGGAGCTGTACTCATTTTATGATCCCGCTTCTTATCATGCTGACGGCATAAATATCCCATTTTCCTAATGAAATACGCTTAAATTAAAAGTTTTCGTACGGTATCTGTTTCGCAAAGCAGTAAAGCAAGACCCTATCAAACCTTGAGCTATTCCTGGTGGCATCATATACAATAAGTTCAAGTGTTCTGGTGTGTGGATTACTGTTGCGGCGATAACTCTATCTCCATATGTCACGCACTTTAGTGTGCGGGATTAGCTGACATTGCCACTATAAAGTGCAACGAGATCAGCCATGCTCGTACAGTACAAGAATATCCCTCGGCTTGCGGATAACTAGGAGACGAGCTTGTTTAGGGGATTAGTTTTGGCCACCGAACTCGCTTACATTGTATGGTCTCAGAGGTTAAAATATTATTATTATTATTATGACGTTTTCCATAGTTTTAAAAGGTACACGACGTTTCGGGGTCTGGGATCTGACCCCGTCTTCAGGTGAAAAGTAACCTAAAACATAAACAAAACGATAATAAAAGCTAGTCAAAAGTAAAATCACCGCCAGCTGACCAGTCACTCACCATCAAAAAACCTTATTTTTATTGTTCTTCTATGCTAGCTGTCATAAATTTAACAAGTCTGACGGGGAAAAGAAGGAAAAAGGACAAATAATATTGAAATTATTAAAAATAAGTATTTTTGGTGGGGGTACTGGTCAGCTTGCGCTGATTACTTTTAGGCTAGCACTTTTCCTAATATTCTTTTATAATTTAGGTTAGTTTTCACCTGAAGACGGGGTCCGATTCCAGATCCCGAAACGTCGTGTACATTTTGTTCATGAAAATTGGACTGTAAACTTTAAAAGTGCCCAGTATATTTCGGCATAGTCTTTGTCATCTGTAAAAATTAAATACAATTCGTAGATACTATCTGAATTCTTACCTACCTACTTTGAAATACGTTTTTAAAGAAACAAAGGGTTTTCACTCGTTATAGGATAAATTTAAAAACTCATTTTAGGACTTATATGCATTTTGGAAACTTATATGCATATCAAGTTTTGCAAAACGCTCAAAACGTGTTCTGGGGGTCAAGATCGCTGCACATTGCATGGTCCCGGGTCTGGGTCTTACCACGCTGACGGCGTGAATATCTCATTTTTCTTAAGGAAATTCGATAATAAGTCACTTCACGAAACCATAAAATTACTTAAAGAAGCAGTGATAGGGTTTACCTGTACTAGAAGTGAACCTATTGATGGACTCAGTGAAGTGGTGAAGTCTCTCAGCTAAGTAATGTGCTGGTGTGTTCGTCCCCTGAAACCGAATATGGCCGCAGATTAAACCACAGATAAACATTGCAATCATAAGATTTAAGAACTTCCACACACATCCTAGATTATAATAGCTCAGCTTATTATTTCAAAAGTTTTTGTTGAGAAATATGTTTGCTATAAGCTAGATAGGAGGTCTATGCAAGAAAGGCGTATGATTGAGAAAGTGACATAAACAAATTATGAGATGTATGTGTTACAAGTTTACTTGGTTTTTTTAATATATTTTTTTTGTAATAACACCTTTAGTCAAAAATAAATATCAATACATGCACTTAGCAATAATAATCTATAAAATTAAAATAATTAAAGTAGCAAAGCCTTACACATGCCTTCTTTCTAGAGATAGCTGTCAGCCATGCTATTCATACGCCCCTTTTCCAGCGATAAGCCCATTTTTTATAGAGACGACATGAAATCGTAAAAATTACTAATAGTAAGATATATAAAAGAATTTTGTCTAATTAAAAAAGATAAATGAAATATTTTTCTGTTTTACTGCAAATTTGCTAAGATTCACCGTAGTGGTTGTGGCTACGTGTCGGCTATGTTTTGACATTTTAGATTTACAATTGATTACAATTGAATTTTAACACACTGCTACATCATAAAAAAATAAAATAGTATTTAATTTATCTTCTTTTACACCCATGCTTGTTAGAACAGTTCATCCCTTCAGGACTTGGACAATGTATAAACGGAAACACAATAAATACTAAAAAAGAAAGCTAGAACAACTGTTAAAATGTTTTGAAAAGTGTATTCCCAGTTCCAAGAATACTCTTGTATCCTTGGCCGTGTCGTAGCTTGTCACTCAATCTCTGAGACAAGCATTAACTGCTCTATTCAACCTAATCTCTCTCAGTCCCACTCCACTCTGAAACTGCTAACTACAGTTTCCCTCAGTTTCAGATAGAAATAGACCGAAGTAAAGCCCTCTTCAAACTGTAGCGTCACTGTCATGCAGCTGGTGGGTTAGCTGCTGGAGTTTAGCTCAGTGTGAACATGTCTAGTTTCCACACGACCTTTGTAAAGAAAAGTATTTTCAAGGTACCTAACGTATTCCCGAACCGGAACTCCCCGTACTCACTCTCACACTCTCACTATCAAAAGAGATATACTCGTACATGGTAGACCAATGAGAACGGAACAATTTGTTTACGCTTTCACATGGTTAAAATGACAACAATGAATCATCAGCAGTGTTTATAGTCTCAATAAAATTCTGCCTTTTTAGTTGAAATGGCGTTTTGGAGTCCGGAGCATCGTGCTTTTGCTGTAGAAGTCGGTTTTTTAAAACTGTATATTTAGTTGAAACTCGAAGATTGCTTAAAAGTCACACTTAAACGTCGGTCGACAGAAAAATTTCAATGCCACAAAAAGATTAAAATGAACTTTTTCTCCCTAGAGAATAATCAAAACAATAGTTTATTTACCTAAGTTTAAACGTTACACTTTAGCAGGTCAATACATGTGTCTAAAGCAGCTATTTTAGAGCGAAATTACAAAAAAGTTATTGAACATGTTTTCTAATTGGGCTGTTTCATTGCCTGTAACACAAGTGCCAATGATGACAAGTGTGGATTTGTGTTTCTATCTTTAAATAACGATTTGAAAACTTCCTAAAGTAGAAAATCCATATTCTAACTTAGAGGTAACTAGTTGGTGAATAATCTGTGAAAAGTTTAGTCCCTATCTCTTTTACAGCTAGAGATATCCTATTCGTGTCACAACACCAAACTATCAGAAAACAGCGAAAACCTTCTCGCTAAAGGACATCAACTAAGTGATTTGGTGATGCACAAATCTAACGTTTTCGACAAAAAATTGTTTGGTTATGTTTAATACATTACTGTCCTCGTGAAATCAAAGAAAACAACAAAATTTTATTGTCTTGTGTTTTTTTTTTTTTCTGGCTACGTCAATGGCATTTTTAATAAGTGACTTAACTTAGGGTTTGTAGGCATCACAAAACGCTTTTAGAGAGAGCGGTCCAAACCCTTGTGCCTGCGCCGGGAATCGAACCCGCGACCTTGCGCTGTGCAAGCCGTGATTCTACCCACTGAGCCACGGACGCAGGCAAAACTGTTTTCCTGCTAACTCCCCCGTAAATCAGGCGATCTTTCACTTGCAGGGTCAAATTTAATTCAGATTATATACCAACTCCTCGCAACTATTGGAAATCTTCCATAGCGAAAAATTGTTTTGAGCAATGATTACTTAGCTTTGACCAGTAGTACTCTGACTGGCATGCAAGAGACTTGCTGCTAGTTGCTAGCGTCGTATGCACAGGGCTTGGAAGGAGTGTGATGATTCTGTCACTGTGGATTAGTGTAAATAATCGCTCGCAACGCCTCAACAACTTTACAGCGTCTACTTGGCTTTCTTTTAGCTTTTAACGCCCGGGTTTAATATCGAACGGCGTAAATCACGAGCCAGTTTATTTCGCCACTTCTTCCATTCAGGCACTTTATGTTGGGTTGAGCTAAAGTTAGAGTAGATGATCATTTGCAAGCATTGCCAAGTGCCAATTCTTGGAAATGTGGAAGAGTGTCACTCGTTCTGTGTCAATTGACGGAGTACTGCCCAATTCAGGTACTGCAGATGACGGGGTATTACGGAGTAATCTACCCACACCTTTCCTACCTTTCCTACGGTTTAGCGTTGTGGGATGGTTGCTCAAAACGCCATTTCCCAGAATTTTCATTCTTCAAAAGAAATCCGTTCGAAAAATCAGAAGAGAGTTGTGTAGGCCAGCGTACCATAATTTTAAAATGTTGACTTTACTTTTCCTCTACATTCTTCAAACGTGTCTTCTAGTCAAATCAAAATGTGTCCCCATAAGAAAGGTGACATTCACTCTTATGAAACAAGATTGAAGAAGCAGGGAGAACTACCGAACTGGGAGACACAGAACGATAGTTCGTAAACGTTTGTCTTCTTAGGCAGGAGGTCAACTAGTCAACCGGTTACAAAACTCGATCAAAAGTGCACAAATGCCGAAGGCGTTCAAAGCTCGTCCAAAATAAAACTTGGTCACAAAAAAGGTAAAAAAGGTAAAGTTTGTCTTGTTTAACGAGGCGAAGTTAGGACTACAAAGTCCTCTCTACCACTCAACCTCGACCTTTCGCTAGCGTTACCGTATAGTACACTTTGTAAGGGGGGATCGAACCCGCGCCAGCGGAAGGATAAGCTCTGGAGTCGCGCACGATTCCAATCCGAGACGGGTCTGCTATACAAAGGCGTTTTACAGTACAGACGAGTTTATTGCACATGACTGAGAGACCGCAGAAACCACCGACTTACAGTAGGGCTAGAGTGGAACAATTCGAATGAATGAGAGAGAGCATGCACAAAATGTACGTTTGATTGGTACTTATTGAGAATATTTTAGTTGTGCATATTCATAAGATTGGGACAACTAAACTTTAAAGTATGTCTTTGCACTTGATGTTGTTGAATATTAGTCTTGGCGATGTTTACTTGTGGAAAGAGGAGGATATTTGTATAAGAACGGTTGAGACGAGACAACTGTCAGTCGAGGTGACGAGAGAAAATATCACCAGTATCCGTGCTCTTGTTTTCAATCTTAATATTATTGGAGTAATAGTTTAGTATTTAGCTTTTTTTAGTAGTTAGAGGTTGTTAGAGAGGTTAGAACATGTTCAATAGCAATTTAGCCTTGAGTTCGATTTATAATTTTAATTTACATGCATTTTAGAAAATAACAAACTGGCGATGATATCAAAAGTTCATTTTGTTGTTATCGTAGCAAAACCTATGGTAAACTTGGGTTTTGAAACAAAAGTTCGTAATCTTAAAGCAAACTTATTTTTCTTAATAAATATACTTTTTTTGTTTTTTTAATTAACGGGGTTCTTGAAAATTTTATTGAATATAAAAAAGGAAAACTTCTAACTGTCTGATGTTAAAATAACTATAATTTTGTCTATTTTTTTTAGATATTTGAAGTTTTCATATTTCTAAATCTTACTTGATACTTAATAATGTCTTCGTCGGAAACTGGATGATTCCAGCATGGATAGTGTCAATCATATTATAAGGATCAGATTATTCAAGTTATATTATCTTGAATTGGCATCCATGTTAATTAACTAATAAATAAGCCTGCCACGAACAATTTAAACATTTAGTTCTTTTGTTTAAACTATAGATGTTCGCAAGATAACCTAATCTTAGAGCTAATATAGATTATTCTTTTCGACCTATTTTAATTAATCGTAGAATTTTCAGTATTGAAGGAAAGTAAACTATTTCAAATATTGCAAAAGTACCAATAATATTAATTTTATAAAGTTTCGGACATTACTATGGTTGTAACTAAGGACACCGTAGAGACATTTTGGTCGGGACATGGAATGCATAGAAACTGAGTTCGGTGATTCAGTTTCTATGCATTCCATGTCCCTACCAGGAGTCCAACTGGAGTCCTGTCACCAGGGGGGTTCCTCAGGGATCCGTCCTTGGGCCATTGTTTTTCTCCCTCTACATCAATGGTGTAACTGACTGTGTTTCTCACTCTAATTTTCACCTTTACGCCGACGACCTTCAAATCTACTATCACTTTCCTGTTAAAGACATTGATCACGCAGTGACTATTGAACTTGGACATTTACTCCATCACACAGTGGGCACAGTGACACGGACTAAAACTAAATGAAACCAAGAATCAGACTATTATTATTCAGAATCAACGTCTTCGTTCCCAACTCAATCCTCAAAACATCCCTAAGCTTACTCTAAACAACACTGAACTAGTTTACTTGGACAAAGTAAGAAGTCTCGGTCTTACTATTAACAACTCTTTAACTTGGCAACAGGGTTTTGCCAGCATTTATAGTTTAAAGCGTTTTGCTTTATTTCTCCCTTTTAACGTTAAAGTAATGCTGGTGAAGACTCTGGTGTTACCCCTCCTCTTCAACTACTGGGACACTGTAATTAATGACATGACCGTTGAGCTTTCCGAAAGGCTTCAGCGTGCTCAAAACTATTCCATCAGATTCATTTTTAACTTGCCAATCACATCACTCTTATCGAAACCTTCTAGCCATCCTAAAACTCAACCAACTTCGAACATATCATACACTACCTTACTGCATGCGATCCTAAACCAATCATCCGATTCTACTTATTTGTCCGAGAAGTTTATTTTTATGTCTCAAATCCATAGGCACGCAACCAGAAAGGGCGAGCTATCTCTATCAATTCCTACCCACAGATCTACAGTGTTCAATAAATCATTTGTCTTTACCGCATGCAGGTTGTGGAATGCGCTTCCAAACTAAATCAAAATTATCAAAAGTCGGGCCCGTTTTGGGGCGGAGGTTCCGAGTTGGTTGACACAGGGGTTGTTGGGCTGATAGGTGGCGCTTTGGTGGCTTGTATAGTTTGGCAAATGTGTAAATGTAGAAGTAGAGTTTAAAGTGTATTGTAATCTTAATCTTATTGTTGTTTAATTGTTAATATCTACACACGTTATATTTCATTATATTTAAGCAATGGTGTCATTTTAAAGTTGTATTCATGGTTTATTTTCATTTTAAGTTTATTAAATGTTGTAATACGATTGTAAATTATTGTAAATAATTAAGTGTGGTTAAGTGGAAGAGAGGACTTTATAGTCCTAACTTCGCCACAAAAATAAAGACATATTTCATTTCATTCATATAAATTGGTGCATGACACTGAGATTACTCAAGCATGTGTCACGTGGTATGGGTTGAGCAGAATGACTTCTTCTACACGTGGTGGACATATGTAGGCCTATAACGATGACTCACCGAAAGATAAAAACTCGTCGGCGACAAATTTCAACTGGCAATTAGCATTAAGCTTTATAGTAAAAAATACTGTTTTGTCATTCTGCTCTGAAAACAGCTGCTTTAGACACACGGATTGGCAGTGCTAAAGTGTCACTTTTACACCCAGGTAAATACAGTATTGTTTTGATGATCTTTTTCTCCCTAGGGTTTGTTTTGATTGTTTTGAAATTTAACACTGACGTATAGTAAATCAGTGTAACAGCTGTTTATTCAAAACATTATAATTCAGACTGCTGGGCCCAAAACAATGTTTACTTAATTAATAGTTTATAATATTAAAACATTTATTGACATTTCTTTAGCATTATTATTTGCATCATGACAACAAATATCGTTCATCACTCGGCCCGAAAGTGTCTTTTTGTCTTGAAAGTGTCGGCTGCGCCTCGGACGTTGATCTCGTGTCAAAAAGTGTCACTTTAGGACCTAGGGATAAAATATACTATTTTCTGATCGATTTCCTTTTATTTTTTTATTCCAGAAACAAAGATAATTTCTAGGCAAAGGTTAGATAGTAAATAGTGTATTTCATCTCTGAGTTCCATAGGGAAGCTTTTTGATTCGAGCTGGAGTTTAACGACATGGTGGACTCTCATGGGAATCCCTCTAGCCAGTGATATAATCTGTATACAGATAATTTTAAGATCAAATTTGAATTTCGGATGACTTCTGGACCGGCAAAGTGGTGTTGTGTTTGTGTGCGTGGGCGCTCTCAGGGCCCAAAATAATGTGAGCTTCAGAAGTTTTCGACATTTGTTAATGAACTGGCTACTTGCCCCTGTCCTCTTCGTGGTCACTCGCCGAGCTACAAGTGCATCGTGCGGCTCTTTCACAAATGTCTGGTTTTCACAAATGGTAAAATCACAAAATAATTGTGTCTGATAAGTTTATTTGTGAGAACTTTTCACTACAGTGTCACTCAGATTAATAGTAGCTGAGATCACAAAAAGATAAATAATCCCTGGAGAAGATAATTTAAGATGATTTACGTCCAAAATCGGTTCAAAATTACCCCTTCACAAAATTACTTTTTTTACAAAAATTAAAGTTTTTTACAACAATTTTTGTTTACAAAAAATTGTTTAACGAATTACTTACTAAAACACAATTTGAAAATAGTATAAAACGACTAAAAAGGTTAGCGAACAATATTCTGTTACAGGAAAATAATTATTTAGTGCAGGAGTTTTTATAATATAATTTGAAGACTAAATAAAATAAAAAGTGAAAATACAAAGATCTGTTTTAAATTTTGATAGGCTTATTCCATTCCGCCAATTAATTTAGGATAGATGACCGTGTTTAATATTTGATTTAAATTATACTAAGTTATTTTTACAATTATTTTGTTTGATTTATTTTTTATGTTGTTTTGATTATTTCGTGTATTTTTGACCCTGTTTCGCTTGTACAATTAATTTTTGTATGCAATAATTATTTATTTCTCCCTAGAAAGTAAAATAGCATCAAAACAAATATTTCTGACAAATACGAGTAATAGTGCAACATTAGCACGTCATTGCATGTGCAACAACCGTTCAGAGCAAAATACCAAAAAAATGGTTTCCTACCCTATTTTACTAAAATTTGAAACTAAAAGGCCCGCCTGTGTAATTAATACATCAACACCGCCGAGCAATATTGAGGAAATTAGTCGCTGGCTTGTTCCCAGCAGTTGTAAATCAATCGTCCTCTGACTCCAGTAGGCCTGAGATCGACTGTTCATTAGCAAAGGGCGATCCACCGCTCTCACCGGTCCTAACTCTCTCACCGGTCACTGGATTGATGGTGACATCTGGGCGAGTTGTGTGTTGTGCTGATCAGCTGCTAGTTGTGTCTACAGTAGCTAGTGTTTGTTTACATCGTTCACCATGTCTCGAGATTGTAAACACTTGTTTCTTGCAACATATGAGCGGGTAATCCGGAAACCTCGGGAGACGTTTGTAGTTTAGTAGTGTCTTTGAGGATTAAAATACTTGCAGATACTGTACTTGTAGAGGATTATATATACGGGGTGAGTTTTAAATATCTCTTCCCACCTAAACAAAGGAAAAAGAAATATTTTTTAAACTCCTTTTGAGGAATGTTTTTATAGGATTCTGAAGTTTGTTTTGACGTACTTTGCGTCAACCGCCCCTCACCCAAAATCTGGAGGTGAGGGCCCCAAATTTGTTAAATACAAGCACCCCTTGTGGCACCTCAAAATAAAGGGAATTTTAATACAAATTTAACGACGCAAAGAAAACCATTTTATCTCGACTTGTTTTTTTAAATATACACCCTCTTTAAAAATTACAAGGAATCAGGGTTAAAATGCCACATTTCACATAAAAGGTAAAGTTTGTCTTGTTTAACGAGGCGACTACAGAGTCCTCTCTACCACTCAACCTCGACCTTTACCTAGCGTCACCGCATAGTCACATTACAAATTGTAAGTGGTGACTGCGGGGATCGAACCCGCGCCACCGGAGTGATGAGCTCCGGAGTTGGATTTTTTATTAAAATCCCCTTTCTTTTGAGATGCCACAAGGAGGGGGGTTTGTGTTTACAAAATTTGCTCCTCCCCCCGATTTTTGGGTGGAGGTGGGTGACGCAAAGTACGTCAAAACAAACTTCATAATTGTATAAAAACATTCCCTAGAGAGTGTTTAAAAATATAACCTTTTTCAAAAGTTAAGGCGGGGGAACATTTAAAACTCACTCTGTATATACTTGGAGTTGCGGTGTGGCATTGAACTTACACTTTATGGAAATTAAGAGAAGCTAAAACCTTTTCGCAACAAACTATCGTTAATAACGTACTTTGCCCTTGATTCCTGGTGCCCTAGTTTGTTTTTGACAGCAGCGAACACATTTCGTATTAAAATGTTACTAACCAGCTGTTCCTATGTAATTGATTACTTATAATACAAGTTATATTGTTATGAATCATGTCCCAGTTCTCATGAATAATAGTCTTCGTTCTCTATTCACCGAGTGTTCAAACGCTTCTGGGGTTGATACTGCGGGCTAACTCAACGGACAGTCCATGCATTTGAGTTGGGCTTCTATAACGTATACATTCAATAGATATAATGGAACTGTTTGGAGTATTACTTGCGAGCTATTGGTAAAGCTAGACGGCTTTTAGAATATTCTTTTTACTATCACTTGCAAAAAATACATTAGTGGATTGTTTTAAAAACTTGTAAATACACCCTACATCTTCGAGTCCACTTTGTTTGTTTGGTGTTTTAAATATATAAACCTAAGGTGTAGTAACAGTCATGTTGTTCATTGCATTAACACATTAAATGTATTAAATAAAAAATACATCCAAAAGTCAGGTAAGAGGGAGAATCATAATAATAACTGGGGTGAACTAGTGGTGTAAATACACATTTTGTCTTGATCATTCGGTTGGACTGCATCAAACAAATATCATTTTGGTCTTTAGCACATTAAAACCAGTTACGACCAACATCGCAAAAACCTTTTACATCGACTCACATGTTGCTCGGCGTATGTAAAAGAAGGAAAATCAAGAGGATTGATCACACCAGAAAATTTTGTTCTCGTAGTCCTCCGTTTAGGACGCTATTTTTTGTGTGTAGAGATTAGAAAAGTGGTTTTTCTGTTCTCAAAGGTTGTCTCTAGGTTTTATAACCTGGGTTTTAAACAATTTTATGCCAAAAAATGTTAAAGTTGGCCAAAAATAGGCTATTTTGAAAGTGTATTTTATTTTTTCACAAGCAGTTTTTGCCTTTTTCGTGTATAAAGAACATAGAACCACTCCTGCCTACCCTATAAACCCGCATTTGTACGTTTCGGTTCATAAACAGGAAACAGGGAACAAGGGATTACGAAATCATGTTTTGCCACTTTTGAGTGAGCGAAGCAAAGTTGGAACATCGCTACTACCATTTCTCTTGACTGGCAAGGTCGGCGACACGCGCGACTCTTCAAAGAACTGAGTAGACAAGACAACCCTACTAGAGCCGATGTTTTTGAAACAGAAGATAAACTTGGGTTTACATCTACCCCTCGTCCAACGGAGAGAAATAATCAATACTCCGCTATTTCAGTGGTAAACATGGGTTCTTGCTTGGTTGACTAATCCTATTAAAGAAATCTCGCGGTGAACACCACAACATCAGCAGTGATACTCACGATATAGTCAGATGAAGGAGAGGCATTCTTGGTGTCAGTTAGCTTGAAGGTGCCACTGGCAGAGTCTGCGTGCAGGATGTCCTCCAAGGACTCTATGTAGTCTATGGCGTTCCTGAGGATCTCCACCTTGGGCAGGCGTTGGCTGGGGTTCGAGCTCGTGCGTCTCTTCAGCACCTCGAACGCCTCGTTCACCTACACGTTTCAAGAACAAAGAATCAAGGTTGTAATGAGTATAAAATGAAGCGAGGAAACTAAAACTAGTTTTTTTATTAGCGAAATGCCATAGGGAATAGAGCAATGGTTTTCTATAATTACGTAGACTAAACTGTTTGCAGTTGTCGGCTTTCAACACCTGCGAGTCGAATGGCAAAACTTAATATAGCATAATTATATATGTACATATTTATATTCACTGGATTTATTTTACTAAATTTGGTACAAATGTTCCTTTTGAAAGTTCTAGTAAAATCGGTTCATCGGAAGTGACCTTTTTGGGATGTCCCCCCTCCCCAAAACGGGGGTTTGTACTTATGATCTGACTATGATTACCTCTGGTATTAACATTTGTGGCACTGTAATTGAAACGGGAACAAAAAAGTCAACAAACGTAACTGAATTAACGGAAAGCGGTTTTCGCCGCCATCTTGGTCTGGCTGATTGGATTTTGTTGATTTTCAGTGCACATGTTAGGTAGGGTGCTACAATTGGTTAGTCTAAGTTTCATCAAAGTCTGATCAAAAATCCCATTTTTATAGCATCGAACTCATTTTGGGGTAAACCCCCTATTAAAAGGGCACTTCTCGAGGTTGAGTGGTAGAGAGGACTTTGAAGTCCTAACTTCACCTCGTTAAAAAAGATAGACTTTACATTTTTAACTTTTATCTCCGTTCTTAGCTACCCTCCCCACATTTACAGAAAATGCGCTATAACTCGCATCAGCGCTTCGCGTCAGTTATGTTTCAAATTGCGTACACCCCGGAAAATTAAAAATCAAGAATGAAAAAACTAAGACTTGATAAAATTGCGTACCTTTCTTAGCCTCCTCCTCTCTCTGAGCGTTGCTGCTTTTCTGCGATCCACTGTGACTGTTTTCCTCTTGCACGCCTTGCACGCCCACAGTAGACACCGCCTCTGTCCTGGCCCGTGGCCTCCTCCCTGTATACACATTCCACTGCTAGTTATTCCATCCCTTTACACTTAGGCTAGCAGCCGGTGTCACAACTATAATCTAGTATAATCTAGGGCGGGGAGAAAAACGGCGAGAGATGGCAGCGCTCGCAGCTATAATGATTTTCCTGCCTCAGCTACGTAGCATCTATGCTCTATCTATACCTACCATAGCATAATGTTTGGTTATAGCCTACGGTGCTGACCTGAGCGTGGTCGGTAGAGGGTACGAGCACGTGGGGGACATGGTGCTCCTCGGAGGTTGCACTGCTCGCGTCATCAGACTCTTCCTCCACACTCCCACTACCTCTGCAACAAATCATCAACCAACTTATACATTATCTCGGTAATGAATCAGACTTTGAAACTTCTAAATGTAAATTCAATATGATACTCAGCATTAAGCGCGGACGGAAAACCTCTATCTGAAAGGTCAATTTCTTTAAAGCAAATGTTCCGAGTTTTATTTTAATTTGAGCAACATCTAATTTGAAAAAGTAGTAAAAAGTATTTTCAGAGTTCTGAACATCCTCTGAAAAATGTATGTTTTTGAAATATAATTGCGGTCATTTGTCATAGTTAGTGAACAATTAGAACACGACGTTTCTGAATCTGCACACTGATCGTGTTTTCAGGTGAAAAGTGATCAAAAACATGATAACAAACATTAGAAAAGCTTGCCTAATGTTATCAGCGCGAGGTGAACAGTCAAAATAACCAAACAACCGAGAAGTTGTTTTGAAGACCGGTGAAAATATCATCAACATAAGTGTAATTGATCAGGGATTCAGATGCCATTGGGAAAGATTGGCCTTCGTCTAGAGCGAGTTGTTGTACGTTACGAATAGTAAGATAAAGAGGTAAATACGAATAATTGGTAAATTAAATCTTAAAATCTAGCCTAGAAAAAACGAAACTCGCAGAAACGTAAAGAAACCAACGGCATCCACAGAAACTCCAAAGGGCGAATCTTTGGCCGGTGACAGCTACTAACAACCAACATAAGAAAAGTGCTTCCAATCTACCCTAGAAAATTTTGTTGACTCCATATAAAAACTGTGATGAATGCATAATCACGTCAGCGTGTTTTGGACTGCAAGTGCTTGAAACAGTTCAAGATTTGTACATAACATAATCTTTATTGTCAATACAATAATTATTGTGTGACATAAAAAAACAACAACAAAAACAGCAGCTAACAATAAAAAAGAACTATAAAAGAAGTAAGGTAAATTCACCATAAAAGCTGAACAAAACATGTTTGCTGACCACCAAATAATAGGATTAATTATAAATAAATAGATAAATAAAAATTTGGAGATGTATTATAGGTCCATAAATTCATCTACATTATAAAAAGCATGTTGGACCAAAAGGATTTTAACCTGGCTTTAAAGGTGTTCATATTTTGTATACTTTTAAATTATCTGGCAATTTATTGTATAATTTAGCTCCAGTTTGACGGGGTAATTTTTGAAAAATATTTGTTCTGTGAATTTCAGTTCTATATTTATGACTATTTCTAGTCGTATAGTTGTGAATATCACAACCTCGAACTAAAAGATCACTTTTACAAAAGAATATTATTGTTTCGTAAATATAAACACAAGGAAGTGTTTGTAGTTTTTGTAGTTCTTTGAAAGAGTCTCTACAAGCCTCCCTGTGTCCTAATTTTGAAATTATTCGAACTGCTCTCTTTTGGAAGATAAATATTCTAAGTAATTTATAAGCAGAACAAGATCCCCAGAAAATAATGCCATAATCAATATATGGTTGGATTAGTCCATAGTAAGCCGTTCTCAGAGTACCTAGCCTACAGTGTTTGCAGAGGTTTCTGAGAAGAAAGGTTCCAGAGGAAATCCTTTACTGATATGTTCAATATGGCTGTCCCATGAAAAATTACTATCTATAAAAATACCAAGAAATTTAGTATAATTAACTTCGTCAAGTACATGATCATTGATCATAACTGTCGGATTGCTACCAAAGTTTGATCTTCCCAAATTAAAATAAATATAATTGGATTTAGTATAATTTGTTTTAAGGTTCAAATGTTCAAAATATTGTGTACAGGTGTTCACACTTTCAAATGATAATGTCAAAAGTGATAAGTTTCGTAGTTACTAGCCGCTCAAAAGCCGGTCATTATTTCATTGCCGTCGATTAAATTGAACAGTTAGACAACATCCTCATTTCTTTAACAAATAAACTATAACAAGGTAAAAGTGTGATCACCTGGAATGTGGCATTCTGGAGTGGTGCCATGTCGTGGGTAAAGGACTGTATTCACTACTACTGGAGTCCCCACTGGCGCCTGTCTCAGCTTCTGCTGTAGGACTCACACTGCACTGTCTCACTGTCTGAAACAACGTAAACACTATCACCTACTCGAAATCTTACAATTAAATATTTGTTTGATCAACTGCGGGGACGGATGACGAGGGCTCCAATTTTGTCTGCGACAGACGGTCTCAGATAGCAATTCAACAGTGATGTTGGACGATACTGAGATCGAAGAGGTATACTCAGCAAAATGTCTGGGGATACACCTCGCACGATGTCTGACCTGGGAATGCCATGTAGATAGTGTCTGTTCAAAACTAGCCTCAGGTATTTATGTTTTGAGGCAAATATCCGAATACTGCCCAATTCAGGTACTGATGACGGCGTATTATGGAATAATCTACCCACACCTTTCCTACGAATTGGCTTTGTGGGGTGGGTGCTAAAAATCAAGTTTTGCCATAGTTTTCATTCTAAAAAACAGTCCGAACCATTGCAAAATTGCAATGGAGAGAGTCGAGAGTCGTGTAGGCCAGCATTTAAATGTTGACGCTACCTTGCCTCTAAATTTTAGAAACATGTCTTTTCATAATGCGGTCTCGTAAGAGAAAGTGACATTCACTCTTATAAAACTAGAGGCCGGGAAAAATACCGTACTTGGAGACACAGAACGGCAGTTTAGGAACGTTTACCTTCTCAGGTAGGAGTTCAACTCGTTAACAGGTTGCCAAATTCGATCAAAAGTGCCCCAGAGCTTTTAAAACTCGACTGACAAAAGGTTTTGGCTACAGAAGCATTTTATAATACAGACGAGTTTATAGCACATGACTGGGAAAACACGGAACACACTGAGGGATAGAGTGGTACAATTCGAATGAATGGGAGAGAGTAACTGCCAGAAATGTATGTCAGATTGGGATTTCAATGGTAGAATGTGTGGAAAATTTTAGCTTTTTAAATTACAGTAATTTGACGATTGCATAACATGTTCAATGTTGTCGCAATAAACAATTTTTTTACTAGCTCAAGTCTTGTACAAAGATAGATCTCGACATCCTAAGGTTGCATTGGTTAAACAACAGCTACTGAATACAATTTTAGTTTTATTTTGTCCAACACAAAATAATTGTCCTGCGAAGTTCATAATATTATAGGGTGGTTATAAATTGTTGGACACATTTGGGATTGAGTAAGTATATGGTCAATCGACTCAAAACGTGGAAGTTGTTTTAGTAGGTTGCAAATTTAAAACAGTTTCATACGAAGGACACACCGTTACTGGTACTCATTCTTCTACAAGTAGCGTTGTAAGGAAACTAAAACGTGTCTAAGTGGTTTCCGAGGTTTGCACGCAAAGTGTGTTGTATAAATTCAACCTCACACCATGATTTTCTAAGCATCGTTTCTGATTCTCGTCTTATACTTGTGTATGGAGCTTGCTTGCAAAGCCATAAAGTGTTAAAGTGGCAATACAGGACAGTCTCGAAAATATAAAGGCTTGGAATAGTCATTAGACCTAGATTTTTAAAAGTTTCACGGCAGTGGGCTCTAAAATTTAAATGTCCCAAAATTCTAACTGCATTTTTTTATAATCGAAAAACACGTTCAAAATGTGTACGAGCACTACTTCCCCAAAACATAATTCCATAATTTGGGTGAGAAAATATAAGGCCGTAATATGCCATGAGAAGGACTTGGGGAGAGCAGCGGATAGTTTTCGTAAACCGAATATACCAGACGCAACTTTGCTGCAGACATTGTTTATTTGATTTCCCATGCCAACCCTGTAAATCTATTTAAATTCCAAGGAACCTGAGATTCTTCAACTACAACATCGTCTACCATGATTATTAGTGATGACATGCAAGGTTGAGTTCGTAGACAAAATTGAATTAGGCTAGTTGTGTTTTAGCGTTATTAGTTTTTAAATTATCTGCTAAAAAGTCTTTAACACAACTATTAAGACTTATGAAACATTTGAATTTCTAAGGTATTCCGTATTTTGTGCTTCTGCAGTATTACGGGGGTTTCCCGTATTTGGGAGTGGTAGTATTACTTGTAAATTGAATAATTCTTCCACAGTGTATTAGATTTTTGGCATTACTTACATATATTACATATAAAAATAAAACCGGTCCAAGCACTGATCCCTGGGGGACACCATAACTAATTTTGATTTCCTTCGAGAGTGAATTGGCAACTTGAACACATTGTGCCCGTTTGTACAGTTGAGACCGTATCCAGTTATATGGCAACCCCCGGACACCTACATTTTCTAATCTGTTCATGAGAATAGAATGATCTACACAATCGAAGGCCTGGCTTAGATAAAAAAATACTTAAGGTTTGTTCTTTTCTGTCCAGACCTTCATACACTGCATTAGTCGTGATACAGCATCAATCGTAAATTTATTTCTGCTAAAACCATATTGGTTTTCTGATAAAATATTGAACGTATCCAAAACACTTAAAAGTCTATTCAAGAACAGCTTTTCAAACACTTCACTCAGAACTGGAATAATCGAAATTGGCCTATAATTACTTGCTTCTAAAGGATCAAAATTTGTAGAAATTGGCATGATCTTTTCTAAGCTTAGAGTTTACAAAATAAAATAAATTTATTTTATTTTGTAAACTCAAAGCTTATAGTGTTGTTATTTTGTTCTCTACTTTTCCACTAGAAAATGGCTTTGAATTAGCTGAAACATGTTGTGGATATACAACTTTTGATTGTTTATTCAGTATTTTTATTTTAAAACTTTATATATACAGATTCTTTTCAGTAAGAGAATATGTTTTGTTGCGTATGAAAATAAAGAGGGGTTTGCCTGAGTGATTACCTCAGAGAAAGCCTGAATTTGTCCGCCCAAGGAACACACGACACTGCACCCCTAACAACTCGCTAAACAACGGGCCTTCTTTCAACTGATAACTGTCAAATCAAGCGCTCGCAAAGGTTTAAGGCGGCCCGTTTTTCATCTTTCAAAATAATTTTAATATTAATAAACCTGAAAGTTCTGAAAACTAGAGGAGTTTTCCGACACGTGATGTATGGAGCCAGATTTCTCATAAGTTGTTTAACAGTTTTACAAATAAACTTTGAAATGGTACAAGTTTTAATGCATTTCAACCCCAGTTTGTACACTTAAAACGCATATTTTTGAGAAAAAACGCTCTATACGCGTGTCGGAAAACTGCTCCAGATTCCAAATGTATTATGTTTGTTAATGTAAAAAATATTTCAAAAGGTGAAAAACGGGCCACCATAAACCTTTGCATCGAAGCGTCGCCGCGCAGCTTAGGTGGACCCTTTGAAGTAGAAGAAATTTTAAAAATGTCTTGATTTTCTAGTTTACATGTTATTTAAATTTGTCATTTCCGTTATTGTATGTTAATATAATGAAGTAAATAGGTTTGTCCACATAATCTCAAACTCGCCGTAGTGAGGTTCTAAGCAGCAGGCTGGGGGATCTGCTTAAACGAAATTCCCATGGGAAACCAGCAGGATAGATCTACACGGTGCGTTTTGTGGGTAACTCTAAAATCTGTGCACATTTTATTTTCCTAAAGACTACTACGGAATTGTAAACACCACAGTCATAACACTCTAAAATATTTTTCCAGTCGCAAATGTTTATTTCAGTTAACATATACGAGAAGAACTCACATGTTTAGCAGCGAAGTGTGCTGGGTAGTCTCCCTGTGTCGGGAACTTGCTGAGATAGTTGTCCCTATACCTGAACCCAGCGTCTACCTTGGACATGATAACCACACGCACACCACGCGCACTACTCTACACGCACATGGTCTACACGCGGGGCACTCGCGCGACACGGCGACACTGTCCACACACCCGCGTCCGCGACGTGTCGCAAATAGCACACTGGCTCCGCCCCTTCACCCCCGGGGGCGGGCTGAGGGCGGGGACTTACATGCGTGTGAAACGTGCGACCAAGACAAAAAATGGTCGATTTTTGAAAATCATAAATCTGTAGAAAAGGTTTAACTCTAAAAGATAGGGATTTCCGTTTTGTGAATGACTTTGAGGTAATTCTGCAAAACGTTAATTAAAAGTTTTGGATAAAAACTTCTCTAGAGCTTTTTTGCAGAAAGTTGTCTAGTAGTAGCACTTATAGGTAGGTCACAAACCGTTAAAACCCCCAGATTTTAACGATAATTATATGTGACAGCTCTCTACTGGTTGCTTTTGTCCCATTTATATGAAGTTTTATACAAATGCTCCTTTTGTAAATATTTCAGTCAAACTCTTCAACCAGCAAAATCTGACTTATGGAAATCCCTTTTTGGAGGGAGTTTTTACACAAAAAAGCGGTTGTAATGATCTAGAAACAGTAAATTGCATTCATTTGTTCTAAGTATGCTAGAAGTTTTCCTGAATTCCTGGTATTAAATTTAATAAATATCTAGTTGAATTAAGCTTTAACTCTAATATTTTTTCGTAATATACTCAGAGATTTTAACGGAACAGTTTTATTGTTACTATACAGTGTTTTTTTCAACAATTATATATTTATTATTACAATAAAATAATTTAAGTAGTGTATAATTTTAAAATTTGATTCTTTTTAAACATCACCAATTAGCGTGTTTACCATGTATAGTAAAGCTCCCAAATGCGATGACTGGTTTAAGAGTGGCGTGGAAACCGCCCTCTTCCACAAAATAGGAATTTTTCATTTTACACCTAATTTCGTGTAACGTTGTACAAGTAATTTTGCGTGAAATGTAAGCACTTTTCGGTTTTTAGTCTTGTTATACGCACTGATAGGCGTAGTATAGTATTTGTTGTATATTTCAAATTTTAAAATGATTTCGCTAAGTAAGTGCACTCATTCACATAGACTTTAGCTTCCGTTGTGAAAGAGATGCCGTTTCGGAAAACGCGATTGAGTGCAAAATATAATCATGTTTTTAGTTTAATAATTGACTTTGTAACTCAATATACATGTTTTTACGTTTCTTTTGAATATAGAATCCCAAGAATAGGACAATAATGTTTGTTCGTGAATAGTATTCGTCACTCGGGAAAAGGCTGAATTAAAATAGTACAGTTTCGTCTGTAAATGGGAAAATGGGGTCATGCTGGTAATGAATACTGTACGGGTAAAATTCCGGGACGCGTTTGTTCCGAGTAGTGAATATTGGGGATACGACCTCTTCTACTGAAGATGAACCATGGGTGAGCCCTTACTTTTACATGTTTAAACGTTGTGTAGAAAAGGGGCCGGAATGGCTTCAATTCGGTCTTTACTAGCAACAAGGTAGATTATCAACCTCGTAGGCTATCCACTGTTAATTTACGTTTATATTTTATTATTTTATACTGGCCATTTAAAGCATTACAACAGCTGTCAGCATAGGGTCTATCCCGTAGATTTTCATCAATTGGCCAGAAGCATTTTCTTGGTCCTTAGAAGCAGATGCCAGTCGATTTTAAAAATAAACTCCATTTAGGATATCTCAAATCAGTAGCGTAGCCATGATTTTGGGATGGGGGGTTTTCCAGGATCAAGAGGTTTTTTTCAAAATGTCAATTACCAGGAATATAAAATATCCCCGGCCAAAAGATTTGGTAAATTTGGATCCAAATTGGTAATTTTGAGGCGTTTTGAGGGATACAAAAACTAAAAGATTTAATACGTTGATTTCGTAACAACTCAGTAGTAGATTTGTGACTATGTGATTTATAAACACTATGACAGAACCTACAAGTACCTAAAACTTTGACTACTAGATAAAATACATTCACATTCTCTAGTAATGGCAATACAATACTCGTGCTAAATTGGGCTTAAGAAATTTACTTTTGAAATGTTTCATGTAGGCTGTTGTCGGAAAGTAAACTGTACACTTTAGATGAACAGTGAACACCCCTGAACTGAATAATTGGTAACAATTCAACTAATGCCCATGAAATAAGCAAACCAAATCGGTGATTTTCACTGATCGGCTATCTCGCCGAGTCATAGTTACTCCCGCTTTTCCAAGCTTTGCGTAAGAACATTTTTATATTTATTTTGCTCTACAAATACTAATAGTATCAATAGTAGTTTTTGAGTTTTAGGAATAGTATTATTTACTGTACAACTAAAATTAAAGAAAACCTCTATACAATAAACTATACAGATTTATACATTATATCCAAAAAGAAGGTTTTATCAAGGGTCATGTCGCCGAGAACTCTCCCTTGGCTACGACCCTGCTTCAAATTATGTCAAAAGGTTATTACAATACATACAGTACTTAATACTTTGAACTGCAAATATGTTTAGCGTTGCGTTACAGACAAGTAGAGAGATTACCGGTTAACATTGCATTAAATAGTACCGTTTTATGGTTTATACCACAGAAAACCCAGAGGATTTATATCATGATCATTGACTTTAAATAATTAAACCAGTCAATGCCTATAATGTCTATGTGGAGAAGGGAGTAGGCCTAAATTGGTGGAAAACGCAACCCCTAATGTAAACTGGCCCGGGGCCTACGTTACGTACCCCGACTGATCAAATGTTTCCTCTGTGCTAGAGTTTATCCTCTATGCTATGGTACGTTTCTCTATGCAATGTCACAGATTCGTACGACGTTTGTGTATGACGTCAGAGTTTATTTATTTTGTTGCCTCTTGCCTGTTGGTTATGTTAGTGTGATTGCGATAAGTCATTATTTTATCGATGAAAGCAAACAAATAAGTGAATTTAAATAGTTACTAATAATTGTATCTTAAAATACGGAACTACATATATTATGGATATACTTAAAGCAGAACTGGAAAAGAAGAAAAGGAAACTTCTGGAAAGTAATCTAATAGTAAGTATATAATTTCGTCTCTTTCTGTAGCTCAAAGACCTTCATTAATCATCGATTCATAATTAAGAATCATACTTTATGCCAAGCTTATTATTCTAGAGGAGCCATGCTGAGAGTATCAGGCTAGTCTCAGGAGTTCTGTTGTTCCATCCTCTAAGGCAGTATAACAGACTCTTAGGCTTCCTGCTGGTGGTCTACAAAAACTTGTTCCATGCCCTTATTCAGTCTAATTTGAGGCAGATCTCTGTGTGAACACAGCTTTAGCCTTTTTTCGTGTCTAACGGCACACAATTTATCTTGGCTTTTTAAAGTTGTATTTATCTAGCAGCAATAGTCACAGCCAGCTCCAGGTGCTGTGCATTTTGAGGTTAAACATTGACCAATTAGCAGCTAGAGCCGCCGTCGCCCCAATCACCGCTGCTAAGAAAAGCTGTCTTAACTCTTCAGCGTCTTAAACCGTTACAGTAATGTGTGGCAAGTGTGCCCAAATAGGACAGCGTCAGTTATAGTAACATGCCGGGTCCGCCGAGTAGATGCTGCTTTCTAGCGGGACATAGCCGAGAACATCGAAACTACCACCCGTCCCCCATCCTCCCCGCAACGCCAACTCACGTGTGAATTTTACTGCCCGCAGAAAACAGCCCGGTGGTCTAGTGGTTATAATGACGGACAGTTGGTCCCTTTCTGTCACAGTGTGGGTTCGATTCCCACCCTGGCGCTCTATAACGATACAATGCTAGTCGTTGAATCACTCCGAGCGCCGGGGCCACAATGACTCTTCAAATCCAGAAACTTTGTTCAAGGGTTTAGCCCATTGCACAGTGTGTCTTTAGCTATAATTTATACCCATAGGCTACAACATCTACAAAATAAATGGCGAAGGTCCAAAGTGGGCACTGAACACGTTTTTAAGGCATATTGGGCCCCTTATAACTGTAAATCGGCTGAAGCTATGGTAGTGAAACTTTGTTTAAGGATGTAACCCATTACGCAGTGTGCCTTTAGCTATATTTTGTATCCATACAACAACCGCACAATAAATGGTGAGGGACCTAACTGGGCTCTGAAAACGCCGGATTGGCAGGATTACTACGACTCTCACAAGGTAGCCAAACACCAATAAACACTTATTTGGTTTCCGTTTATCTGTACGTTGAAATGAATCTATCGGTTTTTGGTTATTACGTTTTCTTACACTTTTGAAAAACCTAAACTGACGTATAACATTAAACACAATCGTGGGAAGAACAGGTACGTCCGCTGGACAGCTTAAAGCCCACTTTCAAAGTGCAGGATCAGGTGAAAGGATCGGCAGTTTGATGCCAGTACCTAAGCAACAGCCTGCCTTTGTACAAAAAGACTTTAAAGTCATGATACTATAATATTTTATCCGTGGCGAAGTACTGGTACACAACTAGTTTAAAAATAAAATGAGACCACAAAGGGTTAATACTTCCTTAATTTGTTTATTTTGAGTCTCACTGTCACCATTTCTGTGGTCCATTATTCCATTTACAAGACAATTAATCAAATATCACCAGGTAAAATAAAACTGTTGTTAATCTAACTACTTAATGTTTTCAGAAACCGAACAAGAAATATTTCAAGAACTCTGAATTAAAAGCCCTAGAGGAAGAGGAATACCGAAAAAAGTTTGGACCAGAAAAAAATGAGAGTTTAACTGAAGATAATACGACAGATAAATGTGAGTGACTAGTAGCTCGATCTAGAACAAATGTTTTTTAATATATTTCTGTATTTTAGGGTTAGATAACAGAGCTATTTGCAAACTGACTAGTCCATTAAGAATTGCGTTTATTTAAAAGGTAAGCCTGCTCCCTTTCAAAATCTTAACTGACATTGATCGAGGACCAGTAGGAATTAATCTCCTATAAGAACAATTTAAACACATAATCCATATAACTCAGCCACTTATTAAAGTAGAATACCTCATTTAAAAGCTAATAACATCGTCTAATGTCATTTTCACCACTTTTTCCTTTCAAAATAGTGCATATTTTTAGTCAAAGTGCACATTGAGCTGTATGGCACAGGCCCCAGAGCAGAGCAGGGCGAAATAAAAACGAGTTGCACAGTTTACGACACATTAATTTGGGAAGCAGTCTCGGTCTTTAGTTCAACGCTGGTGGAAGTGCTTCATGAGATTTTAAACATCTCCAATTGTCATATGTTTGTTTTGAGTCATGGGTTTTTTAAATTTCTTGATTTAAGCTCTGATTCAGATTTTGATGTCAAGTTGGACTCATTGGTATTCTTATTGTATCAGAGATCAAGACGGAAAAAGCAAGGAAAAAGTGCCTTTTCAAAAAATAGAAATACCTATAGGTCATTCCCTAAGATTAAACATCTATCATATGAACAGCTTAAACTTTTCTTGCCTAAGTAGAAACAGTTTGAGGAAATACACTGTATAGTTTGACTGTTGATAATAGTTTTAGTTGGTCATACTACACTTTATTATCACCAATCCGTTAAAATGCATGTAAAACAACCCCCTTTTAGCGGATCCGTGGCGGATTGGTATCATGTGCGACTCCGGAGCTCATCACTCCGGTAGCCGGGTTTGGTCCCCGCAGTCACCACTTACATTTTGTAATGTGACTAATAAGGTAACGCTAGGTAAAGGTCGAGGTTGAGTGGTAGAGAAGACTTTGTAGACCTAACTTCCCTGGTTAAACAAGACAAACTTTACCTTTTTACCTTTTCTTGGGGTATTGTTATATTCATTTAAGCCTAATATACAAATATTTTGTGTTCCATAGGTAGCAGCAAAGAAGATTCTGAAGGGAAAAATGTTACTCTCTCTCGAAGTGAAGTGATCAAAAGATTGAGGGAACGAGGGGAGCCGATACTTATGTTCGGAGAAAGTGAGATCGATACTTTCAGCAGACTGAGACGATGTGAAATGTTGGAGCCTGAAATCAATAAGGTACAGTTGATTTCAGACTCTCACTTAAATGGACTTATGTTGCCGAAGGGTCTTTGGATTTTGAAAAATTATGTTTTGAAGTTTAATAATTATTAATTTTCTGTCAAATTAGATACGATAAAAATGGACTCAAGATAATGATATTTGAGTTTGTAGCTTACTCAGTCCATTATTGTTGAGTGTTGACTTCATATTTCAGTACAGTGCAGTATACATACTAATGATTTACACTCTGGCTGATGAAACTCAATTTGTTTAATGCCATTGCCAAAGTATAGTTGAATATCACTTATTCATCCTTCACGTATCCATCTTTAATGGAAGAAACATTCAAAATGAAGATTAACCGATATAAAGATTTTGTTTCATTAATTCCAATAACTCAAATAACTGGTATGTTTTAGGGATTTCGCAATGACTTCCAAGAAGCGATGGAGAAGGTGGATCAAGATTACGCTGATGAACTGATCATGTCGTCTCACTCGGACCCGAGTTCGAGTCAGGAGGACTTGAAGCTGAGTAACAGTCAAATCACCTACGACGAGATACAAGCCACAGCTACCAACCTCGGCAAGGGAGACCGCATCCTGGACATGGAGGTCATCATGCAGTTTCTACAGGTGACTTCTTGTTGTGAATCTGTGGGAACTAGAGGAGAGCAGAATGGAGTTTTTGAATTTGGACCGAATGAGAAATTTAAAATATTCAAAGAATTTTCCACTTTTTTGAATAGACAAAAGCGTCAAAGAAAATTTTTGCGGTATCACAGGAGGTGGAGGGACTCCTGCTGCATGAGTTTTACACTTCAAAGGATCCATCATTTAATGTTTGTAATCGTTAATTGGCATTAACAATCGTTAGTAAACCTGTGGGCGACTGTTTTGCATGTGGGCACGATTACTGTCATTAATCGTTAGTGCTTGTGTGCACGACTGTTACTGAGCATAACTGTTAATACCAGATTTTGTTGTTTGCGATGTTGTCCAGTGTTTGATAGCCAAATTTAGGCATTTCCAGACATTGGCAGGAAGGAATGACAATGTTTCTCTAAAAATAGTGAAGATTCTCTTAAATTAAAAAAGCCAAATAATTGGACAAGCAAGTGTAAAATAAGTTAATATTAACCCTCAACTATGCAAAAAATGTATATGTTTGTTTGTTTTTCTGTCTCTGTAGACGATTGCATTTAACGGTTATGGATTGCCTTACAAATTTGTAGGATCATTTATCTTTGAAAAAGGGAGGCTAATTTTAATTTGAAAAATGTTGATTATCAGATTACTAATGACATAAAAATGCATCTCATGTCTTGTTTTATATCCGGCTAATCTAGTGCAGGTACAATATACAAAGTGTCCACTCTAACATCTGAATCAAATTCAAGGATTAGTTTCAGCTTTATTAGGGTGAATAAATTTGACGTTTTGGGGAAAGCGAGGATCTTCACTAGAAAAATGTCGGATATTTGAGGCCAAACACAGGAGTTTGAGTTATTGAGCACCTTGCAGTGCTTCTTTCTTACAAAGTCAACATCTAAAATACTAAAAGCCTCAAATAATATAAAGAGTTGGAAAATACTATCAACAAACTTTTGAACAGCATTTTCAATCAAAAGTTAATCTTTGTAGTAAAACTTAGTTTTGACTGTTCATAATGTTTTGATGTTTTTCAGTTCTTGATGAAACTATGGATTGGAGAATTAAGCAGCAAGTCAGGATCGGAGAAAGTGAGCCAGAAAGGCAAAATGACGATGGCAAAGTACACCCAGACTCAGGCCTATCTCAAACCACTTCTCAGGAAACTGAAAAGTAAAACCCTGCCAGAAGATATCTGCGATAGTTTGACAGAAATTGTAAAACATATTCTAGACAGGAATTACATAAAGGTTTGTTTTTTGCATACATTTGAAAAAGTCCAAGTTATTTGCAAGTATTTTGTATTTATTGTAAAAAATAAGTCAGACTTGGACAAAGAACAGTAAGGCAATGATGTTTATTGACAAACTAACAATTCAATAATTATTCACATATGCTAAAATAAAACAAATGTAAATATAGTCAAATCTGGTAACAGATTATAACATTATCTCCTCCTCAGAAGTGAGAACAGCCTCTTTTTTGTCAGGTCGATGGGCAAAACTTCATCCCATGTTAATTTAGTTCTGCATATATCTTGAACTAACATTCTTCTTTTCTAATATTGGTCAGCTAATTGTTTTTAACAGTTCTTAGATTAGATATAATCTAATCTCTAAAGTTCTTAGTTTGAAATATTTTCCATCGTTAATGAACAAGAAGAGTATGATATTTTGGGAGCTGCAATTTGATCTTTTCTTAAGGTGAAAGGTAACCTTAAGCATGATGCAAAACATTAAAAAATGAACTCTGGTTGCCTGTTTAAAAAAATCTTGTGTGCCTAACAGTTGTGTTGTTTTCTAGAGTAGTTTTTTTAGATTTTATTTGTTTGCTTAAACAGTTTATGTTGCTTGGTTGTGTTTAGCTGATTAGGTTATACTGATTACTTTGTACTGGCTTATTTTGTAATGTTTTAGGTTACCTTTTACCTGAACACGTAATCAGATTGCAGGTCCCAAAACGTTGTGTCTGAGAAATGTTGAAATGAATTTATTTACTATGAGACTTGTTGATGCTGAATATTTGAGTTGTTAATGGCAACATCTAATCATAAGTTCTTCACCACAATCATTCTGTGGCATTTATTTTAAACAAAGTTAATTTTTACTGTTAAATAGTAACAATACATTTCTGTTTTAGGCCAATGAAGCCTATTTGCAAATGGCCATAGGAAATGCTCCATGGCCCATTGGAGTGACCATGGTTGGAATTCACGCCCGTACAGGAAGAGAGAAGATCTTCTCCAAAAATGTTGCACATGTTTTGAACGATGAAACTCAGCGGAAATACATCCAAGCATTGAAGAGACTCATGACAAAGTGTCAAGAATACTATCCCACGGAACCTTCTCGCTGTGTCGAGTACTCTGCTGAAAATTGAGCATTCTGTAGCTTTGTGTAATATGTTCATAATTGTAAATACATGTGTGATTTTTTATCTGTTCCTTTGGAAAAATGAGGTATTTATGCCGTTAGCATAGTAAGATCCAGGCCCGGGACCATGAAATGAGCACCAACCCTGATCCCCAGAACACGTTTTGAGCATGTTTTCAAAACTTAATATCTACCGGTTTATATATGTGTACTCTCTAAAGGTCACAATGTTGTCCGATTTTCATGAAATTTGGCACAAATGTTGCTATTTAAAATATAACGGGCAAATTCATTAGCCAGCAAAATCAGACTACTGGAAGTACCCTTTTGGGGAAGGGGGAGTTTTTATCAGAAACCGTAAAATTCATTTCAATTTTACCGTAAATTACATCCAATTTTAATGAAATTTGAAATAAATATTTATTTTGATAGCATCCATCAACATGCCAAAATAATGAAAATCCATAAATTTGTTTCAAAGTGACGGCCAAACAAGTTATTTTTAGTTGTGCCGAAGCCTTGTTTACATTAAAAATGTTGGTAACTATATTGTTCAAAGTAGTTGTTTCAATTTAATGTGATGTTCTCAGTAGAGATGCCAGAACTACCGATTTCTGATTGTAGATACCTTATCTCATTGAGTTACAATTTTCAATAACAACCTGAAGTTTGATTTTTGAATGATAAATGTTATTGGTGGTTATTATAACTAATCAAATCTGTATTGGGATTTGGTTTTGTGTTCGCTTCATTCAATATGTTGCAAGCAAAAAAGTCACACGTTATCTTAAGCTTGCTTTTCTTGTCTACATTCTTTTAATAGGCACCTTTTCTATGTTCTTTGTGCTAATCCATCCTTTTTAAATGGAACTCTTAGCTACTATCTTATTGAAAGTTAATAATTTTATGACCTGATATGCAATTGGAATTAATTCACTCAGGAATTACCACATTTCTAGGTTTTTAAGGTCAGTCTTACAATACTATCTTTGATTGAAGTCAATCACGAGTTCTTGCAGTTTCTTGTTTTTGAGTGTTCAAGAAATTATTGTAACTTCTAAAAGAGTGCACTTCAAGAATGAATTGACAGTTTGTTTTTTATAGACAATTGAAACTTCAAAGTCAAACAGTTAGGTTCAGGCCCACCTTCCTTTTCTCACCTCAACATTATCATTTTAGGGGAAAAACAATAAACACAAATAGAAAACTTAATGTTTATTGTACAAATCCTATGAAATAGTTTACAAATCTACAGAAACGACGGATGGAATGCAGTCATCAGACGTATACTCAAGAGTCATGGTGCAGTTTAGTGTCTTGATCCTGTTCTGGCCAGCTTTTAAACTCTGTAAAAATTCAAAACACAAAATAAAATTATTATAAAATATAATTAACTTAAAACAGCAAGTTAAAAGTTATTTCTGATATTAATGATTGAAATCCACGAATACTGGCTACTACAAGAAAGCAGCTAGAAGTTTGCATTTGCGACTCTTGGTAGCTAAAATACTTTCCCCGCCTGTAATATTCTGATAAACATTATTTCCACCCGGCCAGCCAAAACAACATTTTTTGAATGTTTCAGGACTCCAATCTTCATTTTGAATAGTAAACTGTGTCTTGATTACAGTTTGGCTGTACTCAACAACTTTACGTTATTAGTCATTTTTGAATCGGAGTTGAAAGAACTTACACTAATTAAAAATATTTAGATAAACCGCAACTTCAAGAACCAACTCTAAGCAATCAATATTTTGAATACTTGTAAGTACTTACAGCATTTACTTTCTTCTTCAACTCCTCATTACTCTTCATTTCCTCTCTCTGAACCTCAACTACTGAGGCAGGCACGTCAAACAATTTTTCCAGAACCTAAAACAAAGTTATAAATTAGACTAAACGGAAATTGTTATTACCTACAATAAAAACTTGACAAATCAGTCTCACAAGCAAACATTCGAGTAATGATATAACCAGGTAAGGTAAGTAAACTAAGAATGGGTAGGTTACACGTTTTTTCTGCTTGTCGATTCTCTTACTATTTTGATTATCAATTCCATTGGTTCTTTGCTAATTAAAACTGATTCTCGCTAAATTCACAAGGGAAACTATGAGGTCTGATAATTTGATTGACCTGGGCCAACCAGGGATATTTACTTGAGGGTAGACCATTTCCAGATTGTTATGAATTGAAACATGCATTTAAAACCAGCTCAAAAATATCAAGCGAATCCTTAGTTCCTGGAACAGATGTATTGCCATGTAGGTCATCAGTTATCGGTTCCTGGAAAAAAAACACCCCTAGAGTAAACATCTGTGGTAAAACGCATAAACCCTAATTGAGTTATTGAACAAAAGAAGAACTTACTGTATTGCTAAAGGAAATTTCAGTAGGGTTGCCATCAACAATAGCTTTGGCATTGCAAGTCCATTCCTTGTTGCGAATTTTCAAATTTGTAATATTTTCGACTGTCACTTTAGTCATCACAAATTTAGGGAAAAGCGTATCTTCAACGAGAACACAATCTGAAGAATCGCCATGGATTTCTTCAACAAAAGTTGAATTTGCTGTTGGCCTGGAACTATTGAATGACGATTTGCTTGAAAATGATTCCCTATAAGAGCTACTTTGATTTCTAATTGAATTCAACAATGGTTGCTTTATTTCACTCAAACAACTACTGATACTGGGGCGAGGCACTTCAGAAATAGGACTATCAGATGTAAAATCTATTCTCTCGGTTAAAGTATCATTGGGGGATGAATTTCTTGAAAGTTCTCTTGCTTCTTCCAAGAATGGGAATAACTTTGGTTTGTTAGACAATCTTATAGGCGGCGCTTTGAAGGTAGGAACTTGTTGGGTTTCTTCTTGCCTTCTTCTATTGGCTGCACTGCTTTCACTCAGAGCTTGTGAATGACTATTTACTGGATTGTTGAACATTTCTTCTGGCAACTGAAGAAAAATGTCATCTTCCTCATCCATAAACATGTCCCTTTCCGGCTCAGGCTGAAACAATGGAACACTTACAAACATATAAACTCCAATTGATACTATCAAAACAAGTTTATGTGCTTAAATGTAAAATGGATTTTTCGGTAAATAAAGAAATTGAACTGATCAAAGAATAGGCTTTATTCAGTGTTCAAGCAAAGATGATGTCATGGGAAATGTCATTAAAACGCAACAACTTGATATGGCTTGCACATCACTTTAGCCAGGTAGCTCCATTTCACATAATGCATGACTTGTGCTTCTAATAACAAATTAAAACTTAACATGACCATCAAAACTTCTATCATATGAGAATTCATTTTGGCAAGCTCCTGGTGTTCACTAGATGTAAGAAATTGCTAAAACTGCAATGATTAAGTTTTAACACGGAAGCTTTTTAAATTAAAGCTATGGATTTATGAAAATGGCGACCGCTCTTTTCAGCCATAATATAACAGGGAACTTGTGTTCTTACTTTTCAATCCTATCATAATGGACCAGCCACCATTTTGTAGGGAAACACTCTCATATGACTGTATAGAAATCCCAAATTCCCTGTAGAGTAGCAGACGAATGAATAGTTAAACATGTACCACTTCTAACATTGATCTTTACCGTGATTATATTTTCTTAAACATCCTTGCTCATAACTTTCTACAAAAATGCTGCACAAAATGTAAGTCTTTGCCAAATTTACCTACAAATCTAAATCAGCAGAGTTCTAATCTAAAAGCTTTCTTAGTTAATATAAAACAGTTTATATAACACTTGAATCAACCAAGACCGCTTGAACATAGTACAATTTAATGAAAGAATTATTTACCATTGGAACCGGTCTACTTTGACGTAACGGTTGCTCGACTACTGGCGGTGGCGGCTTGTTCCTGTTGTTATTTGATATAGAATTGTTCCTTAGACTGGAATCATAACTTCCAGTAGGCCTAGAATTTGTTGAAGATAAGCTGTTCCTTCCACTATCTTGGGCAGCTATGCTATTATTCTGATTTTGATTTGGAGTGATATTCCTGAAAAATTAAATTGTTGAGTGGAAGAAGTAATTTGCACATATTTATTAATTTCTAAAATTCGGAGTTCTGCAACTTTCCTACTTAACACTTTCACTGTGTCAGACATGATAAAACATGAAAATTGCACCTGACGCAGTAATAGTGCCAAAGATTAGTACAATGTTTCAAATCCTTTAAACGTTTATTAATTTTGAAATGTCTATAATAACTTAACTTTTCTCTATGTATGCTGTACGGTTTTAGTCTCAATATTGAGGGTTTCACTATATTCCAGGTGTTACAGTTGAGTTATCATGGAAGTAGGCTAAGCTAAATTTAAATCTATTAACTAATGAAATAGAAAGATTGGGTGCTGTATATTAACCTGTTAAAAATGTAGGCATACTCTTAGTGTAATAAGCTACTAAATACAAGCTAAATCTTCTAGTTAAATGAGACTTGAATTTTTACAGGGCGGTTGGCCCTACCACATATACTACAGAAAAATTCTAACTGCAGTTTAACAACAGATTATTTTTGTACAGTAAATATTTTACAGTGTTTCAGAATTTTAGTGTAATTTATTGATTGGATGAGGAAACTGGAAAGTAAACCCAACTAAAAAGACAAAAAGTAAAAACAAGTGAACTTAGAATAATGACTTAGAAGTATGTGGCTGAAGCCTTAACATAGTGCCATGTTTTTAGTCTAATAGTCCTTACTATATCAGTAAGTAGTATTGTATACTACTTACAATAGTAATTAGTATTTCATTAGTTTTTAGTGTTCCATTTTTTTGTGGATCCGTGGGAGATTGGTATACCCCCCCTGAGCTCATCACTCCGGTGGCGCGGGTTCGATCCCCGCAGTCACCACTTACAATTTGTAATGTGACTTTACGGTGACGCTAGGTAAAGGTCAAGCTTGAGTGGTAGAGAGGACTTTGTAGTTCTAACTTAGCCTCGTTAAACAAGACAAACTTTACCTTTTTTCATACAGTTACCCAGTCAATACAAGAATCCAAGTACCTACCAAAATTGTGAAAGTTGTGACATAAAAGTTCATTCACACCCCTAAAATATGCATTAACAGTTAAGTAACAAATAGAACTTACAAGCATTTTGAAAGGAGCATTTCTTTTGAATTTGATTCATGCAAATCCTCAACCTCGCCTCCAAGAACAGTAATGCAGTTGTTGGTGAGAAACAAAATTCCATTCCTGCATTCGATAGGACCCTTTAGAAGAACCTGAAAATGTAATCAAATGAGTACTATCTACCATAGGCCTATTCTGATATTCAATACAATTAGGTTAGTAATCATTTGAAACATTGAACATTATGATAAGTCTTCTGTGGGAGAGAAGGCAATATAACTTTTAGAACTTAAATATTAAGGATTTTTAAATTTGAGGGAAACTGTATTGCTGATAAACTTGAAAATTTACCTTCAACCCTGGAAGAAACGGTTCCACTAGTTTCGCAATTGGTGAATACTCCATAGCTTTCATAGTGTTGACTCCGTCAGTGAGCTCCATCATCAGGACTCGCTTGGGGTTGGGCTCCCAACTCTGTTTCTTAGGTTCATCGGCAGATATCAAGTCGTTGCTGTCAGATTCACAGTTGTTATTCTTCACATTTTGTAACTGTGTGTAACAAGACTGCGCTATGTCCCTCATCCAGTTTATCTGTTAAATGAAGACATGTGTTAGTTTTACAGTTATAAAACTAGTGACTACTCTCACTATTGCTAATGATTAGAAACTAATTATTTTGAGGACCAACTACGTACTAGGTCTTTTTCTTATACTTTAGTACTTACAACACTAAGTACAGTAGTACGTTGCAAGTTAGTAAGTATAAGTAGACAAGCCTAATTTTTTCCATGCAGGAGCGAGAATTGTTTGTAAATATTTTAAAGCAACTACGGATGAACTATTCATATCACAGTCAATGCTGGCAAATAAGGTTAACATAAGTGGTTAACAGGCTCATAAGTGGTTAACATTCTGCACTGGCAATAGTATTAGTATTGGGTTTAAACTCCAGTCCAGCTCATGAGTTTTTTTAACAACCTGTTTTTCACCCAGGGCCGTACTTCCAAACTGGTGGACAAAGAAGGTGCCCAAAATGGCAAATTTTGGCTAAATTAAAAAAATAGCGCTTTTAGTTTTGTTAAAACCTTAAAAGCAATTTTTGCTTCCCGATCTCCTTTCTGCCAGTTTCACCAATAACTTGTCACTAGTTCCCAAAATTTCTAAAAACCTTGGTGGCAATTTAAGTGCCCCGAAAATATTGATGGCCACTCAAAGGTTCTGAAAAAATTCAAAACTTAAGGTTCAAAAGCAACTAGCCGTCAACTATTATTTGACACTTACTTGAACATTGTATTTTCCATTCAACACAGTTTTCCCAGCTGATGGGACTGACGTTAGACAGGGATTCTGGATATCTCCGAAGTCAGCCAGCAACCACTGAATCAACACGTAATGTTCCACTGATGTGTATGTTTCAGCCTAGAATAATACCTCATACACAATTTATAACTTGAACACCTGGATCGGTCACAGAAGTTTTCTAGAGAAGTTCTGGTCTAGCTTATAACATATAAGTAACATTTGGAACTTTTTTATTTTATTACAAGAGCTGGATTTAAACATACCTTTTTACAGTTTTCTAATCTACAGTAAAATCTCTCTTGAGCAAAACCCTTTTAATCTAGATAGCGCTTTAATAAAACGACCATAATGACATTAAAAGTAGCAGTACTCTTTACTTAACTTCCTGGTTGAGAAAACCTGTGACTTAAAAAGTCCTAGTTTGCTGGTCAGGGTTTTCAATACCGAACAGTTTTTTTTAATAATGGACTTCAGGGTTAGGATGACCTGATCCCGGGATTTAATGTTACCACAGCCCTTGATTCAACGTGCACTCCAATCACAACATGTAGACCTATCATGTCAGCAATTCAGCTTCCGGAGAACTGAGAGTTGTCTAAAATAAGCCTAGTTGAAATGCACAGTGCACAATAGAATTTTTTCTGACAGCTGGTGAGAATATTTGCAGTGGAATCAACTGATTTACTACGAATCTAAATATTCCAAATGCAACCAAAAGTTCTAATTTGTGTGTCATTTTTCATATTTACAAGTGTAACACTATATTTATTTACTTACCAAATCATTATGAGTTCTGAACCACTGAATGCAGCTCTTAAACCAGGGATTACTAGGAGATAAATATACGTCATTATTTTCTAAGAACTTGGAAATACGTTGTTCTTCTTGGGAACTCATATTAATCTGCAACAAGTAGTAGGTCTTGAAAACTAAAGGTATGCCGTGGTATCCGTGCGTTTGCCTGCGTCCGTGGCTCAGTAGGTAGAGTCACGGCTTGCAAAGCGCAAGGTCGCGGGTTCGATTCCCGGCGCAGGCCCAAGGGTTCGGACCGCTTTCCCTAAAAGCGTTTTGTGATGCCCACAAACCCCTAGGATAACGCGGGGAGCACCGCGAGACAACTGTCACTCATCTGTCAGTTACTTTTCACGCACTTCAAATTTAACTTAGAGGTGAATAAGTTATTATCGTGAAGTTAGGTTATTTTAATTTTTATGTTGAACATATTTAAAAGTGGCTTTAAAGTTGGGACTATTTTACGAGCAAAAGACGCGCGGCACTCTATAGCAGACGACAGTATCTGTCACCCACTTCAAATTAACCTAAAAGTTGAATAAGGTGTTATCGTGAAGTTAGGTTAGCAAAAGTTAAGTTAGTTTATTTCTTATTGTAAACACATCGTTTTTAATGGTTTCCGCAACTTTCCCGATGTTAAAACATCGTTTTTTGACCTTTTTGGAAGGTTTACATTTGGAAAAGTACACCTCATGCGTTTATTAACTTTGACACATTTATTGTAGGAGTCTCCTTCTTAGATTCCAGGTAGTTTTGAACCATGACCCTGGTATATCACAAACCGCCAGTGCATTACGCACTAGCCAAGTCAAATGTAGGCATCGTGGTTGTCGTGCACGGGAGTAGGTCTAGCTATCTGCTTATTGGCTACTAACTTCCAGTGCTGCAGCCCCAAGTGTAGACCTATTTAGACGAAAGGTAAACTGTATATTAATGAGAGAATCCTTTTGTTCTCAACTGCTTCAGTAATACCCAGTTTTGGCAAAATGGTCTAGTAGTTTCCTTGACGTGTCCAGCATACAAAGTATAGTTACAGGATAGTCTACCCATGTTGAGCTAAATTTTCCAAAGAACAAAGAGCCAAAATTTCCATTATTTGTAGAAAGTTCTCTCAAGCAACAACACATACCGAGAAGCTGTGGGATAGGACTGTAATTATAACTAGACTGAGAATGTGTCCCTTCATTTCCACAGTTTCATTAGGCTTCTCCTCCCAGAGCATTGTTTTATTTTAGCTTACGCTAAACAAAGACATCCTATACATATAGACAATATCCAAGCCTTACCTCTCATTTCAAATATTGGGCTCGAGATTACATTTACTGGTGGAAGAATAAGGAATAGAAAAATAAGTGTCAATTGAATTGTTGATGTTTTTCTTTTTTCACGGCTGACTGTCTTGTTCTGTGTAGTGGATACAGACTACCACAGAGTATTTTTTATATATATTATGCAGGCTACAGAGTATTAGTTTTATCATGGTTTCTGCACGATGCTTCTCCGTTGGCTTCTTGTGTGACAGGTTTTCGTCTGAAAATGTCTTATCAAATTAGTTTTACCTTTTCCTTTTTTAATAAATCAGTTTTTTTGCTAAGCTAGTAGTATGCATTATAATAATTTAAATATGCCTTTCTCTCACTCAAATCAAGAATATGAGTTGAATAAGAGAATATTGTATGACTCTGCTTTGGTCATACGTTGGTTTTACGTTTTCGAGCATAATTTAACAGTGATTACCCATATGCCTGCAGTTTGAGAATACTCTGTGGGACCAAAGATGGTAAATTAATCGCTACCGGGTGCCGATTCGTGGCTCACTGGCTCTGACAGGTTAGATTTTGGAGGCAGGGAAACGGCCTTGAGTTATTCGACCTTCATCTGGACAAGTCATTTCAATATCTACAAACTAATTGCACATTTATTTTGTAGTAAAAATTTAATAGATTGATAATGGCCCCTTCAATATCCCGCCCCAAAGAAAATATTGAAGCACAACCAGCTGGTATAAATGCAGTCTTGCTCGGCCCCCCTGGCTCGGGGAAAGGAACTCAGGTATGCTTTGCTAGGTTAGGTTTGAATCTAAAGCTATGAATTTAGTGTTTGTCTGTTGATATCTTAACTAATTTGAACAAACTTCATTGATCTGGTCGTGCTGACTTTATTTAATTAAATTAACCCTGGCCTATCTCTGCAGGTTGCTTGGCTTTCTTAGCCTTTCTCGAGCAAGTTTATGTAGGGCAAGCCATCATTGGCTTGTAATTTTAACCTTGAATATTGTAGACCTATTACAGGTTTGTAATTTAAAAGGTCAAGCTAAGCGTACACTATCTACCAATGCCTTTGCCTTTAATCTGATGTATGACTATCTGGACGTTAACTATTCACACTCAGCCATCACACCGGTTCCATTATTTATTCTTCAATATTTTTTTTAACATCTTGCTTTCAAGCTCCATTAGCCTTTTAAGTGCCACTAGTCTATTTTAATTGTTAAAACATGTTCCTATAACTTTGTAATTTAATTGCTACCTTTAAAACGCAATAAGAACATTACCGTAAAAAAAATAGCGATAATGCTTACATGTAACAAGTTATTTTTTACATTTTAGTAATAACCAAAAACTGTCGTCTTTCAGGTTTAAAACAATAAAAAACTGTTCGGAGTAAGCTACCCAAACCTATCGTGTTAGTTAAAATGTCTTAAAAGGATATTTTGGTCAATTTATTATTTTCTATAAATAATACAAATATTTTTTGAGAACTTTTTTAGTTTAACATTATTTTGTGATTTTATTGATTGCGATAAATTCACAATAGAATAACTTATAACTGGTCAGTTACATTTTGGAGTAACTGGAACTCTAAAGTAAAATTATCAAAAAATTAGATTGTTTGAAAACTTCCCCAAATTAGGAATCTGCCAAATTTTTATTTTACATTTCTCTTTCTGCCAAAAAATTCCTCCTGGCTGACAAAATTCCTCCTCTCTAAAAAAATCCCTGAAAATCTCCCCCACCTACCAAAAAAGTTCCAATTTTTGGAAATTCCCGCCTGATTTTTGAGGTTTTAATATTTGTCACAAATTTCCTGATTATCGGGCACCCATGGAACACTTATTTCTAGTTAACAAGTTGGCAACTATGAGATTCAACACAATTTTAACAAAACCCCAAACAAATTATCTCGACTAGTGGACAACAAGTCGACTTCTCTTGTGGCATCGCAGATTAAGAATTGATGGTGAAATTTTGTAACAAAATATTCTAGAATGAATGTTTCCCTTTCTCCTCCTAAAGTTAGTCTGATTGTACGAGGGCCATCCAGAAAGTAAAGAACGTTTTGGCATGGTCAAATAAAAAATAAAGATATCAACACAAAACTTTATTTACAAATGCATATAACCTTCCCCTACATTTCTACGCATGCAAACGCCATGGATTTTAAAACACTGGTTTTAACGTGGGACCAGTTTTTCCATACCCATGTTCTACTCATTTGCCGCCAAAACATGAGCCAGGATTTCTTAGCTTCTTTGAGTTCCTTATCGTTAGCAAACTGTTTTTTACCCAAAACATGGGAATAAGTGATAATCACTCGGCACCAAGACAGGGCTGTAGTCTTTTCTATTCTTGGCATAAAAAAGACATGGATTAAGCCCTTTCGATCCCAAAAACAGTTGCCGTGACTTTTCGAGTGTTTAAATTTCACACTTTACATTTGGCGGGTTTTCAATTGTCGATGCCATTATTAATCACTGTGGACACGAGACGCGTAATCACACAGCAACGAACCTACACTCAAATTGAAGAGGAAGAATGTAGCTAGCAGCTGCACGCCAGCCAGAGTGGTGAGGGGGTGCGCGCGCTGCGTAATGCGATGCAATCGTCTCTTACTTTCTGGATGACCCTCGTAATTATGGCTATTAGGATTGTTCTAATGTGGAATATTGGTCAGTACAATCCAGGCACTTGTTCTTTCCTCAGGCACCCCTCCTCAAAGAGAAGTTTTGTGTATGTCACCTATCAACAGGGGACATGCTTCGGGCTGAAGTTGCATCTGGTTCAGCATTAGGAAAACAACTGAAAAAGGTCATGGATGAAGGTGAGCCTAATACTCTAAAGCAGTCTAAATTTGAGGACTGTAGAAAAATCAGTTTCTTTTTCATTTATAGAAAAAGGGTGCCAATTACTTAGCCCTAATCTTTTTATAGTGTCATCCTGCTCCTACCCAGACTTGGGGAAGTTACTTTAAAAGGGTAACTGACTACAGTTACAATTACCCTTTGCCAAATGTAATTGATTACAGTTATAAATTACACGAAAATCAATGTAACTGACCAATTACAACTTACCCTTTCTCAAACTGAACGTACAGTCGAACTGGAAAATGCATCTGCTAGTGAACAAAGTTAAATTGAAGTAGTTTACAAAAATATAGTTTATGTTTTACTATCTATATTTTTATAATTTCTAGCTGTATGAGTACAATATTTTACAACAGTAATAGGTATAGTTCTAATTAAAGGGATCCAAATTAAATTCTGTAACCTTTTATGCTTTGATCTAACTATGCCAGTAGGCTATAGGGCACAACTTAGATGGCATAACATAATGTAGGTACCCGCCTAAGCTAAGGTATGTACATTGTACAAGCCTTACCTCATCAGGACTGGCTGCTAAATAAAACATACAACATACTTGAATTCAAAATTTTTTGGTAATTGTATATTTTAATGTTTATACTTTTTTCAAAGAAAATGTTAGTTACATTAGACAATAGAAGCTGTATATTTTCACTAACATATAATTATACTCTTACATTTAAATTTGGTGAGAAATTAACACAGAACCCTGTTTGATTAATCAAGTATCATGGCCGTTTTAGGTAAACTGGTCAGTGACGATCTTGTTGTCAATCTGATCGACAGTCATCTGGACAGGCCAGAGTGCGAGAACGGATTTCTGCTTGACGGCTTTCCCCGCACAGTTCCGCAGGCAGAAATGGTGAGTATGTTGTATTTTAGTGTTGACAAATTTTCAAAAGCAACCACAAATGGAAAAATTTTTATTATAGATCTATTGGATCATATAATTGTATCTTTATTGTCCTAAAATGTTTTTTGATTATACATTCAAAAAACTGCGAGTGTTGCACTGACAATTTGTTTAAAATAGCATTGAGCTGCAGGTTAAATCCCCACTCTTCAAAACATGTCTACAAGTATATTTTATCATGAGAATTATTTCAGCTGGATAATCTTCTGGAGCGGCGGAAGTCTGCGTTGGACGCTGTGATCGAGTTCAACATTGCGGACAGTTTACTGGTTCGTAGAATCACTGGTCGACTCATTCACCCGGCCAGTGGCCGATCCTACCACGATGAGTTCCACCCTCCCAAGAAATCAATGACGGATGATGTAAGTTCTCCCCTGCTGCAGTGCGAGTTTTGGAATTTTGTAGACAAGAAGTTGAAAAGTGCTTTTTATAGGTTGTAACTTAATTGGTGAGATTGCTAAATGTACTAGCTTTATATGTGAGCATGTTGGTAATCTAAAAGTACTCTGGTCTACAAAAATCTTTCCACATGTTTTCTAAATAAGTTTCTTAGATAAAGGTTAAGAGAGCAATCTGCCAGACGACTTTACCACATTTAGCCTACCTTACTCTAGAGTGAGTTTAAAAGTTTTAAGTTTTTCAATAACAGTGTAGCAGTACTTGTTATTCTGCTAATAGGTTGCAGCAATTCTACTTTCCTCTTTACTTTGTCAGAATTAAAATTCTTCCTGGTAATTTCAGTTGCTGAAAAGCGATCTCTGGACTCATAATAATATCTTTGGTATATCAGTTTACAACACTAATAATGTTTGTTGCATTCTAACTGTTTTCAATTACAAGTTTATCCTAGCCTCCTGAAATGCTAATTTAGTTATTAAAAGTCCTAAAAAAATGTTTGTTTCAACTCAGAAAAGATTCAAAGTCTACTAATAATATCTTGGAAGGTTCAGTGGTAGCTATTTAGCCCTTCAAGCGTCAAATTTAAACCATATATAAAGTAGGTCAGCTAGTGTGCCCGCATAGGACCGCGTCAGTTTCAGTAACGCGCCAGGTCTCCCAGTAGATGCTGCTTTCTAGCGGATTTATTTAGAACTTGTTGGAATAGAAACTTTTACTGAACGTTCGGTTGTATTGATTCCAGTTAAGGAAAAAATCAAAACTAAACCGTTTTGTTTCACAATCGAATTCAGCTGTCAGTCTAATTTACTTAGCGTTGTTTAACCTATGTTTATCGAATCTTACCGGTGTTTACTAAGTTGTTTTATTAGTTTTTTAAACAGTTGTGATTTGTTAGTGTTATGAATTAGTAAAGTTATAATTGGATGATTGTGTATGTGTTGAGATTGTGGGTAATAGTGAAATGGGTTGACAACTCCAACAACTAAGAAATGTCAGTCAGACCGTAGGTGTAGTTCTACTGTTAAAAAGTGAGGGCTTGAGGGATTGTTGTGAGCTATCGGAAATGTTGTAGTTCTGTTCTATCCTAAGGTTCTTTCAGCTTACTTCTATTCAGCAACACTAAATTAAAAATTATCTCAAGCTCTAATCTTGGGAAGTTTCTGATGGCTGATTTTGTTTCAGATTACTGGGGAGCCCCTGATACGTCGCTCGGACGATAATGTGGACGCACTGAAAAAAAGACTCGATTCATATCATAAACAAACCAAGCCATTAGTGAGCTATTACAATCAAAAAGGTAAGTAAAATGTTATACCAACCCTTAGAAAACTCACAGATTTTAAATATTTGTTTGTATTCATCTAATTTTATATTTTCACATAAATTAATGATTTCAAGTGAACTAAAATTATCCAATCTCATGCTTCCCAGCCCAATTTTATTGCTCTCTGGAGACTCCATATCCCCAAGTGTAGGATAAAGTAGGTAACAGTTTTCAAAATGTGCTTAGAATATACAAATTTAGACAGCTAAGTAATCTTAGGTCAGGGAAAAATTGATGTGAGAACATCCCTTTCTTAAATCAAGAGAGTAGATTTGCTATGATTTTCAAGCTATATCAACAATTTATTTCTGACACCTACGCCCTTGGAAGGGCTTTATTTGTTCGTGTAAGGCCCTTTATCTAAACACCAATAGGTTGCAAGTATGAAATATGTTAATATTTATGTTTGAAGTTAAATTCAGTGCTGTAAATCACAGATGCAGGAGGAGAAAGTGAATACTTGTAAAATTCAAGCAATCACATAATTAAAAGTAAAAGTTTTGAATAACATTCATCATAGATATAAGAATAAGTAGTTACTAGATTTTGACAGGAAGCAGGCTTACCATTTGAATCAATCCACTTATGATAGAAATACAGATTTTCGTTCTCTTGCCAAAACAAGTCTTTTAAATAATGTTTGTTTCAGGCCTCCACTACCGAGTAGACGCCTCACAACCAGCCAATGATGTCTTCAAGTACATAGAGAACATATTCTTCAAATGTGCATCTAGGAAAACCAAGGACCGTGTAACATTCGTCTAGTTTAGAGTATATAATATCAATAATTATGGAAAAGGAAAAAGGAATTAAAAATATAAATATATTAGATAAAAATAAATTCTGGCTTTTCATCTATTTTACCCCAAAACTTATTATTTCTACTACTACTGTTATGAGTTGGAATAGACAGTGGTGTCGCTTCCATATAGGTCGAAGGGGCCAGTCGTACACAATACCAATGATCAAAATTGATTTTGTCTCATATAGAGATATTTCAGTCACATTATCCATCAGTCAGTTGTAAAAATGCAGATTTAAGTGTTAGAGAGTTAAAACTCTTGGGAAAGTACAACACAAAAATCAGTCGAGACAGTAGAAGGCCGATGAATCTGAGCCCTGACACATACCCTTAAAATTTGAAAGATATGAGCAAAGCTCTGACGCCGGTGTTCTAACAGGTTTTAACATTTAACTTTAAATAATAATTTGTGTCAGTTTCATAATGGATCTTCTCTGCTATTAATGTTTTATGTCATCATTTTTATATAGGTTTTATAATTTATCAATAGCAGGAGGGGATTCAGTCAGCCCAAGATGACTTGATTGCCTTGGCAAATGGTTACTGTATGAAATTTCCCAAGTTGGCTTACAGGATAGCTTCATTTGACAATAAAGATCAAAGTCAAAGGATCATCAGGAAGCTATCTAGCGGCCAGCGGAACTCAACCATGTGGTTCTTAACCTGGCTGACTCAGGTCCGTCACCTCTCGATGTATAAATTTACCAATTTAATGTTGTTTAATATAAATAAAAACGGAAGTAATATAATGTTTTGTACAAGTGTACCACTGGATATACAGGGTTAGGCAAAAGTGTGGAAACGCCTTTTAACCAGTGTTTTCAGCGCAACTGAACTCGGTACACTTTATTAAAGGAAACCAAAGTACCTTTTAGTGCATACTGACACTTTGCCCCAGTTTTCAAAATGGGGATTGGGGGTAGCCTCATAATTTTCATAGGGAAGCCCCATCGAGTGACACTTCATTTTGAAGGTCTTAAAAAATGTTGATTAATGCTGCAAATTAGAAGTCTCTATCTTAAACCAGAAAGAAATGGCATCGATTTTAAGTTACACAGCTTTTTATTAGGCAAAAGTGTGGAAACGCCTTTATAACTTTTTAACCAGTTTTTTCAGCGACCGAACTCGGTACATTTTATTAGAGGAAACAAAAGTATCTCTTAATGCATACTGGCACATGGCCCCAGTTTTCAAAATGGGGATTGGGGTTGCCCCATAATTTTCATAGGGAAGCCCCATCGAGTGACACCTCATTTTGAAGGTCTTAGAAAATGATGATGAATGCTGAAAACTAGACGTCTCTATCTTAACCCAGAAAGAAATGGCGTTGGTTTTAAGTTACACAGAGTTATAAGTCTACCTCCCTCCCAATCACCCATTTTGAAAACTGGGGCCAAGTGCCAGTATGCATTAAAAAGTACTTTTATTTCCTCTAATCAAATTTACCGAGTTAGGTTGCGCTGGAAAAACTGATTAAAAGTTATAAAGGTGCTTTCACACTTTTGCCTAACCCTATAGAATAAACTACATTGAATCTCTGCTGATAAGAATTGCCTTTTAATTTCCTTACTTAAATTTTGTTTTTTTGTGACAGACCCTATAACGGTTGTCAAAGTATGAACGATGACACAAATGTTTCTGTCTAATTGTATACAGATCAGATCATACATGCAGTATTAGAGCTTACAAGCCCTTTGTTATGAATCATTTCCTAAATGTGTTTAAACCAATGTGTTAATGTTTCTTAGATTTGCTATGTGTCCCCATTAAAGAACATTTAAGGATTAGTAAGAAATTGTGCAGTCATGGTGTTATCACAATTTATTTACATATCTATATCAATCAGAAGTTTTATATACATACAACCTTTCAAAGAAATCTCTATTGATGTCAGTCCGTGTTATCAATGACTAAAGAAAATATGGTTCTGGTATGATTTCAACACTGTAAGATTATCATATTGTACTTGTTCATTTTACTTTAAAAAGGACAACAAAATCTACAGTTTACTGAGAATCTACTGAATTTGGAATCTCTCTTCCTTGCTGCCAAAGTTGTAATGTACTTTCAGAATAGCATTTTGTTTAAATGTTACATACAGAACAATTCTGCAGGTTTAAGAAGCCCTTGAAGGATAAGTTTACAAACATTGTTAAGAGTTATTTGTTTAAGTCACGTTTGTTTTTAAACTATTACTTACAAAATCTACAAGGGAAATGTATAAAATGAATGTATTTTTTGTAAAACTTGTAAAGGAGTATTTTACTCTACTGTGTGTATAACACAAAATACAGTAGAGTCTTGCTTATATTCCTTAAATGGGCAAGTAGAAGGTGAGGAAACTGAAAATGTCATATAATAAGGAAACCTCTAGAAAAATCCATTTAAATCTTGCAACTAAAAAACATCTGTATTGAGCAAAATGAAAATGTATGGGAAAATCATGGATGGATCACATGTAACACAACATAAAATATTCACTAAAAATGCTGTACATGATTTTCTTTTGCATTTTTAAATTATTTGGAATTAGTTGGATGTCAGATAAGTGAGATTACTATAGTTAGCATGACTAATTACATATTTTCATTATAAATAGAAGGATTGATTTACTGTATGGCACATAGTAATGAACAAATTGTTTGCTACTTAACTAAATATTTACAAATATTATTTAAAGTACATTTTAAATTACACTCAGACTAAGGTCTCACTGCCTTTCTTCTCTTTATGCTTACGGCTTTTTCTGTGACCTCTGTGAATTTCAGGTTGTTTATAGTAATAATAACTGTTCTGCTGGAACTTGACCGGAGCTAGAGTGGGTTTCTTGTAACTATCACTGGGACAGACAACGGTTCTCCAAGTTTTGGCCGTCTTGGGAAGGCAGATCCAGATGGAGATGAGGGTGCCTACCGTGAGCGTCGCGTAGGGGCGGAGGAGGAACAGCCAGAAGGGTGCGTGAGGCTGAGCCCGTGGTGAGGGGGAGGGACCGAGGGCGAGTACCCAGTGGTCGTAGTGGAAGTACTGGTAGCAGTTGGCGGCTAGAGAGGCAGCGGAGGAGAGGAGATACAGAGTGGTGAGGAGGACACGGTGGTGCCCCCAGGAGGTTTGAGAGTGAGAGACGATGGTCAGGAGTAACATGGACACACCGAGCACCAGGCAGATGAACTGAGGCACTATCACCAGGCTGAGCAGAGCTTCTGTGTGCTGGTTTCCGACGGAACATATTCCTGCAACATGCATTCTTCACGTTAGCGCTTGTCACGAAAGACTAGACAGACAGGACTATTCAGTATATAACATTTTTGCGCCCCAAAATTTTATAGTGTTTTTTTAATATAGATTTTGTCTCAAAAAATGTGGGCTAACAACAAAACAAAATTGACCTCACAAAATTTCTTTTCCTACACTCTGGATATGTTAAGTAATATTACACTTTTATATAAGTTGTAGTTATAAATTATTCTGTTTAATTAATTAGTTTCAAATTGCAAGAAAATATATTTCAAATATATTAAATCTAAATAAAGTAAATATATTTAACTTTATTGCAATTAAATAATTCTTTGACAAATTAGAACTGATTTGTTGGGCTATATAGCCTCTAGAAATAGTTGTAGCATAATTTAATTTTGTGAACTTATTTCTGTATGAAAACAGTTGATAACATTGGGATGGAATCATGGGCGCCCATACTCGGTGGCTGGGGTGGGGGACCCGCGTTTAGGACAAATTATTTGTAATGTTTCACAGTAGAGCAAAATTTAAAAAATATATATTTTGGAACAAAATGTTAATAATTGTATTGGTTTTTATCAGTTAGTTTCAAGTAAATGCATTTTTTGCACTCTCATTGGGATGGGAGGTGGTTGAGTGCAAGTAGTAGTGCCACTGTGTTATACAGGGTGATTCAAAACTCTTTGGAAATTTGTATTCAAACCTTTTGTGTTTGAATCTTGTGGAATTGTTATAGTTTTAAGATTGAAGACGAGAGAGCATCATAACAAAAAAAACTGTTGTATTGAATTAATAACCTTATTTTCAAGGTAGTTCTACAAAATTACAATTGAAGATTGTTGCCTCTAAGTATGGTAAATTTCTCTTCCAGAAGCACAAAAACGTGTTTCAAGGGTTATAATTTTACATTTGTACGGGGGCTCTCCTCCGACCCCCTAACCTAACCTACCAAAAGCCTTCACAAGTAGTCAAATATAACAAATATTGAAGACTAATCTATGGAAAACAAAATGCCCTTTTTAATGTGTATTAAATAAACGCCAACAACACGTTTCAGGCAATGATGATATAGTCATTAACATGCAGTATTGCAGGTTTTAGTTATTTCGATCATCCTTGGATAATATACTATTTTCAACAGTAAGATAATGTTTTTTGCAATTTTTATTTTCCAATCTTATTACATAGTTTTAATTTGTGTTGTATACCGTATCTTTCTTTGGAAATTATGACCATATAAGAGCCTCTGTGTTCACACCAGTACTAAAACAGCAACATAAATACACACAAACCGAGCGATCCATTTACTGTCGTTTTCAACACCCATTGAATACACAAAGAGCTATAAATTATGTCACAGTTGAAACGCACTGGACCAAACCAAAACGAAGAATGAACTAATATGCATATAGAGGCAGCGGGAAATTCTAGTAATGTCAATTACTTGTGAAGGCTATAAATAAGCTGTGATCGGATCGACAATTATAGCCGGTGGTCCAGTATGCTAATACTGAGAAACAATGCGGGGCCCAGTCAGCTGGCGAGTTATAGCGTTATTGTTTGTTCTGTGGCGGCGGCCAGCTGAGCGCAACGTCGCGGCACAACGCATGCGCAAACCGCAATGTGCTACGCTTTGGAGAACTTTACTGCCTTAGGGTTACAAATATTGTTAAGAATTTGCTGACAAAGGAAATACTTGAATATTTTACTTGAGATTATGGGCGCCCATACTCGGGAAGGAGAGCCAAGGTTCCCCTAACTTTTAAGAACAATTTTTGTTAGTCTTTCACAATAAAACGAAATTAAAAAATATACATTTCTTCAGTAGTTTTATTATTTTTATCTTAATCTTTGGTAAATGCATTTTTTGCACTCTTATTGGCATTATAGGTGGTTGAGTACGAGTGGTAGTACCACTGTGTTATTCAGAACGATTGTACAGCCTTTGGAATTTTGTTTTTAACCCTTTGGTATTTAAAACTTGTGGTTAATGTTATAGATTTAAGATCAAGGACCCCTTCTCTTTCTGGGGGGTATTTCATGCCCTATGAGCGCCCTTGCTAAAAGTACCAACCATGCTAGAGTGCATTTGGGATGAAGGTAAGTCTTTTGATCATTTTGATGAATGATAGGTAAACTGATCGGAATGAGTGATCTATTGCTAAGAAGGAGACTGTTGTAAATACTGTGAACTAAGTTACTCTACCAATAACCTATATCAATCTTAATGTGCTTTAGCTTACTATCTGAAAAATGATCGATTCCAAATCGATACTAAGCACTGATGATCGGGTGGAGGCCATCTCTATGTGAAGGAGTCTGATCTGATCAAGTGGGCAAGGAGCTGTAAAGGCTTGGAGCTGAGGAAGCTGAAGGTGTGGGAGGAGATGAGGGATTGATAACTACAAGTGGCGTGGGTTTGTTTGCTCTAGGATATCAAGACGATTACACACACACGCAAACAGCTGTAGCCGCTACCGATACACTCCAGTCTGCCCTCAACAGCTGTGTTCAGTACACAGAGTCTACCAATGTTTACACTTGTTCAATATAGGAGATTTTTCACGTGTGATTTAAGATTAGAGTTTAGTAAACTTAATTCTTAGGCTTTCGCGGCAGGTGTCACAACTATAATCTAGTTCTTCGAACATACCTGTGAGTTCATCGGCGTCCACGTATCTCAGGATGAGTACAACAATAGTGAGACAAGAAGAGACACCCCAGCTGAGAAGGTGGAAGACAGGAGCGTGGGGGAGGATGCGGTCATGAGACCACCCCAGTCCTAGAGCGAGGAACCAACATGTCATCAGCACAATCCACCTGCAACATCATACACACTTCTGAGGATGAGCTCTGTGATGTTGAGACATGAAGAGACACCCCAGCTGAAAAGGTGGAAGACAGAGGCGTGGGGGAGGATGCGGTCATGAGACCATCCCAGCTCTTGAGCGAGAAACCAACATGTCATCAGCACAATCCATCTGCAACATCATACACACTTCTGAGGATGAGCTCTGTGATGTTGAGACATGAAGAGACACCCCAGCTGAAAAGGTGGAAGACAGAGGCGTGGGGGAGGATGCGGTCATGAGACCATCCCAGCTCTTGAGCGAGAAACCAACATGTCATCAGCACAATCCATCTGCAACATCATACACACTTCTGAGGATGAGCTCTGTGATGTTGAGACATGAAGAGACACCCCAGCACGTGGGGAGGATGCGGTCATGAGACCACCCCAGTTCTTGAGCGAGAAACCAACATGTCATCAGCACAATCCATCTGCAACATCATACACACATCGGAGGCTGAGCTCTGACATTAAGAGAAGAGATGTCTTAGCTGAGGAAGTGGAGTATCCTTGCAAAGTAGATTTGTACGATATCCCGACACTTCACAGTATCGTACTACTTGGGGAATGTTACTCCACAAGTATATACTGCAGTAAATACTGCATTGCTATCTCTTTAAGTGTAGTAGTAGTAGTAGCTATAGAATGTCAAGCTGAAATAGGAAACAGCTAGTAGAGTAACAGTAGCAGCTGTTATATGTCTGTTTGTTTGACTAGGCAGCTGCTGTTTGTTCAAGTCTCTGTTGTTTACACAAAGCCACAGCTACACTAATCTCTGACTTCACACTGAATAATCGCTCCATTCATCTACTCTGCGTTATTTATCAATGAATCGTTCTTCACGGCAATATAACACTCGATACTTTGTGCCTTGTTACAAGCCTAACCCCTTCTGAAAACTTAACTTTGAAGATGGTTCAGGCTATATTATTTATACAGTGCAATCTAAAACATGTCCATAATTTCACATCGAGGTATCTTTCAGTCATACAGCGGTATTCATTAATTAAAGAGTAAACCTCTCCATTTTGTTTTTATCCATAAACGAATTTCCTTTGAGTCATTTCAAAATTACGTTTGTCAGGTAATTTTCGCAATAACAGCGTTCGAAAAATCCGATTTCCGAGCGTCCGATTTCAATAAAATTTCTGTAATGAAACTTGCAGTAATCAGCTGTGTGAGGTCAGAGGGAAGTCTGTGAAAATAGCAGCTCGTAGCGCCCGTGATAATGTAATAAAACATGCAGTAAAAGAACACGTGAGTCTAAGGCCGAAGAATGTGAGCGGAGCGAACGCCCGTGATCACACTGGAGGTCAAGCTGAGGCCGAAGGCCCGTGGCAATAGAACGGCGCTTACCTGCGTGTAGGTCTGGTCTGTGTTTTTCACGTTCATTAACAATGCAAATTCAGCAATAATTTGTTGGATTGTTGCTTGAATGTAATTTCTGGAGGCAACATTGAATGAAAGATGATTTTGTTGGGTCCGTTTTGAGTTTTAGCTCGTTGAAGTGTTGAATAACACTACTAAGCTCACCTACGAGCCAAGGGTCCCGACACATAATGACCATTTCACAATATTGTTACATGTAAACATATACGTATTACTACAACTATTCACTAAATTTAATCCTATATGGAGATATTCATCTACCGGTTTCGGCACTAAAGTGCCATTATCCGGATGATCTTGTAGATCTATCGGCCATATGGCGTCGTCGGAAACCTCACACAAACACGATAGTAGGTACATTACGATTTACGACACGAAATAAATTAACACATATAAACGAACAAACATATAGGCTAGCCTGCGCACACGAACCGTTATATTATCAGTTTTATTGCAATATGGTGTTTAATATGTGTAAGCTGACAGAAAGTTGATGGTTGTGTAAACCTAAAGGCAGAGTAGAACAGGTACTCAGACTGTACACGTAGTACTTTTAAAGGAGCAAAGTCTTATAAATAAATGTTAAAAAGTCTAAAATAAGTTTGACGATTCAAATGTGTTGTGTGTACGATAGTAGAATATACCGTGCATGCGCGAAACCCAACAGAAATAGTGGGGATATTCCTCACCTCTTCTTTATGTAGAGTCTGTTATGAAGATTAATTTCCAGATTAAGCTGTAGACCACATAATAAAGCGTGCAACAGTTCAAAACAAGTACCGCAAACCCGCACTACAACTCAGTTCAAGTAATCGTTGCCCGTGGTAGAACCCAACTCCACACACCATAAGAACGTGCTGGTGATCTTATCACGCTGTTAATTTTCTTAAACCTTTCAAGCAATAAATTCTTCTAAGTTGTAAGCACTGAGTGATCCCGATAGCACGGCATTACTTACAGTAAATAACAGGCCAATAACCACTATAATAAACGGCATATTTGCCCAACGAGAATAAGTCAATTAGCCGGTGAAAGATAATTAGTGTCGTAAAAAGCAACGAGTGGTGAGATGCGCATCTGCAGGCGGCCTTGGCTCGGGGCTGGTTAGAATACAGTAATCAGGAATGGTTAGTCGAGCAAACAACCCGGGGCGGTGATGTGTGCGGCCCTGCGTCCTGCTTTACATACCGTGCGGCGTGCACTCCTCGCGCATGCGTCGTGAAGCTGCAAGAATGCCGTGGTGCAAGAGTGCGCAGCAGTGGCTATGATCTTGAATTTTGTCCCATAGAAACAATTTGAAAACGTGCATTTTATTGAAACACTTCACGCCTACATATTTTACATAGGATTTTATTAAATAATCTTGTTTTAAAGTGTGTTAAATGTTTTAGTAGCTCCAGCGAGCCGAATTTGCATTTTCCCTTAAAACCGTGACATAAATCCAAAGGTTGAACCAAAATTTGTATGTGAATTTTTGTGTTTCCAGTACTACGAAACTAGTAAAATTGTCAAAAAAGTTGTCAGTGAAGTCATTGCGTTACATTGTCAAATTTGTAAGAAAACTTATTTCAAAAAGATCCGATGAAAATTGTAGGGGAGAGCTGTGTTTCAATAAAATCCTTGTTTTTACATTCATCTTAGGGGACAAAAACAAAATGACCGACAGGTACTGTGCACTCTTAAAAGCTAAAAGGACGAGTGGAAATGTTCATCTCGTTATTAATAAATTCAATCGCAAAACCAATTTGGCAGATTTTAATCTTAAGGTTTATTTTGGCCATAGATCTAGGTAGGTATAATAGTTTGTGGACACGAACGGCAAAATTAATACAGACTAACACCATTGACCTTCCATCTGTAAGATGAAATACCCCTTTTGTTGCCCCCAAAAGAATGTTTGACTTAATTGTCATTACTATACTCGTATTTCGGTTGGTTTAAAATAGTCTGCACACACCAACGTAAAGGTCTTTAGATTACTTTGTCTCTGGTGTTTCTGCTACATATTTGAACAACTTCGGAACATTTCAACAGAATATTTGGTGAGGAATAACTCTAGAGAACTATCTGAAAGATCCGTATCTGAACCGCTGTCGACATCTCAGCCCCAGTAATCCATCACTCTGGCTTCCCCGCCCCTCACCAACATGCCAGTCCTCCTCGCCATCACGTACTGAGGAACCAGTGTGTCTGCATAAGCAAGTAGGCATCGGTGTATCTTTGGTGGAATGTTATTGTAGCAAATGTCTACGATAAGCGAGTCTTCCGAAGGACGGAGGCTTTGTGTAATATCTCATTATCTTCCTTCCCGGTAATTTCAGCTATTTGCAATCCATCCTCAAGAACATCATGTAGAGATTATTTTAAGAACCTAACAGTTTTACACTGGCGTCATTATGTATTTTTGAAATTGTACTATATTGTGTTACAAAATGTGATTTAGTGCAGGGCCAAAATATTCAGTCGTATGCCACTCGCTCAAATTCTACATTTCGTCAAGATAGCCATATGTTACAAACTTATGAAAGATTACCGATGCAGGTTGGTGTGAAATTTCTAAACAAGCTCCCCAACAAGAACAAATGTGTATTGCCAGACTTAGGTTTGTTCAAACAGAAACTAAAAGAGTATTTGCTGATTAACGCTCCTTACTCTGTAGCAGAGTTTATTGCAAAGCCTGCTAGCTTACCTTAATCTGAAACATGTAACAAAGTAAATATAGTAATTGCAAAATAAATTTAGCTATTTAGCATTAAATTTGGAAGAAGAAAGAAAGGAAAGACTATTTTTGGAAATACCTAGACAAATTTGGAAGAAGAAAGAAAGGAAAGATTATTTTTGGAAATACCTAGACAATATTTTTTAGTCCTTTAAATAGTCTTTACCATTGGCTTCAGTCCATTATACATTCTTACATTGTAATTCACCTAATGGGCATTCACCTCTCATTTCATTAATTCTGTATCATCTCCATTTCTATAAAAAGTCATCATTTTTTAACTGATTTTAATAAAATTGTTACACCATCTTTGCAGGGCACTCCGGTTCAAACTACTACTGTGTAATAAATAAAATTAGTTATATTGCGAACATTGAATTCATTTGATTTGAGCGCGTGTGCGTCATTAGTTAATAGTTATAATTATATGTAGTTGGCTCAATTTTAGAATAAATAATTTAAGTAAATTAAAAATATTTAACCTATGTAGACCAGTGCTTTGAAGCGTGTTCATAGTAATATAATATCGTTAAAGATCCGTTGCACACACAACTGTTTATCCTGTAATTCATTACAAAATTTGATTTAATAGACAATTTTAACGTTTTTGGGATAGTTGTAAGTTTTTTAGATTTTGAAATTGCCACAATATTTGCTTGCGGTTTTCACTTATCTATATTATTCTGAAAACGAATATCACATTAATTAACTCACATCGCTCGCGTTTACATTATTATTAGATAAGTGTATCATGTCATTTATTTGCATTGACATCTTGTGTATGTGCACAATAGTTATAAATGATTATAAATCTTTTGGATTCGTACATTTTATAAGGTCCAGTTTCATAGCTCCGTAATTTAATTTAAGATGTTATTTATATTTTATACTTTGTATGTATTGTATAAATTTAACGATGTTAATAAATATAGGGACTGTAAATAAATTACTTGATAACATAAATAAAGACAGTTTTAATTTCACTAAATATATATCTTAAAAAACCGAAATTGATTCATCTGATTATTTAGAACTATAGGTTTTCTTATCGACGGTTTCGGTTCTGGTCAATCAATTACGTTTAAGAAATAGATTTGTCTTATCAAAACGTAGAGGGCAACATTTACGAATTCTATAAACACTATTACGTACTTTATATTAAAAGTAACAACACAGAAAAACCAGAAGAGCAAATAACATACATTTGAAATTCAACTTACCATATTGATATTACGTTTCCGAAAAAGTAGGTGAGAAAGAAGACCAAAGCACAGTGCGCGTTTCCAAGGCCCTCTTGAGCTAGCAGGAGGGTGTGAGAGTGAGCATGGGGGTCAGGGTAGCAAGCGACAGCCTCCCGACCCAACACAGCGCGCACCCCCCAGCCCACACTGACCATGTTGTAGCAGAGAGCGAGGAAAGGCAAGGGTCGGTCCGGGTACGGGAACCGACAGCCTCTGGAGTCTGTGTCTGTGAGGAACGTGAGCACAGCCAGCATGGAGGTGACAAAACACACGGCAGAGAGAACAGAGATCCAGTACTCTGTGACATCCTTGTCAGCCCTGGTGAAGAGCACATCAGCGTCACACAGCTGTAGACAGTGACCCGAGTGGTTGACACGGAGATACATGCTGGGGCGCGCGTACTGCGAGCACAGGGTAGTGTCCGGGGTGAGCGTGACGGCGGGGGCGGCAGCGAGCACCTCCCCGGGCCCCTCCATGCACATGTGCCGGTGATCGTTCTGAGCAGGGAACTTGGCGCAGTCCAGAGCCGCGGGCCAGGGGAACCCGAACCCTTGTAAGACGGGGTAACATCGCGCCTTCACACTCTCGCACAACCCCCTACACGGACCTATGGGCACGGCCACCTTCTCGTTGCACATGGGGACGTACACGGAACACAAGAAGAAGCTGAGTTGCGCACTACACCCGTACTGCACCAAGGGGGAGAATGTCTGCAGCGTAAAGTCAGCGTCTGCCTGGGTCTCGTGACCCACCAGGTTGGGCATGCTGGTGTGGTTATACCCTGTGGTGCGACACAGGTCTACCGCGATCATCTGGCAGGCAGAGACCGCCTCCACCAGCATCACCGCGAGCAGCCACATCTCCGAGTCTACTGGAGCCGCAGCGCAGTCCGCATCCACTCACTGGAGCTGGAAAACAGGTAGACAAGTATCGATAGTGACGATACATCGAGACGAATCGGATACATCACTCAGGTCGAAGTTTTGAATCGATATCTTGTAGAGACTACGCGTAGTAGTGTGAGCTGGAAAGTTGGATCGTGGGATTGGGATTTAATTATTTAAGTGAAAAGTATCCTAAATACAATACTTTTGAATAGGAGAAAAAGGCATAGTGGATCACCATATATATTTAAAAAAAATAACAATACAGAATTAAACCACTTTGGAAATATTGAAACCGTCGAAAGGCTCATTTGAATCCTAAACTATATAAAAACAAGAGGGTCGACCGCTCCTAAAAGGCGTTTTAGGAAATTTATTCAGTCTTCCAAGCAAAACTGGTTGTGCTCATTCTTTCTAAGTCGACATTCAGCGTCATATGCAATTGTCATCACTGGTAATTTGGCATCGAAACGGATTTATAAACTAATTCTAGACTCCAAATTTCTGCACAAAAACAGAATTGTCTACGATTTTTATTCTTCAAAAACGAGCAGTCAGGATAATCGCCAAATTGCGAGGAAGAGAGTCGTGTAGGCAAGCATTCAAAACCCTAAAACTGTTGACTCTACCTTGCCTCTACATTTTGGAGACGTGTCTCTTTTTCAAATCAAAAAGTAATACCATAAGAGGAACAGACGTACACTCTTATGAAACTAGAGGCAGGGACAACTACCGAACTGGGAGACACAGAACGGTAGTTCATGACCGTTTGCCTTCCCAAACAGGAGTTCATTTCGTCAACAGACTACCAAATTCGTTCAAACATGCCCCTGAGCGTAAGGCGTTAAAAGCTCGTCTTAAAACAATTCTTATTTCTCAAGCATTTTATGATACAGACGAGTTTATGGCATTCAATTGGGAGACCGTATGATTAGCTAACTCATTAGGGGCTAGAGTGGTTACATTCAAATGTATGGGAGAGAGTGAGTGTAAAAAACTGTATGTTTGAATGGAATTTAGATGTAAGAATGAAAGGCAAATTTTAGATACATAAAGATTGACGATTGCGATACATTTATTGTAAATGTCTGTAAGCAATAAAATATATTTATTATAAATGACCGCTCCAAATTGAACTGAAATGTTCAGTATGTTTAGAAAGAGCCCAACCCCTCGTTCCCTTACTGATAGCGACAATATCGAGTCCCTCACTGGTATCGATATGCAGTGTCGAGAGTCGATAGGTCCAGCGAGTCGGCCGAGAGGGGGAGGAGCTACAAGTCAACACACCGGAGCTGAGATAAACGATCTAGAGTCGGCTCGGTTATGAAAATAAATAACTCGTTAACAAAACAACCAAACCTGCGGCGGCCGCTTATGAATAATATATACGTTAATTGGCAGGGTCTATTAACCGATAAATCAGCGATCAACAGGGCGCGTAATTGGGCTCGGTTAATTTACATGCATTTTAACGACCGTGCGCCAAGCTACGCAATATGCTGGGATCGTTGCAACGCGATATCCCTATTTCCTGAGGATTCAGTAGACATATCACGCTCTTGATAAAATATGGGGCAATGTTTTTAGTTAAAGAAAGTGCAGTTAAGTTAAGTTTTTTACAGTTATAAGTGCAAGGTAAGAACTGACTGTCATTTTTAAATCCAGTACCAGTTTAGTTTGTGCTGCCCATCACTATACCTGTCAGTTGTCACGATGGTTAGGAATTCCAGCTAAATCTTTGTATCTAATTGTCATACCTATGAAATAAATTATTTCTTATTCGTATTAATAGATTGCTCTAACTTCCACGCAAAGAAGAAAACCACGGTTTAGTACAGTCAAAATTTGCTAAATAAATTTAAAAAACTGAAACTGATGACACTTTTGTTATTAGCCCTTGATGACAGTAAGAATCTAGATCCTTTAAGATGGGAATTAATTAATTTACAATTTTCATTACCATTTAAAATACATAAATTCTTGAAGTTGAGATTATTGGTAATATTTTACAAAATCATTATAAGTATTATTTGTGTGGACGGAAGATAAAGACTTTGCCTTTGAAAGGCCTCCTCCAATAATCAGTATGTATATACGTATATATACATTATTTACGTATAATAAAATAATATTAACAAGTATTTAATATTGTTTTTTTTATATTTCAAGTTATTTGTCTTTATGTACTCTAAACAATAATGTGTTTTGTCGACGACTGTAAATAGCCTAAATATTAAATTTCAATAATTTTCATGTAACAAGTTTGCCTGACGATTACAGCATTGCTGTTGAAAGAGCATGTGCATTACAAAATCATTATGTATTGACCTTTTTTATCTTTAAAATCACATACCATTGATATCGATTGGCGATATTAATTGTATTAATAATACTTTTTGTATTATTTGTGCAGACGAAGATAAAGGCCGTGCCTTTGAAAGACATCATGCTATAACTAGTATTTAATAAAGTTTTTGTTGTGTATTGTTTCTACTTTGTTATAATTGTAACGAGTCTTATAAATATTACCATATTCAAACCTGCACCGTAAGAGTCCTTTAAAGGCAGGCGCAGCAGATGGTAGTGTCGGTATAGGTATGTTGAAGGTAAATTATAATTATTTCCGGGTAGACGTATATCCTTGATGGGTGGTTCTCGCAACGAAGCCAGCGTATTAATATGGCTATAGGGCAGAGAACAAAAATAATAATCGGTCCTTTACTTTAATACAGAACCATGCTGGCTAATCATGTTGATTAGTAAATTACGCAAACCATCTCTTCTGAATGTCCTACACTTACAGAGGAGATAAAGGAAACTGGCAAATTAAGTAATTAGCTTAGGTAAGGAGAATGCCCACCTCAACTCTAAGAACGCTTTCAAGCTATTTGAGCTATAATTAAACGTGGGTTCGTTTATTTAGTGTTTAGGTTTAGGAAAAACGCCTTACACATCAAAATAGTCAAACCCCTTCACTGCCACACAGGTAAACTGCGAAGTGATTGACCGCGAAATTAAATGCAACTTATTTACTATACCTCCAGTTGTAAACCATAGGGTTGGACACATTCTTGAGACAAATATACAACACACATTGAAAACAAGAAAAGGACTTAATGAGCAAATTATACAATACAATTATATGATGCGTAAGCAAAACATTTATACAGAACGAAATGGCAGACACAGAGGCCGAAGGGCCATTTATAAGTTATGAGCTGGGCCATATCGTCTAAGGCCAATTACAGCATTTACTCATCCTGATACGCGACATACAGTAATTAAGAGCGTACCCCTAGTTAGATTGCGTACCACTTATGCTTGCAGCGGTTGACAGGGTGTAAAAAGATAATGCAAATCTTTAATATATATAGTGCTGGTATTTGCCCTCGAATTCATGACTGTCAGTTTTAAATTTTGAAATAAGAAATTCATTTAACTAGCGTAAAAACTACGTTTATTTATTTTTAAACTACATATTGTACACCTTTTTCACATGTAGAACATAAACATGTTACAAAACAAACAACACGGTCAAGAGATATATAAATAATAAGACACGTCGATTTCGACCAATCCGCTCAGACAAGTGTGGTACTTTATTTGTTGTACATCTGATTCTTATTGCTTGAGTTTCAGGGTATTGTTCTGGGTGGTTATAGGTAACAACGAGGTACATGAAGAGTGACGAAAAAGGTTTGATTAGATGACGTTGGAGTAATGGTGGTAATACATTGTAACGTTAAGATAAATATTTGCACATAACAATTAAAAAGATTGGTAACATGCATAATACGTACGACGAAGAAGAAGTTTGCAATGCTCCATGTCAAAACGTATAAGTAAGGTCCGCGCTCAATCTATCCGGCCGCTTACTTCCACTCTTCAAGTTCCATCCGCTCCACACCACACCGACCACCATGGTCCGACGTACCATGTACTTTAAATATTAGATGTATAAAAAATAAAGTCAGTTGAAATTTTTTATAACGTTTATATTGTCGTTGACTTAAAAACTATATATTTAATACATTGATTTGAACTATTTATGTATTTAAAGTAAATGGTATTGTTTATTGCTGTAGCACTAGTATTTGGATCCTGCCAAAAGACTTCAGTCTGTCTTCACACAGCCTTCTTGATGGAGTGATTTTTATAATTATTATTATGTAAATGACAAAAAATACAAACAGACGAGAAAATGAGGATCGGTCGATTTGTTTCCAAGTTCTAAAGTTCTAACCAATCCATCGCTATTCTGGTCAATTTGTAGAAGAAATTATTTGAGTTTTATAACGTTTCTGACGAAAACTTTCACAGAATAAAGAATTACCCACACAGCGGTCTTTCTAAAGTGTACACCATTTATTTTCAGTTCTGGTTTACCTTAGAGGTAAGTTCTAATCGTAGTAGCCTAGGTTACCCAGGCATAACCATATTTAGATAGGACATAATATTTTATTGGGTGGTATTATATGAAATTTAGGCTACTAAATGGAGACTGGCCGGAAACGTTACAATGCAGTTTTATTTAGCAAAGCTCTGCTAGATGAATTGCAACAATTTAAAAGTACTTGTATGATGTATTGCAATACAAGCATGGTGTTTGCTTATATTCCTCGCTTAACCTTCCAGAGGTCGCATCACGGAGGTTACCTCTGGGGAATCTCTGTTCGTTATTCAAATCGCCTACACATAATTAAAAAACCTGTGAATCCGTGGACCTTCCGCCCTTCTTTCTTAGAACACGAAAATATATCATTTAGCCACTTACAGCTTCGGTGTAATTAGTTTTTAACCGTTTATATTAAAGCACGGAGGTAACTTTTGTGAGGCGCCTCCTCCCGTTATGGGGCAGCCTGGAGTTAACCTCCATGTGCAAGCCTGCTTGCAGCAGGTGAATTCATTGTACCATTTTTGTAGTTCTATAGTTTTATGTGTTTCACTTCACCTATTCCTCTTTATTCTGTTAAAATGTTGATTAAAATGACATACTGTAATAAAAACGATGTTTTGCCATTTATACTAAGGTTTTAACCCACACGGAGGTAACCTCCGGTTGCGCCCTTTGAAAACAACGCATTGAAAATCAATCAACAACTAATGAGCTTGGTTTAGATATAATACATCATCACCAGTCTTGCCTAGAAGATTTTAGGCCTATATTTTTGTCTCATATGTGTTTATTTTATACTTTGTTTTTATTTTATTAACCTAGATGTTTTAGACATTACTCTACAAGCTTTGAAAATGGGCAAAGCCCTGAAACTAGTAGTGTCCAAATTAAGATATTCAGGGTACTTCAAAGTTTACTCTTTTCCCTTTTGTTTATATTTTTAAATATTTTTTCAAATTCCTCAAATAATTATCTACAAACTTATTTTGTTTCTATTTCTCTAGCAAATTTCCCAGAGTGGTTTTTATAATTGTTGCGAAATGTTTAAAATTAGTTAGGGAACGTCCCTAAATAAATTACAGGAGACTCCCTCCCGTTTAATCCTGACAGACACTTGTATCTACAAGTTTTGTGTTGTTCCATCCGTGTCTACCAGAATACAAAAGTCTGTTTTCTTAGTGCCTTTAGGATTTCTTGTAAAATGGACTATTTAAGCTTTTTGTTGTTTTTGCTTTTGTGGACAATGTAGGCAGTATATATCTGTGAATTGTTGATTTTCGACATATTGGACTTTTTTATAATTTTTTTTATTTGCTTAGGCTTTGTACTTTAGTTCAGTTATTGCGATCAAAGTCAAGTCATCTAAACGAGAGAAAGTTGTCTGTATGCTTAAATCCTAATTGTAAGTTTGTCCTCAGGAACTATGCGAATTATGGCCCCTTTTAATGTTGAAGATGTTTTGAGTGGTTTTCAAATAAACTGGATAACACTTCGGGATCTCGATACAGGAGAAATCATTTGGCAAGGAAACGAAGATTATTCTGATAGCAGTATGGTTATGAAAATAAAACTTCCCAAAAAACTCTTCAAATCTAGAGGTGTCTCAAGAGAAGTTAATTTTTCTTCAGTTGAACGTTGGGAGAAGTTTAAAATAGTACAGAGAGTATTTTACAAGAAAGCGCTGTTGGAAGAATTGTTTTTTTCTTTTGGCACAATCTTTGCTAACTCCACCAACACTTGGCACTCCGTCATTGAAGCTGCTCCTGAGGCTAAAATGATGACTCCAGAAGTTTTGAGTGGAAACATTTTTGTGGAGTCAAAGTTTTACAATGGTGAAACCCTTATAACAACTTCCAAGATTCAAATTTTTTATGTGTAAGGAACAACTCATTCTCCAGGATTTTACTGTGTTTAAAAGTTCTTAGCTTGTAATGACATTGCAGTTACTTTTTCTGCCTAACATTTGGTACAATCTTGTTTGAATATTTCATATTGTCTCGAATTGTTTGTTGTGCATTTTGTTTTACTATTAAGAGAAACTTGTTGAATGAATACAATTACTTAAAAATAGTCATGGTTTTGTGATTGAATAAACTATATGATGTGTAAGAGTGAATTTTTGTTAACTATATGATTTGGTCTTGTTCTGAGGTAGTATCAGGGTTTAATCGCAAAAATATTGTAGCTGATAACTTAAAAATTACTTCTTTTTTGCCTACTATTATACATATTAATACTCAAATGATGAAGTATTGTTTGTACTCAAATGTTAAATTTTAGAAATGTCCTCAAAAATTAAGGTTACTGTAATTAAGATCACTCAGTTAAATAAATATTTTGATTTGCTTTGATTGTCTTGTACTTTTGTAAAAACCTTACTGATCAAAATTTGAGTTTATTTCCACTTTAATGTAGTTCAGTGGGTACAATAATGTTTAAAAAGAATTTCTTATTTATTTTAGCTGGTCAACTTAACAGTGATTATTCTTGACCAGTTAACGCTGGTAAAACGCTTTTTTTATCCCTTAACACATCACTAATTTTACTGAGGATGTACTTGAAATACTTGAAGTCTTCATCTTTGACCGACAAGTCGGATTGATAGCGTCAATATAATATTGCGTGGATGGTATCTTCTATCACTTTGACGAAGCCTTTTGGATTGTACAATCTGTTTTGGTGAATAAAGTTATTTATTTTATTTTTATTTATTTCAATGGTATTGTACTTGCTTTGCACCAAATCAGCTCGGGTTAAATTCCCGGCCCTGCTGTAACAACTGTTTACACTGGCTGCTCCCCGTGGTTCAGAAGTCACGTTAAGCCGCTGTTCCATTTCCATTGATCGTTACTAGGCTCTTATATTAATTAATATCCCAATCTGGGGACTGGTCAGACCTAGCTTGTAACAGAACTTCACCTCACCATCCATCAAACAATTATTATTCATCCTTTATTCACTTTTAAATAACCTCTAAGAGTGGTCTGTGTCTTAAATCACGTATCAAGTAACAAACTATTACCTAATGGATTTTCTAAAAGTAGTTACTAACTTTTTTAAATTGTAAAATTTTCTGGTAATATAGATGAATCATCTTACATGATTCAAACCAAATTCATATGTTGCTTAATTCCTAGTTATAAATAATCTGCATATTATCTTTGATCATATTTCATAAAATATATTTTCTTTTTGAAAATACAGATAGCCAATAAATGAGTGACTTTTAAAATGTACAAAATAAAGTGTACAATGTGAAGTTATCCTGTAATTAGCTTAAGCAAAGAGTTGATTTAAAACTGATTATTTTTGAGTAGGCTATTTTCAATCTGCGTTGATTTTTACTGTAAGTTTCAAAGGCAAATAACAAAAGTTGAAACAACAAATCAGGAAAAGTACATTACCTAATGCAAGGTTAGGCTGTATTGGACGTAGTGCTTCCCGGATAGTGCTGCGAGTAAAAACTCCGTGGGACCCCTTCGCTCCTTGGTGTAGACTGCTACACCAATCTGAAGATGAAACTTGGTTTTGAACAATTAATTCAAACAGCATTTGTTCATAACTATGTGTGAGGTAATTTTATTTTATACTTTTTTTATGTCAGTATTCTGTTATAATTTGTTTTGAACTATTTAATGGAGTTTTTCTTCACTGCACATTTCAATCCTTTCATCAAAATACATACAACTCAGAAGTAGGTCTACATTAAACCTACATTAATAGTTTTTAAGTGTTATCTAAAACTAAATCAGAGTGCTAATTATTAGATATTTGACATTTTTCTTATTTTTTCTGTACTTCTTTTTGTTTTGGACAGTTTGAAAATAGAGCTCTTATACAGAGAAATAGGACTCTCATCTTTTTTAATTAATTTTCATTTTCCTATGGTTATTTGTAACTATCCCTTGAAGTTTCCCTTTTTATTTACAATAAGATTTAACAAATTTGTAAACACCAGACCTCGGTGAGTTTGATAGTTACCATTATTGTTCTTGTGTAGAGGAGAGGATGGACTAGCAGAGCATGTTGGAGCACCTTGATCTGCAAGAGCAGCTTCTGCACAGTGCTCGCAACGGTGAAGTAGACCAACTCCAGAAACTGTTGCAAGCTCGGTCAGAAGGCGAAATCAACCTCGACGTCAGCTGTAAAGGTCAGTGGACACATCACTTCCCTTTCTAAATGTTCCTCATTTAAATGTGTAGGAGTAGTTTGAGTAAGAAATTTCCTAAATTTTGACGTAAACAGTGAGTTTTAGTGCATTTTAGATTTACTGAGTTGATTCTGTAAGAATTTAATGTTGTGATCGGTCAACTAACCCAAGGTGGGGGTTAAGTGGAAGAAAGGAGACTTAAATTATTGCAGGTGTTTTATAAGCGCTCTGAAAGAACTACATTGCCTATCTAATATTTAGACTAAATCTTGAGTGAGTTACTAACCAATATTGTGTATTGGTTTCAGGCAAGACTAAAAGCAACCTAGGATGGACGCCTCTTCACTTGGCCTCATACTTCGGTCACAAGGAAGCTGTGGAGCTGCTGCTGGACCATGGAGCTGACATCAACGCTGTCAACGATGCTGGTGACACGCCTCTCCACAAGGCTTCCCTCATCGGTCGAGAGGTCAGTGTCACTTGTCTATAAGCTCTCATTGAAACGATTTTGAACATATTCATGAACTGTAAAAGTACTCGGAACGTATCAATAAATAAAATCTGCTTTCTGGAGTTAGCTATCACTGAGGAGTTATTGTGAGAGTTATTGCGAGAGTGAGCTGCCAAAGTAATTATGACTCTTGAAACAAGTAGTTACTCTTCAAAAGTAAACAGAATGTTTTGAACTTTGAAAACTAGTTTTTTAGACTGTGAAAACTTCTGAAAAATTGTAAATTTCATATTCAGGGTTTAGTGGATGGTCGACTAAGAGTAAGGTTATTTAAGGAAATGTACAGCTTATTTTTTTTAAATATTGTTAAGTAACCTATGAAAGTGGAGCTTAGTGGAATTGTGCAGGCTAAGCTTTGTCCCAAACCAGCCTGCACTGATAAATTTTCACAATGGCCACTCCTTATGATTCGGAAGCTACGTTAAGACATTTGTCCATTTCAGTAATCGTTGGTCTATAGATTAATGACCCAATTTGGAGAGCAGTTGGCCCTGGTTCGCAACAAGACTACACCTCATCACCCATCCACTCGTCTCACTCACTCTGCATCCTATATTCACCTTACAATACCTTCTAAGAATATTTTGAAATTATTTTGGTATCAGAAATCATCAGGGTATCAAAGTACTTTTACACAGCTAAACAGTTTTGTGGTTTGTTGGACAGGACTTGGTGCTGCTACTGCTAGAGAGGAATGCAGACGTGAACACTCGCAACGGTGAGGGGTTGACTGCGCGCGACGTGAGTAACAATGAGGAGGCTAGCAAGCTGCTGCAGGCGGCGCAGAGGACGGAGGTGAAGAAGCGAGAAGAAGCTCTGCTGGCGGCCGCACGCGACGGACACATGGACATCCTCAGTCAGATGGTGAGCAAGAGCGTGCAGAGCTGTCATGTGCAGGATACTGAACTGACGCAGTGAAAGCATTTGTTATTTGCATATTGTGTGAGTTTTTAAAAGGCCTTTTAAAAACTTGGGGACGAAAGTTTCAGTTTGCACTTATTCGGAATAATTTTCTCATACTCCTCATTCAGTTGAAATACACTTTTGCCTGATGCAAATTAGAGCTCGTGGTTAGGCCAGTAAACCTCACTTTTTAAGTTGTTAAGTTTTAAAGTTTTGTTTTGTTAAGATTATTATTAGAGTGAGAAAATGCTGTACATACATTTTAAGACGTCTGTTAAGCAATCTATTAGTGTGGTGGAATTGCTGATTTTAAAGCTGCCGTTTGCTGCCTCACTTGAAAACTAGACTAATTCAAGCCTCCTTATTCTCTTAAAACACTCACTTTATACTTACTTTTTTAATTTCCTTACGTTACGTTTTATAATTGAAAGTATTGTTTTGGTTTGTTAAAAATATATGTAGTTAAAAGAGGTATGTCTGTTTATTTAGTCATAGGACATTTTTCCTAAACATTAAATAAACAAACTCCCAAAAACTTAGAAACGTACTCAGAGTCAAGACCGCCGTTCCTTTTACTTAAACTAATCATTCCTGCAAATTAATAATCGAAAGCCAGCTTTCAATTTCTATTGAAGTAAGTAATATTTGCATCTAAACCAGTAATAGGGCCCTAGGCTTTAACAGGTAATGTCAGAACTAAGCTGAAATCAGATAAAGCAAACCCCGTACAATGAATATAAAGCCCAAATTCTATGACATGTTCAGTTGAAAGACGAGAGAGCGCCAAACATCAACTGTGTGGACAGTCAGGGCAACACGTGCCTTCACTGCGCAGCCTACCGAGGCCACAAGGAGGCTGCTGTCTTGCTGTTGCAGAATGGTATCGATACCACTGTCAAGAACATCAGAGGTAATACTTATGTGTTGAGAGGATAAGTTTTGTTATCGTAAAGGTACAGTTTGGTGTAAAAGTTGATTTATGAGTTTCCATTCCTAAAATTTCTCTATAAGTACTTTTTACCTACTAAAATGTTTTATAGTGCTATCAGTTGAAACTAAAAGTTCTGTGAACAATTTAAAAAATTGTTCTTCAGGCTCTTCAGTCAAAAGCTCCATCACTTATTAGACCTTTTAGTGGGATTTTTGGCATTATTTAACAGATCCATGGCGGTTTGGTATGACACGTGACTCTGGAGCTTATTACTTTAGTAGCATGTACGATCAATTAGCTATTAAATTGGGAGTTGGGAAGTGACATTTGGTAATTGCCCAATCGCCCAATACAAACGAAATAAAAGTATGGTTTTGTTATCAAAGGCGCAAGTTTTGTCACTTTTATTTTTGACACTTTTTCTAGTAGTAACACTTAAAATCCGTTCTATCCAGTTTTCTCGTACCTGAGATGTTCTTGGTCCTAATTACCCGGATAATTGAGATTTACTGTAGTTAGCTAATAATATTGAATCGACAGTGTATAGACAGTAGACTGTGATGTAGGTTACACTGCGCTGGACCTAGCCAAGGACAACCAGATGCAGCAAGTGCTGTGTGTGAAACCAGTGCGACAGCTGCAGAAGACAGCAACCCGCTTCGACGGCCAACTCCTCAGGAGATCCAGGTTCCTCGGCTGGAAACCGGTTTGGGTAAGAATCAATCTAGTTTGAAGTCTAGAGTAGAACGGTAGGCTAGCATACTAGAGTTGCTACAGAAAAATAAAACTTTTTTTCAAAGGTCAAAGATCTTACTGGTTACCGTATATACTCGAATCTAAGACGCACTTTATTTACCATATTTTAGGCTCTAAAATAAGGGTGCGTCTTATATGCGGGTGCATCTTAGACTCGCACAGTACGATAAAAATATTGAGTTAATTTGAAGAGTTACAAAACCCTCAAAACATCGACAAACACATTCAGATAGGCCACGAGAGGTAGGAAACACAACAGGGTTGCTATTGCATTGCCTGTTTTGAAGAGTGGAATGAAAGAATTTTTGTGACTAGAGGGGACTCAGAATAGCTTCTTATTGCATTCGTCGTGTTCTCCATCCTTCTTCCCCTCCCTCCTTGTCTGTAGGTTGGTGGGGGAAAAGAAGGAAGAGAAGGGAAGCAGTAGCATACAAGAAGGAGATACGCATCTATTCAAAGCAAACACTAGCGCTTGGAAATATGGGGCAATCACCAGTGGCAAAATCATGAACTAACTGACTACAAAGAAATAGTCCCTCGCCAGATCTCAGCCCCCAGGTGGTTCTTTATCTCTCTACCTGTCTTCCTTATCTCCTGCTGCTGACCCTTGTTTACAATATTTTTTGTGCTGTGGGAGGGTCGTAGTGGTAGAGCAGGGCGGGGTTTGGGATGGGAAAGGTAAGGCAATCGTGATGCATTCTTTGTTCTGCTTTTACTCTTGACAGCTGCAGCTGGCAATTACGTCACTGGTTGCTAAGGAGGGGTCAGGGGCCTGACAAATCATAGCCCTCTAGCTGTTGACATTATAAAAACCGGGGGTACGTCTTTTACGAGGGTGTAGAGTTTTTTACCGTATATTCAGGGGAAAATTATGGGTGTGTCTTAGATTTGCGTGCGGATTAGTATATACGGTATGTTTTCTTGTGTGTATTGTATTTAGGTGAGCCTTCTCTTCTTTGCTTTTTTAATTATATTTAGTAAATTAGTGGACTCAACAAACGGCTACTGCCCAAATAGACCGCAGTAGTTAAACAAGTATCACAAAAATGGACTTTTATAATGGAAACATAATTAGACAAAAATCACAAAATGCTATTGATTAGAAAGTTGGTCGGAGGGAAGTTACCAGAGGGGAATACCACAAGCATGAAACAAGTCTGGGCACAAACAAAATAAATAAATATAAACTGTTTCATTATTCAAATTTGGCGCAGCTCACCCATGTTTTGCCTATGTCGATGGTTTCCATCCTCAACGGTCCGTTACTTTTATTTTTTTGAACAAAATCGAAGGCCCCTTCGAAAGCTTGGTAGGACTCGGGACCTTTGGTAATTGCCGATCTGACCAGACCGCCCCCTAAGAATGTGTGGTGGAGTCTAGTGCCGGTTTTTGCCTTTTCAAGGATACGTACAAGCATGTAAAACTTCTGACAAATATTACGATCTTCTCTTTAACTCTATTCCGACTTGTATGCAGAAATAATCTTATTGTGAATTTTTGCCAATGAGTTAGCCTAACATGATGAGAACTGTTGGTTTCCAGGCAGTGTTGGAGAGAGGCGTGCTGAGCTACTACAACAGTCGAGCCGACGCGTTGGCCGGAGTCAAACGCAAGGACTACAAGTACCTGGACGGAGCGCAAGGCGTGTCCTCTGATCTCACACTGTCCACCTTCACCGTCATGTTCTCAGACGGCACCATCCATCACCTCAGCGTCCCCATCGCCAGCGAGGATGTCACTGGTGAACTCACTAGAATGGTAGGTTCAGCAAGGAGTTTCAAGCAAGTGGCTGGGAGTATAATTGTTTTTATTTTGTAGGAATCTCAGACTTACAATCAGCAGAAAGTGATCTGAGCTATGAAGTACCACAGGTCTCTATACTCAGTCCTCTACTTGTTTGATTTTACTACTTCTTTGTCTGTCCTAGAAAGTTTCAATATATACGAGAAATTAGTAATTAAATTATAATTTGTAGAATTGATTGACCATTTGAAATTGTATAAACAAAACCACAAATCAGTGTGATCATGGCCTTAGTGTTGGAAACATGTCACAAAATTTCTTTATAAAAATTAATTTTACAAGTGTGTTTTTGGTTGTATAATTTTATTTTTATAAAATTATAATTTTGTATAGAGTGGGCTCAACTCGGGAATAAGGAATGAAACATGGGAAAATTTTCAAACAGTGTTTTGAGTAGATTAACGTACTAACGCTTTTGTTTGTTTGATTAGAAGTGGCTGAGTGCAGTGAGTGAGCACGCTGCGTACAGTTCTCACTATCTGAACCAAGGAAACGTTCTTTACGACAGTGACGATGAAGAGAAGAACATCAAACCTCTCGGTTCCATGCAAGTATGTCAAGTAAATAGAGAATGAAATCTGTAGCTGACTGATGGTTTATATTCGCCTGTTTCTATATGAATTTCCATTTCTATAGTTTACCTGAGAGCAATTTTTCTTCTGAAAAATATTAATTTTCAAGAAACCCCCCTCACATTCACTATTTTCATTGGAACTTTTAAATCAAGTTTATTGTTTGTAAATCTAATTAAAATTGTTAATGTGAGGTGTCAAAAAATACACGTTGTTACATTGTTCTTATGAAAAATATTTCAAGGGCACCTCCTGTTCTTTGCCCTCTTAAATTTCAATGACAAAGTACATATCATATGTTTTTAAGTCCTCTTAAAAGTAAAACTGCTTTCTTATCCTGGAAAGTTGTAGAAGTGAATGTCCTTGAGAAGTTTGTGATACAAGTTAGTGTACAGGATGCACTGCAGACAGCCGCTGCTAGGTACCAGCTGGTTGACAAGAGGCTCCAGGAGGTCACATCCTTGCTGGATAAGCAGGCGCCAGAAGAGTTGCAGACAAGTCCAGTTCAACAAGCAGTTCACGTAAGTCTCAAATTAGAATTAATCCTGCAGGTAAAACTTTCCAAATCGATTCTTTGCTAGTTGAAACAAATTTGGAAGATTTAATTGGTTGGTAATTAAATAATTAAACGCAGTGGTTCTGTCATTGTTACAGTGGAACTTGGATAATTTAAAGCTTAAGGGATGATTGTAAAACCTCTATCCAAAACTTTAGATTACATAAGTTACACTCGAAAAAAAAGCCTTAAGCCAAAATTACAATAAAATACGTGGTAATTTTTGAAAACCACAAATTTTAAAATGTATAATAATGGCAGGGGGATGATAGAAAACCAGCATTTTTAAGAAATACAGTAGTGATACGGTAGAAATACAGGGAAAATTATCAAACAATGACAGATTGTTTGGGAAATCCCTTCAAATTACCAGATCTGCTAAAGATTCCCTTTAAATTTTCCTTTTGGCTTTTACCCAAAAAAATCCCTCCCGCCCAAGAAAAAAAGATTCCCAAAAATACAATTCCATAAAAATATTTGTGAAAAAACCCTTCCGCCCAAAAAAATTTCTTTCTAGGGAATTCTTTTCCTGATTTTCGAGATTTTAACTATTGTTGGGAATTTCTTGATCCCTCGGGTCCTGTCAACACCTACTGTTAACGACCCCACACCCATGCTTAAAGAACGTGTGTTATGTGCAGAAGTTGTACGGAGTGTCGGAGGTAGCAAGCAGCATGTTGAGCTCACTGAGTCACTGCCTGACCCTGATACAGCAGCAGGAGGAAGTGCGTGTGACACAGTTGAGACAGGAAAGAGACAAGTGTCGTCTGCTAGAGGAGGCTCTGAGCATGTTGGCCAGGGAACACCACGAGCTAGAGCAGTCCATCGCCTCGCACATATCTTCCACACCTACCAACTCACTGTCTCGCAACCACAGCTTCAGCAGCAGTAAGTGTAGGGATCTTGAGTTCGACATACTTGAGGAAAAATACTTAGGAGTAGAAAAGATTGTATTTTTACTTTCATGCAAATGCTGGGCAAGAAACACTTTTTCTTGCTTGATCTCGGGAAATTTTCAGGCAGGATCAAAAACTAATTTCAGTCATTAATTTCAAATAAAAAAAGTAAAAAAACTGAAAAGGTTTTTATAGTTTATTAAAAAAATAAACCCTGCAAAATTAAGTAAATAAAATAAATTCACCCTGCAAATCCCAAACTTGTGCAAATCCCAAACTTATTTGGGTGTTTTATAAAAAATGTTTATTGTACAGCATGACTGTCCTTTGATTTAGTATTATTATTGATCATATTATTTACTGACGTCTATTTCTTCTTTTTGTAGACAAGACCGAATATATCAGCAGTTGCCACACTGTTTAGATCATTAAAACCCCTTTTTGGTGAAAAGCCCCAGGGTACTTCCGGTAGCCCTGATTTTGCTGGCTGACAAACTTGAACAAAATATTCACAAAAGGAACATTTGTACCTAATTTCACGTAAATCTGAAAAAATGTGATCTGTAGAGAGTACAGACCTATATATACATATGCACATAAAGTTAAAAAATGCTCAAAACTTGTTCTGGAGGTCAGAATTGATGCATATTTCTTGCTCCCGGGTCTGGGTCTCACCATGAAGACAGCATGAATATCTCATTTTTCCAAAGGAAATTTAATAATAAAAAACTAAAGGACCAGATTTTACGCTCACCTAAAGAAAAGTTGCTACTAGGCATTCACTGAAGAAGAAAGAAGACTTGAAGTGATCATACAAAAAAGTACGGGGATGAACGCAAACCAGCTGCCTCAAGAAGACGAAGATAATGGACTGACTAAAGTGATCCTATGTGGTTGTAATAGCAAAATAAATAAATACTAAGATGTTCAAGGATCATTTTATTAAGCTGTCCTTGATTTGTTTACACATTTCACAGTCTTTGATATGTTCTGTTGCAGTTAGAGTTCAAAGCCCCAGGTTCTACGAAACATCTGAGGATGAGTTTTTTGACGCCTTTGAAGCAGGTTAGTCATAACTAAATGCGGTTCTGCACTGAAAATCGCCTACGTTTTGTTAACTGCTTATTCTTTTTGTCAAGATGTATATTTTTATTCAGCAAATGACAATGTTTTGTAATGACTACTGACAAGTTAATCAATTTTATTGTTCATAATTCAATTTTGTTTTTAGTAATAATGTATTGTAGTTATTTTTAATATTGCTACAAGTAACTATGTGACTTAATCAAACTGTGATGGTATATTTTTATATTTCATTAATAATAATAATTTTATTATTTTAAGTGATTAATTTAATGTTATTATATTCCATGCTCAATGAAAAGTATTATTGTTTTAAGCTATGTTGTTGATAAAATGTGTATTATTTTTATATGTGGCTATTTTTGTACTATTTTTTTTGTGGCTATTTTTAATGTTTTTAAGCTGTTATCTATTTGCTTATATACTTAGTTGTTACAAACTATTTTTACTATTGCTTTAGTTTTATAATTTAAATTAAATAAATTTACTTAACTGCTTTTATCTAACTTATTTTGTTTTATTTTCATTTTCCTGGATTTCATTATTATTTTCAAACTATTTCAATTGAAATATTGTTTACCAAATACCATTGCACTCACCTACCCACATGTCCTGCTCCCTCTTAAGAAAAGCCTTGCTATACATTCATCACACTGAATTTTGAAACATCATTAAATCCTATTCAGTAAAATCAATGCAAGCCATTCAAAAACACTACAAGTAATAACCTTAAGTACAAGTAGTAAATACGAGGAGGTACCCAAGAATAATATTTTTTTACAAATTTACATGTATACCTTCAGTAAAATGTATACCTCCATTTAGTAAAATGCATTTGTCCATTCGGTGCTCCCATGTTTAAAGCACCCCTCATACCTCTTAGTCTGAATGGCTGCACGCTCCATCCTTGTTTGCTTTTCACTTCTTCAATTTCCTCATAACGGAGACCTTTTATGTCATTTTTCATTCTGGGGAACGGAAGAAAGTCGCTTGGGGTAAGATTTGACGAGTATGGGCTGTGGGGAAGGGTGGTTATGCTGGTATTGGCCAAAAACTAGCGCACTGAAATGGGTGTCTGGGCAGGCACATCGTCATGGTGAAAGAACCAGTCTCCAGAACGCCACAATTCAGGTATTTTTCCCCAAAACCGTCAGTTGAAATTCGTTGCACTGAGCTTAATTCACTCAAGACAGCATTGAGGTACTCTTAATGGTTCTTTGACAGTCTTCTAGCAATATTGATGGATTTTCTGAACGTTTTCATCAGTTCGAGAGGTTGAAGGTTGTCCGGGACAAGGCTTGTCCTCAAGCGACATGTCCCGCCATCTTGAATTGGGGAAAAATGTCCCTCGTACACTCTGGTTTTGCTCAGAAGAAAGTAAAACTTCAATGCTGCACGTTGTTCATCTAATGACACTATCAAAACACAACAAAGCAGAACAAAAACTACTTTTAGAACGCACGCAATTCATCTTCACGACCTCTCAGACTGACCACACTGATTGCACTGAACTGAGGATGAGTTGCGCTTTCATTCCCTAGCGGCCACAATGCGAACTGTGCGCTCCCCACCGACCAATTCCTGACACTTTTGGGTACCCCTTCATATACGTAACCTTCCCTGTCCCTATTCGCTGCTTTACGCCCAAATGGCAAAGAAATTATTTAATAGCTATTTTTCTGTATTTTACAGGCCTGTGTCTCTAACCTGACACTATTTCATTCCCAATAACTAAAGGTCAACATGTATATAATTTATAACAAAGATGTAATTTTTATTTATCATGAGTATGGAAATTTAAATGTACCTTAGGTATTTTAGGGGAATTTTGCCTTTGGTCCAGTTTTTCTCGTGGAAGCTGTTTTCAAGTGGGGCAGCAAATGTTGTGCAAATGTGCTCTAAAGTGAAATTTTAATGCTTGATACCTTGCATGTCAAAAGATATTTTTACACATTGAAAAGTGAGTTGCTTTTTCTCACTCTAATAATGGTCTTAACTCTTAAGAAAACTGTTTTCTTGGCTACTAGTCTTGAAATGATATGCATTACACTAAACTGTAAGCTGTTCAGTGATTGGATGTTTGTTAAAACTGGTGATTTCCAACGTATCACTTTTTTCAAGATATTTAAAGTCTAATTATAAATTTTATTGTAGGTTGCTTAGAACTTTTAAATAAATGGGTATCTGGTTTTTAAATTTAACTTTAGAAAAGCGGGCCAAAGCCTATTGTGGAGCTGTGTAGTTTTTAGATAGCAAAAATGTTGGTGGCTGTTTCTGTGGTAATATGCTTACACCTTTTGGTTGGGGACATGTCATCATTCGTTTTGTATTTTTATGAAATTTTAATATCATTTGCCTTGTGATACCTGGCTTCGGTAGTGAATTTTGAATTAACCTTTAAAAGCCCTTATTTAGGAAATTAGGATTGAAGAATAAAAGGCCAAACTCATCAAAAAGTACATAAGATTACTCATACTAATTAGTTATTTGCCAGCGTTAGTTTGAAAATGTTCAGCTGCTTGTAAGTTAAGATGTGGTGAATATTATGAGGCATCTAGTCTCCAAGGGTGATTCTAATTGGCAAGCCTCTCCCAAAATCGTGCCCTCACACGGAGGTGATCCTCCCCCAGGAGAGGGGAACGGAGAATTTCAACATCCGGACAGCTACAAAACTACCTAGTAAACGGTGAACCATTCTTTTTTAAGCCCCAGTTTAATCTGTAATCTGAGCAGATACTCAGGAATGCCCATCCGCCCCAATGGAGATGATGTACTCCCCAAAGTGTAAATAGGAATAAGACTTAATCTTGTACTAACTTTTGCTCAAAATTAACTGTTGCCATTGCCATGATGGTAAATGATTCACGGAGAACAAGTTAACATTAACTTTGCAATAATGCTGTTTTATTAACTATTTTGATGTGAAGTACTCGTATATGCAAACTCCCACAGATTTTGCAAATTAATAAAGGAAATAATAAAGCTTGTTTCTATTCCCCCAAATCTTTCTTCCTCACCAAAATTCTTGCCCATGGCGCAACCCCTTGCGGGCAGCCCTGCAGATAGTAACCATACTGATTAGGGAAAAATAATTGGGTGTTTAAATGTCTTAAAGGAAACTCAAACCATTATAAAAAAGAAGACACGAACTGTCAAATTATTGACCCTATTGGGGTCTTTGTCGAAAGTAAGACAGTTTGTGTTCCTTTATTCCCTCATGATAACATATCCTGGCCTAATGCTTATTTCCTAAATCTAACTCATAATAAAAAGGGTATCTGTACTTCATTTATAGCTACAATAAAACTTGTTTCACCACAAACAACACAATTTGTGCATAATACTAGTCCCCAAAATCCCAGCTATAATTGTACTCACTGATCCTGGCACTCACATGTATAACAAAAGTCAGGGATCGTAAAAGTGTGATTAAATTAGTAGTGTGCAACAAAATCAAGATGAACTGTTGAGAATGTAGCAATATGTTTTGTTAAATAAACCAAGTAAACAACATCTATCAACAAATTTCACAGTTCCCGTTCTTCTACTTTACAACAATTTCAGTTAATTGTTGAAATAGGACTAAACAGTTGAAAACTATTACCAAATTACTAGATACCTAAAGAGAAGTTACAAATAAAAATTGTAGCAGCCAATGTGTTTGAAGTGGTTATGTTTACTTTTAATGAGAATTTATCCAAAAATATGTATACATCAGCAAGGGGAGGATAACTATCATGACAATTCCTTATCTTCAAAACCTGCCCTCAAATATTTCTATCTGCCAAAACTATCCTCAAATTACCTGTACTGGCAATAATCCTTTCCAAAAACTCCAGTTTTAAGGAATCCCTCCCTGAATTTTGGAATTTTAACTTTTATCAGAAAGAGGAACCCTAATCTTATAGTTTTCAAATTTTTTACATTTGAAATTTTCTGAAGAAATTACTTGTTTTTCATTCTTTTATTCTGTTGAATTTTGTCTGTCTCATCAAAGATAACAGCCACTACCTCAAATATAAGTTAAGACAAAGGGAGATTGATTTTTAATTTAAAATTTCCAAAAAATCATCAGCAGAATTAAGAATTTTTAAATTCTGTCTCAAAAGTGAGTTGGTTCTCCGCAGAGCATATATACTTGCAGGTTCAGATGCTGACACCCTGGTGACGGCTGCTACCCCGGCTCTGACAGTGACACTCTCGTCAGCTTCCCCTCACCCACCTCCTCAGTCGCCACTCTGGTCTCCATCCACTCTTTCCGCTCAGCTGTCGAGTGTCGTCAGCACAACTACCAGCGCATAGCCGCGAGGTCTGTGCCCTCCTGTACGTACACTTGCACGCTTTCATCATACGCACTGCTTTTTGTACGCTTGAGTAGTCTTTTGTAACAATTTTTTGTTAGCTGTAGAATAATTAATTATGAATACATGATGAACAACTCAATTCAGGCGAATGGTTTTTTAGGTTTTGTGACGTGCACCACCAAATGCATTTTCTTTGCACACGTAATGTTTTATGGTTTGAATACCTGTTTGGAAGCTCTCTGTGAATTTTCTTATCCCTTGATAAAAATATCTCTGTCTCCGATAAAAATATAAAGAGCTTTGGCAGCAACCATCCGGGCTCCAAATTTTTCTGTGTAATTATTTGGGTCTAAAATATCTGAACTACAAGTTTTAAAGTATAATTAATCATGATGGCAAGTGGCAACGTTCAACTGTAGGCTTGAGGAGGTTTTGTCACCATGTGCAGGGCCAAAAGCAATTAGGCCCAGAAATGTCAGTAACAAACTCTTGGGTTTTAAAAGCCTTCGGTATTTGTCTTGTTTTGGCAAATTCTGGAAACGTTGATACAAACTCTCAGATTTCTGAAACTCAGTAGTTATCTTTCCGAACCCATGGGCAGCAATAAGAACGTTTATACTCTGAAAGCCTTTCCTGCAATATAAGTCCATGCAGACTTATAGTTTTTAAAAGCCTCGTGACAACCTGTCAAGCTAGGGAAGCTTAGGAACAACTACTTGTTTTCTAAAGCCGCTGCAGGAACTACCTGTTTCCGAAAGCCTCATCAGTGACAAATGCTTGTTTCCGAAAGTCATCGTGGCACCTACTTGCTTCAAAAAGCCTCGGCGGTAACTACTAGTTTCTGAAAGCCTCTACAAACACTCTACTTGTTTCCAAAATCCTTGGCGAAAACTACTAATTTCCGAAAGCCTCGGTGGAAACTACTGTACTTGTTTTTCAAACAACTACCGGATTCGGCGGCAACTTGTGGTTTTCTAAGGTCCCCATGGTAACTTTAAATTATCGGCAGTGACATTTGGGTACCGAAAGACTCATCTGGAACCTGTTGCAGTTTCCAAAACTTTATGAGTAACAACTCTCAGGCTTTGTTGGCAATGAAATTGGAACTCAAAGCCTTGTCGGAAATGCGTGCATTCATTTTCCAAAAGCCTCGCCATAGACTAACGGACTTTTCGTTCGTCTGTGGCTTCGCATTGGTAACCTATTCAATTCGCAAACCTTTGCCGTCATCGCGATGGTATTTGCAGCAGCTCTCGTATTCAGAAATATACGGCAGTTTTAAGTAGCTATCGTATTTAGGAAGCCATGCGATCTGAATGTATCGACGGCAGCCTAGATGTACTTTTAAGCATAATAATAAATAACCATTATCCAACCAAAAAGCGTTTAAAAACGTCACGTGACGGAATCGGTACCACGGACAAGTGCATATCGTCGTTTTCAACACCTCCCATTGAAAACCTGCCCTGGGTACAAATATTCTGGAACAGCTCAAGACAAAACGTGACCTCATTACGTGGCAATGAAAATACCTGCGCCTCTGCGCTCAGTGTGGTGTGATGTCGAACTAATAATGAGGGAGGTGAGGCGACCGCAAATCAAAGCAGCGGTGTCAATGAAAGCTCAGGGGGTGGCTCACCTTGTGGTGGGGGAAGGGGTGCTACAGGCGGTCTGGCAAGTTCGATCCGTCAGCTGATCCCAGCCACGCGTGCGCACGCTGACTCTTCCTCCTGTCGATATACTCTGTCCACTTCGTTAACAGTTTATGCTTTTCAGTGATTTTACTGTGCAGTGTATCTTGATAATCTGTGCTAGGTGGTGATTGCAGTTTGCACTGTTGCACTTATGTGAGCATCAGGTAGGCAGCGAGTGTCGTCTGCTACAGAGTGTCTTGATCACTCCTCCGCCCCCACACTACGTCGTCCCTAGTTCAAGGACTCTCGACCACTCGTTGAGCTGAAAATGTTTAATTAAACCTCGGATTTTTCTGTTTTTTGGCATTTCCAACCGGTTTAAACATGTTTTCTTGATTAACTTAACTTTTTCTGCACGGTCGGTTGGTTTCTGGTACGGCAAAAATCAATGTAACACAGAGTAGTTTTGAAACCTGTGGATTACCTTTGGGACAAAAGAATTAGAGCATGTAGGTATGAGAGCATATGGCCGCATCGATATTGTTCAAAACGTGAATACTGAAGGCAATATGACGGTGTATATATCATCTTTATACCCTTTACCTATTCATCAACTGCGAATTCCTTCAAATTTAAAATGCTACTTAAAAAATCGAGTATTCAGCAAAACTACGCGTATGCAGTTTGTAATGGGAATGACGTCTGTGAAAGCTTCCGGCAACAGCTCACTTCTACTTATGCTTTATTGCATAACACTTAAAATTAATGATATGCTCTTAGTTTTATTGATACATAGTAAATTGTGTTAGTAAATTCATATGCCTTTAAAAGAATATATTAATAATAATTTATCGACGACTTCCCGAAATGCAATTTAAGTGCAAAACCAACTGTATAATACAGAGTGTTGCAGAACTCTACTAATACTCGCACCCAGTGGAAATATATCATATTAAATTACGTTTATAAGTCGATCCCCAGTTATTTGTGTAGTCGCCATTTTGATTTGTGAATCATAAATTGATTCTGAAATGCCACATGCATATTCATGATAACAAGACAAAGCTAGAAATTATCAATTATTGTATTGAAACATAATGGTGGCGGTTGAAAATCTTCAAACCTTGTAATTGGCTTAATTCTTTAGATTTAATTGAAATCTAACACGATCACGTTTGGTTAAATCCCATACAAATTACGCAGGTATGACGGAAAATCCGGGTTTTCAGGGACACTGAATCGTCTAAGTTGAATATTGTACCAAAAGTGCCATTTTGGGGTTTCTTATAGCACAAGAAGGAACTAAATCTGCTATGACAACACGAGTAAAACTTCTTGATTCTTTTTGTTAGTTGGTTGACGGAAAAAGTGTCCCGTAGCCTAAGGTTCTAAAAATTATTATTATAGTTCATTTTTTATTAGTAAATATTGCGAAAATTTGAAGATCAAGGTTTTATTGTATAGACTAAAACTCGAAATGTTTCACGTGTGCTCAAGATGTACCAAGGCTGTAATGGGTGTTTTAAGCCTTTTTTCTGAGGCTTGGGGCGCCGTTTTCTTTCTCTTCTCACACTGATGCTGGCCGAGAGCTTCAATATTATGTATTACATAAATTTACTACACCATAGTTTCCTTTATTTTGGGAACCACTTCACGCTGAAATTTTTTACTGTTTACGCCAACGACATTTTTAATTTTAGTCTTAAACCTAGGATTTGTGGGCATCACAAAACTCTTTTGGGAAAGCGGTCCAAACCCGGCCTGCGCCGGGAATCGAACCCGCGACCTTGCGCTTTGCAAGCTGTGACTCTACCCACTGAGCCACGACCTCAGACATTCCCATGTTACGTCTTATTTTGCCAAAGAGAAATGGCTACGCGATAGTAAGATCACCTGGTAGACAAGTATATTTTGACTATACTGTACTTCATACTTGAATAGTCTATTGTTCAAGTTAGCAGCTGAGTTAAGTGTTCACCCATCCACGAGTGTGTAAGATAAGAGCTGTGTACAGTAGTTCGGGAAACCTGTCTTTGTACATTGGTACTGTACTTTTAATTGTCAACAGAGTCAGGCCTTTTAGTCTTATGCATGAAATAATGCACACACTTTTAAAAGATTATAGACTCGTCACCATAAGGGTTACGGGGCTGTTCACTCCGCTTACAACTTTCCTTCGGCCTCAACTTTGCATTCTTATTTTATTATCACAGGTACGGTATAACGTTTCCGCGTCGGCCTGTGGCCTACGTGGCCTTTTACTGCACGTATCAAAATTTCATTAGAATTGGACTATTAATAACGCTATTTTGAAACGGCTTAATTGATTTTCATAATTTTTGGTATACTGATGGATATTGTTAAAATACATATTTATTCAACACTTCATCAAAATCGGATGAAATTTACTATTTTAAATAATTAAAACCACTTTTTTATACCCCAAAGGATACTTCCGGTAGCCCATTTTTGCTGGCTAACGAACTCGACCGAAATATATACAAAAGGAACACTTGTGCCAAATTTCATGAAAATCAGGCAAAAAATGCAACCTATAGAGAGTACACACATATGCATATAAAGTTTTGAATTAACGCTCAAAACGTGTTCAAGATCGGTGCACATTTCATGGTCTCGGCCTGGGTGGAGACCCAGGAGGACGGCATGAATATCTCATTTTTCCTAACATTGAAACATGGACAAAGGTCTCGTTTTTAAAAGTGTGGCCTTTGTATTTTGTTTTAAGATAACTGAACTTGATAATTAAGCCGACGTGGTGGCTGAATAGGCAGCGTGCGAGACTGCAAATCCGAAGTTCTTAAGTTCGAGCCCCGCCTCAGCCAACAGTTGGTAGTTAATTCGTCGCTAAGGTCACCGCAAGGTTGCACAGGCCCATGGTGACAGGCGGACTAACTAAAAACCTAACCAGCGGGAACCGTGTGGTTTACCAAATAAAAAATACGTCGCCGAGTGTGGGGAGTGGGGACGGGGTGAGGTGATAACGTGATAACGCTCACAGGTGGAGTGGGAGATAACTGCTGATAAGTGATAAGATAGTGATATGAACCGTGAACACGAGCACCAGTAGATCTCATGTGGCCGGGTCAGAAACAATGGACAGGAACGATGTCGACAGGCACAAGTATAGGTGAGTACCACTAGTCTGTAAATGTGTAATGAATAAATAAATAAATAGATTATTGCGGAAACATATACATGCTAAAATGCTATGCAATCGTCATTTATAGGTTGAACTAAAATTGTCCTTGCATTCTGATATCGAGGTCCCATTCAAACATACATTTTGTTCATTCGCTCTCCCTCATTCATTCGAATTGTTCCACACTAACCCTCCTATTGTACGTCGTTAGGTTCTGCAGTCTCCCAGTTATGTGCCATAAACTCCTCTGTACTGTAAAACACCTTTGTGACCAAGATTTGTTTTAGACGAGCTTTGAACGCCTTCGGCATTTGCGCACTTTTAATCGAATTTGGCAACCGGTTGACTAGTTGAACTCCTGCCTGAGAAGGCAAACGTTCATGAACTATCGTTTTGTGTCTCCCAGTTCAATAGTTCTCCCTGCCTCTTGTTTCATAAGAGTGAATGTCACTTCCTCTTATGGATCACATTTTGATTTGAAAAGAAGACAAGTTTGAAGAATGTAGAGGCAAGGTAAAGTCAACAATTTCAAATTTTGGAAAGTTGGCCTGCACGATTCTCTTCTTTGAACTTTGCGATTGTCCGAACGGTTTTTTTGAAGAATTAAAGCTCTGGAAAATTGCGTTTTTGAACAACCACCCCACAACTCTAATCCGTAAGACAGGTGTGGGTAGATTATTCCGTAATACGCCGTCATCAGTACCTGAATTGTGTCTAATCAAAGTGTACTACTTAAAGTATTATTTTACGTAAACTTTGAACCGTCCTTCTGTGCGCAAGTTAAAAGTTTTAAAACCAAAGCTGAATTCATCCCTCCCGGAAAAGGGGTAAAAATTTCTTAGTAGATGAGGGCCCAGAATTCCTCCTCCCCAAAATATTCCCCATAAAGGTAAGGGCTCAGAATACTCTAAAAATGTATCCAACCATTTCCTCTGGCTAGAGCTTGCAAGCCCTACCTGTATTCCTGATTTGGGTATTTGTTTCAGTTTCCTTTTAAATTATTAAAATTAACTTGTTGTTACGAGTAAAATTATTTTGTGCTATAAACCAATTAGTAAGAACATTACAAATAATTTTAATTATACTTTGTCATTATTCCCAATTGATACCAGTCTGATTTGTACTCAAGGGCGCCCATAGGGTACCTTCCAGGGGGGGGAGGGGCTAACATACCGGGGGGGGGGGTGTAATGCCCAAACAATTAAAAACTATTACCTACGAAACACGTTTTTGTGCGTTCTGGAAGAGAAATTTACCATGCTTAAAGATTACAATTTTCTATTGTAATTTTGTAGAACTAGCTTAAATAAGGTTAATAACTCAATATGACACTTTTCCTTACGACGATACTCTCTCGTCTTGATTAACCACAAGTTTTAAATACAAAAGGTTTAATGCGAAATTTCAAAGTTGTGAGCTCTGTATAGCTTAGTGGTACTACCACTTGTACTCAGCCACCACCATCCCAATCAGAGTGCAAACAATGCATTTACTTGAAATTCAGATAACAAACAATAAAATTACTAATATTTTGTTCTAAAAATTTTATTGCAAAACATTAAAATTATTTTTTATAATAATTATTCATAAATAATTTCAAAATAACATTTATATATATTCCCAATTATGAACTATGAAACTATGTGTGTTTGAAATTCAAATTAAGACCAAATCGATTAATCACTCAGAACACATCTGTGTCAACAGATACAAACCAGACAGAAAATCCATTAAAATGTTGATTATTAAGTCAATTTTGCCATTAAATGAATATGAAAAATACCTTGGATCTCAGCTAAACTGAGAGGGAGATTGATGCCTCGTGCAATTTCCCGGCCTTTGTTTGTGGACAGTCAACTGATGAGGGCACATTCAATGGCTAGAATAGCGTTATTGATCTTCATTCCAACTCCCCATTCGTTTTTCGGTACGTAAGGACAGATAGGTTAAAAGCCAACTTGTCAAGACGGCATTAAGAGGATTGATCACCCCAGAAAAATTGCTCAAAACATGCTCTCGTAGTCCCCCGTTTAGGTTACGCTATTTTTCGGTGTAGAGATTATTTAAAAGGTTGTTTTCCATGTTCTCAAAGATTGTCTTTAGGTTTGTATAGCCTTTTTCTTTTTAAATCTTACGCCAAAATTGGTAAAAATGTTAAAGTTGGTTAACGGTTGGTAAACGGTAGGCCGTTTCAAAAGTGTATAAGGCCTATAATTTTTTCACAAACCGTTTTTGCCTTTTTCGTTTATAAGGAACTAAGAAACCACTCCTACCCGTATTTGTACGTTTCGGTTCATAAACGGCGACGGAAACAAGGAACAACGAAACCATGTTTGTCACATTTTGAGTGAGGGGAGCAAATTGGAATATCGCTACTACCATTTCTCTTGACTGGCAAGGTCGGTTGCACGTTACACCTGATAATTTTACTTCTCAACTATAATAACGGAGCCAACAGGCGGGTTTCTAAAATGACTGGTCTAACGATGATGTTTTCACATCGCAACATCCCCGGGATGTAAAAGCCCTCAACACAACTTTTATATATTGACGGAGGTTATAAACCCCTACTTTATAGTCATTAAAGGGACAAACAATGAAACTTGTATGTTGGAAAGGTATGTATATGAGGGACAGTTTTTTCATTTCGTTGATTGAGTTTTGATCGAATGTGCGTTCAAAGGGTGGATTTGCATGTCAAAAGAACCACGTGTTTGGAACATGGTCACGTGACCATTATTACTGCCATTCCCGCGCGATCTCGATCTTCTCATTGTAATACCAAATTTGTTGAGAACATAAGTAAGTACAATATTCTTTGACACGGTTTTGTTTAATGTTCAAAATAGTTATACTACACTATGAGTCGGCAGTTCTGGTTCTTAGAAACTCTGTAAGCTGTACGGTAATTTTAAATTTCAAAATTTTTAATTGTGGATTCCAAAATGAACCTATTCTACGGCATTTTTCGGTTGGCTTACTTCTACGTTTATTACTATTTACTAATTTGTAATTTTCATTCAGTTTTCTCAGTTTTGCTAGATGTTAGATTGGGGAGATCAAGTGGTTAGGGACTGGTTACCCTTATACACCTCTGCCATGTCTGTTGGGCATATTGCACTACCAGACAATCATGAGAGAAAACAACAAGCATAGACTAAAGAACTCTATAGAGTCCGTTAGTCTATGCAACAAGCAAGCCCGCTGAGGCGCTGACAACCACTTAGGGGACTCTGACCCCCCAAGACATGGAGATCCTAATCAACACTGTTTTTATTGTCAAACCTTCAATGAATATTTAAAATTAGGTTATGTTAGGCTAGGTAATAATAGGCATTAGTAGTTCTTTTGCATACATTTAAAAAATAATGTATGCTGACGAAAACCCTTTGTTATTTGCGTTGGTTCAATAAACCCAAAGTTATGTTGAACTGAGTGAGAAAGAATGAAGTGGAAATTGTAACCCTGACTACTGAACATTGATCATAGAACTGTCAATCATCTCAACACTACATGCAGGTCGATTAGATAAATAAAGTAGCTCTTGTTGAGAAAATTGGTTTATCTCAACAAATTATTTGTGAACTTCATAGAATGTATGTAACAAAGAGTAGTTGTTATCTTGAAAACAATAAGTATACCAAGTATAATACTAACTCACATAATATATATTATAACTTATTGTGACATAACTCATGAAGCTGTGGTGTAACTAAATGGGCCCTAACTACGGATTCAGGGGCTCTTATAGCAGAGGGTTTGGGGATAAATTCAGTTTTAATATATGCTCACGTTTTTACCCAACCATCCAACAAACAAAAGACAAATGAAGTTTGAAATTGTACTTTTTATACTGGGTTGCAAACGAACTAACAAAATTAAACTAGTTAAAACGACAAGTTCGATCACAAAATATGTACCACAAACTTCACATTCTCTCCAAATCGTGCTCCATTAAGGCGGGAAGCACTTTATATATACCGTAGTATATTTTGATATTCAGAGCTAACAGACTCCTTATAGCCAGTTCTCCCACTGATTTAGCTTCCTACTGTAAAACCCAGCACTAAAACTAAAAGTTTAGAATTTCAAAATAAAAACGAACTTTTAGTTCACTTTGTATGTGTTTTAAACCAGATCAATAATAAAACACCTCATTGTATAGTTTATTTTATTAGATAAGAAGTTGACATTAAATTCAAGTGTGTGTAATGATTTTCCAATTTGCTTACTTCAGTTGACAAGAACAAACACCTCAACATGGCTTCTTGGCTTTAGAAACCTGTCAACGGCGATTCACAAGTTTATATGACTAATAACAACATTCCTGACCTAAAACAAGGCTTACAACACTTGCATTAAGCCCACTGTTATGCGGTTTAACTGCATGGTCTGGCCTTTATGAGTTTTGCCTGCTGAAAATGTAAATTTTAGTGTTTGACAAATAAATGTTTCCTTCTGCTGTAAAGAAAAAAACCATAGGTAGTCGGGCATAGTGAGTAGTTTTGGTTTGGTAACAAACAATAGGTCTGGTCCATGACTTGTGGAAGGATATATCGATAAATTTAGAGTACCAGACTTCAACATAATGCCAATGGGCTTTGAATTGTCTTGGCGCTGTGTTTCAGTTGTGTCATAAATTCATAACTTTGATTCCATGTAAACATTTTAGTATGGTTGGCTGTGAAATCATGCATAATCACCATATTTATTTATTTATTTTCTAGGATACATAATCTTTGAGATTAGAACAAGAGTCATATCATCATGATTAAATGATATTTGCTTTCTTGGTGTTCCATTCTCCAAATTCTTGAGTGGAGTAGAAAGCTTTATCAAGTTGCCAGGTTAACCTGGACAATAATTGTCGGTTTGCCTCAGATGTTATGGATTAATTTTTCTATGCTCTTTAAATCATATGGTAAACTGATGGTTTCACCATAAACTTGTCGTTTCACTTTGTTTAATAGAATATAGCATGACATTAATGCTAAAATATTTTTAAAATAGGTGAATTCAGCTATTAATAATTACAACATACGAGTACATTCCAACTGCACAGTTTTGAGACTGTCAAAAACAAATAACTGGTGAACTCTCTTGAGCAGCTACACTGGGACTCTTTTCAAAGGTTTAGTTCAATTTGGTTACTATGCTTAAACATTCATTTTCTTTGTTTTTAATACACTTTTATTTTCAAATAGCATAGTACATAGTACCAAACCCCTCAGCATGACTTTTGAATTTTTATGTAAGTGGTTTTGGTAAAAACTTTTTCCGAAGTAGTCAGACCAAAGAGGACAAAGTACATTTTAAATTAAAGCATTGAGCATGTACTATATGCATTTACAACTAATTAAACAAAAGACCATTTGACCCATTTGAAATCACAAACCATTCAGTTCCTACTCAGGACCTTTTGCATAGTTAACTGATTTTGAAACTACACTATCTAGCTAGAAGCATGAACAAGATGGATATTTTCTATGTTCCAGACGCAGCTTGCCAGTGCCTATGTTTAGCCGTAATGACTTCAGCCTGTGGTCAGTTCTGAAAGGTAGCATCGGCAAAGATCTGAGCAACATCGCGATGCCGGTAGTGTTCAACGAACCTCTCAGCTTCCTCCAGCGCATGGTGGAGTACATGGAGTACGCGCACCTGCTGCGCTACGCGGCTGAGCAGAGTGACCCCCTGGCGCGCATGCAGGTGTGTATAAAGAGGTGCTACAAACTTCAGGGGTCAGTGTAAAGAGAACATCAACAGTTACATTTCTTGGAAAACTCATTATTACCATAAACCTGTTTTCACAAATAATTTTTTATCTCTGAAACCATCACTCAATCAACTTTCTTGAAATTCGGTATGCTTTTGTATCTAATTGTGAGACTCGTGAACATAAAAGATACAGTAGCAGCGATATCAAATTTCTAGTTTAAAAATGGTGGTCTTCCAATTTAAAGGCTTTTACAGTATATACTTAAATAGAGATAAAACAGTATGGTTTACACAAATTTGTTATAGAAAACTTCATTTAGACTATTGAACTCTTCGCAAATAATTGGTACTAAAGATAATATTGAATGATCGTTGAGAAACAACGAAGTGACAGCAAGAAATTCAAGGCAAAACAGAGCCTTTGATCACAATTTTCTCTTGTAACTAAGTTGTTTCCCAACGAATACTCAATTTGTTGGTTTGTTCGGAATAAAACAGACTAAAAAATATCCTAACTAATCTTTTTAAACCTTGTTACAAACTATTGGTTAATGGTTATGCTATGAGCTACTTCTTGACAACAATAGGGCTGCTACCTTTAAGCTATAAGAAAGGTAGTACGCTACTAATATCGCCTTACTTCCCAAAATTTGTTGGATGTCAAAGGATGGATACTGTACTGTAAAGAAGGAACTGTTTTTAAGTTACTCTGGAATTTCAATACTAACTTCCTTTGCGTTTTGTTTAGTATGTAGCTGCTTTTGCTGTAAGTGCTCTTGGGTCCAACTGGGATCGTCTCGGAAAACCATTCAATCCGTTACTTGGCGAGACATACGAGTTGGAAAGGCCTGAGTTCAGGTAGTTTTCTATCCTTCTATTTCAAAAACTATTTATTTTTACAATTGAATTTTTATATAAATCTAAGTTTGGAGTTAGCTTCTATATGAACTGCACCACCAACTTCTGCTAGACTTTGACAACTGCACTGCACTGCCTCAATAAAATCAACTTAATTGGTTACATAAATATAACTAACTAGAAAGCCCTATGGGGAATGGACATCTTTTAATTCGCTACAGAGTAATGGCCACTCCTACTTCCTTAAATAATTTTGAAAGTAAGTTGTCCCTGGGCTGGTAAGTAGTGTTGGCTTGTAAACAATCCTTTTTTGCAGTTAGAAATGGTTAACAACAATAATAATCATAATTCTTTAATTGTTATGAATTTTGTTTATAATTGTCATCATAATAATATGTTTTTATACATTGTCCTTAAATGATTATTATTATAATGAATTTGTGTTTGTGATAATGTATTTGTTGACAAAGCCTATTGTACAATTTGTAATTAATGGCCAATAAATATCTTAAATCTTGAATAATGTGGTCTTATTATAAAAAAACACACACACACACTCTCTTACCTGAAGATGACTTCTTGCATTACCGTACTCTTCTGAATATCTTATGTTGAAGAGATGTGTTATTTTTCTGTACCTTTAACGCTTAAAATTAAATCCTCTTAAAGATCTGATCAATTTATTCATGTATGTGAGTCGTGGGTGGATTTCACTGAAAGCTCAATTTGAAAAAACCATTAATAAAAAATCTGTAACCTCAACATAATTTTCAGTTATGTAATAGACATCCAAAACTTTGTCTGATGTTGGTTGATTTGCAGAGTGGTGTGTGAGCAAGTGAGTCACCACCCTCCAGTCTCAGCATTCCATGCAGACAGTGAGCACTATCTCTTCCACGGCTCAATCCACCCCAAGCTCAAGTTCTGGGGCAAGAGTGTGGAGATCCAGCCCAAGGGAGTGGTCACGGTGGAACTTCCTAAGTAAGTAAATGTCTCGCTTCAAGCACTATATGACGTTACATGAGGTGCATATACTTGCTACAGAATTCTACTAGTTGTATCTTGTACTAGTATCTTGGGTTTTTTTGTAAAATTAGTTTTAATAGGTCGATTATGAAAATTGAACATTTTAGGTTTTCCGTTTTCATTTGATCATTTTAAATTGGGTGTGTGACTATCCCACTGAGAATGGACTGGAAGAGTCTATGAGCAGAAAGGTAGGGCTAGGGGTTCAATATTTTACCACTGTGCAAATCAAAACGGAATCCGTCCAAGAAATGCTGAAGGATAAACAAAATTACTCATATTATTTATTTAGGTAGTGAATTTACTACTGTTCTCTCTTATTGTGCAGGTGGGGAGAAGCTTACACATGGTCCAATGTCAACTGTTGTGTTCACAATGTGATTGTTGGCAAACTGTGGATAGAACAGTACGGAACCATGGAGATCGTTAATCACAGCACAGGTAACTATCCATTTTGTAGGAATAATTTATGATCAATCTAAGTTTCACGGACTTTTATTAAGACCTCTTTAGGAAAGCATTTCTTAAGAACTCTCACAAGTTGAATATTGAGGCAGAGTTTTCTTTCCATCTCAGACTTCTCCTTTGTGAGATTTGTGAGCATTAATAGTTTGTAATTATTTGTAATTTATGTATTGAAATTAAATAATCATTAAATACCCACCCAGGAAGTTTTGATTCTTTACATAAAAACATTGGCTAAGAAGCTACCATAAAAGTTTTGTATTGATTAGTGTTTAAAAATGTACGTGTCTTATTCTGAAGACATTATTATTTGGGCAAAAACACCACTGTTCGTTTGTCCCTCTAATGATTGATTTTTGAAAAAAACAATTTTGTATTGGTATTTTGAATTACATTTTTGTATTCAATTAAATTTTTTTCAGGCCACAAAGCAGTTCTAACATTCAAGCCATCGGGTTGGTTTTCCAAGGATCTTCATAGGGTTGAAGGATATATTGCTGACAAACAGTAAGTACGAGGTGTTTTATGAGATTCAAAAGGTTTATTAGTACCATGAAAACTTATGCCCTATCACTGACGTGGCGCAAGAAAAAAAGCTCACGGTACAGCTTTTCTTATTGTTATTAATATGTGTGTTAATATGAATGTTTTAACGCCCAATTTATAGTCAGTATAAAACAATCCCGCTATTGTTTAGCAAAATTGATGCATTGTTTTTATATTGTCTTGTTCTTAATCTATACTATTAGTATTTCGGTTAGGGTTGTCCGGAGTGTTGAGATCTCGGAATCTGGCTGGGGTAATTCAGAATTTTTTGAATAGAAATGGTCCTTAGTGTGTGGAGGGTGGGGAAACGAATAAAATTATACAGATTTTTTATTTTTATGGGGTTTTTGAGGTCCCAATTCCCCATGTTATATTTCTTTTTTTTTAGTAAATATTTATTAGTAAATATCAATGGATTTGTTTGAAACTCGACACATAGTTGTATACCATTAACCCAAAGACCCTACTGATTTTGGGGTTCGGGGCACAATATATGGATTTGGGGGGGGTTAAAGGGGCAAGAAATAAAAAATCATAAAAATCGATGTGGGGTATCAAAAAAAGGGAATATTATGCTGATTTCAAAAATATATTGGTTGTCTACCAAATTGTTTGGGGGGAGGAAGGGGGGTTAAAAAAGTGGGAGTAAAACATCGGGATGGCCGAGTTTTACAAAGCGGGCACCGAGGCCGTAGGCCGAGCGCAGGCTGGCGCAGCTAGTTATGTAGTATTATTAAACATGTATTTAATAATTTTACTGAACATACAATAATGTAATAAATTATCAAACATGTACGGTAGTTGTTTTGGGAGTCAATGACTCCCAGCAAATACCAAATTGACATATTTTGAAGTTTAAAAATACCACTGTTAATAAAATACTCCATTTTATTAGTTTGAGTCCCCCTTATGATTGATTCTTGATGTCGTGTCAAAAGTGTCACTCTAGGACCTAGTGATGATCATACTATTTTAATTCCTGTTCATGACAAAAGAGGCTGAAGTTTCTTCGGACACTGAAACTTAGCTTGTCTCAAAAAGCTTCATTTTAGAACCAAGTGGCGTAAAAATATGCTCATTTTTTTACTTACACACTATATGTTTACATATAATTTACCGGCCTAGATAAATTTAAAAATAAACCAAAATTGTATTTACTTAGTAAACGCCATTAATCACTAGTACAATTTTTTTACTCAAGTCTAGTATCTAATTGTGTATTATTCAATCTAATTTTTGTATCACGTTTATTTAATAATGTGTATAATAATAAATGTCTTCACCTTTAGTCTATATTGTGACAGAATTCTGTACATGTTTACTTCTTGAATAAGTGTTTTTTACTTTGAGTTACATTGATAAAACTGATGATTTCAGACAGAAGAAATATTATTTTCTCTATGGAAAATGGACAGAGTTTATAAAAGTAACAGATTACGCCTCGTACGAACTCTATGCCAAAGACAACGCTGACAAATTCAAGTATGTATTCTTGAGTTAGTATTTAATAGTTATTTCACCTTTTCTCATTTTACATGGATGAGAAAAGGTGGAAGACAACCTCTATGTATATTCTACATATTTCTGATTTTATATCAGTGATAGTTTATGAACAAATACAACATTATTATTTAACACAACTTTAATTATCATTCAAGTTAACAATAAAAACTCAAGAGCTGAAAAACAGAACATTTTTTAATTGAAATATAATTTTATGTAGTTTTAATTAGCTTTTTATATCACTTCATAGCCAAAATTAGTAACTGCCAATTGATTCAGTTTCATAGTAATAACTATGTTGAACACATAGATACTCAAAAGATAATTGCTATGTTGAACACATAGATACTCAAAAGATAATTACTCTAATATTAATTTAAAACATGTTTTGTAGTTCTGGATCATACTATTCCTGGCCTGAGATCCCGTCAACTATTTTTAATGTGTTCAGTAATGGGAGATTATCGAAAAACCAGCCGTAAGAGATCAACAAACAGACTTATTTTGGGTTGTGGTTGGGGTGACGGGTACTGATAAATATAAAATTAGTAACTGAAAGCTCAGCCTAATGGTCGAGTATATTTGATTGTGCTTGAGCACATACAAATTAAGCAATCTGTATTCAAAATATGTTTTTATAAGTGAAATATACAGTGTTTCAAAAGTCCCCCTAACATTGACAAAAAAGTCAACCAAATTTAACAGCACTACAAAACTTTTGAACGGCCAAAAGTTTTCAAGTGCGCTTTAGCACATGATACAAAGAATGCTATAGCCTTTTTTTACATGATCGGAGGGTTTGCCTCCCACTTTTAAATAGAAGATTAGGGAGATAAGTTTGTAGTTTATTATGAGAATCCCTACTGTGTGGGCCAATAAAATACAAAACCAATGATCATCTCGATCAAAATGACCGACGCTACGTTCTTGATTGGTGGAATAAAACATGTAAGATACCTTGCACAGATAAATCAAATGGCTGCCAATTGTTCAGATTACAAGATTTCAAAGAGCCAATGAGATTTTTGATTATAAGGGGTCAAGAGGTTTTACAACCACTTTTCAGTGCCAAATTCAATAAACAAGAATGGAGGTCCAGAAAGTTGTTTTGGGGAATTGTTGGTTTTGTTTTTAAAGCATTTAAAATGAAAGGTTGCATGGTAGGGGTTATCTTAAGATACTTTGGACTTACCCCTCAAAACCTCTATTTTCAGTGGGGGTGGAGCAAAATCCCAATATGTCAAAAAGTACTTTAGTATATTCTAAAAAGTAATAACATCTGCCAAAGCATTTTCAAAAGTTGAAGTCAGAATGAAGGACTTATGAAACACCCTGTATAAAATATGTGTGTGCGCTGTGTTTAGGCTCCTTGTACTTGCAAATTCCCTGGTATTGCTTTTGCTTTAAAAGGGTTTGTTGCTTTATGGTTTGGATTCTTTTTATGGTGTATCATATGGATATTTCAAGTAAAATAAACATCTCAATCCAAAATTTGATAACTGTCACATGAGTTTAAACGGGTATCAATAAATTGAAAAGATCCACATCTACCTTTAACTTTTTAAAATCTAAGCTTGTTAAAGTATGTGTGAAAATAATACTAAAGGTGAGTTGAAAAGAATAAAAATTCGAAATATGAACACTGTCCTGAGTTTTAACACAACTTAACTATTCTAGGGCTAAGTTCTTCTACATTGGATAGTACAAAATAAACTTCTTAAATTAATCATAATTTTATTGATGTGTGATTAGTTTTATTTTTTACCAAGAGTACAGTTAATTAGGTTAATTAATTTACAAAATGTTTACAAAAGAGTTGAAATTCCGGGGCACAAGATATTGATACTCTATCAGTATTGATACTAAATAATATCAAGAACTTTGTAATTATAAAACTATAATATGTATTTGTTTTTGAACAATAACACTTGTTTAACTGCATTTTATTATTACAAGAATGTTAAAAATAAACTCAACTGTTAAAATGTTGTTTTTTGTAAGGAATAAAAATAAACCTGTAAAATTAACCTGTTAAATGTGGAAAGTTTTACAATTTACTAAGTATAAGGTGTAATTGCTGTTAAGAAATATTGTTTAAAAAACAAATAACGCGTTTTACTATTTTAAACAACAGTTTATAGATAATTTGTTAATTCCAGGTCAGATGGCAAATCCCCTAACTTCTCAGACAGTCCTGCTCATACGCCGAAAAAGGTTCTTGCGAAACTGAACAGCTTCAAAATGGGAAGCTTCAGATCTTTGTCAATGTCAGTTGCAGAGGTAATCAGTGCACCCTTACACTTTTTATCTTCTTCCACCTACAGTACAGTTAAGAAGTTTCTCACTATCTTTCCTAATATAGACATATTGGCGCTAACAGCTGGTACATCTGATTGATTACCTGTGCAGTGTGCTTGTTAAACCTCTTACAAGCATATTTTCAATAAAATTTATTTTCGAATGGGAGTTGAGCTGTTTGGATTGTCTGTTAGGTTTTAGTTGACTAGTTTGACTGTTTCAGGATCAAAAGTAGCAGGAGAAGTTAGAGTAATTGACGCTCCATAAATGCTCCGATTGTAATACGCTGACACTAAAAACTAATCGTTATTAGGAATAGCGCCGTTACATTCCCTACTTTTTAAACAACAAAAAAGTAACGGAAAACAAGACAGTATTTTCTTTTTGTTTTATATCAGAAACTTCCTCTCCCCTCTAAGACAATGAAAAATATATTAATTAACTGTACATAAAAAAAGTATCTAGTGAACATATGTACTGAAATTGAAACGCAGTGGCAATATGAGAGCTAATCGTTGTGTGCTGCTTTCCACTCCATGCATGCTTGCTGTTTACTAGCCCTGACATCATCAAATAAGTCCTCCATTCCTTGCACAATCAGTGTCATGATCACAGTTTTAAGTTTATGCTGTGTCCAGAACATGATAACGTCTACCAGGACCAAGATATTTTATAGAGTGGGAAGTGTGGAGTTCAGCTTCATCCAACGTGCAAAGACCAAAATTCATCGCTTTCCCCATACAACTTGTAAACATCAAAAGTAGTACATTTTGTTATAAAATTGAATTCACAAGTTATTTGAAAATAGCTTTAAGCTGCGGTATTTTATTTCAAGATATCAAACGTGGTCATCCAAGATATGGGTCCCTAAAAACCCAGACTTAATTGACAGGACCTCCATGTTACGTAAAACTGTTACGTCACTAAATCACTATTTGAGATGCCGACCACTCTCATGAGGGTATTTTAAGGCAAATATGTGGTGAAGGATGAGTGTGATGAGTGGTAGTAATGAGTTATGAGGTGTAATCTTGTCACGTCACTGGCAGTATATGTGTTTCACATAAATGTGGGTTTTGTCCAGCCTGACGAGGGATGTGAGGATGGGGCGGAAGGCGGAGATCTGCCCAAGTGTGATTCGACGTACTCCATCGACATCCCAAACTCCACCACTCTCTGGGAGGCAGAGCCACGACCACCAAACAGCGCTGAGGTAAAAACTATTAAACCATCTACGTTTGAGAACTTATCATAATTGCCATTATGAGGATATTTTGTCATAGAGAAAGGCACATGGGAAATGATTGTCAAGTTTTTTACTATTAAAACCTAATCTATACTAAAATTCTAAAAAAAACATTTTAACTGCAAAATGGTTGATCTTGAATGTAATTTGTATAAACATAAAGCTATACTTTTAAATTTAACAGTTTTACTGTTGAGTTTATAGACTTGTTTTACCATTTCAATAAACCGCCAATTAAGTTTAAAGTATATTGCTATAGCTTTTTCTTATTTTCAAATTTTATGAATGGAAATAAAATTAACATTATGTACCCAGAAAGAAATGTTAATTTTAGCGTGAGACCGGTTTTAAGAATTAAATCATCACCAGCCCTAGTTCACTCAAACTATCCCAACTGTACTGTATTGTCTGAAAATGAATAAAAAAACTAAAAAAGGTATGTGTCAAAAAATGTACCAGCATTAAACATCACTCAATCAACGTTTATTTGTATTTTTCAGTTTTACCAATTCACCTATTTTGCAATGTCACTCAATGAAATGGAGCCTGGAATGGAAAAGAAACTATGTCCTACAGATTGCAGGTATTTTCACATTTGGTATTTTATTTATCGTGTTGGTCACTTACATTTCACTTGAACTCTGAGCAAATATCTAGGTCTTGCTATAGAAGATCTGAAGTGTACAGTGTTTACTACATTGCTGCATTTATTTTGTAAAATGTTGTCAGCTTTTTAACGACTAGTTACTTTTAATTGAAAAAAAACTTCAAAGGTATGAAACAATGATACTTTTATTTTACAGACATCGGCCAGATATAAGAAAGCTAGAAACTGGAGATTTGGATGGAGCATCATCAGAGAAGACTAGGCTTGAGGAAAAGCAGAGAGATGCGAAGAAAGCCAGAAAACATAAAAAAGGACAGGAGTGGGTACCAAGGTAATCATCACTTCTTTCATATTATTTACATAATTTTGTTAATGGTTGCCATAATAAACCATTTTGTTGGTGTTGCTCCAATAAACCCACTAACTCTGAATTAATGTAAGTTACGAATTTTACTGGCTTAGAACAACATACATAAATCAATTAGGGTTTCAATCAAGAAATGGCATCTATGGCGGATTGGTATCGCGCGCGACTCCGGAGCTCACCACTCCGGTGGCGGGGATTCGATCCCTGCATGCAGTCACCATTTACAATTTGTAATGTGACTATACGGTGGCACTAGGTAAAGGTCGAGGTTGGGTAGTAGAGAGGACTTTGTAGTCCTAACTTCGCCTCGCTAAACTTGACAAACTTTACCTTTTATTAAAAAGGTAAGCCTGCTTGTCTGTCAAATCAAAATCCTGGATACTTAAATCAAGTTATAGGCAACCCCAGTGTTTTTTTTTTTTAAGAACGAGAAAGGAAGGGAAAAACTTCCTTTCTGATTTTATCAACTTAATTAGATGCATGTTTTCAGGCTTTTTCAACTCTCAACTTCCTTTTCATAAATTAAAATTTTTCTGGGAGTTAAATATGAAAAATGAATTAATTCTTAGCCATTGATAGTTTCAGAGTCCTTTCAGGTTCACAATAAATGTGTCCTTTTCTTTAAATAATCAAGAAAGATCTTCCAACTATTCTAGAAAAGGTATTAAAGACAAAATTATCAAATAGAAAATTTTCCATGTAGCTGTAACATTTGGTTCAGCGTAGGGATGCTTTTTTACAATGCAGAATAATACTTTAAGATTTAAAAAGAAACAAATAGACAATATTTTTTGTTACAGTATGTTTAGCAATCCAGCAGTTTTCTTGGTTGCTGAATGCTTGTGTTTCTGGGGGGTTTTAAAGTTTCACAATACTCCCCCTAAAGAAAACTGTCTGCTCATTGCTTGCAACTGCAGTGGCAAACAACGGAGGAAATCAAACATTCAGTAACTAAGATTACTATAAGTTCAAATGTTTCAGTAACAACTGATTTGTTTTTATGTTAGATGGTTTTGCCAAGGAGCCAACCCGTACACAGGCCAAGATGACTGGCTGTACGCTGGAGGTTATTGGGACAGAAACTACTCCAACTCTCCAAACATTTACTAACCGCAGGGAAACTGTTGCGGTACCTGCAGTGCTTAGGCCCTACTTGTAACAGTGTTCTCCTCAAGGCTGTGTTTGTGTTACAAACTGAGTGAACCCGTTGATAGTTACTAATGTTCATGGGTGGAGTTTGAGGTTGAGCTTTGGTAGCTAGACTGCCTGATTATTAATATTAACGTAAGGTCCTTTAGGAAACCATAAACTGAATGCAAGGACACCACTATCGAGAGGGAAACCAAAGACGATGATGTTAAACACAGGTTGACTATACTTTGTAGCCAGGGTTTGGTCAAGATTTTTAATCTTAAAAACTGCTTGTTGAGTTCAAAATATAAATAACTAGTCTTTAATTATTGCTTACCATCCTAAGACAGTTAAAAAACCCTAAAATTTATGAGACGTTACTTATGGTTATTGTGTGAATTTGTTAGTTTAGAATTCATGGGCCCTAAAAGCAGGAAAATTGGCATTAATAATGGTCAAGCTACACAAATAACTCAACCAGCTACAAATATAATTGTATTCGATCAAAAGTACAAACCTTTTGATTGATTACAAAAATTACATGGTGAACTAGTTATTGATACAACTACCTTCAGCTCTACCCATGGTTTAGATAAGTTCCAAGACCTTAATAATTATCAATAATACATTGAACTACCCTGAGTGGACCAGTTGTATTTTGTTTATAGTAATTATTTAAAGGTCAATTCACTCGGAAATATGGAACAATTGATTTAATTTATGTAATTTGTATTAAATTAAACTGGGATACCCTGTAGGACTTGTTGAGCTATGAAACCCTTGGTCTACCTGGGTCACTCCACTGTGGTCTCAAGTAGTGTGTTAATAACTTCTCCACGCCTGACAATACAAAGTGAGTCAGTGTTATAGTACAGTCAAGTAGTTTTGAGGTTCAGAGCTCAGCCAGTCATACACAGAGTATTTAAGTCTAAAGTTAGTAAGATTATCAATCTTAAAATCTGTAAATTGCTTGGTTAAATAAGTTACGAGTATGTATTATATTTATATAAGATTCAAAGTTACCGTGGCTCAGTGTACAAGATATGGATTTGTTGGATTTGTACAAATTTGTTAAATACTCATAAAGCAATGTTATTATGTAATGTAGTTAGTAAAAAGCTAACTACCTAAGAGGCTGTTTACTCTGTCACAAGTTAAGTGACAGTAGCCAATCAAGACTCTAATGATAAATTGACAAAGGTTTTGTAAAGGTAAAGTCACTTAAGAGTCCGCCTCAGCTGCGCAACGCCGCTTCAATGCAAGGGTTTACGGCAGCTGGTTTTCACCTTTCACAATAATTTTTAAATTAATAAACATGATACATTTGGAAACTAGTGAAGTTTTCCAACATGTGTATAGAGTCCGATTTCTCACAAGTTCTTCAATAATTTTACTGATAAACTTTGAAATTGTTAGGTTTTAGTGCTTTACACTTAAAACGCATAGCTTAAAGCAAAGCGCTCTATGTGCGTATCAGAAAACTCCTGTGGTGGTCAAATATATCATGTTTATAAATATAAAAATTATTTTGAAAGGTGAAAAACGGGCCGCTGTAAACCCTTGCTTTGAAGCGTAGTCGCCCAGCTGAGGCACCCTCAAAAGTCCTAACTTCTTCTCGTTAAACAAGACAAATTTTACTTGACCTTTTACCATAAGTTTAACATTGGGATGTTTACAGTCACGTTTTGTCGCCGTGTGAACCAGCTCTAGATAAGAGTGTTTGTTCAATGTAAGGGTACCAGCAGTATTGGTATACTTGTCATTATAAAACCGGTTTATGATTTAATACTCTGAAACCTTCATCAATTCAACCTAAGAAACTACTGGCTACTGTTGTTTTACTCATTACTCTGTAAACAGCAACTTATCATTTGTTTTTAAATCCATACACTGATATACATATTCAAAATCGCAAGCCAGCAAAATTCTAAATCTGAAGAAAACATCTATTTATGAAAGATTGAATATTATATTATACTACATAGCGTTAATTTAAGTCTCAACTTTATGGTTGAAACTTAGTACCAGCTCACCTTTTGGCTTTAATACACTTTAAATTGATTTTTCACGATTAATTTTATCATGGGTACACTATAAGAACGTTTCAGAGCGCTGAGTCTAGAGATTAAAAACTGTGAAATGCAGAACATAAAATATTTCAACTAAAAGGAAGTATACAAAGTTGTGATGTGTAACAGAGAGTGGAAACAGAAAATTTAACTGGTAGCAACTAGCAACTGGTTGAAAACTGTTTGAAATAGAGGTTGTTTAAGATACGGTTATTTCGAACTCGTTAGTAGCTCGCCTTTTTTTGCAATAAAATAAGTTGAACAAATTTTAAATTAAAAATATATTGATCATAAGCAATCACAAATACCGGTACCTAGTTTTATGTATTTATTTCCATTGTAAATATTTATGTGACAATACAATTCTAGTCAAGTACTTCTAGTCAGGTAATGTTTTGTACAATACAGTACTGCCGAGTGGCAAGTACGAGTACTATCTTCCATTGTACTGGCTACCGATGCGATGTTGTGTTAGTTAGCAATTCAGATTATACGTGTTAGGTCTTAGGACTGTGTCATACCTAGCTTCGCTAGCTGCCATAGATACAAACATGCGGCCATTTTGTCATCCTTCATAAAATACATTCCTTCCACCAAACAGCTACCCGTTTGTTTCAAGCTCTCAATTGTCAACATTTTGTTTTGCAATGCAAAAAATATTTTTATGTAATAATCAAGATGTACAGAAAGTATATATTTATGTTAAAACATTTGTAGTGTATTAGGTTATTTGAACAAATCTAGTGTTTGTAGATAGTGAAGACTTTTACTCAGACTTGATGGTGGTAGGATGCTGAAGTGTATTTTTTATATCAGTCAAAGTGCTGTGGAAGTGCAAAATGTATTGTTCAGGTGTTTTCCTCACTTTTAAGTGAGTGAAGAAAATGTAATTTTAATAGTCATCAAACACCGTAAAGTGTGCATATATTTTTAAATTGTAAAATACAATCAAGCTTTAGGAGTAGACTTGTAAACTAAGAATCCTCAGAAGCTCAGATCTTTAAGAACTAGCAAACCGTTATCTCATCTATGACTAAAAAGTCGGTTTCTGTTTTACATAGCAAAGAGTAGAGCATTCCATAAACCTCCTTTCGCAGGACAGATTGGTGTATCCATGGCTATCTTAAATATAAATCTTAAAAGTACACTCAGATTTGAGCACTAAAGACTCTAGAGATTTTATTGTTCAGAACATCTTGTTCTGTTGATTACAAACTGCTTGTAATAAAAGAAATCTTCCTTGCCACGATTCTTAAAAACATCTTTTTTTGTAACAGCTAAGTTTTAAGTGGTGTAAGTGTTTACTGGCAAACTTAAAACATGTCCCCACATCAATCTATCTATCACATTAGGAAAGACTAAAACTTTTTTCCCACTTGCTTACCGAATTATTTAATGACAATTTTGAACAATTTAGATACAACATTAAACACAGTAAATAGGTTTTTTTAAGACTTATCACAAAAAAATATTCTCAATATCTCTGCTTTTGAGGCTTTCTATAGTTTGGCACTATTGCTCACTTGACTATCACAAAGCAAAAAGCAAATTGTCTAAAATGTATAAATCTGCGATGTATTTGACCAACATGTGTGCATAATTTGTTTATTCAATAATTTTCTGTCCAAGGTTATTGGACACTATTAAAAGCTTATATAGTTAAGAAATCACTTTGAAATTATAGTAAAGTCTGGCTAATTCAAACTTGGTTAATCCAAACAAAAAGTTCGGGAACACTGACAAGATTTTAATCTTTTACTGCGTTAGATAGGAGAGGTAATAGCTACACAGGTATAGGAGTATCACACAACCAATGGGAGTCATTATTACATAGTACTAAATTTATAATACGGTACATACCTTGTCAAACAGTACCTAATGGTATACCCATCTACCGGTTTTAGTACTACCATACCATCACCGAGTTTATCTTCTCTCTAACATTTACAACACCAAAGTACATTACGAAATAAATTAACAAACAAACACGAACATTAATGCTAAACAGATCTTGTAGCGGATCCGTGGCGGATTGGTATCACGCAACTCTGGAGCTCATCACTCCGGTGGCGCGGGTTCAATCCCCGCAGTCACCACTTACAATTTGTAATGTGACAAACTAATACGGTGACGCTAGGTAAAGGTTGAGGTTGAGTGGTAGAGAGGACTTTGTAGTCCTAACTTTGCCTGGTTAAACAAGTCAAACTTTATCTTTTTTTTCATGTTTGGATTAGCGGGACTCTATTGTATTGTGAACGCATATTCTTATAAGTTGTTTCTTTTTCCAAAAGTTAATGGCTAACTTAAGTAATTTACACCACCTTAATTGTATCTTAAATTAACTCCAAAACAAGCAATTCAATTTGTAAGCTTAAACTCAATTATTACTGATATTATCACAAGGAAATTGTATTGAAGTAGAAATAAACTTTTGTTGAAGCTTTTGTTGTTTTTCATATTCCATTGTATGTCCTGGTTTATTTGTAAATAAATGTCTCTAAACATCCTCCGAAGTAATTTTTGTGCCAACTGGGGGTTGGTCTCGTTAGGGGATAAATGATTTAACACATTTATTCTCACATAAAAGAAGATAACAAATTAGAAGCAGATCAAATTAAAACAAATTAAAACATCACAGTCAAAAGCACATAAAGTGCTTGTAGTATTTCAAAAACACACACAGCAGTAAACAATTTTTTTAAATTTGGTAGTTTATATTGTATAGAAGAAACAGCAGATTACACTGGTTTATTATTCAGTGTTAAAATTTAAAACAAACTCTTTGAAACAGCCTCTGTCCCTGCAATATAAAAATGATCTTTTTCTGCCTAGGGAGTAAACAAGTAAACAAAACTTCTTATTTCCCTGGCAAAAAAGTACAACACGTTCACTGCAATCGACATGATAATAGATAAAAATTACATCTGTTTCACATGTAAAAATTACATGTCAATTCAAAGTTCTCCAATGCAGTGATAGGTGTTCTAGAGCAAAGAGCACTTTATGCAGTGCTAACTTCAAACTTTGTCATTGCTTCATCAAAAGTTATGTTTATTGAAGTTTAAACTATTACGTAAATATCTGATTTGTATTTAATTTGGACCTAAATTGTCTTTTTGGTGCTTAATCGGTTTTGCAAACTTTGCCTCACTTGCAAAACTTGTTTTTGCACTAAAAACTACTACTTTGGGCTTGTAGTGAAAAAGATTAAAGAACTATATTTTCATCCTTTACTTTTAACTTCCTTCGTGTAAAATAGATCAAGAAAACCAGGCTGTAAGCCTTACATATAGCTGAATTATATTTTTCTTATGATATTTTGCAATATATTCTGACATACAAAAGATTTGTTACTTTTTCAGAATTTTATACTGATGAAATCATTTTGCCAATATTCAGCATTTCAATCCAGTGAATATATTATTAAAGAGGCATGTGAAGAATCTGTCCTTAAGTTTCTTAAATATACACCCTGTAAAACAAATCTAGAACGAAAACAATTAAACTTTATGAAAACTGCCATATAAAATCAAAAATTAGTTCAAAATGATATTTTAATAGAAAATATTAAAAGACGTTTTCAGTTTTGCTGCTGCTAATATTTACAATAGTAAAATATATTTAAGTTTTGAATCTTTTCAAAATTAAGTTTGTATTTAAGGCAGGTTACCTTTTTCTGTGACTTAAGGTTCTGGACTACCGATTACTGTAAGCGCATTGAGAAATGTAGTTTCGCCTGAATACTCTTCGTGTATTTCAGTCAGGTAATGTGTTTGATAATCAATGAGAGCTGTCGACTGTCCTACTGACACAAATGTGTGATGGTACCCACTTCCACTTCCAGTTCTTATCAACATGCAACCCCACTGAGTACTGTGTCATTATTCTTATCAGCTCATGCAGTTTGCAGCTTAGTAGCAACAGGCAAAACCAATGTTAAACACACAAGCCTGATCTGTGTACAAGTAAACTGGGGGAGACTGTGGAGACCGTTAAAGTTTCAACTCCTCTAGTTTCCAAATATATCATGTTCATCAATGTAACAGTTATTTTGAAAGGTGAAAAATGGGGCGCCGTAAAGCCTTGCATTGAAGCGTCGCCGCGCAGCTGAGGCGGACCCTTAACCTGAAAATGGAAATTGTATCCTTTTTTTGGGACAAAAAATTAATTATCTATTCAGGTCTTTTTGGAAGTTCTTAAAATTTCTTAGTTCAAAAATATTCCAAAGCCATAAGAGTGTTTCATACTTTGCTGTAATTTCATTTATTGAAAAACTTACGAGTTTGACGTTTACTGGACGTATTGCTGTATAACAATAATTTTTGAGGAAGCCTCATATTACCTTTTTTTTATAAATAAGAGTTATTTTGGATAGTTTAAGTAGGTCATGTTTAAGTAGGTCTTTACTCTAAACATTTATTGAGAATAAATTATAAGAGTTCTATATAATGTAAATTTTGTTTGACGTTATTGGATAATAAATAAAAATCCACCCTTTAGAAGTTAGATACAATTTCCTTCTATAGTTAAATAATTCTTCTGAACAAACATTTGCCAAAAAAGGTTTCGGTGGGAATTGGTCTGTCCCCCAATAGAAAAAGAAATAGGGTGTTTGTATCAGCAATTGTGTTTGAACAATTGTATCAAGACAAATGTTGTAAAGTTTCTTTCGTTTGATTGTCATTACTTATTTTATGCATGTACCTAGAGTGTTCTCTAGTTTAATTACCCCCTAGCAGCTTTAAATTTACTTAGAGCAGACTCAATAAAGTTATGCAAACTGGGAACATATCAGATTTAATTTTTCATATTTTAGGTGGTTCACCTAAACATGACCTCTCCCTCTCCTGGATTTTCCAGTGGACTTGCACCCAGCACTTCAGAGCAGAGTATGTTGCCATGTTGCCATGTTGGTACTTCATGAGTATGTTGCCAGGATGATGTCAGCAGACAGGAAGTGAAGGCCAGCTGGTATTTAACAGTAACACCAGCATGGAACACTCATTATCCAATCTACTTTATAACCTCCACACAACCACAGGCAGCACAGTGCATGCAACAGTAGCTGGCACTGGTCACTGCCTCACCGCCTTCACCGGGCAGTGAAGTTAGAATCGCTGGAAACTAATAATAAAATGTATTTATTGTACTTTTATTGTTTTGTGGTACAGTTTTTAAGGATCACAGTTGAAAAGATTTCATTACTTTTATCTTAAACATAAAAATATTGTATGAAATTATTGAAATGAAATTAAAATAACAAATCTTCTAATAAATAACAAAATTTCACTATTTATTGTGGGGGCTGCAACATCCAACTCCACTGCAAGCCCCCCTCCCCACACCACTGCTACATGACAAGCTTTATTTAGGGTTATACCCTACAAAAATGAATATGCCAACAAAATATCGTTGAAGTGCAATACCATTAATCTTTACCTCTTCTATGTAATTTTAATAAAAGAAAACCAAGCTTTAAAACATGAGATTGTGAACTAAGAAATCATTGCTATGCTTTGCTAATGCGAGTCAAGGCTACACATAACATATTCTCATGTTTCCATGACGTCAGTTGAAACTGAGCTTTGGCTTGACATGAGGCTGACAAGTTACATAAACCTCTTCCTCCTCCATCGCACTGCTCATAATCATATATGGCGGCCAAGAAACATGTTCATGTAACTGAGGAATCTGCTCTGCCGAAGGCTATCCACAATCTATTTACAACAATCAATAATTGAAACATAAACACCTAGCCACAAGCGCTACCTAGTTGAGTCCTAGTGAATATCCTAAAGGGGATATTAAGTAACCCCCCCCAGCGATCTAGAAGGGCTAGTTTCGTATTTTTAACTAAAGTGTAAAACTTATTTATTATTTGTTTATCGTTGGCTACTCTGTTAGAGTAACAACACATTAATAAATAATACCAGATTGAGATTTCGAGTTCGAGAGTCGAAGATTTTGTACAGGATACACGCTACAGATATGTGGGTCAGCAATGAACAACCGGCAAATTTGTAACACAATCGGTCAACTTTAAAACCTAGCAGTGTGCGCAAACAATTAGATTTTTTTGGCACGTTTACAAAAAATATCGTTTTTTACACAACAAGAATAAAACCTACTGCAATGCACTGGTTAAACTAAAGTTATGTCTTATACCCAAACCTAAAAGTTCAAAACCACGCTGTTTTTGTTGTTGTCTAATCTTTGTTAAAAAAAGTCACTCCTCCTTATTGCCTCACTAGTGCTAGGGACGGCAGGGTATATTACTCCGGCTATTCACGAGTTGAAGAAAATACATCAAGAGTTGAAGAGGAAAAGAAAACACATTTGTGATTAATTAATGCATTTATTTTGTCACGCGTAATTGCGCTCTGCATCTCTGCCCCTGCCAGTAATGGAATGGTTTCTTTGTTGACGCGTTGCCATGGCGATGCGTAGGGCGCATGCGCGGCAGCGCAGGACACAAAAGAGCCGGGTCCTGGTTTTGTTGTGTTTTGCGGCGAGGGCTGGAAGAGTGGGGAGGGGAGTGCGAGAGTGCGACGCTGCATCAGTTCAACAGTCCGAGTCCAGACCGGTTCGCGATTCCGTCCTCTTGTTGTTGTTCAGTTCTAGTTCCGGCGTCAGGCAGGAGTGTGGCGGTGTTGTGAAGTGTGTGGCATTGTTGTGTTGTGTTGAAGAAACAGCTGTTTTCTGTGTTGATTGAGTGCAATTTGATACACAGGTCTTCTCTCTCATTCAGGTCAGTAAACCGAACCGTCACTGTCTTTCAATATGCTGGGTAACATAATCTTTTAATTTGTTGATATCATATGTTTTATTATGTACAACAGGAGGAAGCTACAAAAGGCGATATATTTTCTTCCATACGGATATTAAGGTTTCGCCTTCTTCTTTGATATATTATCCATTTTTTTCATAGAAATAATGTAGGACTCCAAAGTCGTAGTTCTGTAAACTTTAAAGTTAACTACATAAAAATATGTGTGTTGTGTCTTAGCTATGTTTCCATGTAGTCTAATAATAATGCTACTAAAAAATGACTCTAAGCTGTAATTTTTTTCGAACCTGATTGTGTCACGAATCGAAAAGAAGTATCGAACTAAAAAAAACAACGTACTTGCGCGATTTTTGTCAATTATCAATTCTCCTTATTTATTTATTTTCTTTCAACGGTCGGAAACCAATTTCAACATATACATTTCGTTATATAACTACATAAATAATTAGGATGGGCTTACATGCTAAGGGTCAAGCCAAACATGCAACTGGACTCTAAATACTATCTTGGATAATATGAGTAAAATACAGTAGTTTGAATCTCCGCTGACAAATTAACATAATTAAAGAAGTATAGTAATTATAACAATAAATAAGTATAATAATTCACATAAATAAATAGGTATAAATAATTAACAACAATGAAATAAGTATAAATAATTAACAATAATAAATAGGTATAAATAATTAACAATAATAAAATAAATATACATAATTAACAGTAATTACTTTTAATTACTTAATTTACAATCCTTACTTCATAGTAAAATTTATTCTAACAATAGTTACATATAATTACATATTTTGTTTCCCTGGCTAAATTAGTATGCAATTAAAACAACCAATACCGCTTTTAGAAAATTTGATCACAATTTTTTAACTGACGAGGCTTTTATTTCGTTGTAAGTTAGTATAAGCATCAAGGTAAATGGACATGTACGAGTATACTATTCATCTCGCGTTTGTTGGACAAGTGCCCGTCTCCAAAGTCTTTACGGAGGCCCTTGTATATTATTTGGTCCTGACAGTCCACCCCATACTACGCCGGCGAGCTCAGACCTTCCCCTTTGGAAACATGGAACCACAATGGGCCAGAGTACAAAGAACAGAAAAGTCCAACGACCAACTGCTCGTTCATTGTATGCGGAGAATGTATCGTCTTCAGACTGACTGATTTTTTGTAATTTACCAACTTTAAGGTTTCACTCATTTTATAACCGTGCGATTTTTGGGTTGCTGTTCAAGTATAAATTTGATTGAAATACTACCTTATTTGGTTTTAGCATCATTGGAATACAAAAAAATCAAAACTGTAATAAAACAAGTGTAACCTAGATTTCTTTACAAACATTAATACGAATCTAGAAAAAGATTTCTTGCTATGAATGATATCATTCGATATAAAAACGTCCTCAACACGATAAATGAGCTCATCACGATTACACTAATTAATGGGCTATTGTTTCCGTTTATCGCTATTGCAAAATCACTCCAACATCGCGCTAATGTCACTCTATGCAGTTACAACGCTGTATTTTTCTGTTATACATACGGATTTAGTTATCAGAATGGAAACAATTACAATATTGTCCATTGTTACAAAGGCGCACAATAGCCTGATAATGTCAAGGCGAGGGTGGATGGATGGTCAGGGTCAAGTGACCAACAACCCTTTCAACCCCCCATCACCTGGCCACATGATGTGACGTCACAAGACTGACTGACCCACTGACACACTACACCTGGAGATGGAAGTGATTCCCACCAAGACAGGCTGTTAATTGGCAAGAGAAATGCCGTGGTCTACTTCTATAACTATACCGTGTAAGAATAGAAAGTAATTTGTATTTTGCCAACTACGAAAAGTTGAAATAGTTGTGCAGATAATCAAGAATCCTCGATGTCATATTTTATAAACATTAAAAGTGCGGAGAGTTGCTTATTTTCTGTCTTCGCAACAGTAATGGGCTATGAAGCAAGTCCATACTTTTCAGTCAGCCGCGGATAGAGCACCGCTTTGAGTACCGAGTATCATGGAGTAAAACTGCAAACGACGTTTTAAGCAAGTTAATTTACTTCAATGTGAATTTCTTTTCTCTAGAAGCAAAGAGCTATTGGTGGAGCTGCATTTTAAACACTAAACTATTCTATTTTCTTTCCACAAAAGATAAACTTTTTTTCAAAATTTAAAACTCAATTTTTATAAGAACGTAGTATACTTTACTTTTTAGTAAACTTGACTTGTTGGTTCTTTGCTTCCAGAAAATACTTTTCACGATTAGTACATTAATCTACCTAAAACATCGTTTGCAAATTTTACCTTGTTAAATTCCCTATCTCTTTTAAATACCGCTCGGGATATATTCGACCGCCTTTCAAAGTGGTATAGTGCGTGCTTCGCACCAAATCAGCCCGGGTTCGATTCCCGGGCGCAGTGATAACTTTTCACGATGTCCACTCCCCGTGGTTAGGAAGTTAAGTTAAGCCGTTGGTCCATTCCATGGGTCGTTGGGCTACTAATTAATGACCCAATCTGGCCCTAGTTTGTAACAAGACTACAGCTCATCATCCATCAAAACACTCAACACTCACCCTTCATCCCATACGCACCTTAAAATACCCTCGAGGAGTGATCGGTGTCTCGACCAAAGTATCATGTTCGTAGATCGGTTCGAAAGTGAGAAGAAGATTCACGCTCTGTAGAGTTTAGACGAAGGATTACCAGAGACAAGGTCCTCGATCTCAGCTTGGTGTTATCAGTCATCATCTCGTATTCAAGGTCACACCGGCGCTCTGTGACAATCTGCATACACACACGTCAACCAGAGACAAATCAGCTAACCTTGGCTTTGTTCCATTCATGAACAGCACCGGTATTGTATTGTGCTTAGGAGACATTGATTGTGTATTGTGTTGTATTCTGCCTACGAATGGGATTTTAAATGTACGTACTTGGCATTTACAATCGAGAATATACATGATTATACATCGCTTTCGCTTCGGAGGACGGATATTTTTCTAATTTCCAAACTTGACGTTTGCGACACTCAGTGTTAAAACAGACTATAAGGCGATACTTTAAAATAACATTTTGTTTGAATTTTTCACGAGCAAGCCCTAACGAATAATTGTAGGTATTACAATTATTATTTATGCTGCATCAGAAATTTATTATTTGTTGGCCAACCAACAAGAGAGTAATATAAATGATGATGTCCAATAAAAAGTGAAATGTTTAACGGGAAGAGTTAAACAGCAGCTTTGATAAGAAGTTAAAATAATTGTGTACGGGTTGATAATAATTCGAGAAAGAGACGTGTAAACCAGTAGCGTCGTAGGGGTGACATTGTACGAGTATTATAATTTCATCAAAATACCTCCTTGAGAAGTAAGGTGGGGTGACAGATTTAGATTTAAAATGTCTACTCGTCTCGGTCTTTGTCTTTATCTGGTCTAAATATGTTTTAGCAGATTTTAAAACAGTTACGATGTGCAGTTGTTATCCTACATAATATAAATGACTGGTCCACAAATTTGCAATCTCAAAGCAAAGCTGCTCAAAGTCCTCTTAATTGCAAAGCTGTTCAAAGTCCTCTCAAGTCTTATCTATTGTTACTGTTCATTTTGAACTCCCCATGACAACCTTGTTATCGTCAAGTTATGAATCAGCTGTGTTGTGTGCAGAATGTGTCTGGCAGCTGCAGAGAAGCTCGACCTTGAACACCACAGATTACACCACAGACCAGCTGAGCTAGTAAACTAATCTGTGTGCCCTTGACAGTGCTGGACTGTGGGAATGTACGGCCTGTGCGTGCTCTTTCAGCGTTTGTAGCCCTCGCCTTGGCAGGTGCAGGTGTTCCGTTCACTGACTCCTTGCAGGATCGTACGACCGCTTCTCTAAGGAATTTCACGCTTTCCCCATTTATAGCTCGGAATTGTAGGACGTATCGGTGAAAGTCGTCCACACCCCCGGAAACACTACCCTCTTGTCGCTTTATAATGTGTGTAGTCGTCACCTCCAGATTCTTGGACCTTGTTTGACAAATATTTGGTTAATATAGTAATTTGGTAGTTTACTAATGTAATGATTGTACCTTGTACCTGGTACGAATACACGGAATTATTTACGCCCAAATGATACGATTCGTAGAAGGTTGGCATGGCTGACCAATGAATCAGTCATAAAAATATGTTTTAAGGATCTAACTTCAAACACACACCGCTAAAACACTCGTAAAGTTAAATAGAATGAGCGAGTCCAGTCCCAAATGTTCCTGAACAACCATTATGTGTAATGGGTTGTTCATGGTTGACTTGACCCTGCCTTGGTTGGCTATTCGCTGTGGCAAAGGAAGTCGCCCACTCAGGGAGTTCGAGGTCGAGCCCCAGTCATTGTTTCTTCAATATTTTACTGACTAAACAACTGCAGACTGACAGAACGTTTTATTTCAAAATCTTACACAATACTTATAAATAAATTTATTAAGGCCACTATAAACGTTAGGTGTGACAAGGTAGTCAAACCGAGGCTGTTCGTTCACCCCGGAAATTTAAAAAAGATTTTACAAAATACTTAACACATAAATGGTATTAGGCCTATTTCATACAAAATGATATCAGATTATCCATCTCAATATCTACATAGAGTCCTAGCTTCATATCTTGAGCTATTCCACAGAGATTCCAAACCAACGTTGAAAACTCTTTGGAAGGTTTCTCTTCCGTTGCGTATGCAATTTGCCGCCCCCTATGCCTGGATAGGATGAATGTCGTGACAGACATTGATAAAGCACCCTGAGGATAAACACACATCACTCAATGAATACTCTAAAGCTTCAGTCAAGTCTCAAGTGGTGGCTGGTGGTGTCAGCAGTCAACAATCCATAAACCAAAGCAGCTGTGTTTATAAAAGCACACGTGTTTATAAAAGACGTACGTATATTCGAGAAAACACCACTCGTTTTCTGAGTGACAGCGTTCATACGTTGTTTTTCTACGCAGGAATTGACTAGGAAAGCTAGGAGGATTTTGCAACTGGCCTGTTTGGTAACTCTATAATCTATATACAGTACTATTGGTAACGCGTTACGTTTCGTTCGCCTATAGGCTATATCTGAGTAAATGTACATAAACCTCATGAAAACTGGCCGGAAGAAATATTTACAAGTCCGCCTCAGCTGCGCGGCGACGCTCAATGCAAAGGCCTACAATAATCCAAAACATGCCGATACTATAAAAGTTAAGATTAAGTGTTAATGTTCGTTTTGAAGCTTACCTACACGCGTATAGGGCGTTTTTTCTAAATTGCACGGTAGCTGAAAATCACTTAAACTTTGATCATTTTAAAGTTTATTTGTGAAACTATTAAACCAATAATTATGATAAATCGGGCTCTATATACGTGTCGAAAATCTCCTCTAGTTTTTAAATATACTTTGTTTATCAATTTAAAAATGATTTTGAAATGAATAAAACGTATTTCTGTAAACCCTTCCAAGCGCTCGGTTAGACTATTGGGCCGCTTCAGTTGAATGAAGGCCGGTTGTTACATGTGCAGTGTCTCGTGTTCCTTGTGCAGACGAATTTAGGCTTTCTCTAAGGGGACCACTGAAGCGAGCCTTAAGAATGAAAACAAACACATTATCGTGGTAATGGGTAAAGGGGATGTTGGTAAGTATGCAGACTAGTGGCTACTCGTACCACCTGCAAGGTCCGGCGGACTCCTGGTATTCAGTTAGTAGAAGAGAGGTTGTTCACCGGCCTGTTTGTCACGGTAGCTGCTACCCGCTGGTAACTGAACCTGAACATTTCATTTATAGACATGGCTGAACCATCAGCCAGTCGACATAGCGTGAGTGGAGAGACTAGCCAAGCCAACGAAGATAGTAACATTTCCCACAATGAGCTGGCAATTGGCAAATCTAGATGAAGTGCTCCAAAACTGAGTTTATCCACGATAATTTTGACTTTTTGAACGCCAGTGGAACAGGAGTTGGCATATATGTTGTGAATTCTTTGACGTAACAGGACATAGGGTCTGCCGAATTTAATATTTTGCTGTGAACTCAAACAATAATGTGAAGCGTTGTACTGAAGTGTAAAAACGTAGAAACGTGATATTTCTGGCTTTTGTGATACTGTATTTAGATTAAAACTGTAAATTCAAAGCCGTCAGTATTGAAGCATAGGGACATATTCATAGGTGAATGGATAGGAAATAGCTACCGGAGGCGTGTACAAGTGTTCCACGACGCTCTTCCAGTCATACAGAAGTGTTTTCTGTACAGCTCTTTGTGCTTAAAAACCAATCGAGGCAATTATTTCACATTTTGGAACCAACTCCTTTGTTCATGATCTTAACTGTCCTTTGAGCCTGTTGCCAATAGAGCGGTAAGCGTCTAGTAAATAGTGGATCTTTTCAGAAGATATGACTCACACACAACCAGGCAGAAAGAACATGAACTGTCCATTAGCATTACACTACTGCATGCTAACACCTGTCCCCCTTGGTGTCATTGGCATTTGCCTCAGTACCGAGTGACAGTTACCGTAGCACTTTAAACACAATGGTGAAGGAATTGTCCACCGTTGTGCCAGCAGAGAAAATCTCCGACTAAATTACTGACTCAGTAGGAGTGTGTTTGACCATTTGTTGCCACTTAACTTGATATTTATCACTGACCCGATTTGTAATCGACTAACTACACCCGGAAGTGCGCGGTTTGGGGGTGTGCGTGTTCCACCCTCTGAGTATTACAGGTCCCACCCACTTAACCATACCCCAGCTGAGACCGTAATCATTGGCTTATTTCTTCGAATAATATGTCTCTGACCAATAGTTCCTTTAGAAATCGACTTTCCGACCTGTTGATATCGTGCCACGCATTTCATTAACTGCCTAAATAGTTTTCTTTTTTCAAGAATAATTTCTTTTTTATTAAACTAGTCCTAGAAGGCAAGTCTCAAAGCTTAATTACGTACTCAAGGCAATGATGTCATGCAATTTATAAGAATTCACTGCAAGCGTCATTGAAATGTCCACATACTACATACTTCAATTTAGGTGCACTAGTACATGCGAAAGTAAGAAGTAGAATAATAACAACACTCATAAGAGTAGTTGTTTTTGTTTGATAAATAAGTTCAATTCCTACCTCTCTTCTCTTAAAAGTTTGTCTTAAAACGAATTATTGAGTTTTTCTGTACCTCTTTCCTTTCCTTAAATCCTTTTTTCAGGTTAATACTCATAGGATAGTCATGAAGCAAATAGACTATAGTAAATAGTTGTATTGTCTACTCGTGAAACGGAATAATAAGGCAGAAGCGAGGCTGTGAACGGAGCAATTTAGAGTAACAATTGCAAAGGAAATTCGAGTCATTCATGCCAGCGGCGCTTTAACGCTTAGCTGCGTGTCGGCCTGGTTTGAAGTTTGTTGACGATGGTAGAATTTCTAGTGTTGAAATATTATACGACGTTTCACATGTGTTTTAGTCAACAACGAACCCTGAAACATAAGACAAAACATCAGGAAACGGTATAGCCTATAGAGGTCAAGATTAAAGTGAACCACTTATCCGTAGTCCAACCGACGACAACCCAAATCCCAATTTAATTTAATTTGAACATGACTATCAACTCGTACTCGTTAGAATTGCAAACTCCCAGCATTCTTCAGAAAAATATCTCGCCAGTCCTTAGCCGCGGAAGTAAATCAACCTGAAAGTGTATACAATACATTGATGACCATTGACATGTATGATACTCGGCAGCAATAATGTCACACATTATCCCGGAAGTAAGCACAGCACATGATCGATATCCGGTCAACAAGGCGGTAACGCATTGTTGTTTAACACGCGTCTGTGAAACATTGATGAACATTAGTCAACATTGAACAAGAAGCGTCACTCATCTCATGAATCATGATCCCACACTGCAGGAAACCAAACTGAGCGTGCGTGATAACATTGGGGTTATCATTTGTTATCAAAAATGTTCTGCGAGTCTTTCTCTTGATTGTCTAGTTTACATATGTAAAATCACACTCCAGTATCTCTGCGTTTGTCTCTATCAAACAATATATCCAAAGCAGTAGTGTATATCCAGGGAATATTTCAGAAGGAGAGTCCGGGTCCAAGGTTGTATTTTTGCAGATCTATCGTGTTGGGCTTGCGAGATCCTAGTCTGGGAGTATGCGATGCAATTCGTTTCACCGCTTTGTTATCTTAGACAAAAACACTCGAGTACTAAAAAACAGCTATGAGTAATGTAAAAAGTATTAATGGTTCACACGCTTCTCTCATTGTCTAACGCCTCTCCCGCAACAAGGCCAGTCCGTGTGAGTGTGGGTAGATAATTTGATAATTATGCCATCATCAACATCGAATTTGGAGTTTTGAAGGCCGCTGCCAAGCCCAAAGGACACAGCACATAACTCCAACTGTTGATAGCCTATCAGCTGTCCTCACTGGGTGTTCTGTTTGGGGCAGCATATGCCTGCAGAAATATGCTGCGTCCAGGAAATACAGCGGAAACTCAAGTTATTCGCTGAGTGTTGCCTGGTTGTCGGAAGAGAGAACGATAAGATTTCTCCGAAGAATGCTGACTGTCAGCGCATATCTTTAATCTGCTTAGTGTGCACAACCAGCAACATACTCGTACAGCTGACTTGACATTTTACTCTTGATAGCTTGTAAACTACTCACATTCAGGGACGTATAGGTATCTGCCGCCCCTAGGCAGTGAGGGCTGCCCTCCCTTGTCAGTGCCATCCCCGATGACTAAAAATACCCCAATAATGATCTTAAAACTGTCCCGTGAGCTGATTATGTAGAAAAGTTATCTTCGAATGTCTACTGCATCAACAAATCTAATAACTTTTTAACCCTTCTTTAAGGATGTTTTTTGCGCCATTTAGCGTAAAAAGCTATTTTGATTTCTGATTGGATCGTTTTTCCTGCAACGTTATTGAGTTGCATCCAAACGTAAGTAAGAATCGCGTTTTGTGGCGCGAAAACGGCACGCAAAAACCTTTTAAAGAAGGATCAAAACAGTTTTGGATTTGTTGATGCAGCATGCAGTTTGACGATAACGGTTCTAATAGGCTAAACGTTCCTAGTGAACTAAAATTAACGTGACTTACTTTCAAAAATATACTTATCTCAAATGGTCGTTTCAATTAATCATCATTTTTGTGAAGCTTCTATTTTTGTGAGACCAAAACTTGTAGGACCTAAACCAAAAATAGATTATTTATACCCAAAATTTCACCGCTCTTAAGATTTGCCGCCCTAGGTACGCGCCTAGTCCGCCTAGAATCACTGCTCTCGTTTGATACTGCAGTATTCAACGACCACTATACGTATATACTCTTGAGGGTGTGAATCTTGCGAATATAGCTTTCAGTTCCTACAACTAGAAACTCTACATCCCGTGCCATAGCCAGGCTTTCGCTAGAGAGGATAAAACGTAAGAATAATCCATTGAAGAATCTTTGGGGCTTGAGAACTGTAATAAAGTACTACGGCACCGATAGTCGTCTCTGCATGTATAAAGGATCCACGGTTTTCATTCTGAATGCCAGATTGGGGTTTCCGGTTCGTTACATATCATTCGTAATTGTCTTTGTTTAGCTTAAGTTTTATTGTTTTGATTGAAATGTGAAGTCACGTATGAAGTGTTGAAATCGATGATTTGCACTTGCTTAGGTCTACCTCTTGAACCTTAGATCTCCCCTGTTACACTTCCAGTCTTCTCAAGTAGTGGTTTCAGTTTACTCGAGTGGAGTTTGCCCTCCCCATGCCAAGGGACGACAACTATATGAGTCCCAGATGTTGTCTGCAACTCGTCTGTCTCTCGTCCACTTCATTACCGACACATTTCTGTGAGGAATTCTAGCGGAATGGGACTGCTGGCGCCTTGGTTCTACGAGCCCCAATATTCTTTGCCAGCCAGCAATAACCAGTCGACATTTGAATCTGACCCCAAACATATTTTGTGTATACCAAAATTCATAATTGTACTGTTGTATTCCACAAATTAAAACTGTAGCCTCTAATGTTCTGTATACTTCCTTTTTAGTAGGGACGTTTAACTTCAAAATTTGGGTAGATCAATGTATTTATACATATAGTTTTAATTTTGAATGTTTTTATTAAAAAATAAATGACAGGGGTTGAAGTTTAGGAGTTTGAGCTTTTAATTGCCGTAACTTCAGATTGAGGTCGGAATTGATGCGTTGTAATTTGGTACCAAACTCAACATACTCTTACATAGCCTCTTTTAAGATGACTGATTTTCACTGGGGGAAGTTGACGTATTAAAAAATAGTTTTTGAAAGGGTATCGGTTGTGTTCGGTATCATATTAAATTTGCTCTGATTCGGTTCACTCTGTCCAACTGGTGTTATTACAAAGCTCAAACTTCATTGCCTAAACAACCGCCATTTTTCATCCTTTTCAACAGAGGTTTGCGGCATTCAATCCTACCTACAACTCCCTTTAATTTGTTGTATCACATTGCACAGACCTTTTTAAAGTGGCCTCTGATTCCCCGTGGACTGCATTCTGCAACAAAATGTGAAAAATGAGTATGTAACGAGCAGTTTTAGGGAGGAAACCAGTCTTTTTTAGTTTTTCACTATGGTGTTGATTAAGCGGCCCTACTATTTAGGTACAATATTCACTTCTTCCGGCTCACACCGCGTCAAAACATCATAAAAATTAGCTTTAAATATTTCAGTCTCGTCTTGGAGTACCATCTTCAGTCACTGATTGGCTGAAACTGATTGGTTTGATTGGTAGTGACTGGAAATATTTCAAGCTAATTATTATGATGTTTTGACACGGTGTGAACCGGAAAACTAGATTATAGTTGATACACCAGCGGCGAAAGCCTAAGTTAAGTTTACTTTGGCGCGCTGTTAACAATTACCTAAGCCAACTATCGCCAATAGCGCAACAAGAGGGTCAACAATTCAAAATACTTTTAAGGTTTTAAAAATATTGGTATGGTTTCGCTGGTGGGCACTAACGTTTAGTAGTATTCTAAACATACAAACTACTAGATAACACTGAGAACTAAAGTGCATTCAGCAACACAAATACACTGGAGAGCGAAGATGCAACTGGTGGCGTATTGCAGCTGGGGTACCATATCGATCTCATCTCTGTATCGCCCCACCCTTCTCATCCTTATATAGCACTTATAGCAGTAAGGAATAGTAGTTTAGTAACAGTTTCTTTGTATTAATACTTCATTCCAGAAAATTTGGGATCAGGGAAGGGTTAGCTCTCGATCGTCAGTAACTAAGTAAAGGATAATTAAAAATTGTATGACTATGAAACAGCAAAATTCCAGTTTGGAACCGCTACTTTACCAGAATTCAACAGGGACAGTTCATAATCTGCAATATTTATCGAAGAAAACTGCGCCTTCTATTCACGCTTTGCTTGAGCAGACTCAAGTCAAGCTTACATAGGTTCAATATTGCAGGGGTTCGTCGCATAAAACAAATAGATTTCTTTAACTTTTTAGAAATTTATTTTAATATTGTTGTGGAAATATCCGTTTTGGGGTAACTTAAGCATTAAACATTTTTTGTCTTGTATGGTGTGTGGGTTGTGAATCTCTAAAAACAAAATGGATCAATCAATTTTTTTTAAATTTTGGTGTACGGTACATTATAGAGTCTTGCTAAATGCTAATCTTAACTAATTGTGACCGACCCCTGTTCGGATTATTATAGTGTTCGGACATGAGGGATTACGGTTAAATATTTCCTGATACTGACTTAAAAATTGGGTCGAGTGTGTTTCGGCGTAGTTGAGCTACCGCGATCGCTCACAAGCGTGACCATGACGTACGGCGGGAGTAACTATGACTCCCTAAGGTAGCCAAACGCAGTTTTGTCTTTCTCATTATTTTTGTTCCGGATCCTATTCAGATTAAGCGATTTTTGGATTACCGGGATTCGAATTAGTGGGACTCTTCTGTGCCAGGTAAAAGTCGGGGTTTCTCTGTTTGGATAATTGAGTTTCAAAACCTATTTTCACCAAACTAAAAAGTGTTGAAAATCTACTATAACGATGTTGATTACCAATGTTTTAGTTCTAAAGGGAGTATACCTTTATTGTATAGACAAGATACAGAAAATTTTGATGGGGCAACATAATTAAATAAAAACTAAACAGCAACATCATGGCTAGTTGCATGCACATACAACAATGAGCCAAGAAAGTTTACAGTATCCTATATTTCAATTTTGTCAGCAGTTACAGTATGTTTGAATTGGTTATGATGTAAAAAATAAATGGAAAATTTTAGCATAGTAACTAGATAGCATATACAACTATGTAATGTTTATGCAATAAACGATTTATTTATTTACTTAAGTTGATATTATTAGAGCCTTGCCCTTAAGGACACATTAGTAAGATTATTTTTACCTGCTTCCGGAAAAAAGGTTCTGGCCAGTACAACTTAAGTAGTTCTGAAATCTCTGCAACATAACATACATAAAGAACTCGAATAAAGTTGCTAATTCTGCTAAGTCATTAATCGTCAACAATGTCGGGCGGACTTCATAAACTGTCTCTTCACACTGTACAGCGATGTAAATGAAGTTCTCTTGGGTTTTCACAAAAATCAATTCTTTTCATATAATCTCTCCTCTCACTTGCTACTGTAATATTTAATCCTCCAACATCTGTTGTAAGACAAGTCTACAAGTGAACTATGCATAAAGAAACCCAAGCCTCTTATATTAATTACCCTTGTAACTTGTGATTTGTTTGTTGATGTGATGTGTTTTGTTGTAGGATAAGAGGGCAGAGGGATGGGGAGCTGCTTTAGTCAAGATAAGGTGGAGCCTGTAGCAGGAGAAGAGGTGAGTTTAATATGATACTGTAAGTCTATTTCTTGATATTAATCAATTAAATAAAGCACTACACTTACAAAAGAGTTACTGACAAGTTATTGTAAGAATAAATTTTTCAGTAGTTGTTTGTTTAAATATACTTATAATGAAATCTGCAAATACTGTGATACCTCACATCACCATTAACACAACACTCACAGAAATGAATATAATTAATTATGTAGAGGATAGAGACATGAGACTGTTGGAAAGGGATTTTCCAAAAGTGTATGCATAATAATAATAATATGCATTTATTTGTAGTTTGGTACATACATACATTGACAATAGTGATTGTACAGAAAATTAATTGCCACAGTCAGATATAAATATAGTAAATATGTTACAGAACAAAAAGGAAATAAAACCGTTGATAGTATACAAAATTAAAAATAAGATAGTAGACTATCTTAGCTAAGCCTCAGTATATTGCCCATCCTCAACACCCCTTTAAGCTCACCTCCCTGGACCAAGGCACCCAAGCATTCCTGGGCTGGATGCCAACACAGACGCTGTCTATTTTTTAACATAGACAGCCGGCTTTTCACCAGTCCGTACGGATTATGAATAACCGAGGACCTGGATCCGTTAACCCTACAATTACACCAAATTAAAAGATTTTAGAGGGTTTAGCTTTCTTTTTTAAGTATAGGTACAATCTCAAAAGGTCTTTTTAAAATATGATCTTCTTGAAAACAGATCACCTGAAAATTATTGTGATTTCCTTTCAATAAACTTTTACAGTCACTTAAGCTATGGTTTCCTAGAAAGCGGTGACCGCTACATTATGGCCGTAATATGACGGTGAGTTTTGTTTTCAATACAATCAGATGAGAGTGGTTTCCTAGAAAAAGGTGGACGTAAAGTAGCGGTGAAAACTAGTTAAATTCTTTCTCACCAGGTGACACATTTTGTTTTGTAAACAAAAGTCTAGCTTGTCCATTACTACATACGTAAATAAACTTTGACAGATAAAAAACAACATGTCAAAAGTTGTTTTTGTCATCATATGTTTAAATATTGTGTTACGTCCACCGTCACCGTTGTAATACAGTGTACGGCCGTAATATAGCGGTGAACTTTTTTCTAGGAAACCATAGCTTTACATAAACTTTGTTTGTTTTGCAGATGGACACATCAGGTGGCTCATATAAGAAGAACGCAGATGAATTTGATGGACCAACGACAAAACGTCACTGTACCGACACTGCCTTCCTTTTTGTGTTCATTGCTTTTATTATAGCACTTGTAAGTACTCAAATTATTTAACTCTTAATAAAAATTAAAAAAACTCAAAAGAGACAAATTAGTTTATACCTACATATTTATTATACCGGGTGATTACAAATGAAATAGACAGTTTGGATAGCTTGTAAAAATTTATTATTTAAAAGTTTAGATCATTACTTACATGATTATATAGAAGAGTTCTTTAAGTTTTTATTGAAAATATTTATTCCGGTTACTGATGGTTTTTGGAAGAAGAACAGCTCGTAAACCTTTTCACAAGATAAAGCGCAAAACATTCACTTTAAGAGAATCGCGTATATGCTGTACAGTCTCTCTTGGGTTTTCTATTCCCCATAATCGTACATTATGCCTATTAACTTTCCTCTAATGTGAAAAGTGCATTCATCACTGAAAATTAGGCGATTTAACAATTTGTCGACATTTTCAAGACAATGTTGCATCTCCTGACAAACTTTTGTACGTACAAATTTATCATTGTCATTTAAACTTTGTACTAACTGTAATTTATAAGTTGGCATTTTTAAACTTTTCAGCAGAATTTTCCACCACAGTTTGTACCAACATAAACTTAGAAATTCCCCACAAACCTATATCACTTACTATATTGAAATACACCAGTTTTGTTTTGTATAGGCTATTGAAGTTGTCTATTTCATTTGTAATCACCCGGTACAGTATTTTAAACAAAATATTCATTATTCAACAATCAATTTATATGGTACAAAGTTCAGAAACTGACAAAAAGAGAGCTAGTCAAGGAGTTCTGTCGTCAATTTAAATTTGTAATTTGTAATCAAGTTGCATTAAGGTATTTTTGATTGGTTGATATGTAAATGTAAGTTATAGTATAAAAGTAATTTGCAACTATTTGTTAAAACGGTTATCTATACTCAAATATGATTAATGTTTCAGTTTGCGCTTGTGGGTTACTGCATGGTAAATGGTGACGTGTTCAGAATAATCAGTGGGTATGACAACTGTGGAAACATCTGTGGTCAGAAGAACACCCCTCTCTCAGATCCGGACTTGAAATGCTTTGGCAAAGACATGACCAACAACAAGTGAGTACCTATTTCATTTTAAACTCGTTAAGAGTGATGCCTGAAATACTGCTAACCCTCTACTGGTCATTTTTCTTTGGCCACACCCAAAATAATCTCTGGATAATGTTTCCACCGGTTAATCAATAACTCTATTGAGTTCAAAAAAATTATGTTGGCATCCAACTTCTTACAAATTGGTTTTACAACCTTTGTTAGCCACACTAATTTGAATGTTGTCTTTAACTTTTAAAAGTTAAGTGTAATCTAGCGTTTTGCCAACTAAATCCGGAATGCCAAAGACAGAATTGCTTCCATTTTTATGGACACTGGCGGCGGAATGTCATGCAATAGCATAGAAAACCTTGTGCTTTGGTTTGATAAGTGATCCGAACCTTGTAATGAATATGTCTATAGTTGAAAGAATGATCTTTAAATGTTATTACGAACAAACCTTTCTACAATTGGTGTGTATTTTGGTGTTTTTAATCGGAACTTAATTTTAAAACAGCTTTCGTACATAACTAGGTGTTTCAAAGTTGACAAGGTATGCAAGTTGTCAAATAACAACCTTGTAATTTTAATTTTAATAGAAGTGGCCTTTCACCTTTAAAGACGGTATATTCATACCAACACACTTTCTTTAAAGGTAAACAGCCTCACCCTGAAAAAGTTTTTATTGGACAATTTGTTGTGTTCTTATTTTCAAATCCTCTCCAATAAAAAGAGTTTGACAAGAAGATAACTAGGGTTGATTATTAATGAAACAATAAACTTCTGTTTGACCAGATCACTCGGCTCTGAAATCTCTTTTCCTTCGTTATCACTACCGGCAAACTTGATAATGGTCTTACTGAAATGTAAAAAGGTCAAAGGGAGTCTAATGTAGAAACATCTCTGGAACAAAAGTAGAAAAAGAGAAAAAGTCTGCTAGTGTGTTATCAACTAGACAAAAGTAAAACTCGACCAAGCTGAGGCCAAAGCGAGGCTGTGAGCGTAGCAAACAGCCTTGTAACACCGTTGTAATAGAATATGCAAATCTGAGGCCGAAGCCCAAAGTGAGGCTGTGAGTAAAGCGAATTGGAGTAATAAATTGCAAAGGAAATTTGATTAGTTCTTGCCTGTGGCGCTTTAGCACTTAGCTACGTGTCAGCCTGGTTCAAAATCTATTCTACCTATGTACAATGTTGAATCGTAGATTTCACATCAAAAATAAAAACAAAGTAGAAAAATTGTTTGATGAACAAGGTTTAGCAAGCCAATAATTATGAAATAAATAAACTATAAAATAATGGAGGTTTTACACAAACTGAAAGCTTGCAATGTGTGTTTTAGGTTTGTTCAAATCAGTGGACCGGTGAAAGCCTTGGTGGATCCGAAACACACGAAGCGCACATGTGTCTCGGACTGCAAAAGTGAACCTGGATTGTAAGTACCATTAAAACTTTACTGGCGTCTTGATTGCTTGACTCAATTATTGCCAAACACTTGCCTGGATATTTAAAAGTACCTGCTATATTTATAAATAAAGTAAGTTAGTAAGTTTTGTCTCTACATTGTTTATGATTTTGAATAATTTTAATGTATTTTGTCATGTTATGTTATGGAAAACTCAATCTGATTTTGAAAATAGTCAATCCCTTTGTCATTAGGCACAATACTACCAGTTTTGTAAGTTTATATTTGACAACTCCTCACAAACACTACATCCATCAAAAAGTGCTCGTTTCAGGTGATTTTTTTATGAACATAGTTTTTCCAAGTACATTTTTCTAAAAGTGTATAAAATGTGCCAAAACTCTAGTAGGACGGTCGAGTTTTCAGCTGATTAAGTTAATTTTCTGATTTTGGTCTATCTAAAAATAAATTTCAATCAGCCAACTTAAATTGCTGACGAAATTAGGGTTAAATATTGTGAAAACTTTACTGGTAGTTTAAAAATATTGTAGTTATATTTTAATAATATTAAAACTAAGATTAGGGCTGTTCGGTTGTTGTCAGCAAAAAATTCCAGTTGAAAAGTTAAAACAACTGAGGTGTATAAAGCAATATTTCCTTTTATTGATCTGCTCATTATTCTTGCCAAACAACTGTAACCAAGATAAACACAATTACAATTTATATTGTGTACTTTTCAGTGTTGAAGTATTGAACCGTTGCATACCAAACAAGAATGACTCAAGTGTCAATAAATTCTTTTCCAAGACTGGAGTTCAAGAGTTTTTCCAGGTGAGGACAAATACTTATTTTTGCAGAAAGAAAGCTTACAGAAATTGTGTTTTCTTTCCTAGAAACTGGTTAACTATTTAAATGAAATATCTATTGGGTCTCACGAAAGGTGACTTTGATTAAAGTTACAGGATTATGATGAGTAAAATTATTCTGTGATTGCTCACTAAATATAAATTAAAGAGGAGTCACACATTTGCAATGTAGTATCAACCGATAAATGGTGCAATATGTTCATTTTTAGGAGGTGTCTGAGGATCTGCATTTGTGCTGGAAAGAAATCCTGTACTTATGTCTCATAGCCTTTGGTGAGTTAAGTAGTGTAATATTTTCACTTGATCTATAATATGAACTCTCAGTATCACAGATTACAGAATATGTCATAAGATGTCTATTTCTGTGTTATAAATTACTAAATCACTACTATTTGAGATGCCGACCACTCTCATAAGGGTATTTTAAGGCAAATATGTGGTGAAGAATGAGTGTGATGAGTGGTAGTAATGAGTTATGAGGTGTAGTCTTGTTACAAACTAAGGCCGACTCTTCCTTAGAATGGGTCATTAATTGATAGCCCAATGACCAATGCTAATACAAGGCTTAACGTGACTTCCAACCACAGGTGATGGTCTGATATGTCTAAACGGTGGTGGGAGTTGATGTGGGTATCATCAGATGATCACTGAGACTATCTGAGCCGCTTTTGGTATCATCTGAGGTATCATCCTCAAAACCTGACCTCCAAGAAGCTGGAGTCCAGGGACGCAGTCCCAGTCTAAGGCTGGTTAATTTTCTATAAAGAAAGTTCAATTTCTTAAATCCATCACCAAGCGAAGATGCCCTGCCTCACTGCAGAGTGCACACTTCCATCCATAATAGCTTCACCCTGCCATTCAACACTCGCACTTGTTATGTGGCAACTGCACTTGGCGAAGGACTTGACGACTAAACTTCGAAAATATTTCCCTATCCTATTGGATCTCTATATATGCTCTATTCTCTGTGCCAATACTATTCTTCTTAAATAAAACCTGATTTGGTGTTAAATACCTAATCATTGAATGATCAGGATTCTAAGAATTGAGTGTTACTCCTTGTGTTATAATTTTAAATTTCAATCGTAGCAATCAGATTCACATGTATAAACATTTTATACCCATTTTTATAATCTAGAAAACTCATAATTTTATGTCTAAATTATTTCTGTGTTAAAAGCATCCTTTGCACTTGTGCAACTTATTTAAATAATAAGAAGGTGTACATTAGTTAAATAAATTTTCTTTATATATAGAAGTATTTTTTAAAACAATTTGGAAGAGTGTTAAGCAAATTCTTAAAATATTCTAAACTTTTCTTTTCAAATCATGATTACACTATATTTATTGTGGGAAGGTACAATACTTGTTCATTTTACTCCGGTTTTTCAAGGCTCAAGTAAATATAATAACATAATTTATTCACCATTTTACATATAAATTTTGTTGACTAAAAAAAACTTTGGAATTAATATAAGAATAAAATTAAATAGGATAAAAACTATGATACAGGGTCAGCCTTAATTAAGGTGTAATATTATAAATTCTAATACGAGCTTAAGTTTATATTTCATGCAAAAACTTACTTAACTGTTAAAGGATTGATTAATTAAATATAATCAAATTATTTTTTGTTTGAAAATCTTTAAATTTGGTTCAATTTTTATTTTGGGTAATTTATTACATAACTTAATATTACAGTTAAAAGTGTATGGAAAACATTTAAAATTAGCAAAAATGTTTTTCTTATTAAGTTGTACCTAGATAAAGGTTGATTTGTGTTGTTTCAGTACTCTCTCTGGTTCTTCTGTTCTTGTTTCGTTTTGTCGCTGGTTTTGTGGTCTGGTTTGTCCTTGCCGCAGCTGTTGTCACCAGTATTTCTGCTACAATTTATCTTTGGTAAGTATTTAGCTATTTAGTAAAAGGAAAGAACGGACTTTTCCTGCCACTTCCGGAGAAAAACAGTGGCAGGAATAGTCTGTTCTTTCCTTTAACTAAATTTCTCTCCTCCACTATTATGAACTTTCAAAAAAAATATTTAGCTATGTTGAAATAAAAACTTTTGGATCAACCACAATGCAAAACAGTATTTAATCAACACAAAACGTTTCGACTATGCTATGGGACATAGTCATCATAGCATAGTCCCCAATAGCATAACCCCAATATTGTGGTTAATCCAAAAGTATTTCAATTATGTCACACCACATAAGTTTTAAATCCAAAATTTAGCTGTGTTCGTTTATTTTAGATGGATGTAAACTTGATATGTTAGAAGACTTGTACTGTATCTTGTAGTAAAAAGGTTTGCTTTGGATCAAATTGGTTTCTCATCAATTTAAATTTGTCGTAGGGTTATGTGGAAGCAAAAGCAAACTGATGAATACCGAGGAGAAATTGAACAGCGAAAGGAGAGTAGCTACTTTGCGTACGCAGTAATCTCAACGATTGTGACGGATGCGTATCCAGTATGATATAAAATGTATAACCAAGTTTGTGGAAATGCAAGAAGAGCTAGAAGTTATCACAAAACTATTAGTTGATAGTCGGATGAGATTAGAGTTTCGTGATCTAAGAACCATTGGTGATTGCAGGTGATTATTCTGCTGATAGTGTGGGCGATGAGAAAGCGAATTCAACTGGTGGTACAACTGTTTCACGAAGCTGGCAAAGCCGTCAGTGCGATGCCTCTCCTTCTCTCTACCCCTGTTCTGGTTAGTAGAGCTGTATCTTCAAACTATATTAAGATTCTAGACTGGCAAGTTATGTCAGGGGATGGAAGGCCAGGGGCCCAGAGCTCCCAAAAGGCCCAGAACTTTGAATTAATAGATTCAGTCCCATCCAAAAAATTAGCACACTGTGGTAAAAGGCTGGTATGTGGGAGGTAAGGAGGAGAGGAGTAATTCAATAAATTACAAAGGTCATTATGTTTAGTCAATGTAGAATTGACACCTCCCCTTCCTATTCTCCGGGCCCACAAACCCTTTCGATAGTCCAGTAGAAACAATCCTTATTAAGGAAAGAATAATGCTGCCCAGTGCCCAAAAAGCTATTTTGGATCCTTTTTAGTTTATTTATCTATATTAAACCAAAAATAGAATTTAACATTAAAAAAATAATGCATTATTTCAGGAAATACACTATACTTATTTAACCCTTTGAGGTCTCGTGTCGACTATAGGTCGACAAACGCTATTTCTTTTTGAACGCTTGGATGTGCAGTATAGGAGACGGTTGAAACAGTCTCTGATATGCGAGGACTACGCTACACTTACGGAACCTAGCAGAGAAACCCGAAACTACCACTCCCTCCCCCCTCGACGGCACTTGATCTTGCTATCTAACGACAAACAGCTCTAACGACTGGTATCTTGCTGTTAACTTAACGACAAACAGCCTGGTGGTTAAGTGGTTATAGTGACGAACAGTTGGCCCCTGTCTGTCACAGCGTGGGTCCGAATCCCACCCAGGTGCGCTCTGGTACGGTGCAATGCTAGTGCATTGGATCATTCTGCCACAATGACCGCTGAGGATCTCTGAAAGAAAATGGCTCATCAAATCCAGTGAGGCGGAGAGTGGCACTTTTTGAGCTTAGGGAGGCGCTTAGAGTGGTTCAATGACTGGTAATGCACCGTACCAGAGAGTGGTTTTGCTGAAATTTTGCTTTCAGGGGACTGGGGAAACCCATACGAGAGGCTTTTTACAAAAATTTAAAAATAAAATGAGACCTCAAAGGGTTAAAAGGGTAGTATTTTAGAGTCTAATAAGCGTCTTTGCTTTATACATACTTATTTACAAATCAGTGCAGCAAGAGTCGTAGTCCTCAGTTTCTCTCGCTTTTACCATGATAAAGGTTATAGAGGGTTGTTTTAATGAACACCACGAGCATGTAGGCTAAACGTACGTAAGTATTGTTCATTTAGTATTGTTTACTGTTTGATTTCGTTGTCACTTTTTTTCAGACATTCTTTGGGATGGCCATTGTAATTGCAATGTGGCTAGTTTTTGAGCTTTGGATTGAGAGTTCAGGATATCTTCGCAAAGTACCCGACAACGACAATCTTTACTACAAAAAGGATACAGCAATGAAAGTAAGTAGGTTTTTATAAAGTAGGTTTTACCAATATTTTTGAATAATTATTGGTAAGGTGAATAGTTAGCAAAATCTTTTAAATGAACAGCTATACTAACAATTTAAGTAAATTTTTAGTTAATTTTATTTTAATTTAAAAGGTTATCCGTTTAAGGCATATTTGTAAACTAGGACAATATTTGACTCATTGTAAAACATAACAAACCATGATCATTTAATTGGGTCTTGAACGGCAACCTGTGTTTTTTAGGTATGCAGGATTGCTGTTTCATGCTAGATTCTGATTTCAGTTTGCTCGATGGTACAATCTGCTGGGTATGTTGTGGTTTACTCAGTTCTGCATTGGTTGTCAGCAAATGGTTATCGCCGGAGCAGTAGCTACATGGTTCTTCACCAGGTACTCTTCTTATATTCCAGTACTTACAAAAGTTTAATCACTTACCTAGTATGCACTAAAGAGACTGCAAATATTTTTATTTTTGCAGTACTAATGAAATCTACGGTGACACATAGGTACACAGCTTTTGAGGCCTTAGGACCTCCTCCTATTGTAGTTCAGTCAGTCACACCCAGATAGTGCTAAAGCGAGGGCAGGTGTAACAATAACTGAACAACTTTTCAAACTCTTTATCCTCATTAGTGCCTGAAGTGTGTGGCATTAGAGAGTTCACTAAAGGAATGCTCACAGAGGAGGAGAATTCGTTTTATTTCATTAACAATTAAGAGACAAAATTTATAATGTAATCAATGATATTCAAACAAAGAATTGAATTATATTTATATTAAAGAGCACTCTTTTAACTATACTTTGACATATTCAGGATAAAAGTTGGAGCACTTATCAAATCAAGGCACACACTTTTCCGTGCTATTATGTGACATTCCAAGACACCCTAAAACTCGGGGGTTTTCCCACTAAGATCATGGCGAGGTCTTGTCAACACTTGCGGGATCTGCCTCTCCAAGATTACAGCAAGCCTCCGCATTAGTCTACCCACATCCACCCACATTGATATGTGATCCAACCTCCTCTGGTGAGGAACGGAGCATGTTCAACATACGGATAGCTAAGAAGCTGCCTAGCAATCATGTGATCCACGCTTTAGTGGCAGTACCCGAAAAATGAGACTACTGTACTTATTTTGTCCCTAAAGGTGATTATAATGTTATTTCTCTGTCACAGAGAGAAGTCCCGACTGCGCACACCGCTAGGAACCAGTTTGAGCAACATGGTATGGTACCACCTGGGCTCCGTGGCACTTGGCTCTCTACTCATTGCTCTTGTTCAGCTGGCTCGGGTCATCCTCAAGTTCCTCCAATCCAAGCTGAAGGGAGCTCAGAGTGACATGGCTCAGTGTCTACTGAAGGCTTGCCAGTGCTGTCTGTATTGCTTCGAGAAATTCCTGGCTTATCTTACGCAACGCTTTCATCGAAGTTGGCAAGTTCTTTCATCTTCTTTCAGTTTTAGTTTTCAGACTGACAGAAGTGATTCTTCTTGTGATTGTAACTCTGTCAAAAAAAATCAAGAACAAATATTTTCAGATCTGATTTTCAGGAAACAAATGCAGCAAGTCTTCATTCATCTTCATGCAAGTCTTCATTTTTTTTTTACTTTGGGATAAGAGATATATGGTGTGTGGTGTACATGGGTATGGTTACAAGTGCCAGATAATTAAACACTGGGTTAAAACTGTACCGTAGATGATAATTAGGCATGTGGCTACCTTCTAAGAACCTTTGCTTTTATTGAAGTTCTATTTTATGTTGAGGATAATCCAGAGTTCTCTTTGAAATAATTATTTTTGCTAGATCTTTACTTTAGCTGAAATTTCAAATTATTTTCCTCTTGATCAATCTAGGTTGTTCGTAGCCTGATCAATTACACCCAGGTAAAGTGAGGAAAACAAACGTTTTATACTTAGTTAATTATCACAGTTGGAACTGTAATTTTTGAACATTCATGAGAGAATAACAATTTAAAAGTAGTTCTACGATATTCAAGCACTGTTAATGCAGGTATTAACTACTGGTACTAATCTAAAGCTAAAAAATGTATCCTATAATTTTGGGTTTTATGTCTGCAGCTATCTACGGAGAAAACTTCTGCAGGAGTGGACAGCAAGCTTTCAAAATGTTAACAAACAACGCACTCAGGGTTGCCGCAATCAACTCAGTTGGAGATTTCGTTTTATTCCTTGGCAAAGTGTTTGTTGTTCTCACAACAGTTCTGATTGGCACGAAAATGTTTGAGGTAAATGATTATTGAATCAGAATCAGAATCCACTTTATTTCCATATAAGCAAGAAGTACATACATATACACATAGAAAAATAACAATAATGGAAGCTTAACTAACAATGTTTACAGATTTGAAATTAAACAAAAAATAATAAAGGTTGATGATTGCTTATCTAGTACATTTTAAACTAAACCAAATTAAACTAAATTATAAAAATGGGTCAATAGTAGTAAAATTTAGCTTCCCTGAAATAAAAAGAAAAATAATTTTGGAAATGAGTTTACATAGGCTAGAAGCCTGTGCGTAAGCTCGAGTTGCTAATAAACAGCGAAAAAGGTAGTGGTCGTGGATACAAATGTGTTTAAATTAAATAATTGGATTTTAATGTAGTTGGTTCCGAGTGGTGATGGTAATATAACTAACACGCTGCGCCAGCTGGACACATTGGCTAATCATGAAGATGGTGGCGGGGGAAGGGTTGACTTCTGTAAAAGTAGATATAGTAAGTAAGGTTTCGGTGCGTGAAATGTGTACACGTTATGTCATGTTGTTAACCAGTCCCTGTCTGTACTCAGCTGTGATAAGCCTTTCTACCTCTGACACACCAAGATTGATTGATTGTCAATTGATCATATTGTCATAATTGTCATATTGATCAATTGATATTAATTTTAAGGAGGAAAACCTAATATAAACCAGGATTTATCAGAAAGGTACTGGATTTAATAGAAACAATAGTAACATACCAACAATGGCAACATAGGGTGCGGCCCAACCAAATGACAAAGATTAAAATTTGTTGAAAGCAGTTTATATATTTGCTAGATAGAGAAAATCCAGTACATTCCTTACAGACATAAACTGTTCAAAGTATGCATGACAGATTCTTGTTTTGGTTCTTTATTTGCCAAAGTTCTTTAGCATGAGGAAACAGGTTTGAACTCCTGCACTGCATAGTTTGAGGAATAAAAATTCATTATTTGCCCCTTGGATATCAATTTGACTTAAATAGGTTTTAGTTACCTCTGTCAATATCCACACAACTTTTTTGGATATTGACGGAGGTAACTAAAACCTATTTTAAGTTTGAGGAATGTTAATCTGATTCTCTATATCCGTGACTTCCGACAGCGACTTTGTCAACTAGCAATCTAAAACATCCAAGGGCTGGTCCCATTGTATGCGACTACTTTGTATAACTCACACTGCATTTTTTGGTTGCAGATGGTATTTGACATGAAAATTTGAACAGAGTGTTATTGAATTACAAAGAAATAAATGATTGGTTGATTGATTATGGCTGATGATTTTGATTTCTCCTCATGGTTTCAGCACAAGGAAGGTCTGCAGCATGTGTGGGTTCCTCTAGCTCTCGTTGCTCTGTTTGCTGCGTTAGTGTCACACTGTTTCATCACTGTCTATGAGGTATGGTCAAATTGGGCTAAAAGTAATTTTTACACTGTCTTCAGATATTTAAGAGAATCTTTCCTGGACCTGAGTAAAGTATGATTTTTATTCACACTAAATACCCTTTGTTATTTTGAAGCAACCCATTTCTTTCTCACTAGTTAAATTACATCCCCTGAACATTTAAGTGAACAAAGTTTAAATCTTGGCTAATGGCTTAAAAATATGTATTTTTACAACTGTAGCAGTTTGGTATTTATTTAAAAAGCAAAAAATATATTCAGCTTTTTAACGTCCACGATAATGTGCGTGCTTTGCACCAAATCAGCCCGGGTTCGATTCGCATAACTTTTCACAATGGCCACTCCCGTGGTTTGGAAGTCACGCTAAGCCGTTGGTCCATTCCATTGGACATTGGGCTATTAATTAATGATCCAATCTGGGGAACAGTCAGGCCTAGTTTGTTAACAAGACGTACTTCACCTCATCATCCATCAAAACACTTATCACACTCACTATCATTCCATATCCACCTTAAAATACCCTCTAAGAGTGGTCGGTGTCTCAAATCAAAAGTAAAAAGGTTAAGTAATGCAGGTTGCAAAGCTGAGGTTTTACTTTAAAATACCTAATTGATTCAATTCAAGTTTTGCATATTTATTTCTCCTACCAAACCCTGTTAGTTTGTTATGATTATTTATCCTTCTTCCAAATGCAAAATCACATCTTGATACTCTACATTTATGCAGCAGCGGCATATCTTGTAAGCTATACTTAGATGTGCAAGGTGCATTTACTACAACGGGAAAGTATAAATTCATGTAGGTACTTTAAGTTATTAGCATAATTGTGTTTATTGGTTACTAGAAGCATTGTTAAGATTGAAAAATATATTTTAGGATTTGTGATTTCGGGGATAGAGTGGTCCGGACTTGTCGAATGCCCTCCTGGCCACGCCACTGCTTGAAATTAGTGTGTTAAGTTTCTTAAACGGAACGTCTGGTTATTCAGTTTGGTTATTTGGTTTCAGATGGTTATTGATACAATATTTATCTGCTTTTGCGAGGATTGTGAACTGAACGATGGAATCAGCAAACCATACTTCATGAGCAAGGGTCTTATGGTAAGTAAACCACTAAAGCAAAATCAGCAATACTCAAATCAAATATTTAATTAAAAATATCTTTAAACCAGTGTTGGTTCTAAAGTATAAACTCTGATAAAGCCCAACAATACAACAGGAAGGGGAGAGATATTCCATACATCTGCAAAGTGTTAAAAACCTAGAGTGGGATGGATATAAAGAGGATTTTGTTTGATACCAAAATAATCATAATCATACATTTTACAGTTGTTTTATTTTTATTAAATGAAAAAGCCAACCAGTGATCTACAATGTTTATTTATAATTGTTATAAACATCCATCATCTTTAACTGCCAAAATTGTTCAGGTTGGTGAATGTTTCTGAAGGCTTCACAGCAAGAGCTTCAAAACGACTATGGTTATACATGGTTGAGCAAGGTAGCTTCAAGGGAAATGCCTTAACATTTTACTCATTCCATTAGAATGCACATATACTGCCGCCAGAGGTGAACTAAATGTTTCTGCACCGTCCCCCACTCCTTCAATGTGGCATTGTAGCTTACCTGCATTCATCAGAATAACCACTTTTACAGACACAGCCCAGTTACGTCACCAAGGTCTTGGCTGCATGTGGACCTGTATAAATGGTTTTCTGCAGTTTTAGTGATCGTGAATGCATACTATAACTGTATTTTCAGAGCTAAGTTAAACTTCCAAAACGTTTACATTGCCATTATTTGACATTAACCCTTTGAGGTAGCGTGTCCAGTATAGGTCGACAAATGCTATTTTGCTTTGAATGCTTGGATGTCCAGTATAGCTTGCGGTTGAAACAGTCTCTGATGTGTAAGGACTACACTACACTAACGGCACCTAGCAGAGAACACCGAAACTACCACTCCCTCCCACTCCTGGAGCCTACTCACGTATGAGTTTGACAGCCCACGACAAACTGCCCAGTGGTCTAGTGATTATAGTGACGGACAGTTGGCCCCTGTCTACTGAATCCCACCATCCAATGCTAGTCATTGAATCATTGCCACAATGACCGCTGAGGATCACTGAAGAAAATGGCTCATCAAATCCAGTGAGGCGGCGAGTGGCACTTTGTGAGCTTAGGGAGGCGCTAAACGTTTGTGCTTAGAGAAGTGGTTCTATAACTGACATAATGCACCGTACCAGAGAGAGCAGTCTTGCTGAAGTTTTGCGCACAGGAACAGGGGCAACCCATACGGGAGGCTCTTAATAAAAATTTTAAAATAAAATGAGACCGCAAAGGGTTAAGTTTTTAAACCAATAATTTTAGGTTAGTGTTGTGTAACTCTAAAACAAAGGATATATACTAGGGGGTATCCAAAATAACAGGAATTTCATTATAAAAACCATATTTTATTATTTTTTTACTAATTTACACGTATACCTTCAGTATACTCCCCATTTAGTGTAATGCATTTGTTCATTCGATGCTCCCATGGTTTAAAGCACCCCTCATACCCCTTAGTCTGAATGGATGCACGCTCCATCCTTGTTAGCCTTTTTACTCCTTCATTTTTGTCATAACGGTGATTTATGTAATTTTTCATCATGGGGAACATAAAATTCGCATGGGCAAGATTTGGTGAGTATAGATCGTGGGGAAGGGTGGTCATGCTGGTATTGGCCAAAAACTCGCGCACTGAGATGGCAACGTGGGCAGGCGCATTGTCATGATGAAAGAACCAGTCTCCATATCGCCGAAATTTAGGCCTGGAGTGTGTTGAAATTCGCTAAACTGAATTTCAACACACTCCAGACAGCAAATAAGCATTCTCAATGGTCCTCCGACGGTCTTCTTTGCAATATTGACGGTTTTCTCTGAACAATTTCACCAGTCCGAGAAGTTGAAGGTCGTCCGGGACGAGGCTTGTCTTCAATCGACATGGCGCCATCTTGAATTTGGCAAAAATACTCGTTACACTCTGGTCTTGCTCAAAACATCGTCTTTGTAAGCTTTTTTAGTAACTGTAACCGTTTCTGACGCGTTCTTACCGAGAAGAAAGCAAAACCTCACTGCTGAACTTTGTCCATTTAATTACACCATCAAAACAAAACGAGGCAGAACAAAAGCTACTTTTAGAAAAACGCACACAGCTCCTCTTCACAGCCTCTCAAACTGGCCACACCGAGTGCACTGAACTCAGGAAGAGTTGCGCTTTCATCCCCTATCGGCCAAAATGTGAACTATGCGCTCCTCACCTTGCCATTGACCGATTCCCGATATTTTTGGGTACCCCCTCGTACTTGCATTTGAGGAGCCACCACTGCTTTGAGCTAAACTTTCAAAAGTTCTACGACTATAACAGTACTATTTTTGAAATGATGTTTGTTCGATTTATGAAGTATTTGTTTTATAAAGTAAAATTCTTTGTTGGTTGCATGTTATCAACAACAAACACTTTTAGCTCTTGTTGTATTTCGTCCCTCGTCTCCCCTTTCTTTAGTCTTAGCTGGTGATAACACAAAAGAGGTAACCGCTAGGGCGAAATAAAAAAATATGTTGATGGTTTCAGAGAAAAGAAAACCTTAAAACCAACTTGAAAATTATGCTCAAGCTCTTATTTAATTAACCCTATTGAATGACTGATACAGAAGTTTTATTCCAGGAATACGTTGAAAATACAAAGAAGGTGTTGGCTGTTGGAGATGCTGTGCAGTAAATGTGTCAAGTTCCTAAACTGTTGAGAGAAGATCTTCATTCCTTTGTAGAAGATGATGGACAAGTAACTGAAGGAGTCCCTTTCAAGCACAAATTCAGTAATTCCATAATCTGAACAAGAAACTATTAAGTCATATACGTTCTTTAAGTTTTACCATGGACATCATGTATCATTAAATTTTAGTATTAGTTTTACTTTTAGTGTTAGACAGTTGTAAATAAGTAAGTATACAGTCATTCTTACAATTGACACAACCGCCCAATTATTAGTTTGTAGTTTTTTTTCCTTGTGGAGTATGATTCTGTTTAATACCTACAGTTGTTACTAATTATTATAGGCTGGGTATACCAGACCTTCAAGATCTTTAATGATACCTCCACAACTTAGCTCACACAGAGCTATTGAGAAGACAAATAAAAAAAAGAATTGATATAGCATTGAGTTTTCTAATTAGGTACTGAAACAGTATTTCAATAACAACAAAATGAAACAATACAGAAGCTATGTTGACATGTTTACTTGTCAATTCATTGAGCCTTTTGCTGACATTTTGTGCCAGCATAATCTCAAATGCTGATTTTTAGATGTTTGTTCTCTCTATACTTGTATTTACTTTATGATTTAGATATTTTACTATTGTACAAGTATTTTAACTTTATTTCTTGAGTCTTTCATACTTTGTACTGTAACAATATTATCTTGTGTTGTATACTCTATTATCTGAGTTTCTTTTGACTTTACTCAACGTTTGAAGCATATTTATGAAAATAGCATGTCAGTTTTATTAAAAAATCCCTTGACTTTACAGTCATTTTTAATTTGTATTTTGGATCAGCCTCCTACAGTGTTTTAATTATTATCCAATGTTCAATAACAACTCGAGAAATATTATTTTTAATTTTACTTTACATTAATGGATGCTTTTTTAGTTTTGATTTATTTTCTCCCATGACTACTGGCCCGACTCAACAACAAAAACTAAATACTAGGTTAGATCTAGTTTTATATTTTTGTATACATATTTTTGTACTATATTTTGTTTCAAAATAAATTATTTAAATATTAATATGGTGACGTTTTTATTACTTCTCCTCATTCTTGCGGTAAATGTCTAGTCAACTACCAAAGTAGTATGTAGGACAGCTAAATGAATAAAGCATTGCTGATAGTGATAAGACCTGTTACATAGAACTAAAAATAGTAATTTTCCATATGTTATCAGTGAGGATGCTATCTTGTGGTCAAACTGGTCATTCCCTTGATTCATGTGCTCTACAACTTCATCAAATAAGAAAGCTGTGATTATTTAAAAAAAAGAAAAGATTAACTTCAGTTACACAATGCAAATCAGAAATAATTAGCGTCAATTAAATTATAATCTAACTGAGGATGACCAAGAAATTATGCAATTTGAAACTAAACATTTTAAACTAAATTGAAAACAATTGTTTCCTATAGAATAATTAAACAACAAGAGACTGACGTCAAATCCATTTGGAATTTTCAAAACCCAATTCTGAACCCTTAGGCTACGGCTACAATACCAGCGGCGGATGTCGAGCGGCGTCAGTGGCGCTGCTCAGACATCAGGAATCGCTTAGTTGTGTGTAAATCTAATGAGGGTGGCTACAATAGTTCTGAGCGATGAGGGGCATTAAGTGGCACCGCCCGGCGTCACTCATGCCTCCAAGATCTGACTGATTGCTTTTTTACTGCCTCTCGCCGTGGAAATGAGTTGCATTTCCCATTGTCTAACATGTATGAAAAACAACTAAATGCTATTACGCCTCTGGCAAAAATGTAGAAACTTTCTTAAAAATAAACTATATCAAACTTGTCAAATCGGTGAGGTACAAGTAAGCTGTGAAACAAAGTCGGTGCTTTTTGATTATTGGAAAAACTCCTTATCGCCTCCTCAGTCTGTTGCAGCCAAAACCGAAAGTCTTCTTCAATAGACTATTTTCAGAGAGTAACACCAAATGCAATTTGTCTTAATTCACTGAAATCTTGAAGTGTATTGGTAAGTTTGTGTAAAACAGGGTGAATGTATAGAGATTGTAGGCGAATTGCCGCTCCTATTGTAGCCACATTTGCCGCTCAGGTTGTCACCCACCGCTTGCTGCTCTTATTGTAGCGAGACCTTAGGTGGTTATGAAAAATTGCCCACATCTGAAAGTAACAATTAGTTTTTAACAATTTCTATAATATGTAAGTAAAATATTTTCTTGTTGATGCTATAAAACAGTTGATAAAGATTTTTGTTTTTAATATTTTTAAACTTGTTATGGTCTTTTTACTGTATTAAAACCTATTTGTACAAGCAAAACCTTCTGTCCCAAAGCTACTTCCGATTTTTGGTGATTAACTGGTTAGTGAACTAAGCCTAGAATCCTAAATAGTTCATTACCCAGCAAAATTCATCACCAAAACCTGGAAGTTTTTTAAAAATGCCAATGGCGTAGAGAGTACAAAAAAGAAAAAAGTTCCTTGGGGAGGGGGTTTACCACTAAAAAAGGATTTTGTGCAAACAACTGCATTTTTTATCTAATTTTGATGAAACTTCATAATATTAAACATGTAGAATGTTCTAATACTTAACAACATTTTACGTAATTAATTTTTTGGTGCTAACAAAGCCAAACAAAATGGTATAAACCGCATGTTCTCCTAAAAATGTTTGCATGTCCCCTCCTAGCAGTACGCGATTTAAAGGGGGATAACAATTACATTTACTATACATTGACTTTATATATCCTTTCACATTCAAACTTTAAAGTATTATATGAAAAATAGCCGAGGTCGTACATCTTGGTACAAATGATAACAAAACATGTACTATAGCGAAGGAAAATGATAACAAAATAGGTTTCATTACAAATAGCTAAAGCAGTTGGCCAAGAGAAAAAATGGTATCAAAGCACGCGCACGTACGTCGAGGCACGAATTGCCGAGGTTGTAGGTCTAGGGAAAATTAATAATGAAAACATATGTACTCTGATAAATAGACGCAGCCTTAGTCAAAGGGAAACATTAATAACAACCACAAATATATTACAACGAATAGTCAAGGCCTTAGGCCGAGATAAAATTGGCACATTATGTACCAATGAATAGCCGAGGTCAAAGGCAGAGATGAAACATAATAACGAAAATATGTACTATAATACACCACCTAGACTGTACCGTAGGCGTCCCACTACTTCCAGTGGTATAGCGCCCTAACAAAGACCTATCTTAAAGTAGATTGAGTAAATTCGTGCAGCTTAATATCCACGTAATCTGTTAAAATTGCTAAAATAGATGTTTCACCTGCGAAAATGTGCTATTTTTCGTGTCGTTAGACTCGCTATACTCTATCTCGTAGACTCCACCCCCTTATATATTTATATATAAAATTATGATAAAATGACATAGTTTTTGATAAATTTATGTTTTTATTCTGCCTTGGTATGTATATTTATATAAAAAACAAAGATATGACGTTTTTTTAAAGTGTTGTAATCGAAAACGAGGCAAGAAATGGGGCATACTTCACGCCGCTGCTCTAACCTGCAAGGCCAAGCTGTCGTCTACTGTCACTCATATTGTCATTTGTGTTTGGAATAATAACCTTCAAACTTTAGTTTGTCCATCGTATTCGTAGTCTCAGTTAGTTACCTAGTTCTACTCTGAACTCTCTTAAGAGATTTTTCCGAATATTCCTGTTGATCGCATTGGGCACTTTTGAAGGTTGAAATTATTTTTAGACCGAGTTGAATGGCCAAGAAATGATGTATTCAAAACCTCTTGCACATCATGTGCATCTCATGCTCACTTCTTATCTGGTAAGTTCAAAAGATTAGATACATTGACCTTCCCTTTCCCAAGAGGTCACTACTATCAAAAGTCCACTTACTATAAATATGACTTCACTATCGTTGTATAGCTTTGTGTGGTGTTAGATTTTACTTGTGTGCATCTTACTCTCTCCATGATCACCTTTTCTGTGTTTGGTCTTACTCAAGTCGTTAAATAAAATTTTAAGTGTATTAATTTACTGTGTTTTTATTAGAAGTGCTGCTACTGGACATCGTGGCTTTTAACAGAGGAATGCTGATTGAATCTGAGGACTGTCTTGGTCTCCGAACTCGCACCTGTAGTCTTCATCACACCTGGAAGTGGTTACACCAAACCCTTGAAATTCACAACCATATGATCTGTGTTGCTTCGATCGCCAGAGAGGAGTGTTAAGTCTTTCCCATATAAGTGTTAAGACTGTAAACTAATTTATTTGTTTTCAAGTGTGGTAATTGACTCGAAAAATAGTTATTTTTAAAGTATTAATCAGTGTTAACCATAAGCCTAGTGTTCTGACTGACGTGAATTTAGTTTACAAGACGTATAATATTTAGACTCATTGTTAGGCATCTGTAGTTTTGTGACGTTACATTGTACTGTTCAAAATCTATTGACCTTGGTTGCCTATCTCTGGTTGGTACTGTAATTTAAGAAAATGGCAAGCATCAAAATTTGTACGTTTTTACAAAAGGGAGCAGTTTTGACCTCTTCAATGTATTATTCCGGCTTAACTTCTACTTTAGTTGCCAGAACTGCCACCATCAGTTCCAGTGCACGTTTCTTTTCAAATAAATCAAAGAAGACTGAACCCATACATAAAAATGAAAATCAAATTACTAAATCAGTTTTTATATCTCAGTCTAATGATATATTTACAAATTTAGCTTTGGAGGACTGGATGTACAAAAACTTTGACTTTACCAACCATCATGTAATGTTACTATGGATCAACTCCCCTTGTGTTGTAATTGGACGTCATCAAAATCCATGGCTTGAAGCCAACATTGGTCACGGAACTGATCAAGGAGTGCAGTTGGCAAGAAGAAACAGTGGCGGCGGCACAGTTTATCATGACAGTGGAAACTTGAACATGACTTTCTTTACTCCTAGAGAAAGGTACAACCGCAAGCAAAATTTGGAAATAATTACATCAGCCCTAAACAAGAACTGGGGTTTGCAAGCAGAAATAAACAAGAAAGACGATATCGTTATTGATGGAATTAACAAGGTAAGTCTCATTTTTAGACTAAACAATGTTTTAAATAAATATGTTTATAAATGTCATGGTTAGCTACAGGAGGCTTCTTATCAGTTGGCTTCAATTATTTGTTGGATGACATAAGGGAAAGCTGTATTATTTAAGTTTTAATAAAAGACCATGGCAAACTTAGGCCAGGCCCTAAGAAAGTTGAAACCTAGATTTTATACTGTACAACTACAGAATCAATAGTAATAGATCAAGACTACTCTGTATAACTACAGATTTGTATAGCTCTGCGTTCTACAGTGTTCTGTAGTCATCAAATGATGGTTGAAGAAGTGACAATTGTTAAGAGGCGGCTGGATAAGGCTCGAGCGGCGTTTAAATGGGATAGGGAGTTAAACATGGGAACATTTGCAAAAGATATTTTAGGTAGGTTAATGAACTAAAACATGGAAAGTTTTTCTCTGGAAGTATAGAGTCATTAGTGTTGCTGCATATAATAATGGAAACATTGAATTTTGTTATAAAATTGAATTTTAACTATAGAGTTTCAAGTATATTCTTATACACAAATCCAGTTTTTAATTCCTAAATGAAATATTCAATTGATGACAAAAGTAAAAGTTTTAGTGTTTTTATGCAGCAGCATCAAAAGTGCTTCCAGAGGAAATATTTCCACATTTAAGTATACATTTTATTAACTTTTTTAAAATGTCGTTTGCAGTTTTTACCCCATTTTATAAGCAGACGCAGAGTTGGACCTGCGGTCACTCTATCTGGCTACCTCTTAACCTCCTCATTGCATTGAATGTAAGGATAGAAGAGGCCTGCGATTTTAATATTAGACCACATATTTTTAATATTTAATAGGTGTTTATGGCAAATTGTATATCAATGCAAATTTTACAGAATATTTACTTATAACCAGGTAGGATTTAGGGCCAAAGACTGAGTAAATAATGTAGTATACCTTAATAAATATGGTAAAATCCCCAAAATTTAAAACTGGTTCATTCGGGATTAAAAATTAAAACAACATGTGAGATTGAGCTTGTTGAAATGTCGAATCGTTTTGTTGAGCTCAAGGAAAGTAACAATTTTGATTGCCTTTGCGTTGAAGCAGAGAGTCATGTCATCTGCGTACTGAATGAGTCGTACTTGTTGTAACAATGTAACAACTGGCATCGTAGACGTAGATCAAAAACAGTAATAGACTGAGTAAGGATCCTTGTGAGACCCCTTATCTCAAACATTCCTCCCTTGATCTAATATCTGAAATTCCTACAAATTGTTCTTGATTACTTAGATAGTTAGATTAGATACATTCAAGCCACCTGAGGGGCACTCCTCGGATCCTGTAATATTTTTTTCAAACTTTTACTGTGGCAACACACAGATTTTGATTATCTTCATCGACCAGTGCAGACTCCGTTAGGTCATACGCCCGCACTGTTGCCACCTTTATTGAATAACACTTATTGTACATTACCACACTTAGTTTATTATCCTCTAGGATGATTTAATTAAAATGTTTTGGATCTCAAATTGTTACTAACACATGATGATTTTGTAGATCTCTGGAACCGCTTCAAAACTAGGCAGACCCAACTCATACCACCATTGCACTCTTCTAGTTGATGTCAATAAGAAACAACTGAGCGAGGCTCTACACAGATATGACGTAAGTAATTAACCATATGATTAGGAAATTCTACCAATTAGTCTGGTCAAGTAAATGTCAATAAATGCACCCGAAGTGCTAAGCGACTTAGTTAAAACAGAAACCTTGATCAAGTTCGGTCAATTAAAATGATGGATAAAGAGTATATAATTTTGTTTCGCGTTTAAACAAAACTGAGATAGATTTTAAAAACATACAGCTCTACATATTTTAAAGTCAACAGGTCAACTGATAAGATTATTCTGTTTATTAATTTCAAAAAGTTAATAACTTTTAACCTTTCATTTTGATAAATCACAATCAGTAATTTGCATGGACTCTGTTTTTCGTTTACTTGCTTCAACTCAATCGCACATTATGTCAGCTTAAAATTTGGCCACATACCTTCTAAAAGGCTGTGGTGTACTACTGATGGTTTTTATACAACCAGTTGAAAATTCCTGTTATAACAAGTTATGTATTCCTTGAAAGCTTTACCACAATCAATTTTGAAAACATAACATGATTTACTGTCAAATTGTTTAGAATAAAAACTTTTTTAAAATTTTATAAAACATAAAGTAAAAACCCTATTATTATTGGTAAGAGACAAATAAAATAATGCTTTACTATTGATTAAAGGTTAACAAATTGGTATGCGACTGATTTAGTTGTTTGGTAATTTATTTTACAATTGCCTACCAGCTTTTATAGGAAGCTTATCATAAGTATAAAGTCTGTGGGGGGACCTAGGTTGGTAGAATTAACTGGTTTCTGGTGTTGTATGCACTGTTCTATCAACAAACAAATATTTAGACGGAAAAACACAGTTTTTAATATTTAAAGCGATAATAATGGCAATTTAGACAAAGATTTTAATTATTCTTTGCAGGAATCTCAGTAATTAAAAGGCTGCTAGATAGATCCCGAGTGCCCTGTATTTGGTATAAGGAATTTAAAATGGAAAAATGTTCAAACAATGTTTAAAGTAAATTAATGTACTAAAATGGGAAAAGATGTTTCAATAAAGCATAGTCATAATGCTGCAGCATATCAAAGCAAAAACGTAAAACTTCTTTGCCAACAAAATGTTTATCACGATGATTCGAGTTCTTTGTCCTTATGGGGAAATCAAGTTTTAATCAATCTAATTAATAATTTATTGTTTGACGAAAGTTTTAGAGTTCATATGCATCAGCTTTGATAGCTTTATGCTTCCATTTAACCTTCCAGAGGTCGCATCACGGAGGTTACCTCCGGGTTTATCTGTGTTGGTAGATCAAATCGCCTACACACAAGTCAAAAACCTGTGAATGTACCTTCGCCCTTCTTTGAAGAACTCAATAAAATAAAATATAGCCACTTACAGCTTCAATTTAGTTAGTTTTAACTGTTTATATTAGAGCCTGGGCGTAACATCCGTGATCGCCTCCTGCGTACAAGGCAATGTGATGATCTCATAACAGTTTTTATTAATTAAAATTCCCAAGAATTTAACATAATCAGCCTCTTGAAGGTTATTATTATTAAGTTAAATTTGTCATTCTTGTTTTAATGATTTAATAGATCGATCGTTGATATTTTCAGAAGGGTATTGAGACCAACGCGACGGCAAGTATCCCCTCGGCCGTCAAGAACCTGGCTGAGTTCAACCCCTCCATCAACACACACCAGCTGATCAGTGCCTTGGGCTGGGAGTTCATGCGCAGAACTGCGATCTCTCAGTCAGATGGCGGTTGGGACCAGGTGTCCAAGCAACGAGGCTTCCAGATGATCAACCCCACTGACGAATGGTTTCCAGGTAACACTTTCAGATTCACTATAGTTAAAAAATTACTCGCTCTTCAGCCTGTGGCCTCGTATTTTAGAGCCATTCTTTCGACAATTAAATTCAAACTGATCTAGCAACGGAACAAGCAGTGGTGGGAAAAAGTGTTAAATACCAAAAGTTGTAGGAAATTTGTTTTCTAATGACTTTTCATCAGATTGAAGATCTGAGCAACTGTTTTACTGCTATGGTGCAAAATATCGGCCAAGTCCAAGCCAGATTTTCAGAGGCCAACTTGTCAGAGCCTCCAAAAAAGAATGATTTCAGATTTTTCCCGAAGGTTTCACACCAAAAGCTTCAAAAAGAGTATGTGGTTGAAGGGGGTAGCATGCCGGGAAGTGCCTAAACATTTATTCATTCAGTCACCAGTCACTTGTACAACCGGCTTTATAGTATTATAATTAAAGACAGGAAATTTTTCTTACTAGTGTTTTGATACTGTTCCACCCTGGCAAGGGGCCCTTACAGAGATATTGTCATCCGGGCCAGATGACATCTGGTTTTTTATCGAGGTTGATACTCCTCCGACTCCTCCTCTCCTCGTTGCCGAGTCCCAAGCTTGCCACCAGCTTAGCGGAGTTAAAAATTAGGTTTTTTGGTTTTTATAGAGGTGTAAAAACATGAAAACACAACTCTCTCATGGGAAGGGGAGCGGAGTTACCCGGTAGCAATCCTCAGTTCAAACCCAACTTCCTTGACGCTCGCCTTTATAGAGGACCTAATAGGGTGTTACTGGTAGACTCGAGCAGGAGGTAGACGGGTGAGCATGGTTGAAACCCCACCAACAAAGGACTTATCTAATTAAAGCAGAGGGTGTTACCATGTAAGTTTGACCGCAGCCACTTGAGGATTGCTACAAGGGGTGATTTCATTGTTAATTTTATCATGACTTTAGAAATTATGTGTTATTTAGCTAATTTAGATTTAAACCCCTAAAAAGAATTAAGTAAATTAACCAACAAAATGTGAGAGCTGTCAGACTATTAGGGTGTTACTTGTTCAGTCAAGACCTTTCGAGCAGGAAGTAGACGGTAGACTTCTTCTACATATACTAAAGCCTCTAAATAATGCATTATGAGATTTTTTAGTAGGGATTGTAAATCTTATTTACAACTCATGATTGTTTTGACCTAATTTTTAACTTTCTCCCCAGGCTTCTACCCTCTCAAATAAACCCATTAAAAACCCTAAAGTTTTATCTACAAAATACATTTTAAATTAACAAGCATCATTTGTTTTCAGGTTTGGAGCAGATTCGCTGCGAGTTTGAAAGCTGGGATTGGAGGTACGGAAGAACGCCCAAGTTCCACATCACAAAATCCTTCGCCGTACCACAGCGGCAGGAGGAGCAGTTGCGAGTCACCGTGACGGTGGACCACGGCTTGGTAGAAGACGTCATCATGATGATACCCCCGAGTCTGATGCGTTCCCAGCAGTTTGTAGAGGACGTCAAGCTGATGACCAACATCCGTGGACGACGCTTTACCGAAGACGCTATCGACGAACTCAACGCCAGCTTCGGCACACAGGCGCTACACGATGACAACAAGCAGTTTGTCGCTGACTGTGTGCGCCAGATGATGGCTGCTGTCTGACAGTGAAACTCAACTGATTCTGTCAGTTGCGACTCGGAGAGGTGATCACTGTGCAGTGTGCTCTGTACAGGACCACAGGACCAGGCTAATTTTTAGTGTAAATATTTAAATATCACTTGTTCACTCAAAACTGCCAAATACTGTGAAGTATTTTTAACTTTACAGTTGCTAAAATTGTTGTATGTTGTAACGGTTACAAAGTACTGTCCAAAGTGTTTAACTTCGGATAATGTTGGGGCTTTTATTCTAAGCACTAAGTGTTGTTTCATAAGTTACCAGATTAATTTAGGTTTGTTGTTGTACAGTCTAGCTTTGTTAGATGAACTATCATACTTCTACTATAATTGTTTGTTAATTTAAAAAAGTCAAAAATAACTATTTTCTGAGTGGATTGTCGGATTGTTGAATAAAAAACCACTTTTATTTTTTAAGAATATTGTTTTAATTTCCTGTGTGTTGTTATTTTTGCATTAAGTTGAGAGATAAGAGTTAACATTAAAATTGGACTCCGAAGCTACGTATCAATTTGATTGGTCAGTAAGTCAGAAACAAAAAACAACAGTCAAGTGCTTGCAACAGTTTATTTTGAAATAATCATCAATACACTCACAAAAAAAAACAAATTGGACAACCAAACCGTACAATAATGCTAAATCCTTCCTGCTCTTCAGTTGACTGAGATGAGTCAACCGACAGTAAAAAAAGGTAAAGTTTGTCTTGTTTAACAAGGCGAAGTTAGGACTACAAATTCCTCTCTACCACTCAACCTCGACCTTTACCTAGCGTCACCGTATAGTCACATTACAAATTGTAAGTGGTGACTGCGGGGATCGAACCCGCGCCACCGGAGTGATGAGCTCCGGAGTCGCGAGCGATACCAATCCGCCACAGATCCGCTAAATAGTACATTCCTGATTCCTCCAGGCAGTCAGTTACGTTCATTTAGGGTTGGAGGTTCCAAGAGTCCAGGCTTAAGGGTCCACTTCTGTGTTCACCGCAGAGAAAGGCTGAATTCGTCTGCCCATGGAACACATGAGATCGCGCACGTAACAACGGGCTTTCTTTCAACTAATGTGGCCTGTCAAACCCTCCTCTTGCAAGGGTTTGTTAGAAAGTAGATAGCGCTCTTATATGAAGGTTAAATTAGGATATGTTAATTTTTATGGAAAGAAAAAGAGTTTATCTATGTTTGCCTATGATTAGATTTTTGATCAACCTATTTTTAGCTTCTTAAATAAGGTCTTAAAAACACTATATTTTCTAACTTTAACCCTTAATAGCATAAAAACTAAAAGACATTTTGAAAAATGAACTACAGGCAAATGTAGATAGCATGTTTATCTTTCATTTAAGAGTTGTTTCGTCAAAATAGCATTAATACTAAAGTCTCCATTTTATTTCCCGCAAACCTCTGCAACGACGCTCTCCCGAGCAGACCTCTGGCAGATCTACGCCAGTGCTCCTAGCAGCAAAGGGTGTAGCTGCCAACTTATATGCCAGCCAGAGGTACCTGGTGTTCTAGTGAGAGACTCAAGGCAGGGGCTTCTCACAGTTGTCAGTTCGATACCTCACCTAGGAACACTCTGGTCCGGTGCAAACATCAAATCCAATGAGTTTACAAGCAGCACTTTTAGAACTTTGTTCAAAGTAAAGTGATAATTCCTGCGCTTAAAGGAGTAGATTAATGTTTTTCACCACAGCAAAGAGGCTTATTAAAATTTAGTTTATTAATCCAAACCCTTTGATGGGTCTTAGAGTCATGGTTTAGGCATTTTGAAGTTGAATTTTATAAAAATGAATGAGCGAAAAGTTTTAAAACAATTATTTATACCCATTAAGATACTGTATTTAAAAAATGTTTGATAATTTTATTTTAATATATTGTACTTCCTAACTCCTTAAAAGGGATGTTTTTATTTTTAAAGCATCAAAGATTATATTTTTATTTTCTTCAAATAACTGGAAATGATTTAGACAAGCGATACAGTTCACATTTGTTCATGTTGAATTTGACAAAAGAAAACTGTCATGGGTTTGCAGTTTTTAGTCTCTTTTATAAGAAATGCTCAGGAATTATCAATCTGACTTTTCTTGAGCCAATAATTATTGTATATTAAATGTTAATGTGCCAGCTACATTTTGTTTTCACACACTCAGAAAAGTTTTACGGTTGAAACCACATACATCAAAATTTTACTCGAAACTCCGCTCTTCTGCAATATCCTGGTCATCGCACAACCTTTTTGAAAAAACATTGTGGTACTCTTGCACACATCTTTTTAATAAACTACTAAACCACCTGAAAACGAGACCTCTCCTAAATCTTTCAAACAAAATATCTTCAATTTTCTTCTTGATCACTGCTTTTATAGTGTTCTGGAGTACCTTGCTTGGTCATCGGGACAGTCCACATAAAAAGAGCTCAGGGTTTGCGAAACTCTTTTTTGATTCTTGCTTGCTTACACAATGTGTATTTTGACTTATATTTATCTTTAGTTATTTTGTTAAGACTCTACAAAATTGTATGTTTTATCTTTTAATGTTTTTATGCAAAATATTTAATTTAAGTACTGTAACTTGACAAAACTACAATCAATGTAAATTGATGTATATGATGAAAATAAATGACTATATGACTATAGAATATGTCATACTCAATGGCGGAAAACTTGTCGCTCATTTAGTTTTAAGATAAAGTCAGTTTTGTATACCCAAGGGCGCCCATAAAGCATTTTCTGGGGGGGCTAACTTAACAGGGGTATGGAGGGGGTTCGGGGGCTCTCCCCTGGAAAAATTTAAAACATATTACCTATGAAACTTGTGTTTGTGTGTTCTGGAAGAGAAATTCACGACTCTTAATAATTTAGACTACAATTTTCTACCGTAGTTTTGTAGAACTAGCTTGAAAATAAGGTTAATAATTCAATATACATATACAGTAATGACACTTTTCTTGTGATGATGCTTTCTCGTCTTGATCTTATATCTACAACATAAGCCACAAGATTTAAATACAAAAGTTTTAAATACAAAATACTGAAGACTTTTGAATTACTCTATATAAGACAGTAATCACTTGCACACAACCACCTTCCATCCCAATGAGAGTGGAAAATCAGATAACAAATAATAAAATTAGCCTACTAATACTTTGTTCTAAAATATACTTTTTTAAATTTTGCTTTATTGTGAAACATTAAAAACGTTCTTCCTAAAAGCCAGGGGGCCTTGGCCCCTGCCTGCCCCGAGCATGGGGACCCATGTGTATACGGTACACCTAATGAAAGAAAAATACCATGAAATCACTAGTACCTTTTTTACTACTCTGTATATAGCTGAGTTAGTCAGTTCGTTTCGGAACAGGTTGGATGCTTAAGAACCAGTGGTCTGTTACACCGTGAAAACTAAACGTATGGTGGCGTATATACTAAAAAGTATGTTCATTTCGATATATTTTGAAACGAGAACCATGGAAGAACCACAGAACTCTATAGTGTTATCGCGTGTGGCCACTGGCCTTTCCACTTACTTCACCTCTGGCCAAATGTAATTTACATCCTGGTCCTGGCCACACAGTAATTGACACCTTCACTGATTCTTATCAGATAAGGAAACCACTGTAGGGAATGCTGGAAGTTAAACGCCTAGAAAATAGAATGTTCGGAATCATGCATATTATTGATGCACTGTTTACACCGTAGGCTTATTCTGTCTCCCTACTATTGACAACACCTCTCCGTTCTCTACCTCTCGCTCAACTATAATTATTTTGTATATCAGAGTATTCGCTTTCTCTAACAGATAGCGTTGGCTGGAGACCAAATGGAGGACCGGACCTGGAAACTTAAACTTGGTATTACACTGTGTATAGTGTGGAACAATAATGTGTTGTCTGCGGCCCACACACAAGCGCGCTAAACAGCTGATTGCTGCGAGCAGACGACAAGACATGGCGGGAAAGTGACGACAATCACAACAGCTGATGCATGCTTAGTACTCTGTGCAGGTCAAAGGTTAACTGTACTCATTGTGAGAAAGTGATTCAAGGTATCAATAAAACCCGTGATATATGTTATTTGTTTGTAGCGATGTAGAGGTTTCGTTGAGTATTATTTTACATTTATTACAAGTCGTTGTAGAGTCGCATTTAAAGAAGAAATTCGTCACTTAGCAAACTGTTGGTATACAGTTTTCTAACAATAAAATATTTCTATAGAATACCTTTTTGTATTTCTTGGTTCCAGGGTATCCCAAAACCTAAAACGTTTTTGTGTACTTAGATAAGGAATTTTTGAATCTAAATGAATAAAAAATAATATAAAACTTGTTGCATGTAAGTCATACTAGGCTGTAGTATAGTACATTTTTTAACGTACAGTATTTATTCCACTGACGTTTGCCGTGGAAATAAATAAATATCCAAAATTGGGGTTTACGCAATATATTACTGAATAGAGCACTTTAATAAAACAATAATGCACCTGCTATCTGAAAACTCAATATGAGCACAAGGCATCCAGTTCATGTTGTCATTATCCATACACACACAGATACACGAAAATCGCCTTTCGAAAACTTAAGTTCGACAGTGAAAACAACAGCTACACACATAGATCGACCTCTGACATTACTTAAGGGCATTACTCTAGTTGTTGAGAGTTTAATTGTAACAAAGCACAAACATTCACAATAAGCATGCAGATTTAACACTGTATTGTAGTAAACAAGATAACTACAAATACGTCATCCGCTTAAAAAGCTACCGTATCTATTTCACTGTAAATAGAATATTGTGAAATCGTGGGACTAATCTAATATGGTCATAAGAGAGTAATTGCTGATGGTTTCTCTGGCCTGACAATTCCAGGTAATCCAGGGTTCTGAGGTTGTTGCGGGTTGAACAGTAAACTCAGTGGACAAGAGTCGCATTGGGTTGAACATCTACATGAAATTCAAACGGTTATGTACTCTACAGACTGTAGCATAGAAGAATTACTACCAGCATTTACCTGTATTGCGACATCTCGTTCCAAAATTATCTTTTTGTTGCACAAAGATGTACAAAATGTATGTAAATATCATACTGTTCTGGAGATGCCACACTACAGGAAAATGCTAGTGTTTAAACTCCTACAACTTGACTGTATTCTGAACACAATTGAAGCTCGAGAACTCAAAACCCTCGAGTAAAACTCTTAACTCTTCCGATTCCTTTATCAAAGAATGTCACGATAACTTGAAACATAACATCCCCGATGGATTCAGTGTCCTCGTTGCCTCTGATTGGATGATCGGTCAACACGCGTTGTTAAGTAAGAAGACATTAACTTCATGCCCCGATTGTTGGCCATGTTATTGGCTCGATATCAACGTGCTACATTCCAGCGCTTCGCAATACAACCTGCGTCAGCCACTTTAATGTATTCAGGTATCCTGTAGAATGTATGTAAGTATTTATACAGGGTGAGTTTTAAAATATGTCTCCCCCCTTAACTTTTGAAAAAGAACATTTTTTGAAACCCTTTGAGGAATGTTTTTATAGGATTCTGAAGTTTATTTTGACGTACTTTGCGTCACCCACCCCACCCAAAAACCCGGTGGGGAAGGGCTCCCAAAACGTTTAAATGGCAACCCCTTTTGTGGAACCTCAAAAGAAAGGGAATTTTAATACAAATTCAACGACGCAAAGAAAACAAAATTTCTCTACTAGTTATTTTTGTTATACCTGTTTAAAGATTGCAAAAAATCAGTTTTAAAGACAAATTTTCCTTGAAAATCTATTGAGGGAAACATCACGACCTTGTAACATAATCCCATAGAATATTTTAAGAAGAATTTGTCATAAAACATTTTTTATGTGGTATTTAGCATTTTAAACCTGATTTCTTGCAATCTTTAAGTGGGTATTACAAAAGAACGAGTAAAGATAAAAATCTTTCTTTCCGTCGTTGAATTTGTATTAACATTCCCTTTCTTTTGAGGTGCCACTAAGGGGTTGCTATTTAAGAGTTTTGGGGGTCTCCCAAAATTCAGTCTTAGGTTTTGGGTGGGGAGTGGGTGACGTATAGTACGTCAAAACAAACTTCAGAATCCTATAAAAACATTCCCCAAAGGGTTTAAACAATGTTTACTTTTTCAAAAGTTAAGGGGACATTTAAAACTCACCCTGTATGTATGAACTAGTCATTCTAGTCAAGTCTATCTAATGTACAAATTTCAATTTCTTAATTTAGTTTAAGTGAATTAATCACTTGTTCCTATGCGTGTGACAAATTTCGCGGTTCCGCGTCTACGAGTACACGTATAACGAACGCATGGCATGTTTCTGACCAAAATACCTTTTGAGGAGTGTGTAACAGTGGGTTTATACACAGTTTGGGGTGTTATTACTTTGCTGCTAGTTAGAATAATAATTGCAAAAAATCTTAATTAATTTTGTTTTTTACTGAATAAAAATGTGAGTCTTAGTTGTAAGTTGTTAAGCTTTCGTGGCCGGTGTCATGCTTTGGTATATAAGAAGACGCCACGGCCGGCCAATCCAGTTTCAGCCAGTCATTAAGCTACTGAGGATGACTCTCCACAGCGAGGTCGAAACGTTTAGCAGTATTTGTAATTCAACTGTGACGCGGCATAAACCGGAAGCCTTAGATTTAACAATGTGAGTGTTTAACATTGACCCTTAATCCTTCTATTAAAAAAATAATTACATTGATCTGAACGAACTTTTCACATTGTCTGTCACCAGTTTGGTACGATATATCAGATCAGGTATTGAAGGTCAGCAGAGACTTGGGCACAAAGCAGAGAGTGAATGAGGCCTACATAGTACATAGTGCTGCCACGGGCAGGCTCCTGCTGATCCTCTAATGAGATTGAGACACAGCCGGGTTGATCTGTATCCATTGATCTAATTGTGACAACAGGTTGAGAAACCGTGGGTCACGTGACCTGTGCTGAGTCCTCGGGCAGTGCTGACGTCACTCGGCGAGGACACGTTGCGCCGCGGGAGTTGCGCTTCAAGTGTGAGTGTTGACTACTACCAATAAACAAATTTCGATTCCGAAGTGGTAAATATGGACACAGTCGTGCGTCTCGATTCGGTGGAAGAAGGAATTAAAAGACGAAGGAACTAACCCAGTGTATTCCTCGACCTGCCAAATGCAAGACACAGGAGCAAGAGTATGGCGGTCGAAAGACTGTTGGTCACAACATCTTCATTCTGTGATTCATAAATTAAAATAACAAGGGATCCGAGGAATGCCAAACAGTTGGCTCAAATAGTATCTTCGTAATTTTAGTTTAAGAAATTTCAGCCATAAGAACTGGGAAGGAAGAGTAATTCAGCTATGGTGTGGAGTCCCTCAGGGCTCAATAATTAGTCCTCTACTCTTTTTTATCTATTTCAACAATGTTGGCTCATCTACTGGTCAAGGGCGATTCGTCTAGTACGCAGTTGGCACAACTTTCAGCATTAAGGCGACCAGCATTAACAAAGATCTTCTCAAAGTTACTTTCTACAAGCTCAACAGCACAATTCAACATTTTCAAGAGCTCAATCTAAAATCAAACCCAACAAGTTTGAAGGTAAATAGTTGAGTTCTACTTGACAAAGTTACTTGGAATACACCTTGATCGAGGGTTTACATGTTCACATGGGATTCACATAAAGACAAACATCAGGCTCGATTTTTGAGAGAATGTTTGGAGTAATGCCCAACTCATTTACTAACGACGACACATTTTAGAGTAATCATGTTGTTCAAAGATAAGATTTTCTAGTGTGTTATTTTTTAACAATAAACATCCTGAAAAACCATGGGAATCACTGCAAAAATACAGACATAATGTCATGTAGACCAGCATGGGAAAATCTGAAACTCCTACTCTAAGACACCTCTCTGCCTCTACATCTTGGAAACATGTATGTTTTCATGTCAAACTGTGAAACCAATAAGTGGTATCGACACAAACTCTCATAAAACCAGATACAGGGCCAACTACCGAAATGGGATCACTGGACGGTAAATCATGAACCGTCACAGGCAAGAGTTCATTTAGTCAACAAGCTGCATAAATTCGTTTGAAAATGGCCACATGTGAAATCCATTAAAAAGAGTCGTCTTAAACATGTTTTACTACAGAGGCGTTTTACAGGCCATCATATAATTAGTTTATAGCGCATACCTGGGAGACTGCATAACTCACAGACCAAAACTAGATTGGGTAAGTGATGTATTCTATGTTTGACAGATACCTAATTATATGAATAAATGACAAATTTGAGCATAATAAGCTAAACTATAACGACTGTATGGCATTTAATTAAAAACAAAACTCAATACACTGTTCATTTATTCATTTGATTTTAAAGAATATATTGCGATTCTGTATATTTGTTGTTCCAGATGGAATCTTTTGTGACGTCTGATGTGGGGGCAAAACAAGAAAACAAAAAACTGGTAAAGCTGGAATCACACTTCCCCTGCTGCTGATTTTCAAGCCACAGTCCTGACAAACCCACACAATAAAGGACCAACTTACGGTTCAAGACCACATTGATGGCATTACAACGAAAGTAAATTGTTTGAACGGCTATTTGTCAACAGTCAAGACGACATTACAATTTATCAAGAAGATACTCTGTGACTGCATGTCCGGATGACACCCACCACCTCACGGTCAGCTGATGCTTGTTACTCCCACTACCACAACACATCACACACATACTTGGGATGAGATGAGCTTTCTCTGACTGATTTATGCACCGGCAGCCTTGGCTTCTACAGTTTATTGTCTTCTGTCTTCACACAGGATTCTCCACTGTAGCGAGAGAGTTGTGTCCAGCCTGGAAATACTTGGCAAGTTTGCTGTAGAAGGAAAGTAATAGCGGAACTTCTTTATTTAAAATAATGTCATTATGACTGTAAAAGCTGTATGTATGAATCAGGTCTCGATGTAAGTGTGAGAGACAAAAGTTTACTTTTCAAAATATTTAAAAACATGACTATTTCAATGCAATGTATGTTGTTTACGAAATAAAAATTTGTTTATTAGTTAGGTTTAACCATGTACGTTTCCTGAAAAGATGAACCAAACTGGGTGTAAACACTTTGAATTTAGTTGGGTATTAAAAAATCACACGAAGTAGTTTTTAGTTGTTTCTTTTGTGGTAGATTCTATATCCACCCCTACACTTATTTCTCAAACATAATTGGTAGTTAGGCTATTAACTATGACACAATCTGGGAACAGTCGGACCTAATTTGTAACAAGACTACACCTTGTCATCCACCAAAACACTCATCACACACACCCCTTCATCCCATATCCACCTTAAAATATTTTCTAAGCATATACTCGTAAAAGCCAAATTTACACCTAGGACTGTGTTTAATACAAGCTAAGAAACGCTCAAAGCTACTAAATCCTCACATTATGCTTTATATGGATTATAGAGATGGATATATATAGATAGATAGAGCGGATCCGTGGCGGATTGGTATCGCACGCGACTCCGGAGCTCATCACTCCGGTGGCGCGGGTTCGATCCCTGCAGTCACCACTTACAATTTGTAATGTGACTATACGGTGACGCTAGGTAAAGGTCGAGGTTGAGTGGTAGAGAGGACTTTGTAGTCCTAACTTCACCTCGTTAAACAAGACAAACTTTACCTTTTTTTATAAACTTTTCAAAAACACATAACGTATTCTTACAGTTTAAAACACACTAGTTTAAAGGTATATACACGGGTATGCTCTCACAACACGTTTTGTTTGAAAACGTTAGAGTCATGTATTCCTCAGAACCCCATTTTCTGCATTAGAACACTATATTTAGAACGGAATAGGGTGCACCGTCACACAAAGCAAACTTTACTAACACTTTAAATAAATATATTTACTTGACCATATTTCTTGCCCAAAGCAAAGTTATAGTTCTCAAACGTGCTCGAAGATCGAGGATGTCTCCTTTTATGAAATTTACAATCCATCTAACTGATCTACTAAAATCTTTGTCAGTTTTGTTTTTGCTATTAAGGTCAGCCTCAGCTGCGCGGCGACCCTTCAATGCAAGGGTTTACGGCGGCCAATGTTTCACCATTCTAAATATCTTATACATGAATAAATATCTATTTGGAGACTAGACGAGTTTAGACACGTGTTGAAGCGTTTTTTCGAAATTATGCGTTTTAAGTAAACAAAATAGAGCTGAGAAGCGCAATTTCAAAAGCTTGGACAATTTCAAAGTTTATTTGTGAAACTATCGAACTATTTATGAGAATCGGGCTCCATACCTGAGTTGAACAACTTCTCTAGTTTCTAAATATGTCATGTTTATTATTGTTAAAGTTATTTTGAAAGATGTAAAACGGACCGCCTTAAACCCTTACAAGCGCTTGGTTTGACTTTTAGGCCGCATTAATTGAAACATAGAATAAGTATATTCTATGGTTGAAAGAAGGCCAGTTACGTGTGCAATGTCGCGTGGTTTTTGTGCGGACGAATCTAGGCATTTTCTGTGGTGACCACTGAGGCGGGCCCTTAAGATTGCAATATAGCATACGCTGAAGTTTCTACTGTAATGTAATGTAGGCTACACTCACAGGTCAGGAAGAGATTACACAAGCACAGGGCTGGGATGCACCGCCCGCACAGCTGATGTAGATTACGCTAATGGATATCCGCGCATCCGAGCATGACCGGCAAGACGAATATTTGTTCATGACCATTGTGACGTTACCGAAGCTGGGTTCTCATGCTTTCTCCGACCCGGTGCTGCAACCAGTGCCGGTAAACATCGACAATACTTCGTTAACAGATTAACCTCCTCGGACCCCGCGTTACCTAGGTCACACTAGCTTGCCTGTGGATAGAGGCGCGTCTGGGTCTGGAGAGGTTGACCCAATAACGTCAGCAGGATACCTAGGCATCAAAACCAGTGGCTGAAGAAAACTCTAGATGGATACAGGATGCAGGAACAAAAAATGGGCTGAGTTGATCGCATTAGTTTCAATTCAAGCCTCTCAATCTCTTTTCCTCTGTCCTTCGTTCCCTTCAGGTCTTCTTCATTTGGTAGACCTCCTATTATTTTGAAACAGAGCAGTCAAAATTATAAATTCGTGGAAGAAGAGAGGAGTAGAAGATGAAGCTAAGGTTTAGATGACGCAGTGGTAATGAAGAAGATAAGTTTATTTCAGTGATTTTGTAAATGAGAAGTACAGAAGTAAGAGAAGTAAGAAGGAAGAACATGAAAGGAAAAGGACAATATTAAAAGTAGACATTGATGAAACGTATAGAAAAACAAGACGAAGACAAGATGACACAGTTGTTGAAAGAGCAGATCCAACAGAAGACAACAATCTTAATTACAGTTAGAGAAACTGAATTGACAGCAGCAATGAGGAAATTGAAAATTTCCACACAACCAATTTACTGCCTCCTCTCCTGCCACTGCGTTCACCTGTAAGTACTCCACGCATGACGCCAGCCTTGGAATGTTGCATTGCATCTGCAGTTGATTTCCTTACAATGAACTGCACCAGTGATTACGATTCCGCAAACCATCAATTGAGAGTACAATGTGGTGTGGGGCCGGGGCGTGTACCGGTCAACCTTGCCCAGGGTCGGGGCCATGGCCAGGGGCGAGGCATGCGCTCAGCTGTCGCATCCAGATCCAGATCATCCGGGAGCCAATGGTCAAGGTCGGGCTCGACACTTATCAACTCCACACCTCGGATTCGGGGTTCGATCTGACTTGTGGTTATTTGTTGGGAACCTTCAGATGTGTGTTATTAATTTAATTGTCTCAGCCCAAGCGTTTCCTTGTCAATTGAACTGTTACAACTTTGGAATGAAATGGACATGTTTTTTCGGGAAGTTAGGACTAGCGGTTCTCTACAACACTCAAGCCGGATAAAAATATTCAATTAAAGTTACGACCAGGTGACGCTGGAGCTAAAACAAGGGGTCAATAACTGCAACTCATTTAGCTGTAAGGGGCGACTCCGATTCTACGAGTATGGTCTCAGGCCTTTAAGGCTGAATTTGTCCGCCCAAGGAAAATACGACACCGCGCACATAACAACTGGCTAAGCAACGGGCCTTCTTTCAACTGATGCGGCCTAACTATCAAACCAAACGCTCGCAAGGGCTTACGATGACCCGTTCTCACCTCACAAAATAATGTTTACATTAATATGAACACGATATAATTATTTGGAAACTAGAGCCTGATACGTTTTTAAAGCTCGATTTCTCATAAGTTGTTCAATTGTTTCTTCAAAAGTTTTAGTACTTTTTCAACTCCATTTTGTACACTTAAAACGCATAAACGTTCTGCACGGTAGGTAAGCTTCTTAGCTTTAAAACGAATGTAAATACCTTATCTTAACTTGTATAGTGTAGACGTATATTTTGGATTATTGCAGACCCTTGCATTCAAGCGTCGCCACGCAGTTGAGACGGACCCTTAAGAAACAGTACTATAATGTGTAGCCTATGTTGGAACTGCGATCGTCACGCCATCGTTGACGTTATCACTAACCTTGATCTGGGTTGGTTCCCGCCAGCGCAAATATCAGACACGGCTGAGAAATTCGGTTCATAAGCAAGACAGACGCTGTTATTTCACAATGTGTAATGCAATCAGCTGGTTGTTATGTTAAATATAGGCTTAATAAAGGCGAGGAACCTAATTGCCCAAGTGTCCTGGGAAACATGCGGCGCTTGGGAAACTCATGCACTGATCAGCGCATGCGCGTCGTGTAGTTCGGCACAGATATGCGTGTTTCGCTTGAACACACGTTGTATTTGGTGGCTTGAATAGTAAGAGAATGGCATGGTTGAGACATAAACTGGATTGCTTTACAAGGTAAAAGATAGGTACATGTAAAGATCATTAAGACAGGTAAAACTGAAGGTATGAAACATAAAATACAAGTGATTTTCTCCAGTGGAATTTAAAACACAGCAGCTGAGCGCTAAAGCGCCGATGGCATGAATGAATCGAATTTCCTTTGCAATTGGTTACTCTAGTTCATAACGTTCATAGTCTCGCGTCTGCCTTCGGCCTCATCCTTCGCGATCTATTATCACGGTCGCTACGAGGCTGTTCCCTGCGCTCATAGCCTCGCTTCGGCCTTCGGCCTCAGACTTATGTGTTCTTTTACTGCAAGTTTTGTTCACTACATATCTTGAAGTAACAACACATTTTAAATTACATTGAAATAGAACCACTCATTCCGCTGTTATAGTGAAAATCACATTTTAGGCCACCATTTTAAAACGAATTTATGGATTTTCGTAATTTTTGGTATATTGATGTTTAACAATAAAATAAATATTTATTTCAAATTTCATCAAAACCAAACGAAATTTACGGTTTTTAGATGTATACGGGGTAAGCCCCCAAAGGGGATTCAAGCAGACCGATTTTGCTGGTTTACGAAATTGGCTAAGATATTTACAAAAGAAACATTTGTACCAATTTTGGTGAAAATCATACACAAATTGCGAGATAGATATACAGGGTGAGTTTTAAATGACCTAAAGTTAAATGTTTAGGTCTACTGTAAATAAAATCTAAATACAAAAATCAACCATAAATAGAATTTATATGGGCCTAACTAATGAAGAGATAAATCATGTTGACATTTGTCATCACGTTTTCCTGAAATCGACTTAACAGCCTTCCTGAAAGCTGCAAGTGTCTAATGACCGAAAACTAGTTTGTTGGATCGGAAAATCTAAACAAACAGCGGACTAATGATGCAAACAGGAAGTGCATAACAAATGAAGCCGGGGGAGGTCCTGGACCTAGAAGAATAATGATCAACTGTCGCGGTCACCCAAGCCCTTCATCCGGTCTCGCTGACCGCTGGATCAGGTTACCAGCACTGTTGATCAGTTTGACATCTGTTACGTCACAGAGTCAGCTGTTGGAAGCTGTCATTATATCAGCTGATGTAAGTGTTCGTCTTCACTGCTCCGCAGAGTATTTTACTGCTGGCCTAGTTGCTATATTCGTCTCTACGGTGAACATCCTCTGTTCAAATTGCCCATTCGACGGTTACTGGAAAGCATTGTTACATTTCATGCCGAACATCTGTGTGAGCTTATCCTGTGTTCCGAGATAACCTTTAAAGGTTAGGTGAGCTTTTGTATGACAGTTGTTAACTTGGTGTAATTACTGTTTCTGTATCGGCGGTTCGTAGCCTGTCAAACAACCAGCCAAAAATGTAACAAAGATCCACCTGACGGGGGTGGTCACTGGCTGGGTATAGTGCAAAAGCGCTTTTGACCTTTGGCTACCTAGACTCGTCTACGATTAAAAGGACAATTGGACGACTCAAAAACCAATCCTTATCTACTTATTCCGAGTAATTTGATCTTCTGACAATCGAACTTGAAAAGAGTTTTACTTTCACTTGCACGGTCCGAAGAGTGCAGTAAAATAAAAAGAAGCCGGATTCGTAGTCAAATATGTGACACTCACTTCAATACATATTCTTTTGAACTATATTTCGAATTAATGACATCTTTGAAGTTACATCTAATGTAATTTAACTGAAACGTTTAATGATTTATATTGTTAGACAAAGTTCAGACGGTGTACCTATCCATAACAAAAGGGTCTGCACTTATAACATCGTACAATATGACGTAATTTAAACTAGGAAATCTACTGTTTTGAAAAAATTGTATTAAAAAAGATTAGTTTTGTAAAAGGCTATAACACATTCAACTCTAAAAGAAGTCTAAAATACTCGATAGTTCGGATTATTTTTATGGTACGTAAACGTAATAGAAACATGAAATGACTGGTGGAATGATCAAATGTAGAACTTCAGAGATATAATCTGTTTAAAATGCCTTGTTCAACCCGTCATTTGCAAAATCTTTAGAGACCCGGACCCCTTGTGAGTTTTTGGAATACCCAACCTCGGTAGTAGGGCTTAAATTTCGGGTGGACAATTCTCCCTGAACCAAAATCCTGGTCATGTCCTTCATTCGGACTCCACTTCGACCTCCACTGTCGGTCAGTTAGCACAAGCACATGTATACCTATGATTGACTGCGCGTGCGTGCGTTGAGGTATGCGACACTCTCCACACTCTGATCAAGGTTGAGACTTGAGAAGCCAAGGGGCAAGGGCATCTGCATCTGCAGCTCCACCTCACACTAAGCCACGTTTACACGGTGCCAGTTTGTGACACAATTGTCAAAAGACAACTGATTGGCTTAGAGTTATTGGCTTCGTGTAATCGATCGTGCCAACTCTCCTCACAATTGTCTTAAAATTCAGTTGTCTCCGGGAGTAGACTGAGGACAACAGCGAGACCCCCGCCACTGTTAAACTCAGTTGCCTCGTAACTGGCGCTGTGTGAACGGTGTAGGCCAGTAGCGCTGTCTTGTTTTCAGTTTCAGCATGGGGCCAATAATTTTCTCATCGTAGTATCTTTTTTAGATTTTTATCTTCAACTGTCTTTAAAAGTTCATCAAAATCTCCGGACTTATCCTTTAACATGCTTTATCCCAGTATCAATTAGGATGACACACCGTGACTGTCTCTCTTCAAAAGTAATTTAAAAGTTTAATTGTATGTTTAATCGATACATCTGTTCTTTTAAACGACTTTGTAAGTAATTTCTTTCCCACATGTCAATTATAAGTGGTGGCAGCGAAAATACCGTTTCCTACCGCGACTAGGCCTAGCGCGACATTACATATTTATCCCCAAAATTTCGCACCCCTAAAATTTTCCGCCCTAGGCACGCGCCTAGTCTGCCTGTTCGGAAATGCATTACTGCTTGCAATAGAACCTGTTATTGAAATTGTTATTGAGTATTGTTAGAAAGCTACAAATGAGACGGTTTGCTTGTGTTTTGTTGAAGATAAGATCCAAGATGGCGGCGTGTTCGCGTGGGGGCACCGAAGTCCAAGCTTCAGCCGTCCACCTCCTGACCGAGATAACCTCAGGCCATCGCTCCACTTTGATATCTTATCAACACTGATTTTTACACCTCAAGATAAAGTTATTTACTCAACCCCGCCATTTTTAATGACGTTTGTCTAATTAGTTATGCGGAAATTGTTGACAAAATGGTCTTATTCATGGTCAAACATAGGTTCAAAGAATGTATGACTATTGTACTTTGGCTATCGGTTCATAAGTTTCCATAGTCATCAAGTTGGAAAACTGACTTTATCTTAAAACTAAATGCTCGACATGTTTTCCACCATTTAGTATGGCGTATTACATGCGTTTTAAACTGTTTACAACCATTCCTGAACATTCTCTGAGTTATATCCATTCGAACTGATGTTATGTTTTGCTCCAGATTTTGAATACTTTGAGGGAGTGGCAGGAAACTAGTGTATCGTTCAACTGTCTTCGCATACCAGAAGTCCTGATCTTTCACTCTGTGATGCTTTTTTGTGAGGAACACCGAAGCTTGCCAGCTTGAATTTAATTTCAAAAATTAGGACCAACCGTTAACACAGTTCAAATATAATTTAAACATACCTATTAGACTGCAAAAAATAGAACACATGAAATTACGTCTTTGATTTTGTCCCTCTTCTTACTCCAATCTACCTATGAATCAGCGAGGTACATATCATAAAGCAATATCACTAATGCGTACAGCAATAAAAGACCAGAGGGCACTTACACGTTGGAACTGTAGCTTATTTTATACAGCACAGAGATAACCTACAATCAGTGCACCTTATATAGTATAGATGGCAACAGTTACAGCTTTGACCTGAGCGGGTAAAGTATGATATCACGAGGTCGGATTTAGTGTAGAGAGTGAAACATATGATTCTACCAGCCTGTCTCTATTACCAGGTGTCAATTGAGAACAACCGTTAGTGATTATTTCACTACAAACGACCGACCTATTCATGGTTAGAGCGAGTTAACTGTATATAGCATTGTGTATTGGATAGGCGTAGTCGCATTACTAATCAATTGTAGAGTGGTGTTGTTTTCAGTTGTTTAGTTGATGCATTAAGACCAACCATTGGCGTTACAGTTCATCAAACCAATGAAGGCACCTGCGTCCATGGTTCAGTGTGTAGTCACCGCTTGCAAAGCGCAAGGTTCGATTCCCGGCGCAGGCACAAGGGTTTGGACCACTTTCCTTAAAAAGCGTTGTGTGATGCCCACATGTTTTCTAGGTTAAGGAACACATTAAAAATGCCATTGGCGTGGACAGTAAAAAGGGGTTATCAGGATTGAAAAATTGTGGACGTTTTCCATAATTTTAGTGGACAAGAAGAACACCTTAACCTTTGTGTTCAAAAAACGTCAAATACTTTGGATATTATGTATCACCAATAGCTTTTAATGATGCATGTAACAGAAATGTTAGTAACACATTCAATTACATGATCATTCTTCAATATACACTTAAAGAAATACTGTAGACATTAGCTCAACCTAAAAAAGGACGCAAATAAATAATTATTAATACAATTCAGTGAGTCAGTAATTCAATTCACTGAATTTACTCGACAAATCTTTTAGAGTTCACCTCGATTGAGGTTTATCTTCGAGGTCTAAACGTCCCGTAGATAAAGCCTGGCTACTCCAAATTGGCTTCAGACATTTAACTTTCAGTGTAACTTTCAAAATACTGCTCAATTTAGGTTCTGACAACCAGTACCGACCACAATTCTAAAATTTGATGGCGTTGATATGTCACTGGCCCCTGCACTATATTTAAATCACTATTTGAGATGCCGACCACTCTCATGAGGGTATTTTAAGGCAAATATGTGGCGAGGGATGAGTGTGAAGAGTGGTAGTAATGAGTTATGAGGTGTAGTCTTGTTAAAAACTAAGGCCGACTCTTCCTTAGAATGGATAATTAATTAATAGTCCAATGACCAATGGAATTACAAGGCCCAACGGCTTAACGTGACTTCCGAACCACGCAGGTGATGGTCTGATATGTCTAAACTATGGTGGGAGTTGATGCGGGTATCATCAGATGATCACTGAGACTATCTGAGCCGCTTTAGACCTATATCATCCTCAAAACCTGACCTCCATGAAGCTGGATTACAGGACCACGCCACGAGTCCCATTTTAGAACTGTGTTTTCTTTTTAGGTCAAAATTCTATTTCATTGGAAAAAGTGACATTTATTCTTATGCATTGACACATTAGAGTCAAGGAACTACAGAACTGGGAGACACAGAATGATAACTTATGAACGTTTAACTTCACCAGAGGACGTTTAATTCGTCCTTCTATCAAGAGTTACCCCGACCCTGAATGAGTTAAAAATTCGTCTAAAATTTCCTGGTCGGAGATTCGTTCTTCAACTTATGACACAAGATCAGGAGAACGCGCAACTATCCAACCAACTGTAAGGCTAAAGTGAGAAAACTCGAATGCCAGATTTTTGATTGATTGGTAAATTGGCATGTAAGAAAGATATCTTGACGTTTCCTGTAATAAATAATTTATTTCTACAAGCAACTAAACGTCAAAAGCTCCTTCTCAAGAGTGTCCAACGTGAAACTTAAGAGTTATTGCGAGTTAGCTTCTGGGTTGAGCATCTACGATATCTCAATACACACATGTAATGATGGTAAGTATGCGTATAGTAGCGGAAGTGATAGAGAGAGACGCTCGTGAGAGGAGTGGTGAGGAGCGTGATCTGATGTATGCAATATTGATGAAGTCGTGACCCTACATCCACATGAACAGAGTGCGTGTAGTTCCCTCTGGAATATATAGTTTAAGAAAGTCAATCAAATACAGTCGTTATTTCCTTAATGTAAAAACTGAGCTGATACCTTATTTTTAAACCAACGAATTGGTTAGATTTATTTGGGTAGGGCAAGTATCTCCTACACTAATTACTCGTGCACTAAAGTTAATGTGATAGATATGTATCGTTGATTTTGGTGGGAACTGTTTGGCTCTTTGATATTTTTGGTTCTTTAATCAATGAACGTACTAAAGGGGTTTTGGCTCCATTGGATTTTAATTTTTTTTATTTCTTTTGTGGCATGGATTAATTGCAACTGGATTTACTTTCATCGTACAATTACATTTGCTGTAGTTATTACTAACTGCCAAACATATAGACGTATTAAAATACGTTTTGCCTCATTTTGCTTTAAAGCAGCTGCTTTAGACACATGTATTGTCAAACTAAAGTTGAATTTTTATTCCCAGGGAAATAAAGGTTTGTTTTGATAATCTTGTAATTTCTCCATTGGAAGAAAATAGCAGATTTCTTCACTAGACCCTAAAGTGTCACTTTTGGACACGAGATCAAGTTAACGCATCATGAAAACAGTTATTGTTCATCACTCAGTCCTATAGCGCCTTTCAATTCTTCTCAAAACTCATCTCGCATCAAAAAGCTTCACTTTAGGACTTAGTGGTGAAAACATACTGCTTTGTTTCTAAAACAAAAACATTGAGGATAAACATTAGAAGCGTGTCAATAAGATGTTCACTAAGCACTACTCGCTTCTCGTCGCTGTACTCGCTATTCGCTACTCGCTACTCATTTCGCACTGCTACTGCGCTGCTACTTCTCGCTGCTCTGCTTCACTCGCTATTCGCTATTCCTCGCTCCACTCATTCATGCTATTCTTTCTGCTCACTCGTTATTCATTCACTCGCTTCGCTTCGCTACTCGCCTGCTCCTCGCTACTCCGCTCGCTGCGCTACTCGCTACTTCGCTGCTCGCTACTCGCTACTGCTACACGTTACTTTCACTGTTAACCTCCTGAGTTCAGCGATCAATTAGCCGTTACTGACCTCTGCACAGCCACAGTCACAGTACGTTACCGTGCATTCCTACACTATTATACAATGGAAGTGCTTGCAAACACTGTACAAGTCATTAAAGCGATAATCACGCCTTGCACAGTCGGACGGGGCTATCTGCTCGTATCTTTACTCAGAATAATGAACAGTCCGAAAATAGCACTCACTATTCCTTTTGTTTCTTTATTTCGATAACCCTTCTTTATCGTAACCTCTCGTATCAGTGCGAGGAAAGAGCAGCTGAAGGGGCTTAGTTCTTTATTAGAACTATTTAAGGCTTTATAGAACTTTGGCCAAATAAAAACATGTTTGCTGGCTTAAAAGGTTGAAAGTGCATAAATCTACTCAACACCGTAAGATGCTCAACTTGTTATTATTTTACAAGTGTGGGACTAAGAGTTTTTTAAACGGCCTAAAGTGAATAAATTAACATTTTGAAAACTTAATTTAAAGCCAACGCCGTTTTTAGAACAAGTGGATTTGAGCTTATGTGGGCCTTTGTATTTTGAAACAACGTAAGAAAAAGGAATATCTTCAATTTTGTGTTACTGTACTACCAAGTTTAACGTTGGGGGGGGAGGAATCAAGGCTTTTTGGTGGTGGGTGCTGGTCAGCTTGCGCTGATTACTTTGAGGCTAGCTGTTTTCCTAATGTTTGGTGTCATGTTTTAGGTTACTTTTCATCTGAAGACGGGGTCCGTTGCCAGATCCCGAAACGTCTTGTATTTCTTATACACTGAAAAACGATGGAAAACGTCCGTAACATTATTTTAACCTCAGAAGCTAAAGGCTATTTATTGAACTTACTTTCTTCTAAAAGCTGAAATGAGTAGTTTACACACGATGTTGGTCCATAGGCACCTCCGACATAATGATTGTTCTGTGAGTCCGATTGTCGCAACTTAGTGGATTTAACATAATCTCGTACCTTGGCGCCGCCATTGCACAACCTGTCCACTCTCATCCTCGACTCCTCACACCGACAACTTTGTGTTAATCAAATGCTAACTTACACAATTCTGAGGGACATTCTTGATAAGTTTAAGGTTAAAACTACTCCCTAAATTCTACACTTAATTTTGTGATAAGATCTTTCGAAGAAAAGGACGGTTAGCGAACTTTATGACCGCGTCGGTGAAATTTAGTAAGAAACCGTGTTTATTAAAGTTATCGAAAATGTCACAATACATTTTTGCCAACTTGTTTCGTCGTGGGTATCTTCATGTTTCGTTTAAACGTTTTTAGCGAATTTCCTTTGAAAAATGAGATATTCATGCCGCATGGTTAAACCCAGACCCGGGACCATAAATTGTGCACCAATCCTGACCCCCAGAACACGTTTAGAGCATTTCTTTTCAAAATATGTATTTTCTTCAAGTCACATTTTATGTCGGATTTTCATGAAATTTGGTACAAATGTTCCTTTTGTAAATACCTCGGTCAAGTTTGTTAGCCAGCAAATTCAGACTACCGGAAATACCCTTTTGTAGGGGTATCAAAAAGGGGTTCAATGATCTAAAATCAGTAAATTTCATCTGATTGTTGTTAAATTTCAAAATAAATATGTATTTTGATAGTATCCATCCATATTACAAAAATTATGAAAATCCATCGAACGTTTCAGAGACTTAAATACGTCCCTGATAAGAAGGCATCAACATTGCTTCTGTATTGTACGATTATTCAGTAGCAAACTATACAAAATCAGTTTAAAGAAGTTTTCATCAAAGATCAAAGAAGGTTTCATAGATGTAGGTTTTGTCGGAGAGGGTCAGGAGATGCGGGATGCGGTCAGCTTCCTTCTACTTTCTCCAAGAGGCCGTCTCAACTTGACAAATTGGCGCTCGATAATCCAAGAGATTAATGAGGGGCTCATTGTTTGAGTTCAGGCAGTGAAAGGTCAAACGACTTCTGTATACATTGTTTAAGTGCCAATCTAATTCTATAGATTCAAGGATTGAATAATCTTTTAGACTTTAGATTAGTAGAAATGAATGACATTTGACATTTCATACCGGAGACTAGCACTGACACTCCAATGAAATGTGAATGATATATACTCATTATATCGTTTTAGTAGTCTAAGAGGTCACAACCCTCCATTTATCCCATATAAACTTTTGATCCTAATAAGACTTAGTGTGTCTAATGCATGTGGTTTTGTTTTCTATGCTAGTTTTTTAAGTTTTAGTATTTTTACTTTAACAGCTACATGTTGTTTGGTTGTGTTTGACTGTCAGCTTATGCTGATTACTTTAGACTAGCTCATTTTCTAATGTTCGGTGTAATGTTTTAGGTGACTTTTCACCTGAAGACGGGATCAGATAGCCGATCCCAAAACGTCGTGATCATCTTGCTCACTAACGATGGAAAATTTCCGCAATAATAGTTCAAACTCTGAAAACTATCTTTAGTAAACAACTTTGGGAAGAGGGAGCGTAGGGAGCAGGAAAGATGGATGTGGATAGGCAAGGCGGATCTGAGTTAAGGACTCCAGGCCGCCGCTATTCCACATCCGCTATACTGTACTCTCAAATGTTCTCTACTCAAGAGGAATCACCGCTGATCTACAGAAGCGACTCCTTTGTTCTCAGATTGATGAGCGGTCAGTGAAAGCTCTCGAACTGTGAATCACATAAACATGTTGCGTAATCCACCTGCACCTCCACCCAGCTTCATTGACGTAGTAAGTTAAAATGGCAAATTGATATTGGTACTGTTGTGAAACAAGAGGTTGTTTCCGTAGTCATCACGCCCATGTTTGCTTCTTACCTGCTGTTAAACATTAGTACGATTTAGGTATTGCCGTTAGAAAACCTTCTGACTGCCAAATAGCAGGTTTTCCAACATTAAGACTTAAAGGCAAATACTTAGCAGTACCAATCTTCCATATTAAAAGTGGAGTCAAGGCTACCTAAGAATTCTTTGCTGAGATCTCGACAAAGTTTTACTGGCTGCTTTGATGAGGGCTGATACAACGATTCGACTTAATCACCGTTATTTATCGGCTCACATAACTCAAACTTTGTTACGTTATAAAATATATTAAAATTTTGAGTTAACAGTCGGAAATACTAATTGTTATTTGTATTGTGAGCTTTTGCTGTAATACTGCTGATGATTGCGATACAATGCATATTATTTATACAAACCAATTTATTGTTTGATGTTTTACTTTTGAAATGTCCCAATACAAGAAAGAATACGAGTAGACTACATCTCTGCGTTTATTTTTACTCAGAGTTCTCATAAGAAATACCAAAGTTCAGTGTTCTTCGGATAGGTTAGCATACCTTGTCAGTATACAACAATGACAATATCAAGTAAATAATTAGTCTTATATACAGGGTGAGTTTAAATGATTTCCCCCACCTTAACTTTTGAAAAGGAAATACTTTTAAAACCCTTTGGGCAATGTTCTTTAAGAAATTCTGAAGTTTGTCTTGACGTAATTTGCATAACCCACCCCCACTAAAAATACAGGAGGGAGGGTCCTTAAATTCTTTAAATACAAACCCCTCTTGTGGCACCTTAAAAGGGAATTTTAACATAAATTCAACGACGCAAAAAGAATTTGTATCTAGATTCGTTGGTTTTGGTTAAACCAATTTAAAGATTACACAAAATGAGGTTTAAAATGGCACATTTCAGAGATAGTTTATTTTGAATGACAAAACTCTCTTCAAAATACTCTATGGAATTATTATGTTATAGAATTGTGACGTTTCCCTCAGAATTTTTGTGAAGAACGTTTTGTCATTCAAAATCAATTGTATGTCAAAAACGAGTACGTCAAAACAAACTTCAGAATTGTATAAATCATTCCTCAAAGGGTTTTAAAAAGTATTTCCTTTTTCAAAAGTTATGGGGGGCATTTGACACTTACCTTGTATATGTGTGACAATATGGTATATGACTTTGTGTTTAGGAAAAAGTGCAAATAATAGGAGCCTTCGGAATATTTTTGGAATATAGTATAGTCTTATAACAAATTAGACCCTCACGGTTTTTTGTGTCTAGCTTAGTTGACCAAAAGTCTTATGTTAAATTTTTGTGACAATTTATTTTAACATATTTAAGTTTTAGTGTATTGAAAAGATTTTGATAAATAACTTTTATAAAACATCAAATAAGTCTTAAAATTACGAAAACGGTGACGAAAGAAATGCAACATAACTCTTTCACAGCAACCAGGGAAAGGCAAGACATTGGGCGCTAATCCTTTTAAATATATGTAAGTTGTAATCGACTGTGGCTACTATATCTCCGCCCACACCTGGCTCAATTAAGAGAGGCAGATTTCGGCAGTGTTCGGCTACACCTCAACCAGTGTAGGAGTGCTACACACACTAATGGGGTGATTGCCTACCTACTATCAATGTTTCCACTCACTGCTTAATTGAGATAATGAATTTGTCAAATAAACGCCAAATTGAAACCGGTTCTGCTGGTTTCTGCGTTGACTGATGTATTCGTCAATAATCATATCTCAGAGAGGACCATTACCAGCCAATGTTTGTCGAGAAAGCCACTTATTATGATGAGATTATTATGATAATGGTTAATTTTTCATGTATTTTCTAATACTTGTGCGGTGGCGAGATTTCTCTCTCTATTTATTAGAGTGAATAAACCACTCTTAAATGTTGCGATAGATTGTCCATGAGAATTGCATGTGCTTACTTGATCATGGTTGATCATGCTTGATCACCCTTGACGACTGCTTAGCTATGCAGCATTTTGAAACGTTTTAGTTTTTGTTAAAATGAAACTCAACTCCCTTTATTTTTCACTTGAAAATGAAGTAATAATACAGGAAGTGTATACAAAACGCAACTTAAACACTGTCTTCTTAAACACCTTCCTCGGTTATAAGAAAGGAAAACATGCTGCCTTAGTAGTAATTCTCCTCAGCTGTGATCTTTCTGATCTTTGTGATCAGCTGTGATTCTTTGTGATCTTTCGTGGACCTTGGACTATGTTTCTCACACATTCCTACTGGCCAAACTCAAAAGATTCGCCTGGACGATGATTGATACACTAGATGGTGTTCAAATCCTACTTGTCAACAGACAGCAGATTGTTGATTGGGATGGTGGTAAATCTGGCTCTCTATTGATCAGGCATGGCGTGTCTCAGGGGTCTATGTTGGGCCTTTTGTTTTTTTATTTTAGCAAAAATTATTTATTCTATGCGCTTGAAAGGAAAGGTATTATGTTCCTTGTTGGAGTATTCAATTACATTCGCTTCTTAAGTTAGGAAGTTACAAGTGTATTAAATGTCATTACGAACTTCTATTTTTATTTCATTTCTCCTGTTTTTTATCGGTGAAAGTGAAAATATTTACATTACTTCAGAAATTGCTCGGCAACATTGTCACTGACCGCCGGCACCCACACGGGGCTGTGCGTGCGGGGGTGTCCTGGCTCAGGATCCTGCTCCTTCGTCATGTCCTGGCAGCTAATTAACTGCAATACCATACAGTACACGGTGCAGACCGCAGGGAGGTAGAAAGTAGACAGTAGACACATAGTTGGGGCACTTTCAATTGTCTCACCCACCTCAGGTTATGTACGGAGTAAAGAGAAAGAAGTAGAATCTTTAGATTTGGTGATTTTGGTATTATTATACGTTTGACAGGTGGTGTTATAATTATATAATCGGCTTGTAGTATTGGGTTGATTTCACCTTCAAACAACGTATCTTTATATAGTTCGTACCCTTTCAAAGATGTTTCTCTACCTTTAGGACCAGCCAAGTTTCTTTTCGATCTGTGTGGACTAGTATCAACACAATTACAGTGGGTTAATACGACTGTCCAAGAAGATTGTTGTATTTTACGTAATTTGAAATGAAATATTTAACTTCCAAAAGCAACTGTAGACTTGGAACGGTCAGCAATCTTAATCAGATGACACAATAAAAGTACTGTTGTACAAATTTATTAGTATCTCGCCAATTTTCTCAGTGAGAACATATTTTCAAAGGTGCATGGCTAACAAATAAATTTGTCTTATAATAAATTGTACAGATTTGAGATTTCTTCGGTGTATCATGGCAACAAATCTGCATTTCGTAATAACTCACAGCTGAAATTGGAAATTGGAATCTCGTTGAATAGAGGAATTTCATAGAGTGTCAACTAGGCCGTAATACGAGTATATTAAGAAAAGTTCAAAATGCAACAAAGGGAAGGAATAATTTAAATTAAAGAAGCGTTCTTATTGCCATACATAATATAGACTGTAGCTCTTCCCCTTGATATCAAATAGTTTTCATTGGGTATATTGTTTCAAAAATAGGCTACAACCCACATTAGATTAGTTCAAAATGAATTTTATTGCGCTTTTGTCACAACAATTCAAAGTAACTGTTGTGTCATTTTGTACCAATTTTTAAATACACGAACAATTGGTTTGAGATCCACCAAAAACATAAACGAAACTTGTAATTTTGAACTAATTTTACACACTTAGTGGAGAGTTACAGTTTGTTACACTTTTTATCATACTCATGACTTTGGCTTTGAAACTTCATGAATAGAAAAGTACAACAACAACAAATGTTCAGTGGCCATAAATATCATATCAGAAGTTTTGCCAAAGAGCAAACCAGGTCAAGGAGAAGAAGAAAGAACATACTCGCGATTTCTCCATGATTACGACGCTATAAATAGATTTTGAGAGCAAATAAAACTACACTACAAGTTGTAAACCAGTGCCCAGTATTCAGATGGATTCTATTGTGTTTCATGAGACACCTACGAACTCCTTAGTGCTCGAGAACTACGCCCTTGCCAATCGTGTACGTTAGCCTATTAACGACAGATACTCTCTGTGCATAGAGTATACAAGTGATGGCTTCATTTGCATAGAGAACTGCAACTGGAGACATTTCAACTTCAGGTGAATGGAAATCTAGGCGAACTTTTCTGTGAGGGTTAAACAGGGCGGTCACATTGCAAGTTATTGAAGACAGCTGATATGGTGCAGTTTAAAATGTAAATCTTGAAGTATTTAATCTTTGATTTTAATCCACACAACGTTTCATAGCTTGGCTAAAAACTACCGAGCGACGCGAGATTCGACTGTCATTCCACATGTTACCTTTTATTCTAACACAGTACCAATTCTTTAATATGAATATAATGAAACTTTTCTATAATAGATGTGAACTTTCCTTTTTTCGAACGGAACTAAATTTAAAACAGCCCTCGTATACCGCCGCAAAACGAGAGGTGTACAGAACTCCTAGTAGTAAACCGGATAGTAGCTACTTGGATAAGATAAGATCTGCGTGGTTAGCAGAGTACACTTCCGACTGTTGTTCTCAGCTGATCTGCGGTGGTTTCATGCGCTAACAGCTGACTGATTCACTTTCATCCACAGATTCAATCTGTTCACTTAACAACGACCGGCTGTTATTGAAGCAATAATATGAGCTCTAGACCACTCAGATGAAGGTAACTAGTAACCATTAGAGGAGTAAGTGTTTATGAGATAACTCTGCGTTCAAATTGAGCAGTTAAATAAACTTTTGTACATGATGTTTTATTGTTTATTCCTGTATGTGATATGTATTAGGTTTGTGGTAGTGTGCGTGCTTCACACCAAATTGACCCGGGTTCGATTTCCGGCTGCAGTGATAACTTTTCACGATGGCCACTCCCCGTGGTTCGGAAGTCACGTTAAGCCATCGGTCCATTCCATTGGTCGTTGGGCTATTAATTAATGAACCAATCTGGGGAACAGTCGGGCCTAGTTTTCAACAGGACTGCACCTCATCATCCGTCAAAAACACTCAACACACCATCATCCCATATTCACCTTAAAATACCCTTTAAGAGAGGTCGGTGTCTCAAAGGAAAGTATCACGCAATTGACAAAACAATAGGTTATAAAAGTATATTTACATATTAAATTGGACCTCTTTTAATGGTAAAACGTACGAATATATAGCATCGCTAAAGTAGTTATTAACGCAACAGTAGTTACATTATTATACTCGTATTGTTATATTTACAAAGTTTTCAATGAAATGCTTGATTTATTTAGGATTGTATTAATTAAACGGTGCTTGAAATCTATCTTTGGGGTTCTATCTAGGTATTCAAATTGACTATGTAGTGTTCAAATTGTAACACTTCAGTCAGTTTTTATTTGTACAACACAGGATTTTTCAATATAAGCACTTAAATATGCTTTTTTAACAAGCTCAACGAAGTTAAATAATCGATAAGTTAAACAATTTTAACTAAATTAGAAAGCCCAATCCTTCTGAAGGATGTGATAGATTTGTCGGTGTACAGATTACCTAATACTCTAATGTAAAATACGCACTGTCACAATGTGAAACACAAAACCGCGAATGTATCGAATAACAGATCTAGATAACTTGGGATTCCAGAAGCCTCTTTATCTGAACCACAGGATTCGCACCATTACTCTTCGGGATCTCAGGATGTGTGTTGCCAAAGAGGAGAAAGGAAGAGAGAAAAGAAACATGATATAAGAAATCGACAGTGAGTCAAACCATACATTGATTTTGAAAGAGGTTGACTTCGATTCAAATGAAAATGTGAATGTCTATCTCAATTCAGTGACAACTACAAAATCGTACCTATGAGCAGAATAACTCCTGAGCCCTTTCTACCACTAACCCTCAGCCAAATATATAAAAAACAACTATAACTACAAACTAAATATAAATAACAAACAAACAAAGTGTCACATAAAGAACTTTTAAATAAAAAAAGCTAAAGAAGAATAACAAAATGTTTAAAAACTAAAAAATTAAACAAAAAAGAGAAAAGATTTTATTATACTGTATGCACAGGTTTGAAGTATTCTTAAAGAGATCACTCGTCAAGATCCTGCATAAGTTAATTTTTAATTGTCTTCTCAAACATATCTAAAGTATCTGAAGTATCTGCGTTGTTCTGCTATCTGAAGTACTCCGATCACAGTCAAACAACGCATCACTGATAGTTGCCCCATCAAGAGGCCAGGAGGTGTCAAGAGTGGATGTAGTTAACCATGGCTCAATCACATCACAAGACGCAACCGACAGACAGGTTTAGATCCTACATTGCATGTTGAGCAATGGAGGTAGTTAACCTATAGAACTTGAGTAGTTAACTTAGGAAGCTAGGAGTTATGTTGGGTAGGGTTACGGTGTGTGAGGTTTTTTGAGGAGTAGGCGCGAGAAATTGGGAGAACCAAAAACTTAACTTGGGCACATCAAAAGAATACAAGCGGATAGGCTTGATGGACCTTGCTAGAAACCCCTTATGATAGTTTTAGCTGTTTGACTTTTATTGGAAAGTAAAGATTCTGAAAAAATTTTCCATAAGGGAAACAAGAGTTTCAAATTCAAAGGCTCTGTAGTTTTCAGTTTGAAAACTGTTACAACATAACCTATAGAGCGAGAATTTTACGACGTTTTGGAACCTGCGGTCGTCAGGGGAAAAGGAACCAAAAACAAAACTAACTGATGAACTATAAAATGAGCTAGCCTTAAGTTATCAGCAAAAGCTGAACAGTCACTTACAAACAATCAACATATTACTGTAATTGTGAAAATAACTCAGCATTACGTGATTTAAATAAAATTTACTGTTTATTACGCTTAAAGTAGTAAGTGAAGTATTATTATATTTCATTGAAACAACGTAGCTGTTTAAATTAAAACAAAAATAAAATAAGAGCTTAAAACTAGCCTACAGATACAACTTTTACACAAACAGTTTAAAGCAAGTCTGCAAAGCCAGAGCACTATAATTTATTGAAATTCTTGATTAGAAATGTACTTAGTTTTTACCAACGAGTTTAAGACTTCAGTTATGTGATAAACTTCCTGTTGAAGCCGGTAGAATTCTATACAATAAACTTCCTGACAACATTAAAAGTTATTTTTCAAACCAATTCAAATCTAAACTCGAACTAACCAATTCAAATACAAATAAATTATCTTGCTCAAAATTCGTTTTATACAATTAGAGCGTTTATAGATAGGTAAAGTTCCATAATCCAATTTTTTAATCAGGCTAAAGTCTTACTTGTGGTTCTTAGTATACTGTCAAAAAAACAATATTTGTTGTAAAAATTGACATTCAACGAATTGTGATTGTTAAGAGAGTAAAATAAACATGATTTGAAATAACTATTATTATGACAAAACACACAAATTAACAACGAATACTGTTAGGAAACGTCCTTCCAGCCTTACGTCAAAACATTAGCTCAGAGACTTCTAGTATTTGAAAAATATTTCGACTCACGCGGGAAATTATATACTTTTGAAATCAACTGAATAAGTGAATGAATAAACTAAGAAAGTGTATTTCTCAAAATACTTACTTTGTTTGTACAGGTTTACAAAGAGAAATTGACTGACCACGATGACTAGTGGTGTGGTAAGTTCCAGCTACAAAAAACACTTGAAATAACACTGAATAACACTGTCCGTTTTACTGCAAGGATAGTTGAACTTAGCCCAATACAATCCGTACATTAATAAATATTGCTTATACATGAACGTAAAAAAAACAAAACGTTTAATGAAGGCAGAAGGTGCTCAATATTGGAAATTGTAATAAAAAATAATTTTAGATATCAAAACTAATGTTGTAACTTTGATTTCGGACATAAAAGTTACAGTGTTGGTTTTGATATTTAAAATTGAATAATTTCTGATTTTTAGTTTTAAATATTTATAAACTCTGCGATACTGTAAAATGAATTTTGACCAAGGTAGTTTAAAGATTTTTTAAATTTTGTTGTAGAGCAATTTTAACGTTGTCGGAAGTTTATTATACAATCTTCTACCGGCTTCAATGGGAAGTTTGCCGTACAATGATGCCTATGGTAGTTTGGTGGGATCAAATTTTGATTTCTTGTGTTGTATTGATTCATGTTCTCGGCAACACAAGAAACAACAATACGAAAAACTACAGTACAAAAAACCAGTCCTTGAAGTCAGGGGTACACTTAGCCTTAAAAAACAGCAACGTTTCCAAAATGTATAGAGAAGTTAGAGGTGAAATGGATAAGGATTTAAAATGTTCCCTGCAGAAATCTGTACATTTTAGCAATTATTTTAATTGCTCTTTTTTGTAGAATAAAAATCCTTTGCACTTTTGACTTAGAGAAATTTTCCCCTTAAGCATAATCCGTAAGATGAATGAAGAATAATCTATAAAATATAATAATAATATATAAAACACGCATTCCTCTCGCCTCATGGACATGGACTCTACTTGCGTACACCGGTGTACGTGTACGCGAGTGAAGGTATGTGGTTTATCTACCGAGACCGAGACTGAAGACAACCGTGGCCTGTGATCTATGACTCGGAGCTCTCAATCCTTTAGTCACGACCAACAGTTGGTAGCGGCTACTGAACTGAATACTCCTTCTTACAAGGCGAGGGCGCCTGTAGGATTCTAGGATATACTCTAGTAGTAGCGGCTACTGCACTGCCTCTGTCAGAGAACCCCTTCTTGCACTGTGGTTGTAGTTGGGAGGGCGAGGGCGCCTGTAGGTAGGGCGCCTCTGTCAGAGAACCCCCTGCTGGGGGCAGTCTGGCACCTTAGAGAAAGGCTACAATTCTCCCAATATCGATGTCCACTGAAATTTTGAAAAGTTAGCCCCTTCCCCGCAGTTACATGTTTCCCCGCAGTCACCACTTACAATTTGTAGTGTGACTGTATGCTGAAGCTAGGTAAAGGTCGAGGTTGAGTGGTAGAGAGGACTTTGTAGTCCTAACTTAGCCTAGTTAAATAAGACAAACTTTACCTTTGCTTCACGCTAATCCAACAAATGTACTTTTGACCACGTTGTTTAAAATAGGCCTCGAGTTTTGAAATAAGATCGTATGATCGAGTTTCTGGTTTTCTCTGCAATAGTCCGTTTTCAGATAATTAAGCTACGGTTTCCTACAAAAGCGATGACCGACAAACTAGCAAACTAGCACCTGAATGTATAGAAATTTAAATAGGCTATCTAGTAGTAAGCTAGTTATAAGAGGATGATCAAAAATGTAGTAATTAAAGGAATTGAGAGGGATATGAGCACTAATATTGGAACATATATTAAATTTAAAACTTCATAGAGCGACGCTTTCGAAAGATCTTGTCGACCTAATAAAAATAATATTGGCTATATGAAGTTTTAATTTAATATATTATAGTAAAGCCGTTGTTAAATTTATTATTATATACTCAAAGGAATAAATTGTTTTTAATTTCACGACAAAGTTATTGTTAACATATGTATGACTTAGCTAATGCACGTAAACTGTTAATCTGATTTAATAAAGAGTTTGATATAAAGAATTTATAGAAACAAAATTAGTGGGTACATTTTTACAAAGAGGGACCATAACCCTCCCGCTTATGCTGACCTCCCACCTGTGCACTTAACTACGCCTACTGTTCTGATTCCTGAGGCGATAATTAACCAGTAGACAGTAGTCAGAACTGAGCAGTCAGCTCCCTGACCCACAAACTCACACTGGCTTATCACCACGTGACCCCGCGCACCCCCTCCCACCATCCCCCGCACGTGCCGTATCACTGGTAAACACAACACATGCCTTGACACAGTTCAATATCAGAAACCCACCAACAACTAGAGCAATTCTTAAGACATATTGCTTATGCCCTTTTTAATTGATTTTATAGGAAATTACTATCACGCTAATTTATCTGGACATCATAGGAGCGAGGGTAGGTTTCTCAACCAACAACATCTGGGGTTTACTAGGTCTTTCTTGCAAGAGCAATTTCTTCAAGCTATTTCATTTCCATATATCCTCAATATACAGCTGGTGATTTGAAGGAGTCCAAAAAATGCTTGTAAAGTACAGTGTAGAGTTTCTGCTAGTCTAAGGGAAAGGTGCACTCAGCTGTACTGATGTAAAACATAATTCCATACACCAATACTTTATTCTTTACTTCCTCTCAGAGGGTATTTTAAGTTGAATGTGATGAAGGGTGTTTTGACGCATGGTGAGATGTAGTCTTGTTACAAACTAGGTCCGACTGTTTGTGAATTTATAGCCCAACAACCAATAAGAAACGGACCAACGGCTTAACGTGACTTCTGAATGAACTCACCTTGATACAGTTGATTAAAGAATCACCTCCAAACAAACATTTCACATGAGTAAAACCTCAATAGAAGATTGAATCATCCACCCACACATGAATGATCACGTGATGATTCCCACAGGGGCTAGATCAGATCAAGATGCATCAATGGTAAGTAGATCACGTTCTGTGCTGTGTTGTGTAGGTGGTTCTACACGTACCATCAGCTGATGTGGTAAGAGAACGGTAAGACAAAGAACAGACCCGAGGTGGGAAAGGGATGACCCAGCAACCAAGTTAGCCTCTACACCTCATACCAAACTTAGTTGGGCACCACACAGTGATTGGTGAAAGGAGCAAGAAACACACGTATTGAAGATGCCTTGAGAACACAGTTTCTTGTGATTGTCTGATGACACTGATTGGTGTTTGATGATTATCTACAGCTGTGTGAGTGACAAGCGAGCTTGGAAGGAGGTCTAGGAGGAAGAATGCTGGTGAAGGTCCGTGTGTGCAGAACTGACATAACTCGACCTTGTCTGGCCTGTGACCCTTCGCATCATATCACATCCTCTGTCTGGTATTCATGTTTGTGGTCTATTGGCGAGGTACTTGCAAGAAAATTGAATTAGATATTGGTTCATCCAAGGTTAGTGGGATAGGTTGTGGAATAAAACAGAAAATACTTTGCCTGCTGTATAGCCTAACATTTCCCAAAGGCAGATTGTATGGTGTAAAGGCCTCTTCACACCAAAAATAGCGTACATCCACAAATGTATTTGTAGTCATTGGCACAAATAGTGCATAGACTCAACAAAGAAACATTATTTAAATCATCACAGCATACATAGCCCGGCGTTTTGTGGACTTGATTGGCTTGAATATTTTGTACACCTTTATATTATGGTAATCACTTTGTTACATAAATCGCATGTAATAGAGGTTTAAAAGGGCTCTTAAACACGTATAAATTGTGTCATGTTTAAACATATTTTCCAATGTAGCTCAATCTGTTGCTTTACCAAGAAACCTAATTTAAAACCAACAAAACTGAAGGTCTAGGTTTTAAAATAGCACCTACAAATTAAACTTTACTATACTAAAGATTGCCTTTCCAAAAATATACAAGACGTTACAAAAAAGATGAAACATACTATATTTCCCAATGTGCTCGACAAAACTATGTAAAAACTAGTAGTTAACAAAAAAAAAGATAAACAACAATTTTAAGTCAAAGTATTCGCATAATATGTTTAACACTAAGAAAATTGGAGTCCTGACAATCCACCTTGGTGTTATCAATTTCATCAATCTTCAAATATCTTACCCAGTTTAATCACATCAACAGCAGCATGTAGCTGCGTGTTGGCCTGTTGTTAAATTGAACAACAACATTCCAGGAGCTGATGTGTAGCATTGAACCGCAAGGAAGAGAATTACGGGATCCACTCCGACCTCCTCCAACTGACACATGAGGTCAACACTTTTCCATCTGAACATCGAAACCGAGAAGGTCGCCTCATAGACTGAAGGCAAACCAGAGCAAATCCTGAACGGTTCAACAATACAATCGCGAGATACACACCGAGCTAAATCGATTGTGAATTGAAAAATTTGGAGTATTGTGAATCGTTTTGTTAGCGGTTACACATGGACGTAACAAAATTGATTCGTGGTCTGTTATAAAATGTGAACAGGTGGTACGTACTTGATTCCTGTTTAGTAATATTCAATTACTTTTGATTATCTAGTCAAATACTACTAAACAAATCCCTTAAAAACTTGTATGTGTGGCTGATCAAACCAATGTTTGTGAACGACCTTTTCCAAACATTTTAAAAGCTACCTTCCTTCATATTTTAGTTTACGATCATAAAGACATAATGTATGAAATAAGTCTATTTACAATCTTCTTACATATTAAAAGTTGTTTTCGTTCTAGAATTAATATACTATAATTAACATGTAAATTTAAACCATTACATTGTTCCAGAAATGGTTTCCAAGGCGTGAATTATTTACATATTTTAAAGTTCGGTTAGTATTGGTAGTATCTTAAAGCCCATAAGATATATAGTTAAAATAGTTCTATTTACAATACAATCAACTTCTTTACAATAGATCAATTTTGAGGCATAATTTCGAATATTGGATTGTTATAGAAAGAAGTTTTAAGTAAATTAAACCAATATTTAAAATTGTACTACATGAGGCCTTTCGATCAGAGGTTTAATTGACTTAAAAATTTTTTCAATAAATCAATAATTCCGATCAAGCAAAACTATTGATTCAGCTGATATCCTTGCCACATGTAATCATTAAACTGATCTCATTCTTCTCGGCAATAAGATCATCAAAACAGTACAACTTTAGCTCGTCCATACATGTGCCTAAAGCAGCTGTTTTGAGAGCAAAATGACGACAAAGCATTAAAATGTATGTATCGAACAACTCTCTGTGAAGAACCTGTACATGTTGATTCAGCTGTTTGCCCAGCTGAGGAGCATAGTGGTAGCTCAGTGACCTTCTAAGTACAGATTAGCTCTCCTGCAGTATCGAGGTCATAGGTCATGTATCGGTACAGGCTAGAGCCTAGCCATGTAATTGCTATCACCGCTAAACCTTAGCTTTGGGAAGGTCACCATCAATGACATCTGCAAAGGTCAGCTTCATGATGAGAGGCATCGGTTGCCCCATCACATTTAACTGTTTTGATTTAACTGGACATTCTTCTCTTGTATTGGTATTTTATACCGTGAAGAACATGTTTGACTTATCACGACATTGGAGGGCTTTGAAGTTCAAACTAGTGTGATAGTTACTTGATCCATGGACTTGAATACACATTAATTAATTAACATGTTACAATTATGTGTAGAACTATTATTGTGAACATTCTCGTATTAATGATATGAACAAACCAAGGCGGTTTCCATAACAAAATCCACCATGCTAGTGTTTTAGAACTTCTATTCGATATTGAAGCTTCTACCACAAACAATCATGCCCATGCAATCGCTCTTTAATACTTTCCAACAACAATTTTTAACAGGATCTATACTTGTTGTAACTAAATATAATTTATTAATCTAAACGTGAATTATAACAATCATATTTTATCACTGTCAGACATTTTTTTTAATTTTACACTAAAGGATAGTTCTACAATTTAAATTTAGGAAATCTTTAGATTTTATTAACTTTTAGCGGTGTACTTTTTCTACCTCAAATTTTGTACTTCAAATTAGTTACAGGTCCCTACATGTTGATTATATTATATCATAGTCTATTAACAAGATTTATTTGTATGGGGGGAAATTATTATTCTTTTACATTCTTCATTAAAATTATATTTTTATGATTTTTTTGTTTGTGTTCGTACTAACAAATCCAAACAAAGGTAAACATGGTTTTTATATTCTTACAAATAGGGGTTCAAAGTTTTACTTACAATGTAAACAATTGTTTTAAGTTTTACTTTTCGAGTAAAATTATAAGGTTGTAATAGAGTCCACAATTCGGTCCGGAATTTAAGAAAAAGAAATGCTAGCCAAACAAATCTGAATACTTTATTAATGAACTACATCAAATGTAATTATATTTTGTAGACCAAACCACTTTCTTGGGTTACACCTCACTTACATTCTATCACAATTACGTGTCAACTTGACTTCTCTGTTATCTTTCAGGCCTCCAATAAAACAATCAAAAATGTTACTTCAAACATTTATGTAACAATTTAACTTCACACCATTGGTAAATTTGCATTGACATAGTGCCCAAGATCCCCAATGGCGTCCAAGCGTCAAGATGATTCGTCATTGATCGTAATTCCTTAGACGCCTCCGATGAGTGGTTACAAGACGTGTAAGCCACCAGTTGAGATCAATGTTCACTGATCAGTGAGGGTCACGCAATGGGAAACCATGACAACCATGACCGATCTGTGGTTGATGACTCAACTGACGAGGAAGCCTGTCAGCCCAGGATCTACACCGGGCGCACCCAAGATGTGGTGTAAACAACATTTACTCACGGTTTGGGTTTCTTTCCTGTCTAAATGTTGGTGAGATTTGGGCTTTGTTTTGCTGCTGGAGGTGGTCTAACCCACAGCATCGATGTCGTACATCCCCAAACTCGTTAATCAATGTTTAAATGTAATGTTATATTTAATCTATATTTCAAACAATAATATTGCATTCAACCGTTATTTTCCAGTTGTAGAGCATTATATTTACATTTTTGTAAAATCTTTGATGTGGTTTACAAACAGTTTCGAGAGGGTGACGCTGAGGGCTGATGGTAAAAAGTTCCTGCCCCAAATTATGAAATTATGAATTAGTTTGTAAAGCACCGCCCCATGTTGATATAGTCTGGAGAGAAAGAAAGGTAAACTCTAGAATTCTTCATCTCAAGGAGGTTCTTCACTTATGAGGTTAATTGGAAGAGAGGACTAAAACAGTCCCAACTTCACCTCGTTAATAAATAAATTTTCATTTAATTTCATTTAATCTCAAATAAACTATTTTGAAGTAAACCATTTCCAACGTAGGTCTGACTTGCTGAAGCTCCTCATTTAAAGGTAGCTCCTCATAATTCATTCTGATAGCGCCAACAATATCTCTCCATCTGTCCCCGTGTTTCCCAAGTAAACTGGAAGTTCTTGGGCCCACCACATTGTCTTTAGTCTTTGAGGTGGTGTCTTTCCCTGGAGCCACCCCTTACCTTCAACATAAACTGTAGACAAATTAGTAAAATTTGGTATTGCAAGAAAATTTAAAACAAACAACTAATCCTAGATTTTCATAATTTAACAAAATGTAATGTTAATTAACATCATTGGCGAATTAGCATTGACATAGTGTCCAAGATCATCAATGGCGTGCAAGCGTCAAGTTGATTCGTCATTGAAATTGATCGTCAAACGACCAAGAGATGGTCATAATGACAGTATTGATCATTATTGCCCAAGATACGTCCAACCGTAACATGGATGATTGGTTTATTTTAAACTCTCTTAAACTCTACTCAGTTTTTCAGTTCTAATAGATATGGCTACACCTTTGTTCTTTCTCGTTGAATACTCTGTGGGATTGCGAGGTGATCTTTTAATTTACAGCTGACATCTGCCTGTGACCGCAACCGCAGATGACATGACAGCTGTTACTTAGCGATGCTGGAGCACCACAACGTAAGCGTGGGCAGCGGAGCGAGCAGAGCTGCAGAAGCGGGTGAATGTGGCTCAAGTCACTGATGATGATGATGATGATGTTTGTTGTTCAGGTGAATGATGACAACAAAACCTGCCTTAGCGTCGCGGGCTTCTAAAAGACGCTATTACGTTGTATCTGATCATGAGACCTATGATATGCCTGACTTATCCTCTAATTCCCCTGTGTTTATTTACGCATACTTGTATATTTACAAGCATTTACCAGTAGGTATATATTCAATTTCAAAGAATGCTACAGCAGATTCAGACGGCCATTTAAATGTTTATGTTTATATTCCACTGAAATCTTGGATGTGTAAGTTCTTAGACATTCCTGTGTATAACGTATCAGGACTCATGAGGTTATATCAGTATTTGTTTAACGATTTTAAGTATTTAATCAGGAGTGTGTAATATAAATATAAAATAAGCATAAAGTACTTCTCATTTATCGGTTAACTAATTACAATGTAGTTTGTTAGTTACAACACCTTTGTCAAAAAGTGGTTTCAAAAAGGTTTTTAAGTTAGAACACGTTTCTCTATAAGAATAGCGCCAGAGTGACACAATATTCAAGCATAAATAACTAGTGTACAATAAGGCAAAGATAATGTTATGATAAGTAGATTGCGCATAAATCCCACATGGTTGAGGCAGCAAATTCATAGTTCGGCAGCTCAAGCACAGATAGCGTTGCCATCTATCACCGTCTCCCCTTGGCAACACACGGTAAACTTTGTCCGATGTCGATACTTAAATGTGACCAAATCGTGCAATATTCTAGAACGAACGAACTTGCACGTGCGTCAGTGGCTCTACTTGAGACTCTTAAAAGAATTCCCACGCAGCGCTATCTGTGCTTGGTTGCCGCAACTATGTAGATTTTCCTGTCTCAGCCATTTGGCATTTATGCGCCACCACATTATCACCACATTGCTTACTTCTACATTATCATTGAATACATTACCATCAAAGGAAGAATTTTTTCTTTAGCTAAAGACTTAGTAGATCTCAAGTATTTTAATCACAAAAATTTCGTTAATAGTTTAATCAGAGGGTTGTACGAATTTCAACTTCAATTATTTAAGTAGTTTAGGAGGCATTGGGAACGAAAGTAATGGTGTCCAACTCGAAAAGAATCTAAAGCCAAAAGAGTTTTTAGAAAGGTCAACCACCCTTTCATCACTTTGTTGACAGCAACACCGAATCCCATAGTTCACACCGAAATCACACTGAGCTGCGACAGCTGCGTTATTTCTCTTTACATAAACAGAAACTGTCGCTGGCCACAATCAAGCGATTGGTTCCAGGGAAATGTGTGAGTGTTACAGTCAGGTTAGGTAGGTTAGGGAAGTGAGATGTGGAATTGAATAACACAATAACAAGAGGTCCCCTGGGTCTAGAGTCTAGAGAAAGCAGAAGAGTGAAGACAGTAGTAGGTAATGTGCTCAATGTAACCAGGCTAGTACAATGCTACAAAGAACATGTGGTTGTAACACGTTACGTGTTCAGCACGTGGTTATCGCTCATCATTTTACACGGTGAATGAACAAAAATGTCACCTGTGAATAAAAACCACTCAATACCCCACTTCAACAGCCTGCGTGAGTTTAAATTGGAAATGTTGTGAGAGAATTATTAGTTGTTGGGGATTGAGTTTAAATATAAGTATTGATCATTGGCTCAACTGTGCAACTGCATTACTTTTAGCAAGTAAAAACTCTCTACTTTAAAAACTGAGTGTAACAAATTTGGCTGCAATCCACTCTAGATAATATTTTTGGCATCATGTAAAAATTATGATACTTACAATCATCACATGAGAACAGTAATTCCTGGACTGCAAACCTATGCAAAAGTAATCAAAGATGCGCGTACAAAGTGGACTCGAGGATCCAAAGCCATTATTTATTTTTCCCGGCTGTGGATTACATTGATTATTCTTTGTTTGGACTTCCTTCTTGATGAAGGTGGAATTTCTGAGGTTGTACTATTATTATGGACGTTTTCCATACCGGTAGTTTTTAGAAAACAGGAAGAACGTTAAGTTTCAAGATCTGGAATCTAACCCGGTCTTCAGGTGAAAAGTAACCTAAAACATAACACAAAACGTTGGGAAATGAACTAGCCTAAAAGTAATCAGCGCAAGCTGACCAGTCATCCACTACTAAATTACATGAATTGTCCACTTAAACTTATAGTTGATTGCTTAGAACAAATAGCTTAGAAAACAATACAACATACACACAATTTAGAAACAAGAGAAGTTAAAAACAATTAGAGAAAACAAGCACGTCCACGGCCAGTGACAGCTGCTCACTGACTGACTACCTGGCTGGCTGAGAGCAGCGGACGACCAATCATATACGTATTTCACCCTTACCAATCATAACGTAAAGGACACAAAATACATATTCATGCACAGCCAATGGAAGGGAAATACTTAAAGGGTTTGATGAATCAATCATATGTTTGCAACAAAGGAGTTAAAAGACTAATAAGTCTTTAGAAAGTTACCTACGGGGTGAATCACGAAAACCAATCATAGGCCTAAACTGAACTTTATACACTTTTGGCAACCAATGCAGGGGTCTTACACTAGTTATTTTTTAAGTAGCCTGTTTTAAACCCTACCATGTTATGGAGTTTTTGTATTATTTCCCCTGATATTCGGGCGGAGTTCATGTTTGATAAGAGGTTGCCAGAGAGGCCTTATTTCAACTGAAGCTTAGCTGGTTAGACATTCTGCTAGTTTTTCCTTACGTGCCCTAAATTAATATTTTTTTCAATGCATTGATTAGTCAGACTGCATCGTAATTTTTTGACTCTCTTTCTGTGCACTCTTAGTCATCAAACTCTAATGACGTGTTTTTATAAAGTTCTCACCATTGACATGCTTTGCTTTGACATTGAACGTTGGTTGGGGCGCGGAGAGCCTTGAGCTTGAACGACCTTGAACCAGTTATCACGTTAAGTAACGGTTATCTACGCCAGCTGATAACCGCGATAACCGTTACTTGCAACACCACAACTCCGTGGTATAGTACGAGCATCCGTATGCGTGATTGACAGCTAGTTCACAAACAAACATTAATTATGTAAAACCAGCCCGACACGTAGTTGGAAGTGAAGATTAGTTAAAACTAGCGTATTATACCCCCGAGTTATGCTGTCCGATATACTTTTTCTCACTCGTTAAAACTTATTTCACATATTCCGGGCATTTAATTTAATGTTTTATCTTTGGTATTTTGCAAGTTGTTTTTCAAAAATATAGATGAAATAAGTTGTAACGAGTGTGAGAAAAATATATCGGGCATACTAAAAGATTATTAAATACAAGATGCAAACAACATTTAGCTCATGATAAGTACGGGCGAAGTGAGAAATCAGCGATGGCAGCCCATTCAATAAATATTGGACACTTTTAACACGAAAAATTAAAATTGCTCAAACAAATCGTATATAGCCGCACTACCCAGCAGGTATGTGGTACACTCTGCTACTTTGTACCATTAAACTCTGTAACTTCCACGTCTCCTTGTGAGTTGTGCCTCGATGTGATGTTGCCCGGTTTGTCATCAGCAAGATATGAATGCACTGTCAGCTGTGACTGACGAGGTCACCGCGGGAGGCAGCTCTGCAGAAAGTGACAACTTTATTTCTCTCAACTTCTGACCTTTACTTTGTTGTTTCGAACTTTCGCTGGTCAGTGATTACGCCACAAACAAAAATGGACGTTTAATTCTGTGCTAGCTTGATTGAGCTTTCCCTGTTTTGCTCGTAATCAACTTTCGGTCCGTTACTGTGTAAGTATGCGGTAGGGTAGATAATTGTTCCCCAGACAGGTGGACTAGAACGGATTTTCTGTCTGAATTACACGCGGCAAGGGTAATTCACTACAACCCTACGCTCTGTTTTTTTGTGACAGCTTCTAATAAGTAAAGGTTCAAACCATGTCCAGAATTTAAACTATTTTGCGGACATTTTTTACCGTTAGTGAGTAAGATGATCACGACGTTGCTGTGTTTTATGTTACTAAACCAATGTTCTGTGTAATGTTTTAGGTTACTTTTCACCTGCAGAAGGGATCAGATTGCAGATACCGAGACGTCGTGATCATCTTGCTCACTAACGATGCAAAATGTCCGCATTAATAGTTAAAATTCTGAAATTCTCCCATCGTCAACAACAAACTTAAAACAAAGAATTTCCAGAATTTCAACTACTGATGACGTTGTCTTTATGTGAACAAGCTCTTAAGAGACGGTCAGGTAGAGCCCGGGTGGTTTATTAACAGGATAGGGATTTTAACAGGGGAGGTTTTGCGAACAATGCTTTAAGTAGGTTAACGTACTAAAATTGGGAAAGTGTTTCACTGTAAGCATAGATCCTTTAATGCTGCAGCGTATAAGGGGAAAACGTAAAACTTCCTTGCCAACTAGAATATTGTTTATGAAATTTCAAGATCTATGTTTTCATGGAAAATCAAGTTTTAAACTGCCTAACAAATTATTTACAGTTTATACGCAGCAGCCGCAATAGCTCTATGGATCTATAGCCTCAACATTCTTAATAGCTATATGCGTTTAGGGGAAAAGATGCAATATTTAAGTGCATTAACCAATTTAAAACACGGTTTTGCATTTTTTGCTCTATGATATAAGCTGAGGTCAGATTAACCCACGGCCGCTCTATCCGGCAATCTCTTAAAACTTTGGTTTAAAGTAACTACTTACTAGTTTTTCTGTTCTTTTTATAAACACCGCCTGGCAAAGATTTCCCAAATTGTTACCTTTACATTCCCTTAATGCTCACATATATTATATAAGATTTGTCAATATTAATCCTCCATAATACACCATTGCTTGGTGCAAACGTAAAACATACAAGTCTCGAAAAATAGTTGGGTATTCTTCTAAACTATTAGGAATACATTGAAATAGTTGTATAACTGTACCATCAAATAATTTTTATCACTTTCCTTACAACGATGTTTCACGTGCAAAATCACATCACCCCACGTTTAATCGCCAAGGTCGAGTGATGCTATCACTGATAAGACATCACTATCACTATCAGCTGATGCTGAGGTCAGGACCAGCTGCAAGTCATGTAAGTGATTAAGCCCACATACCCCAGTCATGTGATGATTGTGACACCCTGTATACTGCAGACAATCACTGCTACAATTGTGTCAGAGGTACAAACACACACGCAGGTCAGGTCACGGTCACAATGGTCATTCATCGCTCTATTGACGTTACGGTTGATTAGTTTGAGTGAGTTTCAAGAAATGAACGTAATAGTGATAAGTTAGCTTGAGCGCGAATATTGCAAAGGCAGCTTGATGTAGTGATTAAACATGTACCGTCAGACGGTGACGTTAATCATAGTTACTAAGTTCAACCTTTCAAAGTCATGTAAATAATATAAATAAACATTGAGCAAAGGGCAAGCTCGAATTTCATTATACTCATCGTCAACCAATGTGCTCATATACTTGTTCTGATTTTTAGTGTTCAAAACAAAGTTGAAGGTTTCATGCAGTCATTTTTTTATAAATACCCGAGTTTTCGATTACTGTCGCACAACCTCTGTAGAAATCAACATGAAAGTTACAGAAAACTTTCAGTGTTTACTATTTTTAAATGCGCATTGGTTGCGCCACAGTAAGAACTAAAACTCAGGTTTATATACGGTTTGATCTGAGAGTATGTATGCTATATGTATACATCGTAGGACTACTTTATTGGATAAATAGGAAGAATCGACACACGTATTGGACGAATGTTTCTTACCGAACGTATCTATCTTACACAAAACTATGGAAAACTTAAAAACCAAGGTAAACAACATTTAAATTATTATTCCCTCAAAAAGGTATAGAAAGGAGAGCAGACTCATCGGGAAGTCTGAAGTTGAAACACATAAGAGAACACAAACTGTCAAATGTTCAGCCCTAATACAAGACGTATGAAAGTAAGCCTTTGTACAAGTATGAAAATCGTACATATTTTCCATTAGGTTGTGTGTTTTTATTTTGATTTGTAAGAATAACGTTGAAATTTAGTGATGTATTTTATTATGAAATAAATTAACCATAATACCTTAGTGTCATAAAAAAATCAAAGTTCAGAGGCTAAAGTACGAGTATTTTACGGGAGGTTATTGTTGTCACATCTAAACTACCCTTGTATATCTCTGATGGAAAACTCACCTGTAAAAACATAAACTTAACTCATAGGTTTTCGCGCCCGGTGTCAATTGAACGGTTGGCAGCCCTGCCAACAATAAGACAACAGACAACAAGTAGCTCAGTTTCAGCCGATCAGTGACTGAAGATTGTACTCCACAGCGAGACCGAAATATCTCAGGCTAGTTATGAAGTTTTGACGCGGTGTGAACCGGAAGAACTAGATTATAGTTGTAAAACATAGTTATGGCTGAACAACGTTGCGTTTTAAAATGATACTTCAATCTATTAAATCCATGGAAGATTGACCTACTTATTTATCAAACGAAAATACGAACTTATCGATACGAATGAGCGGGATTTGTGCAGGAGGAAATGTCGGGAGAAGGAGGATCATGGCGAGAAGTCACGGAGAGTTCTACAGCACATCGTGAAAGGTCCTGCGCCGGATGCGCTTCTTGTAAATCAAAATCCTGATCGTAAAGGCAAACAATAGCCCCCATCGCACGGCTCTCGACTAACGTAACGATATCGTATTTCACATGTTTATTTGCTCATCAATAATTTTCACAATGCGTAGTTACTGCTTTGTGACTTGTGTTTGTAGACGTAGTAAAACTATTGTGAGCGCTCTGTGGTTGCTTGGAATATCTTTGAATATTTATTCAGCAATTAAATTGTCATCAAACAATACAACGGAAAATAAAGCAGGTTTAACATTTAAGGTTTGTGTTGGTGATAGAGTAGAGGTGATAACATTCAGTAGGTATGCATGATTTAGAGAAGAAGGGGTTCTGGGAGCCCTATTCTCAATTCAATTGGTCTATTCGCATTGAAACTGTTTGCAAAAATTTCAAGATTCAACGCGTATTTCTCTTGCAAAAGAATGCTGCGCGTAACTTGTGAAAGTGGGCCACTTGCTCACTGCATACACCTTTTCATTGAGCTGAAAACTCCCATTGTAGTTATCTTTACATTTTTAACGTAAACTATTGTATACTAAAATAAATATTTTTACTTTGGGGCAAAATTTAATTTAAACAATTTGAAGATCAAAATGTATGATGGCTGTTACGCAATCCTTTTTATTAAGTGAAAGAATTTTTAGAATCTGAAATTAACATAAAGTTTAATAATTTATGATTTTTTGTATTATTACCGTAATAATTTGGAATCTTTGGCTTATCGTTACTTTTAAGGTCGTTGGTTTTATTTTTCGTCGTATCCTATTTCTGCAACAGATCAATGGAATAAACTGTTCTCATTCTCAAGTGGGAAAACTGTGCATTTTAACTATAGAAAGCTGTACACTTTTAGAATGAACAGACCGAAAGTTTTAACCGACTTCAAGTGCAAAGTGGTGGGCATACAACCAAAGACAATACATACACTTTTATTGTCTTTGATACAACTCTACTCTTTCGTATTTATCTGTTTACTCTTCCAAATAAAATGAAACATAACATCGGAAACCTAATATTATAAAAAGCGATATGAAACAATCTTTTTGTAGAAATAGAATTATTATGTGAGAAGATTTTAACTATATTATTTAGCGTCCAGCGCAGCCACCAATAAGCCTTTAAAGCACCTCTAGAGAAATGTTTTGGTTTACCTTTCACCTGAAGACGGGATCAGATTCCAAATTTCAAAACGTCGTGTTATTCTTATTCACCCAAAATGAAGGAAAACGTCCATAATAATATTTCAATCTCCAAAACAGACGTGTTGTATTGGTTAATAACGTATGTACAAGGTTAGCTCATGTAAGTATAAAACTAACACAAGCAACACAGACATACACTTTCTCAACATGAGTGAACCTGTTGATAACACCAGACCTATCATCACACGGGCACCCCACACAAGTAACATATGATTGAAACATTGTCGATCGGTCACACGGGGACCTTTGCTTACAACAATGGTGATGGTGAGGTGAGTGCCTTGAGGTGGATGCTTCGTCAGGAATGCCAAGTTATGTTGATGTGTTCACAGAGAGCGGGACAGTGCATAGGTCAAGGACATCTGCATCCTACATTCCCACCAGCTGATAAGGGCATCACAGCCCCGGGCGCTCACGTGACCAACAGCACACGTTTTTAATCTTTATAATGCAGCAGAGTCCACCTGTTACACATGGTTTCCAAAATGCTCGAGGTCTAATTATTTTAATGAACCTCTTTTCGAAAGCCACGAAGTGTAATTTCTCGATTACCCATCTGTTGAGGTCTTGAGGTTCATTCATATTTTGTAAATATGTTTATTAGTTGTGATATATCCTTTGGTTTGTACTTTTTACCCAATCATTCCTTAAAAAATAAAATCTTGATTTCTGCCGTTAATACGTACATTATGATTCGACGATTTTCAAAACATTTGTAATGAGTTGTGGAATTCCTACGTAATTTGTAAAAGATTAAAGAATTTGAAAATTAAAGGGCTGTTAAAGTTTTAAATAAATAGATATTTAAAACAACCTCCTTAAAAACATTTTAATGAAACAATTTGGGTGATATATTTTGGTTTCTTAGGCCATGATCACACTCAGTTTGATAATAGAGTGTGATCATGCCCATGACCAATGACACCAAAACTTGTCACCCAAATTGTTTTATAAAAATAAAATTGATTTTTCAAAGGTTTTATGAAAGGCACATGTACTCGTACTGCATTTTATAGACGTTCTCAGCTAATATTTTGAGAAAGCATGATGTCAGTATCTCTTCGTTTATATAACTTTTAAGACTACTACGAATTCTATAACGTAATACATTTTGGATGTTCAGACTTTTAGTAATTTTTAGATCCCACTCAATGTGCCTTTTTAAAACTATGTGTTGGACACACACCTTTCTCGCTATTCAGCTACTCTTCTATTAGTGATTGAAATTATGATTTGCTTACTTGACAGGAGCATTAAAAGCGTCAAGTCCATTTTTTCTAATTAAATCCTCAAAAAGAACATCAAAATATTTTTAAACATCGCCTTTAACCTCCTCAGAAAGGTTCTTTGCACTAAACCGAAGAAAGGCAGTTGGAAGTTGAGGTTCTTGTGGAGCTAGGGCGAGGAGGCATGGATATCCTTCTAATAGTCGCCGATGCCATGACGTTTAAATTTAACCATAAACACACTCTTGAGGTTATGCAACGTATTTTTTCTTAAACAACATAACCACTTCCTCCGACGGCTGCGCAAAGTTATGGTCTCCAGCTGACGGAAGCCGGCGTCACGAAGCCAGCTGACTGTCGCCCACCGCGCCTCTGATGTCCTGCGCCTGCGCCGATGATAGATCACTTGTAACTAATTTAGTTTGTAGCCGGCGCTCACACCGTGGCATCTTTATTGCTAAACTATCTGCTCTCTGCTTTCTCTATAATATGCAAGTTCAAGCGTGTGTTATTTATATCAGTTCAATGCTCACATCTGATCCGCTGCTTTCATCGAGGTGGGTGGCAGACCGGCGGCGGTGGAGGCGGCGTGGGTGTCTGGTTTTGGTGTGGACGTACTCATGTTTCTGCCAATTAGTAGTAGATAGCAACACAATATTTCTAGCAACTTTTATGTTGTTTTTTGTTGTTGTGTTTATTTAAGTAGTAATTAGACTTTTGATCACCGGAACGTCCAGTAATCTGATTGTAGGTATTAAATGTAGGTCACTTACTTAGTGAAATTACAAAGTTAGTTCAATAGAATCATGACATGTATTTACAATTGACTAAAGTTAAGTATTTACAATAATGGTTACCAAAAGTAAACTAACATCTGATAAAATAAAATAACAGAGATAGTGTTCACCACAATGTGATTTGTGTAGAAACCAAACCTTAAACTTTATATTCTAGGAAATGCAATCATTAAATGCATTACGAGTTTTTTCTCGTTCACATTTTAACACGTAGAAATGGACCTCCGTATGTAAAGTTTATGCTGCTACCCCAAACGCTGTCCATGCTTTCTACATGTTCTTCGTTCCTACATTTGGGGGTTTTGATGAAAAATCGTTGATTACTAATCATTTAGTGTAAAGTGTAAAGAGTTGTGTATTTGATGAAACAAAGTTATAAGAAAACTTACCCAAAAGTGTGTACCACAAAAACCCTTATGTTATTTTCAATGTTATACTTTTGGGTATTTTCATTTCAAATTATAATCAATAAGGTTATTTTCAAGTATGCGTCCGTTGTAATTTAGCATGCGCTTTACATGACGTATAACTTTGCGTGCTAAACAACCTACGTATTCTTTGCTTTTTTTACTTTTTGAGTAATACAATTCTTTAAAATATGCAAAATTAATATTTTTTACGCAACATTAATATATAGATATTACAGGCGAAAAGTGATCAGCTGATACAATTCGAATTAGTTTTACATAGGTACATGTTTGAAAAACATCTTCTTATTGCTGTGCTCGCCAGGAGGCAGTCATGATGGACGATGCCCTGGCCAGTGGGACGATGCAGAAAGCAGTCTACTCAGTCTAATTGGTTTGAAGAGAAGACGAAGATGATGTTGTGGCGTGGTGTGGTCAGTGTTTCGGTGTTTGTGCCGTGAAGATGGTATCACTGACTTGCTCAACTTCAGTTCCTGTTTCACTCACAGGCTGTTTAGTTAACCCACTCGCTGTTGCTCATCGTATTCAAATCACTAGGTGTGACTCCACAAAACAAACATCAAATCACCTTGTTAATGGAAATGCCGAAGAGTCTGGTTGCGACATCAGAGAAATTCAATGTACTCAAAATTCTTATTCGTGCTTGGCGAACTTTCGTTTATGGTTTAAATTGGCACAGAAAAATACCGCTGAATTATATTACCAATAGTGAGTGAAATTAAAAATACTAAATTACGTGAAATATTCAAATATTTGTAGTAGCAAAAGATTGAATAAAAAGATCAAAGTTAAGGTAAAAAGATAAGTGATACTCTCCTCATCTATAAGATAAGTCCATTTTACTTGACATTTTAATTTGAAATGTTTTAATTGAATACATTTTGTTGGTTCGAGTTGTGTAATGTTATTCCTGAACATTTCGATGTACGGTATTTCAAATTTTAGCGCCAAGGGAAATATTTTTTGTAACTTTGTTAAATTATTAGAATTTGGTGAGCCATGTGTTATGACTTAGAATCTTGATGAAGCGATTTATATCTTTATCGGTAGATTTATCAGAACCTATTTCAAAGAACCATTCAATAATTAAATATAATTTTACTTGGTAATCATATTTTACAACCAATTTCGTAACTAAATTAGCTATTTAACGTTCATAAAAATTAAGATCAATAAATAACCCATGTTTACATTTTTTATCATTGACCAGTTTCATTAGCTGGTAAACAGAAAAGATCCTTTATTTTGCGTAAACAACAACACATTCCAGGAGCAGCCTATTGTGTAATCCTTAATCCAGGTTATTCAATAATGATCCCTTCACTCTTGATCACCAGTGTTTAATATTAATACAACGTATCAAGCAGAATATACTGTGTCAATATCATCATGGATTCCATACACTTCTCATCTTGTGATACACGGAGATGATAGAGAACCCCCTACATGGGTGAGTCATGCAGTGGTAGAGCAGGTCAAGAATGTGTGACCTTTACTTGTGTGACGCTGGGAGTTCCCTCCACAAGTCTGATGTGTCACCTGGTGGTTTGGGATGACCACCTTCAAGGGCGGTTTGTACAGACTGATGATCATTACTTGCAGGCATTTTTCAGGCTACGTCTTAAAAATGTTATTATCAACAGACTTAGCATGAAAAATGTCTACAAATAACAGTATTCATGGATTATGCTTGTATTCTTTCAATGATTAAGCTGTACAATTTGTTTAAACAGATAGAAGGGATTCACGTTTGACTTTTCACCCTCAGTAAGCCATTAATGTTTGTAATTTGCATCCTTTAATGGTCTCTCGTTTGAAATTTTGCTTATTTGCATATTTAAAGAAAATGTACTCTCATTTCACATTTCTTGCAGTGTTCTTTCTATTATCAAGCGGTATTCTGGATTTTATTGTATATTTCAGGAGCTCAATGACGATTTGCTCTATACTTCTGGATCGAAATCATCTTAACTGTATGCATATCTTATCATGTCGTGTTTGTTCGTTCAGTGTAAATATTGCCAAACGTTCTTCTTCGTGTCTCAGAGACTTGGAACTAATAGTTGGATCATTAACACTCTATTTTAAGAATTGCAATCAACCTCAACGAGATCAAGAATTAAATTTCTCTTAAGTTTATAAAATTCATCCGTGCCGCGGTGACGCCCGATGTATGGGCTTGCAAGATACCAGAATTTCCTAATTGTTCAAAAGCTAAAATTGAGTATTTAGACACAACAGAAGACCAAGAAAATGGACTACTTGCGTATATGAAGTACTTTCTTAAATATTAGTAGTTTATTGTACTAGGACGTACGACATATCATACTAAAGAACTGTTCGTAGAATTTTAGGCTGCATAGGCTATTTCAATTGAAAAGGTTTGCCCAAAACAAAATATCGGTGGATTGAAGTTAAGAATTTTAATACGTTTCGAGCTTTTAACCACTGTGACATAAATTAAAATAAACCTTTTGAGGTTGGGTTTACGGCGTTGCATTCTACTTAGATGATACATTTGATACCCAACCTTTCATTGTCTTTTTCAAGGTGTTTTTATACAGGGGAAGTTCACGCTGTGTGAAATTACCAAAACAAAAAGAGTATAGGTGAGTGTATTACTTTATCAAAGGTATTAGTATGTAGAGGAAAATGTCGCAAATTCTATCTCAATCAATCTGTCCAAAATGGCGTTGTTTCAAAGTTCAATTTTCTTAAGCTTTAAACCACTGCTATTTTGTTCCGGATCGTCTTTTTTTAATTTGTGGCTTAGAAAGCCCTAAGATTGATGTACCACATGCCATAAGTCCTTTTTAAGCGATCACTGACTTATCGTGAACTTCATCCCCGAGTTCGAAATAAATTGGTTCCTACCGAAATCTAAACAAGTCGATTTAAGGTGGGACCCAGCCTTTGTCCCTGCGGTTCTCCTGTCGATCGCTAAGCGGTCGTACTTCTAGTTTCCATCTTATCAATAATCAAAGCACCGTGACTTGTAACGGATGTGTCCACCAGGTGGTGCGTGTGTCGCCACGGCCTTGTCCTCCTCCTCCCTTGCCCTTTGGCTCGGCCGTGATCCTCTCTGTTCTCCATTATCGGCACGTTCGGAGCATCCCGCATCAATTATCCCGCTCTCAGCCTTCGCTCACTACTTTCGCTCACAAGTTTGGCAACATGTTCCTCCCATTGTCTTATGAGTGATGGACACCCGTGACATCTGCGCGGGTGCATCAGCGGTCAGGGCCGCGAGGCGCACGCACGCAGAAACACCGCTTTTCGCGAAAAGGTCTACTTGACATTTAATCGTTATCAAGGCCGTTGTTGGTGATTTGAATGTGCCTTGTGACCTTGAAGATGAAACGAATCCCAATCTTGGTGATCAGGATTCGTCGATGTAATGGAATTTTCACTGAATATATCTCATTACACAATTTGAATTACATGTAATAATTGATTTCATTAGACCATACCACACAAATTTAAACCTTTGACCACAAGAGTGGTTTTACAATTATTGGACTAACCTACTCTCCAAACAGACTAGCCAGTCGGCCTACGCTCAGTCATCGCACTCTACACTCATTCGCTAACCCACCCTCTATTGCACAAACCACAGAACCAATTGAGACCTGCCATAACATGTTCACTCTGTATAAGTCTGGTTGAGCTCTGGACCCCGGGCTATCTGTCTGCTCTACCGTTGTCCTAGCTCATTGCTAATGGTTGCTCCCACCCGAAAATAATACACGCCCAGCAAAAAGGACATGGGTTTGAAGTTCCGTTCCACAAATTTTGATTTAAAATTTCTTTTAGTTATCCAATTACCCTTCTAGTTTTGTACACAAACTACATCTAACAGTTTGATACTTCCTTACACATACGGTGGTGAAATAGTTTTGACGTTTTTATCCTCAAATGTGAACACCTTAGCACAGAGCAGTTTCTCTTACTAATCTATTCACTTTAAAAACAATTACTCTGCTAAAATAGTTCTGACACAAAACAAAGTAAACATAAAGTATTTAACATTAAAACTAAGACATCTGTTTTGTTTACACATAATCACATATGGAGTGTCTTCTACAAATATTAAAACTTGGCATCATGTGAACGAGGATTTAGCTAAACGCACGGTCAAGACTAAACATGTAATGTAACCTATGGGGAACATTTATGACAAGTATTACCGCAGCTTTACGACGGGTGAGCGTGGTTTTTACGACAGCTTGGACGCAGACTCATTTAGCTGCCCTCTACTTCTTATGTCCTCTTAAATCACTCTTCTTCCACCACTTAGCTTTGTGGATCGACGTCTTGATTCTCGTCTCAGAGAGTTTGGAACTTCATGGCTCATTTTGAGTCAAATCGTAAAAAAAGCTTGTGAAAGTAAGAATTAGTAAATCGTTGACGGGGCTTTCAGTCATTTAATCTTAGAGCACTAAGACAAAATCGAGCTCGTCATAAGTAATAGGCTATAATTTAATATTTAACGAGTAAACTACTATTTGAGGCTGAAATGATAATTGTTTTGTGTAAGGACTGTGTAATATTTTAGCTTTGCAGCTTTTTATTTTCTACTTTACAGGTGGTTTTTTTCTGTAGTGTTAGGTTTATACATTTTTGAAACGAGTAAAACCTATAGAGTTGAGTGGGTAGGATTCCTTGTTTAGTATTGGTATCATAGCACCTCAAGGGCTCAACGTGTTTGTGTTACTGCATGTTTAAACAAGTTAAAAGGAAAATAATGACTGGTCGTAATAGATTAGTTTGAAATATTTTCGCTAATTTTATTGTTGAGGATGGAATTGATTACAGCTGCTGTTATAATTTTACACCGGACAGGATAGGTCATTTTTAACCGACTTCAGAGAAACAAGGAGGTTATACAAGTTGACCTGCGGCGATTTTCTTTGATGTCTGTACACGAATAACTTTTGAACATCGTATTGATGAAAGCATTTCAATTCAACTGAAAGATTCTAGCTCATAGAAAATAACGACAAAGCTCCAAAACAACAAAGAAACTACAACGGCTTTAAGAACGAAATACTCGCTTCAATACCTACAGGCAACAACCAATCTATTCTGACGAAAATTACATAAAACTCATGTGTTGTTAAGTCATAACTGAATACTTCAATAACACTTGGTGCGTCCGCTTTCATCCTCGTCCTCATTCCTCTAACGGACAATCCGCGCACGTTTTCTTGCACAGTCGGAGCGTCCGGCGTACTTGAGCAGGAGCAGGATCAGGAGCAGGAGCAGGTATGTGGCAACGCACGTCACGTCCCAGGATCACGTCGGAGCGGATGTAACACCGGTCACCACGGTTATGTCCATCAGCAGGCGTCAATAAGACAATAACACGGAATCGCTCAACACACAACAGTAGCGGCTGTAACAATGTGAAAAGTGACTGTGGCTGTGGCGGCAAATAATCTCTGGCTTTACACTGTAGCTGGTCGAGAAAAATAAACATACTTTCATTCCTATTTTCTTCCATCATTCAAAACTATACCAAAGGGGAGATGGGACCAAAAGTAAAATCACTTCAAAACTAAAATTTGAAATGTGTACTCGTATAATGCATGTTTTGGGTTTGAAGTCTTTTAAAACCACAGATTTGTATTCAAAATTAACTTTTTTGTCTCGGAAAAACTTTTCAACCTTCATAATGAGTCAATTCCATAAAACTATAATCTAGTTTTTCTGGTTCACACCACGATAGTACTCCACAGCGAGACCGAAATATTTCAAGCTGACTGTAATGATGTTCTGACGCGGTGTCAACCGGAAGAACTAGATTTTAGTCGTTACACCGGTAACGAAAGCCTAAGTGTTAAAGCAACATAAAACATTTTCCGTATAGCTTTGCCTTGGTTTGAATAAAATAATTTGATGTTATACTGATGTTTGATACTTATATTGCCTCAATAAATATAATCGTACTGTCTTTATACAATTCATAATAAAGCATGTACAGCTCTTATCCTAAAAATCTTTAAGACCAGCATAAATAGTTGCTGTGAAGACACAGAAGCAACGAAAACTAAATGATGTAACATAAAACTCAAAATTCAGTGTTAGACCAACCTAATAGTTCGAAAGTATACACAATTTTAAAATTTACTATCTCAGAACAATGTCTGAAATCACAACTACAAATTGAGACACAGGAAGTATTGCTTTATGAGGAGACTACAACGGTCGGCTACACTGAAGTGCTGAACACTGGTCACGGCTTAACAGCTGATGCTACTGAGTTTTCTCATGTCACTTTATTACGCTTACATGGTCTGGTCAGTAACTACATTTCAACACATTGTAACCTCATACGTATAAGAAATAGTTAATTTATTTGTCTTTTGCTGGCTTTCGTTTTATCTCTTCGTTTCATAATAGTAGTTTTTAAAACCTATATATTTTGCTTCTTTGATGAAGTAGTTCAACTTCTTTGTAAATTTAAGGTTGAAATATTATTAAATATTTTATATGTTTTTTTGTAATTTTCTTTTTTCTTATCCTTAAAGGGTGTAGTACTTAAATTGCATAACAACCAGCCTAGAAAAAGATTCAGCATACACAAAGAACTTTAAGAAATTAAAAAAAAATACAAATAGATAAATCAAGCACGTCCACGGCAGGTGACAGCTGTTCACTGACTGACTGCCTGGCCGGCTGGGAACAGCGAACGACCAATCACAGGCGTGAATCAGACTGACCTACTGGAACAGAGAACACAAAAATACCTATATATGCAAACCCAATTAAGAGAACATTCTTTAGAGTTTTCATAAATAAATCAAGTTTTCACGACAAAGAAGTTAAAATGACTAAGAAGGCTTTAGAAATGTCCCTACATGGTGAATCGCAAAAACTGATTATTGACCTAAGCTGAACGTTATGTATATGAGTTTTAGATTATCCATAGGCCTATATGTGTAGGGTTTTAGAATAGATGTCTTACACTAGTTAAGTTTTATGTAGCCTATTTTGAGTCCTTAGTACCATGCTATGAGTGTTTGTGCTATTTCTGCTGAAATTTGGACGAAAGTTATAATTATCCCTTCGCTTGAGTTCATTTTGATAAGTGGTGAAGACAGGTTCAGATACCAGATCCCGAAACAACGTGTTCTTCTTGGTCACTAAAATACTATTGAGCACGACCGTAATAAAATTTCAACCTCAAAAATTCTACCATCGTCAACAACAAACTCTTAACAAGGAGCAAAAGTTAAGGTTCCTTTAGATACTTTAATTTGAGACACCGACCACTCCTAGAGGATATTTTAAGAAGAATGAAGGTGAGAGTGTGAATGAGTGGGATGAATGGTGAGTGTGTTGAGTGTTTTTGATGGATGATGAGGAGTAGTCTTGTTACAAACTAGGACCGACTGTTCCCCAGATTAGGTCTCGACCCAACGTGACTTCCGAACCATGGGGAGTGGCCACCTTGAAAAGTTATCATTGCGCCCGGGAATCAAACCTGGACTGATTCAGGTTTTGCTCAAATGCAGTAATGTTCTAAGCACTTGTGCCATCAATTGTTTCTTACTAAAGATCGTGAATAAGCAAGATCCGCGTATCACCTCGTAGTACACACGTTACACATTGATTGACACTGGAGAAGCGCTGGAGTGTGTTGATGAGAGGGAAGGGGAGAGGGAAACAGCTGGACCAGCACAGAGCCGCTACTTCGCGCAGCGAGTCCATGCCGTGAGTCTCGTGTCGCGTCGTGTACACTGTGCGTACTGTGCTCACCTGCTCTCCGTGTGAACCTGCCTTGTGTCCTGCACATGCAACATGAGAAAATACCATTGTAACGTATTCAATGTAAGTCAACCATTCATTATATTGTACGTGTGAACCGGGCTAAACAGCTGTTTGTTTACTCGGTGAATAATTAATGCATGTTGGGTAATAGTTGGGAATGTTTTGTGTGATAAACCGGGTTGTTGACAATTATGTATGAGTGATAACATAGTTAGTTCATTGAACGCTATGAGGACAATAGCGTTGAACCTCTTTGGTAAAGAATTAAAGCTTAAATTTGCTATAATTCGTTTGAATTGCAGAGTCATTTTTGTTGTGTTTACTACATACGAGTATGTTGTTGTCATGGTACTTAGGGGTTGGTCATGGGCAGTTTTTCGTTCAATTATCTGCTAACCAACTGGTTAAGCTGTTTTGTAGTCTGAAATGTTTACATTTTCCCACAAAGTTCAAAACTCTTTAATGAATGATCGAAGATATTTAACCTACCTAATTTTAACCACCGGTTAAGACTGAATTAAAAGAACGGTCCTATGTTGCTACAAACAATGCATATTAAATAATTAAAATTTGAGTAAAAACTGTAAATAGCTCAACAAAATATTGAGAAAGTCCATGTAAGAACAACGAATAAAAGTTGAAAGATATCTTTGTCGTGTACAAGCCTACAAAGTAAGTTTTTGGGTAAATTTAAAAAGTTAGCTACAATTATTGCTACAACCTTGAAATTGGGAGTTATTGTTGCAATATAATAAAACCTATTTTTCGCATCATTGACATATGTTTAAACGACTTTTCTGCAGACCAAAGTACTAAACTTTAACTCTTTTACAAAGCTTATGCAAAGAAAACAATTACAACAAAAACGTGACCCTAAAATTGTGAAATATCTAATTTTAGAAGATTTTGATGTCGATATCAAAGAGTTTAAAATAGTGCAAATTTTGTTGTCTTTGTAACGAACTTCAACGCGTGGTTACAAGGTATCTGCGTTGTATTTACACTTTATCATTATAATATATTTAGTTTACTTTGTTTGGAAAAAACTATCACAACATAATTGTAATTTATTATTTAATAATGAAAACAAAAATATGACAAAGTAGATCTGTTAGGCGAGCTAATTTAAAAAGCACAGCTATTTTATTAATATAAAGAGCTATAATAAATATTATAGTCTCACCTTAGCAATCAATTGTTGATTTTGTCCTCAAAATCAATTTCGGGGTCGAAACTCCATCATCAGTTGGGACTTAGGAAGACCAGTTTTCATGTGTCATGTGATTTATAATATTTAAAATCTTCATCCATTGGATTTCGTCTTCTTCTTGAGGTAAAAGTTGTTAAAATCATTGATAAAATTTGTAAAAACTTTGAAAAACTTATCACAGACACAAAACACACACACACTGGTGACTAGATGCACTCACAGCACCAGTATGTATTTTACAAAAGTGCTTATGTATTTATTTATTTTACTTTTAAGAACTTTACTTAAGGAGTTATTTTGTTCCTAAATTTCAACTTTGATGTAAAGTAATCGAATATAATAATCCCCCACGCTATTAAAACCCTAGGGTAAACTAAATAGTACACGTTTACAACCATTAAATTTTCACCAAAACCTACCCTGAAAAATTAAGTGTATGATTGAATTTAAGAAAACAGGTGACACAACTGTAAACAGTTCGGAGCTAGAAGCAGGAGACACTAATTAAAATGTGATGAATAAGATTGAACGCAAATAAAACAATATTTTCATACCAAGAATAAGAAAATACACTGTTGTGAGAATGTTTAATAGCTATTAAAACCTTTTTACTATAAACATTTTTGTTGCTTACCGAATCAATCATTAAGCTTCCATGCGAATGCAGAGTGCGGTGTGATAAAGTTAAAGGTAAAGTTTGTCTTGTTTAACGAAAGTTAGACTAGACTCAACCTCGACCTTTACCTAATCGTATTAGTTGATTACAAAAGTAGAAAAAAATTGAAGTGGCGTGTAAATATAGTTTTATTGGTCGGTGAGACGTCTTTTCAATAATTCATTTTTAAAGTAGTTTTGAAAAAGCAGTCAAAGGAATAACACCAAATAACTTAACACAAGTAGTAAACAAAGGTGATGTCTTTTTTGTCTTTATAAATGTTGCAAAACAAAATAAACACACTCAATACAGGTTAATTTCATGGAACTCTAAAATTCAAAACTGTTTGTTTTGGTTCTTAGCAATTAATGTGCTATTTTTGAAAACTATTTAGTTTTAATAGTAATATTGGTATGATCATATGTTTTAAATTCAATTTGAGTCATTAACTTATTATAGCTAATTTACTAAACACAATAAGTTTCAAGTTGATTAGTTAATAAATTGAAGCAAACTATTTAACTGCACGTAATCTCAACAAAAATGAATAAGCTTAGTTTGGGGCTTTTAGAATTTATAAATGACATTCTTATACATAAAGTACATTGCTAAAAAAGATTAACGTAGTGTTTAAACACGCAGATTATTAGGGTGACCAACAAGTATACAACAATGTTGTACTGAGCTATTAAATACTTGTCTCGCCGATCACTCTTAAATATCCTCAAACTTAATTTTGAAGCATGAATAACCAATTCAGCGTCTTTCACAATCAACTTTTTTATTCAAGAGTATTGACACATATTTTCTATTGGGCCATTACAAAAACGCAACACTAATAATAAATTTGATTGACGTGACATTTTCGTTTACCCATCAGCCATCACCTCCAATACACTAGATGTTACACCACAGCTGATGCGCAACCGGTAGGCTGCAATCTGCATGCCCAACACTAAACATCTCGTACCTCGCGCAAGCGCAATTCAAGCAAAGTGGATAACAATGGTCAGAGAGGAGAGGATCAGCTCAGCTGTTTGTTGATTCTCCCGCCAAGATAAACATTACGTCACAGCTCAGCTGTTCGTGTGCAGAGAAACCCGCAGATTAAACACAGCGTGTTTACACAGATAACAGTGTGATCTGCAATGCATTCTTTGTGATTTGACCAAACAGCTGATAGTCATGCTGTAAATGGCAATGTTGGTTTTGTAAGAATGATCAAGTAATTTACTTGACAATTTTCGCTAGAAATAAGTCACGTTGTAAATTATTTTATTTCCACTTAAGAAATAAATAAGTTTCCTAACGATTTTTAGTAATGTAATTATATCAATGTATTTCATGTTTCTTTCACAAATAGCAATGCTTGAAAGTATGTTTAAGCCAATATTGTAAAGAATTCTCGTTGTTTCGATGATTCTGAAGTATAAACACTGCTATGGTAACGGGTAGGTCAGATGATATTTTTCTGCTCTGTCAAGTTTAAATCAGGGGAAAAACTACTTATGTTTGTTACAATACTCTACGAACTATTTTCTAGCCGGATCGATAAATGGTAATAGTTTCATCTGGCTCATTTCAGAGCTGAAACTTAGCCTACCTTTCTTTAAAAAGATCTTTTAGGTGATAATAAATAAACAAAATATAACCGGGCTATTTAGTTTATAACCAATAATTTCTATGCTTAACAAAAATCACGCAATAAAGTAGTGTTTATAATTATTATTTAATTTACTAATTAACAAAGTTTTGCCAATAGTCTATAATCTAGTTCTTACGGTTAACTGCGCGTAAAAACATCATTACAATTAGCTTGAAATAGTTCAGTCTCGCTGTGGAGTATCATCTTCAGTCACTGTTTCGGCCAATCAGTGGCTGAAGATACTCACAGCGAGACCGAAATATTTCAAGCTGATTGTAATGATGTTTTAACGTGGTATGAACCAGAAGAACTAGATTATAGTTGCGACACCGGCCGCGGAAGCCCAATAGTTAAAGTTTTGCTATCAAAATAAAAGTCAAATAACAGTAAAGAACGTGTACGTTTTAGAGTGTGTCATCAACTAAAAGACAACTCCTTTAGACCTGAGACTAGACAGAAACTCGTCGTCGCCATAGTTACATACCTCTAGCACTTTCCAGAAATGCAGAAGTGGTCGGTTGACAATGGGACAGTATGTTATTGAAACTCGGTGTTACATAAACCTGGTATGAAGTCATCATAAAGAGACCTACGGTACTTTCACCGAGTATGAATGCAATGCATCTGCTTCAGAGTTCACGCCCATCTTTGTGTTCTCGCCACCAGATTCCAGCACAGTCTGGGTCTGCCCTTTCTGATCGTGAGCTTGACTTGTTTATGTACTCCACCCACTAACCTAACCTATAAGCTCCAAGAGATGGTGCATTAGATCGGTGGGAGTTGGTGAAAAAGACATCGTACGTTCGTTTGAGAAAATGGCGTTCAAAGCATAGAACGTTTTAAATAAATACAGAAGAGCCTTACTATAACTAAAACCGGAAAAGAAAGTACAGTCCGTATACCTTGTAAATACTCAAAATCATGAGACCAAGACGATTGACTAACAATCTTCCAAGGCTTTCATTGTCCTGTGCATATGATCAGGCTTTCCGGATGAGCGAATTTTTTTCATAAATAATCAAAACCGAATCATAAACAATCTTTATACACATATTAACATTGTTTGGATCGAGCCTTGAGAAAACCTTTTGAGTAGGAAAGAAATATTCACAACATCTCTGGATCCACAGTTATGGTGGAAGAACCCAGAAATATGGCGAAATTTATTCAGATATTTCGCCATCTTTCAAAATTGGAAGGGTTTTGAAAAACTTGTAGTTATCTCTTTTTTATTTTCGGTTATTACTTCTCTTTCAGTTAACATTTCAGTTGTGTTGAATTTCAGGAATCAACGTTACGCATTTCGTAATAAGTCTAATTTCACTTACTTTGACTAAAGCAGAGCAGAGCCAATACGATCATTCCAAAAACAACTTACCTCTAAAGATTATTGCTCAATTAAGTGTTCCCGCACACATCACTAAACCAGGATTACTTCTCAAAATTTGCCGGTGAGCCGCGATAAGCTCTTAAGCAGCAGTTTTACGAGTATGGCGGCGCCCCGCTCCAATAATCTATATTTACATAACCTTCAACCTCGGAAGTCCGTGCTCTCCTCTGAATTTTAGTTGTCGTAACGGGCGAGTCAATCCACTTTGACTGTGACCAGCTTAGTAGGAATCTTAGTTAGTGTAATGGGACTTTGAGATTTTAGATCGTATAAATTTTACTTCGGCTAAAGGGAAAAATAGTTATTTACATTTGAGGCTACGCCACTGCCACCTGAAAGTCTTTGAAAAATACAAAACCATCAGTCAAGGAAAGACTTCAGTAAAGCACAGAAGTATATGCGTACAGCGAGCTGTCAACACGATCCTTCCTAGCTGTTAATCCTACTCGGTAGAAGATGATTATTCTTCTGGTGCCAACTCTCACTGGCGCTTCATCATCAACAATCACTCAAGATGGTCGAGGAAGTGATTGGGATCGATGTTGACGCAGCATAGGTTGACAATCGGTCTGCATCATTAGTCAGGCTTGTGGTTTGATTACGATCAATCGACCACTCGATCAGTCGATCATTCACTCAACCTCTGGCGTTGTAATGTGATACACAGCGTTTCGGAGTGGCGTCGAAAGTAGTTAGTGTCATTATGTCATCAGCAACACTGTTTATCGATGTGAAAAATAAATAGATACTTAATACTAGTTTTAAGTGACTGCCTTTCTGGTAAATCGAGTTATTAAGTGCAATAATGTTCCTTATTTCTCCAAATGAAATGGAAACACGGGTTCATTTGAATATTTTATAATTTAGGTGTTATTATTGTACGAGTATTTACTTTTAGAAGCCTAAGTGAATGCTAAAACTGGTTGGCAGCCAACTGTCAGTTTTCATGTAGTTCGGAATTGATTCCATTTGTTATCAAATTTCCTTTGGAAAAATTAGACCTTCATGCCGTCCTCATATCCTGACAAATTGTCATTGATCCTGACGCCAAGAACACGTTTGGAGCATTTCAAAACTTGACATGCATATGTATATATGTGTGTACTCTCTACAGGTCGCATTTCTTTGTCAGAACTTCATGAAATTTGGTACAAATGTTTCTTTTGTAAATGGTGTTTGCAAATGTTCCTCCTACGAGCGTAGTGAACAGCCTCGTAACACTCGTCGTAACAACATAGAATTTTGAGGCACCGTCCGTGATCATATAGGAGACCAAGCTGACGCCGAAGACCGAAGCGAGGCTGTGAGCGTAGCGAATTAGAGGAACAAATTGCAAAAGAAATTTAATTCACTTGCAATTAATTCAGTGCGGTGCTTTAGCGCTTAGCTTCGTGTCGGTCTGATTTATTTTAGACAACTGGTCATTATAATAAACTGTTCTCTTTATACAAAAAAATATATTTTTATATAAAGTAGTCCAATATATGACATCAGGCTCCACTTTCCCAAACCCTAGGCTACTATAAATGATTTTCATTCTTTCCAAATGAGACTATGACTCATTGCTTAAAAATGCTCGATACATTTGTGTACTTCAATACAATAAATATTTTCCTGCGAGATAAACAAATATTAACTATACCTACAGGCTGTCTAGGATCAGACACACCGGGTGGAACTTTGATGATCAACGGTGTTGATTACTCACCGATCACCGATCACTGATCATAGAGAGTGAAATTAGACATGACATGCGCATGCGCCTACTGGAGAGGGTGATGTCGAAGAAAGCTATCACCATATCAGAGGAAGTTTCTCTTGAACTATGACTTATTAGTGCGCAATACCCACCGCCTGTCTGATCGCTCCACTCATTTGGACTTTTCCCGGAAAGGCTCAGTGACCAGCTGATGAGTGAATTTTAGACGATTTCGGCATGATTGACAGCCATTACTAGATAATGCTTTTGACAATGTAAGACTACACTGAATAGATTCCCGTTGCATAATCAGTTTTCTTTTTGAGGTGACCATCCAAAAATGCGACAGTTCCATTCAAATAGATTTTGAAATTTGTAACATATCTTAAAATGTGTGTCATAAAGTCTTTTAACGACTTAAGTAGGTTTTAGACGGTCTTTAAAACACTCTAGGCATTGTGGCACTTTCAGTCGAATTTCAAAATGACAGATTTCCTGTCTGAGAAAGCGTTTATGAACTACCGTCCTGTGTCTCCCAGTTTGGTAGTTTTCCCTGCCTCTCGTGTCATTAGAGTGGATGTTGCACCCTCTTTTGAGATTTGCATAATTCGACCCCCGCACATTCCCATTGTCTGTTCTAATGGTTTTGATTTTCTTTAAGAATGAAAATTCATTAAACATTTTGCTTTTGAGCACCCATCCCGTTTTGAGCTAGTCAGTAAGACATTTGTAGGCATAGCTTTAAATGTATGAAATGCGAATATTTCAAATATTTCAGTTTGCAACGTTCCAAATTGTATTAACCATACATTCTTGTGGTAAACGTCATAGACATCAACAACGATAGACCCCATACGGATTGGAAATTGCGTCCCGCACTTCTAAAACAAACTGTGCATTTACGCATTTTCTAGGAACATTAAATTTTGCTAACTCAATTAAAGCATTTCATGGACAGGGTCATTCAGTAAAATTTGATGTTGTTTAAAAAGTCATAGCTTGGTTAATTTTGTAGAGAATTGACTTTTATTGGACTTGAACTAGAGGCAAAAGGGGATTTTCATTCAATGTTCCGGTTTTGAAGATAACAGCATGCATATGACATCCATTTGATTCAATCCATTTTTCTACTTTTAAGTAAAGCTTCGACTTGCGTGTTGAACATTTTTCAGGTCATCTGATTTCTACTCGTGGTGATACACCCTGGCCCCCAAGATCTCCCGATGGGTTCTTATGGTGAAATCTAAAAGAAAGAGTATACAAAGAAAAACCACATAACCTAAGAAAATTGAAACAGGCAATTAATGCATTCCTTAAGAAATGTTATACAGTACAAGCTTTACTGAAAGACAAACGCATTGAATCAAATGGCCGTGATATGCATGATGTTATTTTCAAAACAGCCAAATAAAAATCCCTTTTTAGTAAAAGAAAGAAACGGAATTTTGCTGCCACTTCCGGAGAAGAACTACTCCTAACGTTTCGGGTGCCGGTAGTTAAAAACTCCACCCGTCTTCAGAGGACTACACTAATCCCTTTTTGCCTTTGTTTTAAGACCAATAAATCTATTTTCATCAATAATTTTCTAAAAAAATACCCGAGCTGTGGCTTTTTAAAAGCATTAAAGTTCTCTAGACGACCCGTAGCACGTACTCCACTACACCCGGCACGACGCACAGTAGCCAGAGCTAGAGGACACCCCGCGCCGCCGCACGTGTCGGTAACACAACACCACGACACTTACGACTACTTTCTCTCACCCTCGCGGTTTTCGTGAGTCGTGTGCTTTTCAGCATCTCGGCTTGTTTTTCACATCAGCAAATCTCTATAGGTGCACTTTCTCCGACCAGAACAAATAAAGGGCTCAGATTCCTCACCCAACTGAAAACTGATCCTCGTCGTCGGATTCAAACTTGAGTTTAGTGGCCGGGCGGGTGTGAAATCGAGTTATGTAATTTCACTCTTGAGTTATAACTATTTCGTCACCAAATAGTCGTATACTTTGGTTTATGTTAAACGTTAAGAACGGTTTGGGTGAATTCAAAGAGGCTAGTTTTGGTGGCTGGATTGAATGCCAGTGAACTTTTTTTTGTTATTGAACTGTTTAGTTGATTTTGGTTCTCCACCCTGCATGACACTAATATACTTTTGGTAGAATTTTTAGACTGAACAAATCTTTAAAATCTAATTATATCTTTCTTAGTCTGCAACTTAATTATTTTGTCATATTAAATATTTAAAATTTACCAAGAAACTATAGTTTAAATACTGAAATATGGGAGTAAGCTCAATCAATATCTATATCAAGAACCATTTCTTACACAGCAGCAGTTTGTTCAATACTTTGTGGCCCAGCAGTTCGTTCAAGCTTTGGGCACATTTGTATAACAAAAGTTTAGTATTTGGGGCTTAACTCTACAATGCTCTCCCCACTGCTCTGAAGGTACTAGGTTCAGATCAGCTACAGCCGAAGGTACAAATATTAGATTCATGAAGGTATTTAATTATACATTCCGTCATGCAGTCTTTCTGCATACTTGTTAGGTATTTAAGTACAAATATTGTTAAGAAAAAGATGGTTCTATAGCACAGTGAAGTTCTCCTTCTGGAGATATTAAGAACTTCGTAAATTACATTTATAGATTACGAACTAGATCAAAATAACTAGTTCATTTATGATTTTAATGTTTGACTTAGCTTTCAGTCTCAATTATTATCAAAAACGTTATGTTTTAGTGCTCTCAATGATTTAATATTAAGTTTATCACAATATTCTGATAGCTAAATTTAAAAAAAGAATCATTGATGAACTTTTAACAAAAACATACACAAGCAACACACCCTGTGGCAGGTTGGAATCGTGCGCAACTTCGGAGCTGATCAGACCGCTGGCGCGGGTTCGATCCCCGCAGTCATCACTTACATTTGTAATGTGACTATACAATAACGCTAGGTAAAGGTCGAGGTTGAGTGGTAGAGAGGACTTTGTAGTCCTAACTTCACCTCGTTAAACAAGACAAACTTCACCTTTTTTACCTTTTACATATTACTAGTGCATTCATCTAAGTGAGATGCTTCGAAAGCTAAACATGGCATGTTCCAAATACACATGCTCAGACGGCACCCTGCAACGGCATGTTCCATGCTGCACAGTTGGTTGCTACGGCATGTTCCATGCTGCACAGTTGGTTGCTACGGCATGTTCCATGCTGCACAGTTGGTTGCTACGGCATGTTCCATGCTGCACAGTTGGTTGCAGATGAAGACAAAACGGAAACACATGTTATGTACGCTTCAGATGCTGTGAGCTGTGGTGTATCAAGGAAAGCGATCAACTACAGGCTCACGAGGTGAGAGAAGAACACATTGTGCTGTCAGACCTTCGCACTTCCTCCGTGTACTTCCCTGCATACTTCACTGCTAACTTCACTGCATACTTCACTAGCTGGGGAAAGTACGATGGATGGGGTTGACAAAATAGAAGTTGTTGTGAAAGACTCAAGTTTTCAGACTATCTTTGCCTGATGGATGACTAGTATAAACCTGATAACATGAATTTAGGCTGGCTCATTTTCTAATGTTCTGTGTTATGTTTTGGTTACTTTCACCTGAAGACGGGATCAGATTGTAGATCCCGAAACGTCGTGATCGTTTTGCTCACTAACAATAGAAAATGTTCGCAATAATAGTTCAACTTCTGAAATCCTCCCATCGTCAACAGCCAACTTCAAACAAAGAAAAACTAATAGCTTTGTTTCCTATGGTTTCCGTGGTTTGGAAGTTACGTTATGCCATTGGTCTACTCCATTTTGATCATTGGGCTATTAATTAATGACCCAATCTGAGGAACAGTTGGCCATAGTTTGTAACAAGGCTACACCTCATCATCCGTCAAAACACTCATCACATTCACCATCATCCTATCCCATAGTCACCTTGAAACACCCTCTAAGAGTGGTTGGTGTCTCAAAGCAAAGTATCAGAAGTAAGGAGGCTCGCTAAAACTGGGATAAGGAAAGGGCAATAATTCTTACATTTCGAATTCAGGGAAAAGTAAGAAATATACTGCCCTAAGGAATCAAATCATATCAAACCAAAACATCTTTATTTGTCATGCATTGACATACATCCTCGTATAAATAGGAAGCAAATACCAACACAAATTGCACGACGAGTTCTAATTGTTAGTCCCGGTTACTTGTTATGGTTGAACTGTTACTACAGTTGATAAAACTCAGTTTGACTTCGACTGTTTAGATAACGATTACGTATTTCATTTAGCTAGGTTGCGAAATTGAACTTTCACTTTACGTTTTAGTAATTTTTCAAATCACTCAAAACTAACAAAGATATTAGACATCACCAAAACCCCTCTTCTGGGTGCTTTCTTTAAAATATTCTGGACATGTCCGCCCGATTATGTTTACAATTTCTGAATATTCTGTGCAAAAAGTGGATTCGCGGCTTCTGTGGAGCGAGACACGCGACTCGGCCCAGTGGACCAGTGCTTGCTGATGAAGGGTGACAGTCGGCAAACTGTCCACATTCCTTCTCCTTGACCACGTGCTTCGGACAAGAGAACATAGGTGGTGAGGGTTATGAGGTGACGGCTGTAAAGTGTTCGTTTCTCTGATAGTTTCTGGTGGGAATATGAGGTGCAGTCTTAAATGGCGTTAAAAGCAAGCTAAATCAACCTTTGAAAACCCTTGCGAGGGATAATTTTAATGATCTAGATGTCAAGAAAGAATTTTTGACTTAACACATTTTAAAGATAACTGAGGTTAAAATACTATTACGGACGTTCTACATCGTTTTTAAGGGAACAAAAAGTACAAAACCTCAGAGATTGTACCATCACCAACAACAAACTTCAAACAGAAGTTGAATTGTACAGATAAATATTTTTCTGAAAGACTTTGCTTTTTGTATCTTTTAGAAACTTAACTTTGTATAAAAACCACTGAAAATTACAAACTTTTTACATAAAAATAATCTAAATTGATTTTTGGATTTTTTAATTGTCAAGGAATATTTTTTTCATACATTTTGTGGTTGTATATCATACTCGCTTTGGTATATTAATAAACCACCTGACGATAATACCTCACTTATCATTACTAACCTAAATTTCGTCAGTATTTATTAATTAGTCCATAACAAAAGGAAATTAGTCTTTTCTAGGTTAGACTACATTCATAAGAACTCCGAAATATAACCAAATCAGGCTCATCAGGCTCCTTGCAGAGTCCAAGGTAAACCAGAAAATAGTATCAATGCCGCGATTAATAACTCTAGACTTAATGGGGAAATTTGCATTCTGAAGTGGTTCAGCTATTGAGAGGACGTGTTAGTCTCCGATACTGAATGTCATCAGATCTGAACGTCCTTTGAGTGTGACGTCACGTTGACATTGAGCCCAGCAAGTAGATGAGCAAGTGCAACAGGCCAAGGAGATCGTACTCACCGCGCGTACAGGTCTCCACGGTACAACTACATGGCTTGAGGGTACGCAGTGCGGAGGTGTAGTCTGAGCTGCCAACGTAGTCAGCGCGTGAAAACTACATGTAGGAGACATCGCTACAACTTTGTACACGCGCCTTTCTGTTTACACGGGTTTGCAGTTTTGAAAACCACGCAGATTGTGATGAATATCTTTGAGTGACATAATTTTTATTGAAGATACCTCGCGTCTTGGAAGCCGGTTTACGAATATTTTTAAAGTGTATTTAGTTGATATCTAAAAGTACTGTATTTTCACAGTTTTCAAAACATAAATATCAAAGAATCTGTGTGAGTTTGATAATTTGGTTTCAAAGCGAACAGAACAGAATATATAGATTTTTTGATAACGTTTCAAACTTTTAAACTGAAACGTTTGACAACGACGCCGTTTTGACAACTGCGAACATCTCCATCACCACTTTTCTCGTCTTGCGCAATTTTGAGTAATGTATTTTCAAGGGTGTAGGGTTAAATGTACAAAGTTATTAATACAGGACAACCATTCTCATGTGTAAAGTTAGGAAATTATTAGTTTTAGCAAATCCTTAGCTGAGGTATTTCCCCTTAGGTAGTAAAGAACAGGTCCGATTGTCTGTCTAAACGCTTCAACGAAATGAGCTACCAGAAAGTGATGTAGTTATCAACTATGGTCTATGGCTTGGAAATGACACGGAACCAATAAGTAGTGAAAACCATCACCCACGTATTTAAAAACTAAAAGATCATTCCAGCTATCTTTAATTCCCCAATACCTTAGAAAGATAGGATGGATCAAAATATTAAAAAGTGACAATTTAGAGCTAATTTACCTGCTTAAAATTATTATTACGACCAGGTAATTTAAATGCAGATGGTTTTTAGTACAGTTTAGAGAGGCGGGAAATTGTAACGATATATCGAAGAAAGTGATGGAGTCACGACTACGACTGACACTCGACTTTCAATGCACGATGTGCGTAAAATAATGGTATAACCAACAAGCCTATAATAGTGCGTTAGTTAAGTACCGTTACGTACTTTAGTATTTGCGCATTTCAAATTGTCATCGTGGGAAATCGTATCTTCCTTATAACAGAGAGAATCTCGAATGATTCATGCAAGATTATATTCAGAATTCTTTCATTTTCCGTCAAAAAGAAAATTTCACAGTTTTGTTAGCACGTAGCGGACCCGTGGCGGGATGGAATCGTGCGCGACTCCGGAGCTGATCACTCCGCTGGCGCGGGTTTGATCCCCGCACTCACCACTTACATTTGTAAAGTGATTATACGGTAACGCTAGGTAAATGTCGAGGTTGAGTAGTAAAGATTACTTTGTAGTCCTTACTTTGCCTCGTTAAACAAAGCAAACTTTCCTTTTCACTGCACTTTTTCAATCGTAGACTTGCATCCTGTATTATCAAAATTCCATTAGGACCTGTTGTACATTTGTTGTCTCATATTGTTGTGTCCCCTATTCTATGTGTGTCCCAGACACGTTAACATTTACACCACTAGACAGACCAGCTGTTATTGTGGCGTGGATGCATTGAGCTGCAATTCTATTGTTGTTGTCCCGTACTGTACACTGTCACCACAATACAACACCACCAGATGACCTCTAGCAGTCAGCTGGTCTGTGACTCATCCTTCGCTGATGTAACAGATGTTTTCCACCTCCTAACTGATCGTTGTGTCGTGTCTTATATATAAAAATTTGCTATGCGAGAGAAATTATTAATAGTTCTTAAGGTGTGTCTCATATTGTGTCATTCTATGATGCCCGGTGTTGACAACTACATTTAAGAAAGCCTGAGTATAGAAATAATTATAGTATTATTAAATATATATTAGACGTTATTTAATTGATAATTCCAATGAAAATGAACCTCTTGGTCCTGTAAGTAGGGCTCACAACTTCAGATAGTTTTCAGTTATCAAAATGTTACTGAAAGAAAAATTAATTGTATTTATTTTCCAAATCTACAAATTTATCTAGGTTAATCTCGGATCTTGCATAATCCTTGTGAAATTCACTATTATTACATCAATATGAGACAAACTACGTAAAATAATGTCAAAATCACATGGATGAACCTCTGGACTGCAAAACACGTTCATGTGAAGAAGAACGTACATCCAAGTAAATATTTTTCTCAACAGTGAAGTCTGGATGACTCACGTCTCGTGACGTCACGCCCTCTGGACAGGGATTCCTCCATGAAAGTAGAAGTGAAGCACCTCTTGTCTGCATAAGTGCACTACATTCGTGAAGCAACGGTCGGTTGCGAGACCAGCCTGCGTGGTCTAGTTCTTCCTTCACTCCAATTGTGTTTGCGAAAGCTCCTGCTTAAACGTAATGTGTTTTATCGGTTTTCAATGATTTTGTGTGTGAAATAACCTTGATAAATAAGTTAATTACAAGACAATAATGTGATTTTATCAGCCACTTCAGGAGAAGAAACTACTCCCTACGTTTCGGGAGGTTGGGAAATTCCAACCGATTTCAAGTGCCTAACTAATCTACATCATTCTAACTAAACTTAGCCTAAGAACCTAACCTATAGAAAACCAAATATAGCTTAAACTGTGCTACATTTTCCAATTGTATAATCTGTGAATGTGAAAATGTGACAGTTTAAGCTATGTTTGGTTTTCTTTAGTTTGGGTTTTTAGGCTAAGTGAGATTCGTTAGGTAAGGCTCTTGAAAACGGGTGGAGTTTCCCAACCTCTTGAAACGTAGTTTCTTCTCCTGAAGTGGCTGAAAACTTTGCAATATTGTCTTGTAAATTAATTACTGCCACTGTTACGACTTTTTACTCTACAAGTTAATTACGTTTGAATCGATTTGATGGTTAGTAGATGTGTGCAGAGATGATTGAATAAGTAGGTTTCAATATTTTATAGCTTTTTTGAGGACTTAATTTTCAAAGTTTTTAGCTGATGAACAAATAAAACTTCTTTAACTCCATCTGCGCAATGTCGTTGGAAGCACGGCTTGAGTAACTAATGTAAATGAATGTACCGACACAAAACCTTGGAGAGGACATTTGTCAGTCGTTTGCTTTCACAACTTTGACCGGGGCTGGGTGTCATCAACGTTGCTCAGTAAAATATGACTGGATGAAGAATATTAAAAAATTGACGAAAATTAAACCCCCATTTTGACACAATTTTAATAACTGAATGATTAAATGAAGAATCGCATATGGTTTTCAATTAAACGTATCCAAACAAAGAAGTTTTCAGGCTTAATTTTAAAATTGACCCGAGGATTATAGGTTAAAATTTTACACACTTAAACTATTCGCAAAGATTTGTGTAAATCTACAATCATTAAGAATGGTTTTATTCCAAGTTTGATGTCTGTACTAAGAGGATTTATTCCGAGTTAAGAAGCTTACAATCTGAGATATTAAATCAAATCAGCCTCAGCAGCTTAATCAAGATCTTCTGTTGATTTAATATTGTTGCCACGGAATTCACAATACAAACTTGCCACTCACCTACAAGGACGGGGCTCGTTTTAGAGTCATGATTGTTTTTCCTAAGAAAAGCAATCGACAACATTAGACATCCGACAACATCCGTTATTCTTTCCGCAAAGAACGTTCATAAACTTCAAACTATATAAGAGAGCCAGAGGAAGACTAATTTCTCATATCTATTCCTTGGTACTACCTCGGTAATGAAACCCAGCTGGCTGTTTGCCTTCTCAGCAAGCTGAGCACATCAAATCGAAGTAGATACTTCTTTATCCGGGTGAATAGTTAATTATCCAGTAGTATCTCCCCCAACTTAAGTCTGTTGTTGCTTGAGGTTACCTTTGAGACTTAGACACTGGTCAACTGTCTTTGCTAAGAGTGATGGGTGACCAATTATTTTGCGCAGGAGGTCGGACCATTTCTCTCAGTGGAAGTACCATACAAGGGTGTTGGGGATTGGCTTACTTCTGGTCACCGATCACCCTTATACTCGTGAGACTGGGTGGAAGGTTGGTTTGGTAGTTTTTTACGTGTCTTCAGCAAAGCTGAACCGATTTCTTCTGCCTACCACCCAACCTTATAGTTTGGATAATCCTGTCAATCCGGGGGGAAACCTTTCGGTTTGGCAGCCGCTCTCTACGTACCTTATCCCTTCTCTCCGATGACTGTATGATTTAAAGCACTCACATATCTGTTCTACCAGGATTTCTGATCCCCAGAACCTACAATCCATCCATCCGTGTGCACACGACTCACTTTGTCCGCCAGGAAGGGAACGGAACGTGTCTGTGATTACTGCATTAGCCGGCATGACTGTGTCACGTGCTGCGCTCGGTCCAGCTTGTCTGACATTTGCGCATGCGCAGTACAATACACATCGGAAGCTGCGCAGAGAAACTCGCTTTGATGACTAATGACACAGAGTTATCCGCCGATCACGAGTGAAGGTCTGACTGAATTATTACTTGCGTGTGGATATAATTGCGTGTGCCGAAAATGTGACCTTTCCGCACAGCTAGTGACGTGTGTATTTGAATAGAGTAGCTGCGGTTTGTCCAGTAAAGGTTCGTCGTATGTACATTGGTATTGCAATGATCCAATATGGCTATAGGTTTTACAGTTCAGTAACTTAATACGGTTGGAGTAAGTTATGATTTCAAATAAAACAATAGAAGTTACACCTACAACTGGTCACTAGCCGTTTGTCTTTGGTCACGTTAAGGTCGCCACCTCGTTTGTCTAACGACTTTTGTTTCTTCTCGGTTAGTTATTGTGTAAAGTTTAGTCATCTTTTTGCATGCTGAGAATTTTGGCAGAAGACAAGGAGTTCTATGGGTTGATTGTGTCTTACGTATTGTTGTAATATAGTGAAGGTCGAGATCTAGAATGTTTGATCGGCCAGAAACTCTGCCTATAACTAGATTGGTTTTTAATAAATCGTCAGCTACCTATATAAAACTAGGTTACACTGGTCGCATAGATTGAAACATAATTCCTATTTTTGATAAATATAGAAGGTTTATACATATAATTAACGTTATTTCGACCACTTGCTGTTAAATCAAAACATATACTACGAGTTAAGTATCTCGAACTTTTGTCTAGAATGTTAAAACAAACCTCTTAGTGGAATATTTGTCAAAAACATTATCTGCTTGAGTTGCAAATTACATTTATCTTTTGCGCAGAATGACAACGGCACTCAGCATGATTCCCAGTCCCACCCACATTGAATGCATTCGATAATAAATCCATTAATCAATTCCGGTCTGGGGCTGAATGTTTGGTAACTCATTATCGAAATTAAGAGCGTGTAATCGATTTAACGAGTTGAGCCGAGTGTGACAGCTCTAGCACGTTTCGCAATGTTGTGTTCACATGGCATCAGCACGTGCACGTGGTGTGAGAGGGCGTGGCCTGCTGGACATTAGAGTGACCCGGCGCTTACACTACGTGCTACGTGCTGAGACACGTCACGTTCCGAGCTCTGACCTAGGCCAGCTGATAGATTGTCGCTGTTTGGAGAATTGCTTCAGTTAAGTGATTTGTTTTGAAGGTTGCGAGTCTGAGTGAGATAGGGCATTTATCACAAGGTGCGTGACTGAGTAAGAGCAGGAATGTTGACCCGTGGAAGTCAAGGTGTTTTGGAGTCCTGTTCATGAGTCTTATGCATTTTAATCCACAATGATGAGCTCTATTGCTACTCTATCTAGCTTCTTGAGACAGTCTTGTTTTCGATTTAGACAAATCTCTGATAGAAGCCCAAGTCTTTTTGTAAGGGTTTGGTCACATCAAAGGACTTACTTGGTCAATGACACAAATTCGAACTCTAAAGGTTCTCTATCAAAGCATGTTCTCAGTTCAAAACCTTTAACACCCGCAATTCCTTCAAGAGTCAAAACCTTCTTAGAGTCCAATCCAAATCTTCAAATGAAATGTGTAGCACCTTTTTCAAATATATGTATCGAGACCTTTTCTGTGTGCAACCTACTACATCATTGAGATTTTCCTACTGACTCCTTGTGGACCGTTCACCATCGGCAGTAGATGACCCATAACTACCAAGAAATCCGTTTTATGTGTAATTTATGCGAAGGTTACTTTTAGTACATTTCCCGCGAACATTGGCACCTCCATTAAGACCATGATCGTCGAACTATACTCGACATGATGGTACCGAAGTAAAAAAGCTTTATTATTTGGGAACAGGTGGATCAACAGTTAACCAAGACTAAATTCATGAATTATCAAAGTGCTAAGTAAACTTTAAATCTTTAAGGTGCAAACCAAAACTCATTACATAAACTAATCTACCCAAAGCTGCATTACAAGAAGAGCTAAATGAGATCGTGTTATTGAGATGCTTACGGTTGTTTATACTTTCATCAATATCAGCTGTTTGACTCCATTTATGGCACCTTTCTCTGCCCCGCCACAGCTGGTCACGAAACACAGTTTAGTGGTTGCCTTGCCTTACTATCTCCTATCTCCGCTTCAGATCTCAATTTTCGCGGTTTCGGTGCAAAAACCTTAATCCGTAGCAGCGATGGAAACAGGTCGTTATTTTGAACACGACTTCGAGAGTTGTTATTAAAATTAGGAAATATTTGAACATATTAGCCCCTGAATAAGATGTTATGAAAATGTGGTGTTTTGGTAACACCGCGTTTAAACCGCAAACCGCAAAGTTCAAGTGGAACAGGGTTTGATGCCATTCCTGGAGTTAAAATACCATTCTTCGAATGTTTAAAGACAACAGTTGTAAGGGTCCCTGCTACCTTCCAACAATAAATCATAATGTACCTCCACAACAACAGAATCTCGCTTTAGATTTTACGTTTACAAATATATTACCAAAAATATAATTAAACTATACTTATTACACAGAGCTGTCGTTGGTCATTAAGTTTAGAGATATTCCCTAGTTCCTAAGACACATCCCTAGTTACATACGGTGGATGGTTAATGATGAAAACCCAAAACAGCATCATTTCAAACATTCAAAGCTTGCAGTACAGTGTAAAAGCTTTAATTTTCAACCTCTGGATTGCAGTTTACAGCATGTAAGAATAAAATATCATTTCTTTTATGTAAATCAACTAAATTTGATTCCAACCAATGAGAAAGAGTGTCTATTCTTATCAACTAATTCAAAAACATAATCAACATAACCGCGTGTGACTTGGGGGCATCAGCTGTTAGCTTCACCTTCGACCCGACCATCCATAATCCGCGACCAAGTATTAATAAAAAACCGGAGAAATCCATTCTATAAACATTAGTTGTTCAAATGAGGAAGTTCCGCTTGATAGTTTCGTAATGATCGGTTCCGTTACTGCCGAGATAAATGAAACCTCTTTGATAAATACGAGGTCGTGGAATTGGTCGCGTGTTTTGTGGCTTTCGTGTAAATTAGTTAACCTTTTCGCTTATTTGATTTTCGATAAGAGGAAATGTTACGTGTGTCTTTTCAAGCCACAGGGGTTGATGTGTGAGGAATGTTGTAGTTGGCTTGAATTAGACGTCCGTTAGTTCTGTATTGCACGTTTGTTACGTTGCCTTATTTTGTTTTATGTTTATTGAATTTCATTTGGACAAATTAGATGTTCATGCCGTCAGCATGGTAAGACCCTGGCCAGGACCATGAAATGTGCACATATGTATACGATGTGTAACTCCTCCACAAGTCACATTATTTGTCAGATTTTCACAAAAATTTGGTACGAATTCAACCATTGAAATATAATAATCGGAACTTCCCTTTTGGGGAGGACCATTCCCCAAAATAGAGGTTTACAATATCTAAAACCTTAATATCTAAATTTTGTCTGATTTTAATTTGAAATAAACTTATAAAATATAGATTAAATTATGAAAATCCAATAAGTCATGGCGGCCAAAAAAGTGATTTTTGGCTAAACCATCTGAATGAGTAGTCCAATTTTATTGAAATTTGAAACGTAGTTTCCTTTAGTGATATGTAGTATACCTCTATTGAAAACCCCCGTAAGTCTGAGGCCGAAGGCCGAAGCGAGGCTGTGAGTGGAGTGAATTAGAGTATCAAATTACTAAGGAAATCCGATTCACTTATGCCTGGCCTGGTTTATTATTTACGGTAAGAGCTTAAATACCAGTATCTAGAAAGTTTTTTATATACAATGCAAAGAAGCATGAGTTAAAGAAGCTTTTATACAGTGTCACACAATGGTTATATTGAGCTAGAAATTTTGACCTTGTACCATCGGTTTATTTAACCACTTGCTAAAGTTGCCTATAAAACAACGGATATCAGTCAACCATCACTATTGGGAAATTAAAAAATGAAATAACTAAGTCATACAAAAGTATGTCGTACTTGAAAGGTGTTTTACTAGCTTATATATTTCTTGTAGATTTTAAACGTGACAGATTGTGTAATAACTTTGTGGGGAATTTTCACCTAAATTTGCAGTGTAATGGATCGCATTATTGTGCACATTGCAACTTAGTTTATTGCAAAGAGTGCACTTAATTTGAACGTGGAATTTTGCTCCATATGCATCGTCGTCGTAGCTTCGTTTAAATAAAACATCAAAGAACAACGGTTGGCTTTTCCTTGTTGTTGTTATGAGTAATAACAACTCATTAATTTGAATTGTACAAAGGTTTTCCTTCTAGAATAGGAACTAGGAAGTTAGTTGTTGTCAATTAATCCCGGAACCGTCAGAACGGAGAGCAGGATCTTTGTTTGACCTGAACCATGGTTAGTGACTCCCCCCATCAATCACCCCTTGGCCACGCTGCAATTCCGGAGTCAAATGTTTGATGCAATTATTCATTCCTGTCACTAAATGTAACAATTTGAAATGTTAAATAACAGGTTATATTTCAAATGTACGTTACTTTATAATTGACGCTGAAAATGGGTTCGAAACAAAAGTGTATGTTTCCAAGCTCCGTTTCACTTTGACACTTTTAAAATGATTATAAAACCATTATATGTCACACATTAGCCCAGGAGAAACAACACAATGTTGAGACTTTATTGAGACATTGACTATTCTTAGAGGGTATTTTAAGGTGAATATGGGATGAGTGGGGAGTGTGGTGAGTGTTTTAAGGACTATAAGGTCCTTACAGACTATAAGGTATAAGTCTTGTTACACACCAGGGCCGACTCTCCCCCAGATTGGCTAATTAATGATTAATTCAACGAAATGGACCAACGGCTTAACGTAATAGTTTCACTAGTTTGAGTGTTTCTTAAAGCTCAGCTACGTAGATATCGACGTGACTACCGATTTCAAAACAAATAATACATACGAATTAAAGAAATATTAAACTCAACTAAGAACGCTTCCCTATGTAAACTGTTGTCTTTTTCAACAAGAGACTCTGCTAATTCCAAATCTGTACCAAGTACCATGGGTCAGGACTATCGTAAAAGTTACGTGTAATTTCCTAGTTAAAGTAAGATAGTAGGTGACTTTGACCAGGGATTTGACCACGACGTTTCAAACTCGAGCGAACATATCAAACAAGAAAAAAACGTCCTGTTGTTTCTGGTTGATATAACTCAGATTCTGTTTTATGCGTGGATCTCACGCATTTTTACACGTGATTCAACATTGTCCAAAAGGTAGAGCGAAATCTTCTATTACTTTCATAGATTTCTTCCGTAGCGCCACCATGCAACCAACTCCCCCACACTACACATGATTGATGACACCAGCGCATTCTGTTACCCTGTGATGGTGTGTTGTGTGTGTGAGTGTGGGCAGTGTTGTGTCGTGAATGCTTGATTAGCCTCAGCCAGCATTGTACCACACTGCTGTGATTGTGCATTGTGTGTTTGTAAACATTATTGACACGTACGTGCCGCAAGTCAACTCATTAGCCAGCTTTGTCTTCCTGTCCAGACCTGTGCTTGTGCGTTACTCAACTCTTGCACTCTTCTCTCGTGGCGCTTTCCCCCTGCGCTGCTTATGTAGCCCAATTTTAGAAACTATTTTTTCAGGGACAAGTTTTAAAAGCTCTAACATATGCCAAGTGTGGTAATAAGTTGCTTTTGCACACCCCGAAGAAATGGTCTTTCAGGTCGTGGATCAGAAATAGGAACAAAGACCTTACGACAATTGGCCCTGGTGTGTTCTGATTCCCTATTACAGTATATACAGAGATTACCTTTTGGTAGTAAGGTTGAAATAAATAAAAATAATTCTGTTGTGATGTAGAATCCTAGCGAATTTAAAAATAAAATAAAAATCTTGTTTAAAATATTTAATTAGTGACTCAGGAGGTGTTGAGAAGCGCAAAACTGCAAACCGTTTTGTTCTACGACGTTTCCTTCTTTTTGGCTAGATACATGAATAGTTCTATTTCCCATGGATATTCGCTAATAATATTTGGCTTTAAATTCAGGACCCTTTGTACAAGTTAAACTAGTCCATTGTACCAGTTTAACGGAAACGTGACGGCATCACTTCGGTGGTACAGGATCGATCCCTGCAGTCATCGCTAACAACTTAGGCAATTCTCTATGCGGTAACGTTAGATAAGATTTGAGGTGTGAGGTGGAGAAAACTTTACAGTCTAACTTCACCTCGTTAAAAAAGACAAACTTTACCTTTTTTACCAAGATTGTAGAACATCTACAAGTCAGCTGCTGCAAAGATACGATGCTGGAAGGAAAGGACTCCAGTACTGATCCAGGGTCAAGGCAATCCCTAGGTCACGTGACTGCTGCGACTCACCTACATCTACATGTCTGAAGGACTTCAACATTCCTCCACCTACACAAAGACACCACTGACCACTGCTCCAGAATCGTATAATTGATTCTCATCTACTGTTGTTACTGGTCAGGGACCTTGACCAGTTGAAGGTAGATCACTAAAATTGGACCTAGAATTGGGCAATCGACTTGCTACTAAACTGTTACCTTCGGACCTGTTCACTTTTGGAGGTGTGCTGATGAGTGGTGAGTCATATTCGCTTCGTGTTTTTGTGGTCACACCTATCTTGGTCACATATAGGAGCTCTTTCGTCAATATTGCAAAGAGCATTAAATTTCGAAGGAAGGAGATTTTGTATCTGTTTTGATTTAACCACGGATTTAGACATCATAACGCAACTAATTGTAGAAAACTCATTTAATCATAAGTTGTACTGACAACAATTAATTCCATGCCATTACCACAAGGTATAAAAACTATAATTAACAATAATAAACCACTCCGATTGAAAACATATAAAATACATCCCGTTTAAATTGTTCAGCTCGTGAGTTGTGTATAAATATGTGTGTCAATTGTGCCGTCATCTCTGCCAAGGTCTGACCGCACATCTAATCCTTGACTCAAGTACGGTAAATACTTCCTTGACGTGGACCGTTGTATCAACAGTTGACTTGCCGCTAACCCCAGAAGAGATAACTCAGGTGTTCTCAAGGTCGGCGTGCACTCTTGTCTGTGTCTCCTGGCGACTTCACACTCTTCGGAATGTGAATGGAAAGTAAAAGTAATGTGTGTTAACTCGTACATTCATATTTTTCTTTATTTATTTTTATTACACCAGAAATTCTCTGGAGAAAATGTCTGGTTTTCTCTCGACTACAGTTAATTTGGCAGAAAAGTAACCCTTGCAATGTTTTTCAATTGTAAGAAGGACTTCAAAACTTTGCTGTAAACCTGGTGGTTCCATTAGGAGGAGACATTATGATGTAAGAGAATTACTAGGTCTGTTTATACATTTTGGGTTGATATAAAATTATTCCCAACATTCTCTTTATGTGAGCTAGCCTTTACGCAGGGCCATTGCTAGGCAGCGAAGTTTCACCCCTCTTGTCAGCACTACTTCCGATGTCACTAAGATCACCCCAATACATGCTCCATCAGCTGATTATGTAGAAAAGTCATCTGCAAATGATGCTTCATTTTTACAAAATGATTTTAAATCAAAGCTTTCTTAATTTTTTTTCTTAATTTAATTTCTTGTTTTGTTGTTTTTGTGTGTGTGTTTTTCAGTTTTGTGCATTGTAAACTTATTAACTACAAGAAGACGGCTGGTTCGTTTATTAAGAATTAAAAATCAATGAATATAAGAACGTGCTTCTTCTTAAAGATGCGCTTTTTTTAGATTAAACTCAAGCAACGCGTAAGTTATCTTTAAAATAACTATAGAATAGATTCACGCATAAAATTACTATATATACGCTATAAGCCGTGGTTTCGTTGGTCTTTTCTACTGACGAAGATAGCTTTAATTAGTTCCGGCCAGTTACGAACACAAAAGCTCAGGTTTGTAAAATATGCTTCGCATAAATTCTGAGGAGACGACAGCAAGGATAGAGGTCTGTAATTAGTTTCATCTCTTGGATCTTCCTTCCTCGACGAAGCTCGTATTTCAGACGTCTCTTATTTATAAGTGAAAGTTCACATTCAAGACCTGTGGGTGAATTAGTAAAGTTACATTTTACTTGTTTTAAAAAAAGGTTAAAGCATTTTTAATCTTTTTGATGGCGAGTTAAAAAAACTTTAATTTTATTTTGTACATTTGAGTTTTTTTCTTAAATACTTTGAAAAGGTTAAAACAGAGTTATTTTGTAGAAGCATACTCGTCCTGTGTTCCGCAAAAATTCTTATTAGCAAAATTGTTCGGATTTTGAAACCCATAAATGGTTGAGAACGACTCTTTGAACGACTAAAGGTATCTTTTCTTCGCGTTTATTAATTTGGCACTTCCTTTCACCCATTTAGCCTACATCCATAACTAAAATTATATTTTAAACAAAGATATCTGTGCAGCAAAAAAGATAAAATTATATGATTCGACCAACATAGGCTATTAACTCTTTGCGCAAAAAAGTGGCATCAACCATTTTTCTTATTAGAAGTGGTTGATATTGCAATGGTTGACTCAATTTCGTACTACACCTACATTACTGTCAATATATTATGGTTTAGTCGTATCAAAACTAAGGTATCTGGGGCAATGCAAATGAAACCAGCTTTGATCACTTATTTATTTTACAAAACCAAAACGCCGTACGAGCTATTTTTACGAAGAAGAACAATTATTCTTGTAGAACTTTATTCGAAGAAACCCAAATACTAAATTGTATATATTTTGGAATGTATGATTTTTCTCAAAATAATTTTCATGAAATTAAATCAAAGTTTTAATTTGAAATTTTTGAAGAACAAGGACAAATTAGCAATACCAAGTCACAACACATCATTTTACAAAAATCATACAATTTATAATTTAGTGAAAATTTATAATTATTTGCCTGAAGAATTAAAAAAAAGAAAACGTAAAACTTTTAAGTGAAGCCTGACAAAACATTTAGTGAAGAACACGTTCTACAGTATGGATGAATATTGGATGAGTAAGGGAAGATTAATCTTATGTAGTATCTACCTCAATGTTTGTTACTTTAGTTTTGTTTTTCATTCTATTTTATGCATTTTGTGATGCCTAATGCAATTTGCCTGGCAATAAAGTTATCTTATCTTATTTTTTGTTGTCAAGTGAGGATAATGAATGATGGTTTATTATGACTTGGTGTAGTTAGGAAGAAGTTTATCTTCGTCTTCGAGTTTTCCCAACACTCTGTATAATCCTCCCCCGCTCACACTATAAACTCAACACGTACCATTTGTTCACGCACAAGAATGTACCGTACATACTCCCCTACATTTGCACGCATTATCCTTGAGATGTAAGATATTTGACACAAGTGGCACAAGGGACAAGGGAAGTGTGACAACCGACTGTGTTGTGGAATGATTGGCATTAATCTATCGTATCTTGTTACAAGAGACTATTGTTCTCACTGTGGGCGTCTCTAGACCTATTCAAGGTTTAGTCACATTGTTGATGTTAACGCACATTCCTGACTCTCGCTGTGTCATTAGTCTTCCTTGGTTTTCACTCTCGCACAAGGATTGCAGTGGTCTTTGTAACAAGAGGTCCAAGTTTATTATACGGGGTGAGTTTTAAATGCCCTCTCACCTTAATCTTTGAAAGAGGGAAAAGTCTTTAAACACTTTTGTGGAATGTTTTTATGGGATTCTGAAGTTTGTTTTGACGTACTTTGCGTCACCCCCCAAGTGTTTATCTTGACTCGTTTTTTGTAATACAATTTTATGATTGCAAGAAATCAGCTTTAAAATGCCACATTTCAGATAAAAATATTTTAATGCCAAATTGTTCTTGAAAATCTTTTGAGGAAACATCACAACCTATAACATTATCCTGTAGGGTAATTTAAAGACAAATTTGACATGTACAAAATATTTTATATAAAATTTAGCATTTTAAACCTGATTTCTTGTCATCTTTCAATAGAGGAATTACAAAAAAGGTATTCGAAATTAAAGTTTTTCTTTGCGTTGTTGAATTTGTATTCAAATTATCTTTCTTTTAAAGTACCACAAAGGGGGACTTCATATTTAAACAATTTGGGGGCCTCTCCCCCCTCGGTTTTTGGATGGGGTGGGTGACGCAAAGTACGTCAAAACAAACTTCAGGATCCAATAAAAACATTCTCCAAAGGGTTTTTAATATTTCCTTTCAAAAGTTAAGATGAGAAGGAGCATTTAAACTCACCCTGTATAGCGGATTTGACGGTTTGATTATTTGTATTAATATTCATGAATATCGGCTAACGCTTAGGCAGCACAAATCCTTTGAACATACTTTCTTTAAAAATTCCAATATTCCCCAAAGATGGTAGAAGTATCCCTAAAGGTTTGGTCTTTCATAAACCTTAACCACGCCTGGATAATGTCCCCAACCCGAGATTACCCGAGGTTCTATCAAAATCAATATGAAAATCCTGAACACTGAATCACTTACTAACCTAGTCACCATGTACAGTAGTTATCCACCATACGCCACAGAATCTTTATTTGAAGCCATATTTGTGTAGTGTTTTATAAATTTAGTATTTTTGTAGCAATTGTTATAAATTGTTTTGTTAGTTTGACAAAAAACGTAGTAATACAAGTGCTGTTGAACACTGTTTCCTACAAATTTGTGTTTAGGTCTAAAAGTAAAACCAGTTAAAACCGGCTTTCAATCATACAAAACTGAGCCAACTTATTCCCGCACTCAAATTGTGTAAGGTTTGTTTCATGAAATAACAAACCAACAGTTAACCTAGCTCGTCGCGTATTTTACAATTTGCTAACCAAATCCGATAGTTCCAAGGAAATTTCCCTAAATGACTCCAGAGCTTTTGTCAGCCTGGTTGATGTGAACACATTCTTGGCTGCTGACCTCTCGCCTCGTTAGCTGGAGTCACACGCAGCTGTCCACTGTTTACATTATCAGCTGTTCATGATACTCCAGGAGGCGCCGAGGAGCGGGTTCTTGTGTGGTCCTCGCTTGCGTATTACACAACCTAAAGTTCGGTAGGCGCGTTGTAATAGATACCATCTGATCGGGGAAAGCCTATATTTTATGTGTCCTCTAGTCATAAACGCTCAGCGTGTTGTTTCACGCGCCCACTCGTCTGCTCAGCGTGACGGACGCTTTCTTGGCGCTCGTCTGGCGTTAAATTACCCTGAAACTCGTGGGAGAGTAATCGCATTTTATTACCGTCTCCTACACTCGGTCTAATACAGAACAATAAGTCGGTGTCAACATAGTTTAATTTGCGTTCTTTTGTTGCGCTTCATTACTGGATTGTTGCGTGGAGATGAGGTGAGGGTTGTGGGAGAAAGTTGTTGTGATCGTCAGTAAGACAACATTGGCATTTGTGCCATTTGCGAAGTGTTGACTGAACATAATAGTTGCAAGATTTAAATGTGTTTCTTCTATAATGTAAAGTTTGAAAAATCCTCGTCTTTCTGTTGGTTTGTTACACACAAAATACTAAAAAGCATGTAAGGAAATTATGCGTCTTCAATGCTACATCGTAACAAACCCCCATCTAAATTTTACAGACATGCATCTTTTTCAAATCTAAATGCGGTACCATAATAGGTTGTTACATAGGTTACAGCTCAGACAATCACGTTGTTAGTTTATCTCTGGTTACAGTCTTATACAAGTAGAAGCAGGTACAACTACTGGACTGGAAGACACAAAATGGTTGGTTGTTCATGTGCGTTTGGCTTTCGGTTTGCCAAGTTCCTTCCAGAACAAAAAAGTACCAAGAGGTATTGAAATCTCGTCTGAAAGCAACACTTTGACCGCTCAAGCTTTTTACAATACAAACGAGTATCTGGCATTCAATTGGGAGACCTTGTGGTTGGCTAGTTGAGGAGGCACTATAGGTTGGTGCAATTCAAATGAGTGGGATATTAAACAATGAATGTGTAAAAGGGAGTTTGATTACTATGAGTGGTAATCAGCAAAATTTCAGCTTCTAACTCCTTGACGATTGCGGTATATTATTGTTTAATGTATTAATGCTTATGAAATACAATATTTATTAATTGAGCATATTGTGTGTTCATATAGTGCTCGAGCTTCCTCCTGCAGACGAAACCTTTTGTATACAGCATGAGTTCAATCTACGCTCATGTCTGGGTCTGTGTGGTTGAGAAAGTGTCATTATCTCAATGTTGTTGCTCCGTTCCGGCACTCAGTGCTGGACACGGCGTTGATTCGGGAGAGGTAATCAGTATTCAGTACATTGTACAACACTACACCACACTACTCATACTTGTCTGCTAGGACGACTATGAACGAATGTGTTGATTGGTTTAGTTCGCAGTCAATAGTCGTTATTAAACTAACTCTATGATTACCAAATTACCATCTTCTTGAGTCTGTGTCCAGTTTTACTGGATTGACGGCGTCAACAAAATTTGAAATACTATTTACAATATTTACAGAGGGTGAGGAGCTTATATCACCCCACGTCAGTTCAAAGTTCAATTGTATCAAAGTTGGAGGTATATCATAGTCATGATTTCAATAAATGCGCACTGCTTTCGTAGCTTGAGAGGGGACATACAGTTGAGATTGGTGTCATGTCAAGACAACTAATAGGTTCGGTTGTACTTGTCTTCCGTTTCTCCCTTATATCCATCTGAACTCTATGAATTAAAATTTTTCTGAATAAAATGTTATTATTCTCCTTATTTAAGTTTATTTTATTTTGTTTATTTATTTTATTTTTGTCAAATACAATTAAAATTGTGTAGACATTATTAAAATAACATAAGTTTACATAAGTTAAAATAAAGTGTGGTAAGCCACTGGTAACAAAATCTTACGGCCAAATGTGTCGTCTTAATCTATATAATATTGTTCTAATTTAACACCAACTAACCTAGTTTAATCAGTTTAATTTTGGTACACTGGAAACTTAAGTGTTTTGTTATTTTTAATGAATTATCGGTTGCCAAATATGAATCAACTGGAAGTAAGAAATAAGTTAAATCGTTCTTCGTTTGAGCTGGACTATCGTGGTGCATTTACCGAATATCGCTGTGTCCACACTTAGATATTATACTCTTTCAAAATATTGAAAGAAGAGAACCAAACAAGTATATATTTCCGTAAATTCGTATTCAAACATCATTTGCACTATTTCAGTTCAAGGATGAAGATGGATTACTTTGGAATATTACTTTTGAATTAAGACTTTTCTAGCAACCTGTAAATTCTGCACAGTCTAATTAAACGCTACTGAATACCGAGAGTAAAATCTACTCACCATATCAAATCAGATGCTCCACAAAACAATTATAATCTAGTTCTGTCCACGTCAAAACATCATTATAATTAGCTCGAAATATTTCGGTCATACTGTGGAGTACCATCTTCAGTCACTGATTGGCTGAGACTGAGATATTTGCTGTCTGCTATCATATTCGTTGCAGGTCTGCGAACCGTCCTTTGGATAGCCACCGTGTGACCAATAGGATAGCAGGCAGCAAGTATCTTAGTTTCAGCCAATCAGTGACTGAAGATGGTACTCCACAGCGAGACCGAAAGATTTCAAGCTTATCATATTGTTTTTTGACACGGTGTGAACCGAAAGAACTAAGTTATAGTTGTGACACTGGCCACGAAATTTTAGAGTTAAGTTCAAAAGAAACATTCTGACATAATTGTGGAAAAGGTTCGCCTGCTATTTTATAGCCTTTAACTACCACATTCAAACTCTCGTAATCAGCAACACGCCGCAGACAACACGGAACAGCGCACCTGAGATCAAAGTTAGAGGGAATCAGACGTCAAATGACAACAATCTTGCTAATGTCGACAATTTACACATAATCCGCCCAATCAAGCGAGGAGACATGTGGTTAATTACCCCTTCCCCCTGCCACTGGCATCGTGGTTCCCATGACTCCCTGCGGGCCCGTGCCTGTGGGAGAGGTTAGTGTTTCTCGGTGTGCCATGTTCTTCAGACGTACCCTGCATCTGCCCGAGGAGGCCAAGGACAGTAGGGCCTCACCGTCGCGCTTCCACTATCTCGCCGACATACCTCCGGAGATCTGCAGCATCGCGTCGCTCAAAGGATATTCCAACCATCAGGTGAAGTTTGGGTCATTTACTCTGACAACTCACAGCTGTAGTCAAAGTCAAAGTCGAAGTCGTTTATTAGGCAAAATTAACAAACAAACATTTGCATTAGCCAGGTCAAAGAGAGTCACATCATTAACAATATGAACTAAGTCAGTAAGATCTACTTATTATGTACAATACGAGACTCGCCAGTAAATTCACGGACGCTGTAGTAGGCATTATTGGCTAACTGTGATTTCAGGTTTACCCTGAACTTTCTGTGATCCTGCTCGTTCTTCAAGTTAACAGGAAGGGCGTTGTAGAGTTTTATGGAGTTATAGATAAAATGTTTTGGAAAAATGTGGATGAATGTTTGGGAATCGACTTGCTGTTTCGAAGAAGATACCTAGTATTGGTGGAGTGATTAAAATTGAAAGGTGGCTATGAGCAAATGAGAGTGTTTCTAGAATGTAAATAGATGGAAACGTTAAAATATTGAAGGACTTAAAAGATCTTTACATGACTGTTTTCTTGGAAGGGAGAAGATTGTACGAATGGCCCTTCTTTGAAGCTCAAGCTGATACTACCCACACTGGCACAGCCAAGATAAGGGTATATGAGGCCGTAATAATACGAGCACCTCCGTGTTAGATGTTTGGCCTAATAATCTCAACATGAAAATGCCTGTGGAGACCTTCCTTGAGACCTGGTCTATATGGCTATGGAACTTTAGATTTTCGTCAGGACAACGCCCAAGAACTTGGCCTCAGCTGAACCATAGTGCTTAATGGTTGGTCCAGTCGCTTTTGTTTGTTTTTTTATAAGTGGGGGTCAATTGATGATGAACAGACATCATGTTTTTGAAACGGGCACCTATTTTAGATCAAAACTAAGATACGGTATTATTAAAAAACTGATTTTATAGAATTTTGAAACTATAAAGCTCGCAGAAGATATAATTTTGAATCATATAAGCTAAACAAACTTAAGTGTTTGACGTGACTTTATACAAACTATACACCTGAGGGTTGTTTGTAGAAAATATAAATTAAAACCATATAAAATTTAAATTCATGCATTTCTTTATGTCTACGATACCTCAAGGAGGTTAAGTGGTAACTTTACAGTTAAAAGTGAATATGACTTCCTTTAGTATTTCTTCCCCCGACATGTTGAAAAGGGGATAACGTAATAGCATATCAACTATTAAAGCAAAATTACGTTCCAATTTCTTTATATTTCTAAAGATTTCAACTGTTCAATATGTTTTAGACTTTTGCCCAACTCTGTATATTTCTGAAGTTGCGAAATCAGCGCCACTCAAAGCTTCTTACGGTCAAAATCCTAAGTAGTTGACATTCGGTGTCACTTAAGTCTCCGAGTCAGATTCTCAATTAAGAGAAACGCCACAACAACGGACAGAAATCTGTCTGTATCACGTTTCTTATAAACACCGATGTGTGGCGAAGCAGAGTGAAGCGCGGCTGGAGACCTACAACAGAGTTGAACTGACAAATCCACAACTTTGTGATAAGATTAGAGAAGTAGTTCCGGAACCCCGCCCACACTGCATATTCAGATTTGGAACCGATCCAATTTTGAAAATTCTCTGGAGATTCAAAATACAACGACAGACGTTTATTTTACTAGCAATTCCTCTGACTAAGTCATCTATTTTGGTGTTGGTTCAAATGCATAGAAAAAGTAACAACGTTCAAGAAAAATACATTTTTTGAGAAGATACAAATCGGTCGGTTTAAAACTCGAAGGCTTCAAAATGTTTTGCATTTTCGCCACTCAATGAGTTTCATTTCGTATTCATTTATTGCCAACTGAGACATCGGAATTCAGACAGGATCCGCGATTTTGTGCAGTATGCTGTTTTATAGAGGTCGATTAGGATGTAATATTTTAATTGTTGGGGGAAGAGTGAAGACCCGAGCATAAATAATTGTAATTACTCAAAATTTAAAAGTTTTCTTGGTCCAATCTTTCACAGGGATATACGGGCTTTATGCAGTGAGTACAATTGTACTTATTACTCTTATTATTCAGTTAGAGGCAAGTTTTATAGTATAATATATTTAAACGATTTCAGGAAATTTTTTCATAAATAATACAATATTATTCAATACCGTTTAAACCCGCATGAGATGGGACCAAAATGTAAATCTTTGACATTAGTTAGCTTATTGGGATTGTGGTTCGAGACCTCTTGGTTTATTGTGCTGGCTCCTTGTTCTCCTATTCAAACGTCCACACCCTCGTTTGGTTACAAAGCTCGAGGATCACCTTGCCCAGTTTGGAGGGGTATAACTCCACCCACTCACGAGCCCCCAGAAGACCCCTTCTCCTGGCCTCAAGGGACTCGATTAAGACGTGTTTTGCGGACTCAGGAGTACGCTCACATCACCTACAAGTGGTATCTTCTAGGTGAAGACCCATTTTGGCTAGGTGATTTATGAAGTTCCCATGACCTGTGAGGTATAATTCTTAACATAAATTAGTTCATTTTTGAGGAAAATAAATATTTTGAGCCCGTTCTAAAGATCTCGCAGGCTCACAAGTCTGTATAAAAACAGGAATCTGCATGCTCCTGGGTGTTAGATCTGTATATTTTCCCGATTAAGAAAATCAGGAACCTTCTTGACCAAGAGCCTAAGACCCCACGGCGCCAAAGCTAAAGGGCAGCCATGTACTCAGCATGGAGTCTGGTAAACTATCTTAATAGACTTTCCAGAACCTGTCGGGCCCGCGGCCGGGCCCCTGACTGTGCCGACAATGTAATAACACTTTCCGGCTAATCAATAAGTCAGATCTTCATTTGTGCAGCGCAGTTATGATAACTGGCTCACGAGGCGTTTGAGAAAGTATTGGCAAATTGCAAGGTTATAATCCTGCCGGCGCCTGTACCAGCTGTTCAGCCACGAACACATCGCGTCCATGTAAGATTCGAAGAAGGTTACAACAGTTTATTAACTACGTCTATATATTGGGGAGTCTCAGACCCCCCCCTCATTTACGTTTATTTTGATACCATTTTTCCCGCATTTGAAATAATTAAAAATTATATTTTAAATTACTTTAAAGAACTAGGGAGAGTTATTTAAATATCCAAACACCGATAGGCAAGGGTTCAATTCTCGTTACATTTACCCTCAGAGGATAATGCTGTACATAAGTTTAAATGCCTATAAAGTATTGAAAACATTCAGCCGTTTAAAATGGGTGCGGAAAACTTAAAAAACAGATACTACTGAACCTTCAATAACTTGCAATGTTGTAAAAGTCCAAGTTCAATTTTGAAACAAGGTGAGCTTTCCAACACTATGTCACACGGCTATATTTTTACAAATTCTTTTAGTCAAATATTTTTGACGAGTATAAATACGTAATATAGAAAATGAGATGTTTTACAGTTTTGGATTAAGTTTGAAGCATGTGTAAGTTAGTTACAGGTCGTTCCGTAAATATCAATAAATACCATTCTAAAGATCACGTTTTCGGCCATTATTGCGAAACAACTAAACAGTTTACAGTACGCTCAGATAGTCTCAGTGATCATCTGATGATACCCGCATCAACTCCCACCATCGTTTAGACATATCAGACCATCACCTGCGTGGTTCGGAAGTCACGTTAAGCCGTTGGTCCTTGTATTTCCATTGGTCATTGGGCTATTAATTAATGACCCATTTTAAGGAAGAGTCGGCCTTAGTTTGTAACAAGACTACACCTCATAACTCATTACTACCACTCATCACACTCATCCTTCACCACATGTTTGCCTTAAAATACCCTAATGAGAGTGGTCGGCATCTCAAATAGTGATTTAGTTTTCACCAATCTTCTCCCATATGGCTTTACACCTCAAAAATAGCGTGTTTCAAAATCATGATCGTCAAAATTCTAAGGATAATGTTTCCTTATTTTTGAGTTGTTTCAACATGGAATTTTTTAAACTCAAATAAGTCGAACCGTTTTCAAAATATACGTGTGATACAGGCGTTCTAAGACAAACTGTATGTGTCAGTTAAATTGTAAAATTTGTACCAAACATTGACTGTGTGTATTTAAATTTCAAAGTCGTGATGACTGCTAGTGATAATAACGCCTTGATAATAAATCAGGGAGGTTTCAATGTGGTCTAAAATGTAGGTCCAATACAAGTCTTTATGGTATTTAAAATTTCAACTGTTTCAACTAGTTCAATGTAAAACCTGTCGGCCCTGAAAGTGCTTTTACCAACTACACTTCAACTGCCTGTCCACGGCACCAAGTGTCACTTTCGTTTTGCAAGGATCGACCGAACAAAAGCGATGACCAAAACGATGTGACAGTAACAATAGTCTCTTTTTTGGATTACGTGTCTCACTGTTTCTTTCGGTCCAGGAACATTCAATCGATTTGGACAAATGTTTTGTGGGGTTCAATCATTCAAGAGAATAAAAGAAATTCGTTGTTTCTATGTCCTTCATGATTACTTCCGCTGTTCTTCTCCTGTGCGGTTGAAATGGAAATGTACTGAGCTTGATCTTAACGTTGCATAAGTATTTTAATAAGATACGCACGCAGAGGAAGGACTATTACAGTCCAGATATTGGACTTGAAACGCGACATAATTATATTCAGGGGTGAGGCGAATCGTTCTATTATTTAGAAACTGTCACAATAGCATGAAGTATAACGGATTCCCGAATTATGGTTGCTACTTAACTTATTGGAGAACAAATGTATTTCCAAAATATCGCATCTAAATAAATTCATTTGTGTTTAGATGCAAGAAATGAAGGGGTTACTTGTTGAGAGAACGTGTTCCCATAATATAAATTGAAGAAAGGATAAATATTTGGTGACTTAAGAACACCTCTCTGTACTGTTGACGACCAGCAATTTTCTTGAAATTCCTGAGAAAATTATTTTATAAATAGGCCTGCTCCTTAGTTTATAATTACACTAGGAGATCGTAAGGGTGGCAAACAAACGTAGCCTTTTGTCATTGTAATATCCAAGCCATGCAATGTGCCCTGCTTCGGTGTTGCAATTCGAACACATCCAAATATTCATCCACAATAATGTTGTCTCTCTCCTGATGAGTTTTGTTTGGACCTCATAGTCCAGTTTGAAGATTTCTGACTAAAATCTTTATGTAAACAACTTATCACAGTTGGACCATTGATTACACATCTACTATACATTTACAGTCAGTGGTTGGACCATTGTAGGTTTTCGTTGAATTTTTTCATCAACAAAGTAACATCGACAATCGAGGTCACGCCGTTTATCACGTGACCTTTCCAACATTCGGCGAGTGTGAATATTGCGCGGTTTCTGTAATTGCGGTGTCAATAGCCGCTAATATTCTGGATACTTTCCAGTTTCCACACCGGAGGATGACATGATGAGGATATTCAAGCAGCTGATTGCCCAGCTGTCGCAAGCGGTCTGACATTTCAGCATTGTTGGGCTTAATTGAAGGCTAATACACGACGATAGTTGGGCAATGGCTTCGTGTAAACGCGGTGTCTGTCGACCAATTAGCTGGCGAGCTCAGAGCGGTGCACCGTGTGAACAGGGCGCCGGGGCTTCCTACACAGTAGACTAAGCGTGATCTAGGTCAGTGCAGCTACTGACAGATGATATCACGTGATTGTTCGTAGTAATCAGTGTAAGTGTCAGTATTTTGTACAGTGTTATGCTCTTTCTGGCGGTTTACTACTGCGCCAACAGCGAAAGAAGCTGTTATAAGGGTCCGCCTCAGCTGCGCGCGACGCTCCAATGCAAGGGTTGCCCATTTGTTTATCTTTTAAAAAGGTTTACATTAGTAAACATAATATTTTTGAAAAATAGAGGAGTTTTTGACATGCATATAGAGCGTTTTTTTGTAATTGTGGATTCCAAGTGTACAAAATTGAGTTGAAAAGCACTAAAACTTGGACAATTTCAAAGTTTATTTGCGAAACTATTCAAAACTTATGAGAAATCGGGCTCTATGTACGTGTCAGAAAACTCTTCTAGCTTCTAATATATCATGTTTATCAATGTAAAAATTATTTTGAAAGATGAAAAACGGGCCACTGAACCTCTGCAACTTGGTTTGACAGATAAGCTGCATCAGATAAATGAAGGCCCGTTGTTTGAGCATGGTATGCATCCAGCATCGAGTATGGATAGATTGGACAGGTGATCATCCCATAGCATGGGCTTTCTCCTAAATAGGCTATTCTTGAAACATACAATTTTGATTATCTTTATTTGTCTGTCTTTTTTTATGTTGTGAGGAGGGTAATCACGATATTAATTGCCCCTGTATATTTTAGACAGCCTGCAGCCTTTGGTCAGTGCATTATATATATATTTTCCTGTTAACTGTCCCCTACACCAAATTAAAACGATAATAATCTCAAACGTACATAAATTAGCATTTCAGGGTCCTTGAAAGATGGAAAATAAGCCAAAAGTAGACGCTGAATGAAAAATAACACAACGGATAAAACTTTTGACTAAAATGTGGAAAATGTCAATGTTAGACGTTTTTTAGTTATGACTCGTTCATTCTACTAATCTTTTACTCTAGGTACTCCGTACTAGTTAAGTTGAATCTTCATAAAGTTCAAATCAAAATAATAAAAAGCAACAGTAACAAAGAGCAATGCCATTAATTGAATGTGCCACAACCTCATCTCAGCACTTCTTTAGTTTCACAAGACAAAAGCGACCCCACACATGGAGAATTTAACCTTGAACATTAATGGAAAACCGCTTGAGCCGACTAAGCCAGTAATTCTGCAATGCGATCCTTAGATAGAATAGTAGGCGTCGTCTAGGTCTATTGTGCGTGTAAGTGTAATTGGGTGTCAAGGAATTGCGACATTTCTCCATGACCTGGTCCTAAATTGTTCTGGTATTTCAAATAAGTTGTGAAACTACGTCTGGCACGCTCTAGCGTTATTTGGTAGATTCTAATCATTTCCAGCTAGACATTTCTCATTTTCATCGTTCACGCGATATAAATCTGTTATAGTTGAAGTTAAATGGTTATTTATCGTGAGTTCATTGAATGTTATAATTTATTTCCCTTTTCTGTATGCTTGAGAACACACATTTATATGATTAAATAATAATTTTCTGCTTGGGAACTTCAAAAGAAGGATTGAGGAGGCTGGTTTGAGCGAGCGTGATTCCAACTTATAAACAGAGTACCGCTTGTAATCATTTTAAGCTAGTAAGCAATTTTAAATGTTGAAATTTTTCTAGCAGTATAGATCTATTGAGGCTTCTACGCATACCTACAAACACTAAAACGTTTACTTTGGATTTTATTTTTTGGGAACACTAAAACGTGTATGTAATTTACTAAAACGTTCAATTTCGTTAAAAAAGAATTTTTATTTCAAAATTACGTTTTTTTTATAATAGCATAGATTATAACATGTTGCAATAATTAGTTTGAAACAAAATGTATGTTTGGTTTTATATGCTGCAGCACTGATGCTTTATGCTGCCAGAAAACGTTCCATGTTTTAATACATTAACCTAGAACAAACAACAACATGGTTTGTAAAGTTTTCCCATGTCAAAATACCTATCCCGTAAAACGCTATCGGGCTCTATCCAATTGTCTCTTCACTTGGCTTGTCTGAACACTCTTTATATACATTACAAAATATTCCTACACGCACAGCTCTATAGTTCTATTCAGTTCTAAGCATCAATATACTTTACATATCTCACATCAATAACTTTCAAGTACGTTGAAAGTAGGCTGCAATTATTGTGTGAATATGTGCGAATGATACAAAAACTACATCAAATTCATTAGAACGGATCTTTATTCGATATTACGATGGATGAACGCTCTTAAAGGCAGTCAAGAAATTTCATTACCATAAACTCATTTTATGGTAAAATGAGTATTCATTACACAGGGTACTCTTGTGCACCAACTATTAATGACACAACACATTGGTAAACAAACAACACAGTGCGGTTGGCACTAACTCTATTAACGTGGATACGGAAGTGCTTGCTTCGTTTCCCATGCAAACTAACTGCACTGCGCTGCCTGGGAATAAACTGTCCACTTTTTGTACTCTAGGCTAATTAAACTAACGGCCAGTTTTACATGTGTGTAAACAATGGGTTCACTAACAATGTCAGGTGAGAAAGTGAACCCACTATTCCATTGAATCTTCTGTTCAATTCTTTGCTGTTGGAATAACAACCATAACGGTAAATATTTCATACTTTGATACTTTTCTTTGAGACATCGACCACTCTTAGAGGGTATTTTAAGGTGAACATGGGACGATGAGTGTTTTGAAGGTTGATGAGGTGTAGACTTGTTACAAACTAGGGCCGACTGTTCCCCAGATTGGGTCATTAGTTAATAGCATAACTACCAACGGAATGACTTAGCGTGACTTCCGAACCACGGGGCGTGGCCATCGTGTAAAGCTATCGACGGGGGGAATCGAACCCGGGCTGATTTGGTACGAAGCACGCACTAAACCACTGATCTATGGCCACCCCTTATACCATAAAAGCTGTTACAGATTTGTGTATTTATGTATGTACACATTTTATATCCTGATTAATGCATAAAGTAATCTAAAACATGACACAGAACATTAGAAAACGAACTCGTCCTAAGTATCCGGCATTTAAGTACAACCAAGCAACATGTAGCTCAGTCAACAACATTTATGTAAAGTCAAAATACTACAACAAATTTTAAACAAATCCATACAGTAGCTTTCTAGAGTCACGCTGTAATAGAAAACAAATCTCATATATTCACAAAAACTTGTGTTATCCTTCTCTGCAGAATGCAACATCCGTGAGTGGTATGAAAAATCTATGCTTGTCGATAAGAGTGCGCAGTAGTGGATGTGACCTTGAATTTCGTCCCATAAGAACATTTTCATTGCACAAGAAGCATTTTCTTCGGACAGCTCACGCCTACAGTTTTCATCGGATTTTTATGAAATAAACTTTTTTAAAGTGCATTAAATATTTTAGTGACTCCCCTGAGTCGAATTTCCATTTTTTCATTTCTCAAACCAAAAATTGAAGAAACGTTGTATTTTAATGTCTTGATTTTACTATGAAACTAACACAAGTTTCAAAGAAGTGTAACTTTTCAAAAGTGTAATAAAACGTATTTCAAAAAGATCTCATGAAAATTGTGGGCGTGAGGTGTTTCAAGAAAATTCTTATTTTTACATTGCTCTTATAGGACAAAAAACAAAATTGCCGCCAGGTACTGTGCAATCTTAATGAAAGCTTCATTACATCTTCTCAAATGTAGAATACGCCCTTCAGAACTTAGTTAACTAACTCAACAGTGAACTCAATAGAGCTCAAACAACCCACAACTAGGAAGATTCAGTCAAGTCGAGAAAGTCGCAACGGCTTTCAAGAATAATGAAATTCCAAACAGCGAGAATACACGGAGCCGCGACTTGTCATAGAGTCCTTTATCGCTTCCAGGACACGAGAGAGGGCGGCTAACTGCGTGTACCTGTGCAGTCCTGGACCGTCTATCATGTGCACACCCCCACATCCGGAGAAACCCCCTGCACCGTGTCTTGTCACCCACCTACACCGCGCCACACTCTGACTCTGACTAACAAGCTATTAGTTAATAGAACCTAGTACACGTGTTGTGGCTCGTCATTAGTCCTGACTAACTGGGGGATAGAACTCTCTCTAGCTGATGGATACGTCGGGGTCGGGGCTTGGAGTGAAGCACTTGGAGGTCAATAGTTGGGTACGCGCTGCTGGGAGATCAGGAGGTGGATGTTGAAAGGGATAAGTGTTATAATATGAGTGGATAAGTATGATAAATGCTGCCGTTGTAAACAAAGGTATTTTGTTAGTTTTGAAATTTCGAATGAAAGATGGACTTTTGAATATTATTTAGGCTGGATTGGAAGCCGACCTTTAACATTTGTTTGCTTCGAGAAAACCCATCTTTGAAACACTTGTTAGCTCTCAGCCTCGCTACGGCCTTTGGACCTAGCTTTTCGTCCTTTATCGACAAGGGCTTTGTTACTAGGCTGTACACTACGCTCAGTCTCACTTCAGCCTTTGGCTTCAGATTTGGGAAGTCTTTTACTGCAAGTAAATATACATCATAAAAGGAAAACGTATTTCTAATTGCTTTCAAATTTAATTACTCATTCCGCTATTAAAACGAAAATTCACATTTTTTGTTGCCATTTTGAAACGTTTATTCGGTATAACGAGCAATACCAGAATACATACTTATTCAAAATTCCATCAAAATTGAGACGACATTTATTGATTTTGTATATTTAAAATAGCTTTATCGTCCTCATTTTACATAATGCAATTGTATACAGTTTTGAAAAAAATACTCAAACCGTGTTCTTGGGGATAGATAGGTGCCCAATTTATGAACCCAGGTCTGAGTCTCAACATGATTTCGGCATGAGTCTATCCAAAAGAAATTCGCTTAAAATAAATAAATTACAATAACCTTTTTTGTATTTTAAACAAGAGATACAAAAATTATTAGAAAGTGTGCAAAAGCTTATATTTCGGCTTTATAATGTTGCCTTCTATGGAGCTGCACAAACAAATTATGAATAAACAGAAACTCACTGTAATATTAGAATAGAATAAATTTAATATCAACCAGCTCATAATATCACAAATCCCAATCTATATGTTTCGTGTAGCTTTTAATCCTAGAAATCTTTGATTCTTTAAACAATTCCAGCGATGTTGTATAGTCACGTAGAAGTTTTATAAATCCTGAGACGACAGCCACCTCGAACTACTGTTTTTCTTTCTAAAATATGTTTAACCTTAAAAATAAACTTTGATGTTCTGTAGCATTGTCTTCCTTGGATGGCAAACAGAAAATTTACACTTACAAAACTTACAACCCTGAAATGTAACCAGCTATTTCAAAACCTCCCATTGTTTTATTGCTCATCATTTCGTTTTATTGTCACCAAGCCTCTCTGCGTAGGAAATAAACCACCTCTCCCTCCTGCCTTCTGTCGGAAGTAACTGTAACTAGATATTATTGCTGCATAGATAATATAATTGGCTACAACCAGTCGGCGTACTGGCGGCGGTGAAGAAATATTATAGTAGTTTCTGGCTGTGTCAGATTCAAGATAATTCTCACCCATTGACACTCGAGAGGTGATAGGATGATATATGAGCAGGTGGCCGAGGTGATAGCGCAGTAAATTACTTGACAAATTGAACGTGTGCCTTGGTAGAGTGTAGAGAGCAGTGGTCGATTGAGGCGTTGGTTCTGTTCTATTTTTGGCTTGGAAAGTGAGAAAGGGTCTAAACATTATTGGTTTTGGACGACCTAGCTAGTAAACCTAAGAACATGATAAAGAATCACACAAAATAAAGACTATTTTCAAATTTAGAAGAGGGACTCAACAACAGTAGTAATAATAACAATACGTTTAAAACGTACTTTGATTTGAGACACCGACCACTCTTAGAAGGTAATTTAAGACAAATATGGGATGAAAGGTGAGTGTTTTTGATGGATGATGAGGTGTAATCTTGTTACACACTAGGGTTGACTGTTCCCCAGATTGGATCATTAGTTAATAGCCCAACGACCAATGGAATGGACCAACAACTTAACGTGACTTCACGCACAATAATACAATACAAAATAATGCAATAAATATATTGTTTTTGACAGTAAAATAACATAATTTATAAAAGAAAAATGAGATATAATTTCTCACAAACAAATCGGTAGTGAGCAACACTTTGTAAAATTAAAACCAGAGTTTTGATGAGCCTAAATCCTGTAAAACTAATTTAGATGTTAAATTGTCCTACGTATTTTAAATTTAAACTAGTTTTGCCGTTTTGATATTTCAGATTTTTAATATTTAAATATTAGCGCCGTAGATTTTTTACGTGGAAATAGTTAGTTACTAAACTTAAACCACCTGAGTATATGCCTTTTTTATTTGTACATATAGTAAAAGCTACCTAAAACTTCAAAGAACCCAAATTTGAAGTGTGCAACTCGCTTAGGAAAAATTTAACTTTCGTTTCATTAAGTCAAAACTACTAGTCCCAACCTTCGTCCTGTGGGGACCAAAAGACATGTTGAAAGATAAAAATTCTAAGATCAAACTTTCGCTAACATGTAACGAAAATGTATTGCTTTTATTTTATATGTCAATGCACACAATTTCATTGATTTTATCAAAACATATTGTTATTGATTCCACTACTACATGAACGCAGTTTACTTAACTCCAGCAGGCATTATTTCTTCACCAATACCACAATAAATTATGTCTCTCCTTGTCCACTGACACAGAAACACAGACCTGTCCTGTATTATACAGGGCTGCACAGAACACATGTTAGAATCTCCCGCGAGTGTGATGTTCCCAGATCGGGTGGGAAAGTTTACTTCAGCGCTTGCAAATCGTTGCTAAACAATGAGAAACATACTGTATAGAATGCGTTGATGTATTGTTATACGTGACATTGTCTTGAAATACTCGCTGCTGTTGTTTATTTAAAACCAAGACTGACAACAAGACTCCTGTGTGTTTCTATTTAGGACGTATAAACATTATTGCCCAACAGTAGGTTTTGGCCTGCTGTATACACAAATAATCGACAACTATTGGTTAAACATTTGAGATATTTTGAATGTTTAAGTCCCTGGAGTTCGTGATACACATGTATTAGGTCTCTATTCGCAAAAGAGTGACTGAAAATAAATCTTCTCATTGATGGAATATCGATCCATTGAAACCATCTTAGATAACACTATTTCAATTTTTTTAAAGCTCTTTCCGGATTGCAGTAGATCACCTTTGTTTTAACATTTAATAAAGTCACCAATACTCTATATAACAAGACATGTTATTGATGGCGTTATAATGTGTACCGACAACCCTAAGGTCAAAAAGTAAACCCTATGCAAACGTCTGTACAACAAGAAGATTACCCAACTTTAGATATATTTCCTATTACGTTGTCAAATACTACTTTCAAATGTATGACTTTTTTATACAGTTTGGAGGTATGTTCCACTGATGTTCCCTTGTCGAAAGTTACCAAAGGTTTTCTAAAAGCACGTGACCTTTCGTACTGCCATTAGTGACATCCCTGAAGTCATTTGAGACAAAAACTCCTTTAATAGGATTGATCACCCCAGAAAAATTTGCCAAAACGTGCTCTTGTAGTCCCCCGATTAGAACGCTATTTTTTGAGTGTAGAGATTAAAAAGGTTGTTTTCTACGTTCTCAAAGGTCTCTAGGTTTGTACAATATATTTTTTCTTAATCCCACGCCAAAATTAGCAAACAAATGTTAAGTGTATTATAGTTTTTCACAAGCAGTCTTTGTCTTTTTCGTGTATAAGGAACTAGAAGCACTCCTACCCTATCATATAAACCCCGTCGGAAACAAGGGACTACGAAACCATGTTTTGCCACTTTTTTCGTGAGCGAAGCAAAGTTGGAATATCGCTACTACCATTTCTCTTGACTGGCAAGGTAACCTAACCTAACCTAACCCTCGTCCACCTGCGAGAAATAAATTAATAATCAATACCCCGCTATTTCAATGGTAAACATGAATTCTTGCTCGGTTGACTAATCCTCTTAAGGAAGTGAAAATTGTTCAAATGTGGATTCCCTGAAGAAGACAACAGGTAGATGCAAATGTGATGAGTGTTGAAGGAACGGTGCCGAGACCCTGACATTCTCTAGCCGACTCACGAGTTCCACCTTACCTACCTTAGCCTACTGCACTGCTGTGAAGAAACCGACAAAACATCACTTTCAGAAATGCGATACCAAGACTGCACACACTTTGTGGCTATCAAGTATCAGGTTTACGGCATGTTGTTGGAACTGTCAGCTTAGTCCCTTCACCTCTTTTGGAGGATCATCGTTATGTAGATGATGTGTGTGGTAACGTTGTGAGAACTCAAATTCGAGAAAATTTCATATTGCGAATGAGATGCGAGCAGAATTTTTACACAAAGGCTTAAGAGTTAGGAATTCTTATGTAAACCAGGTGACTCACTTAAGCCGTCTCTAGCAGATTGCATACGAACCGGTCAACCGGTAGACCAAACCTTAAAAAGAAACAAGTGAAACAAACCTTACCCCCAAGCAAATCACCAGAGTATTACAGGAAACATTATCCCAAACATATTAGTAAATGTATTATGTATTTAGTAAGCGAAATACAGGCCTCAAGGCTACATTATAGTTTATATACAACAAGAATTTTATAGCAAAACAGGTGGGCGGATAGTGTGGTAGTAACACACTCGCCCGGCAAATGAGGGTTCCGGGTTCAAGTCCCGGTTCAGTCCACAAGTTTTGCTGACAAATTTCCTTTAACATATTTCTGTTTTATTCACGTTAGACACTTTACAGTACCGTTATGGTAGCTGGCATCCCTAATAATAAAAATCAACCTTTGACAACTGCAATTTCAAAACTGATCGTCTTGTTATATTATTATCAATTATATATACAGAGTGTCTAAAAATGTATACACAATATTAACTATGTATGTATGTAATTTATTAAATATAACATATGGTTTCATGTTTTTTGTTGCTAAGATGTATGAATGTTCAAAATAAAGACTATCAACATACATTTACACATCGGTCTGGTACAGTTTGGCAAACTAATTGTGCAGTGTCCAAAGTGATGTGATTGAAAGAACTGGTAATCAAAAGACAATGGAACTTCCATCATGGCTTTCTCAGATTCAATTAAATAAATAGTAACATTCAGTTATATTGTTGAAAAACAAATGTTTTAAACTAAGAGCAGGTAAAACTTTCAAAGATATAGGTTTTATTTGCAATCAGCTACATTCAATTAAAGTATGTATACATTTTTAAGACACCGTATATTTAGTGTTTTTTTTTACTTTGTAATAGAACGCTTCGCTCATAGTTTGTTTCCACGCATATTTTCTCACACAAAACATGAAAAAATAAAGTTTGTCTTGTTTAACGAGGCGAAGTTAGGACTGCAAAGTCCTTTGTACCACTCAACCTCGACCTTTACCTAGCGTTACCGTATTAGTCACATTACAGATTGTAAGTGGTCACTGCGGGGATCGAACCCGCGCCATCGGAGTGATGAGTCACGGGCGATACCAACCCGCCACGGATCCGCTATGCTGAAAGTGTCCTTAATAAACTCTTGAACGAAAATCACTAATTCAAACTGGATTGCTTTCTATAAACAACATGATTCAGTAGGTATATTACACAATGAATGAAATGAAGCGTGTGCGCGGGGCGGCAACAGTTGCAGATAGATAACAGAACAAACAACCCGCGACCAGCTCGGGTTCCCCCTGGTGATTACAGGAGCAAATAACACAGCTTCTGCAGACAGTAGAATAATATACAGTGTAGAGTTATCGTATCATCTGCATATACGGTACGTGTGTACGCTAACTGATGCAGGGTTTCATTTCTTAGTCCACTCCGGCTTCTGGTGTCCACTCCTACAGACCTCAGGAGGTTTCCTGTTCATAATTCTCAGAGGTTTTGTTTATTTTTATGGAATTTTCTTTGGAAAAATGAGATATTTATGCCGTCCGCATAGTAAGACCCAGTTTCGGTACCGTGAAATGAGCACCAAAGCTGACCCCCAGAACACGTTTCGAGCATTTTTACAAGGCTTAACTTTTATTTGTATATATCTATGTATGTATATATGTGTATATTGCTCAAAAAGCAACAGTAACAGACGTTTCTTATGTTTATTCTTAGGAGTAAATGTCTCTAGTATCTTTATTCCTTCTATATCCTAGCAGTTAGCATTATTGCAATTCCATCATAGTTGGTAGATTGAAGATCTATTTAAAAGAGACATTGCCACATAAACATTTACCTCCTTACAAAGTTACCTATGACTTTAAAAACTCGACCTCACCAAAAGCAAAATTAAAGCAAAGGTGGCATTTGGAATTTATGCGTAAAAATATGCCATTTCTGATTAAACAATTTCTGTAGTGATTTTAAAATCATTACACATGTTGTCAAGTGCACAGTCCACCCATTACATAAAATGTATCCACGTCTTCTAAGTAATCCAGCACAAGTGTACTAACAGTCTATATTTATCCAACAATTACTTGACAATAGCATTAATAAACCATTACACGAAAACAGTGACATGACGACTATTTGCATGAGTTAAAACTGTTCACGGCACTGCAATTGTGAATAATGAGTTTGATCTAATTAGCCCCTCGCCAAGGGCACGTTGAAGAGTGCAGTGTAAACAGTAAACACGCGTGAAGTTAGCCGCGTGATGAGTGGGTTTCGCCACGGTGCACTGTGAGATGGACGTGGCAAAGTTCACCTCCATCACGACCCGCTGAGGAATCCTCACGATCCTACAACAACGGCAGAAGGAGAAGGGACGCTATTGTAATGAGATAAGCCGAGTAGACACGACCGGTCAGGGCTGCTGACTCCTCTTCAACAAAGTTGGGACATGTGTTCTTGATTGAATTATACAGAGTGTGTCTAAAGGCACTACCATACAGATGACGTCACCATGTGTTTCAAGTCGAGTATCCTAATTTTAGGCTCAAATTTAGCCACCAACAGCATCAAGGATACATCAAAAGTGTAGTACAGTAGAACCTAACTCGACACCCTGTAACTTATCGGCTTGCGTAAGTCGACAGGTGACTTTTCAAAAAAACAATCAACTCCTCCGTCAACTACATGACGAAGCAGCCAAGTGCCGGAGTGAGCAGGAAAGGCAATCATTAATTACACATTTTCTTGTCCTGTATTTTAAATGCAATTCAATTGTAACAATGTAATATAGAAAACTTATACCAAAGACAATACATGTATTGTCTTTGCTCATACTCAATGTATGAATATAACTTGAGTCTGTTGCACATTTATTAGATAGAATCCCCATTATTCTGTATAACTCGACAACTTCCAAACTTGACAATCTCTGCGTCCACAAATAGTCAAGTTGACGAGGTTCTACTGTACAGCTTTTTATTTAAATTTATAAACATCCGAGTTTTTTTTAATTTCATCTGGCCCGGTGGGAAAACAACTTAAGTATATGCATGGGGAAATATAAGCCCAAATGGTAAATTGTTTACTCCATTTGTGTAGAGGGCCTCTGTCTGGCCAATACCTTTTCACACTGTTTAACACAACAACGGTTTCCATGAGCTCCCATTGGTGTATCAAATTCTCCGCCATTGCCGAATGAATTGAAGCTAATGAAGTATCAGTGTCGAGTAGATATTTGACATTTTTACAATAAACATACAAAGAAGTTAATGCTATTTAGACACATTTAGTCATAAAATTCAGCATTTGATACTCTCCAAAATGTGCATATTTTCCTCATCCTTCATCACGATCTCGTTTTCATAAAATGCGTGGTAATTTTTTGTAAAACGATACCCAAAATAACGTCTAAAATTTCCACCCAACTAAAAACCAAGCCAATTCAAAGTCCTTGGCATGAATAAAATAGGCAAGCGTTAATCTGTTGATCATTTCTGCGGAGCAGGCTTGACTTTAGTTTGCAATTCTGTCGACAGGGGAGAAGTGGGGTCAGATGGCAGATATCACAACAATCACAGAGTTCTGATTTGCCAAGTTTCACAGATCTCGTGTTCACGACTCGGATCTTGCTCCACCGCGAGAACCAAACTCTCCCGAATGTTACAGTTTTACAACTGGCTATCATCATGCCGCTGAAATCTAGACACTATTGTGTAGGGTTCGATTAGGACATTTTCCAATCTAAAATAGACATAAGCTAATATCTGTTTAAAGGAACAGACGACTTCTGGAGGCACTCAATTGTAGGCATAAAATTTCTGATTGTATACCGGTGAACCTAAGAATTCAGATGCGTAGCTACGAGAAAGATATGTGGAATAGAACCTCCTTCCTCAAAACAATTATTATTTTTAAATTTCGTATGTGAACAGCAGCTATAAGCTTAAGAAAACGTGAGTAATTTTAAAGCACCTTTTAATTTTAGTCTTTTGCCTTTTAGTAATAAAGCTATTAGCTTAAAAATTAAGAAAAGATATTATTGTCCACTAATATTTATTGATTGAAGGTTATAACTTTAAGCGGAAATTTGGGCTAAAGCGCTATTTCAAAGTGTTCAGGTTTCAACATTTTCCAGGGGTCCCCGGACCCCACAATTTCCGGGGGGTTTTCCAAACTTCTCAAGTAGTTGACTCTTCCCAAACCTCATCATAGTTGCGTCTATTTCAAACAACTTGTTGAAGAATCAATCAAATTCACCAATGGGTTATGTTGTAGATGAATGATACAATAAGGTGGATTCCATGGCTACTACTGTAGCTTCATTATTACCATGACCATCTAAAAATCATATTCTTACATGCTTAAATATTGCATAATTTACTATAAATGACTTCATATGATTTACGACCATCGTTGAGATTAGATAGCATGCAACTCAACCGTGGTATAGGAAATGTTTGAGATCCATTTTAAGTCGGAGAGCTTTTTACTCCCCACCATGTATACAGAACGTATTTATGAAGAGTGTGTAGAACCTCAATCGTGAATAACGATCTGAAACTCAATATCGAGATCAGTGAACGGTGTTTGCTTACGGTAGCGTGAGATCGGTCTCAAATGGTTACCTTAACGAGTACCAGTAACTGTGACAGCCAGCCAACTGTGAGCGGCGACGGGGATTGACAGATGTCACGTGATCACTGGTCACGTGACTCATCACAGATCACGCTCCGATCAGTGATCGTCCTCAGTGGGCTTCACGGCACAAAGAACTGCGACACAAAGACGTAATGGACTTCCACTAAACGAGGAACAACTAAACATCATGATGATGATAGGAGCAAGCAGAAAATATGGTGCTACTGACTGTTGAGTCAGGCCCACATGAATGGTCAGGAAATTCGGCTGTCCTCGGTCCCTAGACATGCATGGAGGGTTATAAGGCGTCTTTTCGTGGCCACGACGTTCCCCTCACCAGCTTTCTAAACATTAACGAAGTAAATTTAATTCATAAAGTCCATTATATACATTTCAACAGTCAGCACCCCCAAGGTGGTGACCGTCGTTTTCAACTCGGTCAGTGGCAAACGTAGGATGCAGAAGTGCATAAAAGAGTATCGTTGGGCGTCAAGCCCCAGACAAAGAAACATTTATGGATTAATCATCTCTAAATAAAGCTAGAGAAATGCTCATTGCATCAGTGCGTGGTTGAATGGTAGAGAGGACTATAAAGTCTTAACTTCGCCACGTAAATAAAGACTTGTTTCACTTCATCTGGAGTAAGCTTACCTCCTACGTATTTTATGACGTTCGCTCGCGATGATCGGCGAGCGCCAAAAGGACGACCTTCGGGCATCACATAAATAGCTCCTATGTATGTACTCTAAGGATGGAAGCCTGTCTAGATCCCGACATCGTCGTTTTGAGGGCGTCGCTGAGTGACCATCTCAAAGTCGTGCAAAAACGGTCCGACGTATACTTAACGGTCCCATAGAACTTAATACGCGCGTGAATAAGCGACCATCTGGGACCGAGGTGTTTAAAAGAGCCTCAACCCTAACTTTAAACGAATTGCTTATTCTTTCGCAATGGATTTTGACGAGAATGGTAAGTGTTTAGAGCTACAAGACTACAGCCTCTAGCAGTTTGTTGCAAACTGCTTGCAAATTCTTTACTTATCACGACGATTACGGCTACGCGTGTAAAGATCTGCACTGTAGATCTGCAAGAGCTGAAGCAGTGGATGACCTGTGAACTCTGGTGGTGTACGCGGTGCGGAAGTTGTTGTTAGATGTGTAATGATATGTTATATAGTAGCACCTCCCACACATGCAGATAGCGTCTACAAGAACAGCTGATAGAACACCCGCAGATACACGAGCTGTTCCATGAAACCCAGAGGCGTGTAAGGTGTAATAAGTAACCTGTAGTTTGGCAGATAGTGTAACACTTGGAGGAGATGTATGGGGCTGAGAACTTGAAAGGTACGCCCATAAAAATAACTTGTAATGTACTACCTTAGCTTCCTTTTTTTTGGTCTCGTAATATACGTAAAATATGCGTAGGCTAAGTATAACATGATCGAAAAATTGCCGTTCAAATATCCTTCTATCTAATTAACGCTTGCCGCTTGGTCACAAACTTGTGTACAATATAAAGATTCATAACACAAGAAAAAATGCATCATCTCAGTTACAACTCTGAATATTATACTCAGCACACAGGAGTATTTAATAGAGTAAATTACTAAAAATAATGCCAATTTTAGCACATTCATAAATGGCCGAGAAAAAGTATACGCATTGAAGTGATCGAGAATAACTTATCACCAGGCATATGCCATGTAGAGTGTAATGGGAAGCCAACTAACTCACTACGGACAGCAATCTCGTGTCTGAACGACTGACGATAACTTCACTCTCGGTAATGGATTTTATTGCTGGAATGGATGTAAAGTGTTTATTACAATCGCAATTCGTAATTACGCTTCGACTGCAGTAAAGAATTGAGGCTTTATAGTCCTATTTAGGTAGTTTATATGGTTCTTATGCTATTACCGGAACTACCTGTGTAATATATTACTGAAACAATAATAATTGTTTCATGAAAAAGAATAGACTTAAGTCCACACTAGAGAATTAATTGGACACCACTATAACTTTTGAATACTACGATGTTGTTTTTGTTCATTTTGTGTAATACAAAGGTGGGTGAACGTATTTTAACATTAAAATTAAACTCATGGAAAGCCTCGGCAATGAGTAAGGAGCACGTGCAAAACACTTAATATCGATTATATAATATACGTCTAATCTGTGGTATGGTCAGCTGATCACTAATCTGTGTGGTGTCGGCATTGTTTACACTTAGCAGCTGAGTGGCTTGCACGCTATCAGCTGCTCTACTCCAACACATCGCAGATAAACACTTTCCAACGTACAGTACAAAGCGCGCTGAGATGAAAGTTACTGACCTCGCGTCTTGTGCTTCTCTGTGGTCTCGTACTTATCCTCCTCCTTCGTACTAATTGCGCGCTTCCTATGTTTATTCGCACGGCCGGAAGTTAACAGCTAGCGCAGGAACTGATCTGGATTCTCCCACTTTCGTAACAGCTGATAGGAAAGTGTATTACCGAACTTCCTCGTATGTTTATTAATGCGAAACAAAATCGCACCAATAGCCTCCTGAACTGATAAGATTGGTGTTCACTAACCATTAGTCTTTATCTACAAGAGAAACTACGAGGGAGAAGTGTTGACGTTTTGTTAAGCTCCTAGACCGGACTTGATCCATTAGCCCAAACCTAATCTTGGCTGAATTCAAAAAAGGTTTGGGAATTCATACCTTCTAATATAATCTATCATAACAAACATCACTTCCGCATATTTAATATAAACACTCTTAATTTGATTGGTAAGTTTAGAGATAGCGTATAAAGCTCAATATAGTTGGCATCATTCCTGACTCCTCCTCCATCTATCTTTTAATCTAAAGTCAATACCCGTTTCAAAACTCAAAGTTTGAAAAGTGTTCAACAGCTTACGAAAGGTATAGAAACCTTTAGATACACAATGGACAGTGAGAAAACAAAATAATGGACCGCAGCAAAGTGGTGGTAGACGGCCGCGCTAAAGCCGAAAATGAGGTTTTCACGATTTCCGGTCAACGAAGGCGAAAAGTTTGAAAAGTGTTTATCGTAACATTGTAGGAAATATTGTTTTGTACAAAATGGTATGTATCATATATTGAACAAATTGCATCCCTATTTTGTAAAACGTCAAACCCCTACTATTTAGTTTTAATATGTTTCTCCCACAAATGAAATTGGGAGAAATTTCACAAAGGGGTGTTACAAGTACACTACAACTTTTGTAGCACAAAATATTATTTCGTCGACGCATGTAAGATTGTTTTGAGAAGTTATTCAACTAACCAATGCCTATCGAAATCGAAGAATATTGTTTGTTTTGTTTTGCAACTTCCAATGAGAAATTTGTTATGTAAACTCGAAGACGAGATGAAAGAACAAGAGAATCCCATTCTTCTCACTCCTACGGACACTGTGAGTCACTGAATTGTATGAGTTTCGTGCCGTGCTCATCCTACCTCCATCCTGTTCGACCCCTGCACCCCCCGCACCATCATGTATCTGTTGTAAATACGAACACACGAGTCTTTGTTTCAACTAATGGAAAGTCGAGAGGTCAAGATTGCAGATTATTCATCTCTTTCACTCCTCCGCAGCGAAATGTCACTTCAGAACGGCGACGTGTAGCCAAACTCGTGATTCATGAGTGTAGCAATCCACTACACTGCTTGAGGTACTTCTAAAAACACAGTAATATGCTTTACTTTCAGATTGATTAGGGCAGAAATTGTGTTTAAATTTAGCTCCGTTGCCTTATTCTTCGAGGCGTAAAGCAAGAAGCAAATTTTGGTTTAGGTATGGGAAAAACTTTTCACGATGGCCACTCCCCGTGGTTCGGAAGTCTAGTTCAGCCGTCGTTCTATTCCATTGGTTATCGGGCAATTAATTAATGATCAAATTTGGGGAACGGTCGGCCCTAGCTTGTAAAAAGATTACACCTCATCATCCACCAAAACACTCGTCACACTCACCATTCCTTAAAATACCCTCTATAGAGTGTATTTTCGGTGTCTCAAATCAAAGTATCAAAGTTGTGGGGTCATCCCCCGGCAGTTGATCGTTACTAAATCTAAAAGTATACGTTTCTGGAAGCAATTTTGATCTACTTCTTCCGATTCATACCGCGTCAAAACATCATAATAATTTGTTTTAAACTTTTTAGTCTCACTATGGAGTACGTTCTTCAGTCACTGATTGGCTAAAACTGACTTATGATTTCTTCGAAACCGTAATAATAAAATACATGTCATAGCAATCATAACATCCATCCATCTTCTGCTTTGGGGTGCCAAGTGGATTCAACCCACACATGATGACCAAATAGAAAACAAAGAAAGACGACCAGACAGGTTCTACCTCTTATGGTGTTGACGACAATTGACAACGTGTGTTTGTTATGTTCCAGAGGGGATGTACGGGGACGGGCAACGCTTACAAGATGGAAGGAGGTCCAGGCTTGTACGACAGTCTTCTCACCTGGAGAGTGCTGAGGTGGGCTCTCATCCCTTCCGCCATCCTCGCCGCCCTCGCACTTCTAGTCTACTTCTCTGTCGGTCAGTATCTACTATCTAGTTTCATTTACTAGAGCCTGAGGTTGAAATATTATTACGGACGTTTTCCATCGACTTTTACTGAACAAGAAGAACACGACGTTTCGGGATCTGGAATCTGATCCCGTCTTCAGGTGAAAAGTAACCAATAACACAAAACATTATGAAATGAGCTAACCTAACAGTAATCAGCGCTAGCTGACCAGTCACCCGCCACCAAATAACATGTTTTTCCTTGTCCTTAAACTTATTTAATTGTATAACAACTCACTATAAAACAATACAACAATCACAACAACTTTAAGAAATTAAAAAGCAAAAGAGAAACCAAGCAAGTCCACGGACAGTGACAGCTGCTCACTGACTGACTGCCTGGCTGGCAGGGAGGAGCGGACGACCAATCACAGACGTGAATAAGGTAGAGTTTTGATGAATGAAACAGGTTTTACTAACAAGGAGTTAGGAAAGTTTCCTGCACAATGAGCCACGAAAACTGATCATATGATGCCTAAGCTGAACGTTAACTGGGTTTTGGACAACCCATACATGTGTAGGATTTCAGAATGGTGCGTCTTAAACTAGTTAAGTTTTATGTAGCCTGTTTTGAGTCCCTGAGTCGTTAATATAATTGAAACGTCGTGTTCTATTCTTGTTCGCTAAAAACCGATGGAAAATGTTCACAACAATATTTCGACCTTGGAAATTCTACCATCGTTCACAAAAAACTTCAAACAAAGAGTGGTTAAAGTCATTGTGCAATTGTTATGTGTTGACTTGTCTGCTCAAGCAATCAAAAGCACTCCCTGTAACCAGAAATATTAAAAAGATTATACCGAAGTCTTGCAATTATATACAAGTGTATGTATATTCTTCCTCTTTTCAAAATGTCCAGGTGAAAGGCCTCTGAAAGAAGTCGTGAATTTTATACACAAACTTATGTGCAGTGTTCCCTTATTTTAAAAGGTTTAATTAGTAGAATGAAACTCTGCAATTTGATTTGAACTATTTGGCAAAATGTTGGCTGTTTTAGGTCTAAGAGTATCTAACTTTGTATGTCTAGTTTGCTGCATTCTGGTCTAAAGTACTAACTAAGCTCTCATCGTAATAAGCAATCTACAGGCTTTCGGAAATATTTTCGTAAACTAAAAGTGAAGGCATTAAAAATGTTCTTGTTCTTGTCTTCGATAGAACTTTATGCGGTACGCCAAATCGAAGGGCTTCCAAATTACCGGAACGGCAGCCATAGAAAGTCAGAAACTCTCAAAATTAAAACTGCCACCATTTCGCCAGAGCCAAATTGTGTGTAAAAATGTACCACACTGTATTCAACGACCTAGTCCCTTTAAAATGAGATATTTCTCCACATAGGCTTACATGTTTTAAGTTTTCTTCAGCGGCCCTTGAAGATGTTGAAAAAGTACGTTATTCATTATATACGGTCATAGTCATATTGACATAGAAATCGGTGAACTGTTCTACCGGTTATTGTGTGTGATAATTTCATTGATTTACATGTTAGTAATCTTAATTAAAAATAATACAACTTTAAAACACCGGTATAATTAATTTTTACGACTAGTATACTCATACTGTATTATTATGCACCAAGACTACTAAAAGCAGAAATTATTTGAGCGCCTTCTGTTTTGCTGATACGGATAGAGTTACATGTTTGTTTTGAACTGCCTAACAACTTATGAAGGCGCTTTTAAGATGGGCGTTTTTGTTGCACAACGGAAATGATGTTTCAAACTATCTACAGTACAAATGTAATAGATAATTTTACTTGTATATATTATTTATCTTTTTAATTAATTATTATTTACAGACTGAGTAAATACATTAGTTACATTAAATACATTACAATAATTAATTATAGTAATAAATAAATAAATGTGTTATTCAATAAACATGTGTACACATATTATATGTCAATGGAGTCAAATCATCAATAACTATTGGCCAAAATTTAAGATATTGAACAGTGGTTTTTCACTTCAAGGGCTAATAAATAAGTTTAAATAAAAACAAACAGTACAAAAAAGGTTTTCTTTTGTTTTGATCTAAAAATGTTTAAATTTATACAAATAATCAATACTCTTTTGAGAGTGATAAGGTACAGACAACTAGCAATCTTAAAAATCCACAAAACATTAAAAGAAAAATGTATTTACTCAGCCTGTAGAATTTTATAAAACACACACTAATTTAAAATAAACCATAAAACTATTAAATAGTAAACACCATTGTTTGTTATTGTTTCAGATTCTAGTGAGAACGAGTCTCTGAACATATTAACGAATGATTATTTTGAAGAACACATAAAGAAAAATCCTCATTTAGTGTCATTAGAAGGAGAGGAGATATCGCTAGATGAGACATTTGCTACCTACCATGTTCCTAAATCAGATTCAGGTCAGATATACATTATATCGTCATTTATACATTATACAGTTGATGATGAGGTAATCCTATAAAACCGGTCGTGGTATTAAATGTATTTTAAAGGATACTCAGTTTTTTATTTGTTATACATCACATATACTTCTCAGTGGATCTTTCCTTTTTTCACATTATACAGTTTATATTCAAGCAACAAACCACCCGTTTACAGTAAGTATAAGCTAACACATGTAGGGCTGTTTTTCTCAAACGAGCCTTAACCGGCAGCCAACCAATAGGAAAGCTGGATTTTGAAGTTAAGTTTTACTTTGTCAGTTTTTATTTTGAATTTCAGTGTTACAGTTTGTATTTAATAAAACAGGATGGTAACAGAATTTAATATTGCATGTTAAATTCAATAAAGAATGGAAAATAATGCCTTTATTGCATGAATAATCTACAATAATTCATTAAAATAAAGGGGAAAAAGGTATAGTTTGTCTTGTTTAACGAGGCGAATTTAACTACGGTACCAATGAATTATAAGTTACAATTTTAACTAAGAATAATTTTAGACAAAGATTCTGTTGCTGCTATTCCTATTTTCCCCCCATTTTGTTCTTTGAGTTTGTTGTTAGTGCTTTAAAGAAAATAAGATCAATAAGAGATTTCTGTGGTCTATATTCAAACATAAATAAATATTTCTGATTATTTTAGAGCAAAACTCAACAGTTAAACACGAAGAGCAAGACTTGAGCATATTTGAGGTGCTTCCTGAGGGGCACATTGACATCACGGCTGCGGACGGAGAGCAGGAGGATGATGATGACTTTGACACTTCAGAGTCAAAGCCAGCAACTCTTAGCAACAGAAGGCTGATATCAGGCAAGTACACAAGCGTTCGACAACTTTTATCTGAAACTTAACTTAATTTTAACTATGAAACTTTATAGATAAATATATAAGGTAAAAATAGATTTTGGGGGAAGTTCAACGTAACATTCTATAACTGAGGTACAGGGTGTGTTGTCATCATCTGTGTTGACTGCAGGCAAGCCGTACGTGCACATCTCCACGACGATACGCACCACGGGCCCTGGGCTGCGGACGGGAGACAAGAACTTCGTGCGTAGACAAGCTCATCTCCAGCTTCGACCTGTCCGCGAAGCGAGGCCAGGGGCAGGGTCAGGGGCAGGGACAAGGCGTGCGCAGCTCCACAGCACGAGTGTACAGCACACCCTCCGGCCTGCTCAACAAGAAGATACCTAACGGCCATAATGCAGGAGTATCAGGTGCGCACATACGCTTTCACTTTATTCCCACAATGGTTTTTTGAAAGTATTTAGAATTTATTCGTGTTGAAAAAACTACATACATTCAAAGTAAACCCATTAATGATTACATTTATTTAATACTGAATAAATTCATCATTTCAATAATTTATTCATCACCTGAGCCTCTTCAAAATGAAGCCGTCTTACAAAGGAGCTCTCTTCTTCAACCACCTTCCTGAATGCTTGAAAGCCCAAGACCCACAACATCTCAAGAGACAGCTGACTTTGTGGCTCCAGGAGAGACCCTTCTACTCAGAGAAAGACTTCCTGACCAACAGAACTCTACCACTCCAGAACAGCAACTAATGACGAATACATATATTGCATTGTATAACATATTTTTTCTTAAAACCATTTTGACGCATGTACTGTTCTCCATGAATATGTAAATAAAGAATATTGTCTATTGTCTTAGCTTTTAGTTTGTCAAGCTAAAATTGTTCAAGTTGGTATCAAAGTCTTAACAAGGTTTTTGTGAGGTACTTTCTTAATATTCAGATATATTTAAAGAATGACATATGTCTATTAGTCAATATTTAGTAAATAAATATTGGTTGAGTTGAGTCGATCAGTTGAGTTGACAATGGTTTTGATCCGTTGATGACCAACCAACTAAGAGAATGTGCATATCTGACTTCAGTTTTGTCTCTAAAATATTTGTCCTGTATGGCATTTTAAAACAATTCTAGTAAAACATCCATGAAGATATATGTTTGTTTAATAAACGCAAGCCAAACTATACCGTATATAATCATCAAATATAAAAAAATTAGAAAATTGTGTCGTGTAATATATAAAAGTTGTTATTAAAGTTGTACCCACCCCATATAAATAGTAAAGCGTACAACGAGTTGATTTGTTTTAGGTACCTACCAAGGAGACATTCACACAGCCTCCACGAGTATCCCCCACCCTGCCCTCCTCCAACCCCACCTTGCATGTCGTCAGCATGTCCACCGTAGAGAAACCACGCAATGAAACCGAGAGTAAGTCTATAGTTTTATGAAGATTATATTTTGGTATTTAAAAACTATTGTCTTTTTACCTATGATTCTTTTTATTTCCACAAATATTTATACTAAGGAGTTTCAAGATTAAATGCTGTACTGCAAAAAGTACACTATCAAAAAACTATGATGAAAGCATATTAGTATTCAGTTCAAATTTGGCCACTACTATACTTAATTATTGAAACTTACGCTATTAATAAATACTAAAACAGAAAGCACAGGGTTAACAAAAGCTGCATTTTAATGCTCCTCCAACCAATTTAATTAATTTATAAATTGCTCAGTGGGATTTCATGTGTTTTGTTGATTCAGAAGAAACATTAAAGATTAAGTGAGATTGAATTCAAAAGAACTAATAATTAGAACTGGCTGGTAAAACTATACACATAATATAGCTTTCTGGTTCTTAAAACAAATTCCTTTGCTTCAAATCTTCCTAAGATTTAATAGAAAATGGTTTACTTTTAATGGTTTACTTATTTCTGATACCTTTTTTCTAAACAACCTCATTTTTTACACACTCTTCTTGTACACATTGATGACACAAGCTGCTCATCACTTGCGCAGGTGTATGCTCATCACCGAGTCTGTCCATGTGTCGGGGTGTGTTACCCTGGGACCTAACAGCCACCCCATCATCCCCGGAGTCACTTCCGCTGTGGACCTGGATGCAGTGATGCCTTACTTCGAGATGATCGCCAGTACCAACTGCAGCCCACGCATCCGCCAGTTCCTCTGCTCCCTGCTCGAGCCCGAGTGTCGCAGTGTCGGCTACAGCATCCTCCCGCCTTGCCGCAAACCTTGCAGAGGTTCTACCACATTTATTAAATGTTGTACTTGACTATATTTTAGTTCTAAATGGGTATAAATTCTAAACGACTAATTTAGATCCATGTTCAATTCCCAGTTCAGTCCACAAATTTTGTTCTTTAGGCTTGGTTATTAGGGATGTGGGAGTATTGATTTTTCAACTAGTTGAGTCAAGTTTTATTTTACTCCTGAGTTTCCTGTTTTAATTTATGTAAATAATATTTTTTAAGCTCTAAGTAAAATTATTTCCAGATGAAAACACATACTGTACAACTAAAATGCCTAATTTCAAGAAAATTGGCTAAAACTAGGAATTTTTCCGGGCAGTTAGCTTGACAATTACTTTCCAAATTTAAAACCTTTGAGTATCAATTATTTTAAGCCTGCGTTTGGAGTTTGAATTTCAGTACTGACTGAATCTAGTGAATAAATAGATTGAACCGTAGAACCATTACTGCTGAAAACCTGATAGAAACTAAACCATTGGGCGGTTGTAAAACTAATTACTTTCTAATTAAGATAAAATTTGTTACAGCGGTTGAAGAAGAATGCAGAGATTTCATCCTAGATTCCCTCGACTTATCGCAGGTGTTCAACTGTGAAATATATCCGGATTCAAATGATTCAGAAGAGTGTGTTAACCTTGGAAAAGGTCTGTACTAAAATGATGTTTTAATATCTTTAGCTTAGTCAACCAAAAGGAGAAACAAATTAAACTATATATTGCCGACAAACACGGTAAAGACCCTTTTAGGGTTCCTGACAAATTCAATAGCTTTTTTGCTTTGGGCCATCCTTCACCTCAATGTCAGCTCACGCTCTGTTCCACGCCAAGTCCAACGTACTAAATAGCTCTGGCTTCGTTATTAGAGGAATTGTAGTAGTTTTGTTGCTGACGATTGATAGGGATTAATCCCTGGCCACGCGAGTGAAAAGCTACGGAGTTGCAAGCGATACGTCCATTTATTATTGGTTACCTGTAGATTACTATAAGTTCTTACATGAAAGGGAGTGGTACAACACAAGTGTGTTGATGTAAGATTACTTGATTGGCATTTTGCAGGTGACAAGTGTAACAAGAATGAGTTCCGATGTGCGGACGGTACTTGTATTCCGTGGAGGTGGGCGTGTAATGGCAACCGAGACTGTCAACTCGGAGAGGACGAGACAAACTGTACAGTCTGCACACAAGAAGAGTTCAGGTACAGTGGAAATTCATGCAAACAACCTCTTTTAACTCAAGGTTTTCAGCTATGCCAAGTCCAACATAGCCCGTACAGTTTAAGGGTGTGCAGTAAGAGAGGTAAAAAATGATGAAGTATCCGACTAAGCAGTGCAGTCCATGAACATAGAAAATTACATCATTTCAAATGGCTAGAAAGTAGAAACTACAAAGTCTCACGTCAACCATGAACTGTTTAGTCTCTTTACAAGGATTTGTAGTTTTCCAAACTATTCAATACACAGTCGTAATACATTTTTTAAGTTTTATAATTTATATCAAATGTAGATGAATTAATATCACGTTGCTCGGAAGCTGATTTTTTAGTTTTCATTTGAAGGGTCTTTAAAAAAGCTCTATTAGTACAATTTTATTTTTTCTGTTTGTATATATAATTGTATTGTTGTTAAGGCTGCACAGTACAGGTGGAAAAATTGTTGGTGATGCAATGGTTTGCATTTTTCATAACAGTGTCGTCAAAAATAAAACAAATGTTTTTCTTTCTTTCTGTTGTAAATTTACCTGTAAAGGATAGGGATGTCACATACTGTATTACAAATTCTGAACTGTCTAGCAGTCTACTATGTGAATACTTTGCTAAATCAGTGTTTGAATATTGCTATGCACAAGTAATGTCTAGCAGACGACAGTTGTGACGACTCACGAGTGAGTGTTGCTTGTGACAGGTGTACGGCAGACCACAAGTGTATCCCTCTCGACTGGAAGTGTGACAGGAGGAAAGACTGCTCGGACGGAGCTGACGAGTTCAACTGTCAAGCAGCTGAAGGTAAGAATTAGCTGAATTGTATATTAGCACTTCTAGATCAATAGAAAATCTTTTCCGTTTGATGGTAGGAAAAATATGTTTATTCTCAAGCATGTAGTTACAGCACATCTTTTTAAATTTATTTAAGAATGGAGTAGGAAGGATTTTAGATACTCAAAAGGTAAAGGAGAGGGGATTTGAGCTCTGTAAAAGTGGATTAAGAACATCTAAGAACGAACTAGAATTAAAATGAAGTTGAAATTGTTCGAAACAAACTTATTTTAAGTTACCAATAGATTTCCAAACAAGAAAATTAAATATTATGATAATCTCCATTTATTAAGAAATTTGAAAGGCTGGGCCTGCTGCATCAAGGTACAGTTCGTTAGGTAGAGCATGGCCGGTGGCCTTGAGATTTCATGCTGGCCGCTTATGGCCCTATAGCCCATCTCACCGGCCATGCTAAACCTGACGAACTGTAAGAGACTAAGGACAGAGGAGGTTGGAGAGTGACAAAAAGATATCGTGCAAATTGTTCAGTGAGGGCTCGACGTAAGTGACAAACTCCTACTTGCCCTACGTATAGACTGAGGCTAGACCAGCTTATTGACTTGGCAGCTAAGTAAAGGAAAGGTCCTCTATACAAATGTATCACAGTCAATTTGTCATAAGCTTCTGGGGAAGATGCTGACAGAGTGCAGGCTAAACCAAGCGAACAAGACTCCCATATGAGATCTTATACCCATTAATTGAGTGCCTTTTCTAGATTCTAGTCAATGATAAATCATAACAGTTATACAAGTTTTTACATCAATAAGGTATAATTTTTTAGTAGTGTAGTGGAAAATAAAGTGTCTCATCATAAGTTCTATTTCCTCGGGTATGTTGACAAGTCCAGCTTTTTTTTCCTTAACTTGATACAGGTGTTGTATTTGAAATCTTCTTTAATATCCATCATCCATCCATCTTAGCACTTTCTTCTTCCAACTTTACTATTTCCTCCAATTATTGTCTCATTATCTTTGTGGGCATTATCAGAAAAAAATCAAATATCCACACATTAAGTAAATCTAATCATTACCTTATCAGAAATTCTTTATTTACAATATCTTAAAGATATGTATTGGCATCACAATATATTCGAAGTTTTTTCTTTCCAGCTGAGAAATTTTGCTACCCTGCAGAAGGGCTGTTCTTTTAGCTAATTTTCAGTTCCTTTGCAAATCTGTGTGGTTTAGTTTTCTTCAGTTCCTCCAGAAAGCTGTTCCACATTTTGGATCCAGTGTAAAATAGTTTTCTTTCTGTGCTGCTAAGACGGTGAGCTGGTGCCTGGTAGACTAAAGTTTTTTCATGCCTAGTGTTGTAAAAGATGTATTTGTGCTGCACTTTTTGCAGCATCTGGTGTTTTGGTGCTTGGTTAGTATATTCAATTTGTTTGTATGTTGCTCTACATTTTCCTCTTGACTGAACTTTTCTAAGGATTCTGATCCTTAGAAGTCTAACCTTACAGAGTAGTTAGCAAGTGATAGTCTGTGATTGAGTCAAGGGTAGAATTTTAAACAATTTAAATTGCTCTTAGACTTAGTTATTGAAAGAGATGTACAGTGTATCCTCGCTTGTTGCAGTGTCAGTGCCGCACTCTCACGTGTCGCCGTGTCCCAGTGGCGAGCTACGCTGTGTGGACGGCCGATGCATCACTCTGTCCCAGATCTGCGACAATGTCAACGACTGCTCTGACGGAGCGGACGAGACCAACTGCAGTCCTCCCAACACGTAACTCACCACAACACCTTGTACTTGCGTTGTTATCTTGTGTTCTCGCAAGAACTTCATGTTCCGTCGAGATTTGCAAACTAATTGCTGTGTTACATACTTTTTAAGAATTTGAGAGCGATGCCAAAATGTTTGAAAAATGAATGCTTAAATGCTACTGTCAATGTATCCGAGTCTTAAAATGTACATATTCCATGACTCAAATCATAAAAGAATTATATCGATCAAAGAATGAAAGCCAAAAGGTAAAACTTTGATGAGAAAAGATTGTAACATTACTCTACATTTCAAAAATTACAGATTAATTTTTACCTCAGAACAATAAATAAGTTATTTCTGGAAAATTGCTATAACAAATTATGGTGGAAATTTACTATTAGTAAAAATGAATCATATATCATTCATTTCTTACTTTCATTGCTACAACATGATTCCTTTACATAAAATGCCTGTAACAAAGAAGTTTTAACTTTCGCTATATCAAAAAACATTATGCGCATCCTCTTATATTCTTTTTGTGATATATTTTTGTACAGTTTATTTTCTAATGCTGTTTTATTTAGTTTTTGTATATTGATAGATTTATTATTTGTAAAATAAATGTGATAAACAAAAGTTTAGTTTTGAATTCCTAGAGCACCACACCCCACTTTCAAAACCAATATATCAGGATAGGTGGACCAATATTGATCAAACTCACTTCAGTTTTGTAGTTAAGCTATACATTTTACTAGAACTTAAATGCATAATTTTAGCTATTAATGGCATAGATGAGTATCTCACAATCAAACAATAGGAACAAAATAGAAGATTATGTACACTTAGTAGAACACACTTATGTACATTTATGTAGAAGTAAGTAACTAGAAAGCAGTTATTGACATGTCATTTCTTAATTTTGTCATAAGTAATTGAGACGACTTTATATCATGTAAAAAATATTGTTTGAGCCCACACGAGATAAAATGATGTTCTCGTCATTTGGTATAGTGTAGCTTTACTAATTAGTCGTTTCTCAGCTTTAATTATTTTAATAGTAAATATTGATTTATCCTTTGGAAAAACTATTTTTGTATATAATAAGTATTTAATCAAGTAAAATTTATTTACCATAGGAAAAAGAAACGTTACACATTGAATTAACAATTTATTTACAACAATAAATACTACTAATGGCTAACTTCTCCACAGGCTTGAGAGTTGGTCACTGAACAGTTTCTGTCTGTTACTGAATTATCCCCGGACATTACCTCAGATAAATGTTTAAACTCAAATCCTTACCATCAGAAAAAGGCTCAACATTTAATAACTGACATTTGTTTTTAATTTGTCATGAACAAATAAATTTTGAGGCAGAATGATGAGTTGATCATGTGTGAGTATGGACTGCATTATGAAGTGCTGAGGCCGATCTGGATGCCGTGGACAGCTCGGTCTCCGTCTTGGAACCATGTGGGGAAGCAGTAGTTAATCTCTACTCGGGCCAAGTGTGCCAGTCGTATCGCCACACCCAGTCCGTACGCATACCTTGCTTCGCTAATTAACCCTTGCAGTCCTGCGGCTGTAACAACAAACGCATGGTACATGTCAGGTAGTAGACAAATCGTGTAGAGTGGAGGAAGTGTGGAATTTCACTTACACCCAATATTACGTATCTCTTTGTAGACTTGTGATGTTAGACAGCGTTTACAGTTTTTCCAGCGAATGATGAGATGATGAGAATCTTCGATGACAACAAACGAGCAATTTAACTCATGAGCTATTGGGCTCACTTTCATTTAGACAACTTTGTAAATAAACAGGATTTTATATGTTGGTGTTTAGAAAATCTCCATAGTACTGCAAGAGAAGCATTTACACAGGTCGTATTTGATTGAGGACGATAACAACTAAGGTGTTACTGTCAAAGAGATCCCTTCACTATGCCATTGTAGTGAAGCAAGGCAAAACATAGATTTCAGTAAGATAGAGCTTCGGACCATACTGTGCAAATTTCAATGGAATTCCTTGGCCTCCTGGTCCCCTGAATTGACTGTCCCGGACTTCTTTCTTTAGGGATTATTGAAATCACGTATTTATGTTGATAAACTATACACATTATCGGAGTAGTAGGAAGCCATCAAAAAAGAAATCCAAGCCATTCCACAAGAGATGGTACAAATGGTTTTTTTTATCCATGTGATTTCCAGGGAACATCATTTTGTTTAATGGAGGGAAAATATTGTGTTCAAATTTAACGGTAGTAGGTTATCCTTGGTTGTAGATTAAAGCGCATCGTCTTTGTACCTCTGTCTCTTGGTTGCAGATTTCCCGACTATAAACATACGGGGCGTCAAATGCAACAACCCTAGCTTAATCAAAACACATTAATGAGACAGGATCCCGTATCCAGTTTAGTCATGAACCACTATTCAATTGTCAAAATATTTGTTACCTACTAGCTAATGTGTCTATCTGTGTTAAATCATGAAACACTACGGATAAGCGGGACTCTAGTGTAGTTTTAACATTTTGATCAAAATGTGTTCAACTTCTAAGAAAGTGAATAACAAGGTCAACCAGTAAATAACATTTTCCTGTCTTATTCCGCTTGTTTGTAACTAAAAGAGTTTATTAAAATTCCCAAGGCAGGAACAATATTATTATTATACATTTTTAATATAGTATTATAACAATATTTTACAGAAATTTAAGAAATATAATATTTATAAGGAATTGAGATATATTTATAAGAATTGTAGCAAAGGTAGAGTAATACAGCTAATAGTACAGCTGTTTTCTCATGGACATCTAGTTTTGCTAATTGAATGTTATCAACTCATTGAATGTTTAATGTTCAGATTTTTTATCTTGGTTCAACATACAATGTTCAGTTATTAGCTACTATCCAGAATTATGAACCAATGTTGCATTCATAAGTTTTATTAGAAATTTGCTCCAGTTTGATCTGAAATTTAGATCTATGATTTTTGCTTATTTCCTTAACACATTGATTGCTTCAGTATGGTAAGGCGTTAAAAATATGAACCTTGATTACAATACGATCTTATAAAATAGCAAAATTACTCAGTGAAACTTACCAGAGTTGAATTCCCCAAGGTTTCCTACATTAGCAAAGCAATGGGAACGGAAGTAAGTCCCCCATCCTTGGAGACTTGGTCTAAAGGGGAGCGGCGAGAACAAGTTGACTCCAGCACTCCAGTACATCTGTAATCAAACAAACCGGTATGTAGTTGAGCAGCAATAGTTTATTAAGAACTTCTATTTGTGCCTAATTAATTAAATACTAGTAGTTTTAAATTTAGCTTTTAATGTCTAATTGTTTTAAATTATAACTGACAACTACCTAGTTTTTTTTTAAATACAGAATTTCAATTACAATGTCCTGTCTTTATATTGTCTACTGTACATTAGGTAACAGACTGTCACTGAGTTAGATATTAAAGAACCGAACAGCGACCACGTAGGCCTCACAAGGTATTACTTATTTAATAATCAAGCTATCAAAACTTAAAATAAAAAGAAGAGCAGGCTCACCTGGATAAAGTAGAAACCTGTGAGAACACAAATTGTCAAATTTTCATCTCTACTGAGGCCCTGCCTTTGACAAGACAAAATATAGGTTGTCAAGACAAACCTTATTAAATAGTCGGACTATTATTTGTGGTTAAACTAGCATTTAAAATTCATCATGGTTATTATTTATTTATCATTGCATAAAAACTCGTAAGATGATGCTAATTTCATTCATTTAAAATTAAACTAAAAACTGTACCAAAATGGACCACTCCAAGAATTAGGCCAACCTAATCCCTAGGAACAACCCTAGGATCAAAAACATAGTTCAAGATTGGAAGCACTACATAAAATAAACTGATTGGTAAACGATGCTTTGAAATCTATGTTTGACTTACTTTTCCTCCAGTGAAACTGCCGTCTGTAGAAGGACCGGCGCCCCTCATCTCAAACCCCCTGAACGTGGCTGGTCCTCCCAGGAAAAAGTGATCGCATATATTTATACTTTTCTTTGTTGAGGGTAGTGGTAGAATGCAGCCCCCAGCTACTGACCCTTGTAAAACCTGCAACATTCATTGTAATTTCACTAAATAACATATCTTATGAATTTTGTTTTAGCAAAATGGACTATGACCCTATATTTGCTAGTATTTAAATGAAAATTGATAAGTGAATCTTAGTAAAAAGAAATTAATATAATCATAGTAGTTTTCTTTGAAATCTTTTAAAAGAACAGAAGCTCACAGGCCTGTTATAGCCTAGATATCCAAGGGGGTTTGATGTTATAGACAATTTCTTTATTAGCATATTCGTGGAGAACAGTAATGTGTCAAAATAATAATAATGTTAGTTTTTAACTTAACATCAGAAGGTTGTCAAAAAAAACTTTCAACTTTACTTAAACATGCTAATTTGTTAATGTTTTCAATTTGAAAGGATGGAAATAGTGTTGTTAGCAAGCTGATAGAAAGTAAAGTTTTCTAAGCTTACTCAAAAATGATTTGACATTATTAGATTTTTTTAAATCATCTTAACCCTTTACGGTCTCATTTTATTTTTAAATTTTTGTAAAAAGCCTACCGTATGGGTTTCCCCAGTCCCCTGTAAGCAAAATTTCAGCAAAACCCCTCTCTGGTACGGTGCATTACCAGTCATTGAACCACACCTCTAAGCTGGGATTTAGCGCCTCCCTAAGCTCAAAAAGTGCCACTCGCCGCCTCACTGGATTTGATGAGCCATTTTCTCTTCAGTGATCCTCAGTGGGTCATTGTGGCCCCCGCACCCGGCATGATCCAACGACTAGCATTGCACTGTACCAGAGCGCACCCGGGTGGGATTCGAACCCACGCTGTGACAGACAGGGGCCAGCTGTCCATCACTATAACCACTAAACCACCGGGCTGTTTGTCGTAGGCTGTCAAACTCACACTTGAATTGCCGTGGAGGGGAGAGGGAGTGGTAGTTTCCGTGTTCTCTGTTAGATGCCGTTAGTGCAGCGTAGTCCTCGCATATCAGAGACTGTTTCAATCGAATCCTATACTGCACATCCAAGCGTTCAAAAGGAAATAGCGTTTGTCGACCTATAGTCGACACGACCTCAAAGGGTTAAGTTTTCTTATTTTTATTAGATTATTCTAAATGTTTACCTAATCTTATGCACTTAGATATTTGATTGAGTCATTCAGCTAATAGCAAATTAAACTATTGAATAAAATAAGCTTTACTCACAAATTCTTCTGATATAGGAACGTTGATCTGGATCTGGGCTTCGTGCTTTGTGAACCCGATGTTGCCACCTAGTCCAGCGAACTCTGTTGTAGCTTTCGCAAGAATCCCCGACGATGGGAATATGAACGATCGTCTTGTGTCGTACGCCAAGATATGTTTTAACGAACACTTCATGGTACTGCCGGCATTCTCTCTTACTTCAAAAGCAGCGTACCTGTTACCAACTTGCAAGTCCCTCAGAGCACCTTCTAGTTGGAAGCTGTGTCTCAACTGTAATCAATGATTATACAACATATTAAGTTCTAAAATATTTTACTAGCAATAATTTATTATATGACAACTTCATTCAATTTTCAAATAATACTAAATTTTACATTACTGCTTGAGTTGACTTTATTAAGAACTTTTTCCTTAAGAGCTGAAATAGTGATTATAATAAAACATTGTTAGATCTATTGACATATTTTATGGTAAAATAAACCTAAGAAGAGCCTACGATCACCCTTTTGTTGACAGGTACATCATGTCCTGTATATATAGTGCTTTAACAAATCAATTTCAAATTTAATTAATAAACAGATGCATTTTCTCATCTTGTTTTGATTACTTAAAACAAAAATAATGTAAAATATGTTTACATCTTTGGTACAATTGTTTTTCCATAACCTTCCAGAGGTTGCAACACAGAGGTTACCTCTGGGTGTATCTCTGATTGTTAAATCAAATCGCCTACACATATGCCAAAAGCTCTTTAATCATGAACATGATAAAATATAATTTAGCCACTTACAGCTTAGATATAATTAGTTTTTAACTGTTTATATTAGAGCCTGGAGGTAACTTCTGTGATGCGCCTCCTAGCGTTATAGGGCAACGCAGAGTTAACCTACGTGTGCGACCCTGCTTGTAGCAGGTGAATTCATTGTACCATTTTTTTTATTTCTATAGTTTTTGTGTTTCACTTCACCAATTGCATTTTATTCTGGTAAAATGATGATACAATTGTCATACTGTAAGAAGAACGATGTTTTGCCATTTTTGAAAACCTATGCGACCTACGGAAGGTTAAAATTTACAATAATTTAAAACAGTTTACTGCAGTAAATACATTTATCGTCTTAAGTGTGTTGCATTGAAGTTAACGTCCCAAACAAATTATTACCTTATTACCTTCTTCTTTGTCTGTGACTGACCAGGGTCAGATTGACAGCGTCAAATGAGATTTGAATTGATATGAAAGGCCTCCCTATATAACTTGTTATGTAAATAACTAACACTATGTTAGTACCACTCAACACATTCACAGCTACAGACATGTTTTAACATGAAAATTTACATTTGATTCAATGTAAATGGGTTAATACATGTACTGTTCTGTTTAAAGGCCAATTAGATCAAAACTACTTAAAATAAATGTGTTCTACAAAGAACTGTACTTACATTGTTCAAAGAGAAGAAACTTAAGTCTAGGACAACTCCATTTTCACCAAGCTTGTACTTAGATAGTGGCCATTCTTGTTCATGAGCAAATAAGGTGGAGGAAATACTGAAATTTGATAAAAATCACATGTTAAACACATAAAATAAAATTATACAAAAAAGTGGTAAAATCATTTTAGTACTTTAATCATTTAAACACACAAGTTCTAAATGTTTCTGGTATAGATGGTGAGGAAATCACGATAGAGTGGAATGAAGTATGAATTACGGAGAACAGATTAGCTATGTATGACTGAGTAAGGGGGAAAGAAAATGCATTTTTAAACTAATTTCAAAAATCTAAGCTAGCTTACTTAAATTTTAAGAGTAATTTTAGAAGAACAGAAAAAGGTAGCGAGCTAAAACTAAAGCTACTAATAAAAGAGATGCTAGCAACTTCCAAACACATTTCAGGATTGTTTAAAGCTCCCGAGTGGGATAGTAACTTCAAGCTCAGGACATTTTGCCGACCTTTGCACTAGGCCACGGCCGCACACGTTTAATGTTTAATTACTTATTTTAATTTTTGACTATTTCAGGACCAAAACTAGCAGATGGAAATAGTGTGATTTACACTTGGGACTGTAATCCTTTTGATTGTAAGATGCTGCAGCCGAAAAATAATAGTATAGAAAACAGCGCCGCTATCTCCAAAACCACAAAAACATGCTAATTTTATCACGCTACTCTGCAACACTGGACTTAAACTTAATTGGATGTGCAGTCATAGGGCTAGACATGCAATGTCGTGGCTACTATACGAGTTTTGGGTTTGGAATTGCCTTATGACTTTTTGTCTTTGCTTGACTCGAGGCTAAGTCTTAGGTACATAAATCCAGCCAAGCATTTGTAGGCGGTCGCCAAGATGGGGAAATTTACAAAAAAACAGGAACTTATCTGAGAAAGGTCGTAACGCTTTATTAGAGCCATTGACAAAATATTTTCACTGTGTGAATTCATTTGACCATTCAGAACAGTAAAAATTAAGATTTACTCACTTTGCATTAAATTTTGAAAAAAGTGGTTTGGAAAATGTCAGGTTGTAAAGCTTTGTTTGTTTGTTTCCAAAAGAGAATTCTCCTTGAACTCTCTCCCCTCTGCCAAGAACGTTTGGAGCCCTTCCTGTAGCAACAACAAGGCCTTCGTTGTTAGTACCGACCATGGTGCTGATTCCTCCCATGAAATTCTTGAGCTCTTGAACAACAAAGGTTACCTGGAAAATAACACTTGATTGGCTAATGAAACAATTAAATCAAAGGAAGACGAGGAATTTTGTCAAGTAGACATCTTCAATCTCAGTTTAATCCAACATGACTGTTGGACTATTATCTATAATCATCTGTCGCAAGCAAAATTGAATATTGTAAAGAACAATTTGGTTTGTATGTTTTGAGGTTGAGCTCATTGAAATATAGAATCAAACTGTTGAGCTTAACATAAATTCCAGTTCTTGCATTGACGGTGCTTAAAACAAAGTCAGTCATGTGATCTGCATACTAGACGAACTGTTCCTTTTCTACTGATGAGCAAACATCATCTACTTGGATTTGTACATTGTAAGACTTTGCAGCTTTGATGATCTTTTTTATAAATCTGCTTGTAATTTTGAAAAAGATTTTTAGCTCTTAATTTGCTGTGCTTAAATTAAAATTCAAATAAAAATACTCAAAATTAGAAAACCTTGCGTAATTAATGCACATTTTGAGGTTTTCAGCTTTACGAGGTCTGTCCAATAAGTTCACGAACTGGTTCAATATGGCGGCCTTGAGGCGACGTAAAGCTCAACCAACTACATCATGTGACTACTAGACATCCAATGAAGCGTCAGTGCTAGTTTGACAGTCGAGCAAAGCCTATCAAGCTGTCAATGTCGGTTGATATTTTATTTGTTTTTGCTGTCCGTCGAAAAATGGAGATTAATGAAATCACTGAACAATGAATCAACATCAAGTTGATCCAGTGATGCCCTCTCATCACCATTTTGTATGTTCAAAAAAGGAAAATAAAAACACATGGGGCAAGATCTGGCGAATAGGATAGGTGGTCAAGGAGGGTGATGAAATGTTTTGCCAAAAAGTCATGAACAATCAAATCAAAATGTGCAGGGGTGTTATCATGGTGAAGGATCCATCCATCGCCTTGATAATAAATTCGGCCTAACTTGACGCACGCGATCTCTCAAGCCGCGTCTTTTGGCCTATAGACGTCAACGTAGAATTCAGATGTCACTGTTTGACCAGGATGAAGAAACTCAAGGGGAACAACACCTTGCACATTGAAAAAAATCAAGAGCATGACTTTGACTTTTGATCTGCTTTTTTTGGATTTTTGTTTCAGGACCATTTTTCCCTTTTCCATTCCGTGCTTTGAGACCAGTTCAATGCCATACTCATAAAACCATGATTCATCTCCAGTGATGACTCTCTGTAAGGACCCACCGTCGTTTCCATCAGAATTCTTCCAATCCTCTTCAACTTTTGTTCTGGCGTCAGCAGTTTCGGCACATTTTTACACAGAGTTTGCTTAAGCTCAAATGTTCCGTTAAAATGGTATAAACTGGTGACTTGCATAAATTAAGTTTGTCTGCAATCATTCTAACAGTTGTCCAACACTCTTCGGACACCAGGGCTTGCACACGATCAATGTTTTCATCCCAGATGAGGTTGAAGGTCATCCCTGCCTTGCATCATCTTTAGCGTCTTCGTGGCCATCTTTGAAACGTTTAATCCACTTGAAAATGGAGGTTTACTTCAAGGCATTAACTCCGTAAACACCCCTCAACATATCTGTAATTTCTTGAGAGCTTTTCCCTAGTTTCACTGAAAATTTGATGTTGATTCGTTGTTCAGTGGTTTCATCAATCTCCACTTTTCGACGAACAGCAAAAACAATTAAAATCTTAACTGAGACTGTTAACTGAAACTGTTAGCTTGATAGGCACAGCTCGACTGTCAAACGAGCACTGATGCTTCATTGGATGTCTAGTAGTCATGTGATGTAGTTGGCAGAGCTTTACGTCGCCTCAAGGCCGCCATATTAAACCAGTTCGCGAACTTATTGGACAGACCTCGTAGTTTAATTGTTTTGAAGGGAAAACCCAAGTCTAAATAAAAATTGAAAATGTTTGCAACATTTTGAAATTTACATTTGATGGAAGCTCCAGAGTCCGAAAGCTGATTGCCCATCTGCTTTCAGTCGTCAGGCCGCTAAAATCGTCTGGTGGGGTGAACTATTCTGGCACTTTGATTGGCCTGTGACGTTATTCACACAGTTTTATAAAGCCATTAAAATCGACTGGTGAAGCTCAAAAGGTTAATTATCTGTAACCTCACCACAGCACTCACAAACTTATTGTACTCCCTTCATCAACCCAACCATTTCGCTTTTTTACCACCTTTCTAGAAGAATATATTTACTTTCCAAAGTTTACAAAAACCTTCCATTTTTTGATACATTAGTTTACAACGTAAGACACTTCACTTTAATATCAAAATTCCTAAAATAATAACAACTACTGTATTCATCAATTTAAACACAACTAAACATCAAATTTAAAAACTTACAATGATTTACAGAACAAAAATACTCTTTATTATATGCAAACTTTAGAAAATTTAGGGCCTCATTCGGAAAACCGGTTTTGAGGTTCCTTTATTTATTAAAAACTAAACTACCTATGTACAGCGAACAGAAAAGACACTTACATCAGTTTCCATTATATTTTTAATGAAACAGTGCTTTGATGATAGCAGAAATTAATACAAAGACATAAGAATTTATATAAGGTATAATCAGCAGACACTGCAAGTATTTTACCTTGCTGAAAATAAAAGACTAACTTAATTTGTTTGTTATTGTTGTACTTTAAATAAATCATCGGTATTTTCTAATTACCACAACCACACTTTTAACCTTTTCAAAAATAAGTTTTTTACACCAATTGATCTAATTTCTACAGGTAATCTATTGAAAATTCTAGGGGCTATGAAATAGTATGACCTAAAGAAAAAGGCATTATTGGGTTTTGGTACTGAAAAAGGGCATTGATTTCTTAACGAAAACTGGTAAGTATTTTCAATTTTTAAGAACATTGTAGATAAATAAGTATCTTAAAGGGTAAATATTTAACTGATTAAATAGTGGAGTTGAATGCTCGAATTTTCCTTTCTTTGTAATAATTCTAACTATGTGCTTTTGCCGAATAAATATGGAATCTAGGTAAGTACTATAAGCATTTCCCCAAATTACAATTTCATACTCAATTCTACTTTGTACTAACGAAAAATATAACAAACGCATTATCAGTTGATTCACCATACATTTCAAAAATTAAAATAATCTTATTACACTGCTAATTTTACTTTTCAGCTTACTTATGTCCATTTTCCAATTTACCTCACTATCCACGTAAATTCCTAGGTATTTTATTAGAGCTGTTCTTTCTATCTCAGCACATTTACTTGATTTGCATATAGTTTGAGTTGGGTTTATTATACAGTAAGCACATTTATATTTTAATTTGCTAAATACATTTAACCATATATTCTTTCTTAGATTGAAGTGTATAAATTTTGTTTTTTCAGCACTCAATAACATTTTATTGCAGGTAAACCACCATTGCAAAGCCTCCAATCTTCAATAATTGCTGTTTGCGTTGCATTCCACGACTCTTTGACATAGCAAAGAGCTGTGTCATCTGCAAATGCTGTTAATTTACCTCTTAACTTGGTTCTGTTCAACCCTAACCTCTTCATCATGACCCCTTAAGCGCTGGTTTCCTAGGAAGCAGTGAACGTAAAGTAGTGGTGAAAACTAGTTAAAGTTTTTCTCACCAGGTGACACATTTTGTTTTGAAGTCTAGCTTATCCATCACTATAAGTAAATAAACTTTGACAACTAAAATAAACAACATGTCAAACGTTGTTTTAGTCTATATCTGTTTAAATATTGTGTTACGTCCACCGTCACTGTTATGTTTACCGCTACATTACGGTCGTAATATACCGCTTTCCTAGGAAACCATAGCTTAACCTGCCACATTTCATTCCCTGTTCAAAATAGATTCACCCGAATCAAATGTGATGGATGCTTCTAGTTTACTATTGCTGGATACAAAAGTGATATTGAAAACCATACCTCATAACCACATCCAGGTGTAGCCGAGGGTCCTGTGCTGGTGTCTAGTTGAATTTCTACTTTGGAAAAACACCCAGTATCTTCAAGTTTGTTTTTAACAATATGCGATTTTTCCAGCATCTAAAGAAATTGACAAGCAATAGACATTAAAGGGGTAATAACAAAAATATAATTCAATTATTTGTTATGAATACCTCATAACCTCTTTGCCCGTCAGCGCACCCTTAAACGTGTGTGTCCAGCATCCAGAGAAACTAGTTCCACGAGGCATGTCACCGATACACACACACACACAAGTAGTTTACATTACAGTGTAAAGGTTTGTATCACCTGCGCTCCTGGCCTGAGCAGTGCACATAAGGGTTACTGTCTATCCACGCTGTTGTGAGAGTACTGACTCCAGCGCTTATGTGGTACATGGCCGATTTGAACACTAACGGTTGTTTTTGACATGACATCAAATGAAAGAGCTATTCAATTAATACATTGGCATAGCTGATAACTACATATTTTTAAACTAACTTTTACACTTCTACTTTGCATTTTAATTATTAGATCCATGTCATAAAACTATTATAATACAGGTATTTGTACTAGGTATTTGTTTGATTTTAAACTTTTGTTTGGTTTTAAATTCTGGTTACATCAAATAAGCGCCTTCTTGCAATAACATGTAAGGCCGTGGTTAGAAATCAGCACTTTATTGCCACAATAACATTTGCCATAGTTCATATATAGCTTTGCTAACCAAATGATGACTTTGTCAAAATATTCAACCTACTGGTAACAATGCAAAATATCAATTCAAATAATACCTCCTTTATACAGTCCTTCCTTCAACTTATGTTTGTTTACTTACCTCTGAGAAATTTTTAGACCTAAATAGCTCGTTGACAGATTGTTCAATGATATCATCTTTAGTTCTTGCCAGGCCCTCCACATATACCCTGTCAACTCTGGCCTAGAAAGTATAAAATCAGTTTACAAAACATTTGTATGTCTCAATTACAATTACATTTCATTGTTGCTCCTGTCCCACACTTTACAAATATATCAACAAATAATACAATGTTTCTACATTTACTTAATATTTAGAGGGAAAACTTACTAAAATTGTGAGTGTTAGGAAAAACCGATGCTGCATGGTGTTTGCCGCATATCTAATAAATTAACTCTAGATCAGTAGAGCAGATGGACAATTATCATGAATTTAAATACAGTAGACGCTCGCTCGAACGGACCTCGCTCGACCGGATTCGGGATGGTCCGGACCACCCCTCGGTAAAAAAAAATTAAAATCAAAATAAAAGAAAAACATATTTTTTTGTTACATACAGTATTTTTTAACGCCAACGTTAAACGCTAGTAATTTAAACAATATTTAATGACAATATAGTGCACAAACGTTACTTTGACAATACCGGAGCTACGCAGAAACGCAACTGAGTTCTGAGTTTGCGTATCGATGCTGGGGTTGTCAGGATACACCGCGCAGACTGGAGCAGGGAGTGGATCGATAATTTCAGGCCACTCTCTTATCTACTGCGCACCGGCAAGTTACCCCTCCCCGCCCCTGCACTGTCACAAATGTAAACAACAGTGAGTCACCTGCAGCTGATTCGTGATGTGATATCTGTACAGTATTGTGATAACTTGTGTTAGTGTGTCGGGTGATTACGATGGCGGACATTTTATTAAATTAGAAACCTTTTTTACTGTAAATATGAATTGTACATAAATTGTGAAAATACAGTATTTTGAACGAAATAAATACAATTTTGAACGTTAAATGTGTTTTTATTTCGTAAGACCTTCAGTGTGAGTACTGCCTATGAGAGTGAGTGGTTTTAAGGTGTGTGGCTCAGCCAAACACGTCAGTAACCGATCTGGACCTCAAATTACGTCATCTTGAGTCTATTTTTATCGATCCTAATGCACCAGGATATGCTTATCGGTATACCCCCGATCGTCCGGATTTTTCGAAATCCGGACCACCCTTCCGCCACATTAGTCCGTTCTATCGAGGGTCTACTGTAATAAATTTTATCAAACACGGCACTGTGCCCTACCTTAAAAATCTCTGTGTGAAATAACAGAAGAGATAACCTGCAAAACTAATCTCTGAAGTCCAGCATATAAAAGTTCCACATTTTGGTCATAACGGACAAAAGATTGTCGTACGCTTTATTACGGACAAAAGATCATAACCGAAAGTTTACCAACACCTCACATTAAAATATTGTAATTATATTAATTTTTTACATGTATGTGGAAACAAATTTTAGGTTAAAGATACTTACATTTATAACGTCTAAGCTCAGGTTCTCACTTCGGCCAAAATTCTGAAAACATTCAAGATTCTCTTTAAAATGGATTAATAGTAAACCATTAAGCATTTAAATCTGTACGTCTATAAATTGATGTAAATGTGGTTACATTTTAGAATGAAGAATACAAATTATTTTGACTTTGACTACTTACTATTGATGTTTTATGTATATAGTATAACTCCTTGGCATTCTTTAAAACTGTAACAGCTATGGACAAAGGCACAAACTTTGCATGTATGCATTTGACATACGACCTTCAACTTTGAAGTGTTAACATTGGCTCATTGGGTATCACCCAATTTTGAGAAAATGTGAAAGGGCAGTAAAAAGCTGAACTGGCGAGCTTAACCGGGGTATTTGTCTAGAAGAGTGACTTATGATTTCATGAGCTAAAACTGATTTAACACGATGTGGGGAAGGCTCCTAAATATATAAAAATTTGTTTTGGGGTGTGCAACTTATTTATAAGTGGTTTAAAGTGGCTTTAAAGTTGGGACTATTTTCGTGTGAGACAACTGTCACTCATCTGTCAGTGACTTTTCACCCACCAAATCAACTCAAAGGTGAATAAGTTATTTATTGAGTTAGTTAGGTTACGTTTGTTAAGTTAGGGTTACGTTATGTTAGTTTATTTTTTATCTTGAACATATTTAAAAGTGGCTTTAAAGTTGGGACTATTTTACGGCGGATTGATGCGTCGCGACACTCTATGCGAAAGTATCTGTCACCCACTTCAAATTAACCTAGAGGCTGAATAAATCGTGAAGTTAGGTTAGCGAAAGTTAAGTTAGTTTATTTCTTTTTGTAAAAACATCGTTTTTAATGGTTTCCTCAACTTTCCCGAAGTTAAAACAACGTTATTTGGCCTTTATGGAAGGTTTGAACTTAGAAAAGTGCTAAGAATCCATAAGTCACTCTTCTAGATTTTTACCTTAACCGGTTAGACCACTTATTAAATTGGAGCACCCGTCTATAGAGTAAGGTGTCATGATTGGTCCTCACTTAAATTTTTTGGTTATAACATTTTTTGTAGTCTGTGTAAAATCTTAATATAGTTTTTAAACTGAACTAATTATCTATTTTATATTCACAATTTTAGTTGGTTGGTGATCTTTTAATTCTTTATTTAAAGGTGAAACAACACCACACAGTAATTAAAGTTGTATCAAAAAACTATTTCACTTCCCTTTCACTCATCTTGCTATGCGACTTAGCAGAGCATACCCATAGTAATATTTAGCCTGAAATCTATATATTATCGGCCTTTGCCTAACTTACATAATTAGTTGTAAACATTATATTATTAGTTATTTGCTTTAGTTGCAATACAAATTGAGGATCTCAAAGGAGTTACTGTTCTACATTGGGTAGGAAAAATACTAGGTAAGGTTCTAAGATTACTTACTGTTTGTTATTTTATTAGGTTGTAAATCCTGTAATACTGTTTTAAGTGGGGGAGGGATGAGAACTTCTATTGAAACCCCTAATAATGAATTAGTTGTAGAGACTATAAGAATTATTTACCGCTTGGTAGAGATCAAGCTTGGTAGACCTAGGCTGTATTGATCTATATTTCATTTGCTACGTACCTTTCCGTGAACAACTCCCATGTTTAAAACAATTATAGCATCACATTGACTTTACTACGCAACGAGAAATTTTTTGCTTAACAAAAACGTGTGACACTTAACAAATTATTTGTCATGTTTAGTATGTTATAAATAATTAATATTCATAAATTTAGTGAAGAAAACTCAAAAGTTAGGTTAGGTTAGTAAGAAAGAAAAAACACACTACACACACTTTTTCGAGTGATCGAGCAGCTGATCTATCTTTTGTTGTAGAACTTCGTAGATAACTTTAAATAAACATGTTATACACAAATATTTAATATACATTTCTAATGTATGTAAAAATACGTATTTAATAAACTTTTACAAGACCGTCAAAATATTAATAATTCAGTACGTTTTATGAGATGCCACACCAAAGTGCTTAGCTATTTCAATTGGGAGTTTTATAGACCAGTTTAGCAAAGGGCCGATCACTGTCGGCTCTCCGTCATGACATCGATCACCACTGATTAACTTTGACGATCACCAATGACTTTAAATATCGATACTCTCATAAAATAATTATAATAAGTATAACAGTTTTCACAGTGATCGACATGTTACTGATATGTTCCAAAGCATGCCCTTTCTTTGATAAAATTGTACCGAAAACGCGCCGTTATACTGTATGGGAATGACTGTGTCAGGCAGTGTGAAGTGTTAACCCCTTCAGCGGGACCTTTTGAAGTATTTGCTGTCGGAAGGTATCGGGTGAAGGAGTCGGCAATTTCATCATCATTAATTTTGGGGATACCGTGCCATCTGCCTACAATCGAAAATGTATAATATTATGATGGGAGATTCAAAGTCACGTTGGTTTACAACAGTGTTGAGCTGCTTACTGTGATTTTCATCCTACATGTCAGGGTCCTTACAGAATATCAAAATTTGTTAATGATAAGTAACTAAGTAAGTATTATGAATGTAATGCGTCTACGAAGTACAATGTTCGAACGACTAGGACTACGAGCGTACTAATTTTTCCACAGTAATGTGAATAGTTAATCAAAGCATTGTGATTTTAAGTCTTGATGTTAAGCTCACTATACGACCTACATTTCTTTAAGTTAGGACTGTATTTACAGTATCGGTAATATAAAATAGTATTAAACAAATTATTTTAAAGGTCTTTGATACTGGTTGTAGTTTTTTTTCTTTTTTCATTAAACGTCAAATTCTGAAATGTTGTTACATGTTAACCTTCAAAACAAGATAGCAGTTTTAGCAACATAGGATTTTGTGGATTTCTGTTTTATTCAATAACAAACTATCTTTCACTTTACCGGGTCATATTTAAATATTAACTTTATTGACTAAGACAATATTTAAATAAGAAATTAATATTTATTTTTATCATCTAAGTTTAAAATAATACAATTTGAAATGGCTGCCATAGCAAGAAAACTTGTAGATCAGCTTAAGAGTAAAGAATTTCGAGATTATTTGATGAGGTTAGTAAGAATGTGTTCAAACTCAAGCAACCTTTGGTTAACTAATATAAAGCAAGCCTACCTCTTCGAAACCTATCACGTTTTAGTACAAATACAATTACTGACATTTCAAATCAATAAGGCTAAAAACTGCCTAAGTAATCCTAGTACACTAGCGTATGAACAATTTACATTTATAACCAAATTTTCGTTAATTATGTCCAACCCTGGCATCAAGGCGAGGCTTCTTCCAGCACCACCCTTCCAACTATGTCTTTAAAATGAGAGAGGTTGCAGGTGGATTTACTCACCCCATTTTTGTATTACTGTATTTCTAAAGTACATTTCGTATTTAAACCTTAGGACCTTTAAACCTTCCTATTTGAAACTTATATCGCTAGTTTTAAACACCAAAATACTTAATGTGATTTTCAAAAGGTAATTATCCTACTGCATTGCAGTAAAAGACTTAATATCAAACCAAAATTTTGTGAAGCATAAATGTACACGGTTAAAAGATATGGCAAACAATCCCAAATCTGTGAGTTAGAAGCAACACTACGAGTAAAACGACCACCTACGAGTATGTCCTGTGAGCTTGCCATGAACAAAGAATGTTCCCAAAACTGTGAGGTCAAGGAAAAAAAGGATGACACGAACAAAGGGCATCCTGAGTCATGGGAGCTTGCTTTGATCAATCAGTGATTACTTTCAAATTCCTAAAGGCGAAGCAATACTGTAAATGAAACAAGTTTCCACTTTGCGAACTTGCCATGAGAAAAGCGTATAATTCCATACTTGCAAGGCCAAAGTGTCACCATAAGCGAAGGGAATGTCCCAATCGTGTCACAAGCCATGGGCAATACAAATGGCCTCAAAATCGTGAGGCTAAGGTCTATGTGTCACCTTGAACAATAGATGTTTTAAGTCTCATGAGAGCTTGCCACAAGTCATGTGAATGGTCCCATACGCCTAAAGATGAAGTGTTACTGTAAAAGAGGGCAATTAGATCGAAACCTTATGTGACCCCAACACCTGCCATTGTATCTTTTTATGTAAAGTTGATTTTCATTTCATTTTTAATCAACTACAGCTTTACAGTTATTCTAGTGACTAGCGCTGTATGGAGTCCTCATCAGTTGGTCTTTTAGGAATTCTCTAGTTAGGATAAAGGACTCCCCTATCAGGATTATACAGCTTTGTAAGTAAACATGTATTGATTGATTGAAATGTATTGTTTCAGCACACATTTTTGGGGCCCAGTAGCAAATTGGGGAATTCCAATAGCTGCTATTGCAGATATTAGAAAAGATCCCGAACTGATTAGTGGAAAAATGACCTTAGGTAAGAATAATTAGACTGCTTAGTTAGGTTGTAAATTTTTAGAATCTTCAACCAATACATTATTCCACAAAATTAACTTTTTTTTCAAATCATTTACAAGTTTAGCCAATGAACATTTTAAATTTATAATGGTTTATTTTAAATCAAAAGGTGTACTTGAAGTTTTATTTGACTTTAATTGTCTTATCTCTTTAATTGTCAGATTAATAATTACTTATGGCTAATGATCTTTCACCAGCAATCTTCTTTCTTTGGCAAAACCAATCATAATCTATTTGTTCTAATAATCAAATTTCCGAGCCCAATTTTTAGTAATTGTTTGGTCTTAGCAAAGAACACATGAGCATTTGTAAGAATGAAGATATGTGTACTCTGTACTGTCATATTTGTTTTCTGTTCATTCATTGCTCAAGAGCAGTTGACAAGCTGAATGTTGCCAGCTCCAAAGAGAAACCAAATCGTTAAGAGGAAAGACATATAAAACTATAACATATGTGTAAAATTTGGAATTCAAGTCGATCCAAGAGGCACCGCTTTTGGCTATTTTTAGCATATAAAAAGTAACTTGTTACCGCTTAATTGTAACGATTATCCATTACTAGTTACTGCGTTTCAAATGTAACGATTAGATTACAAAGTTATCAGAAAAAGTAACTATTTCTAATTTTTTAATCGTTACTCCCAAGTCTGATTATTGCCCATGCACATAAAAAATGTCTACAGCTAGCGCTAAACTTGATGTTGACATGAATGAATTAGTTTGTTGAGTAATTTTGTATTTGACACGACTGTCACATTTGTAGCACATCAGTTCGTCTACTTCATATCCTTCTGAAACAACATGATTTGACATTATTTGTTATATCTGTCTTTGACATGTGAGCGAATCTCATCCAGCCACAGCTTCTGCAAGTGTTTGGGCTGAGAATAACTCAAACTTTAAGTTACATTAATTACGAATACATGAAAACCGGTTTTGGCTGACTAAGAGAAAAGAAAGGACTGACTGTGAGGTCAAATATTTTAACCAACTCTCCTGACCATCTCAGCTGTTTCCTTAAGCTGGTTAAAGTGCTTGTAAAGTTTATAGATACTTGAAAAAAGTGTCCTCCAGCCTATATAAACACTTATCAAATGTCACTTAGTAAAATGTTAGTGACCACTCCAGTGCTTGTACCAAACAACTGAATAGAATAGAATAGTTTATTGGCCACAAGATATTTCACACAAACATCACTAAATCACTATTTGAGATGCCGACCACTCTCATGAGGGTATTTTAAGGCAAATATGTGGTGAAGGATGAGTGTGATGAGTGGTAGTAATGAGTTATGAGGTGTAGTCTTGTTACAAACTATGAAACTAAGGCCGACTCTTCCTTAGAATGGGTCATTAATTAATAGCCCAATGACCAATGGAAATACAAGGACCATCGGCTTAACGTGACTTCCGAACCACGCAGGTGATGGTCTGATATGTCTAAACGATGGTGAGAGTTGATGCGAGTATCATCAGATGATCACTGAGACTATCTGAGCCGCTTTAGACCTATATCATCCTCAAAACCTGACCTCCATGAAGCTGGATCACAAGACCACGCCACGAGTCCCAGTCTATACATAGGCATGTCAAAATAAACAAGGTTTCCGTAGCTTAACTTATAAGAAATCTTCTTCTTTCCATCGTTTGTTTAAAAAGTCATTTACAGAATAAAAGGCTTGATTTAACAAAAACTTATTGATTTTGTTCTTAAAATCAGGTTACTCCAACTGTCTTAGCCTAAAACTGACTATGATTTCAGCACTGTGCTTGTACTCAATGGTGTTCATGAGATTCGCTTGGAAGGTCCAGCCGAGAAACATGCTGTTGTTTGCTTGTCACTTCACGAATGAAACGCTCAGCTCGCTCAAGGCACTCGCTTCCTCAACTACCACTACTTGGGCAACAAGGAGAGTGTGAAATCCGACAAGCCAGTTGACAGTTCCAAACAGGGAAGTTAATCGAATAAACATGTTAACCGTACAAACCGATTTCTTAGAACTCCTGAACTCTAGTTAAAGGTGTTTAGGAACATTGAACGATAAGGGATGTGTAATAGGGATTTGAATTTGCAGTAAAATACTTCTTTTATACTTGAACTCAAATAATGATCTGGGATAGTATTCAAGGGAAACTGGGTTTACAATGTTTATATTATTTCAGGATGTGTATACACACTCCAATCATGGTGTGGTGATTTAACTCAGGTATAGAATAAACAATATTTGTAAACTCCAACCTAGATCTGATCTGAATGGCTGTTAAAAAAACTCAAAAGAAAATGTGTTCAATCATTTAGCTTTATTAAGGTGTTATAAAAAAACATTAGTGAAGTAAGACTATTCATACTCAAATTTGTATTGTTATTACATAAACTTACTTTTGTTTTATTTTTCTTAAAAGTTATCATAATTTTACCAATTTACTTGCTCTTTACTTTAAATACGTAATAATCCAACTAGTGACAAAACCAAACGTGCATATTTACTAAGATTCAAAATAGAACATTTTGAAGTTATTAGTATTTATTTGGACACTATATTACACCTCACGCTATAAGTTTTGGCAATTGGAAAGTGAGTAGAAACTGAATCTACGTTGAACATTTCAATTGTAATAAGATGTACCGGTAACTGAAATTGTCCATTTAAAACTACAACATTGGACTAGCCTTTATAGAAGTTTTAGTTTAATGTGGGCACTTCTCAATTGTTATTATTGTTAATTGTTATTACACCTTATTTTTCTTCAAGGGAGATAATACTACCTGACGACGTGTTACTCCTGTATCTTGTTTTATTTTCTGTTTAGTGAAACTGACCAATTAAAACTGCAGTCTTTAAGACGGTTGTTAAGTTTTAAATATATATATTCAAGTCAATTGATCACAAATATACTGGCCCTACTGTTTTTAATCCTGAAAACAATCATAACCTTTTTATCGGAACTTCCAACAACTTTCAGTAAATATTATGATACAAAATGGTTAAATAGCTCAAATAGTCTTACGTTTCACAAAACAGCATTTCAAAATAGTAAAAACTGTACACAAATGCCAAAAATTAAAATAAATCACACGATTTACTAAATGCTGAAGCATTTACTATTTACAAATAGGAAGCGAATTATAGTATGTACCATGTTTCAACTTCTAAATCAATATTTTACTCAAATTATTAAAGTTTTTAGTTTAAGATCCAACATAGGGGATTTTAACAAGGTATGCAACATTAATATATAAAAAACATTTCAACAGGCAAAACATTAAAAGGTTACAAATTTTAACCAGCATTGTTAGCACATGTTTTATCCAACTTCATTATCTTGAGTAAAAATTGTACATTTGTTCTTTGACTTGGGATGACTAAAATTATGTTAATCAAATGACTACAACTTATCAGACTCAAAATAAAAAATCAATGAACTTTAGTAAATTTTTCAGAAGTTGTATATTGATTTTGGAAGGACCCAACAGTTTTAAAGATTGTGCCACCGACATTTCCTATAGCAAGAAGTGCACAACTTATTTGCCCAAGCAATGGAAAATTCCCAAAACAACTGTAAACTGATATTTGTTAAGCTAATGGTACAGTTTTTACTAGGAAACTCATTTCTCCCATTTACTCGTATCTCAATAACTGCTATGTGGTAACATTGATATGACTTTGCGTGTTTATCTCTTATCACTGTATCAGTGCTATTTACAACACTTTAGATAGTGCACAGTTTTCCACTTATAGCCGCTGATTTATACTAAGCCTGTAATCTCTACTAGTACCGTTAAATTTAGTATTGGTGTAGTGGTTGTTGAAGATAAGAATATTGTTCATATAGTACTATGAATACATTTTAAGAATGAAATTCCATTTACTACATATAAACAGCTATTAATTGAAATCAAACTTGTAAACTAAAACAAGCCAAATTAACAATGTGATTAAGACTAAAATGTGTAGTGTATAGATTGCCAATTTCTATTAGTAGCACTCTAGTTTGTTGAAACTCCGAGGATTTTACTTGAAAGTTTGACGTTGATTGTATTTTGTAATTTAACAAAGTAATTACATTTTCAAGATGTTATTTTGATGAAATCAAAATTAAATATGAGGAGTTTGAGGACTTATCCCCATAAGAATTTGTAAGAGGCTAAAGAGTGGTGTGTTCTTTTATAGCTTAATAATTACATTTTCATTTTGTAAATTTATACGCAACTCTCACTAAATTAGGAACTTATAAACTACATAACTTTTTTCTAAATAGCCCTCTTACAAAAACTGTACTTTTTGTGATTAGAATAAAATGTGTATAATAATTGGAAAGAAGAATTAAGAAAATTAAATTTGAATCAATTCATGGTTTGACATGAGCTGTACTTGTCCACAAATTTGGGACTTGGGAAATTGATGTTTGTTGTTAGTAATTAAAACTGAGTGATTAACATACTTTTAATCTATAACTTTGGCAGTTTGTATAATCCAATTTGAAAACTTCCAACCTTTTGTGTGATAAGAAGATTGAAGGACTTATAGCTTTATAGATGTAGTTTGGTTATAATGTTTTAAAACATGAGTTTTGTTGATTTTATTGAAAAGAAATAAAAATATTGTTGTTTCAATTATTGTCTTTCCTCTTAAACTACCTAGATACTGTATTTCTTCAAAGGGCTATCTGAAAATGAAACTCCGTTGATGTACAATTCCTAGACGGATGAAAACACTCGTGCAATTTATAGTTTATATGTTGTTGGATGGAAGGTAAAAGAAGTAAAACTGTTCTTGTTAAACGAGACAAAGTTTTGACTACAAAGTCCTCTGTACCACTCAACCTTGACCTTTACCTAGCGTTACTGCAAAAGTCACAACAAACTGTAAGTGGTGACTGGGGGGATAAATCTGTACAACCAGAGTCAAACAAATAAAAACCACTTAACCCAGTGGACTACTTAGGGCCGGTTTCCCATCTGTTGTTATGCCTGCTATAAATGACGTGCTAAGGATTTTATGCCTGGCACAAAATGTACACCAAGCATAACAACAGATGGGAAACCAAACGTTGGGTACTCGTTTTATGGATTAATACTTAAACTTTAAAACTTCAACAATAACTCATCCAAGAATCAAAAATGATTTATGCATTATGTAGAATGATACATTATTATACGACTGAAAATGTATTTATTTATACAAAACACAAAATGCTTATTGTTTACTGCTAGTAGGTACATTTACAAGTAAATTTAACACAACTTAAAAAAGTAGCATTGGTTACAATTCAGGACGAACCCACTAAGTTCCTTAGCATAATCACTAATAATACAAACACCTTAAGATTGGTAATGTTCACAGCACTGTTTTCCAACAACTTACAAGGTAGAACACAGTCCACCTCCACTATAGACTTAGAAAACAAAACAAACAACTATAACAAACCATTTATGTTTGGATTTTTGAATTGTTTTGGACAAATTACAAGAGAGCAAGTAACATTAACAAGCGGTTTTTCCAGAAGTGGCTGGAAAAGTTTTTTTAAGAGGGTTTCTAAATGCTTATGTCAAATATGAAAATGTCCCAAAAATGTATTCTAGACTGTACCAAAATTGTTAGACTTGGATTTTAAATGAGATTTTGATATGTAAATTATAGGGGTGGAAGGGATTGGATTTTCTCCTTCGGGCGGGAATCGGGAGAGAAACATGTATTCCTGCTTGATAACGGGAAACTTTTTGGGCGGAATAAAAGCTTATTTTAGTCATTACAAATTAAAAAGAAAAGGTAAGAAATTTGAAAAAGTAAAAGAAAGTATATTTACTCTACAAATCCCAATCTTGTGTTCCGTTTTTGAGTTTGAAATAAAATATGAATGGTACAGCATGATTGTCGTTTGATTTGATATATTATTGATCGTATTAGTGATATTCCCATATAATAAAACTTCGTAATCATTACAGGAAATGGTGAACATTAAAATAAAAAGAAAATTTAAAATAATAACTCATTTATTTTTTTGATAAATGTAGACATTTAAACATAACTTTAAAATATTCATTTGAATTTGTGTTGTAATTGAGGGAATTTTGAATAAGAAATCACCTGGAAAACTGTTCACGATAAGAGTAAAATGATCAAAAAATAAGATTGTTTAGAAAAGCTTTCAATTATAAGATCTACCAAAAACTCCTTAAAACTTACATTTTCACAAAAAAATCCGCCCGATCGGAAAATTCCCCAAAAAACCCCTCACGTACTAAAATCTCCCCAAAAATCATATGTTTAGGGAATTCCCACCCAATTTTCACAATTTTTATATTTGTCAGGAATTTCCCAATTTTTGAGGCTCACCCAACCTTGGTAAAATACATCACAGGTTCCCTGTTGCTTCCATTATGATCGAAAAATATAGGTGGTTATGCATTTAATCTGGCTAATTGGATAAATCTTTTATTTTCAAACAGGAGATTATATTTGCAACTTGTAAAAACAATTTTAAGTTACATTAAGGCCAATTTAACATTTTGAGTGAAATAAAAGAGCATGTAATTAAATATAATAACCTATTTATGGATTATTTTCTTTCATTGATATAAAATTACAAAAATGTTTTCCGCAAAAAGCATTTGGATGTTTTATAATTCACGATCCAAAAATACAGGTTTGCTCTCCTAGTACTAAAATTAAAAGTAGACTTAATCAAAACTGCAAATCTTCAATCACTATCAGAGTCCGAAATAAACTCAATTTTCGGTTTTGCCTTTGTTCTTGAAGAAGGCGTCCGTGTAACAGAGAGTGCTTCTTTAATGTTCTGAAATGTAAAGAAACATTAAATCGATAATATAGCAATGCCAAGTACAAGAAACATACAAACCCAGCCATTAGCCATTATTGTGTGTCCGTTATCCAATGCTTTGAAAACCAGATGGCTTTTCACAAATCCAAGTAAAAAAAAAGAGGACAGAGTGACTTTACAGTCTCTTTTACAAGTTCTAATAAACTACATTTTGAAAATAGTTTAGCCGAGTAGTAGAGAGGCAGATACAAGTTCCACTTACCCGAGTGTTAGCAGCAGCGGCAGCACCTTTCCCTCTGGGTCCCCGACTGCCGCGACCGCGGGCAGGTGTAGGACTGCCAGCTGCTGCAGCCCCCGCCGCCCGTCCCCTGGCCCGGCCACGCGCTCTGCCTCGTCCACTGCTCCCACCCATCGCTGCTGCAGCTACTGTCCCGTTCATCTCTTCGTCCGAATCATCCAGGTCTACAGACATTCCAGCACCATTGTTGCCGTTCCTCGCAGGAGTCTCTCTATTGTTCAGGGTCTGTTCAGCCTAGAGCAACAAACACCATACATGATATCAGTTACTTAACATCATGCACAAGAAATGCTTTAAATATCTCCCCTTCCCCAATAATTTAAAAATTAATTTAATTACAATTTCTTCTAAATTGTTCCATTACTTGTTCTTATAACAGATAGTACTAATAACTCAAAACCGTAATTAAAATAATTAAGTAGTTTTTGTATTTCTTTTTGTAACAAGCCGGATGCTGCTTGTGCAATTTAGAGTTCTTAAAATTACCTCTTGTTTTAGAATCTTTTCTATCAAGTGCGATCATTTCCACTAGAAAACTCCACTCTGACATGCTTTTTTGTTTTGTTGTGTAACCAAACCACACTATTACTACTATTGTATCCTTAATTATTGAGCATGGAAGTAGGGGAGAGGTTGTTTAGGTTGTTGCTCAGCCGTAACTTAGTATCCCTTGATGTATGTGGATAATCAACCATTCAATCTATCTCGAAATACCTAAAACTCAAGTCTAGTTTGATTATTTTAAATTGAGTTGATAACAAAGCTACTCTTGGACACTCTTAAGATATAGTTTTGTCTTATATGACAAAATTTTACAATTAAACTAGCTGCGCCAGTTTAGCTGCACCTACGGCCTCGGTGCCCGCTTTGTAAAACTCGGCCATCCGATGTTTTACCCCTACTTTTTAACCCCCCCTTCCTCCCCCCAAACAATTTGGTAGACAACCAATATATTTTTAAATCAGCATAATATTCCTTTTTTTTGATACCCCACATCAATTTTTATGATTTTTTTTTATTTCTTGCCCCTTTAACCTCCCCCCCAAATCCATATATTGTCCCCGAACCCCAAAATCAGTAGTGGTCTTTGGGTTAATGGTATACAACTATGTGTCAAGTTTCAAACAAATCGTTGATATTTACTAAAAAGAAATATAACATGGGGAATTGGGGACCTCAAAAACCCCATAAAAATATAATTTTATTCGTTTCCCCACCCTCCACACACTAAGGACCATTCTATTCAAAAATTCTGAATTACTTCCCAGCCAGATTCCGAGATCTCAACACTCGGACAACCCTAACCGAAATACTAATAGTATAGATTTAAATTTTACACATTTAATTTAATTTTGACAAGGTTTTATAAGTAATAAAATCTGAAAGCACAATAATTACTTCTCTAGTTTCATCCTCGACCCGCTCTTGCCGTTGTATTCTGAAGCTTTCTATTTCTTCCATAATTGTATCTTCATCCGCAGCTAGTTTCTTGTCTTTTATGTATTTGATTGTTTTCTGAATCTGGTGGCTAAAAATAATCATTGGTTAATTGAAAGTACATACTTAACAGTTACTCCAATTTGCAAGTATTTTTAAACCCAATTAGACTCAACTGAAACTAGAGAGAGACAGAGCTCCCCCAGTCCCAGTGTTCACTTACTTGGTAATGAGAGCGATGGCATCGTTGTCACTCTTCTCGATGAAGTGTTTGACCGCCTCTGCCAGGCCGCTGATGGACAACACGTTCAGCTGCTTGGTGGTGTGCTCGGCAAAGTACCTCTCCACCACCGACTCAGCTCGATTCCCCCAGTCGTCTCCCACATCCCCCTGTACAGCACAGTCACAATCAGTAGTTCAGAGTAACATCACAGTAAGACTTTTTGATTTTGGGATAAAAAATTTAAAATCCCAAATTTTCGGCCGATTGGGATTTTGGCCAAAATTTATCAAGCACGGTTTTAAGATTACACCATAGGCCTCGATAACCCTCCTGCATTTCGGCAAAACCTAATAGCAAATGTTATCTTTCCTATCATTCTAGTCACGACAGTCCATCTGGCTAATGCCAACCGGCGGTAGCACCAAGGGGTGCGAGCCCTTTAATGCCTTTAACAACCGCTGGTCAGGGAGCTTAGAGGGTATCTACCTGAGGTTTTCCCTGTAAACAATACGAAAGGGTTGGCCCAGTGACATCCCTCGTTTAGGGAACTGACCAGTAGCAATAACAATAACAATTTACAAATTTTCTTTGCGTTGACAATCATTAAAAAATGAAAAAATATAGTCACTAGTATAGAACCAAACATGTGAAAATTTTAAGGAAACTTAATCTATAATATTATTAATTGTTTGGATCCATAAACTCACCTAAACTGTAAAACGAATGGTTAATTAGGTAGTGTTTAAATTTTGATTTAAAATTTCTTGAGCCTCTTAGCAGTTTAATTTCATCAGGAAACTTACCTGATTTTCCAAGTAGAGCCAGATTTTTTTGGCCAAAGGTGCATAGTGCTTGCCGGTGCTTCAGGGGGACACAGAATTCTGGTTACGATTCTGGTTCATGGTGGCGATGGCAAAAAGTGAGTAAATCTCCCACCACAAATAACTCGCATTCAAAGGCTGCCTCGACTATTGCAAAGTGAAATAAACAGTATTGCCGGAGACAACGTCAGTAGATCTTAAAAAGAATTCCTGTCACCACGCTACTTATACCACTAGAGTAAGTGTGACTCTCGCTTAAGTTGTCAGCCGAACCCTCTGGCAATGAAACAAACCAAAACTGAACTAGGAAGAGTTTGCAACTTACAGCTTCTTGTTGGAGAACGTTGCCCATGGCATCGTGGTCGAGTGGGTTCTCCTCAGGAGCTCTTCTGGGACGCCTCTCTCGCTTCAGCAGGATCATGTCTGTCGGGTTGGCCACTCTGTTGGCAAACTGCTGGCCGAACCTGATTGGGTTGAAGAAATCCATCTCGTTGCTGTACTCAACTCTCAGACGTATCAAAGGTATTATCGGCTGCTTCCTGTCACCTGTGGTACAATAAAAAAACTTTAATAGTTATTAAGGTTAGGTTTGAAAGGAAGAGCCTTATGGCTAAACTAGGTGAATTTTGCAAGGAGAAAGAGGATAGTAGCTAGCTTACCTAAGAAAAAAAAAGACAGCAAAGCAGTAGAAGAAGTCAGACAACAAGTGGCCATTTTGTTTTTTTGTGTTTAGTGTTAAGAACTCTGTGCTTTGATAAAGCCCTTAGTAAGGGCAAAATATCAGTGAATTTTGTGTGTAACTCTTCAGTGTGCCTATTTTTGTTGGCCCCTAAACTTTTTTCTTAGGTAAGCTAGCTACTATTCTCTTTCTCCTTGTAAAATTCACTTAATAGTTATTAAGTTATTAGGAGTGGACAGAACCTAGACATTAATTTGGAAAATTCTCAACAAAAATTATAATCCCGAAAATAAGATGGGAAATCCCTTACAACAGAATTGTTTTAGCAGGAGGACTTTCATATGTTTAGTTTTTTGAGTTGGAGTGACTCTTTAGGGCGAGAGGAATTTTTTGATTGAAAGAGAAATTAAAAAGAGAGTGTTTAGCAGATCTTGTAATTTGAAAGGATTTCCAAATGACCTTTCATTTTTTGGCCTTGATTGCTGATCACTTTTCTAGTTGAATTCCTCTTTAAAACACCCCTAACCAAAAAACAAATCCAAATAAAAGTTTTCTTAAGTATTCTTAATTTTACATTGCCACTCTTTGATTGTCGTGTTGCATAGGTAGATAAAGATTGATCCCCGAGTTCAAGTTCCGGTTCAGTCCAAATATTTTTGCCTTCAAATTTCTTTAGTAATTTAGCTATTTAGCGTTTATACAAATAATTAGGATCTATAATAAGGTTAGGTTTGAAATAAAGAGCCTTATGGCTAAACTAGGTGAATTTTACAAGGAGAGAGAGGATAGTACAGTAGAGTCCCGCTAATCCAAACTAATTGGGACCGAACCCGTTCGATTAATTAAAATTCGATTGCGGATTTTAGGCATATACTGATGGATTTATCATAAATTGACCTTATAAGGTCATATATCGAGTCTGAGCGACTAATATTTTATATTTAAATGTAAGAAACTGTGTATTTGAATGCTATAGTACACTGGAATACAAAACAGTGCGGAAGTAACGTACGCAGATATGACGGCAGTACAAAGATGATGTGGCGGCAGGGTGTGTACTGTACTTCTGGTGAAGATAAGATAAGGAACTAGTGGCAAGCAGTTCCAAGTAAACAACCCTCTCCCCTACATCCGTGCTGAGTGCATTTTCAATGGAGGCCGGCAGCCATTATCAGGTTGGCTGATAACGATCTCAGACAGAACCAAACATCCATTTTGTACTAGATCAAATTCTAGATTTTTGTAAAACCTTTGCAATTTACTGTAATTCCAAACTAGTACCGTATAAAACATTATTTGTCAAATGAAATTAATCATTGAGTAAATGGAGATGAGGTGAGGAAATAACAAACACACACTACACTTTCCTCAAAGATCGATGTCACAAGCATACAGAGAAAATGCTGTGATTGGCTATGTAATCCCGCCTATTTGGTTGCCTAGCAACAGCTAATGACGTAGTAGACAGCTGATAAAGGTGCAGCTGTCCCTCACTGACAACCTGCACCTGCCTTCCCTCCTGCACATACTGCAGCTGTTCTCTTCCCCTCTCTGCTTTCTTCCCTTGTCCTTTCCACCTGTCATCTTTCTGCCTTCACCCCCTCATATCTGTGGGCTCGTAGCTGGACAGTCTGATTTCTTCTCTCTTTGTCACTTTTCCTGGTAGCAACCTCATTATTATTCCGAGTTTTTAGATCGAGGTGGTCTTGGTCCCAATTATCTCGATAATCAGAGATTCTACTGTATTTTGGAGTTTGTTATTAAACACATAAAGTATGATACAGTAATTGAAAACCAGTTTTATTTATTTTACCAACTCAAAATTGTAGTTTTTTCCTCAACAGTGTTTGATTAAGCGGATTTTCGGGGTCGATAGGATAAGCGGGACTCTAGTGTAGCTAGCTTACCTAAGAAAAACAAGTTTAGGGGCCAACAAAAATAGGCACACAGAAGAGTCACACACAAAATTCACTCCTCTCTCTCCTTGTAAAATTCACCTAAGATCTATAATAAGTCATTTGAAATAGTATTTAAATTCTGTTTGTAATATTTCCAGCTGGTTGATTTAAAGTCACTATTTGACAGTCACATGTTTCGGATAAACACTCAGTGTCAAATACGTCTATAAATTTGAAGGCAGAATTAGTTGGGCCGGAGGGTGTGGTGGTCAGCATAACCGCCCGGCACGTGGGAGACCCGGGTTCAAGTCCCGGTTTGGTCCAAATATTTTTGTCTTCAAATTTCTTTATTAATAGATAAAGATTGAGATATAGTCAAAACACAACATTTGTTATAGTAATGAACCAGTTAAGTAATTTCAGTTTAAGATCTAAGAAATCCATGGAAATTACCTGTGAGTTGGTCTTCAGCTCTTCTGATCAAGCTCTATTCTTTCAAGTAGAGCCACCTACCAACACATTAACCTTTTGAAATTATAATTTAAAATAAATCCAATTCAAGGGGTTTATAGTGTTAGAGTCCTCTGCTTAAGAGATATTATTATTATACTGAAAATCTAAGACGCACCCATAATTTTCCCCTGAATATTCAAACCTAATTTCTAGTGACGAATTGCCATTGTTGCCCTTCAAATCTAAAATGATTCAACATATATTTGAACAGACTGCATCTCCTCTTGTGTGCTACTGCTTCCCTTTCATGGACCGTGAAGTCCCTCTAGTTTTCATCTTGAAGGTTTCTTGAAAAAGAATGCCCTGCGTTATTATTATCTCGTCTGCAGGAGATTGTGACCATTGTCGCCCTATTTTTAAATGTATACAGTCAGTTTGTATACACCAGCCTACTGGCCATCAAAAGCAATGTCGGCGAGTACACCAAGAGGACCAGCATACATATAACACCAGACAAGCCCGCAAACTGGACGTACCTCGCTGTAGATTAAGCCTTACGCAAAAAGGATTCCCACAGTTCATGATTAAGTTGTTCAAAACGCTGCCATTAAGTGTACAAGAGCTCGACGATAAGCCATTTAAAACCAAACTTAAAAAAATATTGTGGACAGACTGCTCTACTCTCTCCAGGAGCTTAGTGAGGTGCCACTCTTTGGGGACCAAGCCTCCGCCAACTAGTAAATTGTCGGTCATAGATACAGCACTTAAGTATTACAAGTAAGTAATCTGAATATCTGGTACCTCTTCATCGCCCACTCCGCCAGCTGTCTTCAGTGTGCAGTTGGAGATGTTCAGTGAATCTATGACAAAGGGCCTGACGGTCCTCAACTTGATCGGATGCACCTGGAATCCTTTGCCCTTCACTTGCACCAGCGACACGAACTTCTCAACGGCTTCTCCCTCACACAGTGACGTTGCGACCGGACTCCCTGGAATACTCATCAACTTCAGATTATGACGTTTTGTAATTCAGTTTTGCTTATACAAAAAGTGTAAATAGAAATTCCTGAAGAATAGAGGTAAACGAGACAGACTTTTTGATTTTGATACAAGTCATGGTAGAAAATTGTTTTGATACAACCTTCATTTATTATCCATGACCGTAAAAAGTGTGAGCATGACTCAAAAATTGGCATCTGCGATTGATGATAAATGTGCTCAAGATTCTTTATCAGCGCCCACAATCCCTGATACCAGCAATGTGGACAACCATTAATCAGCATGGTGCATGATCATTGTTAAACTTGTGTGCACAATTGGAATTTACTGTTGGCTTAACCAAAATTTGGCGTGTACAGTATTTAAAAGAATATTTGGCTGGAGTAACTGTTATTCCCTTAAGATAGCCAACAAATTCTCACTCTACAAATTGCAGAAAATCTTTTCCCCCTCCGCCCGCCAGGAAATTACCACTCCCACTAACTGAACACTACACATTTTCAGCCGGTTTCATAATTTTGGCAGGATTCTTTTGACTTCTGGCATGTTCAACTGCCAGCCATGTAAAATCAATGTTGTGGCATGGTGGTGATCCAGCTATTGTTCAATTGCTCCTATTATTGCACCTCATAGAAAAACCCAGAATGGGAAGGAAAATAAGACCTTTATCTTCAATTGTAGTGGTTTCATATAGAAACTCTCGTAGCGAAAAAGTAAGAAAGAGAGAATAATTTTCACATCAACCCAAATTAAAATAAAAACTCATTAATACAGCATTTGTAATCCAATAAAATACCTTACCTGTAGAACATTTCCTAAACCCTTCCCAAATTACATTTCAGGAATAACCTCCTGATTTTAAGATTTTATTTTTGTTGGGAGTTTCTTTTCCTTCAGGACCCATTGACCACTAAAGAAAACCTAGACTAAGAAATATTTGATTACTAAAATCTTAATAGTAAAAAAATACCAATATTTTGACTACTTTGACTAACCAGGTTGCATACGGAAAGCCCTTGGCGCTTTGATCGGGCGTGACTATACACTGCTCGTGTCCCCCGACCAGGTGGAACTCGCCCAGCCTCCTCCGGATGTAGTTGTTAGGTCCCCTCATCACTGGTTCTGGTGCAGAACGAAGATGTTGAACCACTCGTCTGTGAACTCTTTTGGCTTCAGCATCACAACCTGGCAGTTATTGAGTTATTAGTCACCCTAACACAATAAAAACTAAGAATCAAGTATTCATTAACAGTGTTATCAAAGATCTTGTTATTAAAGATTTGTTCAAAGAGTCAACAGTATGTAACCTTCCAGGGCGCGATTCAAACGTAACAGGGCGTACCTGGAGGTTAACTCCGGGTTGCCCCGTAACGTGAGAGGCGCATCACAGAAGTTACCGTTAAAATGCGGTCTCGTAAGAGGAAGTGACATTCACTCTTATGAAACTAGAGGCAGGGAAAACTACCGAACTGGAAGACACATAACGGCAGTTCATGAACGTTTACCTTCTCAGGTAGGAGTTCAGGTCGGAGTTCAGCTCGTCAACAGGTTACCAAATTCGATCAAAAGTGCCCATGAGCTTAAGGTTTTAAACTCGCCTGAAAAAGTTTTGGCCGCAAAAGCATTTTACAATACAGACGAAGTTTATGGCACACGACTGGGAAAACGCAGAACACACAAACTGACTACAGGACTAGAGTGGTACAATTGAATGAATGAGAGAGAGTGAATGTCAAAATGTATGTCTGACTGGGATTTCAATGTTAAAAGCGTGGAAAATTTTAGCTTTTCAAAATTAAGTGATGTTTGCATAAGATGTTAACATGTTGAATAATAAACCAATTTTATTTATTTATTACCTCCGGACTCTAATATAAACAGTTAAAAACTAACTACATCGAAGCTGTTAATGGCTTGATTATATTTCATCGGTTCCAAAAAAGGGAAGGTACACGAATTCACAGGTTTCACAGGCAACTGCAACCTGCCTGAAATGAGGATAATGTTACTATTGATTCAGTGTTCCTTTGATTTGGGGCTGTTTTCCATGGCCCAGCACCTCATATGAAGTTAAGGAAATGATTCCTATGTTTTGTATCAATTGTTATCAAGCTAACTAAAATATTTTTTAACTTAAATCTTGTACAGAAATTAAAGATCCGCTACTCTTCAACAAAATATCTGTACCAATAAAATATTAAAGAAGTTTACATCAAATCAACCAAAGTTAACAAACCCACTTTTCTATCTCTGTATAATCTAGCAAGACGCTCATCTTTTATGTGACTTAGTCCATAGAGGGCAAGTTTTGAAGTGCCTTTCTGCATCAACAGAGGACTGATCTGAACTTGTGTGAGGTCCGTCCACTTGCCAAAGTAGTTCACGAGTCCCGATGCACTGATCAGATCCAGAGACGCAACTCTTCCATACCCTGAAACCACAACCCCATATCAAAACTGTAATTTATTTTCTGATTAGGTGGTATTTTAATTTTTTTTCAGCATCTTTACAAACTTTGACTCCCTCCCATTTTGTTTAACTCTGGTTTCTTTTGGTATTTGTTTGGTCATACATTTGCTAGTTAATGCTGGAAGAACGACTCTCGCGTATGTTGCAACAAGCCTGCTGCAGTGCCACGGCTGTGGCAGCGATCTCCAGGTGGGCCCGTCTGTACGACTCCCAAGCCTATATAGCCTCCGTATACTGCACCACGCTACCCCAGCCAGTATCTGCCTGGTTAGTACCTATTCAGATTACTTTACACTGGGGTACATAAAAAAGAGTGGTTAAGAAAACCACTGGGCAACTTTGTTGCTGTCCAGATGTTGGAACCATGCTCTGTTCACCACTATGGAAGGTTAGATCAGATATCAATGTGGGGAAGCACAGCACCAGGGTAGCAACTTCAGGAGAGGCTTGTCATAACCTGGGGATAGAGTCCCCTGAGCTTGTCAGTGGCCTTGCTTGTCGCTTCAATGTATAATCCTCTGGTCAGTGCCATTCCTCCCTAATCCAGACTTCCTTTAAAATCACTTTAATGTACCATAGCTGGTTTAACAGATGTCCTTAAAAATTCATTCATAAATATTTAGCTTTTCCTCACTCTAACCTCAACAAAACAAAACTTATAAACTGTAAATTTCAATAGTTTAGTTTGCCTCCGAGTCTAAACCCTTTCTGCGGTATGGTGTGTAAACATGCAACGTTGTTTGTGCAAGAAGGGCTATTGACGCCTCAGCACACAATTAATCTTATGTTGCAACACTGGTTAGTGTTCAAACTTCAAATTCATCGTTACAGCCTAGCATGTGATGGATCCAATCCCCTTGAAGTAAAATGAGGTGATACAGCAAAATTTTAATTGCAGGCCAAGAAACTTACCACTTGGATCGTCGTGATTTCCGTGAATTGAATAAACTGGAATGCTGATGTTAAGGTTTGGATCATCGTAGTTGACAACAGGAATCCTACAATGCTGGAAGTTCTCTGATTGGTCACTCAAAAACTCTACCTTGATGGGCCTGCAATCATAAAAAGTTGAAAACCTAAAATATGGTTCTTTTTAGGCAGGGAATAATCTATCAATTGTAACTTTACTAATTATTGCTAAACAATGAAAAAAGCCAACAATTTGTTTTTATATAATTTAATTTGAATCATTTCTTTGATAATTTGGAACTTTAATAGATTTGTAACTTTGTATGGTTGACAGTAGAACCTCAATTTACCGAGGTAACGACTGGGAGGAAAGGCACAGAAAACCAAAACCACTGTTAAATCGCCAAAATAATCTAAATGTATAACAGAGATTGTCTACAATCATCTGTGATTGGTCAATAATGAAAAAAATGAATTGCCAATTTATTGTATATTCACTTTAGCCCTTTTCAAATGTCTCATTAATTTCTAGTTTTGGTTGTATTGAGAGAACGTGTTTCTGTTGAACTTGAAAGACGACAAACACTATTCAAATCAGTTTTGAAAAAAAATCATAAGTTACAATAATGATTGAGATTAACTAAGCAATGTTCTGAAAATCTAAAATAATTAAAATATTACTGGTAGGCCTACTTTAATATTGAGGCCAAATACTAGACACAATATTCTAGCTTGACACAGTAAATAATTTGTTTATTTACCTGGAACCCATGCAATACTGCCGAAGTAAATATATACACTTGTGAATGCATTGTGGTGAAGGTTTGTTGTCATGAAACAAATCCCCTCCTAGTAAAAGAAAATCTACTTCTTTCTTCACTGCTATTTTCAGGATTTCTTCAAAGGTGTTAAAACTGTCATCTCCTAAAACCATAGAGATAATTTAGAACGAAATCATAAGAAGGTATTGGACGTTGATATCTCTATAAAATGTGTGAGTACAAAATCGATTTAATTAGACACACAATTAGTTAGGTTTGACTAATGGGTATGCAAACTAAAACTAGGAATACGCTCAGCTAGGTTGTATATCAAAAGTATATAAGGTATATTATGTATATTTAAGGTTAAGTGGTAGAAAGGACTTCTAAGCCTTAACTTAGCCTTTTGTGAATACAATAAATTCACACGACGACAATTTATTATTATATCAGGATGGGCGAATGCTTGACTCTTGGGTTGTTTATTGAATCAATGTGCTTGTTTGAGCAATTTTGACTGGTTCAACATCAGAAAAATTAAAAATCTAAACTTAATGTTCTGTAAATTGAAAGTTAATTCTAGAAAGCGCATACACCTCGGCATTTGAAATTGGATTACAGCAGATGATAATACGGAGTAATCAATTAGGTTTTTCCCTTTAGCTTTTAGTCTCGGTGTTTCACTGCATAACTACACATTACTGTAGTTTCCTTCCGTCTTCTTAGTGCTGTTCTTAGTGTGTCTTGTGTTTGTAGTATTGTTTTGTATGAAATGAAATGAAAATCGTCTATATTGGTGGCGAACTTAGGACTATAAAGTCCTCTCTTCCACTTAAACACAGTATAAAGATATTAACAATTACATATATACAAACAATTGAAATATTTACATACAATTTTAAATATATACTATGCAAATAACTGAAATTAAAAACTACAAATAAACTATGTACAACAATATTATTAACAAATTGGATAGTGTTAAAAACATATTACTACAAAATATATATATAAATGTTGTTTAACATGAGAAAAAAGAAATTTACTTTAAGAAAACATTAACCCTTTGAGGTCGTGTGTCGACTATAGGTCGAAAAACGCTATTTCCTTTTGAACGCTTGGATGTGCAGTACAGGAGACGGTTGAAACAGTCTCTGATATGCGAGGACTACGCAACACTAACGGAGCCTAGCATAAAAGAGCGAAACTACCGCTCCCTCCCCCCTCCACTGCAACTCAAGTGTGAGTTTTACAGCCCCCGACAAACAGCCTGGTGGTTTAGTGGTTATAGTGACAGACAGCTGGCCCCTGTCTGTCACAGCGTGGGTTGAATCCCACCCGGTGCGCTCTGGTACGGTGCAATGCTAGTTGTTGGATCATGCAGTGCGGGGGCCACAATGACACTGAGGATCACTGAAGAAAATGGCTCATCAAATCCAGTGAGGCGGCGAGTGGCACTTTTGAGCTTAGGGGCTAAATCCAGCTTAGGGGTGTGGTTCAATGACTGGTAATGCACCGTACCAGAGGGGTTTTGCTGAAGTTTTGCTTACAGGGGACTGGAGAAACTAATACAGGAGGCTTTTTACGAAAATTTAAAAATAAAATGAGACCGCAAAGGGTTAAAATTAAGAAATTATATTACTTACTCTTCAAAAACAATATCTTTTAAACTCGCTCATTCAGACCGAGTATGCTTCTTTATTTAAGATTCAACCTTATTTGTTTGACTTCAACAGCTACATGTCTTTGGTTGTGTTTGACTGGTCAGCTTTTAAGCTGATTCCTTTAGGCTAGCTCATTTATTAATGTTCTGTGTTATGTTTTAGATTATCTTCACCTGAAGACGGGATCAGATTGCAGATATCAAGACATTGTGATCTTTTTGCTCACTAACGATGGAAAATGTCTGCAGTAATAGTTCAACTTCTGAAATCCTCCCTTCGTCAACAACAAACTTCAAATAATGAACTAAAGTGGTTTTTTGAAAAACTTAGTTGTATTTGATTTCAATTGCACTATTCTGTCATGTTGACGATACCTTCTTGAGTTGGTCTTTGTAGGTTATTTACGTCGTTATTAATCGCAAAGTGACATAAATCATCCGCAAAGAGACAGATATCACACGATAATTATGTTTTATGGACGATGATGACATAGCAAACTCCATAAGGGTTCCACAACACGGTTTTGAATATTGTTAGATTGCAGGTTGACTGTCAACTAACAACCAGACACTCCTGCCAAACTTTGGGTCTCAAAAGACAAAACAAAAGGGTAAATTAGTACAGTACTAATTTACAAATATAACCACTTACCTCGAATAGGATCTTTTTCGGCATAGCCTAAGTGTATATCACTTGCAATTAAAATGTTGAAAGTGTTATCCAACTCCATAATTAACAAGGGTTTTTGGATCTAATGAATATGTTTATTATACTGTACTACGAAACCAAACCACATTACCGGTCCGGTGTACAAACTGGTAGTATGTATTAACTATTGAGGGAGATAAAGAAATCCTTTTTAATTCATTCTTATTTTCAAATAACCATAACCTCAAAACTAGCAGTCAAGAAATAACATTTAGAACTGTTGATGACTTGTAATGAAAGTAAATAAATAAAAACCATCACTATTTTCTTTCTTTTTCGCCAAACTCCCGCCTAATTTAAACATCAGCTAAAAATAGTAATATAGTGCTACTATACAAAGTTCATAGTAAATAGCTTGAATTGAAACAAAGTTTACACATTTTATTTCTATAACAAAAAACCTTCTATTTTGTCACTTATAAAACTCAATGAGCTTAACGGTCAGCCTTTTGGGGTTGAAATAAAATTTGTTCTACCGGAATATACAAGTTTTATATTTTGTGCTCATCAACAAAGCCGGCAGTCAGCAAATAGCCAAATAGCACATTTCAGGGCGGACTAAATTCCGCTTAGCCTGTCACCGGGCCGTGTTATTTTGTATCGGATTTGTATAATTTGGGCTTTCCGAGTTTGCAACCATTCTCCTGGCTGTTCTATGATACTACTTGTATATTTTGTGTTCATCAACAAAGCCGGCAATCAGCAAAAACAAATTTCACGGCGGACTAAATAACGCATAGTATTTTGGGCTTTCAGAATATACAAAATTTATATTTTCAATTAACGTTCCTGATGGAGCCCGCAGTGCTCCACACTGTGTGTATGTGGAGCACTGGGGATATCAAATACTCTATGGGGGAGATGTCTAGGATGCATCAGGGACGTAATTACATTGACTTTAAATATACACATTTAAAATCAATGGTAATTATTATTTCCGTGACATCTTTTTGCAGTCGAAGGGAGGGCTCCATATATATTCTGTGGAGGGCCCGGAGGGGCCTTTTTTGTTGTTAGGTGTCGCTGCCCGGTCTCATAAAATGGTTACATCTGGATTTTCTGTGCCGTCCGCCGGGTTGTTTGGTTTCTAAAATCTTCTCTCTTGTGCGAATTTCCAAATGGTCCCACGAAATTGTGTTGAAAGTAATAATTATTTATAATAATTAAACATTTTTACAGTCATATAATTTTACTATCATTAAGTTAGTTGTTATAGCATAGTTATTAGTTGGTTTTGGAATAAGGTGTATTTATTATTACAAGACAGTAGTATTTGCCCTATTTGAAGGAAGTAAACAACTACAACAAACCAAGGTTTGTGCCTTAGATTATTTATCAAGTTTATTTATAGAAGTATTTATCAAGTTAATTTCGTCTTTGATGTTCATTTGTCAACATATATGGCAATATTGTCAGTTATGTAGCTTAAGGGTAGTTGACAAACAATAAAATATTGATACAACCTAAGTAGTAGAGCCTATGTATCAATGGCGAATCTACATGAATCTTGTGAGCCAGTAGCAATCTTGCAAACAATGTTTATGCATATAATATGAAATTTTAAAAATCTGAAATGTCTTAGCAAGGGTTTTTAGTTTCATTGCCAATCTCAACCATGTCAAGTAGTTTTTTAATGGCAATGTCAAAAATGGTCAAAACCTGTCTTTAAAAAAAATTTACTGGTTACGAAGCCTGAGAACGTTATACAATGAAATGCCAATGCAAATTCACTAATGGATCAACCAATTACTTTTTACAATGTATTGCCATTTGTTTAAAAATTAATCACCGATTTGGTTTGGTTATGTGTTATATATTTTATCTCCAAAAGATAGCAGCACAGTCATCCAACTCAAAATTGGAATGGATTTCTTGTATAAAATCCTCCGAGTCCAAACACTGTTGGGGGAAAAGATTTATAAAATTGTTGAGTAGTTAAAATAAATAAAACTAGTTTTCCAAGTTATGTCATACTGTATGTGTTTAATAAAGAAACCAGCACTCACAACGACACACTATCCACGCAGGTATGCGCTCAAATAATAGCTTTGAACAAAACACATCCACTCGATGAGTTAGCAAGCAAAACACTGACAGTGCGAAACGGTGAGCCATCGTTTGTTTTTTAGATTGGATGACAGTACTGTAAATGCCTGGGCGTGGGAGTTGGGGTGGAAAGGTCAGTGTCCTGCTTTACGCACTTAGGCCCTACTGCCACAGCCATCTGTGTACTGCCCGTCATATCTGCGTATTTAATTACTAACAGAGCAACTACAGGACATACATACATTATTTCTTACATTTAAATATAAAATATTAGTTTATCATAGTCAATATATGAAGAATTTATTTATCCCAGTTTAGGACCTCTTTAAGTATTATAATTACCTTATTGCCTGTAGGTCCTAGATGTGTTGATCTATTGCACAATGCATTTCGGGCACAAGTTGCCCATTTTCAAGTGCCTTCTTCTTTCTTCTTATGTATCATAGACTTTTTTAGTGTGTAAGAAGAAAGAAGAAGATACTTAATGCATTGTGCAATAGATCAACACATCTAGGACCTAGGCAAACAGGTAATTATAATCAATATATGACCTTATAAGGTCAATATATAATAAATGCACCAACATATGTCAAAAATCTGCTTGATCCTAATTTTTGCTTGTCCGAACAGGGTCAGATCCCTACTAGTTCGGATTAGCGGGACTCTAGTGTAGATAAAAAATTGGCCTACTTGTCTAGTAACATTCTTTACTTAATTTCAAAACAACAATAATAAACAACAGAACTGTTTACTAACTAATAATTAAACATATGGCTTCTTCAGAAATGAAATAATCCGTAGAGATATAACAAGCATGAAGCTAGGCTACCAACTTATTTTTTCAAAACTTAACAGTCTAAGTTACAGGGCTGGCCCTAGGTACTACGATACACCCAGCTGCTCTCTCATTAATGTGTACCTGTCCGATTACAGCCTAGGCCTACATAATCTTAAAAAATCATTTGGCTGAATGGTATTGTTTGGTAATCCAGAGCTCCTCACTACGGTGGGGCAGAGTGAATCCTTGCAATCAGCCGATCCCCACTTTATTTTTAAAGTGACTGTGCTGTAACGTTAGGCACGGGTCAAGGTTGAGTGGACTTTGTAGTCATAACTTCTCAGGGTTAAACGAGATAATTCCGGGAACCTTTCGACTGTACCTTGTATTATTTAACTTGCCACCTAGAAGTAAGTTTGTATTTAAACCGGAAAATAGTACAACCGAATCAATCGTAGCTCGTTGAATTGGAGCTAGCGTACAGAAATCGAAAGGTTGTGTTTTTTGTTAGTAATTAAAAGTATAGTTTTTCACTATTACTTTGTTGCAGATTTGACTATACCAGAAGACTCGAACTTAACCAGTACATTGTCTTTGATGAAGAAGTAAAAGATACAAACAAATTATAACAAGGACACATGTATCCTACAAGGTAGGATACAAAAAGCCGACCTTTTATAAGTTGAGAAAACTACGAGTTACGATGTTATTAGTTAAGCAGTTTGGGAATAACTAAAAATGTTGTAAAATATATTGGATTTAACTTTTTTTGTAATACTTTTTTGACATACTTCTTTAGCTTTGCAACTGTTCTTTGTAGGTCTATGTGTAATTCTTCCTATCTATAGATCTTAATTTGTATAAAGACTAAAAAGCTAATTTATTACTAAAGAAATTTGAAGACAAAAATGTTTGGACCGAACCGGGACTTGAACCCGGGTCTCCCGCTTGCCGGGCGGTTATGCTAAACCACTACACCATCCGGCCCAACTATTTCTTCCTATCTATATACGTATATAAATAATATTGAAACAAGAAAGATTCACTTAAAAGAGATACTGTATATATTAAAACGAAAAAAGAAGAAACTAATCACCCTTGATTTATTATTTTAATTATTACAGGACCGGTTTGGGACATAATGCCATCATCTGGTGTATATACCTAAACAAAAGAAGGATGAACACAAATTACTTAATACCACTCCGCGCTAACTATAAAATCTGATATTTGACTACTTTTGTAAGCAGGTTTAGTGGTATGATAGTATAAACATCAAGACCTTCCAAAGTTTTTCTACTTAGACAACATATGGTTTATTAATTTGAATTATGATTTTGATTTAGTTTTGTTGACAACTATATTTAAGGTTTTTCAATTTGTACACAACCAGGCGATTATGTCAGCATTATATAATTGTATAAGCAGGATCAAGGCGGTTGAGTATCACTCGGTGGCAGGTTCGTGCAGTCACTTACATTTGTAATGTGACTAATCATGGCGCTAGGTAAGGTCGAGGTTGAGTGGTAGAGAGGACTCTGTAGTCCTAACCGCCTCGTTAAACAAGACAAACTTTACCTTTGTGTAATAAAATGATAAATCAAGGATGCTTAGTTACTTCTTTTTTAGTTTTAATAAATAATATTATATTGATGTACTTCATCAAAAGAAACTAAATGCTCTTGCACTCTACAAGACAAATTTATTTTTAAAGCACTAGTAAGCTGTTTTGGCAGTATGTGACGGTAACAGTAAAACAGCAGACATTTTATGTGATTTCAACTAGTCACCGTGTAACTGCATTATCAAGTAAAATGTTGGGTATGATCAGAAAAATAAGAAAATGAAAGTCCACAGACAATATCACTCAGAAAACAAATGCTTTTATGTTAATTCAACCAATCTTACAAGAAACAATGCATGTCCTAGGTCATTGCCAAAAATGACAGGAGTCAGGTACTGTCACTATATAAAATATCAAAATTCTCATTTTGTATTGACATTTACATGATTGATTACATATTGTTCTTGCATTTTCTATTGTTTCAGAGGTCAATGCCAGTATTGCAAAGGAGTTTTCACACCCAACAACTGTAAAAGACACGAACAACAATGTCGATCCAATCCTGCCAGAACTACAGTTTGTTTAATTTGTGAGAGTTGCAACTCCAGTTTCAATAGAAGAGACAACTACAATTATCATTTAAAATATTGTGATAATGTGGCTAACAAAACAAGAAAGAGAGGAAGTACCATCCCTTGCCTAATTGACAGTTGTAAGTTTAAGTTCCCGAACAAGACTATACTGATTAAACATTTGCGTCTTACTCACAGTGACAAAATCACTATAAAAGATCCAGTCGTGAGAACTTTTGCAACATACGAAGAATTTATTTCATGGAAAGAACAGGAAGAAGAAGACACCTCCTCTTACTTTACAAAGGGAATGGGATCAATAAATAATAGGCATTTTTTTTACTGCCAACGTGTTGGAAGCGGGGGAAAAAAGTCATCAAGTAAAGGACGGGTAAAAGTGGGTAATCTTTGCATTTCAAAAATCAAAATCACTAGAGAGGAAGGAAAACCCATTGAAATGACTTACTATCCCATTCACAACCATCGGCTACCCGCTGAAGAAGATGTGCATCACCCCTTGCCTGCGGCTGTGTCAAATGTCATCAATCAGGAAATCGCTGAAGAAGTTTCTACATCCGAAATATTTAAAAAGGTGAAAGATTCATATGTTACCAAAAGGGATCAAGATTCAAATAGCTGCACGACTAATTGTATGTTAATAAAGAAAAATATAAGTGAAAGAGTACGGAAACAAAAAAATGCAAAACAACTTGACAAAGATGATGCAAAAGCAGTGTATTTGTTTACACAGGAGGAGAAGGATAAAGACTCTGTTATTTTGTGCAAACCTTTTAGCGAACCTACTCATCAGTCCTCGGATGTAATAAGAGAAGATAGAAACAAAGCAAAACTGCTTTCAACTATGAAGGATAAAATCAAAGCCCTGGAAGACTTCCATGCACATGCAGAGAACAATGATCTGCCAGAGTCTACGATAAGATACGTTAACTCCTGCTTATCGGACGCTATCCTTAAAATAGAATCGCTGAAAAGTAAGGAGTGTAAAGTGGAGGTTATGAAGCCCCCCAAAAAAATACCACCCTTAAAAAGAATTAAAACACAAATTTATCAAATTTCTTTGTTAAAAAAGCCTGCAAGGAAAAGGAAGAGAGAACATGAAACACTCCTCCAGCCCACACAAAAGAAACTGTGTATTAAACAAAATTTGTTGGGATGCATTTCAAATTATTAACATTCGTAAAAGTATGATCTTATTGTACATAGTGTATCTTTGTTGTTATATTTTTTCCTGCTAATGTTTTGGCCATTATTTATAGTTATGTTTAATCATTGATATTAAGGAGAACTTATATTAAGAGTTTATCTGTATAATAGTAATTTATTCATTGTTATCTATTTACTAAATCATTGTTTCTACATAGTCATATTTTTGTATCAATTGTAATGTATTTAATATTCACGTATTTAAATCAAATTGTTAATGTTATTGCTTGTTGAACACAATGTCTTTGGATTGTACAATTTTATCTATTGTATGTTTGAATGTATTTTATTGTATTGTATTTTGATGCCTTTGAAATGTTAATTAAAATATTAAGTTGCAGTAGGTCATTAGATACTTCCAATTTAATTTTGTTCAAATTAAATTCATCTCATTTTTACCAAATAATGACAAATAAAATAATCCTCGGCCCTTATTTTTAATCTTGTTTATTGATAGTTTGAAAGAGCTTATTTTTAACTGTGAGTTCTTGTTATATACCGATGATTTAAAACTATTTAGTGTCATTAAACCCACAAATATTGTCTTTCATTGCAAGCTGATTTAGACAGACTTTTCTTCTGGAGTGTCAATAATTTAAATTTTATGTTGATTAATGTGCCCTTGTCACTTTTTCTAAAAAGAATATTGATAATGTAGTATATTACTAAATAAATTTGAAGACAAAAATATTTGGACCAAACCGGGATTTGAACCCGAGTCTCCTGCTTGCCAGGCAATTATGCTCACCACTACACCATCCGGCCCAACTATAATGTAGTATAGTTAGATTATAACATTGGTGGTAATGTTCTTTTAAAAAAACTTCAATTAAAGATTTAGGTGTTACTTTCGATTTTAAATTCTCATTTTGTGATCATGTTATTTCAGTTTGTAAGTTTGCATTTTCTATTCTCGGTCTTATACGAAGACTTGGAAATATGTTCAATAATCAGAGGTGCATTAAGCTATTATACTGTTCGTTGGTTAGATCTAGGTTGGAGTAGGCTTCTGTTGTTTGGTATCCTCACTTACATTATCTGTCTAATCTCATTGAAAACGTCCAAAAGAGGTTTTTAGGGTTTCTTTATTTTAAAACATTTGGTCACTACACTAATTTGGTGCTCTACCCCGAACTTCTGCAAATGTTTGAAATTAATATGTTAAGCACTAGGCGTAAGGTAGCCATGCTCATGTATCTGAGGAGGTTGGTGGGTGGGGAGCTCGACGATGCAGTCTTACTGTCCAGAGTTCAATTTACTGTGCCCAGACACAATTCACATTCTCGTCAGCTGTTATCCCCACACTTCTCTCGAACAAACCTGGGAACTAGCTCTCCTTTGAATACCATGGTTAGGCTATTCAATGTACATGATAATGTAGATATATTCAATGTACAACATGTTTTGTAACCTTATGTTATTGCACAGTAGCTAATTCATGTATAGTGTTATTCGTTATTAATATTTATTTTTTATTGTTACTATAATTATGTTAACTTGTTTATTTATTGTTGTTATATACTTGCTATTTGACTGGTTATTGTTATAATTATTGCTTTGTTGTCGAGAACTGTTGTTATATGTTGTAATTTATGTGGTTTATCTAAGTATAAAACAAGTGAGTGATTTGGCATAACTAATTGGACATACTATTTACATGTCAATGTATTACAAACTTAATGTCACATTGTTATTGGGTGTTTTGCATGTAATGTAACATTATAAAACAAATAAATAAATCACAAGTTTTTTTGTACATAGCTTTTCCCTGTATGCGATGGTTAAAATTCCAATACCTCACGAAGGGTTAAACCAATATTTTAAGGCTCACTATACCCCGCCCCACGCCACCAGAGCGGAAGGACCCAAAAACGCCCTAAAAGGACTCTTAAAACAAATTGTTCTTAAAAGTTTCAAACAATAAGCTAAAAGTTGACTTTAAATAAGATAAGCATTAACTTTGCATTGCAGCATTTGACCAGTTATTCAGGTCCTGTTAGTTTTATTCAACACTGTTTAACCAAGGCTCGCCAACTCTTTGGCCAGGGGTGTAATTAATTCATTAGTTGAAAACAACAACAAAAAAACAGGACAAATTTAAAGGTTTAAAAATGCTACAAAGATTTTTGTAAATTATTTTAATTTGTTAAATTTAAATGTCACTCTTGACATCCTATGTTATATAAATCTAGAATAAATAAAGCTGCCAAGTACATTATGTTGTGGTAACATTTTACTAAAATATACAATAACATATTTCTCAAAGCTTGACTATACCGCTACCCCTTTAGTTTTTGAACAAAATGTTCACAAATAATAATATGCTTGTATATCTTTACAATTGTGAATGACTTCAGAATACACTCCAATTGGAACTAGAGAATACATTGTAATGTTTTAACCATCATCTCTACAAACAATAATTCAGAATGGAATTTTTGCTAAGTGTTGAGAACTGGGACTCGTGACGGTATTAAATTGGGTTAGATATTTCCAAACGTTGCAGTAAATGAGTGATCAAGAGGTTGAGAAGTATGACAATGCTTAGGTACAATAGCGTGGTTCATGGTTGTTAGTGCTTCTATGCGGAGTTTCAAGAGTTAAGAGTAGTTCCCAGAGTAGCGCATAACAAGTACAACTTTAACAAGCCATCTTCTTTCCTTGTCCATTACTCAAGTATTTGTTCAAAAATAAAATAAAATTACAAGTTTAAGATTCGTCTAAAGTAAATAAAAAATACCGAACAAAATGTATATAACTTTCCTGGGAAATTCCCACATCTAAACAACATATGATGTTGACTGCGACTCGTGGTGTGGTCCTGTAATCCAGCTTCATGGAGGTCAGGTTTTGAGGATGATATAGGTCTAAAGCAGCTCAGATAGTCTCAGTGATCATCTGATGATACCCGCATCAACTCCCACCATCGTCTAGAGATATCAGACCAATTTTGTATCACCTACAGTTTGCAAACATTCCATGTCTATATTGTCCTTAGTTGGGAAGATAACTCTTCTAACTAATGTGTTAATTACCCAGTTAATATTTTGTTCTGAAAGTTTGGGAACGTTTGTTTAAGTACACTAGGTATATGTGTTTCAAAGTAAACTTTGTTCGTTTGAGTTTAGTAATTTAATACATGTAATTTAAAAAAGTGTAGCTTAAAATTGGTTATCTCTAGATTTGCAACCGATAATGGTAAATATGAAAACTCTAGAAGCAGCCCTTGCAACCACATTCCAATTATTATCATGCCTCAATAAATGCCGCCTTGTACAAGGCAATGATATTCATAATCATGGTATGCGGTCGGTAGACAACTACAGAGTTAAACACCATAGACTGGAATTATTTAAAAGGTTACCATCACAAGCAGCTAGCAGGGATATTGTTGTTTCAAAAGCTACCCCTACATATAACATTCAAGGTTATTTAAAACAAAATTAAAAAACTATCTTGTATCAAACACTTTTTATAGTATAGAAGAGTTATTAGAGCACTAGCTTACTGCTTAAAAGTCTGGACAATTTTCATTATTATATTATAGATTAACTAAGTTTTAAAATTATTAGTATTAGAAGGCTAGTGGCTTAAATAATTTGATTCTCTGCTTGTTATTGTAATGTACGAATACACTTTTATATTGTTGGGTTATATTAAAGACTAGCTGTGAGTCCCCGCGCTTCGCCTCGGGCTATGTGTATACTTTGAGAAAGTTGCGAATTAAAAGTAAAAAAAAAATAGTTTCCTATCTTTAGAAAAACAATTTAGTTTGCCTGTTTGTTCACCATCTTCTCCTTTCCAGTAAAACAGCCTCATTAACTTCTACAGGCCGCCCGGCCCTTTGCTAGGCCATTCTGCTGCTATTGGCGGCAATTCGAGCCTCCTGTTCACCCAATGTCTTGGATACTCTTTGTGAGGCATGCCTCATTCTGTCATTTTCCAGTCAGTATTTTACTGGCCTCACGTTCTTAGATGTTTTGTAAAAAATAACAGGTTTCATTTGTTCTCTTTTCAGTTATAGATTTGTCTTCAGACGCACAGGTAGCTTTGATGCCTTGGCTAGAGAGGTTAGATTTCCAGGGTTCATTCATATTAATTTTAACAATTACACGTTTTATTTCCATAGTTACTTTAAAATTTCACAAATTATTAACGATAACATTAAAAGTGCAACGTATAATTTCTATGGCAACTCAAGACAGAATGTACTTGTACATACATAAGGTAGCACTCCTTGACCGGCTGCGAGCTAATCTCCACCAATAATACCCGATTAGGTCACTTGGTTGCTGGAGGTTGGGCCGTGGTCACCCGTCTTAGCGCCGGTTCTGCTATTTCTAGTATGAGAAAAATCGAGTCACTCTCTGATGAGAGTACCGTAAGATTTTCCTCTTTCAAATTTAGAGTGTTGATAACACCCTATTAGGTCCCTTGGTCGGTGGAAACGGGCAACAAGCAGGTCGGGTTTGCACAGAGGATTGCTACCGGCTTCGCTACCGCCAAGGAGATGTGGGTTTTCACGTTTTACACATCTATATAAATAAAACCTAATTTTTAACTCCGCTAAGCCGGTGGCAAGCCCGGGACTCGGCAACGAGGAGGAGGAGTATCAACCTCGATAAAAAACCAGAGGTCGTCTGGCCCGGATGACATTTTCTCTGTAAGGGCCCCTAGCCAGGGTGAAGGCAAAGTTCTCAACATGGAGCAGGTAGACCAATCATCTTCGGGGAGCTGCGACACTTGAACTTGCGGTGGGGAGTGGTGACCAGAGATCTGTAAGAATGATGTGGCATGGGTATCAATGAGGTGAGGGATAGTGGGATTGTGTATGTATCATAACATACCTAATGAATTAATAAAATAAGTTCAACGGAAATCAAGATGTATTTACTCAATTGAATGTTTACAAAATTACAAAAATACTAACAAAACTAACATGTCATTTAACAAAGGTTAATGTTCACCACACTACCCCCACACACAAGGGAGTAAAACTAACGGCGAAAAAAATGAAATTTAGCAAGGATTAAAATCATTGACCATGGACTTTGCTTGGATATTTTTTCACTGTAATTAATACTAGCTGAGAGTACTCAACGCTTCGCCACGGGGCTTTATTAACATAGCTGTGTGTATAACTTAAAAAAATGCAAATTTAAAAGAAAAAAAAACAGTTATTTATAGTTATATTTTTAGAAACCCATTTAGTATGCCTGTTAGTTCACCATCTTCTTCTTATAATTGTTAGCATTTATTTTGTGGATGTTGCATGGATATGAAATATAGCTAAAGACACACTGTGTGATGGGCTTAACCCTTAAACAAAGTTTGACTGCCATAGTTTTAGCCAATTTCGACTTATAAGTGGTCCGAAACGCCTAAAAAACATGTTCAGTGCCCACTTTGGTCCCTCGCCATTTATTTTTTGGATGAGGTATGGGTATAAAATACAGCTAAAGACACTGCGTAATGAGCTAAACCCTTAAAGGGAGTTTCACCGACCTAGCTTCAGTTGATTCCGAGTTATAAGCGAGGAATTTTTTGACACCAGTTTCGATCTATGCAAAGTATATGAACACAAAATAATTAAAAACTGATGGATTCTTTGCAATGTACAGACAAAAGTCTTATTTTATTTATATAGATATAATCACAGTAAGTGTTTGCCTTATTGGAACATTCTGTAGTCATTCATTTCTCTAGAAACCAACTCTAGAGATAATTTAACAAAGGCTAAATCCTAAAAACCAACCACACTTAGCTACTGTATATAATAATGGTTAAGTTGATCAAAAAACAAATTTCTAGAATATTCACAAATATTGTTTCTCATAACACTTTTTCCAATCAAATTGCCAACTGAATAAAACAAAAAATTGCAATAATGTGGTATTTTTGCATAGGTATACACTTAAAATATAATAAAGCAATAATTAAAAGTCAAATACCGAAGTGACAAGATTTAGTGAAATTCTTATTCAACCTAAAATATAACAAATGGTAAAAAATTAAAAATGACTAATAACAACTAAAATGTTATTCTGGATACTAATATGTTATCCAGCCAGTAAGTAATGGCTATAAATCAATTACTGTTATTTTTAACTACTTATACAACCAGCATAATGTAATAAAAAATATTTAATTCAACAAAAAATATTTCATTCAAATTTTAATAGAAGTAAAAAAACACTAACTACCCTTGAAATTACCAGTTTTGGGTCTTAGCTGTAAACAAGTAAAAGACAATGATTTTTTGCAGTAATGACAGTTTATTATCAGTTATAATAAATATAATTTAAGATTACTTTTATTATTATTAAAAGTAGTTTCTTGTAAACAATTGATCTTTTGAAATCATACGTAACGTGTGGATAAATACAACAAAAATAATAATAGTAGTAATAAAATTTACTACTAATTTAATTTAGTTTTTAATTGTGCAAATATTGTTTTGATCTTTCTTAAGCTCAAGCAAATTTACCGTTTGACACTGACATGTTCACTGCAGTGAAGGTGTTAAGGTGTCATATATTAAGGCACTTAACATTGTTTTCAGCCATTTTTGACCACTCCCTTCCACCATGTAGCATAGTGTAACACTATGTCAACCTTGGGCCATGCAACATTAATATAATATATATAACATCTATAATATACAGGGTGTCGGTGAACTCTCTGGATATACTTTGTAGACATGTTCCTTGGGTCAAAACAATAATATTTTACCATATAAACAGGGGTCTCCAGCGCTTTGTTGTCCGTCTGTCTGTGTGGATATGTTTTTTACTAAAATAATTATGAAAATAAAACTGATGCACCGATTTTCTCCAAACTTTAGTCAAAAATGTATAATGATATATTCTAGTTAGAAAAAATTATTATTTAATTTTAACTTCAAATTTCAAAATGGCGTCCGGTTAAAGTTTTCCAAATTAAATAACTCAAAAACGGGTATTTTTACAACAAACTTATACAACAATTTTTTTAGTGTATTTATTTCTCTTTCTAAACATGTATACATTTTGATAATCGATTGAGAAACAACTAAGTAATTGTAATTTCTGTCTTACCCGCCTATGCCCGCCATGCATTCCTCCAGTCAGCTAACTCAACAACGATGGAACTGACTACATTATTTTGATTTAGTAGTTTGTAAATTCGTTTGGATATCTCTACAATCCATCTCTGGACATCTCTTAAATGTTAAGTTAATAATGAAGTTCTCCTATGGATATTTGTTTGGCCCCACACAAAATTTTTAGGGCTAGAAATAGATAATAATTTAAGTTGGAATCTTCATGTAGAAAATATAATTAGTAAAATGTCTTCTGGATTATATGTTCTAAGAAGAATGAAATCTGTATGTAGTTTTGAAACCTTAAGATCAATTTATTTTGCTCACGTGAACTCACATTTTGCCTATGGTTTAGCCATATACGGTGGCACTTCAAAAAGAAAAATTCCGGTAATGCAAAATAAAGCATTAAGAATTTTGTTAAACCTGGGGGGGATAGAGTCAGTTAAGAAACACTTCTGTGAATTGAACATTCTTACGGTATATGATCTATATATTTTAGACTGTATTATTTGTATATGAAATGAAATGAAAATAATCTTTATTCACATATTGTACAAAATACAATGAATGGCGTCAAACAATTCTTAATTAATAGCATAAAGATAAGGAGAGAGACATAGGAAGATATGCACAGTTTAACAGAAAAACTCACTGATTGAATATAAAGGTCTAGTCAAAAAGTATTTTTTAAGATTGTTTTTAAATTGTATTAAATTTGAAGTGTTTTTTAATAATTTTGGTAAAGCATTAAAACATTTAATTCCTATATATGTTGTCTTTTTTCAAAAATCTTAATCTATGTGATGGTATTGAAAAGTTAGTGAGTCTTCTCCCATCTTTGAACGAGTAGCTCTTAACCAGAAATTCGAAGTTGACAAAGATGGTGCAAGCAATATCTTTGAAATCAACGTCAAGGATTGTGAACACTGGTTCATTACGGAATAGTTCCAATTCAATGGGAATTATAATTCCTTGAATTAATCCAAAAACTATTTTCTTCCCACTGGATTCAGCCTTAATAAAATCCGAACACTTTACATCATTAGTGTTATTCATCAGTACTTGTCGTTGATGGCTGGACTCGCAATGACTTTTAAGATTCTGTACAGGTATATTGCACAAGAAACAGGGTTTCGGTGCAAACTGGCAGGTTGCCTCGTGTGGATCTCCAGGCTTGACCGTATGGTTGCAGTAAGGATGGTATCGGCAGGGATGAGAGATGACGCTCGAGATCCTCTGATGGAAGTTGACAAAGCGAGAGTCTGCTTGAAATGCAACCTTGCACAGTTCGCAATCGACAGTTACCTTGCACGAATGACAAATTATGCGACAGTTGCACAAAGACGCTCCACTCCAAGACACCCACTCCTTGCAGTCACTGCAGGACAGCACACTCAATACGGAACTGTTGGTGGAGGCAGACTCTGGGACCTGTGACAGGCAAATATCAGAATGGATTTAAATGATCCCCTCCAGTCAATATCTACTCAGATTACTTTATACTGGAGTACATCAAACAAAGAGAAGTTTAATGGATTCTAATTCAAGCAGTTTTCTTGAGTTTTTGACTTAGAGATCTATTAAACACTCAATGCAGTTACCAGTTAGGAATCAGATATCAATGTGAGGAAGGTAGCAGCAGAGTAGGGGATTTAATTATTTAACTTGTTAACTACAGGACATTTTTTAATGTCTAATGCAAGTCATAGTCAAAATGAGTGTGAGTTTTGGAGGCTGGAAACCCCCATTTCAAAAAACAACCCAGTAACTCAATCGTTAAGAAACGTGGACAAGTAAATGTTGGTTTCAGTACTAAACGAAGGCGTATCAGACCATACAGCACAACTGACGAGGCTATTACTATAAACTAAGAAAACAAATACTTCGAGCACTTTACTACGGCAAATTAATAAGGACAATCTAGACTTCCTCAAGGCAATCCTGCAGCAAGAGAGTTGGGCTGACATTTACAACGCCCAAAGTGCTGAAGAAGCATATAACACCTTTTTAAACACCCTGACGATGGGTATGAATGCAGCCTGTCCAAAAAAGGAAAAAGAGCTAGAAGAAATACGTGCCAGCACTATAAAGGTCAAAATCCATAAGACTAAAAGATGTGTTATTTACAGTGTCTCAGGAGGTTCAAAGTTACTGGAAGCAATGAACATAAGAGAGAAACAGCCTTAGCAAAAAAGAGTACGATCTCAGGCTAAGAGATCTTAAACGTCAAGCTTCTTCCGATCTTCCAAGGCAATCTGGCAGATTGTTAATAAAGAGAGAAAAGGCACTGAAGAAGGTAAAGACCAGCTAACATTGAAAGTACAAGGAAAGGAAATAGCTGACCCCCACGACATTGTTGAGAGTTTTAATGACTTCTTTACTAAAATTGCAGAGAAAAAGCTGACTATCAACAACCAGCATCAACAAGGAAACTTTAAAATATTAATAAAATAGAAAGAATTAAATGATGTTTATTGACTAGAGAATCACAACAAACTAAACTATAACAATAATGTAACAATCAGATGATTAAGATATATTAAAGTCAGTACACAACACGAGCGAGACAGAAGTACTTGAATCAGTCTTGACCCTCGACCAGTTCGACAGCGGAGACTTCCTGCATACTTACAGGACTACCGTATGGGGGAAGGCGTGTTGTGTACTGACTTTAATTTATCTTAATCATCTGATTGTTACATTATTATTGTAGTTTAGTTTGTTGTGATTCTCCAGTCAATAAACATCATTTCATTCTTTCTATTTTATTAATATATTAAACTGGCGACGAGGATGGGATGAAAACAAGCCTACTCAGTTTGACCCACACTTAAACCCTGCACGTGTCGCTCAACGGTGGAGTGTGTGGTTGAAACACTTTCAAAGGTACGTTGTTGCTGCAAATATCACAAGAAAAACAGCTTTACTTCTAAACATTGATGGCGAAGATGTTTCACAGATTTTTGACAGTTTGACTTCTTCTAGTGAACTGAACTACAGTAAAACTGTTAACGGAGCACTTCGCTCCATGTAAAATGTCCTGTTTGAAATCTTCACCTTCAGGAAAAGCAGGCAGATTCATGATGAATCTTTCACATCGTTCTATTCCCGTTTAAGAAATCTTTCATCAAACTGTGAGTTTGTGGACTTAGACAGAGAACTAATACTTCAAATCATGATTGGTACAAAAAGTGAAGAACTTAGAACAAAGATTCTCAAGGACCCGAAAATAAAACTGTCTGAAATGGTTACTGCGGGTAAGTCTTCAGAACTATTTGCAATTCAAAATAATGCTCTTCACCAAGCAAATGATTCTTTCAATGCAAATAAAATTCATCTTAGAAACAAAGCCTTTCAAACAAATAACAATGTATGCTTCGGTTGTGGTGGATCTCATCTCAGAAAGGAATGTCCTTATCTTCAGTCTGTTAGTAATGCATGCAAGAAAATTGGTAATTTAGCTCGAGTATCTGGAAATGGAAAACCCAGACCAAACAACTGGTCTACTCAAACCTCTCCTAAAAGGAACAATATGTCAAAACAGGTTGACATACAAACCTAACTCTACAAACGAAGTACTTGTGGAGGATTCAGGGTTACAGTCAGAAGAATGCAATCAGGTTAGTCCATACAATATCGACAATGAAACCCAGGGTCTACCCAGTACTTCAGAAGTAAACTGCTCTAAAGTTCGAATTCACTACAGTTGTTAATATAAATAGCCAAAATGTGTCTATGGAAATTGACACAGGTGCTGGAGTTTCAATTGTGAGCGAGGGAGTTTAAAATATTAATAAAATAGAAAGAATGAAATGATGTTTATTGACTGGAGAATCACAACAAACTAAACTAAAATAATAATGTAACAATCAAATGAACAGATGATTAAGATAAATTAAAGTCAGTACACATCAGAAACCAACCCCCAACTTCCGTTGCAACAAATTTCAGACTAAACGAACTTTCCCAAACCACCTTAAAAGAAGTGCACATGTAATAAAACAAATGAAGTCCAAAACATCTGCAGGGATCAATGAAGTATCTTCCAAGCTACTCAAACATTGTAGTGATGTTAGTTCACCTGCACTGCTATGCATAATTAATAAATCGCTCACTTCCGGAACTTTCCCATCTGCACTAAAAATGGTGAAAGTATATCCCCAAACACAAGCATGGCTCTCAAATGACCCCTGAAAACTATAGACCAATATTTCTAACATCTACCTTTTCTAAGGTAAAGGAGAAAAGTTTTCTTAAGAGACTAATTGACTATCTCGAGCACCACAGCCTTTTGACAAGCTGCCAACATGGGTTCGTGAAAGGCAGATCTACTGTAACTGCATTGGCGAAACTTTCAAAATTTATATGTGACCAATTAGAATCAGGAAAACTTATAACTGGAATCATGCTTGACTTAAGTAAAGCTTTTGACTGCCTAGGACACAATCTCATCCTTCAAAAACTATCACAGTTGGATATTAACGGCTCTGAGTATGGATGGTTTGAAAGCTACCTAAAAGAATGACATCCAAGTAGTGAAAATTAGACATCAAGACAGAGGAACAATACAAACCATCAAATCCAAAGTTAATGTCAGTTGACAGTGGTGTGCCCCAAGGATCACTGACTTTCAGGAACTTTTTGGTTATCCAGTTCTTTTCATCCTTTTCACAAACGACATGCCAAATTCCCTAAGCACGTATTGCTCAACTTTAATGTACGCCGATGATACCACACTTCTAATTGCAGGAAATTCCTCAGAAGAACTAAGCATTGGCTCATACACATCATTAAATATAGCATATCAGTACTGCCATTCGAACGACTGAGTGGTTAATATGACTAAGACTAAACAACCGGTTTTCGGTAGAAGACGTGATGAGATTTCAGCCCTACCTGAGGTTGACTGTGTACCACACACAAAGTTTCTAGGATTGATTATGGACGAGTCTATCTCTTGGACGCAACATGTAGACAGCCTGTGCAAGAAGCTTAACACCAGCTATTTGTTATCAAAAGAATCTATCACATTAGTGATCTCGAAACTGTAAAAGTAACTTACCACTCTCTCTTTGAATCTCAAATATGGTATTGCAATCTGGGGAGGCACTACAGCTAATAACTACCAAAGAACTCTTGTGACCCAGAAGAAAGTTATGAAAGGGTTAGGATCTAGAGATAGCTGCTGTGAAGGATTCAACGAACTCCACATCTTAACTGCTGTGGAGCTGGACATCCAAGAAGCAATTCGGTTTGCTGACAGGAATGAACTCCCTCGAGCAGCAGACTTGCACAACCATAATACTCGACACACGCTGACAACTACATCCATCCAGCACATCGTCTCACTCTCTCCCAGAGAAAGCCGTCTTACATGGGGTGCAGACTGTTCAACTTGCTATCACCTGAGATCAAGACTCTTAGAGAGAAGAACTTAAAGACCACGCTGAACAACTGGCTGGTGGATAGACCGTTCTACGCACTGGAAGAATTTCTTCACAGAGGCTTATTACCACTTCTTTGCCGCTGACCAGTGTCACTGGATAGGCTGCGTCTTCAAAAATTAAATACTTTACATAACACAAGAAATATTTACAAACACATACTTTATACAAGATGGCGGTAGCGGTGGTGCAATAGGTCAAACAATAGACTGTCCAGAGGGTCCTCAAAAAACTCCCTCAAGGAATAGTAGGCTTTATCGCACACCCACCCCTTTAGCACTTGCAAGAACGATTTAGTGTCTAAACTTGTCACTCTCGCCGGCAACTTGCTGTATATTCTCCAATGGGGAATGAAGATCGTGTCCTTTCCACACGGCTGCGAGGACCTATTATAGTTTTAAATTACTCTATACAATTTTAACGCCAATACATTAATTGAAGAAATTATTGTAATAAAGATATTTTGAGTTTGACTTAATTTTAACTAGCATTATATCTAATTAGATCTTTCCATCAACTAGTGTAAAGAGAAAATTATTGTACTTATAAACACATTTCACCTCCATTATGTGTTGCAATATTTTTTTGGAGTCCCCTCAGTTTTTAGTTTTTTTTACAAACATGTAAAATTATGGGTTTTTGGGCAAACTGACATGTAATGTCTCTTTTCCTACACATTTTAGGCTCTGCGATCCATTTCATGGCAAAAATATCTGTATTTACTATTAGGAGTAAGATTTAAACTGTTACCTGGACATAACGACTGGGTTCTTCTTGGTGTGCACTTGTTTCAAAATAATCGTTGACTAGAGTCCCTGAAAGCTCTAGCAACATTTTCGGCAAGAGGGCAGCTGGCATTTGACTGCTTCCAGAGGTGGTTTTCTCACTTGAAATGTGATCTAAGGAGGGTGCAGTTTTGTTTCCTTCTCGCAAATGGGGGTTTCTTTGGGCAACCACTATATTTGGATATTTCTGATGAGAATTATTTTCTTCAGATAAATTTTGTCCTTTGTGGCTAGTAGAAATTAGGCCCCTTGGTATATTTTGTTTGGTTTGGCAAGTTGAACTGCTTCTTGGTGTTTGATCTTGAACGCTCTTGTGTACACCTTTTTGTTGAGTTTTTTGGCCAGTTGAAATCTTACTTGGTGATTGACTGTGAACTTTCTTTGGTAAACTTTGCCTTGACAGATTCAGACTTGTTGATGTGTCTTGAGGTTTTTTAGTTTCAACTCTTTGGGGTAAACTTTCTTGCTTGGCTTTTTTGTTATTCCGCACCTTTTGATTAACATTTGACTTCTTTATTGACTCTTTCGTTATTGTTACAACGTCAATGGGTTTTGAAGAAGTTGTTTGGCTATTGTTCATGTTAACCAGACTATACAAGTTTTTGGGAAGATTAGGGAACTGCTTTGGAGCCCCATTGTTGGTTTCACTACGCATCTTTTGATGATTCACATTTTGAATGATCGGTTCATCTCCACAAGTTTTGAGTATTTGCTTCGCTGAAGGTTTTTCCAGATGGTTGACACTTCTAGATGAAGCTGAGTCGGGTAGTGATGTTACGCTATTGCCCCGGTCGGCAATGTGGTCAGGCAATGGTATTGGTTTATTTAAACAGATTAGGGGTGGTAGGTAGTTCATAGTCCAATCCCATCTGACTTTCCTGAAGGGGTCTGGAGCGAGAAAGTCTCTTACAGGAAGATCTCCCTTACCTGTAAAAGAAATTGGAAGCATGAACTATCACTCTAACTGTGAGAGCTAAGAAGTGTTAAACTCTTGGGTAATAGGTAGAATTGCTTCTCAAAACTAGTGTTTAAGCATAACTGACAAAAAATAATCTTGTTAAATATTCTACGAGGGATTACCCGGAAAAGTATCAGGAATCGGTCGATGGCGAGGTGGGAAGCGCATAGTTTGCATTTTGGCCGCTGGGGGATGAAAGCGCAACTATTCAGGGTTCCTGAGTTCAGGACACTCACTGTGGTCAGTCTGCGAGGTCGTGAAGAGGAGTTGCATGCGTTTGTCTAAAGTAGTTTTTGGTTCTGCCTCGTTTTGTTTTGATGGTGTAGTTAAATGAACAAAGTTCAGCATTGAAGTTCTGCTTTTTTCTCGGTAAGAACACACCAGTAACGGTTATATTTATTAAAAAAGCTTAAAAAGACGATGTTTTGAGCAAAACCAGAGTGTAACGAGTATTTTTCCCAAATTCAAGATGGAGCCATGTCAATTGAAGACAAGCCTCGTCCTAGACGACCTTCAAATTCTCGGACTGGTGAAATTGTTCAGAAAAACCATTAATATTGTAAGAAGACCGTTTGATACCATTGAGAATGCTTTTTGCTGTCTGGAGTGTGTTGAAATTCAGTTTAGCAAATTTCAACACACTCCAGACCTAAATTGTGGCGATATAGAGACTGGCTCTTTCATCATGACAATGTGCCAGCCCACGTAGCCATCTCAGTGCACTAATTTTTGGCAAATACCAGCATGACCACCCTTCCCCACGACCCATATTCACCAAATCTTGCTCCACGCGACTTTTTTATGTTCCCCAAAATAAAAATTACATAAAAGATCACCGTTATGATGAAAATGATGGAGCGTTTAGCCATTCAGACCAAGGGGTATGAGTTGCGCTTAACCATAGGATTATCGAGTGGATAAATGCATTACACTAAATGGAGAGTATACTGAAGGTATACATGTAAATTTGTAACAAAAATAATTAAATATGGTTTTTATGATGGAATTCCCGTTATTTTTGGGTACCCCCTCGTATAGCTCTTTATCCCTCTTTCACGATAGAAGACTACCAAAATGTTAATAAATTAAGCCACTTAAATCAAAATTATTAGTTTTTGATATGCTCAAAGCAAAAGCAATTTGATAAAATTCATACTAATTGTAAACTACCATTTTCAATAAAAGCATATGACATTTTCCAAACTATCATCTTTATGAATTTAAAAAAAAGATATAGCCCATTGATATAGCCTATGTGTGCTTCATTTGTAAAATTTGGGGGGCTGGAACGCCTAGTTAGGGAGCGATTTGGGGGAGTGAATCCGACACAACAAAATCATAGCTTTTTGGTAGTGTTGGGTGGATTCCTATTTTTCGATTCTAAATACCTTAATACCAGGATATTGATTCTCGATTCTGATTCTAAGCACCCACATGTATTCGTGGTAGTGTTGGGACGATTCTTAATTTTTATTTTGATACCAGAATATTGATTCCTTATTCCGGGTTCGATTTATGATTTTGGGAACCTCCGGAAGGAATCGGAATCGACTTTACTAGCCGATTCCCAATCGCAGGAAATCCGTCGTAGCTTACTACTTGTGCGTATTTCTCGAGGTTTAATAAATTATTTTTAACTTATCATTATTTAACTTTTGAGTCCAGTCTTATCGCTCGACAGTCAGTACAGTGATAAGACTGGACTCAAAAGTTAAATAGTTTGTTTTGTTATCGCTGGCCGAATACTTGACAAGCGTTAGTGTAATTCCAGAGTGTTTTTCATTTATTGTAAAATTGTGTACATATTGCTGGAATAAATCATTTATTCATTTATTCAGGTATTTCTACCTTCATTAATCTTGAAAATTGTGCCACTGCACTCCATAAAGAATGTGTGGCCAATTTGTAGTCACCAAAGTTAAAATACAATTTATTATTTAACTGTTGACAATACAAAACGCATGCACACGTGTCACGATCAAAACAACTACCCTCCGGCTAGCTCCCTCCCCACACCCGCGGAGGGTCTAGTTAGCAACCTACAACCGAGCATTTCAATTCCGGAATCAATTTCCAAATTATTCGATTCCCAATTCCAAATCCTTGATTCTAAAACTGATCCTCGATTCCAAAACCGATTCCTGATTCATTCTATGGAATCGATCCGAATCGATTCCAGATTATGCGGTATCAGAATCGACTTTACTGACCAATTCCCGATACCAATTCCTTACCCCTGGAATGGTGGAATTGAGAATCGTAATCGACCCAAAACTAGTTTTTGGACTCTAGCCGGTGGGGTGGCAAAGAGTCCCTCCCCTTACAAGAAGACTTTTGACTTTCTGGCAACGTTTATACTTCAACTAGCTAATTAGTTATCAAATAAGTTTCTTCAAAATAGCTATCAGCCATCTACCTTGATTTTGCTGCATTATTCAATGCTCCAAGTTCTAACTTTCCAAGTTCAGACATAAAAGTCATTTTTCTTGTCAACCTAGTTTTACAATCCACTTGCAATTCACAAGTAATTTATTTTAATTTGTATATGTCTACAAAAGTTCATGTAAATTATCTTGAACCCTAAAACAAAGTCAATGTTATCAATCACAAAACACTTATTTTTACTCTGTTATGTATAAGTACAAAATATTTCATGGATGAATTAAGTGCTAATAATTGCGTAGTGCTCGAAATGGCTAGGGAATGTTCATGTGTCAACAGGTCACTTCAAATTCTCCCATTGATATTTAATCAGCATACAATTTCAAATGTTTAGTTTGACCCTTGATTAGTCCACAATACAAGATGTCTTCTCATACTACATTGTATTAGCCACATTGCTTGTTAAATTTGGCCATGTCTGAAGAACATGTAAGGGATTGATAGCAGAAGGTGCTCAATATTGGAAAGAGTAATAAAAAATAATATTTAACATCGAAACCAATAAAAAACTTTTATTTTGGACGAGTTTTATAAAAGTTTTAAATATTGGTTTTGATGTTTAAAATTATTTTTTATATAAGGGATTGAAGGAAAGAGGGCTGAGACTTCTATTGTGCTGTACCGGACAAGTGTGCATGGTGCTTAAAAATGCGCAGTACGAGCCGTAAAAGATTTCAATGAAATCTGACCATTTAAGAAATTCACAGGTTGAGTTACATAGAAAAAATAGTTACATGTTTTCGAGCGCATAGAAACAACAAACCTCACTTCAACTTTGTACCCTTTTGGTCTCTTCACAAGCATTCAGTTTTTTCAAACGGTGCCATTTTACGTTTAAAGATCTTAAATACAAGGTTTATTACAACTTTATTCAAAAAATGAACAACTACTTCCCCAACTTGGGTCTGCTAAAACACAAAGTAATATAAAATCAATAATAATAGTAGATTACATAATATAATTTTGAGTTAGTTCATGTTATACAGAGTGAGTTTTATGTCCTGGCACACCTGGATATAATTTTAACGGCCTGATATATCAATGTGAGACCTTGACCTTAGCTAATATAACACTTTTTTTACTTTTTCGAGTTGTTAAAATTTTGCCCCCCTTTTGCAAAAGGTGTAAAGGGGGCAACTAAATATTTTCAAATGTAAACCCCTATCGTGTGACTCCTCATTTTCAAGGAAATAAAAAAAGAAATCAAATGGTGCAAACTAGAGGTCTCTATCTTAACCCAAAAAGAAATGGCGTCCATTCTAAGTTACACATATTTGTATTGCTGAAGTGTGAAAACATCTTTATAAATTTTTAACCAGTTTTTTTCAGCGAACCAAACTGCACGCATTATAAAATTATCAGTATCTTTTAATGCATACTGACACTGCCCCAGTTTTCAAAATGGGGATTGGGGTAGCCCCATAATTTTCATAGGGAAGCCCCATGACACCTCGTTTTGAAGGTCTTAGAAAATGTTAATGAATGCTGAAAACTAGACGTTTCTATCTTAACCCAGAAAGAAAGGGCGTCCATTTTAAGTTACACAGATTTTTATTACGCGAAAGTGTGGAAACGCCTTTATAACCTTTTAGCCAGTTTGTTCAGCATAACCAAACTTGGTACATATTATTAAAGTTATCAAAAGTATCTTTTAATGCAGACTGACACTTTGTCCCAGTTTTCAAAACGGGTGATTGGGGAGGGCGGTAGACTTACTCTCTGGGGTACAAAACTCTGTATAACTTAAAATCGACACCCTTTCTTTCTGGGTTAAGATAGAGACGTCTACTTTGCAGCATTCATTAATATTTTCTAAGACCTTCAAAATGAGGTGTCACTCGATGGGGCTTCCCTATGAAAATTATGGGGCTACCCCCCAATTCCCCATTTTGAAAACTGGGGCAAAGTGTCAGTATGCATTAAAAGATACTTTTGATAAATTTTATAATACTGCATCGAAGTTTTATTATGCTGAAAACAACTGGTTAAAATTTATAAAGATGTTTTCACACTTCCGCATAATACAAATCTGTGTAACTTAGAATGGACGCCATTTCTTTTGGGTTAAGATAGAGACCTCTAGTTTGCACCATTTGATTTCTTTTTTATTTCCTTGAAAATGAGGGGTCACAAGACAGGGGTTAACATATGAAAATATTTAGTTGCCCCCTTTACCCCTTTGCAAAAGGGGGGCAAGATTTTTAACAACCTGAAAAAGTAAAAAAAGTGTTATATTAGCTAAGGTCAAGGTCTCACATTGCTGATTACTGAGTATTTCTTCGATCTTAGACTTGGGAATTTTGAATTTGGTAAAAATGTCACTTGTAAATTTTGGTAATGTTCCTCTTGCCCCAATCATCAGACCTAAAATTTCAATTGTTTCGAGATTGTATTATTTTTGATTTGTAAAATTTGGATGTGCTCTCATATATTTTGAATTTTTCTTCATTAATTTTGAAAAGTTGGTTTTGGTCGGATTCAAATTTTATTGTCGGGTCTACCCAATAGAATTTTTAATACAAATTAGTATATGTCTATTCTTCTAGTGCTTCCGTTTTCTGCTAGTCCATGTACTTCTTCATATATTTCAAACTTGTTTTGTCTCAGACTGTTGGCTATTAGACATCTGATTTTGTGGTGTCTTGTGTTTCTTAGAGTTTCGCCTACCTGACAGAATCCCAAGACATGGGCAAGAGTTTCAATCTCATTGTGGCAATGGCTACAACGGTTGTTGTCAAGGGACTTGCCAGGAATGGCTCGCACTGCTGCCACATTAGCCACCATTTTTAGACTGTCTCTCCATTCACTCATGGTTAAGCCATCATGCTGTCTTATCCATTTATTTGCAAACGGGCATTCACTATATAAAATAACTCCTTTACCTTTTTGTGCAAGTTTTGACCATTCTTCACATTGTTAAGACCGCAGTTGAGCCCGAATGCAAAATGTATTGAACTTATCTTTTTTGAATTTAGAAACCCTCGGCAAGATGTCAGATTAAGTCACCTCAAATACGAGGGTACCCAAAAGTATCGGGAATCGGTCGTTGGCAAGGTGGGGAGCGCATAGTGCATTTTAACCCCTAAGGGATGAAAGCGGAACTCTTGCTGAGTTCAGAGTACTTAGTGGTCAGTCTGAGATGTCGTAAAGAGGAGCTATGTGCGTTTTTATAAAAGTAGTTTTTGTTCTGCCTCGTTTTGTTTTGATAGTGTAGGTAATTAAATGAACAAAGTTCAGCAGTGAAGTTTTGCTTTTTCCCTCGGTAAGAACGCGTCAGAAACGGTTGCAAATATCAAAAAAGCTTACAGCTTTCAAGCAGACGATGTTTTGAGCAAAACCAGAGTGTAACGAGTATTTTTCCCACATTCAAGATGGGGCCCTGTCGATTGAAGACAAGCCTCGTCCTGGACGACCTTCAAATTCAGAGTTATTTCCTCAAATCTTTTTTTATAAGATTATTTTCCTCACTGAGTACAACAAATTTATTTAACAATCCCAATCAATTTACCTACCATATCATGCAGGTCTGTGTATTCCATGGGTCCTATAACCTGATTTCTCATGTTCTCTATCTTTGTAGTACAGGTGTCACAAATCCACTTCTTTAAATTTCCTAGGTCAACTATTTTCTCATAACTTAACACTTACATCTCCACACACTTAATATGATGCCATGTATCACATAATCCATCACACTGTAATGCCTTATCGTTATCATTTAAGCGAATTTTGCACTGAGGACACTCAAGCTTATCTGTACCTGCCGCCATCTTGCAGCCGACTATCAATCTCACTCAATTATCTCTACTATCAATACATAAAATGTGTCCAATATATTTTACAATCCGAAATTGTGTTGTCAAGTAAGGGAAAGTTTACTTTGTCAAGTAAAGTAGAAATTAGGTTAATTTTACCAAGAAAATCAACCTAACTCCCCTTATCAACCTCTCTCTAAATTGCCTAAGCTACATACTTTCCAAAAGTTAAATTTTAAATGTTTGTTTGACTGAACAGAGCATGACAAAACAAAATAATATGTCACTTTTAAAATAAAAACCTTTTTTGAAGTTAGTTTAATTCTTTTGAAAAGGTTACACTACCTCAGCTTTCTGATTGTTTAACAGCCTTCCCTCAACTTCCGAGATCTCTGTTCAACAGAGTTCAGGATAGCGGTTGACGATCGTTGTTAGTTTTTATATTATCACTGGTTAAACTAGCTTACTGAATTACACAATGCCGTCTATCACAAAATATTTTTAAATTGGTGTTACCGTAGAAATGTAAAATAAATAAAGACAAAGTAGGAAAATCTGTGAATGTGAATCTTGTGAGATACTGGATGAAGCTCGACTCAATACTCTATTAAGGGGTTCAACAATGGAGGATTTAGTAATATACTAAGGTATTCCTGGTGCCTGACAACTTAGAGCGTTCAAATAGGACAATACACAAAGTTTGACTGGAACTCGTGGTGTGGTCCTTTTATCCAGCCTTATGGAGGTCAGGTGTTGAGGATGATATAGGTCTAAAGCCGCTCAGATAGTCTCAGTGATCATCTGATGATAGCCGCATCAACTCCCACCATCGTTTAGACATATCAGACCATCACCCGCGTGATTAGAAGTCACGCTTAAGCCGCTTGGTCCTTGTATTTCCATTGGTCATTGGGCTATTAATTAATGACCCATTCTAAGGAAGAGTCGGCCTTAGTTTGTAACAAGACTACACCTCATAACACATTACTACCACTCATCACACTCATCCTTCACCACATATTTGCCTTAAAATACCCTCATGAGAGTGGTCGGCATTTCAAATAGTGATGTAGTGTTTTGTCTTTTCAAGATCAATGGCATGAGTTTGAATACGACATTCTTGGTACGTCTTACAATACTTTTGGTGCAAATTATTTGAGTGTGCAACAGATAAGCTTTGAAAATATGTACACACAGTTTCGTCACATCAATATGTGCATAATAGGCCTAAATCTTTTCATACCAGATAACACCTCATACCATTTGAGCATTGAGTAAATTTTATAGGTTCTGATCCTAGAGCCTACAGAAACATTGCTTCAGAAGACCTGTATTTCTTAACAAATCATCTTAAAACTCAGTAAAGTAGGCCTAATATCTTCTATCTTGCAAGACAATACTGTGTTGTAGATTTGGAAAGCTCCATGCTGTTAGTGGCACCCAGTGGAAAACTTACAACCTTTTTTAAAACATGTTTGAAAAACTTTGACACCATGTTTTGAGACACCGATCACTCTTAGAGGTTATTTTAAGGTGAATATGGGATGGTGATGAGTGTTTTGGATGGACGATGACTTTCTCAGATTGGGTCATTAATTTAATAGCCAGACGACTGGAGGTGACCATCATGAAAAGTTATCACAGCAGCCGGGAATCAAACCTGGGCCGATTTGGTGTGAAGCACATACTACACCACCCCATTCCCAACTATTTCTTAAAAAATAAAGTCAAACTCATACAGTCCCATTACTGTGTTGTGTCTCCTAAATAAACAGAATTATGTCGTTGGTGACGAATTTAAAACATATAAATTGGAAAAATAACATTAGTCAGTCAGCGTTTGAGTTTCTCCTAGCATTTTCGTTTCAAATGGCAGAGCCTATTAAGCTAGCCCAACTTATGAAAGGATAGACTATAATAATATTACCTTAAGAATAAAATCAGGCAAAGATCCTCATCCCCCAAAGTAGGTAGTAGTAGTGTTTCAATTTAACTTCACATGTCGTAAACAACAAGCAAAGTTAACTATTTTACTTAGCACACCACATTACTGTCTGTAGGCTAGATCCTTTTATCAACAATCAACTAACCTTCTTCAGTTTGTATTGTAAAGTGACTGTTAATATTGTACAATCACCTGTTACATGAACCGGCTGTTGGTCTTCTGGTAATTTTTCGCTCTTGTTTTGACGTTTCGTTTTATAGTTTCTTTGTGGACAGCTGTTGCGCCGGTCGTAGATAACCCAAGAAATGGAGGAAGCAAATTAAATGTCTTTTTCATAGTATGTGCCAAAGCCATTCTTTAAAAGTAATAATTATTTTTGTTCTTCTTCGTAGTGCTATCAGTTGCATAACATCCTTTAGAATTTCGAACGATAGGTCACGGGTTTGATTTCTGGGGGTGGACCTATACGAATTACATGGGCAAATAGTTGTTGCGGGTTGTTTTATGTAAAAAAGACAAGGGTTATTATTGTATTGCATTGTCTGTGGTCGCCGCCGACAAATGTCTAGTCACTGTCACTTTGTTCACTTTTAATTTATCATATCAAATTGCAACGATAAAGCCACGTTTTTTTCACAGAGCTCACTTCAGGAAGACTTTTTAATAATATGGTAAACGCTTTATGTTTTCAAATTTATTTTTACTGTGGCTTTAAAGCCTCTAATTCAAGCTGTATTTTCTATGACAATGACCAATACATGTAAGCCTACCAATGACAATTGAACTTTCTTGATTCAATATGAATTGAATTAGAACACACACTTGATCTTGTTGCTTACATAGATTGACTTACGTGTTAATTTATTATTCACTCAATTGACATTAAATTAAAGTGCCAAATATTTAAAGTCAATGACCACTCTGACAAAGAAAACAAACATCAGTTTTTGTACAAATAAAACTGAAATATTCTCAAGGAGTTCTGAATTACATGAACACAAGACAATCAAGTAAAATTTAGCCTACACGTAGACAGAGTAAAATCAACATTTAGCTCGAAAAGGAGTGAAAGTACTCGGCCATACAAATTGTAAACTAGTCATCTGAGCAAAGATAAAAGAAAATCAATTAGATAAATTTAAATTTTAAAAGACATTTTAAAGTACCTACTTTATTTAAAGGCATACTACTCCGTTGAAGAAGTTTTAGGAAAATTAGGTCTAGTTTAGTTAATGTTAATCTTATCATGCCAATACGGATAAGATTGTTTACAACAAACTGCCGAATGCTCTAACACAATTTCCTTTATCTATCTTCAAGAAAACATTTTGAAGTGGCTTATTGCCAATCCTTTTTATAGCTTGCATGAGTTCTTAGACAAACCTATGTGCATGTATCTTATTTTATGTAAATGTTATTTATTTTTCGCCTACACCTGTATATGTCATAATTTTAATTTCTTGGTACCACTCATATATTTATTATCTTATCGATTTTTAAATTATTATTTCACTGTGCATGTTGCATATATCTTATTGTTATAACTGTATTGTTTTTATTATTATTATTATTGACTTGTACTTTTAGTATAAAAACCTCTATGACTCTGTCTATAACATGCTTATGTTCCTTACGACAATAAATATCTGATTTCTGATTTCTAATGGAAATGAGAAAAATAGGGGGCAACATTTTTGAAGACTGCAGCGTGTGGCGCAAGACGCTACCAGCAGAATACCATAAAGAAAGTATAATCGGGGAGGAAAGGCAAAGCTACAGACATTAAATATAATGTTATATTTAAAATCAATGTCAGAGCCTATACCCTAGCAGAATGGCATACCAGTTGTGATAGGGGTGACTAGGGGAGTATAGACAGCGAGGCTGATGTTCCACCTTTAATTGAGAGAAATCATGGAGAGGTGGTGGTCTAAGTAATCAAATGTTTGTCAAACCACGGGTTACTTCTGCTCTTTTCTTCACAAGATGGAAAAAAGACAGAACGCCTGGACTGTCCATTCTGCTTGGAAGTCTCTGACACCGTAGAACCGGGGCCTGCGAGAGCTGACTAGGCCAGGTAGAACACACTTTGGGAGGATATATCTGTGAGGAGACACGGACGTTACACTTATCTGGAGTTAGAAATTGGGACTATCGAGCCAGGGTCCATTGTAGAATCGAGAGGGAAGTCGAGAGGAATTTCCTGAGGAATAAGATGAGTCATTCATTTGACGCTGTCCCCAGGGCTAAAAAATTTTGACCCATCATGTAGTTGCAAATCGGTTTCTAGCTGGTTAACGACCATAACAACGGCCTATCCTTGACAATATATCAAACTGTTTCTGTTATTGCCCTTGCTGGTGAAGACAGGGTTTTATTTATAGTTGGTAGTCAGATGAACGTAAAATTTTCGAATTGAACAGGTCGCTGGTCGCGTCGTGCCTAAAAAATTTCCTCCACACATCAAAAAACTATAGGCCTACTATTTAAACTGCATTTTTCCATGGTTGCCAATAAGAATTAAATTTGTTAAACTCGATCTTGCGACTTACACCACTGAGCCTGAATGTAACTATCGAGTTTCCTTTGGAAAAATGAGATATTCAAGTCGTCAGCATGGTAAGACCCAGGCCCGGGACCATGAAATGAGCACCAACCCTGACCCCCAGAACACGTTTTGAGATTTTTTCAAAACTTTATAATTATGCATTTGTATCACTCTAGAAGTCGCATTTGTTGTCAAATTTTGACCGAATTTGGTACAAATCTTTCTATTGTAAATATTTCAGTCGAGTTTGTTAACCAGCAAAATCGAACTACGGGAATCCTCTCTTTTGCCGGGGGGGATCTACGTCCAATTTCATGAAATTTGAAATATATTTGTATTTAGTTATGACACCTTAATATATAGCAAAACATATGAAAATCCATCAAGTCGTTTTTAAAAGGCAGCTAAAAAAGTGATTTTCCGCTATAACAAATGAACAAGTAGTCAGATTTTATTGAAATTTAAAATGGGGTTTCCTTTTATGATATGTAGTAAAACTTTTAATAAAAACGCCGTAAGTCTGAGGCCGACGCCGAAGCGAGGCCGTGAGCGCAGTGAACAGCCTCGTAACGCTCGTGATCATATACAGAAGGCCACGCTTACTCCTTCGCTACGCTTACAGCCTCGCTATACTCGTCATAAAAGAATATGCAAATTCTGAGGCCCAAGCCCGAAACAAAAGGATATTTACGGAAGGTATATATTTACAAAAGGAACATGTATACCAATTTGTATGAAAATCTGGCAAAAAATTCAATTTGTAGAGAGTACACACATACGAGGTTTATAAAGTCTTGTAAAAAATGCTCAAAACGTGTTTTGGGCGTCAGGCTCGGTGATCATTTCACGGTCCCCGGTCTGGGTCTTACCATGCTGACGGCATGAATATCTCATTTTCCAAAGGAAATTCGATAAAATAACCTGCAGAGCACATTCTACAATCAGATTTGAATATAAGCCCATTTGTGATTTGTCTCAAGTGTCCAAAATATTTTGTTGGTCAATTTTTAGGTTGGATGAGTAATTATGCTTCGTTTATGATGTTTGCCAAGCAACATACAGACTAACATGGAAATCATTTGTGGCTAGCGGTAAAGTTTTTTTAAGCACCTTGTTTTTTTTTTAACATTATTGGAAAATCTGGTTCCATTCTCATGGTTTTACCTATAAACTATCATAATTATGAGACAAAAAATTTTGAGATTTTAGCGAGCTTTGAGACAAAATATTTCACCAAACAACATTTTTCGTTTCTATTTTGTTAAATAAATTTGTCTGAAGATGTCCATGGTGGGGCATAACATAGAACGCCGCACGAAACACGAATATCTAAACGCTGATAAGCGTACTTAAATATAAGAACGGTGTCAAATGTAATATGTCTAAATGTATTTTAATCATAGATAACGGTAATATACTTTTTGCCATTTGGAATGATTACGTTTCTTTCTTCCTCCTTGGGCTTAGTATTACAGAGCCGAGCGTTGCAACGTAAGTGTACATTGTCTCTGGACACTAGGACAAATATTGTTTTCAACACAAAAGCAACATTGGTTTCAACTGTTCTGAGCTATATCATCTGTTGGTAATGAACCGATATAGGATTTATTAAGAATAATTAAAAATCGTGAGAGATGCAGTGAGAGGCGCACAAGCACCGCTCTCCACAACTATGTTTGCTTTCGCAAAAGAGCCTGTTAATTTTGAAGATGCTGTTGATAAAAATTCCCAACGTTCAAAGGACTTATAAACTTCACTCAACGTGAGCTGTCCCCTCAAAAAAATGCAGCAATATTGGGAAATCGAAACTGCACATAGATTTTCCAAAGGTTTAGGTATCCTAATCTTGATGGAAAATTATTTTAAGCATCACATTTAAAAAGCAAGTTCTATAGACCATAAGATAGAGCTGTTCATCTTCTGAGTTACGAGTGTATATTTATCAAAAGAATACTAAAGCTGCGAACGACTCCGATGTTATCGAAGCACTGCTCACGTAAAAACTTATCGAAAACCGCTTGGGCAATAAGTTAAAACAATAAACCATACAAATTTACAGGCTGGCAATCGGACCAAATTAAACATTGTCAGTGAACAAGTTAACGTCTGTGTAAAGGACTCGGGCATGCAGTCAACAATGTTTTTTCCTAGGTCTGATCAAGACCTGGTCTGGCCGGAAATCAGCCCACTTTACCTACAACTGATGAAGTGGTTAGAGTGATAAAAAAATCATTCTAAAAAAACAACATAAACACACATGTGTTCCACACCGTTGGTCCTTGTATTTCCATTGGTCATTGGGCTATTAATTGACCCATTCTAGGAAGAGTCGGCCTTAGTTTGTGTAAGACTACACCTCATAACTCATTACTACTACTCATCACACTCATCCTTCACCACATATTTGCCTTAAAATACCCTCATGAGAGTGATCGGCATCTCAAATAGTGATTTAGTGACCTTCTCAGGAAGAAGGAGTTCAACTTATCAACAAGTTACCAAACGCGATAGAAAAAGTTTAACAGGAGGCCATCTAAAATAGTCTAAAACAAATGTTATCAACTAAAGCATCTTAACAGTGCAGGCGAGTTTATGGCACAGGACATAATAATAAATATTTATGACAAATAAATAAATAGATCGTGGGACTCACTAAGCAACACAGTAAGTTAAGCCGAATGATACTGGTAAATGAGATTGAGTAAATGTCAAAACTCGGTGTCAGAATGCGCGGAAAATACATTGTGTTATATTTATACCATGCCTGGTTAATGCAAAAAGGTATGTTAACATCTAGATGTTAACCATATTTTTAAGCTAAGTTTTGTTTTATTTTCATCGGTTTGTACTAAATAACTGGGCGTATGAAGTGCAACGGCCAGAATCAATTTTGTTAATTTATAGATAGGCTACTTTTTCAAGGAAAGTTTAAAATCTAAAATTTTTGAAAGAAGGCCAAAGCCTTTTTACCTTTAGCTATTATCATTCCTGAAAGCTTTCTAAATATTACACAGGAGACGTTGTGAACATTTCAACTTTTTATGGTAAGTTTAAGCTGATCGAGTTATATCAAGATATTTTGTACTATAAAACATTGAAATCCGGCATCTTTGAAAAACAAATTTCAAAGAATAGTTTACCCCTGACCTCTCAGAATTGAATTTGCAAATATTACATTTACGAAAAAGAATAATTTAATATGTTAAGGTATGTCTAAGAATAAAAAACACAATGTCAAATACGGTATAACACAATGCCCGCCGTTTGATAGTTTAATGTCCTGTAAAACTTTCAGTTTGGAATTGATCAGCCGTTGGGATTGCGCAATTGAAATGTCCAATTGAAAACTGGCTACAAAGAGGATGCACTTCCTCGTCTCGGGCCGGTTCTCTAGTGGATAGTTTGCACCAGGGGGGAGGCACATCTTGCAGACCTGCTGTGGTCAAACATAGCCAACGGAAGTTTCAAAACTACTCGAGTTTAAAATTCTACTTATGGTTTAACGAGCCCGCCGTTAGCTCTTTGCCAGGTGTCTAGCTATAATTTAGTGGGCCGGCCGGTCAGATTTGAATACGTCCCGGGACTGTGGGAAGAGTCCGCAGACGCACCCCTCTGCTCGGACCGGTTACCTGAGAACTGAGAACTGACCGGTAACGGACAAACCCCGTCCTAACCCTCTCCTATTCATTCCTCATATTTATATAACATTTCCCCTCCGGGCGTAGATCACATCCGGGATTTGCTAATTATATGCAAATCGCTTGCAAAGTGTCTCCGAGAAGAATCGGACGTTCTTGAATCCCATTTTTGACAATCTCCTCCCTGAATAGGGTTATATTTGGATCATAGAGACCGGTACGTCGGGTTGGCGGGTAGGGCGGGTACCTCACCGTGGGACGAGCGCTAATCTACCAGTTGTAGATTTATTGTTGCTCGTCATAATAGCTGCCGATGCTTTATGTAGATTATGGTGTTAGTGTCCGATTTAAGTAATTTCTTGAACATTTTTAGCAAGTAAGTTAGGCAACACGTGCGTTTTGGAGTCATCGGCAATATTCCTGCAAAAATCAAGTTTTGTAGTGAACATGTTTTATGTTGCTCATTTCCCTCACAACAACTATAGGCAACTCTATCTTTACTAAGAATACTTACATCATTGACTTTCCATCTTCCAAGAAGATCTTGGAAATGGAAAGTCAATGGTTAAATTCAGTTTAGAATGATTGCAGGGCATTTTCTAAAGAGTGCGGAAAGTGTGCACCGTAAAGGAGAATAGCACTTCCTCTTTTTCCGTAAAGCTATAGTTTCCTAGGAAAGCGGTGACGGCCGTAATGTAGCAGTCAACGCAACAGTGACGGTGGACGTCACACAATATTTAAATAGATGTAGACAAAAACAACGTTTGACATGTTGTTTATTTTAGTTTTCAAAGTTTATTTACGTATATAGTAATGGATAAACTAGACTATTGTTTACAAAACAAAATGTGTCGCGAGAAAAACCGTTAACTAGTTTTCACCGCTATTTTACGTCCACCGTTCTCTAGGAAACCACTCTCATCTGATTACATTGAAAACAAAGCTCACCGTCATATTACGCCCGTAATGTAGCGTTCACCGCTTCCTAGGAAACCATAGCTTAATACAATTAGGGAATTTGCCGTTGTCAGTATTAATTTTGTTGGTACATTTTAATGGCAACTTGTAAACCTATAGTTATGTATGTATTATGTCTTTACTAGAAGGGTATGTTTACAAAACACATCATACAGGTGTTTTCTTATTCGTAAAACCATCAATATAGGCCTACCCAAAGTTTAATGAAAAATAACTGTTAAAACTCGAGTTGTTAACTTTAACTGTTGTTGTACTCGATACAATTGTAGAATTTTGCAGTATGATGAAAAGTACCGTTTATAACTTGACCGAAAGTGTCTTTTTCATTCAACTTCTTTCTGTGTACTATGTTTTCTACAAAACATCAAAAAGGTCGCGCAGAATAGTGCAAAATAGCGCACATTTTTTGCTTTCATTTTAAACCGGCCGAACGGATTTCCATAGATTTTATACGGCCAACAATAAATTACAAATTTAATGGCTAAATCATTTACAATATCATTTGATGTAAGTATACCATTCATATACGAAAGGATATTGCAACTCCTGCATATACGCATACATAATAAGTAATGCAAACACAAAAAATAAAAATAGTTAAAAGGACTGACTCAACCGCGGTTATGCCAAATATATAACCAAAATCAACTGGCTAGTTTTACTTAAAACTTTCGAGATCAAGACCAATAAACTATTGATTTCTCGCATCATCCATTAAAATTGACTCATCGTTAATTTTTCACTTTCCTCTTCTTTCTTTTTGGTTGAATGGTTTCTGGTAGAATTCTCTGAGGTTGAATTTTTATCGGTTGTATCCTTTGAGGACGAATTTTTATTGATTAAATTTTTATCGGTTGAAATATTTTCAGTTGAATTGTCTTGGTTACGTGGAAAGGGTGTGTCTCTTTCCCAATTCCAAAACTTGCCTCCATAACCTCTGTACTGCAGATTCATTGTCCAGAAAATTTATGTTAATGTTATCGAAATCGGATGAAATTTACTGTGTCTAGACTCTAGATCATAATGCTGGCGATTAGACCAATGTATATACAAAAAAGGTTTGTATCAAATTTTATGAAAATCGGACAATAAAAACCACTATAGAGAGCTCACAGAAATAGGCTTGTTCTGTGGGTCATGTCATGTTCCTCAACACCTCGCTGATGGCATGACCATCTCATTGTTCGCTAATAAGTCTCTATCCAGGCGTCAACTAATCACCACTGTTACAGTGGAACTGGAGAACAGTTCTAGTTCAAATGTTTGTATTGAACTAAGTACATGTGTGTACATTTCAAACGCCATAGAAGTAATAAATATTGAATACAATTATCAACAAAATACACTCGATGGTCTTAAATAAATACTAGACTAGTTACTCGTACATTAAGTTTACTGTATCATACCTAAGCCGCCTTCGGCCTTCAGCCTCATCAGCAGTGTTTATGTTTTATTTATATAGTTTCTAACGCATCTCAGTGGACCGCGTCTATGCAACAATCCCAATAATTAGTGTCGATTTATAAGCCTCGGCTTGCGGCCCCGGTTCCGTGATTCCAAAAGTTTCAACTCAATTTCTGGGTTCGTCCACAGAGTCACAAATTATTATTCTTTCCTAAGGGATAAATAAATGTTCTTTCCCTGGACCTTCACCTTACAGCTTCACCACGTTGTTATGCTAATCACAAATCGCTATACTTAAAACCAGGCCGACACGCAGCTAAGCGCTAAAGCGCCGCTGGAATGAGTGAATCGAATTTCCTTTGCAATTTTTACTCTAATTCGCTACACTCAGAGCCTAGCTTCTACCTTCGGCCTCAGACTTCCATGTTTTTTACTAAAGATTATATGAAACATATCATAAAATGAAAACACATTTAAAATTTGATTAAAATTGGACTACTCATTCCGCTGTTATAGCGAAAATCACTTTTGCGCCATTTTGAAACGACTTTATGGATTTTCAAACCTTTTGGTGTATTGGTGTATAATACCAAAAATACATATTTATTTAAAGTTTCAACAAAATCGGACAAAATTGCCTGTTTTTAGATCATTAAAACCTTTTTTGGTGAAAAGTCCCCAAAGGGGAGTTCCGATAGTCCGACTTTCGATGGTTAACCACTTGACCGTGACATTTACAAAAGGAAAACTTTTACTAAATTTGGTGAAAATCGAACAAAAAATGCTACCTGTAGAGTTGATACTCATGTATATAATATATATGTATATAATTTCATACTGTGTTGGCAAATGTGATTTAGTCCAAGGTTATAATGTTCACTGTCACAATACAAAATCAAATGTATTGTACAGACAAGAAAGCCACAGATTGCAAATATTCGAAAAATTGCCAATACAAGCAGGCATACAATTTTTAAATAAACTTCCAAAAGAAATAAAAGACCTTTTGCCGGATTCAGCTTTATTCAAAAAGAAATTAAGAAAACATTTATTGCAACTGGCTCCTTACTCAGTAGGAGAATTTATGGAACATACATAAACGTATAATTGTATTTTGTTATTTTATCTTCAATATATAAACTAAACACTTTTATTGGGGGTTTGTTTCGATTATTATTATGTTTTTTTTCTTAGTTCCTAATAATGTATTGGGATAGTTGTACAGTTTTTTTTATATGATAAATATTGTTCTTACCAGTGGCTTCATTAATTTGTCACTGTTTGTTATTGACCCATCCATTCCATACTAATGAATCATATTCATTTCATTTCATACTAGTCAACACAATTTCAATTAATTGTTTTCTGACTAAAAATAAAATAAATAAAATAAAATAAATAAAATAAATAAAATAAATAAAAAATGAAAAGCTCAAAACGTGTTCTGGGGGTCAGACCGGTGCTCATTTTATGGTCCCGAGCCTGGATCTCACCATGCTGACGTCACGAATATCTCATTTTTCCAAAGGAAATTCGATAATAATAGATCACGCCACTTGATCGTTCTTTCCCTTTGAGCTTCGTCCTGGACATATTCTCTAGTACATAACTATTCTCTGTGATATGAACAAACTAGTAAATAAACAAACAGATATACTTTTCTGCCTTAGGTGAAAGTTGGGGTTTACTCATTTAACTAAAGTCAAAGATTCCGTTCTACAATACATTCAACACAACTTGACACAATAAAGCAATTGGTACCTTATTCAAACTCCTGAGCGGTAAAATTAAACACTTTTATTTGCTTCGATTTAGTTTCCGCATAGGTTCAATGGAGAGCATTCTAAACAAAATTGTCGAACGCAAGGGTTTTATTTAGCTTTTTACACATGTAAATTTCAAGTAAATAAATAGTTTGTTGCATATTACGTCTTTTACACGCATGACAGTTGTCAGCTAGAACCACTAAAATTGCCTGCTTGCACACGTTTCCATTTTAAACATATATTATCTATTTACACAACTCACATGTTAAAACTTTTCCAATTTTAGTCCCATAATCAGTCAGTTGACCTTTTATGAGTAAATCCTATCGGTGTGTCATAAACTCGCGTGTTTTGTAAAAGAATTATGCGATCAAAGAATTTTCAGACGAGTTGTTAATGCCTTGGAAATTTGGGCATTTTGTATTGAATTTGGAAGTCCTTTGACGAAGTGAACATTGGAACTCCAGCTTGAGATTGCAATGTTCATCGTTCTGTGTCGTCCAGATCGGTGGTCTCCCCTACATTAATTTTGTTCGTTAAAGTCTACGTCTCTATCTTTTACTAGATTGAACTTTCCTTTGAAAAATTCATATTTTCAAAATATATAGGCAGAGTACTGTCAATAGTCTCTACCGTTTGAATGGTGTTATGCACGACTCTCCAGGTGGTTGAATATCATGCATCAGTGTCTGGATTGACCAATATTTGGAAATCTGTCTCATAATATAAAATATATTTGAGGCTAATTTGGAGCAGACTATGTCTACATTACAATTCCAACTTTCAAGATCAATCTTCAAAAGTTACTCCGAGGAGTTTTAAAAATAGACGTCTTCGAGCTCAATTCCATCCAACATGATTATTGGACTACATTCTGACACTGAACGATGAAACCAAAAATGAACTTCTGATTTATTTGGGTTGTTTTGAGATTTAGCTCATTAAAACTTTGGCGTGTTGGATGGAACTTGGAATCTTGGATGGAACCGTTGTTTCCAATTCAGTGATTGGCTTTACCATCATTTTTGGCAGTGATTGACTTACGGACTCTATGGTCTCTTGTCTGTGGTTTTACGCTGAAACAGAGAGTCGTATCATCAGCGTACTAGACGAGTCCGCCCTTGATGCACTGATAAACCAACGCCATAGACGTACATCCAGAAGAGTGGACTCGGCGGTACTCTAGACTCATTTCAGAGATAATACATTTAAATACTACCAGGGTATGATCAAACGAAGGAAACAACGGGGTAGTTTTGAATTCGTTTCTTTTGATTTGCGCGTACACATTGACTTTGATTTGACCGGGCACATTGATAATGTAAACATTTAAAGTCAATGCCCGTGCATCAACGCTTCCTCTCAGCTGTAGCATAGGAAAGAAGCAGTAAATGCCGCAAGTTTTAGTAAGCAAAGTCGCCAATCCTAATTCACTCGTTGGTCCTGCAGTCAGATCAGCACTTGGTCAAGTTCAGGGTTCGTGGAGGTGTTTAATCCCATTCTACTCGGGCGTAAAACAGCTGTGGCGATGCAAACATTTGGATTGAATAAAACTATATCAATTTAATAGTTTCATTGCCAGTTTACAAATATGTTTATGTTTAAAAAAATGAAACAAGAAATAATATTTACAAGAAGACGAAAATCTAAAGTCACTAGTAACGATTACAAATCGCACAGTAACTAATTTTAGTCAACTTGTAATTAGCCAAAACTTTGGTTTGAAAGAAGTTATTTATTATTATGTTCCAAAAACCCACTCATACTGTAAATAGAATGGGTTGCCAAATATTGTTCAATGTCGATTTAAAATATTTTTGACCTGATACATGTTAAATTTATTGATGGCATTTGATGGCAATTCAAACCGGCGGCATAGACTCCTGCCTATATCATTGCTATACCGCGTGTTATTGACATATATATCATACCTCTGTCTTGGTGTAGTACTCATTTACTAATGCAGAACAGTACATTGCTTACAAGATAAACGCTTTAAGTATTTATTCGTATTAGAACTAAATACCAGGGCTGTCTCATCAGAATATTAGATCGAATTGTTTGACTAACTTACAGTAGTCGTAAGGTTCACATAGGAATTTAGGAGCATTTTTCCCGCAACCGAAAATACGTATTATGGGAGGGTGGCACCGGAGAATTTGGGGATTCAGAGCATCCCAAGCCAAAAGAAGCTTTGAAGGCTTCCCCTAAAAACCCTAAACCATAGACATTTCCTGTGTGATGAGCTCTGATTACTGGTAGCAGGTCGCGAGCCGCTCGCAGGAGGTTGATTTTGTCGAGTACTAATTTTGTGTAGTGCGCCTCGAGCTTCAGTCGATTCACCTGATTTTGGTAGAGCATGGATGAGCCGGGAGCCCCCTCATATATCACTTCAATCTTTAACTTTCTGTTGACAATACAAATGTTCTTTTTGTAAATCTTAAGATTAATTCGTTAACGGTCCACCGAAGTAAAGAAAGTAGTTTTTTCGCCTCCATCTTAGTCTGGCTGATCAGATTATGTTGACTCTTGGTACACATGTTACGGTGTCAAACGTTTATACTAAGTTGAATCAAAATAATATCATGAATACAGCTTTATAGTTAAAACCCCATTTTAGGAAAACGCCCCGGAAGGGCACTTCTGGCGTAATTTATACACCGTTATAGGAAAATCACTATGATTAACGCTTGTGGCTATGTTTTATTTTAATTCCACGTTTAATGTCGCGTTTAAACACTTTTAAACGTCACAGCATTCAAGTCAAACCGTGAGTTACAGAACATTTTAATGTCAAGTCGATGTTGGGGTGTTTATAGCAAAATGTTGCTAATTTTTGTTTAGGCATTCGCAAAAATAATGAAATATAGTATGATTGTGGTATGGTGACGGTGTGGAGGTGTGTTTGTGTTTGGACTGCCCCTGCGCTGCATGAGCTGGCGCGTGACCCTGCACGCTCGACTCTCCCCTCACCCCTCACCACTCGCTGACACCCCTACCCTACCGCACCTTGCAGTGCAACCCGCAACCCTTCTCCGCCAATCCTGCAGTTTCCGCTTATTCCTTCGTTACATGACATTCGACAGAGATATTCCTCTGTTGCGATTTTCGCGATTTTTCAATGCGATTGTCTAAAAGTAAAATTGTAATTGTTTGATGGGGTTAGAACTTTGATTGATATTCTATTCTAACCCGTTACAGCCTAGAGCTGTCACATGGACAGTAAAGTTTCGTGAATCCGGGGCAGCAGTAGAGTATCTGGGCTGATAAGGGTTAGTTACCTCATGTAACTTGAATACTCACGAGTTTTAAAAATTGTTGGACCTACTTGTAATAATTTTAATCTTTTTAACAGGTATATTTAAAACAAGCGCTACCAAGAACTCTAGCGAATGTCCGAAAAATGTGTGACGAAGTTGTTGATTGCTATCTCTGAGTTGGCCGTCACTATTGTTGGGGAGTTGACTGACCAGCTAAGGCCGAATGACTTTAGTAAATCAGCGAGTCTATTTGTCATAGGACTTTGAACATCTAAAAAGTTGATGTTTAAATCCTCCATGATGATGAAATCACGTTTTCTTGTGATCACGTCAGACAAGAGTTATTCAAATTTTGAAAAGAAAGCTTCTTGATCTAAACAAACCAACTATCTCGTTTTGAGAATGTTTGTTTTGCAGCTTTACCTCCGTAACCTCGAAGACTTTGTAGGTGTTCCAGTTTGGAGTGGGGTAAAGGATAAATGGATTATGGTGAAAATTGCCGCACCTCCTCCTTGAAGAAGTTACGACAGTAAAAATTTGCCAATAGGAATTTTTGAGTTTGAAAGTTCTCAATGTTGTTGTTAAAACCGTGTTCGGTTACAACAAACAAGAGTCAGGGTGAAGTTCCTCGCATATGAGAGAAAGCTGATCCATTTTGTTCCATTCATGTTTGGATGGATCAAACTGTGTTCTCATCCATGTTTGGTCGGTGGACTCGCCAACGAGGGTCACCATTGTTAACAACGTGATTGTCACAAAGGTGACTTTGGTCAACACAGCAATTTCAGAACACTATGGCCAGCAGATCACTATTGGTGTTCATGAGTCTACACGGGAACCACTCATCGCAAAAACAGCAGATACAAAGAGATACAAGGCCCACAAACATTGTGCTCCTCAACCATTAATGGCTTTCGCAAGAGGAATAGAGTTTTCTAAACTTTGGAGATCCCGTAGAACAACAGTTTCAATAATTCGAACAAACCTTGACGTGAGCTGTCCCTTCAAAAAAAGCAACAAAACCCGAGAAATCAACAGTGCAAATGGATTACCAAAGGTATTCTAATTTCGAGAGAAAGTTTATTGTTTTACTCCAAACTTAAAAAACACACAACAAATGTAGAGTTTAAATTCTTCTTTCAAAATTATAGACGAATCTATAGAAATTAAAATACATGTCAAATATCAATAAAATCGGACTACTTATTCCGCTGATGTAGCGAAAATTATTTTTTCGACCAACATTTTGACACGACTTGATGGATTTTCATAATTGTTGGTATAATGATGTATAGTAACAAAATACATATTTACTTCAAATTTCATCAACTTTGAACGAAACTGACTGTTTTAAATCATTAAAACCTCTTTTTGGTAAAAAAGCCTTCCCCGCCGAAAGGGGGGTTCCGGTGATCCAATTTTGCTCGTAACTCGACTGAGATATTTACAAAAGGAATATTTTTACCAAATTTGGTGGACATCGGACAAAAAATGTGACCTGTAGAGATGATACACTTATATACATACATAATTATAAAGTCAAAAGAAATGCTCAAAACGTGTTCTGGGGGTCAGGATTAGTGTTCTCATTTCATGGTCCCGGGCCTGGACCTTACCATGCTGACGGCATGAATATCTCATTTTTCCAAAGGTAATTCGATAACAATAACGCAAAATAGTCCCGAGATCGTGACTTGCACTAGAAGACATTATACGGGCAAGAGTTGCGGCTGCGTGGTCAGCCAGGGAATCGATTGGTGTTCACGCAATGATAACAAAGACGGAATTAAAAACGCGAAAACTTTTGAGTGGAAAACCAAGTAACACCAGACCGCGGCGGTGGCGAGAGACTGCGATAGTCGTTGCGATTGTGCAACGCGCCTAAGTAAACAGGCTGGGCTCCCCCTCACCATTATGTTTTCATTAATCACTAGGTGGACACGTGCATCAGTGGAACCGGTCGTTGCGTACCACAGGCGTACCAACGTACCCGTAGTGCATCTGTACCCATGTTGAGCAATGCAATGTGCATCTGCACTAACTGCATTGTGAGAACAAGTTGACAACGCCGCTCCCTCGTGACTTGCCCGTTGTTAACACACTATGAGTACAAGGTGATTTTTCTAGCTACTATGTGTAGGGGGTCCTTTGTGCTTGGTTGCTTCACTGAGGACAAAGCTGTGTTGTAACTACCGGACTTGACGGTTGCAAGGGTTGTGTTGTGTACAAGTAGGAAAAATGTCTACTGGCAGGGGTTTTGCTATTTTAGAATTTCAACTTGTTCTTGAGTGGAGGGGAAGATGAATTGTCTGCCGGATTTTGAATTCAACGGCAACTGTGAAATTGCAATGATTGCAACAGGGTATACAGAAATATTGTTTAACAAATAAAGTAATAAAAACAGTTTACACCTCATTTAATATTATAGTAATATCATATAATTAAATTTCCCTTAACTTTGTTTACTTCTGACTCAAAACACTAAGCAAGATTTCCTCTCAATCCAGAGTTGAGAAATTGAACATTTCAATTTTTTTGAAGAGCCATATCAATTTCTACATTTTTATGAATAATAATTAGTCATAGTTAGCCTCAGATTGCTTAAATATGATATCAATTATTATATTAACTCACCTTAGTAGCCAGATAATTCTTATTTACAGAATATGATTGGATTCGTAAATCCATCTTCAGTTCTGTGTCAGGAATTATGAGGGAATTAATATGTCCTAAAATAGTTAATTTGTATAAGAACGTCAATCTGCTTGTGAGAAAAACCTTTAAAAGAAAATATGAAACAGGAGTACTGTGTTTTAATTTAAAACATTTCAGGTTTTTTTATAGAAATATGCCCATTAGTCAGCAGTAAATATTGATATCTGGTGGTTTTTTATGGTGACTAGTTTGAAACCCCAACTGGAGACATCTTCCATTAGCCTGTCCAACCATGCTTGAACAAAAATTACCTCACTGAAAGAAATACCATACGAGTATAAGCAAATTTTAATGTTACTGAAATATTGCACTAGTTTTTTTACATGTTTTTCATTAGAAGTAGAAAGGAATAAATAGAGAAAGTTAGACAGATTTTGTTGTATAAAATGTATTTGTGCTTTCTATGGTTGTCTATACAATAATGTTAAATCAGTAAACATTCAAGGTTTTGTACAAAACGTATAAAACAATTAGTTTGTAATAATCTATATCAAATTCTAACATCAATCGTACAACAATATTGAAATACATAACTTATTTACGTATTCAGGACAAAGACGCCTAATGCATGCAACCCATTATACACATTTGACTTGTTAACTAAATTTAACTACTTAGAACCACATTCTACATTTCATGTAATAAACAACATTTCTGTTGGGATTTTACAAGAAAAAATAAAACTGTTAAATGTTATGACAACAGTAAAATAATTAGGGGTTTTTATTATAAAGAAGATATTTTATGATAACAATAATGAAAAAAACAGAAGGATGCAATGAATTTTTGAATAACCGTTAAACTATCACTGGGTTTTGCCTATAGGCACTTTGCAATTTATATGGAAACAAATGCAATTTTGGTGTTTTTTACATGTCAATGGCAGTGAAAGTTTACCCCTCCATATGTTTACCAAACGGAATTTAGTCCAGTATTTGATTTAAGACAAATTGCTTAACTAATGCTGTGTTAAGTTAAATTTTTACTCGTCAGGGAATGTACATAACGTTACAGTTAAAGAATTTTAACAATAAGTATTTGTAACAAAAGAAAAACACCTTAAAAATATGTAAAAATGTTAACGTATTTGCAAATAAAAATATCAAAATGTGAATCCATAATAATTAAACTTAATATTTTATATACAAATTCAATATCATGTAATCTAATGGATAAAAATTTACATAAACTAAAGTGGACGGAATAAAAAATACCATAAGAACATAGTTAGTTTTAAAGATAATAATAAGAGTGACTTATAATAATATAATTATAATACAAAATTATTATGTAAGAGCTAACTAATATAATTTCAAATCTTATATTACAATAAAAAGCAATTAAAAATTGTGCAATCTTACAAGCTATTATTTTGGCTTAGAGAACTTAACAGTTTGCACGTTGTGACAAAATAAACCAAAGTAAAATCTAAAATAAAGAAAACTACAATAACAAACTGTAATCAGAATAGTAATTTTGTCCAATCTAAAATTTTGATTCATTGTCTTTACAAAAATGTTTATAAAACTATGAGATTACAAAAGCTTTTGTAAGTAAAAAACTAGCCTACATAAAAAAGAGAAAAACTCTAAAATGTTTTTAAGTCAACAAATGAAAGAGCACAGATCAAAAATAGACAAATAAAAGTTTAAGAAAATACATTAAAACTATAAAGAATATTCTGAACTTGAGATTCAATCCCCAAGCAAGCAATGCTAAAGCACTATGTGTCAAATGTGTCAGACCTAAAAACTAAGGAAGTATTGCATTTCATGTGTACCATTGCACTGGATAAGGTCGTACCGTTATGGGAATGTAAGGCACAGAGTACAGTAGACAAAGTTGGCTTTGGGTTACCAGATAAACTCTTAACGGAACAGTCAATAGTCCTGAAGTTGAGTTTTAATTTCTCCGAAATTAGCTCTAAAAGAAAGCCATATTTACTCAAACATTTACAAGTTTGACTTTTCCCTTATTTATTTAGATTTTGTTATTTAATCCAGCAGATGACTAAAAACGCATAATGCATTGAGAAATGAAAAATATACTTTTTACTTCTATCATGAGTATTTGAGTTTGGACAAATTCACAGTCTTGCAAATTGTAGGCTTCACAATTTCTAAGTTAATATGATAATACATAAATTTTATTTGGGAATAATAACTTTAAAATGACTAAAGAGTCAGTTAAAAGTAGACAAGTAACCAAATTTAGTTGAGGAAAGTAAATTTAATTTGAAAAACTATTATCTAATTTTGAAAATTTGTTAATTCAGAATTTGAGAAGCTGTCGATTGTATTTAAAAACAAACAGGCAGTAGAACTGGAACTGATTATACGTCTATAGTTTTAGCCATAACAGAAGGACGCTACAAATAATACTATTCTTATTTCCATTTAAAACTTTCTTAAATACATTTGATGTCTTCTTTTCTCAAATAGAACTGTTGTATCTCAACTACATAAGATATTCTCAAATTAACTTTACGTTTTCTCATATAAAACTGGAAAATGTGTAATGTAGATCTCCTAATTCACAAATATGCCTTGCTGAAGAATAATTGAACAGAGAGTTTGTCCTCTCATTGGATACAAACAATAGCTGCTTATTATTTTAAGACCTAATTATCTTAGCATAACGGTGAAGAGGCGCATTTTGCAGGTTGTGTATTATGACACTTATGATCTGGTAACCCTGGACGAGACGAGGACTCCTCAACGACTGAGCAGCCAGAAGAGCAGGGCCGCGGTGACGAGGGTGACACTGGAAGTGAGACCTGCCGCGCCGGCCAGGCGACACTTGAACATATCGTACCTGCAACATTGACAAATCACGTCAAGTGATGTCACAGACAACACAAGCTTGCTACAGACGTCCGTTCAATACCCAAATCCATCACCGTGCCATACGCTCCACACAGCGGGCCACTGACGACTTTTCATATTGAGAGTTGAGACACATTCCTACTCTGATAGTACATAGTTTGGCTTATAGTCCTCATAGTTTGTATAAAGTCCTCCTCACCACTCAACCTCGACCTTTACCTAGCGTTACCACTTCGCAGATTACTTGACGTCATTTGACAAATGTTAGAGCACGAGCGGCCTCTATCCGGGATAGGGAATTGGAAATGGGAATCTCCCGCAGAGTGTCGGTAAAGATCTAAGATGTATGTTATTCATCATGACCAAGTTTGCAATTTATTATATTGTATAATTTGAAATTACACTCTGAATGCAAACAAATATGTGTATTAACACAATAATACACATATTTGTTTGCATTCAGGGTGTAATTTCAAATTATACAAAGATCTAAGACACTTGACAACTAAGGTGGATTTGTCACTGCGAGCTTGCAAAAAGGTTTAGAGAACTCGTGAAGAACTGTTCCTCCTTCATACGCCCTACCAATACTTGGAAACGAGTTTCTACTTGTTGCTCTAAATTTGAGAAGAGCAACTTTTAGTTTTCTACAAAAGTTTTCTGATTGTTGCTCTAATTAAAAAAAAACTTTTCGTCGACAACTTTTAGATGTTTACAAAAAATCTGTCGTCAACTTGTAGTTGCCAATTTTTGTGTAATCGCTGCTTAAAATGTTGATCCGGTCGTCTTTTTAAAACCTATATTGGTGATCTTCTTTGAAAGAAATAAGTTGACAATCTTCCAGACATAAAGTCGATACTATTCATGAATAAAGCTATTGGCTACTAATTACATCAATGGATATCAACACATAGCATTTGGGGGTTTTGTTCATTACAGTTATGTAGATAAACGATTGTAAAAACACAAAGCAATATTAGAACGGAGCGAAAAGGGTCCGCGACATGCAGAATTGACTCGGCGGTCTCTGCAGCTGGCGAGGGCAGATGTGCGGCGACCGGCGGAAATAAAAACAAGTGTTCCAAGGTCGCCGCCGCGCCCGCCTGCACGCACTTGCACATTGCAGTGCGCGCAAACCATTGTGTGCTAGGCTGGCTACCTGTGCTTGCGCGCGCGTGCTGTGCTAGGCAGGTGAATCCGCGACCTCCTCTGCCATGCGTACCGCGGGGCGCGAACCCCACCTAGACAGTAGGGTTACTTTCTCTACGCACTGCACCAGCTAGGGAAGTATTTTTGATAGGCGACGAATTATGGGCGCAGTAGAATCTTCAGATCTAATTTCAATTCTGTACGTTACTTGAAGTCTACACAACTAAATTTTAGGAATACACCTCGACAGAGGGTTGACTTGGGATTGCCATGCAGACAGTCTATGGTCAAAGGTAGCTTCAGGCATTTATGTACTGAGGGAACTATCAAAATACTGCCCTACTCAGGTACTGATGACGGCGTATTACGGGGTAATATACCCACACCTCTCCTACGGAGTGGCTTTGTGGGGTGGTTGCGCAATATCTCACCTTTCCAGACTCTTCATCTTTAAAAAAGTAGTTCGAACCATTGCAAAAATTCAATGGAGAGAGTCGTGCAGACCAGCGTTCAAAAGTCTCAATATGTTGACACTGTCCTGTCTCTACATTCTTGAGACACACGTTTTCTTCGAAACCAAATGCGATTCCATAAGAGGTGTGGACTCTATGAAACTAGAGGCAGGGAAAACTACCGGACTGGGCGACACAGAACGGTGGTTTACGAGCGTTTACCGTCTCAGACAGGAGCCCGTTTTGTCAACATATTACCAAATTCGATAAAATGAATGTGCTCCAACGCCACAGGCGTTCAAATCTCGTCTGAAAGCAGTTTTGACCGCGAACACTTTCTATAGTTCTGACGAGTTCTTGGCACACCAATGGGAGACCTAGTGAGAAATGGCTACATACCTACGGATGCTTAAGTGGGAGAATTCGAATGATTGAGCCAGTATTATTGTAAACATTGTATGTATGAATGAGTTCGCAATGTAAGTATGAGTGTCAAAATTGTAGCTTTCTAAATAATTGACGATTTCAATGCAATGCATGTTGTTTACGGAATAAAACATTTATTTATTTACTTTATCCTCCAAAAGAGAGCAGTTCGAATAATTTCAAAATTAGGACACAGGGAGGCTTGTAGAGACTCTTTCAAAGAACTACAAATTTTAACACTTCCTTGTGTTTATATTTACGAAACAATAATATTCTTTTGTAAAAGTGATCTTTAGTTCGAGGTTGTGATATTCACAACTATACGACTAGAAATAGTCATAAATATAGAACTGAAATTCACAGAACAAACATTTTTCAAAAATTACCCGTCAAACTGGAGCTAAATTATACAATAAATTGCCAGATAATTTAAAAGTATACAAAATATGAACACCTTTAAAGCCAGGTTAAAATCCTTTTGGTCCAACATGCTTTTTATAATGTAGATGAATTTATGGACCTATAATACATCTCCAAAATTATTATTTATCTATTTATTTATAATTAATACTATTATTTGGTGGTCAGCAAACATTTTTTGTTCAGCTTTTATGGTGAATTTACCTTACTTCTTTTATAATTCTTTTTATTGTTAGCTGCTGTTTTGTTGTTGTTTTTATGTCACACAATAATTAATGTATTGACAATAAAGATTATGTTATGTTTCATGCACTACTTTTTGATGCAACAGTATTATTATAATCTAGTTCTTCCGGTTCACACCGCGTCAAAACATCATAATAATTAGCTTGAAATACGTCTTTCGGTCTCGCTATGGAGTACCATCTCCAGTCACTTTTTGGCTGAAACTGAAGATGGCACTCCACAGCAAGTCCGGAACATTTCATGCTCATTATTATAATGTTTTGACGCGGTGAACTAGATTATAGTTGTGACTTCGGCCGCGAAAGCCAAGAGCTAAGTCAATGATATTACCATTCCTCTTCATCATCGACCAGCATGCCGGATATATATTGTCAACTTTTAAAACTACTTTTAACTATTTACACAATTTGGCGTAGGGCAGTGGAAAGAGATCAATCAGATGGCCCTCATATCTGATCTGATATTATTGTTGCATTTCGGTTTGGATAACAATGGAATGGTCAAACCAGAAAATTAAAAATTCTTACTGAAACCAAAGACAGTTAATAAGTCCCTAGATGTTAAGTTTTACTATTGAATGTACATAAAGGGCATATTCGAAATTGTTTGATTTATTTCGTCTCATTTGACCAACGAAGATGAGATAAATTCACATTCGAGACTTAATCGCCTACACAGTGAAATATTGTTTATGTTTTTCTGTATGTAACACAAGATTAGTATGAACCAAATAATGTAAAATAAAGTTTGATACATTCTATATATAATTTTCCAAGATCAACTTTTAAAATTTTCTTGATTTCTTGTTTCTAATTTAGACTTTTAACAGGCCACGCAACGAAAAGAGGAAAACACAAACAACAGCTGCAGTTGCAGTTTGGATCTAAGAGACCTTTCCTTAGATTATTTAAAAATTTAAAGAAATCTACAGCTTATCAGTCAAAAGTAACGTATAAAAGTCGACCTAAACAAATTGCACAATGAATTGCATTAACTATCCAAAATACCAAAAATAGATGGCTGTACAATAAAAAAAAGTAAACACAAATTTATGTAAACACGCAAGCAATTTCTTTTTACATAGAAATATAAAGCAAGTGTTTTAAACAGAGAAGAAATTAGTATAAAACTGGAGATGTGTCAAAAGTGGGCCGAGGGCGGAGGGTGTATGAGTATGACGGTACGTTGGGGTTTTGGCGGGAGTGTGTGTCGAGCGCCGAGCGTCCAGTGTGGGAAAACCGGTCGCAGGCAAGACAAGTGGACACTGGCCACCCTTCCTCCCCAAGCCGGCTTTCCAAGAAGGGTTGGAAGTGCAAGGGTCCGCGTCCACTTGCCGCTTGCGCGCCAATATTCAAAATAACGCTCAGTGCTTTTCATACCGGGTCCCACTACATTCTTACTTTGTGCGAAAGGAATGCCGTTCAACACTACGTCATATTCGCGAATCTTTTTGGGAAAATAAGATGTTTATGCCGTCAACATGGTATGACCCATGTTTGGGACCATGAAATGAGCACCAATCCTAGCCCTAAGGGATTTTAATTATGTAAAAACAGTAATTTTCATCAGATTTTAATGAAATTTGAAATAGATATGTACTTTATAGTTAAACATTAATATACTAAAAAGTATATAACAATCCATTCAGTCGTTTCAAAATGGCGGCGAAAGGGATTTTCGCTATAACAGCGGAATGAGCAGTCCGATTTTATTGACACCTAAAATGCGTTTTCCTTTCATGGCATGTAGTACTTCCAGTTAAAACCTCATAACTCATAAGTCTGAGGCCGAAGTAGGGCACCCTCTTGGTATTGCGTTTTGATATGAAAAAAGACACATGTCTCCAAAATGAAGAGACAGAATAGTGTCAACAGTGTCTAATGCTTGCCTACACCACGTCCGCGATGGTTCGAATCCAACTGTTTTTGGAGACGAGGAATTTTGTACAAGAAGATTGTGGGACTGTGACGTATTTTCACTTCAAGCAAAATTGAATGAAGTGTGATTTTAACGAGCTTGTCATAATATTAAATGTCCACTCTAACTCTATAATAAGAAGGCTAACTTGAAAATTGAGTGATTGCCAAAGTTCCGACTTCGAGCTCCCACATCTCCCAAATAGTTGACGCGAAATGAGAGTCCAGAGTATCACGTGAAATAAAGGTCGACTTTAGATCTACTTCCTAACATAAAAATGTTAAGCAGACCAAAAAGGTTATCGTCTATACAAGCTAGGGCAGGTTGCCTGCAACTTCTTCCGAGCGATCCATAGCAAACGACAGTAATACAGAAAGAGGTGACAACTACAACGATGTTCAGGGTCGATTGAACACTCAGATCACTATGAAACTCAGCGTCGAGTGAACTATGGATTGCTCGTCGCTGTATGTAGGGCCTGAGATGTGACAGAAGATGAGTCGCGGCAGTTTTGAAAGGTGTGTCAGTTAGTGTGGGAACATGATGTGATGAGAAGCCCCCATCAATCCTCCCCCTCACCCCCTCCCCCCTGGCCAGGACACGGCGATTATTAATGTCAGAATATATTACCGCGGCCATCATGTGTGTCACAACTACAACTTGTCACCACTCTTGACCGTTACACAGACACTCTCCTCGGACCTCGTGTTTGCGGCTACAATACACGCCGCCCGCCGCCAGCCGCCACGGGACAGTAGTCCTAGGCAATATAATAATAATGCACATTTTTTATTTCAAATGTTACAAAATATTTTGTATCGCAATCGTTCACGTTTTATTTGAAAAGAAAGATGATTCCAAAACGTAGAGGCAAGGGAGCGTCAACTTTTAGATTTTAAATGTTGGTCTACACGACTCTCTTCATTGGAGTTTTGAAATTGTTCTGATTGCTTCTTTTTTTAAATAAATATTCTAGAAAATGTGTAATGACGCAGCCTCCCCACAATGCTGCCCCGTAGGAGAGATGTGGGTAGCATATAACACGATGAAAGAGTTCTAAGTCTGAGATGACTGTTTGAATTTCACAATTTAAGAGGATTAGTCAACCAAGCAAGAACCCATGTTTACCACTGAAATAGCGGACTATTGATTATTTATCTTGGTAAACGAGGGGTAGCTGGAAATCCAAGTTTATCTTCTGTTTCAAAAACATCGGCTCTAGTAGGGTTGTCTTATCTAGCTAAGTTCTTTGAATGTCTTCTGTTTCAAAAACATCGGCTCTAGTAGGGTTGTCTTGTCTAGCTAAGTTCTTTGAAGGTCTTCTGTTTCAAAAACATCGGCTCTAGTAGGGTTGTCTTATCTAGCTAAGTTCTTTGAAGGTCTTCTGTTTCAAAACATCGGCTCTAGTAGGGTTGTCTTATCTAGCTAAGTTCTTTGAATGTCTTCTGTTTCAAAAACATCGGCTCTAGTAGGGTTGTCTTATCTAGCTAAGTTCTTTGAAGGTCTTCTGTTTCAAAAACATCGGCTCTAGTAGGGTTGTCTGTCTAGCTGTTCTTTGAAGGTCTTCTGTTTCAAAAACATCGGCTCTAGTAGGGTTGTCTTATCTAGCTAAGTTCTTTGAAGGTCTTCTGTTTCAAAAACATCGGCTCTAGTAGGTTGTCTTATCTAGCTAAGTTCTTTGAAGGTCTTCTGTTTCAAAAACATCGGCTCTAGTAGGTTGTCTTATCTAGCTAAGTTCTTTGAAGGTCTTCTGTTATTATATAAAAACACATATCAAAATAGTTAGGCATAGTTTTTGTATTAATTTTAAATTAGTTAAAACTTGTATGTGAATACTTGCTAATTTATTATACAGGGATAAAAACAATTCCTGGACCGGTTTTTATATGGTTTCAACAACAAAAGTAGATACACAAAATTTACTTAAGCATTACTAACAAATAGTCAACTACATTTTATGGTGATTAGTGACCAGAAGTCACCACCCGAGAAAGACCCAAGAGTGGTCAGAAGAATAGCTTGAAAAAGAGTATAGGTCAATGTGGCACATCAAAATTAAGGATTTTGTGAAGAGAGTACAATGCTTCAAACCGAATCTTAATAGATTGACCCCCATCAAAAATAGCTTCCACTTCACACTAAGAAACGTAGCCATTTATGTCTTTTGAGACAGTGTTTGTGATATTATACTATACAAAATACCTTCGATTTGATTTAAGAATCCGGTATTAGTTTGTAATGTTCAATGAACTTGATCTCCAACTATTAAAAGCTGATTGGCAGCACACCTTCTTTTCTAATAAAAATAAAACTATTTTAATTTTATTTTTTTAGAAAAGAAGGTGTGCTGCCAATCAGCTTTTAATAATGAATGAACCACCTTCAACACCATATTGACAAAAATTGATCTCCAATATTAAACCAAGGAGGGACAAGGAGTATAAAATTATAACAAACTAGTCTACATGTTAACTCCTTGTTCATATTATATGTAATGGGCAAGTTTAATTCAAATTAATAATTTACACAATTAAGGACAAATAATTGAACATATACAAGAGAAATTACTTGGGTAGACAAAAGAGTAATATTAATTCTTTATTATAATACATTTAAATGTGTGTAACATTACATTGTAATTAAGGACTACCCATATTGTGTTACGAGAATAAAACTACTTTGATAATACTCTAAACAAATTTGTTCTGTCAATAAATGTATTGATAGTTCATTTTTAAATTTTCTTCAAAATATGAGGCTGGTTTTTATTTTTGATTTGGCTAGGTAAATTACTTAAACTTTAGCTCCGACTTCATTTGCAAGAGATTCAAATAATTTAATCATGTTCCTGTAGTTCGGTTGTATCTGGTGTTATGGCCGTTCAGTGCCTGAACTTAATTTAGACTTGAATTTTGAAAAAAAACTGGAACTTCAAGCAAATATAGGGAAGGGAGTGTCAAAATATGTAGTTCTCTAAATAAGGGTTTGCAAGATTCTATGAAACATATTCCTCCAATAGTACAAATGGCTTGTTTTTTAAGATAAAAAGTTATTTAATATTCTCACTTGGATCAGCCTATTCAAATGGTGATTTCGATAGTTGGGTCCGACTGAAAAAAGGCCGTTAGATGAACCTGCGTTGGAGAATGTCTTGCCAAACATGTTAAAGTATAAATTTTAAGGGATAAATTTGATGATACATTTTCAATGTGATTCTTCAAATCAAATAATTTAATCACCAATATACAAAAGTTGTTTGTGTTGGTTTTTTAAAACAATACAATAAATAATTAAATAAAACTACAAGCCACTACAACAAATATAATTAAACAAAATTCAAAATTTAATTTTTATAATGACATTTAATCAACAGACTTCTTAATGGCAAGTGAGTGGTCCATAAATTCCTGAACACTGTAAAACCCTCCGGTGACCAGATAATTGCTAAGCTCTTTTTGAAATAATTTTGTGTTTTGTAGATTTTGAATTTTGTTCGGAAGATTTTGAAACCATATGATTCCTGCCTGAGATGGCAGTTTTTTGAATAATTCAAGTCGATGATAGTCAATTCTATAACTAGTTACTGATCGAGTATCATGACTATGAATTTCAATGCCTTGTGTTAAACTGCATTTATTAAAGCAGAAAAGAATAGAATCATAAATATAAAGGGATGGAAAGGTTAAAATGTCTAATTGTTTGAAAGCATCACGACATGAGTCTCTGGCCTTCAAATTGCATAAGATTCTAAAAATAAACTGCAAAATGTTGTGTAGTCCACTTCTTCTTAAAAATCCTCTCCAATAAAAACGTCAGCTTACTCTCTTTTTTTCAAATTAAAGATAAAAAACATATATATGGTTGGATTGATTAATATTAGTTTTAAGGTTATTTCCTAAAAACGATTAAATGCAATAATTAAGGTATTCAAATGCTTGAATTTCCATTTGGGTTGTTGAATGACAATGAAAAGTAATGGCTGTGTCATCAGCAAACTTGGTTATTGTTTCACATAGCAAAACTATGAAAGTAGCTATAATCTAGTTCTTTCGGTTCACACCGCGTCCAAACTTCATAATTTCATAGTTTCAGCCAATCAGTGACTGAAGTTGGTACTCCACAGCGAGGGCGAAATATCTCAACCTAGTTATGAAGTTTGGACGCGGTGTGAATCGGAAGAACTAGATTATTGCTGTGAAAGAGTTAAGTCTATGAAAGTAGGTAGGTAGGTGAGGAGACCTGGCAGAGCGCAAGGGAAAGTACCAGCCAGTATGCCAGATATATAGGCCACTCACTCATTCACTTGGGGTATGTAAATCAAGGGGTTGATCAGGTCCACCCCTCAACCCTTATCACTGACCTTGGCCACTTTGTATTGTTTACACGCTCCATTCATTCTTTATAACACAATCTGGATTTCACAACTAAATGCGCTGTAACACATATTATACATAGAAGACAACAAAGTAAATTTAAAAATCCTGTAACACTATTGGTAGAGAGTAAATATTGTAATAAAGAACAAAATCTGCTTGTCATGAACTATCCTACTACTTTTGAAGTACTGTACCCATACTTTTTTAACTAAATCAATGTAATTTGATTTTCTTGATGTTTTCTCCATTAACTTTGTGGTAGTCGAAAGTATACAATGAAAGCATTTTTGTACTTTACCACATAAATTTTAATTAAAATATATGTGGTAAAGTACAAAAATGCTTTCATTGTATAATTTGGTTTATTGTTGTCTGTATTGGTTCAATGTTAACCATACACGAAAAGATGTTAATAATTAAAATTTTGTTAAGTTTGTCCTTTTGGAAGAATTTTTTACAAAATATCATTGATCAATCCTTGTTGCTTTAGTGTCTGTTTTGTATTTAAAATCTTCTTGATAGCAATTTAATTCAATTCTACATAATAATGAGTTTATTTGTCCATTAAATAATGGTAAACATGACTGGTTTTTCTGTCATCTAATGTTTCTGTTAGTCCCATCTTCTGAGCTTTTGCCGTTAATATTTATTCATTTATAGTATAACGTATAAAATTTTCTAGTTTCAAACTTTATACTAAAGCATAAAAACCCATGTAGTTTAGTAAAGAAGTTGGGGCATTGAAGCACTTCTTGGTTTTCTCCTCAATTGAATTGGGACAGCCCAGGTGCTTAATGGCTTTGCACTTTTGGCCATCTCAGAACTTTAGAAAACAGCTTACTTTATTTACTAGACAGAGCTTCACTAGTTCTTATCTGAACAGTTTTTTCCTGATAGGAGGGCTCTAAAGCCCTAACTTCACCTTGAATCACTTTTATTTGGCAATCCCTTTGTCATTGTTATTCTTTGTACACCTCTTTCGTTTAACACATCAGTGGTTCAAAGCTTCCTCTAAAATCTTCAGCTGCTTTTTATCATATTTTGCGTGTTTCTGCATTGTAAGGGTGTGAAACCCTGGTTGAATTAAGTAGGAGAAACTACCCTCTCATTTTCCTAGATGCTATTAACTTCCAAGTCACACAGAAAGCAGGAACATTGTTGGCTTGATTGAATTGGTTATCAACTTATCTCCATGCCATATTCACAATGTTCTCGATGTTGATCAAGTCCACGTTAAATCAATCCTCCTTTCTTACAAATGAATGGGTTAGGTTCATGGGCAAATCACAACTATCTCACAGGGTGTTAATGTGCGGACGTTAGTTTCTGGAACTGTTCTGGAGACGAATGAGTATGGTCAGATGGTCAACCAATAGGTAGCATTCCTGTTTACAATTCAAACTAAAGGTCTTCTTTGAGTGTGATTGGAGATTTCTTTCTTCTGATAATTTTATTGAATATCAGAATAATATTAATTTTTTAACATACTACATTTAAAAACAAGTAGTACAGTCTTTTGTGTAAAATGTCTTAGAATATTTTTACTAAGTTCTTTCCTTTAACTGAGTTTAACAAATTTGATCAAAGTTCTGTTTGAAGAAATTTAGTTTTGAATAGTACTGTACTATTATTATTTTTATTGCTTTGCAAAACAGGCATCTGCAGCTTTCAAAGCACGCTAGTAATTCACAATTCAACATGAAGTTTAGGAAATTTTATTACTGGTTCAAAAGTTATAATAATAATAATTTAATAATTTATTAAGTCAGTGTACAATATGTGAATTGTGTTGACTTTGATGAAATGGAGATGATACAATATTGGTGAAATGAGAGGTGAATTACAATTTAAAATGCCAGAATGGGTAAGCCACTGGTATCTGGTGAAATAATGTCCATATCAGTCTTTTAATTTTGTTTTTATTTTAATTTAGATATTGTAGCTTGAGTGGCTAACTTGATTTTGAAATTACTACTGTATATATTTTACTATGTTAAATATTCCATATTATGGAAGTTAACTTGTAAATTTTAGTCCTTACTTCTGCCTTACATAAGACAAACTTGACTGATTTTTATATACCTAATTGAACCATCCATTGTATCCTTATACCTTTTGATATAACAAGTTATGTTTTTTATATCAAATTTAGCTTTGCACAAAATGATATTATTAACTTTTTTTATATACCTATCGAAATTAAGTCTCTATGGCTTGCAAACGTTCAAGAAGTTGTATGTGTGTTTTAGCAAGAAGGAGGCCATAGTTTGGTAAATATGAAGAATATAATAGCAAACAAGTACATTTTCATAAAGACAATTAATTTGACCCTGATGTGAATTCTTCAAAACATCAATCAAGGTATGAACGATTTGGTCAAAATGATGCATTTGAATATTCTAAGCTGCCAAAACTTTAGACTGCAGCCAATTTGTTATGTGTCAACCATAAAATACTTGAATCCAAGTTCGCTACTACTAAAAATTAAAGGGGAAGTTTACAAACACATAAAACAAAAAACACTTCTGACCTTACTTAATTATCACTCCTAAAGAGTACAAAATTCATCATAAATTTAAAAAGAAAAGAGAAAACCTTATTGTACATATCATAAGAAGGCCTGTACTGTACTGTGTTTCCAGGTAAACAGAAAGAGAGGTAGGTAATGTCATTTGCCTAGTGTAAATATGCACAATGATAACAATAGACGACTTTTCGGTAGAACAGCTAACTGACACAAAATTCTTGGGATTAATATAGACTGCAACTTAAGTTGGGATGAGCATGTTAAGTTTGTGGCCAAAAAATTATCATCCGGTATTTATGCATTAAGACAAATGAAGTATTACTGTAATCAAACAACGCTAAGAATAATATATTTTTCTTTGTTTCAATCCCATATTTCTTATGGAATAGCAATATATGAAGGCACTACAAAAAAAACCTAGATTATATACTAAAATTACAAAAAAGCTATCAAAGTTATGTTTGGATTGTCTGGTAATGATTCAGTCAAAACATATTTCAAAGAGTTAGGGTTTTTTACAGTGTACGATTTATACATTTTTGAAACAATAAAATATTCAAAAAAAATAGTATTTCACAAACACAAACCCATACACACAACACTAGAAATCACTTCACGTGCCAAAGACATAATCTGGAGCTCTACAAGAAAAAGACCACATTCGCAGGACTTAAATTTTTGCAGTATTTGCCTCAAAATATTACAAATTAACAAAACCCCATAAAATTTTATACAAAATTAAAATCCTTTTTGATGAACATATCTTGCTATTCCTTAGAAGAGTTTTATGATTACAGAAATCCTTAAACAAATCATTGGTATATATTATATTAAAATATAGTTAATTAATAAGATAAATAAGTTTAGTTATTTTAATTAAATAGTTAATTAATAAGTTAATAGTTAAAATATAATTTTCTATTGCCAATGTTATTAGTGAGTACATTTTTAATTGAAAAGTTAAAGTTTTTTTCAACTAAATCTTGTAATATACATCCAGGAAACTAAATTGAATTATTTATAGTTGTTAAATTATGTTGACACTATTCTGTACAAATATTGTATGATTCTGAATAAAGAATATTTGAATTGAATTGGCCCCGTGGTAGGCGGTATAACTTGTTACTCCAGAACTCATCACTCCACTGAGGCAGAATACTGAATAGATCCCTGCAGTCACAACTAACATTTTGCCATGTGACTACGCAGTAAAGTTAGGTAAGGGTCGGTTGAGTCGTAAAGAGGACTTTGTAGATAGACTATGTAACTTCACCTCCTTACATAAGACAAACCATCTACTGTATCCTTTAAACTCTCATACCTTTTAATTAGCTGGTAAGTGTTCTTCATAGATCATGCCCTATATGTATGCATAATGCATGATTATAATATACTAATTTTTAAGTCTTCCATTCTAAAATTTAAAACTTCACATTGAAAATTTGTTAAATATAATCTGAGTTATTGCTTTTTCTTATCATTAACTTAATCAACAAATTAACTATTAAAAAGGGTATTTATTAGTTTTTTAAGTAAAATTTGTTGTACAGCCTGGAATTGTTGGCTAAATATTCAGTTAGGTACATCAAACAGTTACTTGGTTTCCATTATACAACTAGTTTCCCTTCAGTGGCCAATTTGAGAGGCCTTTTACTTTCTGAGAGCTTCTGAAATAAAAGGTTCAGAAATGCTGTTTTTACAATTTCAATCCAATTTACTTACAGTATTCACAAAAAATAACTTGAATAACAAAAGTAGATCTTGACAAATTGAGAAAGAAATATAATTACAGCTTCCAATCCCGTAATTTAGGACTCTTGACATTTTTAATAGTGATTCTCATGATTGATGGCTGTTACTACCAGGATTTTCAAAACTAATTTATTTAAGAAAAAATAGTTTTTATGGTAAAAACACTTTGTATTGATTGTACCAATCAGTACTGAACACCCAATTTACCACGACTTGGAATTATTATTATCATACACTTACATAAAATGTGAGGTTATTTAGAATTGAAGCTCAATATGATTGTAGTTGTAAAAGTATTTAACAATAAAATTACACTTTGAAAATAAGTTTTAAAAATTAGCAACTGCCAGCTTAAATAACCCCTTCGTATGCTTAAGAGTATTTAGATAATATAGGTATTCTTCACATTGAGAGTATGGCAATTGGTTTGTAGCTATCTAGCAGTGCTCATTTAGCTATTAGATGGACAGACGGCTCTCTGATTGCTGCCACCGATCTAAAGTTAATTATTTTAGAAGCACTTAACGTGAAAACAACCGTCACAGGTGATGCTTCTTCTTCTTCTTCATAGGTCTCAGAATAAAATCACTTTAAGTGGTTGAAAAATACAGTTGAACAAGGTCGTTGTCTTTTTGGTAGGCAAGTAGTCTGATTCAAACTTAAAGATACTTGAATATTTTCAAAGGTCGAATTTAGTGTGTCAAAGTGATTTTTCTCTAATCTGAACAAAGTCAATCTTGGCTATCAAAAGAGAGTCTTAGTTTGTTCTGTTTTCTTTAAATTGGGCGTTTTAATGTTTTTTGAAAACAATTATCTCAAAAGGTTAATGAAGGTTAAAGTTAATGAATCATTAGAAAAATAATTTCATTGTTGGGACCTGATAATCTTGCTATAAAAAATATTTCTAAATTAATTAGTATTTGTGAATAGTAACTTTACTTAAGTGGAACGTTAATTATGTCCATTAATTGAAAAAGAAACTTGAATAGAAAAAACTCAGGGTAAAGTAGAAAATTTGACTCGAGTTAACTGAAAATCACTACTTATACATGCCTAGATCTTAGCACAAAACATTTCTTTAATCTTAAATGGAAAAATTCTTTAATCCAGTGAAAGTCTCTAAACCCTTCCCGATTAGATCCATTTAATAGAAGTTATGTAATTGGGAAACCAGGTTGGGACTGGAGACTTTTCTCATAATCTATCAATTATTTTGTATCAAAGCACAAAGTACTACGTGAACATAATTTGTCATAGGACGTAAAAGTGTTGTAGAGCAGAAGATGGAATATGAATTTATAATAAAATAAAAAATGTAGAGAATTCTAAATCAAGAGAACAAAATTAGAAGTCTAGGGGTGAATGTAATAAACAGGGAAGAAGAGCATAAGGAACAACATATTAAAAAATCAAATAATAAAGATCAAAGTCAATAATTGAATCAAGAGATTCCCAACAGTAATTAATTAAAAGTAATAGAAAAATTTAAACAATAGCAGTAGGAGGTGCTTAGGTAACAACCACTTGAAAACCTGACATTTTTGCAATGTATGTGTTTTTGCATTTTTGCAAACAGTTGTTTATCTGATGATGAGTATTGATAATTTAAAATATGTAATAACTGTTTCCCTCTGAAAAGTGAGTACTACATTATTAGAAGATGAGATGCCAACAAAAAATTTTACAATAAAATAGCTGATAAAACATGAAAACTGTAGGCTGCAAGAAATAAATAGGGACGCAAAAGTAATAAACCAAATTTTCATTTTTAAAATTGTGTTGCTAGCAATCTCTTTTGACATTTGACAACAGGTTGAGCTATTTTATATTCAACTATAATTCACCCACAATATTAGTTTTTAATTATTTCGCCAGAAACCTCCAACTTGTAAAACTGCCGAGAGAGGTGCAAAGGAGCAGTTAGACAGATAAAACTCAACCCGACTAGAAATGTAGGTTTCTGTGCAGGGAGTACACACAAAGAGTGAAAGTAATTAATCAAACTTGTCAGAATGGGCAGGAGCATTCCCATGCCGAGGTGGTGGGGTGATGGGGTGGAGGGGTGCGGACTGGTTTGCAAGGGGTGAGCGGGGTGAGGGGTAGGGGTAGCAGGTCCACTCACCTGGTCTCCCTATCTTGCACTATGTTGGTGAACTCTGCCTCGACTAGTTGGCCGTCGTAGTAGGTGATCAGGTCTTCAAACGGATACTCGTAGCCTTGTAGGCACTCACACTTGTAGCCTCCTGTCTCGAACCCGCGACCCAGGATCGGCACACACTGCAACACACCAGCGACCACATCACATCACCACGTCGCCACATGTGCTCTAGCCTCTCTACCATAGTTTACAGGTAACTTAACACTGCCTTTTTCAAATTTATAATATTTCCTACTGATATTTTACAATTACACAACTGTATATTAAAATTTTGTACATAAACATTTTTTATAAAATCATTTTTAAATTTAATTTGTAAATTGTACATTGTTAATTGTATTATTTTATTATTAAGCTTACAGGACTGAGTGAATAACTGGACAACTGGATTTACGTGCTGCAATAAAAGTGATAAAAGTGTTGTGAAACAAAGTGAAAAAAGTGACAAGTGAAACAAGTGAAAAAGTGACAGTGGACCTCTTCTTCAGCGACATATTTGGATTAACTTTCGCCGTTAAATGGTATGAGTAGATAAAACTTAGCTGTGAGACAAAAATAATAAATTTATGTAGGGGTATAAAATGAGAATGATAGATCTTGACATAATAGTTTAACTAAATACCAGTTTTTAATAGCAAATGTTTAAAATAAGCACACAGCATATAAATAAAACCAAAATTAAAGAAATCAAATAAACACTTACATAAGATGATTTTTTATCACATTTGTGGGTGTCTTTGAAAGCGTTGGGTACATAGTAGTGGTTTGCACATTGGTTTATATCCAACTGCAATAGATCCATCTTTACTGCAACCACTCCCCTAGAAAATAACCACATTTAAATTCAACTTTACGCTAACTCTAATTCAATTTAAGTTTTTTAATTTTAAAATAAATAAATTAAAAACTTAATTACAAGTTTACAAATTTCAAGTTTTGTTTGAGATAATTTAAAGCACAGGAAAAATGCTTACCATAACTTCCATGGCTAATTTAAAACGATCAAGAATCCAAAAATAAAATAAAATTCACACCATTTAAAAATTAAGTGGTTTTGTTGTTGCACCATAATGTTTTCATATAAACCCTTCACTAATGAGTTTATTGACTTTTAAAATGGTATCACACACAAATAACTTCTGTTGTATTAAATCAAGATAGCTAAAATGATCAATATCAAATTTAAACTTTGCCACCAAAAGATTAAATAGTTTGGAAAAAATAACACCAACTAAATAATGTTGATAATATTACAGTTCAGAATAATTTAAACGTTGGAATGAATTATGATTTTATTACAATCTGTAGAAAAAACTATACATTGAAAAGAAACACATAACCAAATTTACTTACTTAAATTCAAGTTTAACTTTCAAACTGTCCCAGCCAAAAAATGGGGCAGCGTAAGTAATAAACCATTTGGGCACTTTTCCGTAACAATCAAAGTAGGGCGTGGTCCAGAACCCGTGGTCTAGGTTGGCAGCTCTGTCAACAAATACATTTTATATAACACACATACTATATACCGTACAAACTGCAACAATTTAACCAAACAGACAAAATAATGTAATATAGTAAAAACTGTTCATGAAAAATTATAAAATTACAAACTATGATAACTTGATATTTCTAAACTGCTTGATATTTCTAGTTGGATAACAAATTATTAAATTGTTGGATTTTATTGATGCATTACTATAACACAGTTATGATGCAACAATATTAAATCTAACTATTGAAATACTATAAAACTCGATAGTTTGAAACTCCCCAGTCAGTTCAACACCTTCTATGATGACTTATCACTTAATAATAACAAAATGACAGAAAAGGATTAAAACTTTTTGTACTGTAGTAGTAGTATGCAAGCTGTTATCAAGTAAAATTGGGTTCTTATGCCTTTTAACACTTTACTCATTGAATAAACTATATTTTAAAACCCTTTCAGTCCACAAATAGTCTAACCATCAAGTTTCTATTGTAATTATAAAAATTGAAATCAAAATATTTTTGAAAGTAGATTTTAGTGATTATTAAAAGGTTTTTCAATACAAATTTGAGACAGATAAAATATTTGAGTAGTCAATCATACTATGGTATATTTCACCTGTAAAAATTAGGGTAGTGCTCATATTTTTTCAAATACTCTCCGCTTTCGTTAAATCTGATTTTAATTTTCATGTAGTATTTTTCCAATGAGTCAAAGTTCGTTGACCACCTTTGCTTCAAAAACTGGAACCAAGGTTCTCTTGTGTATACTTCATCTGGAAAAACATATAAAACTTAGCAATTTTTTAAAGTACTATGGTCTACAATTCTTTTTACTAACTTATTAGACTTGATTCAACATTAGTTTTGAAACTAATTTATCAGTTCAGTTATGTTTAAAGAAAATTATTTTTGTTACACTTTTAAAGGGTAGTGGCAAAATCTTAACCATGAACTGCTGACAGTATTGTATGAATGAGACTAAACTAAACTATAATTAAAGCAAAACTGACATGGGAAACAATATGTGTACATGAGAGAATAATCAAAAGTTTCACACAAAATTATCAAAGAGTGTAACTTTTAAGGAACTTTAAAAACGTATATACCAATAAATTAGACATATTTATAATTTTTCAAAACTTTTACTTTTTCAAGAGATAGCTTCCACTGTCTAAGGCATCCTTTAGTTTGCCTTTTCCACAAGAATTGGCTAAGTATAGACCAAGCAACACATTTTACATAATTCTTGTAATTTGTACAAACATACCGGATTTGTTGAGTCGCGCCATGTCCTCCATCTTGAACTTGCGAGTGTTGAGCTCAGTCTTGTACGCGTACGGCGCGAAGAATGTTCGGTTTGTGAACTTGTTGCGCTCCCAGTACGTTCCCGCCGCCCATATCTTACTGTCTCCCATCACCATCGCTAGCGTCTCTCCCATCATTTGATCTTCCGATAGAGGTTTATCCGCTACCCGTTTCCCAGAGTACACTTCTTTAGGGTCTGATATCTGGAATTTTAATTCACAACTATTTGAGAAAATGTTTGGCAACCTATATAAACTCAAATGTGAACATCAACCTGAATTCTTGTCATAAGCCCATACAATAATGTAAAAACACAAATATGTAAGGTTTTGTGCTAAGAAATGTGAATGAGTCTAATTCACATGCATTTTTTCAATGATAACCAATTCAACGACCTGACTTAATGAAAAATAAAATACAAAAATATTAGATCAAGAAATAAATTAAGAGTTTTAATGAAAATCATTTGAATCAAAACTAATGTTATTTGAACATTTACGTATTTATTTTTAGCCTTTGACTAGATAATAAGGTAAAACAGTAAAAACTTATTAGTTCGTCTGATTATTAACCAATAGGGCGTCAAACTATCCAGTATAATTACATAGGATTTATCCCAGGGAGGTATTGTCCACTAAATACTCTTCATTCAATGAGTAAAGTGTTACAACGTAAGAAGACCCAATTTTACTTTGTAACAAAGCTTGCATGTATCATTTCTAAAAACTCCTTTGAAATCTTTCTTTGTCTTTTTTTAGAGCTTCTTTTAACTATCAAACACATCTGTTTTAGAATAAAATTACAATATACTATTTAAATAGTTAGGTGCCCTTTAAATCAAAGTTTATACCAATAAATCAAAATTAAAATTGATGGGAATAAAAAAAAAAAATTAGTCACAAAACTCCACTTTATTAAGGGGTAGGCCTACGACCTGTTAGCCCCTAAACTTAAATATTCCTAAGGAAAGTAAACTGAAAATCCATTCTTCTAGTTTAACAATAAAAATTCATTGAAAACTACTTTTGACCAATTATAATGAGTTTTCCAACCAAAGAAAACTCTGATTTATGTGCTAAAAATGATGAATGAGACATCTAAGGCCATTACATTGATGTATGAGTGATAAATCAACTTTGTACCTGTAGGAAAGCACTGATAAAATTAGCCAATCTTAGGGCCATTTTCGCTTCATTGGCAAAAAACTCTTCAGCACCAAAACTGACATCTCCATGTAGGACCAGATCTTCTTTTTTGTAGCTAAAAAAACAAATTATTAGGGCAAAAGATAAAAATAATAAGTGTTCACACAGAAAACCTAACGGTTAATGATAAACTATCTCTAATTTTGAATTTACATCAAATGTATTCAGCACAGTGCCAGATGCCTTCGTGTAAAAATATCCTCCGGTACATAAAACATTAATGAACACAAATAAAACCCTAAAACACTGAATCTATATTGAAAGTTGAAGGCCTACTTACTTTTTACACGTCTTCTTATTAACTCCCAAAATAAACTTCAATGCTTTGTCAACGTTCATTTTCGATGTGTGCAAAGCCTCAGGACCCGTAGAAGCGTTCCGATACTCATAGAACATGTCCATGTACTTCTCCCTGATGTAGGTGGGAGCTTTGTTCCACTGAATCGGCATTTTGTGTCTCCCTTAACACACACACAGTAAAAGATGTTGTAACTTGAAAAAACACTCTTTCTTAGATAGTATAAAATGGGCTTTTTTGTTAGAATTTATCAAGCAAAGTCTAGTAAATAGCCTGCTAAGAATCATTCCAACAAGAATTGTCATAGTACCTACTTTCATTGGTAACCTTGGTCATATAATCTAATTGCAAAATCATGAGATACTAAAAATATTTGTGTAATTTAATTTAAATCATAATATTGAAATTGCTGTTGCCGTAGACAAACATAGGATACTTACATGGACTATCAACAAACACAAATGGTTTTAAATATAATAATGTTGAAACATACTTGTATACATACAAATTTCACAAACTCAAGTAACAGTTAAAATAAAAAGATAAAACAACACATTTTCAAAATTCGTTTTCATTACATTCTAATCCACCTGGTAAGAAAAGAACTACTCACAGCCAATTTTCTGACAGTCGAACCCGTTGTAATATTGCTCGGCTGTGGCTCTCTCTACAACTTCTCCGAGGAAAGGTCTCCGCACGACTGTTGGCAACCGGAAACCGGGACGACAGCGGCATTGGTAGCCTCCTCTCCGGAAACCCCATCCGTGTATCGGTTCACACTGCAACCGACCGCTCACATAAGGAACATTTCACTCATGACAAAGCTACAGATATCTCAGATTAAATACCTACGCATGAGCAACAAATGAGATTTCTACGTAAAAGCGTACTAACCTCAGTAGTTTCTTTTTTACACCGGGATGTGTCTGCAAATCTGTTTGGTCCGTTGTTGCCTTCTCCTTTCGGACATTGGTTTATGTCTATCCGATCAAAGTCCATTTCAAGAACCGACACGGCTGTATACCTGTGAAAAATATATAACTCTGAATGAGATTCTAAATGGAATTGAATGGGAGCTCTTATTTAACATTCAAAACTTAAAGATAACAGAAGACTTAATGAAGAATTCACGGAACATTTTACAGCCTTTGGGCAAAGTTTTAAATAGAAAACCAACAAAGAACAGTAAACAGCTTGATGTGGTTGGCTTTAAAAGACCATAGGCCTTGAAGTCATGGCTGTTAGTACCGCAGAAGAGTATACATTTACTTACGTTGGGTACTCGATGTGTCGGAAACTCGTGTGCCGAGGGTAGATATCAGCTATGGGGACAACGGCAGCCACCAGCCACTTGTTCGCTCGGTTACAGTCAAAGTACGGCCGAGTCCATTTGACAGGTCCAGGCACCTCATCAGCACCTATTCACATAAGTAATTAATAGTCAGCTTGAGAGTTTTCTTAAGGATATTTTCTTGCCAAATATGTGGTCATAATTTTAACCTAAACCTACTTTAAGGTGACTTACCCACTAATACAAATTTTATTTAAAGTATATTCTAGTTTCAGCGTACTTGTATTGGGAACTTTAGAGTGACTTATAACTATTTTCAACTGAAAAAATGCTGAACTCCTCAATATTCTGTCATATGAACATGCTATTTTAGATATGAAATATTTTCCAGCAAGGTGGAATACTATTTTGAACTGTTTCAGAAAATCTGAGGTCAAGGGGCTGTGGGTTTGGTAATGGGTTCAAAGCTATGGGGATGCGCCGATTAAGAGTTGCCGTTCGAAGCAATGTAAGTACTTAGTTTGTTAACATCTCTTCGCACTCGTTTTGAAACCAACCATACCAAGAGTAGTTACGATGCATTAGAGATATAACTATTAAGTTCTAATTTCTTAAGGATTACCAGTCATTTATTCTGTAGTAGTCCGATGTGTAGTCATCGCTAAGACTGTCATTTGGTATTCCTCCCAAATCCTTGACAATGAATGTATTGAGAGTCGAAATTCGCTCCAAATGGATAGGATCATTAAAGTCATCAGCTCTGCAACATTAAAAACAAACTATTTAAATTCAGGTCTTTAAAGAAGGCAGATGTTTGATTCTTGTTGGTATCTTTTTCCTTACAATGGCTTATAATATAAAATTGTAATATTTATCATATTAAGACATCATAGAAATCTCAAAGACTTAAATCACCAAGAGCGTTCCTGGTAATAACTTATTTCTTGCTGATCCCGGAAGTAGAATATAGTACCACTGTTTTCACATTCTTCTAAACTCAGAGCAAGACTACCCCGATGAACTGCAACCAGATGACATTTGCCCGGCAACTTTATCTGAAGAATATCGCCATTTGCAATTTTTACATGAAATAAGGCTTACTTGCCTTACAAATTATTAAAATAACTTTGTCATAGAGCTTGCGTTTAAAGATCTGAAAGATTTCCGAACTTATTGTTGACATATATCTTTCCAAATAGCACAAGTAACTCACCTATAGGTCCTCGGAGCAAACTTTGGCATGGTTTTGTTAAAGAATCCTCGATATGAAGGAGAGTAGGCCGCATTTGGGGAGAAATAAATCGAGCTAGCATTGATATACGGATTCGCCGATACATCAGCAACAGTTGAAAGGTAGTAGTACATCATTCCTGGGTCATAAGTGTCATTTATGGCAGGTCTGATGAATCTAGCTTGAAGAATGTAACTAAAGAAAAACGACCTAGTCAGAGCCATATTATGCAGATGTAGCAGAGCTGTGCGGTTAGGAAATATTGGATTTACATTGACTTCTTTAATGTCAGGTTTGTGGGATAATGAATCCTCGGGTAGATGTAAGTCTCCCATGTGCTGAATTGGACAATTGTCAGCAGTAACTTTATCCATCCTTAATCTAATTTCATCGAAAGGATCCCTAGCCTGCCACTCATACTGACAGAACACGCCCACAATTACAAATAGTAACAGCCCAAGATACATTCTGTTTGTTTATCACAACACAGCACAAACTAAATCCAACTTGAAATAACAAAAGAGCGGAACATCACAACTTAAAAATTTAAATTCTCATAAAACATCAAAGTTGCACTTTAGTTTATTAAACATTTTTCTACCATTATTATTTACTTGCTAAATTGCTACCAGTAACACTCGCGATTAGAGACGACTCTGGACACCGCAGTGTTGCCACTTGCCAGCAACATCAAATATTAGAACTTTTACCCTGACAGCTTACCCTAAATTTTGTCGCAATAAAAGTGTACAAACACCATCGCCAGAACACATTTTTTACATAGAGTTTTAGCGTTTTATGACTGAAATTCTTTAAAAAAATATTATTCTTCAAGGGGGTTTCGTTAATATTTATTTCGACTTAATACCTGATAATATCCTACATGGTTCAAACTAGTAATAAACTCAAACCGGTTTCAAATTCGTCAAATCAAATCATTTATTGCCGTTGATCACAGATTGATTGTATCGTTTATTGTCAAATTTTATTTCAAATTCCATAAGCATACGCCATACGATAAAATTGTAATAAATGTAAATTGTAAATAAATCTAATGCCTACGCATTTATAAAACAATCAAATGATTATCATTTTCGTAATGAAATCATCGAAATAGCAACAATAAAATTATATTAAAAAATTCGTGTTAGAGGTATTATAATTATGTCAAATATATATATTTACAAAAATAGCATTTTCTCCCAAACACTTGGATCATTCACCAACTCATTATTATTGAATAACCCTGATCATAATAAAACTCCTAAAAAGGTAATTACATTTAAAAGTGGCAACACTGCAAGAACTGACAGCAAAAAAACTACATTCCTGACCCATTGGCAATATTGGCCAATCGGAACGTCTCTACTATGTAACAGAAAGAGCAGCAACGGGTATACTGAACAAAAATAAGCAGTACTACAACAAACACTAATCTAGACAAGAAAACTATTCCAAAACAAAAATATTAGTGCAGTAGAGTTCGCAGGATTGAAGGCTTACAAGCAATTAATAATATGACAAAATGTTATACTTTGTGCCAATTTATTGAATGTTAATTTTGAACAGAAAAATCATTACTGCCCGTTATAACCTGAAGAAGTTTACAACACCAAAATGATGGCAGGATAGATCCAAGCGCGGGTCCAACTCTGGGCACTACGCGATTATATTTTGGAAACACTTATTTATTTATTCTTTCATCGGTCTAAGCCAATGCATAAATACAATAGTTTATAATACAAAGTTTGAAATACAAAAGATACATAAAATGGTTGATTATTGTGAAGTGTGCTTGTTTTAACTAAGATCAATGTAACGATCTAATGTATATAATTTTAATTGGAAGCATAGAGCTACTGTCTGGTACATATTAACACAGTACTACTACACTAAAAATGACACAATTAATACTACAACTTCTACTTTCTCATAAATGAACTTTTATTTCAAAATGCATAATAAACTTCCCTTATAACATAAAACTCGAGATTTTGAAAACATAATATTATTTTGCTAGGAAATATTAATAATAATAATGTTACTGTGTATGTTTTGGTTAACTGCTCTTATTTACAGTTAAAAAAGACATTGCTGAAAATACTGAGCATTTTTAAAGTGTTTTGTTTTTTTATAAAGTCGAACGACAGTTTTGTTTTTAATAATAATAATGTTAAAAATATATCGCAAAATTCCTTGTATTAAAATACTATTTAAGGCCGTACGGATATTCTTTAGCCGTGTCTTTACTCTTTACTTTATATATATATTGTCGAATTTTACACCATAAAAGTGTTCAGAGTTGTCACTTTTCAACACAACTCCAATGAATTAATATTTTGGCAATTGGCATAGTCCTTAGTCGATCACATACTCTCCTTGTTCTAACAAAATGCCGGCAATTTGAGAGGAAGGAGTGTCGATTGTTATCCGGCCCGCTAAACTTTGGGTGTGAGACTGTCCTTGCGCGTCCCTATGTGAACCCCTTGTAAAATGTGATCACGTTGACGTTGTCTGCCGCCATTTCCCTTTCGGAGGATTCATTAGAACTGAAATTTAAGGTAAATATAAATTAAAAAATTGAATAGTTTTTGCCATTAGATATGATTTTGAGTGATGTGTTTAAGTTGTAGAATTGTTAGTTTATTAGAAATTAGCTGCCGTATTGATCTGCATCGCCGATCAAGATATTGAGAAATTTGCAAAAATTTGCCGTTGCTGAAAATGCCGGCCGGTTATGGAATGTGGAAGACAAGGAATTATTTAAGATATTCAGTTAATAAAATCTTATATACAAATTGCAATCGACCTTACGTCATAACACTTTTATTGTTCAGATGATTTCCAATAAAACTAAGCCACTGATATTTATTATCTCTCCATTTAAATTGAAAAGGAACGATGAAAACCATCTTATTCTGCGGGTGTAGTCCGAAATGCGAAAAGGGTGTAGTCTCTTGGGTGCTCGCCATGTTCTAATGAAGAAGGGCAGAGTAATGAAATTATAGTAATAGCGACTTAATTATCATTTGTTTGTACATTATTCCATTAGAAATAATCATAATGTCTAAACTAACATTCAACTTGCAGGTTAGGCTACAATCAGCCAACTAGTTGAAAGTGGTTTTTAGTAGCCTAATCCCCAGATTGAATGAACTTATTTTCCTTTTGGGGTGACCCACTTTATTCTGTAAACATAGAATCAGGTGTAAATTCATGAATGTAAATTTTGTGGTGTCCTCCCCAATTCATAGGGAGAAACCAGATCTGGCTATTGTTATGCAGGATGAGCAAGTGGGAGGGGCTTTGCATATAGGGACAGGTCATTATTTTGGTTTCTTTATTACCATTGAGGAATAATGCTCATGGTAGGCTAGGCTTTATTATGAAAATACTAATTTATCTTGGCATAGGTTTTTGTCCTAGGTTGCAAATCTTCGACTAGGTTAGTCTGTAGTGACTGACCTATGAGGGGTTTTCTTTGATAAAGGGTTAGGGTTATTATGCATTATAAAAGAGTTGCTGTGTCCAGGAAGTTTATCGTATACATTTATGTACTATAAAAATTGGTCTAACCTAGCAACGGGTAGTTATTTTGATATTTCATGCTAGTAGTTTTTGATAGTTGAGAATAAGCTATTCCATATAAATAAAGTAGGTATTGGTACCATTATACTTCCTGTAATATACAAAAAACCTATTTTTTGTTTAAATAAGAACAGATGTGCTAGTATATAAGTTACCAGTTTTAGTAAAAGTTCTGCATTGTCCTCACTCTTCAGTCTGGGTCTGTAGCTTGAGCGTAGTACACCCTAGAGACCTTTGCAATCTTCACTATATTTTTGTTTGAAGTGACCTCTGGTAAGGTTACAGTCCTCATGGCCTAGGCCTAAAGATTCTGCCTTAGTTTGGGGGTTGTATTTTTTACTTGTTATTAATACATATAATTATTCAAATAACAGCCTAGTATTTGTTCCAATGATAATAATATAGTCAAACTAAGAATATTCTTTTGGAACTCTAGTTGTACATAAAAAAGTTCACCCATTTTGTATGTAGTAAAGTTATTTTAATAAGCGTTATTTTGATAAAATTGAACACCTTGACATAAATATAACTACCTTAATAAAATATGTTTTACATGAAAAAATCTCAAATTGTTTGTACCCCAGTTTAAACTAATGAACTGCTAAGTTACTCATTTATAAATTCAGATTTCACTAGACAAGAACTAATACTAAAGAAAAGTAAGGTGGCTGCACATCGTGTAAACAAGAAGATATGCGGTAATTTTATGTACCAGAAATTCCGTATGGAAAAATTTCCATAACTGGGAAAATTTTCTAATTTTGGCTACAATATGAGTCTTGGTACTCTTGCCAGTTAAAAGAACCGTTAAAATAACAACCTTTCATAACAATTTAGCCATAAAGACTGTTGTTAAATTTCGCATGATGTATCATTCACACTTTGAATATTGTGAGATTTAACAAATACTTTCATTATGCAATTTTGGCATTAGTGTGAATTAATTTTGTAGTTTGAAAAGTTTTATTTGATTTGCTTGTGCATGAATGATGAATTCTTTACGAGAAATCAAATAGAAAAAAACAATTTCTACTATACTGAACTTAATGTTCTTGCTAGTTCAGTTAAAGGGGTGGTAGCTAGAAATGAAAAGACATTTTTAAAGCTATGCATGGAAGTATTTAACTCATCGCTTTAAAAGTTAGCAGAGAATTATCCCAATAGGAATTTGTCAATGAATATGTTTAGATTACTCACTTTTTTATCAACCCCAGAAGATAGTGTGAAATCTAGGTTTTGTAGTCTCTATCTATTTTAGTTACAAACCGTGTGATACATTTTAATTTTTCTAAATTATTGCCAATTATTAACTTGACAATTTAAAGTGAAGTAAGTTTTATGTATTACTTTGGTTTAAACAGTTTGAATAATACTTATGTATAATAGAGAAAAAACACATTTGATTTTTTATGAGGTAGTAGTTGCTGGGTTGTTCAGACTTTATGCTCTTGATGGATTTTACGTTTATAAAAAAAGGTTAATAAAATAGCTCTTTTATATGCGGCTCGACTCGAGTTAATTAAGCTGTAGCAGCCGATCGTTAGCCACATGTTCTTATTGGTATGGCCTCTCATCGCAGCCAACAGTTACTGGTTAAATTATCAGTGAATTATTGTCGGCAAAAGTAGGCTTCAAATGTATATTTGGAATATCAAGGATTCCCAGCTGCAGTAATAACTTTTCACGATGGCCACTCCCCGTGCTTCGGAAATTACATTAAGCCGTTGATCCATTCCATTGGTTGTTAGGCCTTTTATTAATGATCCAATCTGGGGAACAGTTGTCCCTAGTTTGTAACAGGACTACAACTCATCATCCATCAAAACACTCATCACACTCACCGTCATCCCATATTCACCTTAAAATACCCTCTAAGAGTGGTCGGTGTCTCAAACCAAATTATCAAAGTAACAAATTAGGCCTAGTGAAAATGTTGGAATTAACTTGGATTTTAGTTTCCTAAATAAGCATTGTGAAATCTAGACCCTTGTGCTTTCCCACTAGTCAACTTAGTTATAGGTAGGGTGAATAGTCAAGAATATGGGTAGTCTTTGTTCATGGCAATATTTAAGCTGCTCGTTTAAATTATTTCTCATTTGGTTAGCCAATCAAGTCCCAAACCCTGACCACTTTTTTTCTAGTTTACGTTCTTTTGTGAAATGTTTGAGGAAATATAAGGATTTTAAGAATTCTTTGGGATTTTACAATAAATTTATATTTATGATAAGCAAGTGTAAATTGATCAGAAGTTTAGATTTAAGATAGTTATAAGTAGTTGTTATTGAAGTATTATAGGAAGGTAAAATCTATATTTATACATTTATTCCCAGAATGCAGAATACACCTATGGCCTATTTCACATGCATTTGTATCTACATTTATATCATCTACCTTCTGGCTATAGTTAACAAGCAGTAAATAAACCTGCACAGTATATAACAACATTATATATTTGAACAGTTTTCAAAATTACCGGTTTGCTTTACCCTTTAGATTCGGAACGAACAAACAATAAATAAAATGGAGTAATGAAGCATGGCTGCTTCGTTATTTAGCGGTTAAATGTATCTAGGCCTATCAACATTGTTAACAACGATGTTACTTCTTACAGCAATGGCAGAAGGTAACGGGGAAGTGTCAGTTGAGACCAAAGACATCAAACTTGAACCAGATTCTTATGTTGAACGGACAGCGGATTATCCTAAACTAATTGATTATGGACTTGACAAGAAAGTAGCTGCAAAATTAGACGAAATCTACAGAACAGGTGAGATTTCATTCCAAGTGTGTATCACATCACACTCACATTCCATCTCGTCAAGTCACAAACACGCTGCGGTGCGGGAGAGTAATAAATGTATAAATATGGATCACTTCCTTTATATTTATCATTTCATGCTTTTATTCCAGGTTCAAGCGGTTGTCGGCCTATCTAAACGATCATTTTTGTCATTGATAAACACCAGTTTTATTTTCCTTCAATCATGCATTGACAATGTCATATAGTTTTCTCCATTGTTTTTAGGCTCATTATGCTTGTGTGTTTTGATGTCAAATATAAGTGTAGTGCGTGCATTAGAATTGGTTTTTCATATGTCTCGTAGATGTAGCATGCTTTAGAGAAGGATAGCACTTGTTTTTGCTGGTGTGATAAGTGTTCTCTATCATTGCAACCCATTATTCCGTTTCTGCGGATTTATCTCTAGATTGTTATTGTATGAGATCCATACAAAAGAAGTCCTAGCCGCGCCGCCTCGCCATTGGCCTAGTGGGCTGTCATGGTCTACAACAGTTCTTGTACACCGGTAAAAACATGTCCCATGAGGCGCATGAAAAATCAATGCCATTAGTCTGTATTCATGCTTTGATCGTCGTGAAAACTTAGCCTCAAAATCTATGTTGTTTGGATTGTGTGCTTGTATAGATTTTTGTATGCTTCTGTTAGTGAAGTTCATCTATCAAATATCTGTTCATTTGTAAACTACATACATTTTTTATCCTGTAAGTAATGGAAGATGCTAATTTTGACACTAATACCGTCAACTCCAATGACAACATAATTTATGTTTGTTGTGCATACATAATGTAAGTTACTAATTTTGAAAATAAGATCCTCAATTAATATATTTTTGAATACTGTCCTAGAGATAAAATTTTTCCATTATGATTACATCACTATTTTACAAATCTATATTGCATGCAATTGGTGTTAATTGTATTTCAATTGGTGTTAGGGTACTGTTTCTCTAGTAAGGATCTTTTTTCAAATGGTTCCCCAAATTATTTCCTACTTTTGGTTTTTACCACTAAACCATTTGGGCTCTAATAAGAGGTTTTGCAATAAGTAGCTTTTATCTATCTGAGTTATTTCTTCATTAATTTGTGTACTTCATATAGTCCATTAAAAAAGTAAAAATTAATTAAAATAATTCAATGGCTTCCATATTTTTGCCTTTAAAAGAAGCTGCAAGATCAGTTGTGTAATGTCTCCCCAAAGCAAAAACATTATTGCAACAAAATATTGATTAATATTGGGTAAACATGGAAAAGCAAACCAATCTTTCAGTCAAAAGAATTTCAAGATATCTTTGAGGGTATCAATATTACATTACATGAATATGTTTTATTTGTACAAAGCAGGCATGTACACTATTTTGTTATGAGTGTTCTGTTCCATATTTATTTCTACTTAATTAATACCTTAACATCTTCGACATTTTCATTTTTTTTCAATGTATGAGTCCAGGATTTTGATGATAATCTTCTAGCATTTATAAAATACCCAGTTTTGCAACAAATCATCTATAATTACTGCCAATAATTAAAACTCATATAAATTTTTTCTGTTTCACGTTATCTGTTGAATGTTCAATCATGAGCCAGCTACAGTCAGTTTTGGATGTAAAAACCTCGATGTAAAGTGCAAAATAATCAAATAATGATTCATACGCAAAGATTATCACTACTAAACCACCAACATTTGCTTAAAAATGGCTAGGTTATGGATTTTTGGAGAGAAATTCTGACATGACCACTCACAAAATTAAGAGGTAACAAAATAATAACCACAGCCGACTTTTATACTTCTAGAGTGCTTGTTTTCTACGCTTCTATCGCTTGAGCGATTCATAATCCTTCAAATTATGTAATTATGCCTTTTATTTACTAAACAAATGTGCTACGCACACCTTCTTAGAATAAGACAGTTGTTGTTTGAGTTACTTTTTCAATATAAGGTTTAAACAACCAAAAATAATTGCAAGGACCAAATTATATTAGAAATAACAAAATTGATTTGATGCAAAGATTGGTTTACTTAATTAATGCATTATTTTATTCATAAGATAAATGCTTAAGCGCAGAGGATCAGATGCCTGAATATAATTACCATGTTAAATCTTAAATAGCTAAATTCTTGAGTGTTGTGTGACATATAATATATGGAGGAACTTTGCAATAGTCAGTGTGACCGAACTCGTAGGGAGTACACCTTAGAGCAAAACATACAGGAGAGCACACTTTCTACTATTCTTTGGCAATACCACACACTATCTTTACTCTTTAGAATGGAAAATTAATCTCGCAGACCTCTAACTAATTATTGTTTTGGTGTAGTGGTGGCGCTGAGTTATTGGTTTGGCTAGTAGTACAAGGGGTGGTGACACCTGTTTTTATATTAAGTGAAAACTAATTTATACATTTCATTTGTAAATTCCAACATTGTGACATTGAAGTTTTAGTTAAATATAATACAACATGATGTATCCAAAATTATCAGACTAGTTTCTATATTAATTACAATAATTCATTTTTGAAGAGTTCTAAATTGGTTTACAAAAGAATTTTTGGTTTTGTTACAGGAAAATTGGCACATGAAGATTTAGATGGGCGTGCCCTCGACGCTCTTAGAGACTTCCCTGTTGATGGTGCATTAAGTGTTCTTACTCAATTTTTGGATTCAAATTTAGAACACGTTTCAAACAAATCGGCATTTCTTTGTGGGGTGATGAAAACTTTTAGGCAAAAAAACCCGGGAGCCACCACTTCTGGCGTCGGAGGCGCTCCACCTTCGGGGGGAAATTTACCGAAAGGCCCTGATGAGGACAAAATTAAGGTGAGTGAGATAAAAATCGTGTAAATTATATTGACGCTTTGTATTCTATCATTTGTTGCAACTAGTGGTGATTCAATCAAAACATTTATATAATTATTAATTTAGACATTTGGCTTGACTTAAGAAACTTGGGGAGGTACCTAAGATGATATTAAACTAGATAAAATATTTCACAGTTAATTTTGTTACAGGCAATTCTTGATCGAACCGGCTACTCTTTAGACGTAACAACGGGCCAAAGAAAATATGGCGGACCCCCACCAGGCTGGGAAGGCCCTCCTCCAGGCAATGGATGCGAGGTAAGATTCCACCGTAAACAATACAATTTATTATTTTCATAGTTTTGAAATATGTTTTCAAGACTTAATTTTTTTGTGTAGATCTTGTTAGTTTTAAGTTTAGCATGGATAAATGTTCCCTAATGGAATTGTTTTCAGGTGTTTTGTGGCAAAATTCCAAAAGATATGTTTGAAGATGAGCTCATTTTATTGTTTGAAAAAAGTGGCAAAATTTGGGATCTTAGATTAATGATGGACCCCATGACAGGAACAAATCGTGGGTATGCCTTCATAACGTACACCAAGAAAGAAGAAGCCTTGCAAGCAACAAAAGACGTAAGTTTAGTTAACCGTCTGTCAAAACCTTTTAGTTTATCAATAAATATCAATGTTAAAAAGAAAATAATACAAATATACACAAAGGATTAGTGTTCTCCTACAAGTCCTTTTCTTCATATTTAATACTAAAGTTTTATCAGAATTAGATTACCAGTTGTTCATAAACCGTTCATTGAAACAACTCTCAAATTTAATAGTTGATAGGTTATTTTCAATTCTTTTAATCAACTACCTTATCTAAAGTTTTAAAAATGTATTGCAATCTTGGTCAATTTTTGCACTAAAGCATTTGCAAAATATAAATGTTATTCATTTTTCTCATAGACCGATATGTTTACTCAGTATTTTAGATTTAACTACAGTATAACTCAGCTGTATTCAAATTACTATCCTAGACTGCATTATGACTCTAAACTTTCAATTTTTTAAAATGCCTAGTAAAATCATTCAGTCAGTTAAAAATAATCCCTTGCTTTTATGGATTCTTATGTTTTCAAATTTTAAACTGTTAAACAACAGCTAAGTGGCCTTTTTCAAGTCCTGCTTTAAAAAAAGTGTTGTGCATTTCATTGATTATTACTTATTTTCAACAAATTGAGTATTTTAATTGCATCTATTGCAGAGCATTTGTGCTTGGAACACTTAACGTTCTACATTCTTAAAGTAGGGCAGGCATAAATCTCACTGCTTTTTTCATTTGATAACTTAAACAAACGAAATATATTTGAAAAGCCATAGTTAAATGAGTAATTACTAGACAGTATTTAAGATGCAAAGTTTTATGATTATTTTCTCATGTGATATTTTCCAAGTTAACTGTTTTTACCTGTCGAGGAGTGCGGGTATGCCACACAGCCACATTGGTTCTAAGTAGTCGGCAGGTCCAATTCTCGTCAATATAATTTTCATTACAATTATGTTTGATTATGACATAATTACACGTTTGTATGAAAATTTGTGCCAAATAAGTTTAGTTACTGCGCTTTTATCAACCGTAGTTACAGTGAGTACGGTTACTGTCTTTGGTGGATTCGTGGCAGCTTTGTATTGCGACTCCGGAGCTCATCACTGCGGTGGCTGGTTCGAACCTCGCAATCACCACTTAAAATTTGTAAAGTGACTGTCAAAAGTAGTGGTAGGCAAAGGTCGAGTGGTAGAGAAGAGAGGACTTTGTAGTCCTAACTTTGTCACATAAAACCAGACAAACTTTTTTTATAAACATATCTTTATTTAATAAATGTATAATAAAATAAAGTTGTAATACAAATTTGATACTTTTGTCTTGACGGTCTTTAGGCCTACCCCTTTTTGAATCGAATCTGTAACTGTAAAATATTATAAATGTGGAAAACTAGCGTGAAAATCAAATTTTCAATTTGATCAGTCCATAATATACCTGTAGAAGGCAGGACCGTTCCGCAACAGGTGCTATTTATACAACACTACTTATGGTTGATGGGCTCAAGTTGCCTCAAAATGGAACTTAATAACTAATTATGAAAGGCCGGGACGCCCGCACTCTTCAAATCACTTCCCAGTACCGTCAACATGTTAAGCTTGAGAATCCTTGTAAACAATCGTATATAACGCTTCTTGTAACATTTGGCCTATATTATTAGTCATTTAATTTGTTTAAAACCTGAGTACCTATTTCAAAATATAATAACCGCATAACATTTTAGTTTTCCATTATAATTAGGGTGTCTTTCAAGCAATAAATCGAGAAAATACTCAGTAAGATGTATTTAATTAAGGAACCAGTATTAAAAAATTATTCATTGGAAGTAAATTGTGCAAAAATTACTTATGTCTTTGGTAGCGGATTCACAATTCAATTGTTAAGCTGTGACTTAGTGAAATCTCAGACTTGGATATCTCTATAATGCAAGTTAATTGTTAAAACGTTAAACCAATTATATTTCATTTCAAGCCAGATCTAGGCAAATTTCTATGGAATTAAAAAAACAATTTAAAGTTGTTTTAGTTTTTAAAACTATTAAACGTAATTAAAATTTTAATTTTAAATGTTTAAAGGAAGCAATTTATTAGACACCCTAATAATGTTGGAAGAGTTCAGACCCCTGTTTAATTCAAATGTTCAAGCACCACTATTACTAATTTGCTTAATTCACACTCGCTATTGTTCGGTAAATCAATGTTCTGAGGACACTTTGCTTGGATTTTTTACTTTCTTAAATACTAGCATAACGAGAAATTCCATGCATAAATTTCCTTCGTAAAATTATTTTGAACATTCATGGGTTTTAAAAAATGAAAAATTGTTGCTCCAAACCTGGTGTAACTAAGTTACCTTTTCTAAAGGTTCCTCAAACCTTTGAACTAGCAAAGGTTTCAATCATAATCTTGAAAGTGATAAAAAATGTGTTAGGTTTAGAGATGTGGATTTAATCAGTGTTTTTGAACAAATTAAATCAATGGACTTAATCCTTAAGTTCACTAGATTTGCTCTTTGCACCTAATTATTGTAACAATGTTGTCCTTGGAACAGTGGTTACCATCATCGTAGTACTAGAATTTTTGTTCAAATTTGACCTTTCATCCATCTAACAAACCATTTACAGTATCAAGTATTTCAGATTATTTTCAATTCAAATTCATACTAACTAAAAATATTTTTACTGTTCACTACCGCTCACTTAATTTTGATGCATACATTTTGAATGAATTTAAAACTGTTCAGATATCGTAAAACTAGTGGACCCTTGAATAAAATATTGAAATATAATGCAAATTCATTGTAAAGTAGACCTGAACTGAACTAACCATTTTGTGCCTCTAGACAACCCTTTCCTATTTCCTATTTATAAAGTGTTTTGCAAATGCTTCTAGTATTTCCCGCTGCATGGCTAAAGATGCAAACTAGGATATACGCTTAACTTCTACACTATATGAGACCTAAACCTTCCTTCGCTGCTCAAATAAATCAGCTTGTCGTATTTAGAACTTGAAACACTTGAAATACACAGTTATTCACCTTAAATCCACTACCTGAACTTGGTAAAAAGCAATTGAAACTTTTATAAATGTAAATATAAATAAAAATGGAAAATAAGTAAAGATAACGTGAAATTTGTAATCTAGTTAAGGGTTAATAAATTAAGTGTTACTGTTATGATTTACATTTATCGTAGTTGTTTCGTAGATGGTTTAGTTGTATGTAGACGCAAGTAAAACGATATTCTAGGTCTCCTCTTTGCTCCTGTCGAGCGACTAGGCACTGCATAATGGTGTTGGTGGCTTGTTTGAAATTGTTTTCTAAATTTCGAACTCTTGGATCTGTCACAGCAGTGCTAAACCTGTGCTTCAATTATAAAACGCAATCAACTTTTGCTTTTTGTATCGTTAAAGTTATTGTTTCTTATAGCTTCTGTATTTTATGCTTCATAAATAAGTAGGTATGTTTCAGGATTCGAGTGCGAGTAAAAAAGCATGCCCGTTTGGCAAAGTAGTTTGATATCAAAATTTTCATCGCTATTTTCAACACGAAATTTTTAAGAAATCTTTGGCATGTTTGTTTTTTGTAACTCCACAGCTCGATAATCATGAAATCGTTACGGGGAAGAATCTGAAAGTTAACATTAGCGTACCAAATCTACGACTTTTTGTGGGCAACATTCCAAAGTCTAAAGGCAAAGAGGAGATTCTGGACGAGTTTGGTAAATTGACAGGTAAAGTGTAAGCTAAAAATAAATCAAATTGATAACATAATCCAGTGAAGGTGGTTGGATAGATGAAAAGAAAGTAAAATTTCAAATTGGGAACCGAATATTGGTCACTATAATTTGTGAAAGTATCACCGTACCCAACCCCCTTCACGACTGAACTACTAACAGTTAACAGGGCATGAGGCATCTACCACCCCCAGGCCCGCTTTAATTGGCAATTTTCCATTCACATTGTTCTTGCAGCTCAATGATTACGAAATTCGAAAAGGGAAAAAGATTGGCGTTACAGTTTCTTATAACAATCACCGCATATTCGTGGGAAATATACCAAAGAATCGTGACAGGAATGAGCTTTTTGAGGAATTTTCAAAACATGCACGTAAGTTGAAATTATTTTCCCACTTATAAAATTGTGTAGACTATCTTGTATCTGTATTTTGTAAGATGTACTAAATTTCAAATTGTGGTTGTTGTAATATTCTGAAGATGGAGTTAAAAGTGAGCATGTGGGGTGGAATTTGTTTAGGAAACAAGCTCTGCGTGAATATTTTAATATTCGTATTAAACATCTCATTTTGTTAAGCTGTTCATTTCATTTCATTATTATAAAGGTAAGTATTTCTTCTCCAAACCTAGTTTCAAAATGTATAAAATCATTCAGTCACAGTTTTTCAATATTATTTTAAAAATACACTTTATACACATTAATGACAAAATTTACGAAAATCTTCTTTCTTCTTTGGCTTTTAGAGTTTTGGTAGCACAATATTCAACTAAGGTTTTCAAGGTTCTTCAAATCTTTTTAGTTGTAGAAATAAAATTCTGTGCTACAACTTATGCTTTCTTGATTCCGTGGGGAAGTTGAGCATGAGAGGAGATATACATGCTTAATGAGTAGAAGTGTGCGAGAGCTAAATTGAAAATATCAAACGAGGAATGAAAATAACCCACAGAATTACTAAATTGTTTTGTTTACTGGTTTTCTTTTCCGCCATCCACTAACAATAGAAGAGTTTTTCCTAATCTAATTTATAATTCAATTCCTTGACACAAATCATACTCTCTTTGAATTGATTTAGTACTACTAACCTAATTTAGCACTATTAACACTAAAGATTTTCTGATTTTATTCTCGTCTTGTTTTTATCAATTAGACCTCGCACACCACTGATAATCAATAACTATGTACATCCTGTTTTTGCTGCGCTACGCTTTTCCAGTAGAACCATAAAATACTACATAATGACAATAAGGCACTAAGTACAATCTCAATTAATTAGTCTAATCAAAGATCTTAGTATCTACTGAATCAGAACTTGTAAAATAACATACAATGTGTATCTTAAAAGTTTTAATTTTCTTTATTCAGCGAGGTAAAATCATAAATACGTAAGGATAGATTACTTAAAAGAAGAGGAAACAAAACATTGTTTAAAAAGAAAACAAGAAATCAGCTATTAGTTATTGACATTGTTAAATAAAATAATTTAAAATCAACTATAGTAGTGCATCCTTATACAATTCAAGGTAAGGACCTTACACCCAAAACGTTCAATATTAAAAATCTAACCAATAACTCCGCTATATTATTATTTTGCTGTGACTGAAAAGTTAGCAAAAAGATTGTGCTGGATCATTTTCAAACGTAAAAATAATTTGAAAATAAATTATATCTATCATTGTGAGATAGTCATGAAGTGCAAACACGGTCAATTGATTTTGTCTGGTGTGATCTTGTTTGATATGTGTTAATTCTATGACAGAAAGATCTCTGAAAATCAAATTATAGCTCCATATTGTACTGTTATAGTATTAAAAATCTAAATTTGAAAGGGATTGTACATTGTGCCAACCTGCTTTGCGCTTCATTGCTTGCCAAACCAAAGTACCAGATCCTGATTCTTTACAGTCAAACTTCCAAATTTCCCCAAAATAATTTTTCTAGTATGGAGGGTTTTTTTGGTAGTGTGTTATTATCAACCCAAAATAGTATTTAAAGTTTAAACTTAAAACAAATTAAAGTAGATTAAAGGTTTATGAAACAAAAACCTAGTCCCGATAATCAAATGTTGTGTGTAAAAAAACTAAAGTAAAAGTTGTAAATAAATTAGTAATGTCTGCTCACAATCTTTCCTATGGTTAGTTAACTTCATAGTCCATATTAAATCAAAAATCTTAAATGACATTCTTTTGACATACCGAAAGAAATATACAATACAGTAGGTTCCATTAAAGCTCGCCAATTAGTTTAGAAAGCATCAATTGAATAAAATTCTTTAGGTAAAGTTGTTTATTGAAGCTTGCCCAAGAACAACGAGTGGTGCCTGAGAAAGTCAAAATGTCTGAGGTAAAAGTAGTGTACAGAAAATTAATGTTTATATATACTAAGTCAAGTACCTAAAGCAACAAATCACACTTTTTTTCTTTGGATAGATGTATTTGTTGAGATTGTACTTAGATTTGTTATATTACATGTTCAACTTCCTCTTTTTTTGAATCAGAAACACATTTTTAAAAATTTTTTGAGTAATTTTTCAACACAATTTTTAGTTACATTTCCTTTTTCAAACTTTTTTAGTTTCCCCTCTATTTCCCTAATCGGTGTTGTCTAAGATGATTTTTTTCCATAGCTGGTCTGACAGAAGTAATTATCTACAGTTCTCCAGATGACAAAAAGAAAAATCGAGGTTTTTGTTTCCTCGAGTATGAATCTCACAAGGCTGCTTCGTTAGCGAAACGCCGGCTTGGCAGTGGAAGAATCAAGGTTTGGGGATGTGATATCATAGTCGACTGGGCAGACCCTCAAGAAGAGCCTGACTCAGAAACGATGTCTAAGGTAAGCTTAAGCCAGTTATAATCTTGTGAGTTGATATCGATCAGGTGGCCAGGGGAAGTGACACTGTAAAAAGTAAGACAATATACAGCACCTTGTTACCATACAAAGAATTTTGCCAAAGTGGCTATCTAGTAAAGAACTAAGCTCGTAAGCTAGCGGATTGTGGCACGCTATTACTTGGCCAGAAGCAACTAATCCGTCAAGAACCTTGACTGCTTGAGTTATATCTTGGTAGTCATCACTGATAGTTCTGCTCACTTGGGTGATGAGGATCTTGTAGTTTTAACATTGTCTCAGATAAACATTTCATCTTTTAGGTTTCCTTGGCACTCTGAATTGACGAAACCAACAATTAGGACATTAGCTACATTCTTATTTTGCTTATTTAGGCAGGCCTAGTCTTATGTACTGCATTTTTTGAGACTAAGGGACTTTTCAAAATACAATCTGTAACCATTATTTTGATTTCAGGTAAAAGTATTGTATGTAAGAAATCTAACACAAGATTGCACTGAAGAAAAATTAAAGGATTCGTTTGAAGTTTACGGAACAGTTGAAAGAGTAAAGAAAATCAAAGACTATGCCTTCATTCATTTCGAGGATCGTGATAGCGCAGTTGCAGTAAGTATTATCTTATTTTTAAAATAACCTCAATTTTGATGATTTTTAGCATCATATTTAATTTATTGACAAATTTAAATACAACAAAATATGCCTTTAGTGGGTTTTGCATAAATAAAGTCTTAAGATTGACAAATAAATATCGATTTAAGCGTGCCTTTATTGAAAGTTTTATAACCTAACTCTACTCTTGTCTAGGCAATGGAATCCCTGAATGGAAAAGAATTGTTCGGGTCATCGATAGAAGTGTCACTTGCCAAACCACCTTCAGACAAGAAAAAGAAAGAGGAAATTTTAAGAGCAAGAGAACGTCGCATGATGGCAATGATGCAAATTCGAGGTGGAGGGTAAGTTGTAATGATGATTTATCTAATTTTTAAATGACAGAGTCGAGTGAGTCGTCATTGAGCAGGGAGAAGGATGGATTTAACTGGAAATGTTAGATATTAGGATCTTAAAAACAAAACATTTGAATTTTTGATAGGTTATAAGGGCCTTATATTTCAAAGGAGGGGGTTTGAGAGTTTTTAGAGAGGGAGGGATTTTTCAGGAATTTTTGGCACATCTGGTAATATTTGGAGATTTCTAAACAATCTAATTTTTGATCATTTTCAACCTTTTCTTTTAATTGTAACAACTCAAATTAGCTTTTAATCCTGCCCGAAAATCTCCCAAAATGAAGTAAGAAAATGTGTTTTGACAGATTCCTGCCAGAAAGGAAAACACCAACCCTACTAAGTATGTTTGTCGTTGCCTAGGTACTCGCCACAGCACCCAAGCATGATGGGCGGAGGAGGGCCACCCAGAGGAGCTCCCGGAGGTGGGCGAGGGGCCGGCAATGCCATGAGACCGATGGGCCGGGGAGACTATGGTGAGATAAACGTTAAATTCTACCCTTCTAACTCAACTAACTTGTGGCATGGCAAAGCTTGGCTTTGTGATCAAATAACATAAACTTAAGTGTGGTGGGTGTCAATAACCTACAAGAGTAATGGAAGGCCTACTCTAAAACGGTTACTAAACCAAATAAGAAAAAGAGTGAACTCTTTTGTTTCTTATAAACACTATCGGCTCTGGATGTCTTGAAATAGGCTTAAATAGCCTGTATCTATTAATAAGTACAACAATGAAATTGTACATTTTAAAATTTCTAATACTTTATAATGTTTTACTGTGTTACAAAGCTTCCAGTTTGTTTAGAGTTTTGGGTAAATTTTTACTTTCCATCTTATCATTCTTTAAGAAGTTGCTCGACTTATTGGACTAAAATATTATATATTTTCTTTTAGTTTATACTTCACTTTGGGTTTAAACTTATAAAACCCATTTAAATAACTTTTGCAACTTTTAGCCTTCATTTTTGTTTACAGTCATTAATTGTCAGTTAATATGTTATCAAAATATATTTTTATCTCCTTTCTACTTCTTTTTGATTGCATATCCTGGCCTAGTGCTGTGTTTCCTGAATCTAAGTATAAGTTAAGCAATAACTGTAATTTAGTATCAAAATCAACTTGCTGATGAAACGATGTTAAAAGCCAACTTGTGTTGTTACAATAGAGACACAACTTAATTCATCTTAGTAAAAAAAATGAAATTAACCTTTATTTTGTATGTTTTATTCTTTACTAAATCTTTGACACGTAAATATTAGTTCAATGGATAGTCATTGTTGTACTCTGGTGAAGTTGCATTTTATCAGATTTTCAGTCTTGATGACCAAGACATTTAGTGAAGTACAAACTTCAACGTGCATGGTGTTTTTATTAAAAGGCAAATTTTTACATTATTTAAGTTTCATTGTAGACATGTGTTACACTTTTGCCAATTTTGTCCAGGGTAATGTAATTTTGTAAGTGTTAAATGTTTGGAGTAAAGTTTTGCTTTGCTCTCATGTGTTCGCCTAGCTGAAGTCCTGGTGGAGGATAACCTGCATTTCCTTTCAATTTCCCCTATAACAAAGAATTGTCGTAATATTTACTTTTTAATATTTAAAAGTTATTGGTTACAGAATCGATAATTATTGTAGTTCATTAATGTATTTCCATTTGCTTGTGTTAAATGTTATGTATCACAAAGTAGTTTCTAACCAATTGAATATGATTGAACTGTTGTTATGTAATGAGTTAACTCTTAGTAGATTATTCATGATTCTTACATATTTAAGAACTTAAGATATTTTGTCATTCTTTCTGGTAATATCCTGATATAAGTTTCTGCAAGGGGGGGTAGTGACTCACTGTCCTTTTCACCAGTGCGTTTTGTTGAGGAGTGAACCGTTTTGCAAGTGATAAATGCTAACAAATCTCTGATCAACGTTAAGTCTTGGGTCTAAGAAGTTAAAAGTCTTGGGATATTAAATTGAAGTAGAGTTATACATAATTATTGTTTAGCCGTGCAACTAGTAAACTATATTATCTAGTAAACTATATTATCTAGTAAACTATATTATCTAGTAAACTATAAAATCACAGCTAAGTGAAAGGTATAACCTTATCTTAACATTTTCACGTTTTTTCTGGCCTCCGGGTTACTGAACCTGAATATATTAATAAGTGAATTACCTTTAGAAGTCTGCCGAAGTAATCCTATGCGTCGCAACCCAGCAACGTATAAAATTACTTTGACAGACTTCTAATATATGATCCTATTAATAATTATATGATCTTTATTCTTTACAATCAATTTGGAAACCAACTATGAACATTTTTGATAGGAACTCCAACGTAGGAGTATTTGGATTCAGTACATGTCAAGACTTAATATACTTAGTTTATGGTGAGCTGCAGTCTCCAAGTTCTGATTAGAGGAAAAAAACAATATTAACATTTAAAAAATTGAAAGCTCAATTCTAAAGCTTTATCTTGCATTAAGTGAGTATTTCAGGATATAGGCCTACAACTGCTCTCAAAGGATTGAACAATTCAGTATTTAGGTTTAACGTGGTTGTGTGTTGATCTATTATCGAGACAACAAGGCTGTTGCTTAGTTTGACACACCCAAGTTTTTGTATTTCTTAGCAAAAAAGCATTTCTGTACTAAATCTTTTGTATATGAACAACCCTCATTCAAGGTGAAATATAGTCAACTCCCGATTAACCGTAATCAGACTAACCGCAGCACCAAATGGAGAAAAGAAAAATGCCGCCAACCCTCACAAAACAGACTGTAATAGTGTCCTGCGTGACCTTGACTATTCCTCCGGTCCTCCCTGACAATATTAGTCCAAAAATAACAATTCTCCCCATCTACTGGAATAACCTCATGATAAATCTGACAATGTTTAGGTTTTTACATTGGTATGAGAGGGCATATAATTTTCTGAAGTGCGGTTGCAGGAGTTGTTTTTGTTATCAGAGTGGTTATTAGTGATTGCGAAACGATGTCTACTAAACGGAAATGGGTTGTATTGACGACACAGCAAAACTCAACATAGTGCAAAACATTGATCGTGGTTCAACAGTAAACAAATGTGCAACCAGTACAACATTGAGCATTGGTGATACAACGGTGTCACGGTGATATACGAAAGATAACATTAACAACATAAACTCTGACAATACTCCGTCGCCATCTTGTCACCATTTTCTTGTTGCTGCGGTTACCAAGTCACGTGACCTGTCAGGCTGTCAACAGTTCGACGCTAGCGCTCCTGATCACTCAGTAGCTAACCTGTACACACGGTAGCGTCTGATCGCGCAGTGCTAAAATACACGAGGTAGTATGACTAGATTATTCTATTCTAGATTCCAAATGCATCGCTCACTGGAATGTTATTCTCAATTTTAGTTGTTTACATTTTTATACATCTTATTATACATTGATTTTGAGATTTTGCGGATTAAACGCGGTTTTGCTTATTCGGGAAGCCTCAACCCGACTTTATCACGGTTAATCGGGAGTTGGCTGTAAATCAAATAAATTCTTTAGTGATTAAATTATTAAAAACAGTAAGCTTGCTATCAATGAGAGAAGTCTCAGAAACTTTTTTAAAAATGAGTGAAAAATTATGCCTAAATTTCCAATTGGTTCTAAAAACAAGCTCCTTAATCAAATTAGGTAATAGTAAGTGAGAGTACCTTCCTTTGGTAGTTGCACGAACAACAATGTTTGTGTCAATCGTTAATATCCTTGTCAAATAAGGTATTACATTTTCTTTTTGGAGTTTTAAGCTGTATTAATTAGACAAATAGTATTAAGCTTGGCAAATTATTTTGTAAAAGGATGTTAAAAAAACAGTATAAACACGTTTTTATCACTTTCAGTTGTGCACTCGACCATCTGCCCACAATACTATCCGGCTCAATCCAAAGTAAAATGCAGGATAATTTAAAAAATAATTATCAACACTATACGCCCTCAAAAACAAAATGTCCAGTCTGTACTGTACTGTTGCGGTCACGTCCTGTTATGTTCTATACCATCAGACCGCCTTAGTGCAAGGTGCACTAGGATGTTTATGTTCGGTCGATTTTTGTTGGTCAGGAAGTCAATTACAGTAAACTCCAGACTATCCAGCTTTTTTTGGTATCTGGCTGAACCTTTTCCCCACATAAGGTTGGATAGTGGAGAGTCTACTGTACTTATTTCATTTTCTATACATTTTAACTTTTTCTAATTTGTTTTCATTTTCAACCGGTTTTTAACATCCTTTATATAGCCATCCAATTCAAGATATGTAAGCTAGAATATCTATTAGTTTTTAAGATTACTTAATATAAGTTTGATTACTTGAGAGGTACAACTTAAAATTCTTTGGGTCCATAAAGTTTAGTTCAACATATCAAAGAAAAAAGCTTAAATTAAAAAGTAACCCAAAAATAAAAGAACAGGAACATATCAAACAAGTAATAATATGTTGGCTACTATGTAGGCCTTGAAGTAACATTTTAAGAACAATTTAACTTTAAATAAAAGAATAATGGTTTTATAGGATTACATAGGAATCTGCACTAGTATGTCTAACAATTTGCCTTTAAGTAATGTAAAATGCACGTTGCTAATGCTGCGGGTTTCCCCTTCCAGGCCTTTCAAACTGGCGCAAAACTAATACTTCCAAAGCATGCAAAGTTAAAGAGTTGGTAATTAAATATAGTTTTTAACGGTGTTGAGACTTTCCTCTCTTCTTCTCTCTTTCCTCTCAATTTCATTGACAATTACATTGTATTCTTGTTCTAACTTTTGAGTTTGTTAAATAATAAAAGCTTACATGGAAATGGTAAGTATTGGGGTAACAGATTTACTTTGCTCCCAAAGCACAAAATTTTAAGTGGTGGTTTTGTTTAGCTTCAAATACTTCAATTTTTCTCATTTTCCTGATTTCCTTCCTTTAGTACATCAATATTTGTTAAATTTCGTAGAATCTTTATTTCTGGTCTAAATTTAGTTGTATTAATTTCTTTTCCCGGCATGCCATTTGTCTATTGATAATTTATTGATTTATTCTGAGTAAATATTCTGAAAAACTGTTGAAATTGAATTAAAGTGGTGGCTTACACTGGGTTTGTTGTGTGTTTTTTATAGATTATGATTACGACTATTACGGTTATGGTGATTATCGAGGCGGCTACAGTGACCCATATTACGATGACTATTACCGGTACGAAGATTACTATTATGATTATGCGCCACCACCGCCACCTGCTAGAGGAAGGGGCAGGCAAGCTCAGCCGGTGGGTCGAGTCCCGTTATTCTCGTATGTTTGCACGTTTGATTGTGGCACAGTGTTCGATTCCTTTCCTTCTCTTGGTAACTTAGTTGATAAATGTGTGATGTTTGTAACGACTACACACTTTCTTCCGCTATTACACGTACTGAATTGACTGCTTAACATCCGCTATTTAACTCCCCGCATAGAATGCAGTGCCACTTTCAAATTGTGTATCATATCTGAGTCATTTACAAAGGCCTCAGTCGATTATAAAAAGTTTATTAAACGCCGGGAAAAGTAAAAATATTTTTAACTTTTCTCTTTTCTTTGAAGAACTGAAGAAGTTTGCAATTAACTTTGTTAAAGATACAATTGCGCGTTGAATGTCCTCTCACACCTTGGTGTTTGCCTGTGTGGCTCAGATATGATGCCTGTATTTTGCAGGGTTATCCAATATTGTGTTTAAGGGGAACGTGGCCACTCACTAACTTAGTTGCATAATACTCTGTTTCTTACTAATTTTACTTGAACCGAAATAGAAAATTCATTGTCTTGACACTTTGGCTTCAGCCCTAGTCTCTGCTTTGCCAAGCTTTCTACCAAACTGCTTTGCTGGTCGGAGCTAGTAGACGCTTTAACCCCTCTAACCTTCTCCTACCTCATTGCAACCAATGCTCGTGTTTTGGATAACCCTGCTATTTGCTAATATAATAGTTAGTAGTTTTATTTTGAGTTTTTATCAAATACCATTTTTTTAAAGTGGCCAATCTTTTTATTTGACAATTTAAAAATATTTTAGTTCTGACTAAAACAAGATTTTAGTTTAATCTTATTTTGTTTAAAGCTTATAAGAGGCCTACAGTTTTGAGTTTTGTTTCTTTTTAAAAACCTTGAATCAAACAGACCTTAAGTTGAAATATCTTTTAATATCATTAAAACCAACATTAATTTAGCTTCATTATTTATTTTGTTTTAATATTATTTGTATTAAGTTTTGGTTATTACTATTTCAAGTGTTTTAACTTTTAGTATATAAAGTAGATTTATTTAACTATTATTAAGCCTCTTTCAGGGGCTTTGAAATTTTGACGTGCGCCGTGAACGGCTTGGTGGTTTGATTTTTGTACTGATGAATCTCGCTATTATCAAGTGAGAACGTACGGATTTATCCACAGCACACTGTGAAATGTCAAAGCGCCTGAAAGAGGCTTTGGTATGGTTATTTGTTAAGTAAATGCTTTAGCTTAAACAATTTTAACATCATAGGATATCGAAGAGGATATGTTGGACAGAAGAACTTCGATGTACGACATGAACTTTGGGATGCAGGTTTGTTTGGACTCAATTTTTTTTTATAATTCCATATTAAACTGGACTTTCTTGCTGTTATATTTTGAATTAACATACTGTATACTAATGTTGAATTTTGTTTTGTCGTGTCGTGAGCAAGGATTGATGAGTTCTCCTTAACCATGAGTGTTGAGTTTGCAACATAACCCCCTAAACTACCAAGGTGACAAATAATTTTAGAGATAAGTTAGCATATAAATTGAATTACATTAAGTAATCTTGTCTAGTTTAAAGTTGTGCGGCCGAAATGTTTGTGTTACATTTTAACACCAGATGTGTTTCTTTATTTGTATTAATCACAGCCGAATTTTTGTCAAATGAACCTTTTTAAAGTTTATTTATTAATACTTACAGACCTTTATCGATGATATAAATCACTGCGTAACGCAGCTTTAAGGTTTTAACCAAACGAGCATTTCAAGTTCCACCTCGCATGGTCTTCAGATAGTTTAATCCAGAAATAAATCTACAATGGAAGTTGCTGCAGTCGAGAATAAATAATCTTTACAAGGTGGCCGGATGGAGCTAGGCGGGTACACCTTGGAACACATTCTCTTAGTCAATACTATGAATGGTAACATAGCACTTCAAACGTATCAGGGGATGTAAAACAGCCGTGTCACAAGGCTGAAATGGCCGGCCATACTGCGAGAATGATTCAAGCTTGTAAGATGACCCTCTGATATTAACACAATCCTTGTAAATCATCGTCATTATCGGTTTAGCAACTAAAAAGATAGAGACGTTTTTCCTTTTTTAGAATATCCATCCTGAAAGAGTATTTTTCTGGCCTTCCTAACAACGAAACACATCGCGAGGAGATGACAGCTTTTGTAATTTACTGTCGTAGTATAAAGGTACTCAGAAATTAATTGTTTAATTGGGGTATGTATTTCCAACAGATTACAAAAAAACATACCCAACAAAATTGTCATTGTTTGTTATGTGGCAGATAATCACAGAAAATAATAATCACAACTGAAAATTCTGAGTACACTTTGACTAAGCAAGAATTGACTAGGGATTGTCGTGTCGGTTATGCATAATTTTATAGGTACTCTAATAATGTGAAAACCCCTGCAGCTACTGACAGTGCTTGTATTATGTTAGCAAGAGGCATTTATGTTTTAAGACAACTTTGTGGATACTGCCCAATTCTGGAACTGATGACAGGGTATTATGGTGTCATCATCCACCACCACCTCACACATGTTGGTCTCGTGTGGTTTTTGTTCCAGTGTAAAATTGTATAGAGTTTTCATCCCCACAACTGTGAAACTTCAAAAAAGAGTCATGCAGGCCATTTTTCAAACATTTGAAATTGTTGACACTATCTTGCTTCAACAATCTTGATACTTGTCTTCTTTCTTTTCAAATCAAAATGCAAACCAGTAAGAGGAAGTGACGGAGTACAGTATAGTGTCAAATTGATATCTAGAGAGATATAACAGTGGAATAGATATCACTTTATTTTTGGGAAAAGTAATTTAAAGTCCTGTGATCTTCACCCCTTGGTTAGTTGATGTTGTGTTGCCAGCTGCCAAGGAATTCTGTCTTGGAGTAGAATAGTCTGTCTTAAAGCAAACTAGAGAGTTGATTCTTGAACTGTGGCAGGATACTGTATTGTTCAAGTTTTCCGGCACGCGGTTGTTGAGAAGTGCTAGTTAGTTTATTAATGCCTTTTTTGAGAACAAGGTTTCGGTGATGAGTTGGCAAGGCAAAGTTTGAAGAATGTCTTGTGTTGGATTGGTAAAGGTCTTAGTATCTTTTTTGGCGGGTAGTGATTGCATGTTGAACTTATCGAATGTAGAGTGATTCATACTGCTGTGAGGATTTTTTGAAGGCATCTTGGGTCTTGCCAGCTATCTAGGTGTTACAGATCTGCCAGGCATGGGAATACGCTTTTTGCTTTATCAACATTCCATGTTCCTGCTAAATGATCCTCCCCAAGTTGCTACGCCATATCTTAGGTGTGATTGATTCGTAAAGGAAATATAAGGACACTTTGGCTGTGTTTGATTTGGCGTCTCCAGGCAGCTTGGCGTCTATTGTGACGCCTTAATACTTTATTGTATCTTCTATCTCATTGCGTAGGTTTACTGGTTCTGAATGTCAAATTTTGGTGTTGAAAAGGATTTGCAAATATTTTTTAATTTAAAAGTAGATCTTAGCTACAGTCTCCGCAGTTGTTGGCTTAAGTTGAAACTGTCCCTTCAGTATACATAATGGCTTGAAAGCCTTTGAAAACTGAGCACTTGGCAAGAGTAGTTATGGACTTTTCAAGTTAACTGAACAAATACCCCTGGAATATTCCATGATAATTTTTCCCAAATTTTTTGGCAAAAACCAAAATGTCCTGTTATTTTCAAAATGTCAGAACCTACTGTATTAAGATAGTACCTAATCGTAAGTTATCTTGGTACTAACCTAGCGTTTCGAACTTATGTCAGGTGTGACAAAACCACGCGGTAGTAAAATGACCATTGGTGATCATGTGATATGAACGGTACTTGGAAATTGTCATAGGAGCATAACAGATTTAGAATATATCGTGACATTTAAACTGCACAAGGAACAGGACGCAGAAATAACTAGTCTATAAAACACATCTAGGACATTAAAAAATGAGGGGTGGGGCTAACTAATATCATTTGTACCCTCTCTTTTTTAGATATTTTTTACACTTATTGTGTTTGATAATGTACACTTATACAAATAAATAGAAATCTTTAAAACATTCAGAATATACTTAATTGTTGAAAAAAGTTGTATTATTGTATAAAAGTTAACAAAAAAGCCATGCCAGGTTATGCCTGTCTTGCGATGGAAATAGATAAAGCCTCAATGTCAGCAGCACAATTCAAGATTTCTGAAAATCATGGGGATGGAAAGCCTCAGCAGCAATTAAAAAAAGTTGAAGTTGGCAACATTTCACAGGTTTTGGGGACTTTAAAAAAATTAAAAACTTCAAAGAGAATGGTCTTATTGTTAACGAAATTTGCCACCCTACAAAACTTTTTGCCCCAGGTGCCCGTCTGTTTGAAAATACAGCCGTAGCAATCTATAGAATATTCAAGATATGGTTTGGTGAATGAAATACTTCCAATCAAACAATATTAAACTACTTAATAAAATGTGTAAAACTAGTTATTTTGGTGACGGATGTGATAGGACTAAACTTGACAATTTTTCATACATAGATTTTTATTTCAGCCACCCCCAAACAAATCTCAAAAAATCCTATAGTCTAAAACCTTGCCCTGGCACTGGACTAAATGATTGAGAATGTATGGGATTTAAAACTGATATTGTATTAACTTAGACTATTAAGCAGAGCTTTATACTTTGAAAGTTGCAGTTTTAATATGGAATGTGTTTACAAAACTGTAGTGTAGGAATATAGAGTTGAACTGAGTAAAAGAAGAGGTTGGCGTTGACAAGTGTGTAATGTGATGTGTGTTTGTGTGTATAGGCTGGGCGTGGGCGTGGAGTAGTGGCTCGTGGCCGAGCAGGTGGGCCCCCAGTCCGTGGGGGTCCCAGGGGGGGCCGGGGGGTCGCACCCTCAGGGGGCCGTGGGGGGGCTCGTCCTCCCGCCCGTGGGGGTCTGCGCGCCAAGCAAAGTTTACCAGGTGAGGATGGTCTGTATCTTCTTCTTTCAAATTCCAATCATCAATAATATTAATTATAATTATTTTGCGGGTTGTGTTTGACGAGCTAATACCTAGTATTTCAATTACGCTTTTCTTGGTGTGGACTAATATTGAGCATGTTGCATGAGGTTAGGTCCTGAGGCATGTTTTCGTAATTTGTGGGTGCGGGTGTGTACGTGACTGTTTTAGAACGTTTTGTCTCCTAATGTTTTGTCGTCCATAGGTAAAAATAGTCTTAGTAATATTTTTTCACATAAACAGAAATATCCTTATAGTAGGGCGGCAATAATAATGCATTAAAATGGAAAACAAACATTGATACCTTTTTTATTTTAAACAATGTTGTCAATAGGATTCTTCTAGTCAAGCCTGTTTAAAAGTAAAAGGGTACTGATGTCATCTGTTCCATTTTATTTATCAAATTGATATGTTGTCTTCTCTTGCTAGTACAGTTATTGATATTGTATCAAGTCTCTATTAGTTATTCGGGATCTCAAGTATATCTCAACGGAAGATACGAAATTACTCTGTTAAATAGAGATGCTCCCACTATCATTCATCACTCGTCCCAAAAGTGGCTTTTTGATTTTTGAGCCCTTAAGCCTAATATCAACTTTTTATTGATGCAAGCTACAACTTAGCTTGGTATAAATAAACAAGCTTCACCGTATGACCTAGTGACCGTATACTATTGTATTACCACACATTGTATAGCTACTAACACCAAACACTGCATTTTATACACCAGCTGTGTTTGTAGTTCAGTGTTGCACTTTTACACTACGTCCTAACAACTGCTACTAGAGAGTTTGCCTTAACGCTTGCATTGCATTAAAACAGATTTTCATTGCATAGTCATGATTATTGAGTATGGTTTCTTTTAAAGTAGTGATGGGTGTAACATGCTAGACTTTTTTTTTGTGACGTGCAATATTTAGCTGAAGTAGTAAGCATGATGTATTTGTTAATTTATATATTTATTCGATAAAGTAAAAGTAGTAATTATTTATTTATATTAAATAATCAAGGGTTGATTTAAAGTTCTAGATTTAAACTATCAACTTTTTTAATAATATTCCTAAAAATTAACTGGAATACTTTATTTTAAAACCTAAAATTGGGTTAAGAAACTTGATAAACAGTGCATTTTAAATACTAACCAGTACAGTACTTATTTTACTACCTCCACAAGGAATTTGTAATGGGTTTTTACACTGCTAAATGTACAACCACACTTTGATGGTTATAAAGCTACCACCACTTAGATAGTTGGTTGAAATTAATTTCACCTCACCATTCTTAGTAAAATATCCTTGTGGTTATCTCTATTCCCAAAATATAATTTTAGAACACTTGTTTCAAGTGTCCACTGCTTATCCGGATGAGGCAGAACAAAAGTTTACCTAACATTTTTTTAATAGACTTTAATAATCTATTTTTAATCACAGTTTTTATCAAAAGCTGGAGAAATCTAGAGTTTAAATCGACCCTATTTATATCAGTGTTGGGTAGGAGCGTGTTGAAATAAAATATTTTTTATAAGTACGTAGCTACAATAGTAGTGGCGGTGTTGATGCTGAATCAGAGAAGGGAAAACTAAATGATTTTCAATTATCTTTTACAAAAATGCATCAATATTCCGCTTGAATTGTATGACTTAATGTGCTTAATAGAGAAAAAGTCTCTAGTATTGTACCTAAATGTAGTCCTAAATACCCAAATGCTAAAATTAATTGTGACCATACTAGTCTTCAAAACATGCAGTGCCTTTTGGTCTTTGGGTAAATAATAATAACAAAATTAGCTAAAAATTTGTTGTGCTAGGTTTTCAATTGGTTTTGGATTAAAATTGGTATTGTTGCAAAATTAGTCAACAGTTTTAATAAACTAATTTTTTGCAGTTAGTTAGGTTGGCTACTGTTAGGAATTAGTTTACCCAACACTGGTTCATATTTTTTATTATACAATTTTACAAAGTGCTTTATTCAGAGTTTCCAAGCTGAACTTTGAGCCAAAAATGCACACTTTGACTTTTGAAGTCTTTAGCTCATCTTGTTTAAATTACTGGTCATACAAACAAAATATAACAAATTTAGGACATGATTACATTGTTTGTCAACCTTCTTCGTAGTCAAAAGATTACTTTTAAGATTTTTGTAAACAGAGAGTTAAGATTTCTGGTAGTTAAGTTTTTATTAGCTCCAATCAAACTTAAAATCTTAAATTGAATCTAATTTAAGAATGCTTAAAATGAGAAGTTCAGCTTGGGTGAAAGATTTAATTTGGAGAATTATAGTAATCTGTCATATGGTATAAAATGACATCAAAATTTCATGGTTACAAGATCTAGAAAAAACAAGACATATCATTATATGCTTAACAATTTAGCTTATTAATTTTTTCTGATTTTAAGGTTTTAGATCAATGTGTTTTGAATGTTCAATGTATTAATGTTTTTCCCAATGTGTACACCTATGCAATGGCCCAATTAGTTCCTCAAAGTGAGTTTGAAACACGTGTTTGTTGTTAATATTTGTTTGTCTGTAGTAGTTCAATATATTTTTGATCGGGAGTATCTATCCTCTGATCGTAACAGACAGGGCGTCCACTTGACCACAGTTTGAGGATGAGAGACAACAGTGATCTAAGCAGTCACAGTTTTAAAAAGGCAGGGTTCATTTCACCTTTAGTTCTTTTTGGTCGCTTTGACATTAGATCACTGTTATAGCTCATGCAGGAACTGGCCTTGAGTTTGTTTGTTTACGAGCTGACGTTTTGAGGTGAGATCAACTCAAGCTTTCTGTATCGATGTAGTTCTATCCGTGAGTAATTAAAGAAACAACAGGCTAGTAGATTATACTCTAAGTGTGCCATTGCTAGGTGCATACAACCGGGGTTTGTTCTGTGTCCCCTCCTGTCGCATTTTACTTCCAGGCTTGAGTGTCTAACCGTCCTATCCTGTCATTGACTGTTCGATGGGCTTCTTCTCCTCTGTGATAACTGTCAGTTCGGTACTGATATTTTCAGGAACTGATGATACTTGTACGTTGCAGGTAAACGAAAGTTCGACGGTGGTCACCAGAACCAGGGGGAAACGAAAAGGCGCTATCAAAGCAGCTGGGGCAGTCAGCCGTTAGCCCAACAGCCACTGAGTAATGCGTACGGCATGAACGGCGGAGGGTACAGCTCTGGCAGTGATGCTCAGTGGTACCAGGACAGTTACCAATGGAGCTAAACACGTTATCACAGGAACAAAGTGGACTGAGACATGCTGAACTCTGGAAACTAAGATGTTGCTCACATTTTCCCGTTCTTTGTACTCACTTTATTTAAGCGAAATTATTCTTTTAGTTGTGGTTTGATGTCATTTTAGTTTTTCCATTGAAATTTTCATTGATTTTGTTTACAAAGTTCGGAATTGTTTGTAATATCTTTTCCACGCAGCATGCCGCCGAAAATTAGCGGACTGTCAGCTCGAGACTTGCTGATGTTATAACATACTGTTTACGTTTTAACTAAATAATGAAATTAACAAAAATTTGTAGTTGGATGAAATTTTTAAAGATGCAAAATTTTATACTTGACAATTTAAGGAACATTCCCCCCCTTTACCCCCTAGTTCTGGAGACGCGACATCATTAGGGGGCTTCCAAAATCTTCAGTTCCCATCGGCATAGCTGCCAATTTGTTTCATTAAGTTTGATTACACGAGTATAGACTCGTGGACCTTTCCTGTTATCGGTTATCACATTATTGTTTAAATTTTGGTTATTATTGGCTAAAAGGTTTCTGTTAAACATTGAAACCTTACTGTTTTTTTATTTGTTTTTACATTTTATTTGTAGAATGCAGTTGTAGAATAATTTATGACTAGTTAACATTAAAATTATTTCAGTTCTGTTTAAGTTTTCAATTTTTATGACGCAAGAATTTTAGGTTGAATTTTATCTTGTGATGTTAAAATTTGTTATGTGAACAGTTCAACTACAAGCAGTTGTTATTAACCATTGAGATTGTAAAGTGAATAAATATAAATACTAACTAATCAAAACTCCTTATTAATCAAGAATATGCTGCAATAATTCATTTTTTTATTATCATTTGTTATCTTTTAATGTTGATGATCATTAAACATAATGTATGTTAGTTCTAGATATGTTAGTATTTAGTATGAATCATTTGTTTCATGAAATTGTTTGTTTTATTGCCAATGTTGTGTTAATGAATAAACTATTGAATATTGTCTTGCGTCATACTTAGTAAAACGGTAGGACATGCTTATGCTTAATATTTTCAGCTTTCTTTATAAATTACTTCACTCTTAAGGTTTAGAATTGTCTAGAACAAAATTAAATCATAAAGTTTTTGCTACAATAAGATTGTTTTTGAGTCGAAATTGCTCTGACAAACATTTCCCTGTTACAGCAATTGTACGAACAACCTACATGTCTCAATAAACAGTTGTATGTGAACATTTTATAAACCAGTGTAATTTATTTTCCTTTCATGTTTCCTTAAATCCTTGTTAAATCTAGAAAAGTGCAAGGAGCTTAATTTGAGTTTTTATTGAAAGGTTTTAAATTCAAACTGATATACTGTAAGTATCTTGAACAATTTTAACTCACTTTCAGATGAGCTAGACACTTGAAATTTGGTATGTAGGTAACTTAAAAATTCACTGGCAGAAAATTTGCCAAAACTGAAGGTTCCGATATGGACCCCCTTACCAACTGTGTAAACAATTGTGAACAAACAGACTTTCATTTAGGCTTTAGCGGGTGTACAAGTACTTTTATAAAATAAATATAATTGAGTTTGAAATACTTCACTTGAGTTGCTCTGCCACTCATGTGCTGTATAGTAACGTTTTATCAATCTAATGATAAATATTTAACTATTTGCTTTTTTCTGTTTAAAAATCTTTTCTTATATTGTGGTTAGGAGCTTAATTACCAATGCATAATCTTCTAGCATATATAGCCATTGAGAGTTAGATTTTACAAGTTTTTGTTAGGAATGGTGTGTGCTTCACACCAAATCAAGCCCGGGTTTGATTCCCGGGCGCAGTAACTTTTCACGATGGCCACTTCCCGTGGTTCGGAAGTCACATTAAGCGGTTGGTCGTTGGGCTATTAATTAATGACCCAATTTGGGGAAGAGTCGGCTCTAGTTTGTAACAAGACTACATCATTCTCATCATCTACCAAAACACTCATCGTACTCACGATCATTCCATATTCACCTTTAAATACCCTCTAAGAGTGGTCAGTGTCTTAAAGTAAATGTTCTCAACAACCTTTGTGAACTTAGACAATCTTATTGACCCATATGTGGTCCCAACCAGGTGTTATTTTCAAATCACTAATATCATCATTCAACCTGAACTTGACATGACGTTGAAGGTTCAAAAAGGCACTTCAGGAATGAGTGATGACCGCTACAGTAGTGTCATTGACCATACTTAGTCTTGAGGCAAATCTATTGATAATTAAAATGTGTTTTCATTTGAAATATATTAAACTACTTGAAGAAGCCGTTGTTATGTTACGTTTATCCTGACCAATCTATCAGTTAAAGCTAAGTACCAATCAATTCTCAGATAGTAAATTAAACCCCAATAAGGTCGATAGAGCAGTTATATTTGCAACAGTTGATTTTTTGTGGTTGTATGGATATGAAATATAGCTAAAAACACACTGCGAGATGGGCTTAACCCTTAAACATAGTTTCAGCCAATTTTGATTTATAAGCGGTCCAAAACGCCTAAAAAACGTGTTCAGAGGCATCAGAGCCCACCTTGGTCCCTTGCCATTTATGTTTTGGATGTTTTATTGATACAAAACCTAGGACACCTGTGTGATTGTCTAAGCCCTTAAACGAAGTTTCACCACCATAGCTTCAGTTGATTCTGGGTAGGTATAAGCGGTCCAAGATGCCTTAAAAACATTACAGACAGACAGGAATTTGTTTACGCGAGTTTCGGTCTATGCATAGTATATAAACACCAAATAACCAAAAACCGATGGATTCTTTGCAATGTACAGATAATAGTCTTATTTTATTTAAGTAGATATCCCCACATATAATAATATTTTCTTATTTTTAAAATCTCAGTTCGAATAATACTAAAACAAGCGTCCCCATTTAAAATAATTAAAACGCAGAATAACATTAATATTTGTTACTAAACAGATTTTACTAAATTCAAAAATACTCTCAAATCTATACTATTAGTATTTCGGTTAGGGTTGTCTGGAGTGTTGAGATCTCGGAATCTGGCTGGGGTAATTCAGATTTTTTGAATAGAAATGGTCCTTAGTGTGTGGAGGGTGGAAACGAATAAAATTATATAGATTTTTATTTTTATGGGGTTTTGAGGTCCCCAATTCCCCATGTTATATTTCTTTTTAGTAAATATTTATTAGTAAATATCAACGGTTTGTTTGAAACTCGACACATAGTTGTATACCATTAACCCAAAGACCCTACTGATTTTGGGGTTCGGGGCACAATATATGGATTTGGGGGGGGGGTTAAGGGGCAAGATAAAAATCATAAAATCGATGTGGGGTATCAAAAAAGGAATATTATGCTGATTTCAAAAATATATTGGTTGTCTACCAAATTGTTTGATGGGAGGAAGGGGTTAAAAGTGGGGGTAAAACATTAAAAAATCCATGAGATAGGCCGGCGGGATGGCCGAGTTTTACAAAGCGGGCACCGAGGCCGTAGGTAAACTGTCTTTTCCTTAGGATATTGGGTAAGTGTTTCAATTTGTTTGTAAAATGTATTGAAATAAATCAAATATTAAACAAACATTTTACTTCCATTTAACAACAAGACTGAACATAAACTAAAACCATATGTTTTATACAACAATAATAATTATCTTCATATGCCAATGAATCATAGTGTCTTGTGGTCGGCAATACTGATGTCCAGGCCCGGATTAGCCATTATTTACGCCCTAGGCCAAATTCTAGATGCGCCCCTTCTGTGTTCTGAGAGGTTTGAGGTGTGTGGAATTTTTGCCATATTTAACTGTACATAAGGCAGTTTGCACCGCGACTGGTGACCAAGACTAGAGACAGGAGACCGCGACCAACATGTGCCTTGGTGTCTTCTGCATGTCCCCTGTCTCTGTCGCATGCGCGATAGCTCTGTTCAAAGCTAGATAACAAATACATAGATTGCGATCACCTGTCTCTGGTCTCGGTCTTCGGTCGTGACGCGAACCACCGCCACTCGTTCTAGAGCCTATTTGGAACTATTTTAGCCATTTTCATTTTAATTAATTAAATAATATATTCCAAGAGATAAGCAGCAAACGGAATAGAAACACGGGTATCAATGAACTTACTTGAATAGATATAAGACGTTCGCTTTAAGGAGGGTGTGGAGAAAATTTGGTAAAGACAAGAACCTGGCGTTCAAGATGAACAAAATTGTATGGTCAATGATTGTTAATCCTTGTTAAATTTCGTGTTTTCGGCGTTCATTTTACTCCTTGTGGGGTAGTGTGGTGAACATTAATCTATGTTTAATCACATGTTAGTTTTTTGTAACACAATTTTGTAAACATCAATTAAGTAAACACAACTATATTTCCGTTGAACTCATTATTTAATTAATTCGTTGAGTAAGTTTTGATACGTACACAATCCCACTGTCCCTCACCTCATCTTCGTTAATATTCACCTTCCTCCCTGTCAGGTCTTCTTTCATCTCTAGTCCCTGAGACAAGTCTCCCATGTCACATCATTCGTTGCAGATCTCTGGTCACCACTCCTCACCGCAAGTTCAAGTGTCGCAGCTCCCGGAGATGATTGGTCCACCTGCTCAACCGTTGAGAACTTTGCCGTCACCCTGGCAAGGCCCTTACAGAGAAACTGTCATCCGGGCCAGATGACCTCCGGTTTTATCGAGGTTGATACTCCTCCGACTCCTCCTCCTCGTTGCCGAGTCCGGGCTTGCCACCGGCTTAGCGGAGTTAAAAATTAGGTTTTGTTTATTTTATAGATGTGTAAAACCGTGAAAACCCATCTCCTTGGCGGCGCGAAGCCCGGTAGCAATCCTCTGTGCAAACCCGACCTGCTTGTTGCCCGTTTCCACCGACCAAGGGACCTAATAGGGTGTTATCAACACTCTAATATGAAAGAGGAAAAGAGAATGACTCGATTTTCACTTTTCATACTTAAGTGAACGCAGACCCGAGCGCGAAGCAAGACGGGTGACCACGGTGTAACCTCCCTTAACCAAGGGACCTAATCGGGTATTAGCGGACGTTACAGCGCAGCCGGTCGAAGTGCTACCTTATGTATATACAAATACATTCTGACTTGAGTTGCCATAGAAATTATACGTTGCACTTTAAATGTTATCGTTAATAATTTGTGGAATTTTAAAGTAACTATGGAATACTGTAAAATGTTTAATTGTTAATTAATTAATATGAAAAGTCCAAATCTAACCCTCTAGCCTATACATTTAAAATCAATGGTTAGGGACATTGGTCGTGAAAGCTTAACCAGTGTCAATGTCAAGACTCAAGATTAGTGCCTGGACACTCATTACTCTCTTAACTAAGTACAGTGCAGCAATTTGTCGTTTTCCCGCGACTGCGCCCCCGCAAGCTTGCGCCTACCTAGGCCATGGCCTAGGTTGGCCTTATGGGTAATCCTAACCTGCTGATGTCCTGTAAAGAGATGTAAAATATTGCCTACTACGTTGAAAGAAGTGGACCTAGTTCATTCTAAGTAACCTCAGAAATTATTGATACACAACTGCCAGTGTCAAGCAGCATATTAACAGATTGGTGATTAACCAACATTTTACCGTTAACATTGGAAAAGTTTAAACTCCTTTGTTGATTGCTAAGACATCATGAATACCCAAGGTGTATTTGAGCTATTCTCTGAAACTTGAAAAGTGTCATTTTCTGTGTTACCGGTACTTTCCAGGTTTACTGTTTTTACTTGGATTTTTGCTTTAAATTTTTGTAATGTGTTTACTCCACATTGTAACAAACTGGTGATTTTATACGGCAATCCTTTTTCAAATGATTTCCTCCACAAGTAACAAGGTCCCTTATGCACTAGATTACAATCTTGTTCAAATGCTGATTTTGAAGATGCTACTTGGATAGAATTAAGGGTTTATTTGCTAATTCTACAACCTCTAATAAAGATTCGTGGTCTTTTTTATCAAACTTTCCTTAATATTAGGACTGTTAACACCCATGACAAAGGCTGTCATCAAAGCTTGCTGATAAAACTGATACGGAAAATTACAATAATTAGCTGACTGTCTCAAAATATTGGCAAATTCATTTATGGTTTCATAGTTTTGTTTTAAAAGTTATTTTGTGCTTTTATTATAATATTAAATTTCCATTTCTCTTTACGATAAAATAATTTTATATCTCAACCTTTTGGTTTATTCCATTTTAAAAACCGTCCGGTTTGACTGCGGACCCTGTATAATTTTTTACCCTTCAATTAATGGCAGTGTCTTCCACAAAACCATTTAAACAATACAGTAGTTTGAATTTAAAACTGATTATATTTCGCCTAATAACATTAGGCTTCTTCAGAATCTATACAATTTGTCCATTCGTTCAATTTGTATTGATCTGAAGAAATGTTATTATGCGAAATATAATCAGATTTTCAAAATTGTGTTTTGTGAAGATGCTAACTAATTGAAAGGTAAAAAAGTTTAATGTGTCTTCATCATTTAGAAATCAACTGAAATTGCATAATTATACAACATCGGCCCTTCCTATACAGCCCTTGCGGTCTAGGCATCGAACAATATTGAACAAGAGTCAGCAACTTGAATTAATATATATAAAATAACAAATGTAGTACATCAATGAGGTTTTAGATTATTTTTATTAAACTAAACATTATTATTTTGCAATTAAGTGTTCATTTGTTTTCAAAAGCAAAGTGAACACAGTTAGTACGAAAATCATGCGTGCTTGCTTGAGAAAATTTGATGCCCAACCGAGTAAGTCGTAGTTTTACAATGGACTTAACTAAAAATTAAAGGGATTACAAACATTATTTTTTTGACATTTACCACTTAAGTTACAACTTAGATAGATAGAAATTATAACTGTTTGAAATGTCCACGTATGTGATGTGAGAGTGGGTGGGATTGGGTGGTGGGCGAGTGGGTGAGGGTGGTGGGTGCGGCGGGGTTGGACTCGTCCAGGTTTGTTGCCGGGCTACGATGTCCCGGCCGCTCCCATTGCCGTCTCAGCCGTCATGTTCACCAGATAATACCGGGTCGAGGTGCAGGGGTGGGGCGGTCGTGACCGTGTGTCATGTGTTCTGTACTGTACTGGCTGCGGATCTGCATCTACCGGGTCGCCCGGTGAGTACCTTGGTCCGTCTACACACTGGGGGTAGTGACCCCGTTTAAACTAGGTCATTGCAGCACCCCCTGTATAGGCTACTAGGTGTGATCTGTCCTCCACACTCCACACTACACAGTACACACTGATTGTCTGGTTCGTGGTGGTGTTCGTGCGAGGTTCGTCTGCCCGAGTGGTTCGGGCGTGAAGTGTACAGGTCGCCATGGCCGAGGTGGGAACTACAACGTTCGATTGGTTTTGACTTTTGCTATACGTATAAGAGTCGTGTAATTCAAGCGATACTATACACCTTTTCAGTAATACTGCATGATTATACATTATAGTGAGTAGTGTTCGTGTGGTATGGAGTGGCTGAATGGACGTAGTGGCTTGTATAGTGGCTCAGTCCAATAGGCGACATTACAAGCGGCAGCCGAGCCACTGCAATTTTCTTCTATTATTTATTAAGCTCCCTCCTCTTTTCAAAGCTCAATAGAGTGGGTTAACCCTCCGGTCTCTGTTGTGTGTAGGCTCTATTGCGCCACTCTATCAAACAGTGCCATTATTCTTTGTCACATAGTATGTATATTGAACAGCATTCTTTAACAGTTTTAAAATATTTTGTTTAAAATAACGTAACCCGTTAACATTACGTTCAGCATAATGTTTTAGCACTCGTTTACTACAGTGGGTTTATTGAGGCTGTAAAATCCATACCACATAATTTTACATAATTATATTGCAGATTGTATTGTATGTTCACTGATAAGGTTTCTTTATATATAATCTTTGATAAACAGTATTGCTTAATACATCAACTATATATAATTCTCATTATATTATTTATTAAACTAGAAACGACTGGTTTGGTGTTATTAGAAAAGCGTAAAACCGTCCAAACAAAGTAATTCTAGTCAAAACTAAAACTCAAAATCGTTCCAAAATTTGCCAAAGAGATGTATATCTTCCATTAGTATACGAAATGGCTAAACATTGCTTAATGCCCGTTCAATCGTTCTCGCTTACGTTCAAAATATCAGAATCAACGAATTTTGAGCAAATTCTCGTTAAAACACAGGATTTATCTGCGAGACCTACTAAAGAAGGGGTGGCAGCCGTGTGCCCTACTTACTTGAAACAAGATAGTCGCTTCTACCGTTCCAAGATGGCGGCCGATTCAAACACATCTCTTGCAACCCGTGATCGCCCTAGATATTCTCGACGAAATCTCGATCTCAGGAATGTTTTGGGTTAAGTAAACAGCCCTCGGATGTGTCTTCAAAATGTATTTATCTCAATGAGGCAACATCGCCTAGGAATCTTTAATCAACGCATTGGCTGCAGAGCACCACCCTATTCAACAAGCGAGAACGCCTTTAATTAGAAAGTTTTAATACACTATCAAATGTTTGTGTTTATTTAGTTTTTAGTTGTTTGCGGAGTGGCGTGACCTCATTACCCCATCTCTAGAACCGCTACTGCTATTGCTAAGTTGGATTCTCGAAGATGACCTAGCGTATTAGTTTAATATTGAGAGATCGTTTCCGAATATTTGAATGAACTTTTAAATAAAAGAACATTTTTTGCGTTGTACTGAATAATTAAGTTGGGTGGTCTAGATAAGACAAAGCAAAGAATAGCAGCAGTCTGATACTACAGTCAATACAGATAGCACACGTAAATTGTGGGTGAACATTTACGATCGTATGAGAAAATGAAAAACCTCCGTAGGTCAAAACTGATGAGAGTTCTACAGTGTTTTCTACCTAACTTGACTCCAGCAGGTCTACTCGTATGCACAGAAAGTTTCTCTTTAAACATGAAGTATAGCTATCTAAAATATTGGAAACCCTATTGAAAGCTCGCTTTTATATCCAGTTATGAGATCATAATTGCTCCGTCTTTAGAGCTTAATAATTTAATCGTAATAATAACAACTATAATATTATAAAAAACCTAAAATTTGGAAATACTGTACGGGTCAAGGTCAACAATAAATTGAAAATGTGGGTAAAATACCGAGGCACAAGAGAAAAAGGATAGTAGTCACTGCCGAATCACTGAAACCCTGAGAAGGCTGGGAAAGAAAGTAATGTGTAATAACAAGGGGGCGTATCGAGGCCGACGGCCGAGGAAAAGACAATAATTTGTAAACTTGGGTGAAACGGCGAGGCCGAAGGCTGAGCGATAGAAAACAATCTGTAATGTTATGATGAACTGTTAAAGACGATGGCCGAAAGAAATAAAATAAGTAATAATTTAGGGTGGAATGTTGAGGCCAAAGGCCGAAAGGAGGATATGATCAGTAAATGGTATTAAAGATGTATTGACCAATGTAGCCAATAACTTAATGTAGCCTAAAAAAGGTCGAGGAAAACGGTCTATAATTTGAAATTATTAAAATTAAATAGTTTGTAAACCTGGGTGAATTGGTGGTCATAACTTTTTGGTGAATACCTCTTTACGATATGATGGCTTTCCAAGACAGAGGCAGAAATAATGAAAATTAGTCATGATTTTGAGGCGAAGTATTGAGGCCTAAGGCCAAAGGATAGTACAATAATCCCAGTATTTATCATCATATCGGCCAAGGCCAAAGAACGAAGCGTTACCTACACTAAATATATCTACACTAAAATATTGGATCGTTACATTATCGCCAAGGCCGAAAGCAGTGTAACAAAGCCATAGATCTCAGGTGAAACGCCGAAGCCGAAGGCCGAGGTAGAGAAATAATCAGGTTATATCACGTACTATAAACGCCGAGGCCACAGGCCGAGGTGTCTGCAAATCTTCACTAAACCCACGTTTCGCCTCGGGGCTTTATTAACATAGCTGTGTGTATATTTTAAAAACATTGCAAATTTAAAGTAAACCAAAACAAGTTTCTTATATATCCTTAGAAAACCCATTTAGTTTGCCTGTTAGTTCACCATCTTCTTCTTATAAAAGTTGGCTACCTTGTGAGAGCCGTAGTTACGTCCGCCGTTCCAGCCGTTTTTAGAGCCCGCTTCGGTTTTTGCGATTTATTTTGAGGATGTTGTATGGACTTCAAATGTAGTTGAAGACACACTGTGTGATTAGCTTAACCCTCAAGCAAAGTTTTATTGCCATAGTTTCAGCCGATTTTAACTTATAAGCGGTCCAAAATGCCTAAAAACATTTTCAGAGACCACTTTGGTCGCATGCCATTTATTTTGTGGATGTTGTATTGATACAAAACATAGGTAAAGACACACTGTGTAATGAGCTAAACCCTTTAACGAAGTTTCACAGCTATAGCTTCAGCCGATTTTGGGTTATAAGAGGTACAATATGTCTTCAAAACGTCACAGACATACAGGGATTTTTTGACGCCAGTTTCGGTCTTTGCAAATATATAAACACCAGATAACTAAAAACCGGTGAATTCATTGCAATGTACAGATAATAGTCTTATTTTATTTATATAGATATCCCCTTATATAATAATATTTTTCTTATTTTTAAAATCTCAGTTCGAATAAAAATACTAAAATAATCGACAAAAGTGTTTATTTTTATAGACTTTTATGGGTTTTCTAGAATTTCACGTTACATTATTGGGATTATAAATTTTCATATGTAATGAGGTCTTATCAATCAGCGCCATCTTGAAATATTAAACTATGTAACATGTTAATAACCTATGTGTTGGCCAGGTACATAAGCCACATTCCTGTAAAACTGCATTAAAATTGGTTCAGTGGTATTTGCGTAATTGAGGAACAGACACACACCATCTCATTTTTATATATTAGTAAGGACTAGCTGTGTACCCTTGCTCCGCCACGGATAAAATATACTATCATGACATTAAAGTCTTTTTGTACATAGGCAGGCTGTTGTTGCTCGGGTACTGGCATCAAACTACCGATCCTTACACCTGTTCCTGCATTTTGAAAGTGGGCCTAAAGTTTCCTAGCTAACGTACCTGTTCAGTTTTGGTCTTTACAAAGTGTAAGAAAACTTAATAACCAAAAACCGATGGAATCATTTCAATGTACTGTACTGTTTTCATGGGTTACGAATAATAAGGCGTCACTCTTTGTTAATTCACTATTTATTTACAGTCTAATTATTACACTAATTACACAATTAATTACTCACTCAATGGCTACAAACTATTACACTATGTAGAGTTCCTTATTTCATGAAGTTTCACTACCATAGCTTCAGCCGATTTTTAGTTATAAGCGGTCCAAGATGCCTTAAAAACGTTACAGACAGACAGGCAGGAATTTTTTTGACGCTAGTTTCGGTATTTACAGTAAGGTCTCTCACCTTTTTCATAAGAGGTTACATTGTCAAGTCTTCTGATATTCCGATAAAAGGTTGTATCATCTAGTCTCCTGCCATTCCAATACGACCTTATAAATAGCAGTCTCTTACCTTTTTAACAAGAGGGTTTTCATCAAGTCTTCCACTGTTGGGATAAGATATTACATAGACAAGTTTGCCGCCATTCCGATAAGAGCGCACCTGGTCAAGTCTCTTGTCTTTCCGATAGGACATGTTCCAGTCGATGTTCCATAACCGAATAACAATTATATAATTTTTTTACCCTTCAATTAATTGGCAGTGTCTTCCACAAAACCATTTAAACAATACAGTAGTTTGAATTTAAAACTGATTATATTTCGCCTAATAACATTAGGCTTCTTCAGATCTATACAATTTGTCCATTCGTTCAATTTGTATTGATCTGAAGAAGGCTAATGTTATTATGCGAAATATAATCAGTTTTAAATTCAAACTATTGTTTTAATGGTTTTGTGGAAGACAATGCCAACTAATTGAAGGGTAAAAAAGTTTAATGTGTCTTCATCATTTAGAAATCAACTGAAATTGCATAATTATACAACATCGGCCCTTCCTATACAGCCCTTGCGGTCTAGGCATCGAACAATATTGAACAAGAGTCAGCAACTTGAATTAATATATTAAAAATAACAAATGTAGCACATCAATGAGGTTTTAGATTATTTTTATTAAACTAAACATTATTATTTTGCAATTAAGTGTTCATTTGTTTTCAAGAAGCAAAGTGAACACAGTTAGTACGAAAATCATGCGTGCTTGCTTGAGAAAATTTGATGCCCAACCGAGTAAGTCGTAGTTTTACAATGGACTTAACTAAAAATTAAAGGGATTACAAACATTATTTTTTTGACATTTACCACTTAAGTTACAACTTAGATAGATAGAAATTATAACTGTTTGAAATGTCCACGTATGTGATGTGAGAGTGGGTGGGATTGGGTGGTGGGCGAGTGGGTGAGGGTGGTGGGTGCGGCGGGGTTGGACTCGTCCAGGTTTGTTGCCGGGCTACGATGTCCCGGCCGCTCCCATTGCCGTCTCAGCCGTCATGTTCACCAGATAATACCGGGTCGAGGTGCAGGGTGGGGCGGTCGTGACCGTGTGTCCTTGTCATGTGTTCTGTACTGTACTGGCTGCGGATCTGCATCTACCGGGTCGCCCGGTGAGTACCTTGGTCCGTCTACACACTGGGGGTAGTGACCCCGTTTAAACTAGGTCATTGCAGCACCCCCTGTATAGGCTACTAGGTGTGATCTGTCCTCCACACTCCACACTACACAGTACACACTGATTGTCTGGTTCGTGGTGGTGTTCGTGCGAGGTTCGTCTGCCCGAGTGGTTCGGGCGTGAAGTGCACAGGTCGCCATGGCCGAGGTGGGAACTACAACGTTCGATTGGTTTTGACTTTTGCTATACGTATAAGAGTCGTGTAATTCAAGCGATACTATACACCTTTTCAGTAATACTGCATGATTATACATTAAAGTGAGTAGTGTTCGTGTGGTATGGAGTGGCTGAATGGACGTAGTGGCTTGTATAGTGGCTCAGTCCAATAGACGACATTACAAGCGGCAGCCGAGCCACTGCAATTTTCTTCTATTATTTATTAAGCTCCCTCCTCTTTTCAAAGCTCAATAGAGTGGGTTAACCCTCCGGTCTCTGTTGTGTGTAGGCTCTATTGCGCCACTCTATCAAACAGTGCCATTATTCTTTGTCACATAGTATGTATATTGAACAGCATTCTTTAACAGTTTTAAAATATTTTGTTTAAAAATAACGTAAGCCGTTAACATTACGTTCAGCATAATGTTTTAGCACTCGTTTACTACAGTGGGTTTATTGAGGCTGTAAAAAATCCATACCACATAATTTTACATAATTATATTGCAGATTGTATTGTATGTTCACTGATAAGGTTTCTTTATATATAGGCCTAATCTTTGATAAACAGTATTGCTTAATACATCAACTATATATAATTCTCATTATATTATTTATTAAACTAGAAACGACTGGTTTGGTGTTATTAGAAAAGCGTAAAAACCGTCCAAACAAAGTAATTCTAGTCAAAAACTAAAACTCAAAATCGTTCCAAAATTTGCCAAAAGAGATGTATATCTTCCATTAGTATACGAAATGGCTAAACATTGCTTAATGCCCGTTCAATCGTTCTCGCTTACGTTCAAAAATATCAGAATCAACGAATTTTTGAGCAAATTCTCGTTAAAACACAGGATTTATCTGCGAGACCTACTAAAGAAGGGGGTGGCAGCCGTGTGCCCTACTTACTTGAAACAAGATAGTCGCTTCTACCGTTCCAAGATGGCGGCCGATTCAAACACATCTCTTGCAACCCGTGATCGCCCTAGATATTCTCGACGAAATCTCGATCTCAGGAATGTTTTTGGGTTAAGTAAACAGCCCTCGGATGTGTCTTCAAAATGTATTTATCTCAACGAGGCAACAGCGCCTAGGAATCTTTAATCAACGCATTGGCTGCAGAGCACCACCCTATTCAACAAGCGAGAACGCCTTTAATTAGAAAGTTTTAATACACTATCAAATGTTTGTGTTTATTTAGTTTTTAGTTGTTTGCGGAGTGGCGTGACCTCATTACCCCCTCTCTAGAACCGCTACTGCTATTGCTAAGTTGGATTCTCGAAGATGACCTAGCGTATTAGTTTAATATTGAGAGATCGTTTCCGAATATTTGAATGAACTTTTAAATAAAAGAACATTTTTTGCGTTGTACTGAATAATTAAGTTAGGTGGTCTAGATAAGACGAAGCAAAGAATAGCAGCAGTCTTTGGGAAGCTGATACTACAGTCAATACAGATAGCACACGTAAATTGTGGGTGAACATTTACGATCGTATGAGAAAATGAAAAACCTCCGTAGGTCAAAAACTGATGAGTTCTACAGTGTTTTCTACCTAACTTGACTCCAGCAGGTCTACTCGTATGCACAGAAAGTTTCTCTTTAAACATGAAGTATAGCTATCTAAAATATTGGAAACCCTATTGAAAGCTCGCTTTTTATATCCAGTTATGAGATCATAATTGCTCCGTCTTTAGAGCTTAATAATTTAATCGTAATAATAAAATAGACAACTCGTATAATATTATCTCAACTTAAAAACCTAAAATTTGGAAATACTGTACGGGTCAAGGTCAACAATAAATTGAAAATGTGGGTAAAATACCGAGGCACAAGAGAGAAAGGATAGTAGTCACTGCCGAATCACTGAAACCCTGAGATCTAAGGCTAAGGGAAAGAAAAGTAATGTGTAATAACAAGGGGGCGTATCGAGGCCGACGGCCGAGGAAAAGACAATAATTTGTAAACTTGGGTGAAACGGCGAGGCCGAAGGCTGAGCGATAGAAAACTAATCTGTAATGTTATGATGAACTGTTAAAGACGATGGCCGAAAGAAATAAAATAAGTAATAATTTAGGGTGGAATGTTGAGGCCAAAGGCCGAAAGAGAGGATATGATCAGTAAATGGTATTAAAAGATGTATTGACCAATGTAGCCAATAACTTAATGTAGCCTAACAAAGGTCGAGGAAAACGGTCTATAATTTGAAATTATTAAAATTAAATAGTTTGTAAACCTGGGTGAATTGGTGGTCATAACTTTTTGGTGAATACCTCTTTACGATATGATGGCTTTCCAAGACCGAAGGCAGAAATAATGAAAATTAGTCATGATTTTGAGGCGAAGTATTGAGGCCTAAGGCCAAAGGATAGTACAATAATCCCAGTATTTATCATCATATCGGCCAAGGCCAAAGAACGAAGCGTTACCTACACTAAATATATCTACACTAAAATATTGGATCGTTACATTATCGCCAAGGCCGAAAGCAGTGTAACAAAGCCATAGATCTCAGGTGAAACGCCGAAGCCGAAGGCCGAGGTAGAGAGAAATAATCAGGTTATATCACGTACTATAAACGCCGAGGCCACAGGCCGAGGTGTCTGCAAATCTTCACTAAAGTGTTGGATTGTTGTTGGGGCGTAAGCAAGTTTACGATAAATTAAATGCTTAGGTAAATACGAGGCCGAAGGTCGAGGCGTAAGCAGTTTAGACGACATTCAGGTGACAGAACTCTTCATATTCAATTTCCACAGTGTACTTTTTAATAATTGTCTTGCATTTGCTCATTCAGGCACGTGACTTATTGGAGCGTATCCTTAGTGTAAAAACGAGGCATGTTAAAGTACTAGTAAAACACTTGCTAAGCATTTTGGGTGTTAACAAACCATTTCCTAGTTTAATAAGAAACATATACCCTTTGTGAACACTTTATTTGTAGTAAACATTGTCGTGTCTTGTTTTCTACTATACGATTTAATAGAAGGTTAGTGACAGTTTTTTTGACACGGCCACCACTCTCTAGGACGACATTCTTGTTTAATTATTTTTGGTACGTTGTAAACAAAAATTAACAGCAAAATTAGCGTCGTCGGTGTCGCCACTATAGCATGTGCAGCTATATGGTTCCCTTTTCCTAATGGGTGACAACTATTTAACGGCCATAATATGAAGGGTAGCTTTTATTTTTAAAGTAATAACATGGGATTGTTTTCTTAGAGAACAGAATTTATAAATTAAGCAAGTTTTAGAATTTCAGGAAAGTCGAAATCAGGTGAAAGCAGAAACAATGGATCGCGGCAGTTTAAGACGTTAAAAGCGGAAGGTTTACCAATGTGTTGCAGCGACTACAGCGTTTTAATGAATTTGTTTTGCATCTTAACACTTCAGATTAATAGTAAACCATTGTGACAGCTGTTTCTTCTTAACGATATAAATCAGACTAAAGAGTTCAAAACAGTGCTTACTTTCAGTTTATGTACAATATAAATATTTAAATTATAACTTCTTTCTTAATATTATTTTTCTAAAATATGGGAAATCAGTACTGTTGAAATACAGTCAAAGCTATACTACATACTAATCTACACTAAGAAGGTATATAACCTGTTTGGCTTCTAGATAAAGTATTCTAGCGATTTTATTCTTCTGAAACCATTCTGCATTTTTACCGAATTTCCGTAGGAAAATGAAATATTCATGAACCCGGGACCATGAAATGAGCGCAGATCCTGACCCCTAAAACTCGATTTGAGCATTTGTCATAACTGCATGTATATCTATGTATACATGTGGAATTTCACCATAAGTCACAATTTGTGCCTGAATGTGATGATTGCCCAAATTGCATATGATACAACATTTTCCTTTTGGAAATATATTGGTTCGTAAGCCAGCAATACTCACGCCAGCAGGGCTTTACCATTTAGCTGCGTGTCGGCCTAGTTAGCGAATTTTCATAGGAAATACAGCTGTCTTAACGAGTTTGTTTTGAATCTTAACACTTCAACCTTAGCAGTTTTTTAGACCTATCTAAGGCGTTTGACTGTGTAAGCCATAACCTGCTCAAAATTAAACTGGACCACTACGGTATTAGAGGATTACCTTTATCTTGGATTGATTCGTATCTCAAAACTAGGTTCCACTACGTAGATAATTATATTAGGTAGTCGTTCTATAGAAAGAAAAATTACTCATGGCGTACCACAAGGACCAATATTAGGACCGGTTTTATTTTAATAATATGTTAAAAAAATTACAAAAGCCTTAAATTTGGAACTATGACCCAGTTTGCTGACGACATAGTCATTACTTTTCATTCTCATTCAATAACTCAATTAGAAATTCAAACTTTTGAAAACCTAAATTATTGTATTTAATCGTTTTTAGGACATAACCTTAAAACTAATAATAAATCTAACTATATAAATTTGTCCTTATCTTCTATTGAAAAAAAGAGAAAGCTAACTTTTTTATTGGGGAGGACCTATTAGAAGAAGTGGATTACACAAAATTCCTTGGACTTTACATAGATAATAAAATCACATGGAAAGTACACATTGAAAATGTATCATCAAAATTGTCTTCTAACATTTATGCATTGAGCTATTTGGCGAGACATTCTCCAATGCATGTTCTTCGAACGGGCTCGTACATCCTCATCTATCTTATGGAATCACCATTTGGGGAGGCTGTTCCAAGCAAGAATTTCAACGAGTTTTTTATCTACAAAAACAATCTATTCGAACAATTGGAGGAATACGTTCCAGAGAATCATGCAAACCTTTATTTAACAAATTAAATATTTTAACACTCCCATTAATATATTTGCTAGAAATTGCAGTTAAGTATAAATTAAGTTCAGGTTCTGATATTCACGACCATAACACCAGATACCACATGAACTACAGAAACTCTCAACATAATACAAAATTATTTGAATCTCTTCCAAATGAAGGGGAACTAAAGTTTTAAACAATTTACCGGACCAAATCAAAAATGAAAACCAACCTCATATATTTCGAAGAAAATTAAAAAAAGTATTAACCATAAATACATTTTATTCTACTGAAGATTTTTTTAAAGTTAAAAATTGGAAAATAATCGTGATTTGAACAAAGGAGCTTAAGAACGGAAGATGTTAGCCCTTAATTAAAATTTATTGTTATTGCTGTTACACACATGAAAATGTATTGTAATAAAGAATTATTATTATTATTCATTTTTATCACCAAATAGAACGAAACATCTGAGACCGAAACGGTTTGCAGTGTTGAGCTTCTCAACACCGTGTAGTACAGTGTTGTACAGGGCAACTAGTAATTATAACTTAAACAAGTTACTAATTTTACAGAAAAAAGCTATAAAGATAATGTTAAAATTATGTTTTGATGATTCTGTTAAGGAACCTTTTGGTGAATTAGGAATATTAACTGTCTATGGACTTTATATATTAGAAACAGTAATGGCTATCAGAGCGGATGAACTTAAACTGCCCAAATTGGGCTCTAATCATGAATATTTAACTAGGAATAGAAACAAATTGGCTATTCCAAGTCACTCTCTTAAATTTTTCTGGAAATCCCCTAAAACTGCAGGGATAAAATTCTATGACAAAATTCCTCAAAGTATTAAAGAAATAAAAAATCTACCTTTGTTCCGAGAAAATTTAAAAATATTTAACTTTGAGAGCCTTTATTCTTTGGAAGAACTATAATTTTATTATTAATGTACAAATAACAGAATAACGGTATGTTGACTGATGTTATTTGGAGTAATTGTTTGGTGACATGTGTTGAATTTTGTATTTGTATTATTGTGAATTAGGTAATAACGCCATTCAGGAATTGTACATAGAAATGTCCTGTATATTTATGTGTCAATTTGTTGAATAAAGATGATTTGATTAGATTTGATTTGACCTCCTGAGTCAAATCGCAAAACTCTACAGACATATGTGTGACCACTTTTACAGGTCGCACTTTTTGTCCGGTTGTCACCAAATTTGGTACAAACGATGCTTTTGTAAATCTCTAGGCTAGGTTCGTTAACGTTTCCTTGTAATGCGTCCCTCCCCCTAAAACGGGGTTTATTGCTACGAAAACAATGTTTACTGCAGTTGTTTATAATTACTCTTTACATCCGATTCTGACGAAACGGTATACCCACTTATGTTGCACACGTGTACCAAAACTCAACAATTTCAAACCGCCACCGCCATCTTGGTCTGGCTGAATCGGTTTTGTAATTTTTGGTACACATACGTGCAACAGTATCATAATATTGTATACCAAGTTTAATCTAAATCGAATCATAAATATACGGTTTTATATCTTAGAAACCATTTTTGGGGGAAAGTGCCAGTATAAGTTATCCCCCTGTTCCAGGAAATTCGCTCGAATTCACGGTAGGGCATGTGGCTACGCGTCGGCTATGATTTAAACTTTTAACAAAGTTTGCTCAAAACTATCCTCAGGAATCTATGTTTTGATGAAACTATCAGAGTATTGCCCGACTCAGATACTGATGACGGCGTACTACGGAGTAATCTACCCACATCTCTCTTACGGATTGACTTTGTGGGAGGTTGCACAAACGCAAACTTTTCAAAAATTTCATTCTTCAGAAAAAAGCTGTTTGAATAATCACGAAATTGCGTAGAAGAAAGTCGTTTAGGGAAGCATTCAAAGATCTGAAACTGTTGACACTACCGTGCCTCTATATTTTGGAGACATGCCTTTTTTCAACTTAAAATTTCCACAAGAGAAACACTCTTATGACATACACTCTCATGAAACTAGAGGCACGGACAACTACCGAACTGGGAGACACAGAACGGTAGTTCATGAACGTTTGCCTTCTCAGGCAGGAGTTCATTTCGTCAACAGATTACCAAATTCATTCAAAATGGCCATACTCCCAAGGCATTCAAAGCTCGTTTGAAAGCTATTTTGATCTCTCAAGCATTCTATAGCACAGACGAGTTCTTGGCATTTAATTGGGAGACACTGCATTAACTAGGGTCTAGAGTGGTATGATTCGGATGCATAGGAGAGAGTGAATGTAACAAATCTGTATGTTTGAATGTGTTTTCGATGTAAGAATGAGTGGAAAATTTGCGATTAATCTGACGATAGCTATGCATTTATTGTAAATGTTCACGCAATAAAATATATATTTATTTGTCTTGTTTAACGAGGCAAAGTTAGGACTCACCTTAGGTGAAGTTAACTTACCTTACTTTTAAATAAAACACGTGTGTTGGATATTGAATGTCGGGATTCCGATGGAGGAGGCTGAGCCATTTCAGCTTTGTTGACACCAGCTCTGATCAATCAATGTCGAGGCGTCAAACAAAGAGTATTGAATATTTGACTCGGTAAGTTGAACCGTTCCTCTTGGCGAGTAAAAACCGTTTTCAACTCAACTAGACTTTTCCTATCTTTAGTAGCTATTATTGGCTGCACAGAACGTAGCTCTTCAAGCACTTACGTTTCTGAATCCATCAGCTACACAAAGTTTTACACATACATATTTTAAGTCGACAGTTTTTACTAACAGCTATAGGCCACATGTATAATCAACAAGTAAAAATACATTTTATAAATATTAGAATTCTATATTTTACCACTAGGTCTCAAAATAAAGCATTTTCATTCAAGATACAGTTAAAGTCAAATGTGGATCTTAGGAAGTTACGTGAGCGTTTAAATTCAATATTAAGGTCGTAATTAAGCCTTATGGAATTGAAACAATCAGAAAATCTATATTGATCCAAAACTTAACAAACCAGTGTTACATCATAGAATACTTTATTCGTTTATAGCTACAATAAATGAATAACAAAAATATTAGTACTTAATATACATGCTACGAACCTTTACGTAACAATTCCTTCAGTAAAACTGTTGTGTTGATTTAAGCTGCTATTAACAAATTTGGTCATTATCAAAACATACAAGAGCATCAATAATGGGATCTTATTATTATATCATCATACTGCAAATTGATTGTTTACAACAAGACTTATTTTTCGTTTGAAGTTTGTTGAATTGACGATGGGAGAATTTCAAAAGTCGAACTATTATTGCGGACATTTTCCATCGTTGGTGAACAAAAATATCGCGACGTTTCGGAATCAGCTTACGCGGATTACCTTAGGCTAGCTCATTTTCTAATGTTCTGTGTTATGTTTTAGGTTACTTTTCACCTGAAAGCGGGATCAGATTGCAGATCTCGAAACGTCGTGATCTTTTTGTTCACTAACGATGGAAAATGTTCGCAATTATAGTTCAACTTCTAGAATACATATTTCTTTGTTTACAAAGCCCCCAATCAAAACCCACGTAACATGCTTGATGAGAAACAAAAATAACGGACCTAACATATTATTTAACACAGTTATTGAGAACCTAACATCGTTAGTTGACGCCCGTGGTAATGGAATATGTAAGTTTGAGGACGAAGGCCGAAGTTAGGCTGTTAGCGTAGCGAACAGGGGGTTATTGAGGATGTGAACTTTGAACAACAAATTGCAAAGGAAATTACATTCACTCATGCTAGCGGCATTAGTGCTTAGCTGCGTGTCGGCCTGGTTTATTATGTATGACGATATCACTCAAGATGGGGTATTGATGTTTTCGGGTGTTTTGTGATTAAATTTGTTAGTAGAAAATAGTAAACATAATTTTATGGAAGGAATTATTGTGATGTAAAACGATTGGTTTCGGGTTTATATACTCGTATACAGTTTAGAGGAAACAGCCGTTACACCAATTCGCTATTAGTGTTATTTTAAAACAAATCATGTTCTTTTGGCGTTTCCTTCCCCCCAATAAAAACTGTATTTTGATCCATTTTAGATAAAACCTAGTACAAACACGTATGATCCAACACGTGTATATAAAAATCAACGAAATCCATTCGGGCGGACCAAGATTGCTGAACGGAGTTTGCTGAGTTTTGGTACACATGTTGGGTAAAGTATCATAAGTGTTTAAACGAAATCGTTCATAAATACAGGAACCCGTTATAGTGAATTCGCTAGGATTCACGGTAGCAGTTGTGGCTACACGTCGGCCATGTTTTCCTCTCAGTTAAGAGGAGTAGATACAATTTTATCACACAAACGTTACCGAGCAGAAATGTCGTCTTAGAAGCCGCCAGGTTGAGTGTTGATATCATTAGTTGACATCACTTCTGACTCATACTCGGTATCTTCAGCTGATAACAAACCCATCATTCCTCCAGCCTTGTCACTTTACACGTATCTTCCGAGTCCTAAACACTATTTCATTTTGTGAAATAAACTTTACACAGTTGGAATATCTTAGGACTGTTTCTACGATTCCATTGTAACCTCTTCTATAGACTCAACAAGGTTATTTCATTTTTGGGTTTAAGTAAGCTTCCACAGTCAGGGACAAAATGGCGTCGCCAGAGGGTGCAGCCCACCGATCCTCGTTGATAATATCGACATTATCATTATTTTGCAAAGGGTAATTGTAGAATACTACTAATTGTTCGTAGATAGTTCATAATAATGACTCTTGATTAATGAGAATATTTTGAAACACGTTAGAAGAAACACTTCCCTTTTGGTTTGGGAATTTCCCAAATCCTCCGGTATCACTCTTCTTAAATACATATTTTTGAAGAGGAGATTTTAAATTCGTAAAAAGTACGAACCTTTGTGTTCCCTATGGCAGATGACCCTTTCTGAAATTTCAAATTCGTGGCTGGGTTAGCCTCTCGGAATAATAATAATATTGACTGTTGTATCTCAGTAGTCATAGACTTGCATGTGTCAGTTACCTTCACTTAAGCTAAGTAAATGGTCAGTCATAGGACAATCTGTGGGACGATCATGAAACTTAAAAACATACTGAACCTTACTCAAACTATCTGGTATATCCAATTTTCATCTCGAAAAGTTATGCTCGCCCCCATTCTCCTTAATGAGGTTTTGGGTGGTAAGTTAGAAATTGTTTAAAAACCGCTCCCTTGCGATCTTTCATTTTGTGGTTAAGTAGAGAGAGATTTAAAGTCCTAATTTCGATGCTAAGAAGTTTTTCATTAAATCTTTAAGGACATAAAAATACAGGGTGTCACAAAAATGTGTAGTGCGCTATATGCAGAACCGGATTATACATAAAATAAGTCGAAAATGTCCAGTATCATCCTTTGAGTTCGGCTTAATAGAGCCGTAATCCGCCATTTCGTAAATCTTTTAAAATAATTCATAATTCAAAAATTGTTGAGCTATTTTTGTGAAACTTGGCATAAACCTTATTTGGTATCGTAATAACACTTTCAAAAAAATTTTGCATCTAACTTATCGAATTTCAAAATGGCGGCTATTTAAAATTATGTTTTGAAAATGTTATAAGGAAAACAAGTAAGATTTATCCAAGTTTTACAAAAATATCTAAAAAGGCTTTTAAGTTATTAATTATTTAAAAGGCAAATTACGGCTAAACTAAGCCGAAATAAAAAATTGTTACTGGACATTGTCGACTTACTTTTGTATGTAGAATCCTGTTCTGCATAGCGCGCTACACATTTTTGTGACAACCTGTATAAACCTGCAAAACGTTTTCCAACGCTTCGTTCGCGATTGGTGGCCTTAAACGTGTAGACCTTTTGCGCATAAGATAAAAGGCTGTTAACGGTTTTAGTTTGTAAGCTATCAAAAGAACAATGAGATTTGTTTTCAAGGGCCAAGATCATTACAAGGCCCAACTCGGTAGGTCACGAATGAATCCACACAAAATATAGTCCACAGTTTATTGTTATTCTAGAACAATATTTATTAGCAATTTAATCTAAAGTTCTTGGCCTCGTAAAACAACAAATCTTACGTTTTTTTCGACATCTTGAGTAATAAAGTATCGGTAGCCATTGTCTGTGCAATAGGTGGTACACTGTTTAGGCTGCCGTTATGGATTTTCAACCCTGTCCATCTCGCACAAAGAGGATCGGAAAGTCGAGAAGCCAGGAAGGGCGAGGGATCGTAAATTTGTTTCATGTTGATCACGAGGAAACATTGAGGAACAACTGCCTCCCGCCCACCCAGCTCTCCCGGCAGCCGCGATCCAAGCGTCTTCTTTGCAACATCTTTCCTTAGAAACAGTCACGTCTAAAACACTTAATAATATAATAATACTAAATAATATGGTATGGGGGTAGTTCAATAAGTCCATAGAAAAACACCGATAAGTTCTACGTAATAATAAATAATGTATTTGAAAAAAGTACGGGTTATACAGGGTTATTACAAATGATGTTCCTCATTTTAATTATAAATTGTACTGGGTAAAATTGCTGTTAGATAATTTTAATTGGTACCATTAAAAAGAAAAACTCATTAAGTTTTATTTACACTGATTTGGTACGTATTTGCTGTTTGTTAAGTCAACTGTTGTAGGTGTTGTGTAATGCTTGAATTTGAAGACAATAAAGCTTGTTAAGTGCTGGATTATCACATTAACCAATATTTTATTAGGGTCCAACCCCTTTTTAGTGCCAGGTTTAATGAAAATCCTCTTAGTAACCACTCTATTCACTAGTAATAATTGAATTTTAAAACAAATGGCCGCATTAGTAAAAAGATGTTACTAATGGCTGCCAGATTGGGCGCGGAGGTCTGAATGATGGTCCGAATCCAGTCCCAGGCAGTAACATCTTTTTACTAATGCGGATATTTCGAATTTATAGTATAGAAGAGGTTTGATCGGTTTGAGTAGAGTTTATGAGTAAAGAGAAAATAGCTGTTGACACAAAATGGCATAGGGTAAGTTCTTCCAGGTAAACGTTACTAAGTAATTTTTACGATACAGGGCTATTACAAATGATGTTCCTGATTTTGATTATAATTGTTACTGGGTAAATTTGCTTTTAGATCATTTTAATTGGTACCATTGGAAAGAAAAACTCATAAAGTTTTATTTATACTGGTTTGGGTGCGTATCTGCTGTTTCTTGAGTCAATTGTTGTACGTGTTGTGTAATGGTTGAATTTGAAGACAATAAAGCTTGTTGTGTAATGGATTATCACATTAACCAATGTTTTATTAGTGCGCAAACCAAGTTTTAGAACCAGGTTTAATGAAGATCCTCCTAGTAACCAATCTAATCGCAAGTAGTAATTGAATTTTGAAACAAATGGTCGCATTGTAAAAAATATTACTGATGCTCATCATTTGTGATTGGGACATGGATCGGGCGCGGAGGTCCGAATGATGACGTACTCCTGAACTGGCCTCCAATATCTTCGGATAACACTTCCTGTTATTTTTCTTGTGGGGATACATCAAAGATAAGGTGTACACAGCACAATTTCCATTAGCAGACTGGAGATCCAACAACGGATCCAATGTCATCAAAGCAATGGATCAATACACTCTTATCAACGTATGGCAAGAGCATGATTATAGGATTGAAATCTGTTGTAGCACAAGGGGTACCCATATTAAAAATTTAAAGTTATGAGTACTTGTGAAGAAACGTTTAGAGTTTTTCTTAAAATTTAACCATTTTGTTTCTTTGTATAGCATGTAAAACTACATTTTATATAGACTTGAAATCGTGAACATCATTTGTAATAACCCTGTGTAAAACGTGAATTTTTACGATATAAAACGTGAATTCCGTCTTGTAAAATTAAACCTACTAACCGATTGTGTATTTCAGGTGAAGTGAGACGAGCCCCATTCTTCCCCCGCCAACACGCTTGGACACTGCCGATATGGTGAGTACAGTAGTAGTCTGAAGTGTATTCTTGCTTCTGATGTGCAATACACGACATACGCGACTCTCTAAGCACAGAAGAGAGATATTTCCAGTTTTCATATACTGTACAAGAACCGATAATCATCCCTTATTTTGTAGGGCGGGACGTAACGCAACATGATTGAATTGCACGCTTTAAATTGCGTGACGAGGTTGGGAGCCATGTGGAAGCAGGGGGTCTACTTTTTCCTTCACATCAAGTTCTTATGTAACTTCAAATCCATCACTAAATCACTATTTGAGATGCCGACCACTCTCATGAGGGTATTTTAGGGCAAATATGTGGTGAAGGATGAGTGTGATGAGTGGTAGTAATGAGTTATGAGGTGTAGTCTTGTTAAAACTAAGGCCGACTCTTCCTTAGAATGGGTCATTAATTAATAGCCCAATGACCAATGGAAATACAAGGACCAACGGCTTAACGTGACTTCCGAACCACGCAGGTGATGGTCTGATATGTCTAAACGATGGTGGGAGTTGATGCGGGTATCATCAGATGATCACTGAGACTATCTGAGCCGCTTTATAGTTTGTATTTGGCAAATAATGCTTTAAATAGTTATTATTCATATTTTTAGCAAACTGGTTTTCCTGGCTGTTATTACGGAACGGCTATAGCTCAGAGGTAGAGTGCGTGCTTCGCAACAAATCGGCCCGGGGTCGATTCCCGGCTGCAGTGATAACTTTTCACGATGGCCACTCCCCGTATTTCGGAAGTTACTTTAAGCTGTTGGTCCATTCCATTGGTCGTCGGCCTATTAAGTAACAACCTAATCTGGGGAACAGTCGGCCCTAGTTTGTAACAAGACTACATCTCATCATCCATCAAAACACTCATCACACTCACCGTCATCCCATGTTTACCTTAGAGTGGTCTGTGTCTCAAAGCAAAGTATTAGTGTGATTGTTCTTTCGCATTGTTTAGTAAGATTATAGATGCGAATGCTAAGTGGACGAGGTGTTCAGCCTCAGGACTGGGCGCCACTAGACATTAGTTTTGCATGAAAACAGCGAAACTGTGTTTTGCCAAAAATCTGCATTGAATAAGGCATATTTTGACGATGGGAACTTTTGACTGGGACTCGTGGCATGGTCCTGTAATCCAGCTTCATGGAGGTCAGGTTGTGAGGATGATATAGGTCTAAAGCGGCTCAGATAGTCTCAGTGATCATCTGATGTTACCCGCATCAACTCTTACCATCGTTTAGACATATAAGACCATCACCTGCGTGGTCGGGAAGTCACGTCAAGCCGTTGGTCGCTGTATTTCCATTGGTCATTGGGCTATTAATTAATGACCCATTCTAAGGAAGAGTCGGCCTTAGTTTGTAACAAGACTACACTCACCTCATAACTCATTACTACCACCCATCACACTCATCCTTCACCACATATTTGCCTTAAAATACCCCCATGAGAGTGGTCGGCATCTCAAATAGTGATTTAGTTATTTAGATGTGTACGAGTACAGCTCTGTTGGAAATGTTAATGATAAGGAGCAATTTTGATTGTATTTACGGCGAGAATTTGCTTTTACCTTAATACGTAGAAATATATTAGTATTGAGTTGAAACATTTTCCCAAACACTGTTTTTTTGTCAAAAAATATATATCAAACATAAATTTTAAATTTTATTATTAATCATATTATCTTCTTAAATATTCTGACTTTCATTAGCAGCAGGGCAACATAAATCTAGGCTTCCATAGCCAAGTTGTGTCTGAATTGAAGACGTTCTGAATAAAAAACCATACAATTCGTCCGATTGTAATGAAATGTTAAATAAATATGTACTTTAATATAATACACCAATATACAAAATAATATGAAAATCTATCAAGTAGTTTCAAAATAATAATGACCAAAAAGTGAATTTTCGCTATAACAGCGGAATGAGTAGTCCGGTTTTATTGAAATTTAAAATGTGTTTTCATCTATCTATATTACGATTAGTATTTCGGTTAGGGTTGTCCGGAGTGTTGAGATCTCGGAATCTGGCTGGGGTAATTCAGAATTTTTGAATAGAAATGGTCCTTAGTGTGTGGAGGGTGGGGGAAACGAATAAAATTATATACATTTTTTATTTTTATGGGGTTTTGAGGTCCCCAATTCCCTATGTTATATTTCTTTTTTTTAGTAAATATTTATTAGTAAATATCAACGGATTTGTTTGAAACTCGACACATAGTTGTATACCATTAACCCAAAGACCCTACTGATTTTGGGGTTCGGGGAGCTAATATATGGATTTGGGGGTTAAGGGGCAAGAAATAAAAAAATCATAAAATCGATGTGGGGTATCAAAAAGGGAATATTATGCTGATTTCAAAAATATATTGGTTGTCTACCAAATTGTTTGGGGGAGGAAGGGGGTTAAAGTGGGGGTAAAACATCGGGATGGCCGAGTTTTACAAAGCGGGCACCGAGGCCGTAGGCGAAGCCCCCAGCTGTCGCAGCTAGTTTCATTATATGTAGTATAAAATTTAGTAAAACACATCGTAATTCTGAGGCCGAAGGCTGAAGTGAGACCGTGAGCGCAGCAAACAGCCTCGTGACGGTCGTGATCATACAGGAGGCCAAGCTGTGGAGCAAATTATAGTAACAAATTGCAAAGGAAATTCGATTCACTCATGTCAGTGGCGCTTTAGCGATTAGCTGCGTGTCGGCCTGGTTTATTGTCCAATGTTATGAGAAAATACAGGTTCAGGTCCGTTTGTGACTCTTAATCCCTAAAAGTTACTAAACTTTTACCCTCGCTTAAATTAGATCTAGTTCTTTCACTCATTACAAATATCTAAACTAAGGTACATGAACATAGCAGAACAGAACGGGACAGCACTTTTGCACACCACCACAAGAACAGTTGTATATTGAGTTCAAAACCTGTTACCGGAGTCGAAAGAAAGTCTGGGAGTGCGAATGGATGTAATCCAACTTGATCCGGTCCAATGGACCAATTAATTGCCGCACATTATAGTCGCAACTTGCCGCTTGGGGCGCTGCTGTCTGTCAGAGAGACAAAACCAGTTCAGTGTTCAGTGTAGTCACTACCTGGAAATGGTTGGGAGTTTGGTAATTGGCATGAACAGTGTGTGAATTTAGTAAAAGGGGTTTTATGTATTTATTCAAAATACAAATAGAAAATGTAACCGGATTCAAATTTTAATTTCGACGGGACCAATTAAAAAGGAATAAACCACGAGTTTGCATTTTAATAATGAATCTGTTTGGAAAATGTTGAAAATACAAAAGCCTCTTTTTAGCAATGTTTTGATAATTTTAACGAATGAGTTTGACATTAGCCAGATGTGTTATCCATATGGACCTATTGTCCTCTAAGTCTTTCAAATCAGGAGTTAATTGGTTAGGTTTGTTTTGGATTTATAGTACTTTAAAATCATTCATATACAAGCCTTAGAGATACTGTACATTCTAATTGTGTAACAATTAAAGTACGTCTTAATTATTGCCAACTTTCAGTTAAATCTGAGATAGTTTTAAAGTGTACAGAGGATTGGTTTTGTAAAGTGCTTTCCAATATGTCTCTGGTTTCAATACGTCGAGTATGGTTATGATTTGTGTGCCTCAAGTTTTGCTATTTCATGTTACTTATTTAATCAACATTATTACATGTTATATCATAATTATATGTGTTTGGATTATTGTACATCAATATAATTTATTGAGCCATCCAAAAGTTAGAGGAGCAGCGTGTTTGAAAAAAGAACTTTAGTGGATTAGTTTTTGAGCCTAAATATTGTACGCATTTATTCATAATAAAATTAACCGACAAATACATTAGCTATTTACCGCATAAAATAATAAGCGTAAGCTAATTTACACATCAGCAAATATGGTATTAGGACAAATCAATGTTACTCCCGTATGGTAAACGATGCGTACAACGATGCGATGTCAATATCTGTGTCAAAGCGTACTGCTCCATTGATGCGCGCCAGCCCTGTTAGGCAGGGCAGACATCAATGAAACAAATATTATACCTAGATTTCAATTTTGCTGCGCCTATGCGAGGCGGTGGAGGGGGTAGGGTGGCTGGTTGCCATGGTGACGGGCAGAGCGTTGCCTAGCAACGAGTGACGCGATGACGTACCCCCACCCCACCCATCTCACCACTACCGCTCAATCGCTTATCTCATATTCTCGTGATAGACTCCTGCTTCTATGCAATCCTGTGAAGGGTTTTGCTGATAAGGCACTGTTTGCTCTTCGTTAGGGAGATTATAATTAAACTAGTTTCGTCTCCTAAAGGGTGGGGAGTTTGTAGTTTCATCTGCTGCGATTAGATGACTTCCTGGTCGTAGTGAATTCAGCTTCCACTTTCCCCGTCCAATCGCTGGCAACTGCCGAGGATAAGAGATTCGACTAAATAATCTATCAATCATAAAGTCGCTGTCAGAAAAGGTCTACGTTAGTCTGCGGGTACTTACAAATACCCCCTCCCCAAAAAGAAACCAAAACACTTATAGCCCAGAATAGTAAATAATTGTAGGTTTGCTTCAGTCCTTTTTGTCAACACAATAATTATGTATTGTTAATTGACAAATAAATCAAATTATCAACTAAAGAATTATGTTAAGTAACTAGCACTTGTGATAGATTATAATTTACCAACCAAAATACCTATTGACTACATAACTTTAGTGCCAATTTATCTTGAAGAAGTGAATAAATCAAATGAATTCTAAACACGTTATGTGTCATGCTGAGTATGTGGATCAACGTTTAAAACATGACTACTGGTGATACTGAATAACTCATCAATAATACGGAGCTGAATTACTATCTAAAATCTACTCACCAAGTAATAAAAACTGAACAAAAAGCAAAACTACCAGAAAACCGAGTTACTTTTACATTTATTCAATAAGGGGTTACGCCTGAAAGTGAATCTAAATCTGCCCTTTTAAACAAATGACATTTTCCATCTAAGACAGATTTCGCTTAAATAAATCAACCGACTTCCAAACAACGTAAATCCAGTCTTGGTATCTTACCGAGTCTTCGAATGCTAAATTTAACTGATCAATACACAACAATCCTATGTCACAGCTGATATTGTATATGTTTACATAAAACTTATTGAATATGTTCCTTTTGTAAATATTTCGGTCAAGTTCCGAATCGGATCATTGGAAGTCACCTTTTGAAGGGAGCTATCACTTACAACAGTAAATGTCATCCAAATTTGTTAAAATTTGAAATAAATATAAGTAAAAACAAAAACTATGAAAATCCATTTATTAATTTCAAAATAGCAGCAAAAACTTTATTTTGCTCTCTATACTAGCGGAATGAGTAATCCGATTTTAATGCAATGAAATGAGTTTTCCCTTTATGATATGTAGTAAACCTTGCAGTCAAAGACCCGTAAGTCCGAGACTGAAGGCCGAAGCGAGGCTGTGAGCGTAACGAACAGCCTCGTGACGCCCGTGATAATAGAGCACGAAAAGCTGAGGCCGAAGGCCGAAGAGTGGCGTTGAGCATAACGAACTACAATTAAAATATTCGCGAATTTTAAATTGCAAAGAGAACCCTTTTCACTTATGCCTGCAGTGGCACTTTAGCGCTTAGCTGCGTGCCGGCCTGGTTTTATTTTATCACACTTGTACAAACAATGTGGGTAGATAGTTGGTAAGTACAGTAGCTGGCTGAACTATGACAAATGATGTGTAGATGGAAGAGGAGGATTAGACAGTGACAGTGTCCAGCGTTGAGTTATTTATCAAGTCAACCATCCTGATAACAGATGAAAGCTGTTGATAAGACTTTCAGACTACTTTGTCAGTATTACCGAATTCCACTTTGTATAAAACTTGAATGCCTTTAGGCTATAAAGGAATATAGCCTGTATGGAATCCGAATGTCATGAATTCCATTTTGTGATATTAGGAAAAAAATGCAGAGTGGTCACACATATACATATTGTGTTCAGTTCATGAGCCTTAATTTGGGTTTATACAAATTCCTACAACTTTCGAGCTAATATAATAAAACCTTGGTTTCATTTGGACACCTCGTAATCTGCTTAATAATTGGTAAAACTTAGAAATTACTGTAGTTTTGTTATTTTATAGGAAGAAAACATTAACAAACGTACAGAGGCTGTGAGAATAACAGGATTCTCAAGTACTGGCTCATAAAATGTACCTTTTTTTAAAAAAAGGTGCAATTGCCAAACTTAGTAATTAGTTAGGGCACTGTATAACTCCAAATTTCGTGTAAAAGTTTTACTGTGCTGCAATTACGTGTCCATACGTAGAATTACACGGAGGAAATTTTGACATGATTACCATAATTTTAAGTTAACCCTTATAAGTTAAAAAAGGAATTCCTTTCGTAGAGAAACACTGTTCCAAGTGGTTTTTCGTTCCATCCAGACTGCAGACAAAGGGGTGTTGAAACTGGTGTCTGGAGTCGATACAAGACACGCGGCTGATTATTAATCAAAACACTATAGAACCCCTCCCCTCACCTCACCAACCCCCACAACTCTGATACCGTGTATAATTACCAGTAACAGATTATACCCCTCCTCACCCCCGCCAACCCTTGTGCCGCTGCCGACACTCAGTCATTCAATGTTTCACCAACTCCGACACCTGGTAACTAGCCTCATCAGCGCCGCTACTCTTCCACTTCCGGTCTGTAAGAGGTGTTGAGGGTGGGTGGGAGGAAGAGGAATTGGGCAACTCGAGAGGTTTAATTGAGCCGTGACTTGTAATTGGGGATGAAAGATGCGTGAAGGGTGAGTGTATGCTTTGATGGGATTGGTCTTACAGCTAAAGAGAAAGTGGCTGTGTTCTTGTTCCGGTAAATTTAACACACTGTGTTGATTGGCATTTAGGGAATTTTGCAACTTCTTGCGTACGATCTGCCTTTGAGTGTCTCAGACCAAGTGAATCGTATATTGAAAGAAATAGTTGATCTATTTGTGTGTAATAAAAAATCCGCGTCAAAATAATTTAAAATGGATTTTTATTTGTAAATTTCAAGTATACAAATAGTTGAAAAACTGATAGACATGGGTTAAAATCTCGAAAATTTCCAGAGATATTGACACGCGGTATTGTCTGCACAACTATTCGTAAGGTAAAATGTTTTGAAATATGTATTTTAATATGCCTTTTGTACGTCATTTTATAAGTCTCGACCAAGTAAATATATTGTTTACATTCAAACTAATACAAGAGAGAAATGGACTGTCTCTGGGAATATCTTAGAAACTAGTGAAATGTAAAGCTTTGAATCAACATTACTACAAATCCGTGTACAAAAGTATGTGTTAGTATTTAAAAATATCTGAAACCCGTTGTTTGATTATTTGAAATATTTAATAAAACAATTTTATCTTAAGACAAATTTTAGAACAAATATGGTTGTACTGTTAGAAAGCTTTTGTTGTTTTAATTACAACTACTCGTATATTGGATTTTATTAGACTTTTACGAAATTATAGAGAAGTTACAAGATGTTCCACAAAGATAAGTTGGTTTAAAACTTTTGGCCGTCATATTTTAATAATTGTTTGCTCATTTCATCTTAATGTAAAACACCGTAAAGCTGCAGTTGGGCCTTAAACAGGAAAGCTTCGAGAACCGAAACAATTACCCTTGGTCTACCCTGAGAAGTCCTGTGGACTTAAAACTCAGTTAATTTAGGCCATTTTAACAAGTTTTTAATGAAACTCCAAATAGGTCTGCCAGGTTTTTGGTCATGGAATACGAGTGGTTTGGGACACACCCTGTTAATAGTAAAAGTGGTTATTGAATTAATCTAATAAATATTCTAAAATGCTAAAAACTTTCATTCACACCATCACACCTACCTTAGTTTATAAAATTACTTTCATTCTTATCACCGTCCACCAATTGAAGACGTAGAGGAAAATCATAATTTGGATTCTTGTTTTCTTTTCTAACAAGTGTTTGAGAATATTTACAAAAGTTTACATTTAAGTTTTCAACTCGATGTTTATCAAGTTTCACATTAGCTGTCAACAATTAGTACAATATAGTTACATATGACAGTTAATAGTTACAGTGCCCCATACAGAAACCATTTGGCAACAAGCAATGTTTTCAGATTAGTTTACAATCATCTAGAAATTCTGATTCCGTCACCTCCTCGATATAGAGAGTGGACCAATGAGAACGATACAATTTGTTAAACTTTGACATGGTTAATAGCAATGAATCATCAGATGTGAATATAGCCTCAATAAAGTTCTACCATTTTAGTTGAAATGACGTTTTGGAGACCTGAGCATCGTACTTTTGCTGTTGAGGTTTTTTTTTAAAAAGCGATTCTTTCGTTAAAACTCAAAGCTTGTTTGGATCCCACTTCAACGCGGTCGACACGGAAATGTTCTTGGTCGTAAAACAGTTACAAACTGGGCAAATGTATTCAAGAATACTGCTACTATACAAAAGAAAATCGGTGGAAGTGCTAAAACAGTCCGTACACCAGAGAATGTTGAGAAAGTGCAAGAAGCAGTCCTTTATCAGCTGCTGAAACTGCTTTGGCCCTTCAAGGTCACCACTTACAGGATATAGTTTGAAAAAAGGCTTGTTTCAAGTAAAATAGCTTAAAACACTATACGTTCAGTACAATATTTAGCTGTCTAACATTAAACACTCTCTATTCATAGCGTTTTAAATTGTTTCGTTCTAATTGTTCCACCCCGTACAACCACAAACTAGACAGTGGTCACGTTAAGTAATTTTAACCCAGAGATTTATTTCACTCAAAAGGTCAAAATATCCCCTCGATACGCACATGATACAGTTGATCTAAAGTCTAAACCATCTCGTATACAACCAGTTTACAGTTTTATTCTGTGACAAGACCAAGACTGAGCCAACACTTCCACCAAAAGTGGCCGAATAGTTAAACGTCCTTTTCTTCTATTTGAAAGACGGCGGTATTCCTTTTCTCGACGCACCGAGCAGAAAGACACAGACAGGGACACGGCAGCTTAGTTAATTAGAAAGAAACGCAGCTCATTAGCAAAGACGTGGCGTGTTTATACTTGACAATAATAATCAGCTGTTGAGCATACTCTGTGTAGCAGGGTGGGGGTGGGGGAACTGGGAGGGGAGAGGGAGGGTGTTAGAGTGTAAGTGGGGGAGGGGTGGTCACTCCCTTGACTTGCCCTATATTCACACCGTCTCTGTGTGAGCGTTCCGTCAAACACATTTATTTTACAACACATGACTGTGTTAACCTAAGAAACGGATATAAAAGAAACATAGTTTGTTTTAAAAGTATTTATTGATTGGACCTTTTGGTATGAGCTAAATTATAGTGACCTACACCGTTAAAACGATATTTTGAGCATCCTAAATGGGTTTTAGTAGATAAGAAGATGAAGAATACAGCCTTATTGAATCTTAAGCTGTGGTTTCCTAGGAAAGCGTTGACCACTGTATTACGGCCGTAATGTAGCGGTGAACGTAACACAATATTAAAACAGATGTAGTTGACGTAACGTTGATAGTAACTTTTGACGTGTTGTTTATTTCAGTTGTCAAAGTTTATTTACGTAAGTAGTAATGGACAAGCTAGACTTTTGTTTACAAAACAAAATGTGTCTCCTGGCGAGAAAAACCTTAACTAGTTTTCACCGCTATTTTACGTCCACCGCGTTCTAGGAAACCACTCTCATCTGATTGTATTGAAAACAAAACTCACCGTCATATTACGGCCGTAATGTAGCGGTCACCGCTTTCTAGGAAACCATAGCTTTAGAGATGAAAATATAGCAACAAACTCATAATATCGAATTACAAACGTCAACAAACAATATTTTAGTATTGTATTAGCTCTTTTAGGCGTACTCACCTTCTCTGATAAGTTAAACACATTTTAATTTGGAAATTGAAATCAGTGACTGAAGATGGTTCTCCACAGCGGGACCAAAATATCTCAAGTTAATTATTACATTATTTGACGCAGTATGCACCGGAAGAACTGGATTATAGTTGTGACACCGGCCGCAAAAGCCTAGGAGTTGGGTATTTTTATTAAAAAAGAAGAGTAGATCAGTACGCCATAAAGCGCTGCTACAATAAACTTACCATTTTGAAAATTTTGTAAAAAATAATAATGTTTGTTTTTGCACTCAATGTGAAAATCTTCAAAACTGTAAATAACTTTGTCAACTAACCATTCCTTAGCTCATCTCGAGAAACGTAAGCGACCTCTATTTAAAAGTGCCTGATTTAAAGTGTTTAAATAATAGTTTCTTCATAGTTATTAACACTAAAAATGTTGTTTCAAATTGAACATAAGGAATTTTGCTAGAGATTGTGGTTGAAGTGTTGACTTTAAAGGAATATACCGTCGTCTACACAAACTAGCATGTTTGGATGGACATACTTTCGTGCAAGGGATGGGTTGGGATACAATCGTCTCACATTTACTTGAAGCCCGAAGTAATTCTGGTACACAGACGTTAGGCGGGTATTGCCTGTACAAATACTAAAGGTGCGTCTATGTTAACGTTCCTAATATATTTATTTAGTGTTGTTTCTTTTTCAACTGCCTGTTTACATTTCATGAATATACGTTTAAAAGATTCGTTTATGCATCTGTTGAGTCTGAACATTTTATAGCTATGAAACTCCGATTTAAACTAAAATGTTATATTAAACGTTTGATATACCTTAAGCCCCCTTACTAGAGAATGTTATGGTGGTTTTCAATGCATTTAAATGAGGTTTTGGAACGGATAGGCAATATTCGAAAATATCTTTAGATTTTTTTGACCAAGGTTACTTAAGAGACAGCTGGATAGTACCTGAGCGGCGCTTTAAAGGGACAGGAGGTTTTGCAAACGATGTTTTGAGTAGGCTTATGTACTACAATGGGAAAAGCTTTTCCCTGGAAGCATAGATACATTATTCCTGCAGCATATAAAAGCAAAACGTAAAACCTCCTTGAAAAATAAAATATGTATTACGAAATTTCAAGGTCCGTGTTCCTACGAAAATCTAATTTTAAATACAACAGTTCAAATACAACATGAGTTTTTGACGAAAGTCTTAAAGTTTGTAAGCAGCGGTCTCAATGGCACTATTTTTCCAGAGAAAAGGTTTCCATATTTAAGTCTATTAACCACCTTAAAATTATTTTACCGGAGTTTTTACTATAATGGTTAAAAGTAGTGCCATAATGGGAGCCAGAGCAGCCTCCATCAGGGATAAGGAATTAAACATGAGAAAATGTGCAAACGATGTTTTGAGTAGATTAACGTGACCAACATGGGAAATTTGTTTTAATAAGAGCATACAGTCATTAATGACAGCATATGAAAGCAAAAAACGTAAAACTTCCTTGCCAAATAAAATATTTATAACGATTATCAAAGTTTGTGTTCCATGGGGAAATCAAAATTTAATAAACGTAATTTATAATTTATTGTTTGACTAAAGTATCAGTTTAGAGTTAATTTGCAGCAGCCTCAATAGTATTATGCTTCTATTAAAACAGATTTTTATATAAGTTTCTTATCAGTTGCCAGTTTGAAACATAGTTTGTTTTTTTACCTCATGGTATAAGCAAAACTTAAACGTTTTCACCCATCGGCATGAGTATAGCTACGTCCAGCCTCCACCATCACACCCCATGTTAGCAGAGTGCTATGCTGGTACAGTGTGCAGTGTACACACTCGCCGCTGCGTTGTACAGTCGGTTTAATGTCACAAATGTTACCGGCTGTTCCGTTATTGGTAGTGTGTTGGTGGGGTATGGTAGGGTGGAAGGGGGTCGATGGATGGCGAAGGGAGGACGGGGTAATGTTAACCCGTTCATTTCCTAGCCGATGTCACACACAGCATTATACTGAACTGACACGGTCTACTACATTCTACTTTGGAGTGTTATAGTCTACGGCAAGAATGTAAAAGTTTTACTAGACCTCGACCTTTACCTAGTGTTACCGTATTGTCACATTAAAAATTGTAAGTGGTGACTGCGGGGATCGAACCCGCGCCTCCGGAGTGATGAGCTCCGGAGTCCGCGCGATACAAATTCGCCACGGATACGCTAAAGAATGTTACCAAAGAGAAATAAAGTGTTTGATTTACGTCGCACTTCGTAGGATTATATTGCACGATTATGTCTGTAATGTTAAGAGGACACGCTAAAACTGATCAAATCAGGTCAGCTGAACTAATTGGTAACTTCTAAATTTCTCACATTTTATACGCCACCGAAGCGTCGGGCGTTTTAAATGTATCCCTCACACAGGGGTTCTCATAGGGGGTTTTAAGGTTACTTACCAAAACACTGATAACGTCAAAAGCACGTACCGGTGTGTAACAAAGCGCGTTTGGAAATTATCACCCGTTAAAGGTAACGTAAAAGATAAAGGTAAAGTTGGTCTTGTTTAACGAGGCGAAGTTAGGACTACAAAGTCCTCTCTACCACTTAACCTCGACCTTTACCTAGCGTCACCGTATAGTCACATTAAAACATATTTGAGGTGACTGCGGGTATCGAACCTACGCCACCAGAGTGATGAGCTCCGGAGTCGCGTGCGATACGGATCCGCTCAACATACACTTTTAAAATACCCTTCAAACCCCTTCTAAGCCCTCTAAAGTAATCCTTTTTAGAAAATTTAAATTACATCCACACCACTATCTTAATATGTTCTTACGTGTGCCTTTGACGGTTGCCCAGAAAACCCAGAAACACCGTTAGTTTTCGAATGTTTCAAACTCCCATCGTATCATGGATAAATCACTAAATCACTGTTTGAGATGCCGACCACTCTCATGAGGGTATTTTAAGGCAACTATGTGGTGGAAGATGGGTGTGATGAGTGGTAGTAATGAGTTATGAGGTGTAGTCTTGTTACAAACTAAGGCCGACTCTTCCTTAGAATGGGTCCATTAATTAATAGCCCAATGAGCAATGGAAATACAAGGACCAACGGCTTAACGTGACTTCCGAACCACGCAGGCGACGGTCTGATATGTCTAAACGATGGTGGGAGTTGTTGCGGGTATCATCAGATGATCACTGAGACAATCTGAGCCGCTTTAGACCTATATCATTCTCAAAACCTGACCTCCATGAAGCTGGATTACAGGACCACGCCACGAGTCCCAGTCGTTAATATAGCCGTTGTACGTGGACCAGTCCATAATTTGTATACTTATTATGAATTCCTGAATAAGTATTATCATTGTAAGTGTTAACATTTAGGAAATGGTCATATACTGTCACGGATGTTTTAATAAACAATATACAAAAATCTATTTGAAATATGAATACAATAATAATATATAGTCGAATTTTTGGCTTCAAAAGTTATATTTATATTTTTGAAGCGAAGATTTGCACTTGTTTTTAATATGTTTTGAAATCGAATACTTAATAAACATTATTAAAAAACACGTTTACAATTTACTTAGGTAGTAAAAAAATGTGATACTAAAGTGTAAAGGTACCAAGAATCATATTTCACTTTAAAACATCTAATAAAAACACGAACGCAGTAAAGGTTTTTTTAAGTACAGGTTTAGTTTAGTCGTTTAGAGACAGCCCTAAACATTTCGTTAGTAAAACAATAATATTTAAACAAATACACGATGTAGCGTGATTTTATCATTGATCTGTTCCGTTTTTACTGGGCAATGCATTCCTTTACAAGGGCAGTGGTATACACACTACCACTCAGCCATGTTTTACACAACTCTGCCTCTGCCCCAACAAGGCAGGAAAGGAGGCAACACTGAACACAGACTCAGACAGATCAGCTACAGTGAGAGAAGTGAGACTGAGAGGGAGTACTGATACAGAGGGTGCGGTCTGTAGTTGAGTGTTCCGCCGCTAGTAGCGTTCACGTCGCACCACCAGACTCAAGCTCACAACACAACACTACACTTCCCACTTCCCACTTCCACTTACACAAACTCTCTATTGATCTTCACAACATGTAATCTGTACAACACTCCTACACAACATATCTAGTGTCTGTTTGACCAGCGGTTGCCGCTCTGTTTGACATGTTCTTGACTACTGCTGTTTGACTAGGGCCGGTTTGACTCGAGTAGTCAGTCAGAGGCAGATCAATATCACTTGGCGGCAACTTTAAAATTTATTGGGCCATTGTGGCTTTGAACACTCGCCTGCATCTTAACAAGACAATTCCGCTTGTTTGGCAATTCAACCGGGATTATCGGCTCTTCAACTTCATTGTCACAGCGTGGTTGTGGTTTGTTCTGCTGAAACAAGGCCTTGTGCTTTGAATACACCTAATAAATAAAATATTCAATTATGAACATATATATTAGTAATAAACGTAAAAATACTAATCATTTATCGCCTTTAGTGCTCATATGCGGAAGGAAATTAATTTATATTCTATATCGTAGATTTAGATTATTAGTTTTAAATGTCCCCCACCTTACTTTTGAAAGAGGAAATATTTTTTAAACCTTTTAGGGAACGTTTTATAGAATTTTAAAGTTTGCTTTTACGTACTTTGCGTCACCCCCACCCAAAACTTTGTGGGGAGGGCCCCATTTAAAAAATACAAACCTTTCCTTGTGGCACCTCAAATTCAACGACGCTAAGAATTTTTTTAATCTCGACTCGTTTTTTTGTAATACCCATTTAAAGATTACAAGAAATAAGGTTTAAAATAATAATTTTCATATACAGTTTTTATGACCGATTTTTCATCATCCTCAAACATTATGGATCCTAGAAAAAACATTCCCCGAAGGGTTTTAAAATATTTCCTTTTTCAAAAGTTAAGATGGGTGGGAGTCGTTTAAAACTCACCCTGTATAATATCACCTAATTAATATGCTAATAACTCCCTGGTTAATTGAAATTTTGTTCTTATAGTTTCGGTATGTTAATTTAGGTGTCATACGTGTCATAAGCTTACGTAAATAATAGGACATAAGGGATTAATGGAATGTACAAGAATAATGTTATGCCTATCTGTAGCTTGGAAAATCCGTTGTAGAATAATTTTTTATAAATTTCCGCAGTAAATAAAAGTTGAGCGTTTTCGGACACAGTAAGAAAAACGTGTTCTGGAAAACACGTCAATAAAATATAGGTGTTCATTTTCATAAACTCTTCATTTTGCAACAAAAACTATTAGAATAATAGCAGAAGCAAAATTTTGCGAATCATGTCGAGACATATTCAAAAATTTAAAAAATTATGACATTACCTAGTATTTATGCTTATGAAACAATTTTATTTTGTTTGAATAAGACGTGCAATAAGATATTAGGAGCTGATATTCAGTCTTATCGCACCAGACAAAATGATCAGTTTAGAAATGAATACCACAGGCTCTAAATGTCGCAAAATCTACCTCAATGCAGGAATAAATCTGTTCAATAATCTTAAAACTAAAAGAGTTGAATGTCAATTTTAAAAACTTACTAAAAAATTTCTGGTTAATAAAGCATACTACTCCTTAGATGAATTTCTGAACTCTTCTGGTGCCTTTGAATAATTTAGCTCTATCACTAGTATAAATTAAACCTTACTTATTAACAGTGGTTTTACTTCGGTAAACTAGTTATTCTTTGTTGTCATGATCTCCTGTTACATAATTTTTGTCAACACAAAATATGTTTTGTTTTCTGGCAAACACCATATAATCGTATTACTTAAAGTACAATTGAACAAAAAGACAACAGTGTTAAAATATTATTATATATTGATTTGCGTCCACACGGTTGGTTAAACCCTGCAATGAGTGTGGGTGGAGTCATGGAGCACGGCGCGAGGAGTGATATGGGTACACGGCTGTCAGGCGGGCTTTGCCTAGGCAAAGAATGAAGGCGCTCCACATTTCCGTAAACAGTGGACACGTGCACTTTAGTTTATTTCCACAATTATATACAGGGTGAGTTTTAAATGTACCCCCCTACCTTAACTGTTAAAAAAGGAAATATGTTTTAAAACCCTTGGGGAATGTTTTTACACGGTTCTGAAGTTTGTTTTTATGTACTTTGCGTCACCCACCTCCCATCCAAAATCCGGGGTGGAGGGCCCCCCAAATTTTCAAACATACAAATCCCTTCTACCTTGCGGCATCGCAAAAGAAAGGAAATTTTAACACAAATTCAATGATACAAAGAACAATTTTTCATCTCGACTAGTTTTCAATTGAAATAAGATACAAAATAAGGTTTAAAATGCCACATTTAACATACAATTGATTTTGAATGACAACATTTTTTCTAAATACTCTATGGGAATATGCTATAGAGTTGTGATGTTTCCCGAAAGGGTTTTAAAACATTTGCTTTTCCAAAAGTTAAGGGGTATACACTTCAAAAAATGGATATACCTTTAACTTAATGTAACTAATTGAAAATAAAACTTATATTTTTGGAAGTTACACCAGCTGATATTACAAAACATCCGCGTTTCAAAAATATAACTGAATCCATATTCTTGAGGCTGATGTTATTCGAATATTAGGCCTGGTGCCTTTGAAGATGTGCTTTTAGTTCACGAAAAGCTTTATGGAAAATAAACTCATTTACTGAACAGTTTAGCTGATTTTAAATTAATATAACTTAATTATTACTATTTATTTATTTGAGCCTGAAAAGCCCATGCAGGAAGTTCCGTTGTCTTTCAATGGCATCGCTTTGAGCCCAATACAATCAGTTTGCAAAATCTGTACCATACCGATAAGTAAATGTATATGAATGTTAATGGTCTTTATTTTAAACATCTAGACATTTCAGCAATAAAAACGCAAATATAGCATTAATCAAAATATTATATTTATTAAAATACATTCGTAGTTAAATCTTTTAAAATTTTCGAGATACTCTGTGCATATATTTGAGTTTTTATTTCAAAAATGTGTTTGGTAAGTTAACATTCAATTTGTGTTCTTATATTAAATTGTACTTTTAGTTTCTTTTAGTAAAATTTAAAATAAACCACTATTAAAGGCTACCATGTACATTAGAAGCACATCAAAATAGTGTGACCTTAAAGCTTTACCCAAGTCAAATGTGTTGCAAAGTGTGATGTATTGTCAACGCTAAAACCTACACATTACAGCGTAACCATTTTATCAATAGCTGTCAATAAACTGGCTCATGAATCAACATTATATTAACGACGTACCGAAAATATTTAAATGCGTTGAATGACGGTAGAAAATGCAAGCAGTGTGTGATGCTTTGCAGCTAGCATCCTGGAAATGCTATGATTGTCAGCTAATTATATGCTATACAGTTATATATAAAGGAAAATAGAACCCTGTAGAACTGAATTTTTCTTAACATGGACCGGTTTCAACCTTTAGCTCATCTTCACGCACTTTCCTTTATACAGGGTGAGTTTAAAATGTTCCCCGACCTTAACCTTTGAAAAAGGAGTTTTTTTAACCCTTCAGGAAATGTTTTTACAGGATTCTGAAGTTTGTTTTGACATACTTTGCATCACCCATTCCCCACAAAACCGGGGAAGCATCTAAATCCAAATGGCAAACCTTGTGTGAAACTCACGCAAAGGAACATTTTTTAAATCTTTACTAGTTTTTGTAATACCTGTTTAAAGATTGCAAGAAATCAGCTTTAAAATGCCACATTTCACATACAACCATTTTTAAATGACAATTCTTTTTGAAAATCTTTTGACGGAAACATGACAACCCTATAACATAATCCCACAGGGATTTTGAAGAAAAATTTGTTATTTTATAAAAGTTGTATGTGAAATGTGGCATTTTAAAGCTGATTTCTTGCAATTTTTAAACAGGTATTAAAAAAACGAGTAAAGATAAAAAACGTTTCTTCGCGTCATTGAATTTGTATTAAATTTCCCTTTTTTGAGGTGCCAGAAAGTTGGGGGGTTGCCATTTAAAAATATTGGGGATTCTCCCTCGCTTTGGGGGGGGTTGAGGCAAAGTACGTCAAAACAAACTTCTGAATCCTATGAAAACATTCCCCAAAGGGTTTCAAAAATATTTTCCTTTTACAAAAGTTATGTTGGGGGCATTTAAAATTCACCCTGTATAATTATAGTAACAGTATCCTTAGTGAATCTTTCCTGAAATAAATACAATAAGTTTGTCTGTTTTCAATAAAATAATAATTTATCTCATAAATTGTTGTCCTGACGGTTCATTAAAATACAAATTACTTTGTTTTAAGACAACCCTAGTTCGGGTTATTTCATGAGGGCCCTTTTAATTATTACTGCAGGGAAAATCCAATGAATGCACGAACAATTCAACAATTGGTTAATTTTTTTAATAACGCTTTGATTGTACGTCCAGAAACGTTCTGATTAAAAATAAAAATCCGGAGCGAAATATCCTTTTAACACTTGATTAAGTACCTTGTTTTGCATCTTTGATGACAATATTTAAATAGCCAGGATTTGAGTGATAATCTAGAACTTTCATGACCCGAAAAGCAGTAAACTATTTAAGAACATGAATTTATTACTTTGAATCGTAACCTTTGTCGTCTCAACATGTTGTAAGGAAGTTCTATCAATAAAACGGACAAAAGGTGATCTATTAAAAACACCCAGAACATTCATTCGTCCCGGTTAAATGCGCATAGTAGTTCACTAAGGCTTTACTAACGGTCAAAGTATTCTATCAAATTACTTAAAGAATCCATGCAAAATGAGGAGGCTTGTGCTAGAATATGTCTAGTTTATTTGTCTCAAATACGTATTTGATAATTAACTTTGTCTATCGCTCTATCAGCTTAGTGACTCTAAAAGGTTTCTGATTTTTAGTTTCAGTAGATTTTTTACTTCGTGTTCTTGGTTGCTTAGTACTAAATACAAGTTGTAGTTTCTTCTAATGGTTAAACCATTTAACAGTTTGAACAACATTACACTACGGTTGGTAGGATAGTATGCAATTTGAAGAGATATTTTAGTAATGAGGAGAAGTAGATGAAAAGTTAGTATCGTTGAACAATTTAAATACGGAACCAGATTTAAGAACAATTACCCATTACCATTACCATTGTCTTCCGTCTAAAAACAGTTTTCTGGATTGACGGCTTAAAAATGTTTGAAAAACAATTTAAATTATTTACAGAGATTGTGGAGCTTATATTGCCTCCACACCAACACCATAAAACAAGCTCACCATCAAACGTTTACACTATAAACGGCCTTCTCAACACGATTTTCAAAACCAATCGTTAATTTAGTTTTAGTTTAATTTTTTGAATTGAAGTTAAAACGTTTCGAGGAACTAACACACTTACATTTCTACAGCTTCTTCATACTGCATTAGCTTAAAACGAACATTTTGTTTATTAAAATAATCCCCTTACAATATTAATATGAGCTTTTAGTAAAGAGAAACTTTGAGTATATCTTCAAGTAGAATCGAATTGCGTTACATTGTTACGATTTCAATTTTTAAAACAAAAGCTAAAACAAAATTTTAAACCTAACAAATAAAATAAGCTTAAATTTGCGATTATTTGAATGTTTGCTATTTTACGATTATGTGAGTCCACCTCGTGGCGAGGAAATGTAGTTTCTTTACTGACACAAAATTGACCGATGAGTTCCATGCATACTGATGACTCATCCCACGACCTCTGAATATGCAGTGGATATCCCTCAGTCTGGCTTAATGTACACATAATGTTTCTTCATTTAGTGAAACCAAAATCTTTCCCCATTCCTTACTGGACTCTAAAGCTATGTTAAGGTTTTACAAACAAACTTGAACTATTAAGGAGGCTGTAATAGTTACTTATTTGGAAATTTTAAAAGTTATATTTTATGGAAGCGCGGCTATTGCTTTACATTTTACCAGTTTAGTAATGTAAGTCGTTAGTCAAGGAATTAACTGAGGAATACGGAAACAAAGGTTTAAATGGGATTAGGCCTCGTCTAGCATACTATTCAGTTTCAATCATTTTTATCGTTAATAAATTTGACTGTCTGGTACACTCATATATATCAGCGGAATAACACGTAATCCTGACGCGTTGACGTTTTGTTATTTTGTAGAATAATTTGGTACTAAAATTATCTTCCAAATTAAGACGCCAATACCTAATTTTTTAGGTAAATTTAAATTGAACAAATTGAAGAAGTTTTTTCGATAGGGTCACAGCCAATGAGAACATCGATAGTCGGCAGCCCTGCCACTAATATGATAGTAGACAGCATGTAACTCAGTTTCAGCCAATCAGTGACTAAAGATCGTACTCTACAGTGAGTTCAAAATATCTCAAGCTAGTTATTGTGATGTTTTGACGCGGTGTGAACCGGAAGAACTACATTATAGTTGTGACACCGGCTGCAAAAGCCTAAGAGTTTAATTGAAAATGAGTTGACAAAACTGAGGAACTGTCTTTCGCAAGGAGTTTGCATACATTGTAATATTTTCGTAGTACGAGTATATAAGTTTAGATTGATAAATAAACAGTAAATTAAAGTTGAAGTCTACTAACCCTCGATTAAGTAACTAATTAAAAATGTCAACGGCGTAGACAAGTAAAAACACGTATAAAACCAAGTAAAATGCTTAGGTTAAAAATGTGTTTTGAAATAGCTCTTTTGTTCCTACACTTAGATATATACTGTCCACGTTCAGTTTCAAACCATGACAACATTTTCCCCCTTCCCATGGCATTGTTGGTATTTTCCGTATCTTACCGCAAATAAAACAGCTCCTCTGGGTTTCTATCGTTTGAAGTATTCTTTCTATGACTCTTCCCAGTATAGACACAAATACCCATTGTCATATCAGATTGAAATTTAATACATACTGTTTTCGTTTGACCAGTGTCCCAAAAACTCTAGCTGTGTAAACCTATCTAGGCCCGAGGAGAGGCCATTGGCCAGGTGTAACCAGATAGAGTGTTGATTACACGACATAAGGGTTGTGCGAAGGGGGTAAAGGACTGTCACTGTACGTACTTCACAAGCCGCGGCCAACCAATTTATATTCAATGAGGGTATTAGAAGCCAACACGTGTGAAAAAGTGAGTTCCTGGCGTTTGTCAACTCAAATTAAAACTTGCTCCGAGATATACAACCCCTCGCCTCGTCCCTCCCCTTACATGTGTAAAGTAACCTTGCTTCACTCTTCACTGTATCTACTTGCCGTCGCGGACAAATTGCGACATGGACCAACCGTATAGGTTGTAGTAGTCCGATACATACAAGAGCTTTTGGATGACTAAGTGCTAAAAATCAAACAGTTAATGATATGTGTCTAAGGAAATACCAAACTAATTTTGCCATGATAATTATTTTATTATTTCACCAATCTGCCATATATTGTTCGTTGGAATTGAATGTCGTGCACTTTTTGGAATATTGTAGGCTAAGCCAAACGTTGTAAGAAAAGATATTTATAAAATTGAAAATTCAGAGAATTTTTAAAGTCTATATACACTTTAAAAATAAAGAAGTTAAAGCTACTCAGAAAGAGTGAAATTTCGCAATCATTGTGAAATTGTAAAAGTTCCTAAATGGTTCAACGATGAAGATGCTACGATGTAGGTGAGTAATATTTCCATGTTTCAAGTAGTTTTAAAATTAAAGATTTAGTTTTAAAGGTCGGAATTTAAATTGTTGTCGACAACTTTGTATGATTAATAATACATAGTCCAAAGTTTTTAGAATAGTCTTAATGCTTTAAACTATTAAGGCAGAGAGTCAAACTTTAGACTGTGGGCCATGTACGATGCCCATAAAAAAATGAGACTGTGATTCTGGAACTTTGGAATAACATGAGAAGGGATTGGTTGTGGCGAAGAGAGGGGAGGGCAAATTTATATTTGCGTTAAGACAATAAGTCAATGTCTCATGAGGATCTCAACTTTCAGGACAGTCAAATATTACGGTTGGGTCCAACTAGGAATCCTTCAATGCAAGATTACTTTAAAGCACTGATGTTTGGTATATTTCAGTATTTACAGTGCAATAGTGCGCCTACAATATAATCCACTTTCCGGACGTAGAATAATGGCAAGAAGATTTTGCGCGGACCGACGAAGCACTTGAGTGTAAGCTAATCAGTTGTGTTAACTCAAATTTAAATTCTGCTGCTACGAACTTGAGTTTGTGTGTAGTTAGAGACAGGCTGGAAAAAGTCTGAATTGATGTTCAGTGGTTTCTCCAGCTTCTTTTTCTTTACTTTTATTTGGGACACCGACCACTCCTATTAGAGAGGAGACCCTCCTAATAGAGGGGTTTCAAGGTGAATATGGGATGAATGATGAGTGAGATAGGTGTTTGACGGACGATGAGGTGTAGCATTGTTACAAACTAGGGCCGAATGTTCTCCAGATTGGGTCATTAATTAATAGCCCACCAACCAATGGAATGAACTAACGGCTTAACGTGACTTCCGAACCTCCATACGTTGCGGACCTCTTTGTTTGACATCCTGGGAAATAATAGATCCCTTTAAACTGACTGCAAAACTTTGGCAATTTCCCCTACCAAAGACAATTTTGCTCTCTAGTTTGTCAGGGAAAATGTAAGAGAAGTAAGCTTAATTTCCCAGTTATACCGGCGACAGTGAAGCTGGTGAATACCCAACATGAGATATGGTACGAGCTGTTACTATTTTTAAATAACCTAAATGTTCATACTTATTCACGTTTATTCACAATTATTCTCTCCATTTGGTATAATTGTTTGACATAACCGCAAGTGCACACTTAACAAACGGACTTTCCAGCGCTTGCTGTAGACAGCAACGAATATAAATTGTTCGGGGGATGTTTTGGTGTCTGGTGAATGAGAATAAAACTGGAGTGCTGTAAACTCTCTGCGACTCATTATATTTCTGAAATATCTCCGGCTCTAGTGTTATTCATACTGTAGTATAATGATTATCCTGATGGTTTTTTCAACTCAGTTTTAGAAGAACTGAATCGTGATTGCATTTTATGCTGATCATACGAGTAAAATGTAGGATGTAATGAATGGTGCTACAAGTATTGTATCAGAAATTGTACATTTAGTGATTTGAAAACTGCATTCACAGCTAACTTACATAATTATGTTTTACAAAAGTCCTCCAATCTCAAAAACACGACAAATTACAAAGAAAAACGAGTGAAGGGTTGTGAAAATTAACTCGTATTCGGTGAGCAATGAGTTAAACAATTATTGTTTCGGACAAAAAACAACAACAGATTTTAATAAAACCATTTCAAAATTTTCTTGGACTTTTTAAGTTCCATTGTTTTGATTAGTTTAAATTGTTCACATATTCATTTTACTGAGAAAGGATTTACAACCAGTTCATACGATGCTGATAGCACTGTAGTGACTATCCCAGTGGTAGATGTACCTAGCACTTAAATATACCATAACTTGTGATATAAATATACCTCCACTGGGGCTCGTGGCGTGGTCCTGTAATCCAGCTTCATGGAGGTCAGGTTTTGAGAATGATATAGGTCTAAAGCGGCTCAGATAGTCTCAGTGATCATCTGATGATACCCGTATCAACCCCCACCATAGTTTAGACATATCAGAGCATCACCTGCGTGGTTCGAAAGTCACGTTAAGCCTTTGGTCCTTGTATTTCCATTGGTCATTGGGCTATTAATTAATGACCCATTCTAAGGAAGAGTCAGCCTTAGTTTGTAACAAGACTACACCTCATAACTCATTACTACCACTCATCACACTCATCCTTCACCACATATTTGCCTTAAAATACCCTCATGAGAGTGGTCGGCATCTCAAATAGTGATTTAGTGATTTGTTCAATGCACCAGTTTACATATTCAAGGCTAAACCATTAGTATTGGTTCTCAACTAGTGAAGATAGATGAATATCAAAGCCTTTCTTAGTTCAACGTAGGATATATTTTACTCAATCCAATCAAAGATTATGTTATAATTGGTAGGTGGCGCATAGATGCCATATAGCTGAGGCAGGAAAATCAACATAGTTGCGGCAGACCGAGCACAGATAGCGCTTCGAGGGAATTCTTTTAAGTCTCAAGTAGAACCACTGAGGCACGTGCAAGCTCGTTCGTTCTCGAAAACCGCACGATTTGGTCACAGTAAAGTTATTGACATCGGACAAAGTCGAGCATGTGGAGCCATCCATGCGTCATTTACCTACCATAACATAATCTTTGAGTCAATATATTACAAGATTAAAAGGATGCGAATCCAAGTTCCTAATGAGAACAACTAAGTTTATAGTGAAATATTTTATACTCGTAATAGAAGAAAAAATGTATTTTTGGACTTTTGCCAATACGAATTTAGAGATTAGTCAGGTTAATTTTACAAGAGCATACATTAAAGATTGCTATGGGTCGGTTAATCGTACTTGTAAGGAGAAGTAAGTTATCTATGCAGGGTCGTGGTGGTGTGGTACCATGGTAAAAAGGTAAAGGTAGGTAGGTTTGTCTTGTTTAACGAGGGGAAGTTAGGACCACAAATGCCTCTCTACCACTCAACCTACCTTTACCTAGCGTTACCGTATAGTCACACTACAAATGTAAGTGGTGAATACACGGATCGAACCCGCGCCAGCGGAGTGATCAACTCCAGAGTCGCGCACGATTCCAACCCGCCACGGATCCGCTACTGAGCCAATACGGGTCCGCGCGGTGTTATGGTGTCCACGTCCTTGTCTTCCTGTGGGTATGCAGACTGTGGGGTTTCTCACAGGGAAGTGATTCGTCCCTTCGCCATCCCCTTGCGTATGCTGATAGTGATGTACATAGTGATGTACATAAATGTACATGCCAGTGCTGATACATCCCCTTCACCCAGTCATAGTGGTGAAACCAACAGAAGTACTGACGTGGAGAAATTGTGTTAGTTTCTAGATCGGTCAAAAACCTTACACGTGAATGACCCAAAACAGCTTCATTGGCTGGTGAAAGTATAGAATCTATCAAAACGCAATATTTTTGGTTTCACGACAGCAATATATAAAGTTAAATATTTTTAAGAAGACATCTTTTTTCGGTAAATAAGACATCTTTCAATACAATTAAGAAATACTAGAAGAAAAGAAAATCCCTACATGACCCAAAAGTGAAATACCCATTTATCGAATAACAAGGATGAATTCGAATGACTTTCAGCGTTAAAACACAACGATTAGAAACAATATCTCGCATAGAGCCTTGCTGAAAATAACTTATCTGCCGTTTTACGTTAACACCCCTTGAAACGATAAAAGCAGTATTTTGTAAGGAAGGGTGTGAGAGTTGGTTCGGGGAGGAGGTTGACAAGAGAGATAACACGGGTACGCTAGTTCCGGGACTTGCCGCTGCGAGCGCGAGTGCACGACGCCTCTCACAATCGATACGGTTTAGTTCAAGCATCTGCCACCAGGTCGCTCCCGAGTCTCGACATACCGATGTACACATTTTTTATGTCACAGCTCACTCACTGGGTTTATTTTACCAGTAAAATGGTTTATCCATGTTTTACACAATTTTAATGTGAATAAAGATTTAACAATACGATTTGTTAATTTGTAATTACTCGTACAATATTAAAAACAATTAGATTTTGTTAATTGTCCTTTGATGTTATTTCCTCATTGCTCCATAAGATTCTTCTCTGGTCATTTTTCATAATATACATCTCGGTTAATCTTTCATACATGTGTGTGTGTAGCTTTTAACGCTAAATCAAAAGAAATAACGTAGTTAAACTTAATGCAATCAATCATATTGTCAATCAAGCATGAAGCATTGAAGCAAAGCATTGAAGGATATCATTGAAGCATATATCAATAATACAAACATTAAGAATTTAACACAAACGAAAGAAAGATTGGTTATCAATATTGAAAGTTTGTTTCAAAGTGTTAAATTATTTTAAAAGACCCTTAACCATGAACCTCTATGCATATTGCAATAGGTCTTCATGAAGTGCACACAATATTCATGATGGAATATTCATTATGATATTCGTGGGCCAAGACCAAAACTATTCAAACGTAATTTTTCGTTCTTTATTATTATCCAAGGTACTAAGCTTGTACTTTTGAAAAGAGATGAAATAGCTGATAGAGCTATCCAAACCAAAAACCATTGTTCAGTAAATTAATTCGCGTAAATATATTTTTGAAAAAGCAGCACATAGCCTAATAAGTTATTGTCAAAGATACTCTAAACGACAGTAACTGCGAATATACGTTAGTATTTTACTTTTTTCTTTAGCTGGACGGATCTATAGTTGTATTATAGGCTAGATGTCAATGAAATAAAGTATGATTTCACGACAAATAGTAAAATATATTAGATCTAGTGAGGCACTTATTGATGTGAAATGATGCAGAGTTGTTAGATACAGTTGACAGGTGCTGCCACTGGCGGCAAATCTGCTGAACTGCTTCGAATCTTGCTCTTTGTAGAACAGAGTCTCTTGTACTGTATCTTTAAGGCCCAACTCAATCCGATGCCAACATTAAAATGTTTCTAAACATAGACTTGCTTCCCAACATTAGAAATCTTTCAAATATTTCCATACTCTATACATTAATAATTTTAGGTGGTAATACGTACACACAGCTGTTGATAAGTTTTAATAAGATGCTTCAAAATAAAAAAGACAGACTTTTGAAACAATATAATAAGAATTTGTCTAACGAATAAACAAAAATGGCTTTAATTAAGAAAACGGCTATATACAAAAAAACTGCAAACGAACACATTATTTTGGACAATTTCAAATAAACCTATTGATACGACAAGCTATTGTAGATGATAATCTAGTTATTCCGGTTCACACAGGGTCAAAACATCATTATAATTAGCTTGACATTTTTCGATCTCGCTGTGGAGTTGTTTGAGGAACGTATCCTTGCATTCATTTCTGTGGAGTATGATGTTTTCATAAACTCTCGTTTGAAACATTTAAACAGTTTTTTATTGACTAGACAGTTTTGACTATGGTTTATAAGTCTGTTTTGGAAATATTAAGAATAATGTATCGCTTTAAGTTCACCATGAAATTAATTTGAGTTAATAAATAAAACAGTAAAAACAACAGGGCAGCGGTGATCAGGTTTTATTCGAAATAAATACGCTTTGTTGGCTTCATTTAATCCAAGAAACATTTGAAATACTCGAAACACCCCGCACACATTAAGTTTTGTAAACAGCTTTGCACATAATTCATTACAAACAGTACTCCACTAAAACCCGTCATGTCAACCATGATAATGATCGAACTATCTTCCACAAACTAAATCGTTTTTGCAACCGGATAGCCAGCAAAACTTTAAGTTTATAAACTTTCTTTGACTCTCATGAATATCCAACTTCATTTACAGACTGTACGGTGAGTGAACAAATGCAGGGTCTTCTTTTACAGTGTCATGGGCTGGAATAGAGTCGATGTAAATATGGATAAAGATGTTCAAACAGTCGATCTTGACAAACTGCACGATATCAATATACCGCAATATTCTCCTGACCAAACTTGAAGACCAATACCAATACACTCTTCCACATGTTTGTTCAGTACATACTTTTGTGAACCAGAAACCGTGGAACTAACTATACATCCAAACTAAGAGTGCGCAGCAGTGGCTGTGACCTTGAATTTCGTCCCATAAGAGCAATGTAAAAACACGCATTTTCTTGGAACACTTCACGCCTACAGTTTTCATCGGATTTTTATGAAATAAACTTTGTTTTAAAGTAAATTAGTTGTTCAGTGACTACGCTGAGCAACATTTCCATTTCATCTTTTATAAAACCGTGACATAAGTTTAAAACTTGAAGACACTTTGCACTTAAATTGTTTGTTTTACTAACAAACTAATACAATTTTCAAACATTTGTTCAGTAGAGCCATTGTCATCTATCAAATTAAACTTATTTCAAAAAGATCTGATGGAAATTGTAGGCGTGACGTCAAATGTCCCAAAGTTATTCTGATTAAAACATACAAGTCTACTTAACCATACCAAAATAACTTTTTAAATGTACGAGTACAAAGCTTTCGTGCACTAATTTTGGAATCTCCTTGAAGTCATTTAATGAAAGGTTAAAATAAAAAAAGAATTTGACTGTTCCCGGAATTTAAAAAGAAAAATGAGTTTAGCAAATGCTATGTGAACTGTAAAATATCTTATTCAAATAACATGTATATTCTTTGATGATATCAATGTAAATCGTCCATTGAGTCGACGTGGTGTATCTAGGATCTGTAAACCCTGGAGCTCCTCTCTCTGGAGTCCTTACATCTCGGGAGATTTACACAAATGTACTTTTATGTTGTAAAATCCGCGATTTCTGTAAGTATGGAAATAGTAAATAAAATGTCGCAGCCGGTTTTGAGCAATAGCCGACTTTAGCGTAATTTACTCAGGTTTGTGTAATTTTGTATGTTACTCCACAGCTATATACATGAACTTTGTACATTTCTCCATGTTATAAATCTTGAATGTTTAAACATTTCTTTATTTGATGTTTCCATGTTTATTATACATGTACGTAGTAGATGGATGGATTAAGAAAAACTAAGTATAGTAGTAACTAGTTTTCGAAGTTTTTAAACGCTACGTTTTTCTAGAAGAATTAATCGATAAGTATTTCTATTCCAACGAAGAAATGGCTAGATTACCTTTGGATAGGTTCAGTAGGGTTTCTTTTTATCGTGTGACCGTAAGGTTTGTTTTGTGAAACTAGAATATTATTGAATGTTGCTCTTTTCAAAATTCATTGAAATGAATACAAGTACAAACTGTCCACTTAACTAAATTTATTTGATTTAACAACAACTGTGCATGTTTAAAAATTGAATATATCAATAACTATTTAAGTAAAGTAAGAGAGAACTAAGCACCCTTTGAATAGCATTATTTAATTTGACACTACCGGTTTCAAAGGTGACTCCATCTTCGGGTGTGTGTACAAATAATAAGGCCTTAAAATTATTATCAATAATCATACATCAAATAGCACGTTGAAAACGGTATAATATATCCACATGATTCTGGAAAAATACTATGCTTAGAGAAAAATTAGTATAGTATTTGTATTTGTACAAAATATATCATTAAAAGCTTGTGCAACTAAAAGACCAGAGATTCGTGTCGCAATTAGACATTCTAGCCTTTACTTTGTATTTATGATTTAATTATATTTTGCAGTAATAAATGCAGATTAGTACAAGACAGTGATATTTTTCATAGTCATGATACTCACTCATTAACTAGAACCATTAAAAAATTACCGTCTCAGGTTAGAAATACATTACTCCAAAACCGTCAAAAATTCAAAATCTTCAAAATTCTAAATTATTTAGGAAAGAATTTATAATTTATCTTGTTACCAACGAGTTTTATAGTATTCAGGAGGTTTTAGACCTCTCAGATGTCCGATGTTCTATAATACATTCCAATCATGTAAAGAATACATTATAATCATGGGTAGAGACGTGGTTTTTAAATATTAATTTTTAAATCATTGGGATGAAATTTACTGTAGTGGCTTGTTATATTTTTGTACCATTTCTTGTAACGTTTCTTAGAAATATCAATACAATATTAATTTGTAATGTTGGTAAATTGTGTAAACATGTTTAAAAATATTAACAACTGTGTTGTTGTTGCAGGACACAGTATGGCCCCAGCACTTCGACACTCCCCAGCAAGAGGTGTGGCTCTGTCGCTTCTGTTCTGTTTCCTCTCCATCACACTTCGAGTTACCTCAGGTGAGTCTACAACACCACGTCACACCGTTAAGCACCATAACACACCATAAACACGCCATACAACACCATTACACACCGTGCAGCACCGTTAAACACGCCGTACAACACCATAACACACCGTGCAGCACCGTTAAACATGTCACACAACACCGTAACACACCAAATATCATCCTAGCGAACCACATATAACACCACACCACTACATGCAACACCACATCACGTCGTACAACACCATAACCCACCATGTGACACCGTAAAACACGTTACTCAACACCATAGCACCCCATGTAATAACTAATCACGATGTACAAAACACCAAACATCATCCTAGCGAACGTACAACACCACAACACGGCACACTTTCTAGTAAAACGTCATACTAGAGAGCGGATCCGTGGCGGATTGATATCGCGCGCGACTCCGGAGCTCATCACTCCGGTGGCGCGGGTTCGATCCCCGCAGTCACCACTTACAATTTGTAATGTGATTTTACGGTGACGCTAGGTAAAGGTCGAGGTTGAGTGGTAGAGAGGATTTTGTAGTCCTAACTTTGCCTCGTTAAATAAGACAAACTTTACCTTTTTACCTTTACAATACTATAACAAATCATACGATACCATAATACACCAGACGACACTACTGAACACGCCATTCACGATAACTTTAAAGGTAAAGTTTGTCTTGTTTAACGAGGCAAAGTTAGGACTACAAAGTCCTCTCTACCACTCAACCACGACGATGTATGTCAAGATGCGCCCTAACACGAGACCCAGACATACGTAAGATGTGACAAGGGGCAGGGACAACTACCAAACTTATAACAATAAAGAACGGTAGTTTGAACACCTCCCTTCTGAGACGGGTGTTCGATTCGTCAACAGTGTGCCGGACTCTATTCGAAATGCCCCATTGCCCAAGGTGTTAAAACTGGTTTAAAACGCGTTTTAGCGTCGAAGGAATTTTTAATGCAAGCGAGACTTTGGCAGGTAGTTGACGTTCAAGAAGACTGGCCTTGGCGTTAATAGTAAAGGTAAAGTTTGTCTTGTTTAACGAGGCTAAGTTAGGACCGCAAAGTCCTCTCTACCACTCCCTCGAACAGTGGGATGAATTAGAATGTTTGAGGTGGATAAGGGCATTTATTGTATGTGTGAGTGCTGTGTGGTTTTACGGATTTGTTAAAACCGTATGAACGTTGTTTTTATGTCATTTTCCATAACGTAATCTTTGGTTATGCTGAGTAGAAAGTAGTGGGGTGCGCAAGATGATGAGCGCAGTATCATTGACTCTATATTTTATCACACTGTTCAGTTTGTACTATAACTAGTTATCTTTGAAGCGTATATTTGTGTATACAAAAAAAAAAGTCTACATTTTCGTAAATCTGGCGAGCTGCTGTGCTGTACTTGTATGTAGTGCGTGTGTGTAAGCCCTTTCAAAAGCGGATTAGAACAGACAAGCCGCCAGCGCTGCTTAACGGCACTCCTTACACGCTCACGCCTTTCTAAGATACGAACGTTATAGTGCGCTGTAGTGGCTGTCACCTTGAATTTTGTCCCATAAAAATAACGTAAAAACGTGAATTTTCTTGGTGCACCTCACGCCCACAGTTTTTATAGGATATTTATTAAGGGTCCGCCTCCGTGGTCACCGCAGAAAAAGGTTGAATTCGTCCGCCCAAGGAACACATGACACCGCGCACGTAACAACGGGCTTTCTTTCAACTGATGCGGCCTAACTGTCAAACTCTCCGCTTGCAAGGGTTTTGTAGAAAGTAGATAGCGCTCTTATATGAAGATTAAATTCGGATATGTTAACTTTTATGGAAAGAGAAATAGTTTATCTGTGTTTGCCTGTTATTAGATTTTTATAAACCTATTGTTAGCTTCTTAAATAAGGTGTTGAAAAAACTCTATATCTTCTAACTTTAACCGTTATAGCATGAAAACGCAGAGACATTTTTTGGAAAACGAACTACAGGTCAACCTAGATAATATGTTTATCTTTTGTTTAAGAGTTGTTTCGTAAAAAATAGCAATAATACTAAAGTCTCCATTTTATTTCCCGTAAACCTCAGCAACGACGCTCTCCCGAGCAGCTGAGCCGGACCCTTAAGTAACTGGTATTAAAATGTGCCAAATGCTTTAGTGACTCCGTTGAGGTGAATTTCCATTTTCTAGTTAATGAGACTGTGATATAAAATAAAAAATAAAGAAATTTTGGATTTTAATATCTTGTTTAATAATAAACTAACAGAATTTTTAAAAAGGTAATTCGTGGAGTTACTGCAGTGCATTGACATCGTTTAAGTACAATTTATTTATGAAAAATCTGACGAAAACTGTAGGCGTGAGGTGTCATAAGAAAATGCTCGTCTTTAAGTTATACTTATGGGACAAAAACATAATTATGGCCGGCAGTATGCTGGGCCTCATTTTCCTCATGTTCATTAAGAGGTAAAGGTTTCATATTGTCCATATAGAATATTCGCCATACCTTCTAACTTTGACGAATATTCATAACTTCAAAACGCCGAGAAAACATTTCCAACTTCTATATTTAATACTGAGGAATGTAAAGTTGTTCACTAATTCGCACAGACAGTAAAGTTATTAAGTTGATTGTGTTGTGTATTTAATGAATAACGTGCCTATTCAAGATATAACAAAAGTAGCCTTAAAATTGTTTTAAACACACAAATTTCCTTCCTTGAAACCTAGCAGTATTACACTCACCAAGATAAAAAATGTAGCAAAGGAACATCGACACATAGCCATAAGCGAGAATTTCTCTTAGCGGATGCCTTTTCAAAAAGCAGTACTTCCTCTTGGTCCATACTGCGCCAAAACACTATAATTCGGTTAATGGTTCTTGCATAACTTTAAAAATGTATTTTATTAGTTTGACGAGTACGCGTAATGGTGAAATAGTGAGCGAGGCGAGGCAGTGTTGGGCGGAAATGGATGTCAGAGGAAAGCCGCTTTGCTCTTCGCAACTGTCTCTGTACTTCAGTAGGGATCTGTCCACGAGACAAGTCTTGTACTAGACACTAGACAGCTAGGAAACCACAATAGATTGGAGAACAACAAAAAGTATCGTTCATCACTCGATCCAAAAATGTTTTTTTCATCCCTACTCATTTAAGTTTACAACCCTTCTTGCGGTAATTTCTTTGCTAAATCATTAACTATAGACTGTAGGAATTTCGTCATCAGTCTCTAATATTAGGCTTTATACCAAACTGATTCTCATTTGTCATAGTCAGTTCACTCCTAAAACCAATCGACCGACATTAAGAACATTTACTTTTTAGCGAAATTCCATAAGAAACAAAGAGTTATAACTCCCTCTTGAACCCCCAAATCATATTCCCAAATAATATCGGAGGATTTCCATTGGAGCTGTTGTGGTGTATAGCAATTAGATATGGAAGTCATAGTATTTTCCTGTTCCTAGTTTCTTTAATTTTGTCTTATCTACGTTGCGGTTAAACAGACATACACTTGATTTATTATTTTGTGCCGTTGAAATTTCCGAAACTAAAGTCACCGTGCAAATAACTTCCTAAGGGCCTGGTGGTGAAGGGAAGGGTGGAAGAGGTACTAAACCCCTAGGTCAAGTGGCCTAACGACTCTAGCGGCTGGATTGATGTCTAATGCATCTTATGTTCTTTGTAACGCTGCCGTCCTAAAACCTCGTCTCTTATCTTCTCTTGGGCTTTGGGAAGGTATTCTTTAACCGAAACGAACAAGGTATTCGCACTAGCAATATATTGATTATTGAAGCAATCTTCTGTGAACTAACCCAGTTTTGTCAACGCACGTTTTAATTTTAACGTTGGTGCAAAGATTTTATACCCAGAAACATAAGGGCTATTGATGCAATGTCCTACAGCCATCTGCAAAATCCGTTATAGCACCCCATTAGCGCCATCAAATAACTACACGTAGAAAAGTAGTTTATAGTCCTTAGAAAACATCTGTAAAATTTGGTGCGCTTATCCTGTGCCGTTCAAAAGTTATTAAACCGTCTCTAGACTTAATTGAAACCCTGTAGAAACATAACAGCTCTGTTGGATTTTGGTTGGAATCTCATAATATCAGGTATTTTGTGTTCCACAACGAAAATCTCTAATTTGGTTTTGATAAGTCGTAACCTTAAGTTATATTCGAATCAGCAATTACCATTTTAAAGTCTCTATATTGATAAGCTTGCGTTTCATGTTACATAAACGGAAGCTCAGTTCAATTTATCAGTAGTTTATATTATATTAGTTTAATATATTAAAACTACCTGAAAAATTATTTGTTTCAATTTAGTGGTGGCCATAGCTCAGTGGTATGATGCGTGCTTCGCAACAAATAGGCCCGGGTTCGATTCCCGGGCGCTGTGATAACTTTCACGATGGCCACTCCCCGTGGTTCGGAAGACACGTTAAGCCATTGGGCTATTAAATAATGACTCAATCTGGGGAACAGTCGGCCCTATTTTGTAACTAGAATAGCTCTCATCATCCATGAAAACACTCATCACACTCACCATCATTCCATATTCACCTTAAAAGCGTGGTCGGTGTTTCAAAGCAAAATATAAGTAGTTAGTAGGTTAGGTTTCGGTTCAGTGTTTAAAACCTCACCTGCCTCAACGCCACCTTGGAATTCATACAGGTAATGTAACGGAATGCATAAACTCACAGGTCAGTGAGTTGTAGCCTAGTAAAGCCTCCACTGAGTAAGGTTTGTAGTTACAATTTAGCGGCCGTGCCTAATTCAAGAGCTCTCTGCCGGCAGTGCTTGTCATCTCCTCACACAGTTGCATCTTAACCTCCACCTTCCCCTCTACCACTGCTACAACCCTCTCCACCACTCACTGCCCTACTGCCCTACTACACAGTGTACAAGGGAGGTATGACGTGCAATTGCTGTACGCTAGATTCAGTTTTGCGTTTGGCATTTAGTGAGGAAGGTTTTGATAACGTATTTGATTTGTTGATGGGTGTTTTTATTTTTTTGTGTTAGAAAAAGTTGCATCTCGTTTGAGTTACAGAAACGAGATTCATGCAGCCAAAAGTTGAGTTTGTGCAAAATATTTAAAATATACAAATATTTGAACGATGAGGAGGGAGAATTAACTAATGTAATCCACAAAACAAAGACGAATCCGGTACATGTTGTAATCGTATATCGGATTTGATGGTACATCTTTGTTTAGAAACAGGTTTTAGCTTCAAAACTACATATTGTATACTAGGTTTTATACTAACAGTGGTATAGGATAGGCAGTCAAACAGAAAAACATTTAACGAAGAACACAAAAGATAAATAGTGATATGATTTGATGTACTTTACGATGACGTATAAATCTTATATTCCGTTAACAGAGTAAAGGCTACTTGTGTGTTTGATATCTCCAAAATCAAATCCTTTAACCGCAGAAGTACGTAAAAGCAGCACGAGCAACTAAAAGAATCCATGTTAGGCTGGAAGGAAGATTGCTACAGAGACAGTCACTAGACTTGTATTTTATTCATCCTTATCGAGCCTCCCCCTCCTCTACAAGACCCTCGACCCTCCCCCTCCACTCACCCCTGTAGCTAAGTCTTCTGACAATACCTAGCAAAGTTCACCCTCACTGAGCAGCGTGTTCTAGCAAATGTCGCGTTGGATCACTGCCGAACTTCAAGATGTGCAAAGTTACAAACACACCTTGGTTTCCAAAGTAGCTGGGGATGTTCGGAAGCAGGTTATCAGTATAAACTCTGAGTATCCTTTTGTAAAGGTATAAGTAAAGATTATTTTTCGGGGTCAAGTAGGTACTCGAAATCTGGCCAACCTTTCAACCTTAACTTTACCTGCTTCCAACGCAAGAGTTATCTTGAAAGCATAGCCTCTTCGCACCCCACGTCACCTACAGGTTACATTACCTTGTCTGTGTATATTGAGTCTAGGAATAGGAAAGTTAGTGTGAGGGTTGGGACTGTAACCTGAAGACTGTATACTCGGTACACCATAAGTCAACCACATACAAGACACTGAGAAGTAAAAAAAGTAAGATCACCTTCGTTACAAGAGATGTGTGCTAAGGTCCAGTCCTTGGCACAATCATATTTGCTCTCGATTTAAAAATTATCTTTATAATAGCCCATACAGTGAACCACTGTGTGCGGACGACACAACAGTTTTGTTTCTGAGAAATGAAGAAGTAGCTGCACTGGAAGTTCAATCATATATTTCTTTAAGTACTCGTATGTTCATTCAGTATTGTAATGAAAAAGATCTAGTGATTAATGAAGCAAACCCCAAACTATTGATTTTGGCAACAAAAGTAAGAAGGTCAACTACTTTTCAATACTTTACATTTCCAGAATTAGAAAATTTTGTTTTCATGTATTATAGAAACTGTTAATTTCAATGATTTTGTGAAACTAAACGAAATTCAACTGAATTTATTTATAAGATAAGATAATCCTTTATTGCCAGACAATAAAATTGCATTAGGCATTTGAATTATACATAAATTTAGAACGAAAAACAGACAAAACATAAATAAAAGTAAAAAATAGAATAAGAACACATTAGTTTAAAAAGTGTTCTTGTGAACCGTCCTATTCATTACTGTGGTTCATAATCTCTTGAAAGCAAACCTATATCTTTTTAACAAGTGCAAGAAAATTAAAATATAATTATAATTACAGTATATATGCCTCTGTACAACAAAAGACTGCTTTCTAATGAAGAACATATTTTGCTTCAGTATAACGTCTAGCAAAGTGTTAAAATCGAGTACATTATTGTGCACAATAATTAAGTTGTGAAAAGTAAACACAGATGATTAAGTTCCACTTCTGCATTTGACAAGAATTTAAACAAGTTTAGCTCTAATAAGTAATGAACGGACGTTTTCTTAAGTCTGCTCCCTTTTGAAGTTTTTCAATTATTTTCGGATTTAAAATATACGACTTGTTCTCCAAGTTATAATAAAGCAAGTGCTACATTCTTTAGTGAAGAGAGCGAAGATTCATCTTGTTTCATCGAGAGTGAATAAATCACTTCTCAGTCTGGCAATCGACTGTCCATTCTTCCTCCATTCTCCTTTTAACTCTCTATTCTTCTTTCTTGTCTCACTTCTATCATTTTTCTTCATCTTATCACGTACAAGGGGGTTATTTGAAGGACTCGTGTTACAGATTTACAAAAGGGCTCGTGTCCGTTGAATCTCTTTAGCCTCTGTCCAATGAAAGGGCTTACGGTGAACTCATATGGGGAGGTTAATGATGGTATAACATATAATTTGGTAAAATCATATACTTTGTGTTGCCCATAGGTGCTAGTTATGCTAACGAAAGGCCTCGCAAGTTTGTGTTTTATTGTAATAAATTATTCCAAAACCATGGCTTATCTACTCTCAGCTGTCTCGGTGTAATAGTTAAAGTAACATATCCTGCATAGTATATTTTATATTCTTTCTAATCTAAAGTTTTAATGTTAAAGCTAATCAGTAGCTTGAGACCCCCTTTGTACATTATGAACCAGCAAAACTAACCACTTTTCTTTCATATAACCAAGGATTTGAAATCATATTTATGTTTTACCATTTGGTTTAGTTTGTTTATTTTCATTTTAGTATTTTTTTAACTTTGAATTTTTTGTTCTTCGTATAAATTTTAACAATTATGTTTACAATTATTTATATATATTTTATACTCTTCTTTGTCTACAACTGATGATGTCTAACACAGTTTAGACGAAACGTTTTGTGTTTAAAATAACCAAAACATGTCCAGTGGTTTTTTATCCAAAAATATTTTTTTATTTATTTGTTCAAATCTAAAGATTTGTCCCGTAATTAAAGCAATTTTTTCTTCAAGCGTAACCAGCTGGTACCTTGAGGTGTATAAGCTGGAAAACACGTTACTTGGGGTTTGCACAACTTGCAAACAGGAAATGGAACGTTCAGTGGATTCTCCTCGTACTGTACCAAAGCCATCAATATTTCCTTACATTGTACATGCATATGTAAGCAGGGAGGGGGGTTACTTGCAGGATCTGTAGAGTCCTGGGCCACATCAATCACAAATCTGTCAACTCCCCCCTCCCCTCCCCAGATCACTTCAGTGAAGTATATAGTAAGTACTTGTACATAGCTGATATTTCATAAGCAGGGAATAGTTGTAACTGACAGTGAAACTTGATGAGATGTGATAGACACATTTTAAAGAGAAGTGTCTACGCCAGATGGGGTCGAAAATGACCGAACTGAAGATACGAAGAAGTATTTGCTCTTTAAATAAGTTTGTTAATCCATTTTGAACATAAAATATATATAGTTTCATAGTACATCGTTGTTTCATGCAGAAATTGTTTGTGAGCTAAGTGAACATTCACATATGCACACATACATCTGTTAGATATTCACTCTTACGAACATCGTTTGGACTGATATTGTCAGATCTGGCCTTACACCTTTCAATAACCTTCATCACAAACAAGGTTAAAGTTAATTTTCACAACGATAGTCATGAAATCCCTAACTGTGCAAAAAGACTGAGTCAACAGTAACCAGTAGGGGTTTGAAACAGTTATGATGAAACATAGTGTAATTTGGCAGTTTATTGTACAATCTGACACCAACTGGCATTAATGGTTTTTCGTCTACTGTAGTATACGTTCAAAGACATGTATTATGCAAGTCGTCCCTGCCTGTTTCATAAGAAGGGTTATGTATAGTTATACGGAACTGGATTGTGTTTTTTCTGGTAGTATCAAATAATTTCCATTATTTAGATGTATAGGGCAAAGTCATCACCCCAGGCTTCCTAAATGGAACTCGTCATGAATTTATTGAACGAGTTCAATTCATAAAAAAATTTACATTCAGCTTGTCAATTTTATTCACAAATAAAAAAAAAAACATGTGTGACTTGTCGCGTTGTAAAGTGGTTTTGACGACGTCATCGATTAGAGCGACGCTGCCGAGTTGACCCTGACGTTAGGTGTAATGAATGAGTGTGTAACAAAGTTAGAGCAATACAGTTGAACGGCGACTGGTGTAAAGAACCGCAGCTGATGAATGAGAGGCTAATGAAGGCAAACAGTGAACAGTGAGCATTGAGCATTGTAGTTCATGTGGCTACCGTGCAGAGCGTGCTAGTGTGCTAGTGTAGTTGAGATGACCACCGCGCAGAGCGTGCTAGTGTGGTGCAACAGGTGCCCGGTCCTACCTTGCGCGGACCCGCCCTAGCACCGCTACGGTACCGCCCGTCCACCTGGCCGATACGTTGCGTGTTTATTTTCAACAAAAGTAGACTACTATGAAGAGAATATACAAACAGATGTCCTGTGTTACATTAAAAGTAATATAGTTCAGTATCTATAGCCCTTTGGGTGGGGTTCGTAGAACTAACTGGAAACGTTAAGTTAAAAAGTGTTTTAACGCGTAAAACCCTAGTTCTCTGAAATATAGTTTCTCTAAGTAAGAAACATTCAAAATAGGTTAACCCCGACCAACTAAGTGCTTTCAGGTGTTAGACAATCTGTCTGCTTGTTTAGTCTTTTTTGTCCGACTTAAAGTTGAAGGGGCCAACGCTAAGAGTGCGCTAGCGAAGTGCAACCAGTGGCCCAGACTCGACACTGACACGCCCTAAACTGAGTACAAGCCGTCTATTAACGTTTTTATTATTTATTTTCCATAAAAAATAATGATACGCAATAATTAATGATAACAAATTGGAATTGTTATAATAAAAACACCGATATCACACTGCTTATCAGTGTGTTTACAGTGTGGCCTGGGCGGGCGGGGAGGGGTGCTGACGTGTGCTGATCGATCACCTCAGCACGCCGGTGGAGGGGTGGGGGAAGGGTGCGCGCGGGGCGCGGACGCTCACAGTCTAGCCGGCACAGTGTGTTAAGAGCGCGGGCAGAACCATGGTCGCTGCCGTAGCGATCTGCTGCATCCTGGTCATTCTCGTGGTGTTCATCATGCTCATCGTGCTGCTCGGCTATGGCTCCAGGCACCAGTGATGTGCCTACCAGGTAGTTTCCACACGGCTGTTTAATTTTGACTTATTTATTGTTTAAAAATTTCTTTGTTGAATACAAAATAATTCAATAATTTGAAAATTAAAGGGATTTTATAGTTTAAAGTAACATAAAATATATAAAAGACAACGCCCTTGGTAAAAAAATTTGTATATAAAAATTGTTGGTTTTATGTTTGGATCTGAGGCCTTGAGTGTGATCATGGTCTTAGAGCCGAAACATGTAACCAAAGGTTTATATACAACACAGTTTTTACTAATGGTGTTTTCTGTTTCATATTTATACTACTTTACAAAATTATTTCTTTTAAACACGGTTCAAATATTAATATTTAAAAAAGAAAGTATACAATTAAACTGTTATTTAAATATGCTACAATAAGGAAATCATTTTCAAAAGTAAGCACGAGAAGTAAGTTCAGTTCTTTTCAAGTTTCAACCAACGAAATAATCAAAAAGCTTGATTTCCCAACACATTGCAATAAAGCCCTAACTACACTTTTGATCAATTTCTCAATATTTTGTTGTTATTATTGTTAAATAAATTTGAATCATACCATTGCGTTCATGACGCGTGCGGGAAGTAATTTATTTTTGTAAGTTCTCCCCGATCTCACACTTGAAGTTGGTGGTTATTTATTCGATCGTAAATCTCCCCGTGTCTCCCTTCCAGCCTGATCCGACTCTATCTCAATATCTTATGTATATTATATACATATTTTCAACACCTTACTTGTGGTTTATTTATTAGCATCCTTAAGTTGTTATAAACTTGTAGATTATCAGCATTATCAACTGACAAGTGAAAGACCCGGTTTGCAAGTCTCGGTCTGGTCTACACATTTTGTCTTCAAATTTCTTTAACAATCAACTAGCTATTTAGCGTTTATACAAATTAAGATTATTAATTAACTAGTGGACCCGACAGACTTCGTCCTGTCAAAAAGATTTGTAATGTGGTAGTTTTTTGTTCCTACGTATTAATCACTCTGCACAATACACGATATACGAATTTGTTTCATGTATTAGTTAACAAAAGCAAACTCAGTAGATTAGGTTACAGAAAATCCAAGAAAACAACACAATGTACAACGGCAAATCGACATTGACAGTTTGTTGTTGTTTTTTTTTTTTACGTACATATGTTTTATGTCTGTAAAATAGGGATATCAGCTGGCAACGAATAGCAATAAAGCTCAAATTGTTTACGTTTTAGTTAGAAAACGTTTGTATGGGAAAAGAAAAAGAGTTTTGGGTTTTCCGGCAATTATTCGAATTTTTCTCGCCGTAAAACCATTCTTGAACTCCAACGACATTTTTTTTAAAATTTGGCCAAATTGGTCCAGGCGTTGTTGAGTTATTAGCAACACATTTTGCGATTCATTTTTATATTATAGATTGAAATGACAACGGCGGCAAAAATATTGTTGGCAAACTACCATCGCATCGTTACAGAATCTATGCTCTATCTTGGGCAATGATCTCAAAACGTTTGCAACTAAGCTGACTGATTGATCACTCCAGAAAAAATTGCTCGAAACATGCTTTCGTAGTCCCCCGTTAAAAACTCTATATTTTGGTGTAGATATTACAAAAGGTATTTTCCATGTTCTCAAAGGTTGTCTCTGGGTTTGTATAACCTGTTTTTTATTACTCCAGTATTAGCAAAAAATGTTAAATTTGGCCAAAAATAGGTTATTTTAAAAGTGTATTATATTTTTTCCACCAGCAGTTTTTGCCTTTTTCGTGTGTAAGGAACATAGAACCACTCCTAACCTATCATATAAGTTCGCATTTGTACGTTTTGCTTCGTAAACAGCTTCGGAAACAGAGGACTAAGAAACCATGTTTTGCCACTTTTTGAGTGAGCGGAGCAAAGTTGTAATATCGCTACTACCATTTCTCTTGACTGGCAAGGTCGGCGGCACGCGCGACTCTTCAAAGAACTGAGGCAGACAAGACAACCCTATTAGAACTGCATTTTTTAAACCGATGATAAACTTGGATTCCACTTACCCCTCGTCCACCGGAGAGAAATAATCGATACTCCATCCACTATTTCAATGGTAAACATGGGTTCTTGCTTGGTTGACTAATCCTCTTAAGCGAATAAATTAGTTATATACAGAAGTAACTGCGGACTTCTCTGGACCGCGCGTTGAAGTCTAAATATTGTTAACTCACAATCAATATTGCTTATGTTTGAGCAGCTTTACACAAGTAAAACTTAAGATTCACTTCCACATTGACCTAGTCCATATATTTTTAGTATGTGTGTCGTGGAAATGCACTCGAACAGCGGTATTAGGTTCACTGACATATCGTTCTATTTTTTGTATTCAAAGTGCTGTAGTGTAATCTTTAGAATATAAAAAGATTAAGGTAAAGACTTTGTTTTATTAAAACTCAAGTTATAGGCCTACCGATATTAGTCATTTTTAACTCTGATTCTAATTAGCCTGGTTAAGGGAGGAGCGAAAAAATGGTATAGTGTCATAAATATAGGTTTAATCAATAGGTATTTAAGTGAAGCTTTTTAACACGAGCTCAAGTTTAACATCAGAGTCGCAGCCGACAAGAAGATGTAACTGGACGAAACAGCTGTTAAACTGGTTATTAGTCGGTGAAAAGATTAAAAATAAACTCATTAAAACAGCTGATGTCCATGATTATAAAGATAATAAAATTTTCTATTTATCCATAGAACCGAAAAGATCGTCAAAAGAACCCTTTATTCCCTGGGACTAAAAGTGCAACTTAAGCTCGTATTTTCATGAGTCAAAATTGCTGTTTGATAAAGAAACACTAGTTTTGGTTCACCTTTTAACTTATTTTTACATCTATGAATTTTCAATTAACGTACGCTAGAAACGCACCCAAGATGCTTACAGTTTTGAGAAAGACGTGTTCAGTGTTGAACTGGAAATATAAGACGTTTCTAATCGCTTCCGATATAGAACTGCTGAATAAAAGCTTTCACAATACAAAATCATAAAACGCCTGAAAGCGGGAAGTCTGGTCGGAAACATGTTCTAACGACCTTGCAGTAACATGAGGAGTTGAGTTGGTTGACAAACGAGTCGATCCATGTAATTGCCGAGGGACATTTCTCATGGTCTAACGTCCCACTTCCAGCGGAGAGCTCTTTCTCCACATGACATACACATTCCATATTTCTTCAACTGCTTCACCTTCATTTGCCAACATATTTTCAAACTATCCAACGTTGGTGAGTTCTTTCTCTATGTTGCTGAAAATGATTAAACTGCTCAGTACACATTTACAGAATGTCCTTAAAGTCATTACCCATTTTAAAGAGGTGTATAGGTAAACTCTGTACATTTCGTTAATAAAAAGATCCGTATATTTTGTATGAACATAACAGCTCGCAGCGGCTAGCACATGGTAGATAATTAACGACCTGAATGAATTAACATTTTATATGAGCTAATCGGAATAAATTATCGAGATAGCCATGACCCTAATTTTCAAATATTTGACACTCTCAAGTTATACCAAAGACCAATGGCTTCCTCAGCAGTACGTTTGTTTGTCTATATTGGTTAGACTCCCCACTAATCGGGAATGACTTTTTCGTCGAATTTCCAATGAAACATTAAGAAGGCGAAATTAAACGTAAAAGACAAGCTCTAAAGGGAGTTGGCGTGAAAGAAGCAAATTTACTTTACATTTGTTTACCCTGATTTGCTAACTTTAACTGAACTAACTACGCTCACAGCCTCGTTTCGGCCTTCGGCCTCAGCTTCGTCTCCTGTATGGTCACGAAGTTACGAGGCTGTTCGCTCCACTCACTGCCTTGCTTTGGCCTTCAGCCTCGGCTTTTCGTACTTTATAATCACTTGCTAGACGAAGCTGTCATAATATGACTAATCCAACCCAATCAATAATATAAACTAAACAAATTAAATACCAGTAGCATTCGGCGAAACCATGTTAAGAAATATAGCGCTTGAGTAGATTCAGCAAGAAAAGGGCTGTACTGAATGATATATCAGTTACTTTGCTGTTGGGTTTGTATTTCCGGCTGACTGACGGACTTACTTCCTTCTGTAGTGAGTGTTTGCGTGAGAGGTGGAAGACTCACTTCCTCACTTCCGACCTAATTGAGTGTACAAAACACTGCGTGAACACGTGAAAAGAACATATCTAGAGTGTTTAAAAGCCTCCTTCCACTTTTAATGCTCAAAAGCTTTCCAACGCAGTGTGCCGCATGTTTTTGTTTGGGGAAACCCCTAAGCACGTCAAAATTCTTTAGGTTACTCTAAAAACACGGCTCGTCACACATTGCGACTTATCACTAAATCACTATTTGAGATGCCGACCACTGTCATGAGGGTATTTTAAGGCAAATATGTGGTGAAGGATGAGTGTGATGAGTGGTAGTAATGAGTTATGAGGTGTAGTCTTGTTACAAACTAAGGCCGACTCTTCCTTAAAATGGGTCATTAATTAATAGCCCAATGACTTAGTAGCTGCTGCTAGCCATTTGTGTGAAGTTTTCGACATGTCAACATTGCTTACCATTGAAAATATCAGCTGATTCAATGTTGACATGTCGAAATCTTCTCACAAATGGCTAGCAGCAGCTACTAAGTCGCAGTTGCAGTTGACAAGTCTGGTGGTTGACGGAAGGGAGCAACGCCCCGGGCACACGAGGCAGATACCAGATAGGAAATCCTCGTTTACACGGGACGTCAGTGTGTCTGTCACTCGCGTCTTATCTAGAGAAGGGTGTTCAGTTTGGCATTAGGTGTTGAGGATAGTATCGCGTATAATGTAAACTGTCGCACACAAAACGAGCATTTATATTTCGTTACTTTTGTTACTTTGATTTGAGACACCGACCACTCCTAGAGGGTATTTTAAGGTGAATATGGGATGAAGGGTGAGTGAGATGAGTGTTTTTGATGGATGATGAAGAGGCTTTCAAACTGGGCCCGACTGTTCCCCAGATTGGGTCATTAATTAATAGCTCAATGACCAATTGAATGGACCATAACGGCTTAACGTGACTTCCGAACCACGGGGAAAGACCATCCTGAAAAGTTATCACTGCGCCTGGGAATCGAACCCGGGCTGATTTGGTGCGAAGCACGCACTGTACCACAGAACTATGAACTCCCCCGTTTAGCAAAACTACCCTTGAATTCCTTTATATACTGCACGATCGGTTCGGGTTAGCCCATTATCGTAGATGCTTTCTTAGAACCATTTAGGATGATGGGTTAAGATTCGAAACAGTTCGTGCGATATTCAAAAGAATTAAAGGGAACTTCTATGTCTTTTCACTTCTATCAACGTTAGTTTCTGTGTAACACGAGTTAATGTAATATAACAGAGCTAGTTTGTGTGATATTGACATTTCAAAAAGATATTGTGCCTGACATTTCAAAATTTCAGAAATGTGTTTTGTATTTTTTGTAGGTAATAAATGTCTACCAATTTATTACATTTGCCGTATCCTTTATTTTTTTACTAATATACATTTATATTTTGTGCTCGAAAGCTCATATTAAGTCTCTTTAGATCGACCGTTGACCTGCTCAAAAGTTCTTGATCATATACCATATAAGAAAATCATAAAGTTATAAAAGAAATTGAGCTTAAAATTTATATTCTAATACACAAAAATCACAATAGATGGTGAAAGTAAAACAGTTTATTTAATCATTTTACAAGAAAAAGCAATCTATAGCTAAAATGAAGGATTTTATTTACAATTATTGACACAAATCGATTTCAAGAGCTGTTTTAGTGTCATGTGTGTACAGTTAATCACAGTAATGGTCTCAGTAGAGCTTGTATTAGTCTGTTTGTTTGCTGCTAGATCACATTGATCAGAGCTTTGTTTGCTGGTTAGCTTTGGTCTTCAAAATGCACTTCAGTTGTCAGGTTAGATACGCTTTGAGTCCGGTGTCTCATGAAACATGAAACTGCGCCACAAATCAATGACAATAACAGAACTCAATTGTCCTTTGTCGCAGTTTTGGTAGAGTGCTTTTATAAATCTAGCAACTCTTCATTCAAAACACTCACTGTGTTATATCTTCTGTGTACTATCTTCTAAGGCTTCCTGTACAGACCGCGGCAATAAACTTATTACCCTATTTGCAGTGTCAAACATTTCGCTTATTTTTGACCGACTTCAGAGAAACGAGGAGGTTATACAAGTTGACCTGCGGCGATTTTGCAATCGAGCATTCTCAGCGGACTTGCTGACTGGGGATTACTGGTTACATATACAACAAAAAATATTTGGAAATAACGAGGAATAACACATGACAGATAAAAATAAAATAAAAATTAAAAAATAACATGGAATGCATACACCTCACAACTCATTACTACCACTCATCCTTCACCCCATATTTGCCTTAAAATACCCTTATGAGAGTGATCGGCATCTCAAATAGTGATTTAGTGATGTAATGTTTTATTATAATATTGAATGGAAAATAAACATTATTTTGACTTTTGACTTTAGTGATAGTGAAGAACCTTGTGACGAGAAGGAGCCAGAAGGGCTTTTGGTAGAGCTCAGACCTTCTATCAAAATATTTAAAGGCCCTGATTCGGTTCTGACTCAACAAACAATAGCTAAGTGGCATACACAAATACAAACCTTTAGGGCTGAAGGGAGTTGGAAATTTAAACATTACACTCTAAATATGAAAGGGTGAAACCAGTCCCAAAAGAGTGAAAATCGAGCCAATCTTTGATGATAGTGCCCAAAAGAGCGAAATTTCACTCTTTCTGAGTGGCCTTCACTGCTTCATTTTTAGATGTACCTTTGAAATATTATGATACGTTTTGTCAGCTTCACTCGAGGGCGAGGGACGGGCAGTGTGCACTTGGTCCAAGCTGTCATTGTTGTTTATTGACAAACACGATCCATCCCTCTATGACATTTTACCCAACCCCTTGCCATATTCATCCCCAATATAAGGGCACTCTGACAACTCAGGCTGACTCTGCCTATGAACACGGCTTCAATCCCCTCTCACATTTTATCTCCCGAAATGAAACGATTCCTAATTTATTTTATTCTGGACACCTATTTAATATAGTCAATTATTTTATGATACAATTTTCCATAAGGTTACGCTCAGGTTAAGTTTACTCGAAATATTTTAGTGTTTTATAATACAGAAATGCTTTAGAGCAACGGTGTATGTTCAGTAGTAAGAGGTACCCTTAATTTCGACAGTGACAAACTCAATAAATGTATATTTTTATTTAAAACTGTAACGGGAAACTTTTGAGGAGTTGGGATAATTTTGAATATAAGTCTCAAACACTGCTTTTTTACTTATGTGTATTTTATTTTGTTACTTTTAGACTTAAAACTCTAAAACGGAGGAATGAAGGCCACTCAGAAAGAGTCAAATCTCGCTGTTTTTGGTGTTGATTTTCACTCTTATGGGAGTGGTTTTCAATCTTTCATATTTAGAGTGTACCGGTTAGGCAAGCAGCCACATAAGTTTGAACATTTCATTTAAATATTTCACAAAATGCAACCCACTTTTCAAAATAGATCCATCAGGGGAACTTTAAGCTATCAAAATTTGTTTCCTAGACTTGTCAGTGCGGAGAGAGTATATACACTTTGAAAATCTACATTTACCTTTTTTAGTTTAACCACTTATCGTGCCGCACAGTTGTTCTGAAACACCCTGTACTAAATCATGTACGTGCTACCAAAACCACATGCAATTACAATCAATAATGTACAACCAATAGTACAGTAACCACGTACAAGGGGGTGCATGTACTGTTGCGGAGAGGGGGAAGGGGTGTGGTCACCGGGATAATATAATGTGGTATTGTGAGTGAAACCTTCATACCACAACCGGAGTTGCAATACCGCACAACAATGGTGAACTGCAAACTGTGTTGTTCCAACTTTGCACCTGGAGGTGTTGTTCATTGTGCATTGAATCTGACCGTAACTAGCTTCAGTAACTGTTGTACATGGAACAAAACCTTTACGTCCATACAAACGCGTAACGAAGCTAAACACTGAGATTTGTTGTGATATTGCTGAAAGCTGGATGAAAAATGATTGAGAAGTGCAAGGACATCGAAACAAGAGATAACTAGTTTGTATTGAGTAAACTGTAAGCCATCTTACATTAAATACTAGTTCCTAATGAAACTAAGTTTCGCCTACAGAACCTTTTTAAAACTAGAATTACCAGAATTTACCTTATTTATAACCTGAAGCAATACGAATCTTCTACAGAACCTTCAAGCAAGGTACAAACCAGGTAATTCTAATAGTTCTTTCCAAGTTATATAAGTTATACAATATTCTTGCTGAGTTACTTTGTGGTAGTCGAATTTTATCAAAAACTAGTTTTGGTGCATCCCAAGACTTTTGCTTGAACATTAAAACATAAAAAGTGGTTTTCAACAAATGAACTGGGTTCTTGCAAGCTTTACAAGAAAATATAATTCGAACGTGACACTCAGGAAATACTTTTGCCTACATTTCGTACATATATCAGGATGAATTAAAAATTATAGACCGTTATTCGAAAGCTTACGTAAAAAACCCAGCTAGGTTGATTGGCAAAATTAATATTTTTCGCAACTGTGTACTAACAAGTTTGTTATTTCTGCTTGACAGCAAACCGCTGAACTAAACACTTATTCTATAACAAGGAATGAATTATTTTGCACAAAATTAAACCCTTTCTAAACAAATAACATAGCAACATTTCCTACAAAACTGGGAATACAAGTTACATTGTATAAATACTTCGCCGAAGAAGTTTTCAATTGTGTAAATATACTGATGAAATTATAGAGCTATGAAATAATGCTACCTTAACTAACGTGTAGTAAACCTACAAGTTTATCATCAAGTCATTCTGGCAGTGTCTACTGAGCGGCGATTTCTTTGAAAAATACTATCAGCGCTACAGTTGTTTTTACCAAGCTCAGAAAAGTAAGGGAGGTAAATGCATCTGGAGTAAAGAGTAGAATTGGATAAACACGACGGGAGTCCCTCCAGCGTTATTTCTGTCCACTCACTCTAATTATTGTTACATTTACCTCTTAACTCGATTTCCGACTTAATGGCATTGCATAGTCCAGAAATAGGGTTATGAAAGAATTTTCTTTGGAAAATGAGATATTCATGCCGTCAGCATGGTAAGATTCAGGTCCGAGACCATGAAATGAGCACCGATCCTGACCGCCAAAAAACGTTTCATAACTTTATATACATAAGTATATCATCTCTACAAGTCACATATTTGTCATATGTTCACCAAATTTGGTTCAAATGTTCCTTTTGTGAACATTTTGGTAAAGTTCGTTAACCAGCAAAATCGTATTACCGGAACCTCCCTTTTAGGAGGGACCTTTCACCAAAAAAGGCGTTTTATGGTCTAAAAACAGTAAATTTCGTCTGATTTTAATGAAATTTAAAATAATTATGTGTTTGTTACTATACGTCAATATACCAAACGTTATGAAAATCCATCGGGCATTTCAAAATGGCGGCCAAAAAGTGATTTTTCGCTATAACGGCGGAATGAGTAGTCCGATTTTATTGAAATTTAAAATGTATTATCGATTCAAGATATGTACGATAATACACTTGCTGTAAAAGAATACGATACTCTGTGGCCAAAGCGAGGCTGTGAGCGGAGCGAATTAGAGTAACAAATTGCAAAAGAAATTCGGTTCACTCATGCCAGCGGCGCTTTAGCGCTTAGCTGCTTGTCGGATAAGTTCTCAATTAAAATGTTTTTAAGCAACTGTCGTGTGATGGGTTTAGTCGGGAGCTACTGGTTGGGTTTAGGCCGAAAGATTTTTACTAAAATAGATTTTGAGCTTTGATTGTACCCTATTACATAAAAAGTCTGCACGCACGCAGACAGCAGACTTGCAAATGTGCCAACAAAGTTATTAGTTAAAAAACCTTTAAATAACACTTGCAAACTTGTATAGGGGAAGTACTACGTATTCTTCTCTTTAGCGAGAGAAATTAATACTCTATTTCTTATGAAAATTCACTAAAAAAGGTAACTTATTTAAAAAGCGTTTAGAATTCATACTTAAGAGAGTTACGTAAAAACATTCTCTATTCAGTTTGAAGAGAAAGGTTGTGGTTGAAACACGATTGTGTAGAAGATTTTACTACTCAGGCAACTGCTCAAGTCCTGGTATTCCGGCGACCCAATACAAGGCAGAGGAATGTATACATCAAGGGACAAAGAATGCATTACTGTACAGACCTGCTTGCTTTGACACAGCATCGCACCCGGTTTCATAATAATGTGAGACGGATATTGCATCTCTGACATCCTAGATGTATCAACAAATTGTGGTATTATTGGATGTATATTCTAGAGGCGATTCATACTGGAGTACTATACCTTAAACGTGAAACTATCCTTCAAAAATATAACGTTTGTTGATTGTTAAAAAAACTGACGACTCGATTGACTGCGGGCTCGCTGCGCTCACACGCTCTTTTTGGCCTTTGGGGCTTTCTAACCATCGTGTTTTGCGAACGAAATACTTTGCCAAAAGATGAAAATTTCGTATGGATTAATGCAGAACATTCGTAATACCAAAAGGATCTCTAAATACGCAGAAATCAGACACTAAGATAGTTATCAAAGTATCAAACAGAATGCCTTTATGCAGCAAACATCTTAGTTTTAAATAGAGGAATGATTTTGGATCAAATTTACAACTTAGCCGGCGCCTGGTCACAAGCGCTACCGTGCAAATTTCCTAGCAAAATCCTAGCAAATTTCCGTGAATCTATAGCGGGGTAAAAATTACCCCGGAAGAGCTCTTTTTGACCTCTTTTATCCTGTTACACTCGGCTGGTTGACTGCGTTTTTAGACTACCGGATTGTTAATTCATACGCATCTTCCTTTCGTTCCCAAGAATGGACCACAATTTTAAACCAACGTGCTCGAAAAAAAACTTAAAATATGACCATGCCTCAGAAGAGATTCGAAGTTCATTCGCCCCAATGGTGTGTGGTCAACAGATGGCGTCCTGCATCTCGAGTTCAAGAAAGTCCTGTCAAAGTTGGCCTACACTCTTTCACTAAAATGGAATAAATCATTTAGTGTAACAACACATTTTGTAACTATTCGAACACAATTCTCAATTAACAGGACAGTTTCCCCAAGACTTCGAGGGACAAGGAAACAAATTAAACGTTTGCCTTATGAAAATGGAACCATCCTAAATTAAAACTTGAAATTTTACATTGAAATGATATAGTACTTTAATTATTTTATTGTAATACAGCCTTAAACCAAAATCCTTTCCTAAATCTTAACTCCTTCTCCTTCTTAACTCAGTCTCAGCCAGTCGACCAGCTACTGGGGATGACTCTCCACAGTGAGGTCAAAACTGCAGCAGTATTTGTAATTCAACTGTGACGCGGTGTAAACCGGAAGCCGTAGATCTCAGTGAAAAATCCTTTGTTTGAACATATTGCCAAAATTAATTATTGAAAATACTTTCCCCCAGCAAGTCAATACAATTCGTAAATCATAATCGGTTTGTTTCCAAGGTTCAACATTAGAAGCAGAATCAATCACAAGTGAAGTGTGCAGTGATATCAGCATCAAGCGGTGGAAATCAATCAAACGAAGAATGGACAAACAAACGATTAGCGAGCATCTGTGTGCGCGTCAGTTGGCACCAGCTGACTTTTCGCTTTCACCACACTCCACAGATTACTTTGTTTGTTGTTTATATATTTAACCATGTTTATGTGATTAGAAAACAGTTAATCTATGCATTAATCATGGTCCCCGGTCGGAATCTGACAAGCATGTTGTACAAAATATAATCTGCTACGATACTAAGATAGAGTCAAGGAGGAAAATCAGGAGGCTTGCAGTGAACGTGATAGATGGTCTATTTTTTGGGTTGCCGGCATGGAACGTACCAACTAAGACTTATTCAATACCAAATATTTATACAAACTACTGGCACATGCAGACCTTACCGAGTTGTGGTACATCAGTATGAAATAATGGCACGGTGAAATAATGGAAAGTACTGAAGTTTTTATGTATGGGAATAAAAACACTTTATAGAACTGTCCGGCCCACTGTTGCCTCCATCTGCTTCAAATAAATAATGTTATCATTTATTTACGTTCAAATCAACCCGCTATTAGCATATTTCAAGTCCGTTTGATTTTACAGTAAATGGTGATGCCAAATTTATGAGGATGTAAAAACATTTCTGTGTTATGAGTATTAAATTTGCATACTCCAAAATCATCCACACATTAGTAAATTTGTGCAATCTAAACATTGGAAAATTATAACTTATTAAGTCAACAATTGAAGAACTAAATTTTAATAACGTCCTTATAGTATTCCGTGTTGGTTCTCAGGAACAAGAATTGACTGTACGTTAATACTATTGTTGTTTGTTTTTATGTTACTTGGTTTATTTAGAAAACTCAAGGTGGAATGTAGTTATTAACTTTTTTATTTAAGTACAGATTTTTATAAATAGCTACAAGTTAACCTGACTTCAAGGTGCTAGACAGAAATCACTCATTACACTGCTCTATACCCCTTCTACTAATATACTTTGGGAGTATTAGGACTCGTTTGAAGGCACGTTGAACAAGATTCAGAGTTCTCAACCTCACTGTGCGTACGCCATTAATAACTCATCAACCGAACAAACTTTCAGAAACAAAAAAGAGATTGATAGGAAAGTGTCATCGGCAAACTTAACGTGAGTTAGACTGTAGTGAGGGACATTGCTTGTGATTAAACATTTAGCCTATGGCCCACTCTTGCACATCAAAGTCACCAAGTATTGACCAGTAGTGGCGCGTTACGATGTTAACAATTACTCACATGCGTCGTCTCTACTTACTTTCTTGATACTTGTCGTTGATTGGCTGACGCCAGGTAGATAGATTGTGTCGAAACAAAAAGTGAAAAGTCTTTAGTGATCAGTGAAAACTGGCAAAATAACGCTGGACACCGTTTGAAATTTTCTGTTAATTATGGTAGAATTTCTGAGGTTAAAATATTGTTGAAGGCGTTTTCCATAGTTTTAGTAAACAAGAAGACGACGTTTCGTGATTATGAATCTGATTCCGTCTTCAGGTGCATGAAAAGTAACCTAAAACAAAACACTGTTAACAAATTATTAGCTTATATGCTTCTATCTAGTATGTTAGCGATGCTTTCGGCGTATTGGGCAAGCCTAGAACTTTATTCCACAGTCAATCAAATTGGTCTACATCATTTTAGTCTTCTTTAGGTTTAATAAAAACTGGCAGCATTCTGAATAACAACATCAATATTATGAAGAAATAAATGGTTGTATTAGCCGCTACAACAATGTTCTTTGTTACATCTTTTTACTTAAGCCAACACCTTTCAGCCACACTCATGGATAAAAACCACAACCTTCTGTCATCAATCGATTATTTGTAAATTCGAGTACGACTCGTCAGGTTTTGAGTATGATATAGGTCTAAAGCGGCTCAGATAGTCTCTGTGATCATCTGATGATACCCGCATCAACTCCCACCATCGTTTAGACATATCAGACCATCACCTGTGTGGTTCGGAAGTCACGTAAAGCCGTTGGTCCTTGTATTTCCATTGGTCATTGGGCTATTAATTAATGACCCATTCTAAGGAAGAGTCGGCCTTAGTTTGTAACAAGACTACACCTTGTATCTCATTACTACCACTCATCGCACTCATCCTTCACCACATATTTGCCTTAAAATACCCTCATGAGAGTGGTCGGCATCTCAAATAGTGATATAGTGATATTAACATAATAGGTAAAGTGTAAACGGTATTAATAAAAGGAACTTGCACGCAAGGGGCAAGAATTGTACACAGACATTCTTCCTTTTCGTATCCCAGTTGAATTACCATCTTGTTAGGTTTATAAGAATATATGATTTTGACGCCCTCGTTCAAGCTTAATAAACCTCGACTAAATGTGCACGTTCGAGAATCGCACTCTTCTCTGCTTACCTTTGTTGAACTACTTTCGTTGAAAGAACAAAGGAGAGAGAGAGAGAGACACATGTATGTAGATGGCAAGGAGTTGTGATCTATGACAAGAGTGTCGTTGATATATTATGTGCATCTGTGAATTCTGACGTATATCTATGTCTTCAGCTTGCTAGTTACATTTAGGAAACAATAGAAATAGAACAAAATGTTATTCACTTGTGACAAAGGTGATATACTCGACTTACTTGACTTATTTTATGTTATTTCTCCGAGGAACATAGGGCAGCAACCAAGCCTCTCCATCGTACTCTGTTAGAAGCAACCCCCTTGACCTCCATCCAAGTTTTTCCAGCCTGCCGCAACTCTCGGTCTACTGTCCGTCTCCAAGTCTCCCTTGGTCTCCCCCTTCTCTGTCCTTGTGGGTTCCAGTCCAGTCTTATCCTTTTCCTATTTCACTGTCGTCCTTTGTTAGTGTGTGCCCTATCCATTTCCACTTCCTTTTTGTGATTTTTCTTTTGATTAACGACTGGGTTTTTCTCGTGTCTTGATTTGAAATGACAGTTGGCCATCTGATACCCAGGATTGACCTAAGACACTGGTTTATAAATACTTGGGTAGCTTTATTGTTTCTGCTTGACTCCTTCCATGTTTCACAGCCATACAATAAAATACATGTTTCACAGCCTTTATATAGGTTATTTCAAAATGAAAATATAAAATATAGGTAAAATAAAGAACAAAAAACAACGAAATGAATTTAGGAATGTACAATCTTCTCTTTTCGAGCCGTCTTCTAAATATCTATTATTGGAGTAGCATACTTTTCTTGTAAAATAATTTTAAATTTCTTTTGAACTTATTAATATTGGCTTCTTCTTTAATTAATTTGATAGTGTATTAAATAATTTAGCTTTGTTGTAGTAAGGGAAATGTTTACATACGAGTATATACATATAGATGTGTTATGATTTGGTAACGTCAGTTTGAAATTTTGCTGTCTTGCACTTAATATTTTGTAAATTGAGTAAACGGATGATTTTTTACCCGAATATTGTTCGTAAAGTAGATTTTTGAAGGGTGAAATTTTGAGTTGTATAATGGTTTGAGTTTCTCCTAAAATAACGGAATTAATTTAAGTGCGGAAACATTGACTTGGGAAAACTTTTATCCATAATAACGAGTATTATCAAAGGTTGAATACTTTTGAACAGTTTAACGCTGGCTAATTCAACTCTCCACTGCAGGTTTTTAGTAATATAATTGTTTTGATTACTACTTGTATTTGAAGGATACAATTTCAGGGAAAGATCTTGTCCCATCAAAGTGTATAGTCTGTTAGAGATCAGTTTGTTTCTTGATGGGTTTAAGGCATTGTAAAGTTCACCAAGAACTCAGAACATTTTATTAAACCAGTCAATTTTTCAACACAAACTCTATTCTAAGAAGTATGGAATTTCTTCTGGAAAACTCAATAGGGGTCATTGCAGTTTGAGCCAAGGTTTGAGAGATGTCACCACAACCAGGTCAAGAGAGATGAATTGTCTGAAATAAAGGGCGGGGCTGATAAAAATACTCCAGTATTATTGGATCATCAATATATTTCATCTCGAGGCTTGGAGTGCTGTAAATAGTTCTTCAACCCTTCACTTTCAAAAATGTATTCACTTAATGTTTCTAAGCGTTACGTCTCCACTGGCAAGAGTGAAGTGAATTTCCTGTGCAATATGTTATTCTAATTTACTACAGAAGTTGAACTATTATTGCGGACATTTTCCATCGTTAGTGAACAAAAAAGGATCACGACGTTTCGGGATCTGCAATCTGATCCCGTCTTCAGGTGAAAGTAACCTAAAACATAACACAGAACATTAGAAAATGAGCTAGCCTAAAGTAGTCAGCGTAGCTGACCAGTCAAACTTTACCAAACAACATGTAGCTGTTAAAGTCAAACACATTAAATCTTAGAATTGGGAATACTAGAAAAACAAAACCTAGTGCAAGCACCAAATTATAAGCACAATTTTAGGCTAGCTCATTTTCTAATGTTCTGTGTTATGTTTTAGGTTACTTTCACCTGAAGACGGATCAGATTGCAGATCCCGAAACGTCGCGATCCTTTTTTGTTCACTACCGATGGAAAATGTCCGCAATAATAGTTAAACTTCTGAAATCCTCCCATCGTCAACAACAAACTTCAAACAAAGAACTAATTTACTAATTGTAGGCCTAACTCTAGTTCGTTGGGCCCACAGCCTCGCTTGGGCCTTCGGCCTCAGCTTTTCGTGCTTCATTATATTTCGCAATTCGAGGTTGTTCGCTACGCTCACAGTATCGCTTCGGCCTTCGGGTTTAGACATACGGGATCTTTTTCTGCAAGTTTTACTACATATCACAAAAGGAAAACGTACGTAAAATGTTATTTAAATCGTACTACTCATTCCAACGTTATAGCGAAATAGCACATTTTGGCCGCCGTTTTGAAACGCCTAAACGGATGTTTATTATTTGTTGTATATTTATAAACCCATTAAACACATACCTATGTATTTAAAATTTCAACAAAATCACCCCCCCCCACCACCAAAAAGGGTCCAACTACATCCTGTGGTCCAATTGTAATGGCCAACGACCTTGACTGTATTTTTACAAAAGGAACTTTTTCACCAAATTTTTAAATATCGAACAAAAATACACAGAATGTATTACAGAGAGTTCACACATACACATATAAGTAACATACAAATCATACAGTTATAATGTATATGAAATTTCAAAAAAAAGCTTAAAACGTGTTCTTGGGGTCAGGGTCGGTGCTCATTTCATGGTCCCGGGGTTGGGTCTTGTTATGCCGACAGCGTGCATATCTCATTTTCTCAAAGCTAACAAACTAACAACTAATGTCAGATATTTTGAGGTCAAATTTTAATTAACGCAAAGTAAAGTCTCCGGTGATAATTAGAGGCAGGTCTCGCTAGAAAACAGGTTTACCCCACGACAATATTAGCTCGTTTAATGCTGTTTGTTTTGGACTCTTATTACCAAGTTCGCAATCATGTTTTATGAGGTTTTGTTCTTCCTGCAACGAAGTCATTACATACACTTACATTTAGTTTATTTTATATTAAAAACTTCTATTTACACTACTAAAAAGTGATTGGCATCTCCGCTTCTTGGCATTAATATTTAAAAAGGCTTGCTAAAAGAAACTAAAAGAAAATCTCTGTGGCAGTTATTTAAACTTTATTAACCATATCTTATGGGCCAAAAAATAATTGCGGACTAGTATTGAGCATTCTTAGAATGCGCAGTATTGTCTGTAACCATGAATTTCGTTCCATAAGAGAATTGTTAAAAAATGCATTTTCTTGGGACACTTCACACTTACAGCATTGGTGGTTAAGTGGAAGAGTCCTAACTTATAGTCCTAACTTTACCACAAAAATAAAGACTTGTTTCATTTCATTCCATTCATCAGATGTTTATGAAATTAACTTTATTTTAAAGTGCATTATATATTTTAGTGACTCTGCTGAGACAAATTTCCATTTTCTCATTTGTTAAACCAATCAAAAAATTAAACAAAAGTTGTATTTAAGTTTCTTGGTTTTACTAAACTTTTTTATTAAACTAATAACATTTTCAAACAAGTGGTCAGCGGAGGCACTGCAGTACATTATCATTGTGTTTCAAAAATATCAGATTAACATTGTGGGCGTGAAGTGTCTCAAGAAAATGCTTGTTTTTACATTGTTCTTATGGGACAAAAAACAAAATGGCCGCCAGGTACTGTGCGCTCTTAAGTCGAACGAACGATTATCAATCCAAACATTAGGTTCAAGTGTTTCTCACCTTGACCTGAAGCGGCGGTAAAGTATGTGAAAGGCGGAAGTGTGATGAGTGCTATCGACCAGGAACTAGATGACCGATATGGAGGCTGAAGTGTCATTGTGCACAGAGTAAGGGTGGGGGAGGGGATGACGTCGCACATCTGCTATCAGCTGATCGTCTCACAGATACTTGCACACCTGTAAATTGAACGAGAGAAGGGAGCTTACTCATTACCCATCCCTGTCAATCTACCACCCTAGCCAATCAGGCTGTAGCTCCCTCGGCTGCCACAACTTTGCCCTTAGTTGATGAAAACTTTGAACAAAGAACAGTTGACATAGTTGAAGAATTTCTATCACAACAAGAGAAACATACAGGGTACAGTGAAGCAGTTTTCGATGGATGCTTTGCTTATGCAGTTTTTGAACGATAAGCAAAGAAACTGTACAGCTAAAAGATACACGTCTCAATAAGTTTTTAATGCGAACAAATTTTTGGTACCACACCATGCAGTCAACTCGTGTTTTGTTATTTTTATTGGAATATATAGAACTTACAATATTATAGAAAATTACAGGAAGTCTAGTATGAAAAACAAAACCGAAGCTTAGCTACAAGCTCTACCGTGAATTTTAGTGAATTCCTGGAGAGATTATGATCGCATTGCTTTTGGAAAAATGAGATATTCATGCCGTCTACATGGTAAGACCCGGGCTGGGACCATAAAATGAGCATCAATCCTGACTCCCAGAACACGCTGTGAGAATGTTTTCAAAACTTTATATACATATGGATGTATATATGTGTATCATCTCTACAGGTCCCATTCTTTGTCCGATTTTTACCAAATTTGGTACATTTGTTCCTTTTGTAAATAATAGCTCTAACTCCTATAGGAATCCGCCAATAATATTTAGTCGTAGAACTAAACGGAAAGACGTTTTGATTTTTGCCCCATACTTTGGGTTAAATTACATACTATATACTAATATTCTCTTGCACACACATTCGTACATACAGTACATACACGGTGAACATCTCATAATTGGTCTAAGTCATTTCCGAGTATTAATTTCTCCTTAACGACACATGAAAGGAGTGGATAGGAAACTTCAAAGGTTGTATATTTACCTTGACACTGTAGTGCAAAACCAGTTTTGAGGTGCAACCAGTTTATACCAATACTGTACTATTCAAATACGAGTATCTTTTGAATAGAGATGTTTGTACATTTCAAACGTCATAATATATGTAATAAATAATTAATACATATACTGCCCAAAACGTATAATCCAAATTAGCTGCTGATAGTGTGTTTAAGGTACTACTTACTAAGAACAGTGGTTTCCACATTCAGACAATGGGGCTCATTTATAAAAGTTGAAGTCAATAAACAATACATAATCACTATAAATAAATCGATGAAAAGGTGAAACATTCTAAATTGAATTGGCGCGTTGTTCCGTCACCCCTCGAGCCCATAACAGTTTCACGTTGTTAGATGGAAAACATAACGATATAACACGACACCATTGTGCTCACTTCCATACTGTCATGTAAGGTCACTTTTGCACACATTTTCCTTGCTATTACTTATACAGAATGTGTAGCGCACTATGCAGAACCGGATTCTACATAGAAAAGTAAGACGAAAATGTCTAGTAACATTTTTTTATATTTTGGCTTAGTTTAGCCGTAATCCGTAAGTCTTTGAAAATAATTAATTATTCAAAACCCCTTTTAGATTTTTTTGCGAAACTTGGTATAAGCCTTAATTGTTTTTCTAATAACATTTTCCAACAATATTTTGTTATATAACATATCAAATTTCAAACAGTTAAATGAAATCAAATTTGAATTTGACTTTGAAATGGCCACCATTTTGAAATTTGATAAGTTAGATGAGAAATATTTGTAGTAAATGTTATTAAGAAATCAAATAAGGTATATACCAAGTTTCACAAAATTTCTCAATAAAGTTTTGAATTATTAATTATTTTCAAAAATTTATAAATTGATGGATTACAAAATACATTTTTTTGCTAAGCCGAAATAAAAAAACGTTACTTAAAATTTTCGACTTACTTTTGTATGTAGAAACCGGTTCTGCATAGCGCGCTTCACATTTTCGTGACACCTAAATCACTAAATCACTGTTTGAGATGCCGACCATTCTCATGAGGGTATTTTAAGGCAAATATGTGGTGAAGGATGAGTTTGATGAGTGGTAGTAACGAGTTATGAGGTGTAGTCTTGTTACAAACTAAGACCGACTCTTCCTTAGAATGGGTCATTAATTAATAACCCAATGACCAATGGAAATACAAGGACCAACGGCTTAACGTAACTTCCGAACCACGGAGGTGATGGTCTAATATGTCTAAACGATGGTGGAAGTTGATGCGGGTATCATCAGATGATCACTGAGACTATCTGAGCCGCTTTAGACCTATATTATCCTCAAAACCTGACCTCCATGAAGCTGGATTACAGGACCACGCCACGAGTCCCTGTATAGTGGGTTACTGTATTTTACATCACTCTATAGTGTTAGGCCTTGATATTACGATTTGTATTTGCCCCAGACAATTCATTTTATAAGTTCTTACATACCAAAAAGAGTGTACACTATCAGTATATTCATCATTGTGTTCACCGGTAGCAGTGCAACCGTGTCAATTATCTTGTTGAGTAGTTTTGGCTTTGGAAGTAGTGATGGGTTTACTGGTAGTGTAGAGTGGCCAAGGATCTTTGAATCGTCATAGCGACTATTTCCTAAGTGAGACCCAGGCTTTAAGGTGTAAATATAACTTTTGCTAAGGGGCTTTAACCTGCACTTGATAAAGTAATCTGGTTTTCTGGTAGCAAACACATGTTTTAGATGTTTTTCAAACAGTTCTTCTATTGCTAAACGTATCTTCTCAATACATTTCATACAATCTATGGGACAATACACATTATGTATATACTCTAGCAGGAAAGTGTTAATCTATGCCTGTAGCTGACAGCTAACTGTCGTCTGCTTGGCTGTCTGTTTTCTATCGTCTTTTGAATAGATTGTTTAAATAGTCATTGTGTTAGACATTAATTTGTATTCGATTTAGTTCAAAATTTAATTTCGTGAGTTCCTATAGAACATAAGAAGGGGTAATAAACTGACTCCAAAGGATAATGACAAACTTCATAGTAATTAGAGGTTATGCTTAAAGTTTCATAATATTATCTTTCTATAATCACTAAACTCTTCCCCAGAGCCTATTTGGGATTGGTGCATTTTTGTTTTCACACAAACATGATCATAATTTTGAGTTTATTTAACAACGAATGTATCAAAAAGGGGTTTTATTTCATGCTAATGGATAGCAAAAGTTAAGATAGGTAAGGCTTGTAATGTATGATGCAATTTTCAGATTGTTTTTTCGGATATCTATAGGCATGACCTAAGCTTGTAAACAAAAACACTGTTATATTTACAGCCTTATGCTGTTAATCAAGTTTAGTTTTAAGGAGGTCTGAATACAGGTACATTACACAAACGAAAATGTACACACTATGTGTACCGATAACTTTTATTCCGTTTATGCCACACAGGCTTACTGAAATACTTTAGACTTTTTTGTAGATTTTGCGCAATCATACAACCATTAGTTGAGTTTCCATTTTGCAATCATTTCATTTAAGCACCCTTTAGCTGATTGTAGCCAGAAAGCAATTAGCAAGTAGCTACAGTAACTGATTGTTGTGTTTGGGCGGGATGTGCAGGGACCGCGGTCTTGGTGCAGGAGACTCAACTCCTAGATGTACACATAGATGGCGTTCTCTCACCCACTAACGAACCCCCAACCCCTACCACACCTCCACCTCCAAGTACGTGCCTCTATCTCTTCTATAGATTCATATGAAACTTTTCATTATAATGTAGAATTATTTTTCCTTAGTAAATTATTTAGAGGCTTACTTACAGTTTTTAACTACTTAGACATGAAATGTAATGCTCATAAGTTCAAATTTGTGCAGACAAAATGACTGAACGTCACGATGGTACTGTAGCTGTACAGTATCATGTTTGTTTTACACATAGCTTGTTATTGAGTCCTTAGTTATTTCAGATAATTCTGCAAAAGAAATCTGCTTTTATTAAAAGTAAATTTTTAAACGAAATTCAGTGACATAATTATGTTTTTTTACCGACTTCAACTCGACTATTTGAATTTCCCCATTTTTAATGTTTAAACTAAAAGATCTTTTAAAGGCAAGATCATTTAACAGTTTTGGGCAAACTAATTAAAACAATTAGGTTTCTAAAGATGAACATATATACAAAAACGTATCTTGTTTAAAACTAAATAACAAGGACTTTTGTGAAAAGTAGCTAAAAAAGAAAACTGGCGAAAAGGTATAGGAACTTTTGCTTAGTTTTCATCCGATTTCAGAAAGGTATTTTGAACTACAGCAAGATGTAACAAAACGATATACAGTATACTGACAACGCCTGCAGTATTTCGCTCAGGTGACTCTTGAGGTTTGCGGTGTGGCGGGAGTGAGCTATACTTTAACATTAATTAAGGAACAATCTCCTAAACAACATTATGGAGAGAAGGTGCGTGCCAGAGCTAAAACTACTGTAAAAGGTCTCGAGTATTAACTAAACCAGCAACATTTTCACTAGTTATTAGATAATTTTAAAGGTATAGTACGGCTTGTTGAGTCAGTGCGATGGTAAGCTACACAAGCCCTCGGTGCTTGTTGAGTTAAGTCTCACACCTGTGCTGCATTCATAGTCGCACAATCTATTGATTGGTGCATCCCAACACAGTTTTGTCGTATCCTAATGACCTATCAAATTTGTACGTTTGACTTTTTTTAGCATGAACAGTAGCAAAACAAATTGTAGCTGGGTCATCACTCCGAAATCTTGTTCCACTAAACAGTGAGGGTGGAATATTATTGTGGACATTTTCCATTATTTTTAGTGAACAGGAAGAACTCGATGTTTCGGGATTTTGAATTTGATTCCGTCTCCGTCCCAAAGACAAGATAAGATTCCAAATCCCAAAGTCCCTTTTTGTTCCTTAACGGTGGAAATGTCCACAATAACATTTCAACCTCAGACATTCTACCATCGTCAACAACAAACTTCAAACAAGAATTAAAAACCGATAGGTATCAGAAATAGAGCACAAAGTAGCGGGCTACTTTTAATGCACTTCTACCCAACAATGGTGGGTAGCTAGGTTTCAACAGATTGCTTGTACCGAAGATTGTGTTATTGAAGGTAGATTGCGCATGGATGTCCCATGGCTGAAACAGGAAAATCAACATAGTTCGGTAGCCCAATCACAGATAGCGCTGCGAGAGAATTATTTTGTGAGTCTCAAGTAGAGCCACTGTCGTACACGCAAGTTTGTTCGTTCTAGACAATCGCACGATTTGGTCACAGTTAAGTCATCTACATTGGACAAATCGAGCATGTCAAGCCGAGGGGGAGAAAGACGGCAAGATGGTAGTGCTATCTGTGCTTGGGCTGCCGCAGCTATGTTCATTTTCCTGCCTCAGCCATGTGGAATCTGTACCCAATCTACCATAACATTATCTTTGCATGTACATAATGACGGAACGTTTATTTATGTCATCGTACCAATCGTACTCGGGGGCCGTGGGGGAAAAATTATCTGTAATGTTTCGCAATAAAGTAAATTTAAAAATACATATATTTAAGAACAAAATAACTAGCTGACAGTACCCGTGCTACGCATACGGGATTTAAAAATCAATTTTCGTGATCAAATTTATACTAATATATTTCCAAACAAATTCAATGTTAGTGTTGTTTTGTAAATTACCAGCCCATTGTCTTCAATGTCAAAGTGAAGAAATTCCGAGGTATTTTTTCAAATAGTTAACCTATCCACCCCAAAACCCACCTACACTTTTGAATTAAAAAAATCCCTCTTAGTGGGTGCTTGTATTTTAAAAGCAGTGTTCATACAAAAATTCAAGTTTCATACAAAGTGGACTTTGGTAATTCTTTGAGCTTTTGTATTTAAACCTTTTGTTTTATAAATCTTGTGGTTCATGTTAAGGAGTTAAGATCAAGGCGAGAGAGAATCATCACAAGGAAAAGTGTGATAGTGAGTTATTAACCTTATTTTCAAGACCAAAAAATTACGAAATACAAAATTACGATCTAAAATTGTAGTCTTTACGTATGGTAAATTTCTCTACCAGAACACACAAAAACTTGTTTCATAGGTTATAGTTTTTAATTTTTCCCCGAGGAGGACCCCTTTCCTCTTCTTCCTGTGGGTTATTCGATAACCCCCATATCCTAGGGTATGTTAGCCTCCCCTGGAAGATACCCATGGGCACCCTTGGTACCAACTTTTCACCTAACAGCTGGTTGTCCAATGTTTCAGAGTGTGACCGCACGTTTCTAAGTCGTCCGGGAGGACCGCAGAACGGCACATTCACTGCCCCGACACTCGTGAACCCCACTGGCCACTCTCGGCAGTGTGTCTACACCTTCCTTGCTGGGCCTCACCAGCGCGTCGAGCTCGTCTTCACCTCCTTCAACCTGCGGGGCACCCCACCCGAGTAAGTCACCTGTCTCTACTGTTCACTCAAACAACCCACTGTACTTGGATACACACATAAACAAAACATTACTTGTTATATTTCTACAAACACGACACTTTAAATAATATTTACCTTAAATTTTACTAACTTAGTAGTAGGCTAAAAAAAATTAATTTTAATATTTTGCTGAAATAAAATTTAATTTAATAAATAACTTTTATTTTTATTAGTGCCTAATAATATTAAACTCTTGGAGGTAGAGAAAAGATACCTAATTTTCATTATCTAATTGAAATTGTTCTTTGTTGTCTGTGTTTCATGGTTTGTGTTTTGTGTGGTTGTCTCTATGTTTCTAATGTGTTTGCCTTTACATATGTGTGCATATTTCATGAACTGTTTGAACTCTCCTGTCTCAAACTTATATCAATGTCACTTGCTTTTTGTTCTAAAAATCAAACATTTAACTTTAATTTTTGGTGTGAACTTTCTCTTTGATTTGAATAAAAACATAATTATTCTACGCTGGAAAATCAAACAAATTAGTTATCTTCATCATCTAATAGTAAAATGTGAATGGTTTACTCTTTAAAAACAATTTATTCCTTCTTTCCTTCTAACTTTCTGACAAAAAACATTAACATAACTCGTTTATATTCAACAAATAAAGTAAACCCTGTAAACAAATAAAGTTGTATTCAACTGTACTAAATACTTCTTTTTAGTCTTAACTTAAAATCCAAAAACATTTGTTCACCCAAAATTAGTTTTAAAAACCTTCAAAATTGTTAAACAAAAAATGATGTTAATTGTTTACAACTCTATGTGTAATCTGGTCTCTGTGTATTTCTATAGTGGCTGGGCTATTGGAAATTTGCCCGCGTGAGTATATGTCTAGCATTGTGTGGCCTGCGCGCAATCCTGCTATTTTGTACCAATTGTAATGTGTTCACATCAACTACACAACCAGGGCCATTTCACACCCAACGTTACAGTCAGAGTCATCATTTGTGCATCGAGCTGATTATTAGATCACTTTACAAGAAGACAATAGTCTTTGGTGGCTGTGATATTCTATCATCGTTTGGAGCTTGAAGTAGAATTTTTACTTAATTAAATTATGTGAAGCGTTAAAATCTGCTTTATTAAGAGCTGAATAATTTGTTGGCCAGTTATAAGTTCGCTTAGAGAACTTTTAGCGTGCAGAATACGCTTACCTTTTTAGCTAGATTAATACGTTCGGGTAAAAAAGATCCATGGATTGTCAGTGCTGGTATTGTCAGTTTGTATTGCAACGTTACGCTATGTAGCAGAGGTGTGAAATGGCCGTTCGTTACTGTCTCATTTGTCGCCTCATGGCAGGCTTGCATCCACAGGAAACTGGTTTCATCATTCAATTCACCTCCCTCAATCAGAAACCAATAATTGGAATGCTGTTAATGTTCTCGGTAAAAATGAGTGTTTCTAACACCCCTTCAAACGACTTGCATAAAACACCGAAAACTTGCATGCTTTAAACGATTCTCCCCTTCCGTCTAAAACCACCGGTTAAAAACAGACTAAAACAACACCTTGTATCCCATTATTATCCCTTAAACACAAAGATAAATAAGTTGTGTGAAGATGAAATGCATCATTTGTAAGAGAAAGGCCGTGGTGCAATCTAACTAAACGATGCCTGTTAATATGCGATGAGTGACAATGGCTAGATCCATGCATGGCTTGCAGTTAACTGTAACATTCATACATCATTTGCATTGTTTATCTTAACTACCTAGTTTAGACCTTCACAGTTTGTTACAATAAATAGCCTATTTTAACCAATAAAATATTTAATCCTTAATGTATTTTATATTAAATGTTTGTGTTTTTTGTAGTTAGGATAAATAATATTCTTTTCCAGGTAAAGAAATACACTCACGACGTAAAATGCGGGTAAATTATGAAAACTCCACAAAAACCGTGTGTGACTGTTTGCAGTTGGTTGTTTAAATAAACAAATAAAATATAGACTTAAAGGAAAATAGTTTTCTTCTCTAATACTGTAAATCTAGATGTGTAGTTTTCGATAAATTGATAAAATATTAATTTACCAAAGCAAATTAAACAAACATAAGAAATAGAAATCTTTACAGTTTTAAATAAAGTATACATTATCTATTCAAGTTTTGAACATAAACATCTTCCTTACAACTTTCAATCAACACATTCTTTCCAACCTGGAGGGAGCAGAGGTTTTCTAACAACTGTCTTTTCAATGAATCAGAAGTTTGGAGTGAAGCGATTGACTCATTTATGAAATAATACATTTTGGTTTAGATTTATTTTGTGTGTGTTTCAGTCAAAAAGTCCATTATTTATACAAAACTGCTACAATTTACTCAAATTTAAGTGCAGAGGTGCTCATCTCCCCGTGTGAGCAAATGACCTCAAATGTCTAAATTCATATGAAACCTACAGAGGGAGTTTGAAGGCATAAAGTACCTCCATCATAAAAATGAGGTCTGGAGATCCTTTCCCAAAATATAATGCTTCTTTGTTATAGAACTTTTTAAAGTTTGTTGTTGACAATGGGATGATTTAACAAGTTAAACTGTTATTGCTAATATTTTCCATCGTTAGTGAGCAAAAAATCACATCAACCTATTTGCTCACTAACAATGGAAAAGGCAGCTATAATAGTTTAACCTCTGAATATAATGCTCATTTAATAATTAAGGATTGTTAAAGAACTAACTAAGCTGGAAGCCTTAAGTCTTAGTACTAACTAAGGTCATGGCCTGAGATTTAAAAATGTCCCTACAATTTTGTGTTTTACATGAAATATTTTTGCCAAGGTAGTTTTGTTATAATATATTTGTTTCAATTATTGACTACTTGCTAATTATAGGTATGAAAACACAATATGGATTTGAGCCTATTACTCCTCAAAGCGTGTCTTAGATTTCAAATAGTTTAAAAAACAATGTTTAGCTTCTGAAAAAGAAAATAGAAAGTGACCAGTCGGAGGAAAGGGTCAGGGGAAGGTCTTTGATCTGACCCTCTGGTTCACACTACAATACTTTGAGTTTTATTGTTTGTTGTCCAAAATTTTAGTTATGTCACCTCACTTTTGGGTTGCGAGAGGTTTTGCTGTATACTCAAATGCACACCTGCCCCAGCATCTAACTAGCTTAAATGAAAAAAATACTCAAAATCTCCAGTTTACCAATTCTTGTTGTAGAATTTGTCCGAAAATATTGTTTTAATGAGCACACCTGCTGTAGTGTACTTATAAATACTCAAAAGAATGTTTGGGCCTGAAAATATTATATTTTGTACAAATTGTTACAACAAACCTTTGAAATATAGGGTTATTACTTTTGAGGTTATCTGACGAAGACAACCTTATTAGCCAAAAAGCACCTTGTGTAAATAAACTCTTTTAACATGGGGTTTAAAAATTTTAATTAACTGAAAGCTTTAGTACTTGTGAGTATACATAATAAAAGGACTTCTTAACCAAAAGATACTGGGCTTTTTGACAGCTATGTATGTCTTACATTTTTTAGGTCTCAGAAGGATTGTAAGTATCTAGTTTGTATATTTTAACTCGATTTCTGGGAGTATGGAACTTTGACATTGATTGAATGTTTAATTAACGCTTTAAATTTCACATACACATACATCTACAAGTATCAAGAGTGTTGCAATCTAAATATAATAATACTTAGGAAATTTGAAGAAGAAGTTGTGGTTAAAACCAGGACTTCCTGATCTCTTACTTGCGGGTGAGTACGGTACCATCATACCATCATGTTAAAGAACATTTCACTGTCATGTCTAGGAAAAACATTCAGATGAAATACTACAAAATTTGAATATTAAAATAGGTAGATTGGATGGTGTAATGGTGTTGTACTTGCGTAGTAAGTGAAGGATTATGGTTACAATTCTTGCCTTTAAATTTATTTAGTTATTAATTAAATAAGCCTTTTGAAATGTTTACAAACAATAGACTAATACTGTAAAGAATATTAAAGTGTATGTTTCAAACCAAACTACGAGGTGTTATTTCTCATGATACGATGGCCTTGCCAATTCATCAGAAAATTGTGGTTATCATCTTCAGTAGTTAAAATAGACTTGATTTATTGAAGATAACAAACAAAGTTTTACCAGTACTATTTGAGCTGTTGTTGTACAGCAAAACCCAAATATTTCTCAATTTACAAAGGAACTTAAAACACCTGTCATTTCTTTCTAGAACATGAAATGCATTTAAGAATGAAATAAAATGTAATTTAAAGATTAATTTTCCATGTTATTTTTAGTGTAGTTAATTATTACTGTATGCCCTTTGTTGAGCTTAATATATTATATATTTCTTTCCCTCCCATTGAATTGACAATAATTGTGTAAGATTCAAAATTTAGTTTTACACTTACAATAGTAATGTTTTCTAGATTATCAGTTTTTTTACAAGTAGCCCACCACAGTATATAGTTTTATCGTTAGCTAAAAAGGAGTGTTTTTATTGAGTTGTATGGTTTGTATTTTCTCTAGTTTCTACTTAACTGTGATAACACTCTGTGTGGTTAAGTCACATTTATATCATTACAAGTTTTAGATCTGTATCCATTTGAAATTTTGGCTGAAAAATCAGAAAATATAATTGACCTGATTCCTGTTGGCCTCAATTTAAAAAGAAACTGGTTTTAATAATACTTGGTTTTTTTGGTCAAGATTTCATATTGAACCAGTATTTATTAGACAGATTAAAGAACAACGATTTCAAAGCCCTTGAATTAAATTCAAACAATTTACAACCTCTTAATCATTAGGTATATCAATACTTGTTGTATACTGATATGGGGTTGAATTTTAGAAAGGTAGGACAATCAGTTGAAAGAAGGCCTGTTGTTTAGCCAGTTGTTACGTGCACGTTGTTGTGTGTTCTCGGGGGGATTAATTTAGGATTTCTCTGATCAGTCCTTTGGGACGTACTATTAACATGGAGCTATAGTTCAGGTTATCAGTCTATTAATTGACATCATTGTTAACCACCAAGGTTTGTAAGATACTTTTCAAAGTCATTTATTAGTCTAATTTTTTAGCTTATTTTTATAGTTTGCCACTGTCAATTACCTGATACTGTCGTTATAAGGCCGGATTGGCGAAATCTTACTGTACAAATCCAGTAGAAAGTTGATAATTGTATCCTCAGGCATGAGTCAACATTGAAACATTGAGGAGTAGTACTAGTGAAGTAGCAACTCAAGTAACTAGTGTTCAGTGCTTTCACTTACTCGTAATAATTATTATTGTTTTGTATTTTCTAGAGTACTGTAATAAATAGCTAGTGTGTATAAAACCCAGTTTTCTAAAAATGTAGCAAGAAGTTTGGAGTAATTTAATACCAACACATTTCTAAATATTTCTACCCTCTAATCTCAAACACTAGTTTAGGTAACTATCTCCCTTTTCTGATTAGTTTGAACCTTATTTATTTTTATAAACCTAAAATTTTGTTAATATAAAAGCGTTGTATACTTGTAAGTAGTACATTACTTCTATACTGTAGAATTTGGTTAAAGTTTTATTCAAGTAGGCAGTTGTACCTGAAGTTAAATTGAGAAAAAGACGTCATGATTAAGATGTTAAAACTGAAAGAAGGTTGAAAAACTGAGATTATACTCTCCCAGTTGTATTATATTATTAATGCCAAAATAGTTACTAATAATTTGTGGTATTACAGTGTAGAAAGATAATGTCTGACATGCGTTGCCAAAACGTGGTAAAAATTCTTTAAACCATTGATAGAAAATGTAATAAAACTTTGTCTTTAATTTACATTTAACTTTAAAAAATGCCTACTCATCAAGCGTTCTCAACCTGTTAGGTATTTATTTTCTAAGTTGTTCATTTAAAAGCTTTACTTGCAAGAGTACAATGCTGTACTAGTTTCGTTACAAGCTATTTAGATGGGAAATCTGACATTCCCCTTGTAAATCTTCTGCAAATACAAAACCATTGAGGTGGCGGTACACGGTACCCTGTGTTGAGAGTAACTGGCATAAACAAACTACAGAAGTGACGGAGAATTCCACTTTAATTCTCTTACTCCACTCATCTGCAGTCAATTGGCTGCTGATGCTAAGCACTGAATTTTTTTACTATTTATGCCAACATCTATTTTTAATAAGTTACTTAGTATTGGGTTTGTGGGCACCACAAAACTATTTTTGGGAAAGTGGTTCCAAACCGTGTGCTTGTACCAGAAATCGACTTCGCACATTGCAAGCAGTGACTCTACCCACTTAGCCACGGAGGAAGGCAACTTACTTCAACTTAAAACTTTCTTTAGTATTTTGTTGTAAAATATCTCCGTTTTGGCTAGCGCACGCGAGACACTATCTCTCTCGACCTGCTTGCCGGACACATTGCACCGTGTGTTGACGTCTGTGCTACTCTTGTGTCCAGGTGTATCCACGAGTACTTGGACGTGTATTCGGAAGTGCAGCAGCCTGAGGCGGCTGAACTGATCAACTCACCGTTCGGTGGGAGGTACTGCGGACCGATCCCGCCGCGGCGACGCATCTCTCTCTTCCGCGCCATCGCTCTCGCCTTCTACACGGACAAGAACTACACCCACCCGGGCCTCTTCTCCGGCAGATACACCTTCCTCAACGACTGTGAGTCTGAGTCTTCCGAGTTCTTTATGTCTGTTGGCTAGATATTTTTCCTTTAAAAATTGAATATTAGCAGCGCCTGATAGGTGATAGATCACCGTTTTATCCAGCAATATAAACTGGGTGATTAATGATTATTAACACAGAAATGTCAAGAGTTCCATGTGTCAAGAGACCTGCTAGTTTGCTGTTTATTGTTGCAGACTTGCAGGTAATTTAAATCCTGGAAGTTCAACATTAAATAAATAAATACATTTTTTATAGCAGGGATCATACAAGAATTCTGTAATGGCACTTCTTCATATGATAACATAGTTTAAGCTATAAAATTATTTTTCTTTTTATGACATTGTTAAATTTCAAATATTTATCCAAAATAAACCATTCAGCAAACTATTATTGAGCTAAATAATCACATTCATAATATGAAGAAAAGGATTTCATCAGGGTTTTAATAACCAAATTGAATAGTATTTTTTCTAGTTTTCTATAGCCAAGTTTGGTTATTTAATTTGACAGATTCTATGAAACAATTTAACTAATTTAATAATCATTTAATTTATTGAGACCCTAAACATTTTGACGTAACTGTGGTTTTTATTATGATTTTTTTACCGTTCCTTATTCCCATTGCTGAAATTATGAGGATCTATACTACTAATTTTTGCATGTAAGGGTGGACGGGATTGGATTTTTCCTTTTGGGCAAATATCAGGCAAGAAACCTTTTTTCTTGCTTGATTTCAAGAGTTTTTCAGGTAGGATTGAAAGTTAATTTCAGTCATTACAAATTGAAAAGAAAAGGTTACAAAATTAAAAAGGGGTTTTCTATGGTTTGTAAAAAGAATAATTACATTTACCCTACAAACCCCAATTTATAAAAACATGTTGTATGGTACGGCATAATTGTCCTTTGATTTGATATTATTATCTGTTGTATTACCCTATAACAAAACTTTGTAATAATTACAGACTGAACACTGAAACGTCAAACATCTTTTAACATTGAAATGTCAAAGAAGGTTGAAGTAATAAAACATTTACTCCTTAAAAAGATTTGTATTTGAATTTTTTGTGATTAGGGAGTTTTTAATAGGAATTCACTATTCACTCAGAAAAATTATCAGCAATCAGTGCAAATTGTGAAAAATGAGATTGTTTGGAAATCCTCCCCAAATTACCAGATTTGCCAAAAATTCCACTTGAATTTCCCTTCCTGCCAAAAAATATCAACAAAATGTACAATTAATTGTTATGTTTTTTAGCGGAATATCAAATCGGAACACCAACTCCGAACACTCCGTGCTCGTTCACCGTACTGGGTAAAACGAAGAGAACTGGGACAATAGTTTCCCCTACGTATCCCGGAGCTTACCCCAAGGACCTCTCCTGTAGTTATTTGTTTCTTGGAGAGCCTGGGCAGCGAGTTCGACTCGAGTTCAGAGATTTCGACTTGTTTTTTGGAGGGCCACAGTAAGTTCAAGCACTTAAAGTAGCTTTGCATTGGTTTGTTTATTAAAGTGGTACAAATTTGTATGCATTCTTTAAGTATCGATCCCAAGTTATTTTGATTGATAAATAAGTTAAATGAATTTTATTAGTATAAAATTAAAGAAAAACATTTTAAATTTGTAATTTAAGGTAGAAATTAAAACACAACATAACTATCATAGACAAAGTGAAGGAAGCACTGCCTTTTAAGACTCACAGATACAGCCATATCTATCTGCTCACCTTATGTAGCAGACAGAGGAGTTTTGCATTCAATTGTTTCCTTAAGTTCTATTCTGTGAGTTGTGTTACTTCCACAGTCCTATGTTATTAAGAGAGTTGCCGATACTTATTATTGATACGGTGATTTTTATCAACTCGGCTTGGAAAATTATTGGATGTAATAAGAAGTTTTAGCCAGATATAAAAATATAGAAACAAAGTACTGACCTTTCCTTTATAACCTTCCAAGAATGCACACCTTGAGGTTACTTTCAGGTTATTAAAATACCGACGTTTAAAGTCAAAACTCTGTATTTATTACAGGTTAATGTTACTCGTATTATGAACAATTATTCTTGAATAGTACATGTTACTTAATATTTTTAACACACTTTCTTAATATTTGAAGAACCTTACTTAAAAATAAAATGTATAAAATACAAAAAGGTTATAAAATTGCAAAGTCATATCTACATAGTAAAGTAATAATTAAATCTCCAAATCTAACCACATTGCATCTTAAGGTGCACCTCAAGTACATGTCAGCATTAGCTGACTGCCAAACTGCAGAAATTCACCAAACTGAATTAGGTTAGCAAAACTAAAACTACCCTCCATTGTGGGATTTCTGAAAGGTTGTCCATGATCAATCAACAGATAAGGGCGATTCAACCGCAGATTTAACACTTTGGCAATAAGTTGTTATAATAACTAATAATAACTTTTACAGCTGTCCATTTGATGTGGTGAAAGTGTTTGACGGGCAGACGAATGAAAGTGCTCTGATCGGCACATACTGCGGCCAGCAACGCAACTTGGTGCTTTATTCCTCAGAGTCGGTTCTCTTCGTCACGTTCGACACTCTACAGCGCACTGCCAACACACAAAACCGAGGATTCAAAGGCATCTTTGAGTTCAGCGAAAGTTTTGTTAAATTAGGTAAGTTGAGTATTAGCCCTCTGGCTTTTCTGTGGTATTAGCCTTACAAGATTAAAAAACATGAATAAAGTACAGCACGGACTAAAAGAAGGGGATGTTCCAAATAATCTTTTATTAATGCAGATATGACACAAATTCATATGCAATTATTATGTTCAAAAACATAATTGTTTATTGAAGTTTGCTTTGAAATTGTTGACAAGATTTTAAAGTCACCTTATCCAGAGATTGGTACGATATATCTTTACGTTCTGAGAGTCATTTTATTTTATAAACACGATCACTTCTGAAGTTTTTAACAAACTTACACTAATAACAAAGTTAAATTTGGATTAATCTGTAGTATATGGGCACTAGGGGTACCCAAAAAAACTTTTGTTTTGTGGAGTATCTATTCTAAATGAAAATATATAATTTTAAAAATGCAATTCAGGGTTTCAACATGCATTTTTAAATATATTTTAAACATTTTGAAGGAGAGCTGGTTTTTAGATCCTGAGTTTTACGGACAGTTGTTAAAAATTGTAGAGTTTCTTACTTTAGAGTTCTTAGTTGGTGAGTATTTTTGAAACATAGTAATGTTATAGTTAAGTATCAACAAAGCGTCATCTTAAGCTCTTTGACGGCTAAGTACAAAACAAAACTATGTACAACTGTGACACTAACAATATCGGCTGTTTTAAACTGTCTTTTGGCTACAATGATACAAAGTAATAAATAACAAACAACAGTAAATTACAAAGTGATTGAGTAAAAGGAAATTATCTTTGCGATGGCTCTAAACATCAGTCTGTAACCAACCTACTCCTGAGCTAGGTATTGCAGACAACCTCAACATATTCTACCCAAAGCAGCCAAATTAAAAATTTGTTTAAAGTGCTAGGGAGAAACATCAAGAATATGTTGAAATTGTCATGTTGAAAAATATGGCGTGAGCTAAAAAAATATGATCAAATGCTTATATAGCAAAAATGACATTTTCAGCTGAACTATATGATATCCAGTATCCTTTACACCTTTTGTTTATTTTGCAGATTTTATAGCCAAGAACGACGGAGAGCACATTCGAGGTTCAGAGTGTGATCAAAAGATTTTAAGTAAAAAGGAATCAAGCGGATTCGTTTTTAGTCCAAACTACCCGTTCCCGTACATGCCAAAGATTGTCTGCAGATATTTTGTGTATGGAATGCAAGACTCTCAACACTTAGAAAGAGTTCGCTTGGATTTCATGAAGTTCAATATTCCTAGACCAAAGGATAAAACTGAGTAAGTAGATAGATACATAGTTTCATTAATTACGGTAGTTCAAATGTTTGACCATTAATAGTCAATTTTTAATTGTCAGCTATTTCTTATTAAGTTCAAGTATTATTTCTTAAAATAATTTCGAGACTTAAGAGTTATTATTTGGTAAATCCAGGACATTATTTATGTAAACACTTCATGCCTTAAAAACCTTCATCAAAGAGTTTTCCATAAAAAATGTTCAAATTTGTGATCTCATTTTAAAATATTAGAGCCTGTATGTACCCGCTGTATTGTATGTAGACTTGAAAATTGAATTTGAATTGTTGACTTTGAAAAAGAGTGATGGCATAAATTTGGATCAGAGCCAATGAAAATAGTATGTGGCATTTAATACAATTACAGGGTTTTCCTGTGTGCTTGGATGTACTTTTTCAGTAAAGTTCTTAGGATTAATTGTTATAAAAACCATACAAGTTGAGCAAAATAGGAAATAGTTACAAATAGTTGGTTTATTGAATTGGCTTAAAAAATATTGTACAGAGTATTATTTTAAGTTAATGTAGATGCACTAAAATCAAACTGCTGGCTTAAAAATTAGCTAATGAAATGAACCTTGGTTGTGAGTGCTACGGGTTATCGTAAGCTTATGGATACAAAGCTTTAGATTTTGAGGAAGTTGATGAAGCTGGCTGTCATTTCACCTCCAAAGTGAGTCATCTCGGAAGAGCGCAGAAATTCTATATAACTATTGTCACTACACAATTTCAACTAGGTAGACAATTTTACAAACCTATTTACAAACAGGAAGGTTGATTTTAATTGGTTTTAAATTACTTTTTATTTGAAACAAATTAAAATGAACTTTTTCCTATCAGCAAACTATCAAAAAACAACTTGGTCTACAATCTTCAATATTTACCTGTTTATTTCTGGGTTTTTCCCCACTTACACTTCAGTCCTCAGGATCTAACGTTTACTCTCGTGTGTTTATCCAGCTGTAGTGACGGCTACTTGAAGATCTACCTGAAGGGCCAAGAAGCGACAGACTCGTACGACAAGTTCGACTATGAGCTGTGTGGTGAGGAGAACCAGCCTGCTCAAGTCATGTCGGACGGGCCCCGCCTGGTCATGGTGTTTAGCAGCGGCGAGCTGCAGGGCGGGGGCTTCAAAGCCAAGTACACTTTCGAAACAGGTACTTAAAAGCTGGTAGTTTTAGTCAAGGTTGTCAGTTTTAAAGTGTTTTTTTGTGAGGTTAATATGAAGATAAGGAAAAGCTACAGCATAACTGAGTTTATCGAATCATCTGTTGCACGCTGAAGTGCTGATTTGGTAGCTGCTGTTTGCCGTTCAACTTCAAAACAGCTACAAACAGAATAACCAGACCATACTTAAAATTCTCCCTAAACACCTCTCTTTCAACTTAAATATTTTATTGTCCATATTTTTCATAAATAAATAAATCATAATTTTTAATAAACTAATTGTGTGTGAACCTTTTTAGTATTTTTGAATTGTTTCTGTTCATAGTCACAGTTCTGTATGATAAAACAGTGAGATATTGGACCATTTCTACGGTATTTTTTGCAAGGAACAGCAAACGGAGACAAGAAAGGCTCGGGATTCATACTGCCGGGTCTGTCTGGAGAATATTACCGCCTGCCGCAGATGTGGTGTTGTAGCAGGCATGCTGCTAGTGGCACCCTCTGTAGCGGTCTTTACGGCAAAAACTTGCTGAATGTGAAAGTGGGCTGGATAGGTTGACTCCTGGCCTAAACCTTTTGTTGAAGAGAGTAGAGTTCTGTCAGTCGACTTCATGCTATGGTTGTCTCAACTTGTGTCGTGTATTCAAAATGTTTGATTTTGTATTTTGTTAAAAACAAATAGCTAAAAATAAATGAATTTCAACTTGTTGATTTTTTTGTTTAGTCTTTAAATTTGCTGCTAACTCAAAAAAAGGGTTGCTTCGTTCTGTTTAATATCTCATCTCCAATTACAAACTTACCAAATAAGAATATCGAGTGTCCTAAAGGTCCAGTTATATATCCAGACTTACATTCTTGTTTTCTCGTTGCAGAGTACAGAATCCCTGGCACTGCAGCTCCTGACGGCAGTTGCAGTTTTACTTACCGCAGCTCAAGTCGCAAGAAGGGAGAGTTCAACTCTCCTCGCTATCCTTCTAACTACCCCAGCCAGACTAATTGTTCCTATATATTCATTGCTACTCCCAACGAACAAGTCACTCTGGTCTTCGATCACTTCAAGGTTCGAGCGGATAGCGCCAACGCTACTGGCGGCTCTTACGGGTAAGATCTAAGACGATCTTTCCCTTTACTTATTCTCTTCTTCACTGTTAATTGACAGGAACAAATTGCATTTATATTTTATTTGTATTAATAATAGCTTTTTAGTTGTACTTTTGAATGTACCAAAAAGGCCTTTTAAGAGTTTGGATTTTCTATCTGCAATACTTTTTACTTCAATTGTTAAAATATTTTGATGAGAAAGGTTATATAGAAGATAAGTTTTGAAAATAGACTCATCACTCTTTTGAATATTGGTATGCCCAAAAAAATTAACTAGCACCTTCTTTTCTTTTGAATTCTTTGTGATATTGTATTCGGTTTGGTTTTGTGTTGGTTATTCCAGATTTCCACAAAAGAATATTTGTAATATGCTCAATATCGTATAAGTAAATTTTCTTTGGTTGTCTCCTACAACTGTAAGGTGGGATTTAGGTGATAATTTATTTAATCTGAGTCTTATGTAGAAATTATTGGTCCTTTATTTTGAAAATAAGGTGAGACTGAGGACTGTATTTATACTAAAGTTGAAATTGTTACTTTTTAAGCGATTTATTTTAAATTACCCAAGTTTAGGGTCTATGGTCCACTGTTCACAGAACTACTGGTTCTAGTAATAGGAGGTAGAAAGAGGTGAATCCTTCAGAAAGGATTGTCGGTCAATCATAGGTTTTGATTGCTTTTACCAATTGGCGCGGGCCTGGCTAGTTCACTCACCACCGTTCATTTCCTGACCATCCAACTTTATTGAATGGCTCATACAGATGTATATTGCCTCGTTACATGATTGATTTATTTGAAGTTACTGCAGTTAAAGTATTTCATGAACCTGTTTTTTTGTGCTCACTAAAATATTACATGATTGTTTGGCGTCGAAAGTTAACAAGGGTTACTTTTTCCAAGAACATGCGTAGGCTACATTGAATAAAATGACCATTTAACGTATTTCCACCACAATTATTGTAGCATGAAAATTGCACTCGTCTATTTTTCCTGGACATCCCCTTTAAATTTCCCTGTTTACTTGAAAAACTCCTCACGCCTGAAAAAATGTTGTTTTTAAAGAATTCCCACCTGACTTTTTGGATTTTTGTCGGGAATTTCCCGATTCTTGGGTTTTATATTTAAATGACATGTTTATTAGGTGAGGTGTCAATCAATAAATTCTGACTTTTTGGGCCTCACTCACCTTAAGGTTAGCGGAAGACTACGATGTCTTGAAGTTTGTAGGGATCTTCACGTCAAAAACACACACATATACACAACAGTCTTCCGCACTTCCCGACGTTTGCGGCACCTACAAACGTACCGCGTTCTCAAGGGCTTTCGTCCAGTCTTTAACGTGTTGCTAACGACGAACCACTGACGAATTAGATGAGTCACTAGCGGGGTTTTGTTGACCCCTGGTAGTAATGTCACTAAAGGTTGAGTGACAACCTTCATGAAAGCAACAGCTTTGATGTTGACTGGAGTGTGGTTTGACAGGACGTCGGTGTGCCAAGAGGACTGGTTGGAGATGTACAACATGTACCGGGATGGCACTGAGAAGCTGATTGGTCGATACTGTGGCATGACGGCGCCCGGGCCTCTGGACTCAACCCGGGGCGCCGTCGGCATCAAGATCCTGCTCCACACCGACAACGAGGGCGTCTACAGCGGCTTCAAAGCTAGATATTCGTTCCAAGTAGCAAAGTCCATTTATGGAGGTACGTGTACTGTAACTAGGCATCCAATCCTAACGCATTTTTCTGATCAAAGTTTGGATTCCAAGTTTGCTATAGAATATGTTCTTTTTTATATACCGTAATATATTTTTGTCTATACAAAAAATATTTGTATATTGACGAATAAAATGTACATTTTTTTGAATTCTAAAATTAGATGGTATTTATGATTTAAAGTACTTTTTATGTTATAAGTAACAATTAAGAACACTTCAAAGCATTTTAACAAGATGTTTGCATTAATATTGGTTTTTGAATTTCTGGATTTGACATGTTAATCCTAGGGTTGGCGGCACTCAAAGTCAGTTACAGTTGTGGGACAATCCAAAAATATTAAATTTAGTGAGAACTTAAAGAATAGTGTGAACAGTTATGTCATTCTGGTAATAATTAAATGGTCTGATATTCTAGTTTATTATTTGACCATATAAAATTGTATTAAGGGATTTTGTTTAAATTTGTATTGCAAATTATTTTTGGACCTTCAGGTCATTTGAGGTGTACAAAATTAATTATTGATTTCAATAATACTCACAAGAAAAGTTGACTTACTATTTGTCTGAATTATTGTTTAGTTACACATTAGTTTTATAATTGTATATACGCTATTATAAGCAACAACCAAGATATTTTTGTAAGTAAAAAAATCTGCTGTGTTTAGAGTGGTTGTGGCAGGTGTTAAAGTTGTCCAATGTTTGTGTTTGTTTCAGACTGTGGCAGCAATGTCAGTAGTAGTGAATATGGTATTATTACGAGTCCAAATTTTCCGTTAAATTACGAGGGGCCAACCAGAGGCATGGCGAGTAAAACATGCAACTGGTACGTCAACGTTCGGCCCAACCATAAAATTCTGCTCAATTTTGAATTTTTCGCTGTGGAGGGAGATCCAGGAAGTAAGTACTATTTCACTCTACTATGTATTATTCACATTTAGGCTCGGTTGGACCATGCAAATTACGCAAACGCCATGTTGAAAAGTTGGACTTTGTTTATTCCTAGACTAGCTTTATCCTTTTAAAATCAGCACTTTTCCAGTTGCTAATTCTCTCCTTTTAGTCACTTCTTTCTGACTAACTTTCCAATGGAAACACTTTTGTTTAAAATATGTGTATCCATCATAAACACCCGTGTGTGTGATACGTGCTGCTTTTTAAATCTTCCTTACCGGTAACTGGCACAATCCACTTAATTGTTTCTACTTTTGCTTTACTTCTAGATTTATTAAGTTCTACACTATTAACTTGATTATGTAGAATTAGTTGTTATTTCAAGGAAAACCATTAACATTATTACAAAACTAGGTCCAAGAAAAATGGTAGGGAGGACTTTGTGGTCTGAATTTTGGCTTGTTAAACAAGATCTTTCTTTAGACTTAGCTGGGCATTGTAGCTTGGTCTAGTTACTCTAGTTAGTTTGTTGGGTTGCCATCAAAGTGAAAGGAGAAATTGAGAGTATGTGTCTTCTCGAATAGGGGTCAAAACAAAAGGAGGAGTAGGTGACAGAGTTGGAGCATGATGAGGAGTTTTCCGTACATCATAGTGGGAACTTAAACCCACTGTGCAGTGTGGATATGAGCGGGCACAGTAAGGAGCTTGATATAAGAGGCCGGGTTATTGCATAGCCAGGGTGTCAAAAAACTTGTAAATTTCACTTCCATCTCCTGACTTACCTCGCTTCTTCCACTTTTCCATATTGGCCATAGCTCAGTGGTAGTGTGTGCCACTCACCAAAACAACCCATGTTCAGTTTAGGCGCTGAAGTCACATTTTGTGATACAGGCCACTCCCCATTGTTCGGCAGTCATGTTAAACCAATGGACTGTTCTTAGGCTATTAATAATTGACCCAATCTAAGGAACGATCTTGCCTGGTTTTTAACAAGACCACAGTGGAAATCATTAAAAAACTTACCCTCACCATTCATCCTATTTCAACCTTTCAAATACCCTGTAAGTGAGGTTAGTGTTAAAATAAAGTATCAAGTATTATTCCTTTAGTCTTTTGGTTATTTCCACTACTTTTTTCTCAACTATGAAATTTAAATATTTATTTTTTCCAAACCCTCCTTCTAGCTAAACTTAATTACTATTCTGTGAAGAGTTTTGAAATGTAATTAAATAATTCAACTAATTTTCAAACCAACATTTGATTACTGAAATATTGCCAGAGTAAAAACAATTACACACATAAATTTCAAGCTCACATATTTTTTGTATGTTCTTCAGCACAAGATGATCTTATTGACAGTCTTTTATTATTACTACTTAGTTTTAAAATACTAATATGATTAGAAATAATTGTTTATGTGTGTGTGTGTGTGTGTAGCTCGAGGATGTCCAGCCGCAGTGGTGCGGTTATGGAACACAGTCGGTGCCCCAGACAGCTCTGTGCCTATAGAACTCTGTGGAGAGAAAGGAGCCACCGACAAGTGGCAGTATATGTCAGAATCCAATCACTTCCGTATAAGGTACCTAGCAAATTCAACCTTAGAGTAGAACCTGACCATTGGGTTTTCCAGTGGAAACAGTTCCGATACTTCAAGTACTCGACGTATCTCCTTGTTGAAATCTCTCTGATTGAACACCCAGTTTCGCCCTGGAAATGTGCTAGATTTCATTCAATAAACCTTAAACTCTGGGTAAGAACAAAAAGATATAAACTTAGGAAAAAGAAAACCCCTTTTTACTTTAATTATTTATGAAAAACCCCTTTGTTTCTTACCATTTTTGTGCAGCTTGCAACCATCATTTGTCGTAGGGTCATTAGTAAATTAGTGTGTACCTGAGGGTCATTTTACTTTTCATACAGGTTAGAGTAACTATAATTCATAAAATCATAGTTAGAATCGCTTTTCAATACGGAAAGTTTCTAAAATAAAATATTATTTTACGTGGTTTGCTAGAAACTAAAATGTCCCAAAAATTCCTCTTGACCTCTTTGGCGAAGCTACCATGGTTTTACAAGGACTCCTTCGTGGGTCAGACTCTCTTAAAAGTGAGAATCACTCTAAAAGTATTTTACGAGTGCAGCCTTTTCCGGGAACAGCATTGCATCAAGCTGTAAGAGTTGATAAAACTATAGGCCGTTACAACACAACGCCTTGTTCTTACGTGTTTAGGTATCATTCAGGCATCTGGAGTCTGGATTAAGAAATTATGTGTTTAATTCAACTGCTTCTTCTGTTATGATCAAAGTCCATAAAACCTTACGTTTTGGATATGTGTGCCCTCTGCACCCAGAATGCAAATGCTCGTCGTTGCATCTTGGTTTGGCCAAGTTCTTGGTTAATGTGTGAAATAGAAACATATACAGACGACTTATTAGCTCCGACACCGCCTATTCATTTGGGCAAACAGAAGTCCTGAGATCATTCTAATGATGTAAGCAGTCTTAGGAATTTACATAGCCGTGTGAAGCCATACTATTTTGTCAAACCAAATCAAACTTGGTTTTGATATTACTTTTGATTTTTTCAAAGTTTTATTGTGGACAACACTCTCTTCCCAAAATACTAAAATTAAATCCAACTGACCCATAGAATGAAACCAATTTTAAATAAAAACTAATATTTATAATTCTATTATTAATAATGTAATAATAATAAAATTTTAAATTTTGATTTTTATTTAAAATTTGTTTTATAATTATTTGTATTGGAGCTCACTTTTCGAAAATGATCCATATAAACTAAGACATGTTGCAATCGATCCTGTTATGTTGGCTTTTCAATAGTTAACTCAGTGTTCCTAATCAATGTGAGATTATTATTGTTTGATTAATAAAAAAACCAGAACTATTTTGAAGATTTATCAAAATATATATTGTGTTATACAGGGTCATCGAAAAAGGTGTACGGGATTTGAAAGTGAAATAAAAGTGTTAATTATATATGGTAGAATTTTGATTTTTACATCAAAAGACAAGGCAAATCTTAAAGTTTTTTAATGTATTTAAAAAAGTTTCAATGTGAGCTCCCCATTGCACGAAAGACATCTAGCCGATAGTCAACCTCCCGCCAGGTGTCTTGGAGCATTTCAGAAGTCACCGTTGAAATGGCTACGTTGATTCTTCTTCTCAGGTGCTGTAGACCATGTGTTTTCTCAGCATAAACTAAGTTTCTAATGTAACCCCAAAAGAAGAAATCTAAAGGCGTCAAATCAAGACTTCTAGGTGGCCACAAAACAGGACCATTCCTCCCAATCCAACAATTAGGAAATCTGTTGTTGAGAGCTTTTTGGACGATTAGACTGTAGTGACATGGAGTTCCATCCTGCTGGAAAATTACATTAATGCCCTTTCCCTTTCAATTTCTTCAATTTGAGGGAACAGATAAGAAGAAGAATCAACGTAGCCATTTCTACGGTGACTCCTGAAATGCTCCAAAACACCTGGTGGGAGGTTGACTATTGGCTAGATGTCTGTCGTGCAACAGCCCCCAAATTGAAGCTTTTTTCAATTACATTAAAAATTAAGATTTGCTGTGTCTTTTGATGTAAAAGTCAAAATTCTACCAATTATATTAACATTTTTATTTCACTTTCAAATCCTGTACACCTTTTTCGATGACCCTGTATATAATTTCTAGTTTTATAATTAACAGATGTAGCCGAATAATGCCTACAAGTAATGATTTGGTTGGTTTTCAGTTTCATATCGGCAGACAAGTCTGTTGGTGCCAACGGGTTCAAGGCAGTGTGGACAGAGATCGCAGACCCCAGTGGCCCTTGCAATGAGTTCCGGTGTACTTCAAGCCAGTTTTGTATAGCTGATAAACTAAGGTGTAATAAAGTCAATAATTGTGGTGCTGAAGACAACTCTGATGAAGAAAATTGTAAGTTACTCTTTATATAAACTCAGTATAAATAGTATAGTAAGTACAAAGACTGGAAGTCTTCCGGTCACTTCTACTATTTTATGTTTGGAAATTTAAATATTTATTTTCTTTTAGACCCTTCTAACAGCTCGGCTTACCCGTTCCAGGGTTTTGACTTGGTGTAAAAAGTGGTTTTCCCTTGTAACATCGAGACAAAGTTACGACTGCAAAGTCCTCTATAACCTCAACCTTTACCTAGCGTTACTACTTAGCGCACGATCACTTAAACAAAGTTGCCTGTAATATCTATGGGTGTTGAGCCTGCACCAATTGAATGACCAACTACAGAACTGCACATCATTCATCATATTCGTTCATTATGTATTATCGTTATCAATGCCACCTAGTAATGCCTATTGTTACTCAATTAATTCAATCTCATAGCTTATTCTTGTCATTACATTCATAGTTTGTTGTCATATATATTTACAATCATTGTACACTCCAAAAGTTTCATTGTAAAGCAACCACATTGTTATGTTGTCAGCATCATCAAGCAAATAATAAACTGTTAATCAAGCATTCTTCCTATTGTATTTAATCACAAATCATTATTGTATATTTTCTGTAATATCATTGTAAATGGTGTAAACCCTAAATAAAGTGAATTGAATTGCACACTTTATCAACTTACCATGGGCCCACTTATTCCAAAATCCCATCCATACCTCCATAGTTCTCATTCAATGTGAGAAAACATTCAATATTTTTTGGTTTACTAATGTGGCACCAATGTTTAAGCACTAGCTGTGCGGATTTACTGCTGGTGCTGTGCCTGTGGTGTCGTCATGCACGCTACAGTACTAGAGTCTACAGTGTCTCATGTGTCTTGTGTGTGCAGGTATAGTGGTGGAGCAGATGGACTGGATGCTGAACGCAGTGATCGCAGGCACCAGCTGCGGTGTGTTTGTACTGTTGGTGCTGTGCCTGTGGTGTTAGATCGTACGCGGGCCATGAGACTGCCACCTCTGACGGCTCAGCGTCCAGCTGCGTCTGCGATGAGCTCGGCCAGCGCTTTGCTAGTGTCGACAGTGTCTGATGCCTGCTCAAATAGACAAAACTTCACACCAGCATTTTCATTATCCAAAAGCGAATCTTTAACCAACAAGACACCTATATGACCGAAAAACTTTCTCCAAGGCCGTTCTGATTTTTAAAAGATTTTGCAAGTTTTTTGCCGTTCTTCATGGTGGAGTCTTGATGATGCCTTGGAAAATGTACTAGTTTTCAACATAGCATATTGAGAAATTTAAAGTAATTTAAATGCTATTCATTGTTGCCACTTATAAAACATGAAGAAAGCACCAGTACTTAGACTAAATTAAGAAAATCATATTAAAACTAATTTTTTATGTCTTTTAAAAGCAACAGAAATAATATGAATATCCTTAGTTTCATATAAACAACATGTATCTGCTTCTGAATATCACTCAATATTTGTAAAAAACTTTGATTTAAAATTACAGTTTTATCCAGTTTTTTTCTATTAGAAGGGATTTTACTCTACTGATTGTCTGTAGATTTGGACACCACAGTTAAATTCTGGATTCTGACTGAAATGCCCAAGTATTGAATAGCAAGCACTATCAGCCTGAATCCCACCCTTATTTTCAAATTGCTACTAAAAGTTTAAAGTTTTGAGCTTACAAAGAAAAATAAACCAAAATACAAACCAGCCATGAACTACGGTAAATTTACTTTGAAACACGAACAGTATGTAGGAGACATATCTTTCTGTTGAACTCGATGGAAATGGCCGGTGTGAAGTTTTGGCTTAACCAATCACTGTTGTGCTTTGAAGTTGGACAACTGAGTATGACCTCAATCGTTTTTTATCGTCGTTGTTCGTCGCAAATCTTGTACAGACGTAATGATAAATCCTAAACTTTGTACTCTCTCGTGCAAGCAACGAATCACAGGCCAGTGCGCGTGAGGCTTGTCGGGGCGAGTGAAGGACTGCCCGTGTGCGCAGCCGCGCCGCGTACTCGACAATTCCCACCGTCGACGTTTTACATCATTGCATTTTATACAACTTACTTTGTGTTTGTGACACAAGTTTGTCGTTTCAGTTGTTGATTTGTGATAAGTTAACTTTAAGGAAACTATAGAAACAAGTTTGGTTATTTTTTACTGTTTTTGTATATTCTAAATAATATCTTGTTATAATAATAGGTGCTTTATAAGTATTTCTTAAAACTATGTAACTATTTGTTTCAATAATTGTAATGTGTTGTTTCGGAATCAAAATTATTTACTGAAAACACCAACTAAATGTATTAATACAACGTTACAGTATAGTTTATTAAATAATAATTTTACATGGTTTTGTTAAGAGCTGAACTAGTTTACATTCAATCTTTCAAGTTTTTGGAAAAATAATTTTAATTTGTAATAAATAATTTGAACTATTTTGAGTTTTGTTGGACATTTAAATTAGTTCATGAAGTTTACATTCTCAAACCTAAAATCTTTCTTTGAACAGTAATAAAAAATAAGAAAGTCGTGTAGGTAACTAACTACATACTAGCAGCTGTCACGTTTCACGGATTTGAAACGATTGTAAACTTTATAAAAAACTAAATTGTAAATGTCCATTAATACCTAATTTAAAATTAATTTACCTTATGCTACTGATTTTAATCAGTTATAAATGAGATATACTAGTTTCTTTTATCAATATTTGGTTCAGAATTTACGTACTAAAGATTGTACTGTAATCTAGTTCTTACGGTTCACATCACGTCAAAACATCATAACAATTAGGGTGAAACAGCCCATCAGTAACTGAAGATGGTACTCCACAGTGAGACCGAAATATTTCACCCTAATTATTATGATGTTCTGACGCGGTGTCACCCGGAAGAACTAGATTATAGTTGTGACATCGGCCGCGAAAGCCTGAGAGTTAAGTTTAAAGATTGTATGTCCACTTCAGTACCTATATAATCTTGTTCAAAATAATAACTAAGTGTTAATTTATTTTGTAAACTAGTTTAGCATTAACAAACCTACAATAAACGATTCTAAAGCCAATCATTTTATTCCCCTCTAAATTGTGACTTTGACACAAGTAAAATATTTCCAAATACAGGGATTTTGCTTTTTATAATATCAATAACAAGAAGTATTGTACTTATGTTATTGTTATTAAGATTTTAGAGATGCTATAGAATGAAGGGAATAAGGTCACTATACCATAACTTACTAATACAATCATTTGTTGTTGATTTTACATTAGCTACTGTTAAAATCATTAATAGAATGCATTTGGTATAAAATTATTATAAATTATAGTTATTATTGTAATATATTATTACAAGGACTTCATTACAACATATGATATTATTGTGTAAGAAAGTATAAAATATTTAAAATTAATTTATATGTTCTAGTATAGAATATTTTTAAAGTTGGATTATATAAGCTGGCAAAGAAATGTACAGTTCATTCGATTTAAAATAACTTTAATTTAAGGAAAACCGAAACAAGGGTTTCCATTATCTTGCTAGTTTTCATTACTATTTTAGTATGCTTTGATTTTACTTTGGTATGAAGCTTAACACACTGTTTAGTGCTTCCTTAAAAAATACTAGACAAAATATGTAAAATACAGCCAAATAAAAATCTAATTTTGAATGTTATGAAGTAAAAAAAAATGGTTTTGAAGAGTACAAAAATACAGTTAATTTACCTGTACATAACTAACGTACAATATGCTCATTAGATTATAATATCATTTATATGGTTATGACCTCTCATTTGAATCGTTTAGGGCCAACAGTATGCAATGTTTTAAATGAAATTAGAGTTATAATATAAATACAACTTTAAAATTTGTTGACATGTTTTAATCTTAGGCTGTATATTATAGAGTATATGTTATATATTTTTTATAGGAGGCATGAATCAAATCAAAACAGGTTTTCAATTTAAAGCAATAAAATCTATGTCAGTAAAACCTGAATGAAGAAAGTTGTTTGATTTCAATATGTACTTATATTGAAATTGTACAAATAAGAAAGAACCTTAACAACTGTCTTTAAATTAACCAAGTTTTATTATATTTTTTGAGTCCTTTGCCAGGCCTAGGAAATATTTCTTAGATAACCAAGCGCCATAATATAAGTTGGTATTAAAATCATCCTTATTTAACAAACTTAAGTTTTTAATTTTAAATAAAATGATGTAATGTAAACAACAATACTAAACTTTATTTTGAGTTAAGGCCTAAATTATGTTAAAATTTTACTAGCTTTGTGATTGATTTGGCTTAGTGTATGATGGAAATGATAGATTAATAGTATTGCTGGTGAAAGTGTGAGGCTATCTCAAAACAAAATGTTTGTACCATTTTTCAACAGTTCGTATTTTATTTGGTATTTACACAACATTGACCATGTGTTTTTAACAATTTTAATAATATCAATTAAATTATCAAGTTGCTGTTTTTTTAAAAGATTTCAATCATGTAAATTGTTTAAAAACGTCAACTTCATACTGAGAAAATCTTGATTTTTTTACAATGTATTTTGGACTTTTCTGGTCACTTCAGGAGAAAAAATTACTCACAGCACTTCGCTTCGGACAGTTGGAAAACTCCAAATGTTGGAAATTCCCACTTCTCAACCGACGGAAATGTTGGAAGTTTTTCTTCTAAAGTGACCAGAAATGTCCTAGATGTATTGTAGATTGATCTCCTTACATTGTAATTCTTCTTCCTTAGAAGATGATACTAAGCTCAATGTATCATTTATTCGTATTTATCCTTTATTCATCAAACATAAATTATAATCACATGAGATCCACGTGGAACATAAGTTTCATCTTCAGTTTTTAAACATCAGAAGCACTTGGGTAAAAGCACTCACTACTAGTGAAACGCGAATGGGTAAGATTGTTCGAGACGTTGTAGTGATGTTCCTTCTTGAGATGACTCCTTCCCCATATAAGTCATAAGCAATGTACACGCCATACTACATTATATAGTCTAATGTATACGGGTATTATACTACAGTTCTTGTTAGAGAATTGAGTTATTTATCAAACAATCACACTTTGTAGATACGGTAGACACCAGACTTGTACATAGAGCACTGTTGGCCTCTCATTTTGTTCCTCAATTATCCATTCTAGGATTAAACTGTTACTTTCAACATTTTGAGTTTCATTCTGTATCCTGTCACTTTCATTTGACAATTCTGTCTTTCCTATATGATGGTTTAAACATACTTTGTTTAGTTAGCTTTTGTTATTTTTTTAGAAAACGTCAATATAATAATTGACAAAACTAAAGCTTTTATTTACTGTTACCAGAGAAATTCGTCTGTACTGGTGGATTGACAAATCACAAACAACTTGAGCTTCCCATTTTAAAGTGTATTGAAGAAGAGCAAATTATTATAATAAATGATAACTCTTTTGTTTTACTAAACCAATAACTTAACGTAAGTCGATACCTTGTGTTGTACTGTACGAGTTGTCTTACTTTTTGAATATATTTATAGTGTGTGGTGTCTATTGCGAATCTTTACAAGAACTGTACAGTTAACAATGAAAGATTGGTTAAAGGATTTCAACTTTAAATTAAGGAAAATGACAAACTTGCTCTTAGTATTATACCAAATCATGACTCAATAAATCTTTTAATTGAAACAAAAACTGTGTGTAAAGCTATCGAAACTTATTGTTTTGGTTCTAACTTTTATTTAAATCTCAGATTGTGGAGCAATTTGTTACACTTGTACAGATAAGTTCTGGTTGGATTTACAAATAAAAGGAAAGGTAATGCAGTTGAAACCTTGATTCAAGAAAATATTAGTATTAATATTTCAATCATTGTCTGTCATAGACGTAGCTAAGAAAACATACATGAAATAAATTCATTATATTTTGTAACCAAATCACTTTTTTGTAGGTCAAATTTTAACACTTTAAAAGTTTCTCCGTGAACTAAACATGTTGTTGAATTTAAAATAACAAAAATGTACTTTTATTACAAAATTATATGTGATTTTTTCAAATAAGCAGTTCTATGAAACAGACAGCTTTAAAATCAACAGAATATATATACATTATGGTAATAGCTTAAACTATCTAGAGCCATAAAACTAAAATTATGTTTCTCTCTAAATACAATTTTATAACTTCCAAAATATTCCAAAGAACCAAAGTATACCACTTATTTCTTTTTACCTAAATCGTTTTTATTATCTTTAATTAAAAATATTATGTACAAATAATCTCTGAGAGGCCAGATTAACACCTAATCATTATAAACCACTTATAAGCAACATTAAAACCCTTCCTGAATTTGAGATAGCCCGCACACAACTGTTAATTAACATTAATACTTATGAATTTGAATCTTGTATGGATATGCAAAGATTTGCTAAGTTACTGATACTTGTGTTAAATTGTAGATGTTTAGATGTAAACAGTGAAAGTGCTCATTGTGCAGGATAGTTTATAAACTGTCACATATTTTAATAATCCTAAATAAATGGGTAGTTTTATTTTTAACATAATACGTTTTAAATCTATGGTTTCCAGCAATTTTCCAAGAAATATAAAAAGACACAAAAATGTTTGAAAAAGCGATTTGTAAATACTGTAATATTATAAATGTCCCCGAAACTAAATGGTAAACCGTTCTGTTGCTGTAAGAACAAAGCACCTAAACCAACCGCCGTTCAGTGAATGACTGTGCACAGCCTAACCTGGTGACCCGTAATGTCACCGTAATAATTATATTACTTAGTGTTATTATGTGTTTATCTTATATAATTATATTGTTGATATAAAGATGAGAGGGTGGCGTGGTTACGTCAATATCAATCATATTAAATTTGTCATTGCTCATAAAAATAATGTTTGTTAAAGAATGTCTCTGTCTTTGAATTATTTCCTTTTCTGTTCTAATATAGCTCTAAATTATTGTAGTCTTACATGATGTGTTCTTTAACACAAAAGTTATGTCAGTTAGGTTTAAGGAAGAGTTTAAGAGGTTATTGTAAAAGTTGTTTTTGGGGAAAAGGAAATTAATTTTTCGATTCTAAATATGACTATAAGCAAGTGTATGACATATTTTTCTCTGCTGTGTTGGTTTCTTTTTGTCTGGCACATTCCAAGAATAAGTGAACTTTTGCCTCCCAAAAATAATGGAAGTTATCTCCAATTATCTCTAAAACTCTGATAATCTTACAAGGTTCCTTATAAAAAATGTAAACAAACAAAACTGGAAAAGATAATTTGTGAGACAATTCAAGGACATGCTTGTGTACCATTCTTGTAGTGTGAAGCCAGCAGCACAACCTTGTATACAGTATATTTCCTCAGAAGCTTGTCTTTGGCAAGGAATTTATAAAGGTTTTAGATTTCCAACTGACAGTTTGAACTTGTTTGCTAAAGCGAAAAATTTCAAGCATTTTCTACCCATGGCTTATTATTAAAGGCAATCATAAAACTTTGGGAGGTAATAACTTAATAATACTGGAAAAATTGGGTAATTTTGCTCGACAGTAGCCCTCAGGGTTTTGTAAATGGGTTTGTCTTAATTGTTTATAGTAATTTTTAATTTGTATTTTGTCACAAAAATTTGTTTGCACAACAAATAAAGTTATTTATTTTTGATTGAAGTATCACTGTATGATACACAAATACAATGTTATAAGGATAGCAAATATCCGCCAAGTTTTATCAAGAAACAATCCATTTTACACAGTTGTATATTTTACAAAGAAGATGAACTCAAAAAGTATAAAAATTATTAGGCATTCACACATTTGGATGTGAATGTCAGATGTCAGTTTTTAGTAAATTTTAACTTTGTATGAAAATCTTTTAGTTTTTTGAAACCAAACCGACTGAAAAAATAAAAAAAATACCTTTGAAAACTTTGTTTAAATTTAGCAAAACTGAGCTACTATAGGACTGAAGATTCTATTTAACATCAATAAGCATTTGTTTACTACTAAATAATTCCAGCATGCCAATAAAAACCATCCATTGGAAACAAAATAAAACTTTGTGTGTTGGTGTGCTCATCATTGTAACTATACTTATCGCAAATACAATTTGCGTATAGCTCCCTGCTGATTGTGCAAGACACCTGCCTCCAGTCAGCACAGTGAAGGAGTGTAAGTATAGATACCAGCTGGAGTGTCCTTGATCAGTGGCATAACATTGTGAGTAGGTTACAGCAGTAGCCTTGAGACTTTCTCTTTTCCTCTGTACACATCCAGTGCAGACAGCACAGCTCAGCAGACCAGGTGAGTTAGCTTTTGTCATACTAGCATACACACTACACATAGAATATCCCGGCCAGGTAAATCAGAACTAACAGAAGTATACATTCTTGTAATACATTAAAACCCTAGCAGTTGGTACATTGGTGAGCCAAGGACCTTTTAAACAATCTGTTCAACACAAAACATAATACCTAAATAAAAAGACTTATTTTGAAAGTTTTTTCTGCTAAGAAAGCCGGGTTATTTAAATGATGGGAAATCCATTGCTGCACAAGGTTTGGTTTCAGTAGCATACTGAATGTAGCCATGTAAACTAGGAAAAGTAGTACTACACCTTGTTGGGCTTTGTGAAATCCACTTGTTGCTCCCCACATCATGGGAGAGAACAATGAAATTTGAGTTTCTACTGTAGAATTTGGCTCCAAGCTACCAATCTGATCTTTTCATTATTATTTAATCACCCAACACATGACAATATATCCAAATGTTTAGTCTTACAGTATTAACCTAAATGAAAAACCGTATTTCCTACAAAACCTCATCAAGAAATAAAAATGTATTGACAACAGCTTCAATTTTTGTTTACTTTTTTAGTTCTAAATGTTGTCAGAACTGTACAGGTTGATCATCCTTGTTGAGAATTCCTCATGGATAAGTTCATTGTCTAAATAGGATGAATCCACTTTTTTTATCAAGACCTTCTTAGCTAAATGTGACAGCAGTGACTAGTTAGTAAGCATGAGTTGTGTAGAGATGGTACTCACGCTGTATGGAGTGTCGGACGGACCCCCGACCCTGGCAGTACGCATGTGTCTCAAGTACTTGGCACTCGAGTTCAAGTATGTAGAAGTCGACTTCGGCTCAGGAGAACACCTCAAGGAAGAATACGCAAAGGTAGATGTAATCAACATATTTATTCAAATCTACCTGAAATCAAGCACCTGATTAGAATCTATCCGCATACCACTTTTGAATAAACCTTAGTTGATTTATTTGAAACATGAAATAAATATTGTTTAAAATGGATATTTTTTGTGGTTAATCCAAAAGTTATATTTAATGACGTTTAAAATACAAAATAAAACTGAAGCGGTTTAGTTTAATTTTTTAATGCGCAAATATTTAAACAATGGTTTTATACAACAAAAATGCTTTAACTATCAGTTAATGTGCATCAATTTGTAGAGAAAGCTTTACAACCTTTTCAACATATTTATAATAAGTTTTAAAACACATACTGTTATTGCCTGTTGTCTACTTTATTTAGCTGACTGAATTATTTTGCATAAAGGATGATTGGTCGTATTATTTATCTGCAATAAACCATACTCATTTTATAATGAGTTCTTTTTCTTTCATTAATCCAGGCTACTCTCTCCTTTTACTAAGAATAATAATAAATCATTAATATTACTTCAACGTTTTTGGCTGGTTTGGCTAACTTGCTAAGAGTGTAATCAGGCCTTACTTCATTCCTTGTTCCTAATATTTCAATAAATAAAACCAAACATGGATAAACCGCGATCTATAAAGTAGTATTATGTTTTCAGAAAAATCCCCAGAAAGAGATTCCTACTTTAGACGATGGAGGATTTCTGCTAAGTGAAAGGTAAAACTTGTTTGAATAGTTAAAAGTTATTCAAGTCTTTTACTCAATTTAAAATCACCAATTTTTGTCATATTGGAAATTTAAAACTGGAATAATGACTTTCATGAAAGATTTTGGACTGTAATAGATGAATTGTACTGTTGAGTTCAACATTGAAATGTATAAGCTGGCAGTTTTACGAACATGTACTTTTCTTTATTATTTCATGGTTTAAATGTTGACAGATGCAACATTTAGAATCAGCTTGGCAATTAGAAGGCATCTTTATCCTATTCTACTTTATTTAAAAATAAACAAATCTACTTAAGTCAAATTATTATTCAACCTTCTTTTTGCTTGAAAAGTGGAAACCTATTGAAAACATTGCTCTGACAAAATTGATGTTTTAGTATCGCCATACTACAGTACCTCGCTGACCAGTACGCAAAGAGCGATACAACCTACCCCAAGGAACCAAAGCAGCGAGCGATTGTGAATCACAGACTCGCCTTCAACATTGCCTCCTACTACGCGAGGATTTCTGAATATGTGGTGAGCTACATGTTCCTTGGGTATTCAGATTTGGTGGTAAAACTCTACGGATTCTCAAGAGTTTATAGCATTTTTATTTACACTCTAGTGGCCAGTGAGAGAGTTGCTACCATGGTAATGAAAGGTTCGATACATGGGTTTGGACCAGTTTTCATGAAAGGTGTTAGTAAACTCACAAACACATGGATTTAGAACAATTTAAATGCCTCTGACCTCTGATGTATCTCGTGGCAACAACAAAATAAGCATGAAGAATCAATTAACAGCTATACTATAGAACAATAATTACATTACATTAATTTATTTTTGAATTGAAAAGGACATTTGTCTTCTTTTTTATCAGAACATTTGCGGTTTATTCACATTTTGTGGCATTTTCTTGTCTCTGTGACAAAATGCGTCTGCAGCTTAAGTGTTAATCTTGTGTCAGTCGCAGTTTTGTTGAGGATAACACTTAACCCCATATGGTTCGTGAAAACCTGACACGATGCAGATTGGAGGTGACACTTACAAAGTTGACAATTCTAACGATTATCGATGGCTTGGTGATAAAGTAAACTAATTCAACAGTAGGATACAAGGATCTTGGCAAAACTTGATGTCATGTCTTATCGGAGCAGTTTTTGTGGAGTCCCAGGCCCAGTCTCTGTATTTATTGAACGACCTTCGTACAGTCGTAGCACGATTGTATTGTCTCACAGTTTGGTTACTTTAATAAACTCCTTTTTTACATTTTAGATGGCTCCTATATTTTTTGACTACAAAAGGACCGACCTGGGATTGAAAAAGGTCAAAATAGTTTTATCAGCATTCAACACCATTCTAGAGAAACAGAACTGCAAATATGCTGCTGGAGGTGAGGTCTTATTAATTATTATATTAACATATCAACCGACTCAGTCACATTTCTCGATGTTGATGTTTATGTAAAGAATGGATTCCTCAATCACAAAATTAGTATAAAAAACACCAACACATTTCAATATCTTCATTATAAAAGCTGTCATGCTTATCATGTAAAAAAATCAATACCTTCCAATTTAGTAAAGCGAGCGTCGAAATTATGCAGTGAAGGTCAGCATCTAGAAGAATATACTAAAACCATTACAGCTGCTTTACGTGATCGAGGATACCCCCTAAAGCTTATAAATAACAAGATTAAATACGTTAAAAATAACAACTCAACCCAAAACAAGAACCAATTCGATGAAGATATGCCTAAACTTATAACCCAATACCACCCAGGACTTCACAAAATCAATAATATTTTCAAAGTAGCATTCCAAATTTTACAAAGCTCTTCAGCAACCAATCAAATTTTCAAAACTGTTCCCCGTATAGTCTACAAACGCCCACCTACATTAAAAGATAAAATTTCAAAACCTAAACTGCCGACTACAAAATTTCAAATTCAAAATGACAGTCTACTTCTGGGATCCTGTCCGTGCAATAAACCTAGATGTATGGTTTGTAAGCAGATGGACACGAACCAATACGCCACAAGTAGCAACACACATCAAAAATTCAAAATCCAAGAAATTTGACTTGTGAATCTCGAATCGTGGTATACCAAATCCAATGTCAGAAATGTCCAAAAGATTACATAGGGTCTACTAATAACACTCTAAGAGTAAGGATGACCGGCCACCGCTTTGATTTTAAACACACAGACAGGACGAAACCTTTAGTACTACACGGTCTGGAACATCAAGACACCTTTGAAAATTTATACAAAGTCAAACCAATTCGTCAAACAAAGCAAAATTCAAGTGTTTCCTATTTAAGAAGTTTAGAACAATCCTATCAAGTCATTTCTAAATCAAAATTTCCTGATGGCCTAAATCTTAGGTAGCTTTATACATTCACATTATTTTATATTTATATTAATTTTATACTCCTTCTACAAGACTTTCAGCAGACTTCTTCAACTTTTATTTTATACATGTGTTTATATTGTTTCTGTGTATGTTTTGGTTAACTGTTAAATTGTTTTTATTTACAGTTGAAAAAGGCATTGCCGAAATATATTCTGAGCATTTTTAAAGTTTTTTGTTTTTATATATTAACAGTTAATTATAGATAATTTAGCCTTAACCAGCTAAATATACTTATATACTTAGCTAAGTATAGCTATAAAACTATTATATACGTGATTGAATTTTTGGAGGCACATTACCATGCACCTTAGTTTTAAACATCAGTTGGTTTGTTTATAAGCCATTCATGTTTGTTCTGAAGATTTTAAAATGTACATTTAAGTGAGATTTATTTCATGTCCAAAGCTATATAGCTCATAGTTCTGCAAAATAAGTAGACTCTGGGTTTGAAATATTATTGCGGAAGTTTCCCATCGTTAGTGGACAAGAAGAACACGACGTTTCTGGAATCTGATCAGTGATCACTCGTCTTCAAGTGAAAAGTAACATACATCATAACACAGCATATTATAAGGCTAGCCTAAAGAAATAAGCGTAAGCAGACCAACCAATTTCCCCTAGTCATTAGTGAATTTCCAATTATCCTTGAACTTGATTAACCATGACACATTCATGTTGCAGACAACCTCACGATCGCAGACTTTGCCCTGGTGTCAGCCACCATGTGCTTGGATGCTATCGACGTCCCTCTAGACGAGTTCGCGCACGTTGCCAAGTGGTACAGTGTGTTCAAGCAAGAACACCCTGACCTGTGGTCCATCGCAGAGGAGGGGCTCATGGAGATCCGGGAGTTCAACGCCAACCCCCCTTCCCTACCGGACCTGCATCACCCTGTACACCCTGTCAGGAGCTGATCGAACTACAGGGAGAAAGTACAGTTGTGATTTTGTTGTACTTTGTCAGATCTTTATCATCTGCAATCTAGACATTTGAAAATATTAAATTTGTGTATATGCACGTTTTGAATAAACTATCCTTCTACTTGATTTTAAATAGTGTAATAACTTATGATGCAGTAGTTATACTGCAAGTGTAATATTAAATTATTAAAGAAAAAACTGAGTTGTAAAATTAATTCACCTAACGTATTAGTAATTTAGACCAGAAAAAGATCCTAAATAATATAGGGAGGGTTTTACGTTATGTTTCAGCACTACTTTAGATTTTTTAAATGGGACTACAGTACTTTTTCTGTAGGAACAGAAAACTCATAAAGGGGTGCGTAGGATGAGTGCCAAAAATCACGACTTTGATACATAAATCGGTATGTTGTCGGCGTGGAGTCCATAGCGCAAGTGATTGCGGGTACGAAGTTCTCAGGTTTGAGCTTTAGACAAATGTTTGTCGCTAGGTTGCTACAGGAGGCATAGACGATTAGACGGCCTTAGGTGTCATGGTGACAGACGAATTAATTATAATGTGTCTTTGAGTGAAAATAATTATACGAATCCCAGATGATATAAAATGATAGACCTCCTGACATAATGTACGTTTGATGTGTAGTACCCACCTTTTTTGGAGTGAATGTTTCTCAAATACTTGACACAATGATAAAGGTTAGCTTGACACATCACATACTTAAATCGGTACAATAGATACAAAAAACAGAAAATCCAAAATACTATAACAAAAGAATAATCCATAAAGAATTTAAAATATAAACACGTTAAGGTAGATTATTTAAAAAAAAAATATACGGGTGTCTCAACCACTCGCACCACACGTATAATTAAATATCTCAACAACGGTTTGAAATATTTGATTAATAAACCATGTTAAAATGGTGCAAAGGATAAGAAAAATTTACTTGTGAGTTTTAAGTAAACAGGTTGTTCCGAAACCCCTCAACCAAGACAAAGGTTCATGTGTTTGAATCTCTTTACTTTCAGGTATAAAAGAGGATTTTATCAAGTAAAACAGTTCAAACCAATTCAATAACTTGTCCTTCAAGGACGTTATGATTTACACTATGTAAGTTTTGTGTCGCGCTTTCCAAAATGGATCATCATAAAGAATACTGCACCTCGTTTCGGAGTACTGCACTCAAATACAACATAGAGTGAGCATCCATTGCCTGAGCCGTAACTGATCTTTCAGAATCAGTCGGAATGAGCTGTCTATGTATTTATTCATTTATTCAGTCTATAATTCAAGACCAAGGTTGTATCAGATATCACAGCATACATATATCGCAGCACTTTAATATGCGGCCGAGTTGATACAACAAACCTGTACCCAGACAAAGCAATCTCAGCTGGAATGAGAGAGTCTCAGTAGCCGTTACAACTCGCGAGTTGGGGCAGAAAGAGTAATGTGTTAATTCTCTTCTCGTCTATAATGTAAGAGTGGTTTACGTCTACTTTATACCAACCTGGAACCTGAGCTTGACCATATACCGCAGACCTCACTAACGAAACAAACCTCTGTGGTATCGACAAGTACATCTAGAGCGTTAACTGGATAGAATATCATTCGTTTCAGAAGAGAGCAGTGGGTTTTGACCCTTCATGTAGTCCCTTCATGACCCGTTATGTGACCCTTAAATAGTCCTTAGGATATGGGTAGGTACATATAATAAGTCTAATGTAGATATATTTATAGTAAGGACGTTTTTTCAACATGAACTTTGCAACAAATAACGCAATTTTCCTGAAACCCAAAAACTACAAAATTATGCAAACAAACTAAAAAATACCGTTCGAAATTAGTGAGCGGGTCGTATTTTCTAAAAGTTTGCACTAAACCCTTGGTTTCCAAGACTCCAAAACGGCAAAATGCCGAAGTGAGGCTGTGAACGGAGCGAATTAAAAATAGCAAACTGCAAAGGAAATTCGATTCACTCATGCCAGTGGCACTTTATAGCGCCTAGCTGAGTATCGGCCTGTTTTTTTACATTTGGTTTTGCTGTTCCTCTAGAACAAAAAAAACTTCCGCTGTAGCAACTTTGAAGAGAGATAATACGGACTTTAGTCGTAAATCAATGAAGATATGATGCGATGGAACGGATTTGTTATGTCAGCAATGAATGGTGAAACAGCTGACTCAAGGGTGGTGGTGGGAGGTGGTGGGGGAAGGGGTGAGTACACCACGTGGTCTGAGATCAGTACACGCTGAGTCGGCTTCTCGCTGAGTACTGCTTGTGCTGAGGCGGGACAATGCAGTTTACGTGCATATCAGTGTTGTTTAAGAAACATCAATGGATATAGTCAAGTGTATTTTATTGCAAGTACGGAATTTTATTGAAGTGTTTATGAAGTGCTTTATGCAATTATGTTAAAATACCACACATTTTAACTCATATGTACTTTGTAAAAGCTACGTAATATTGTTAGAACCATCAAGGAAATTTAGAGGATTGTTTTTTGTTCTACTTAAACAATCGCCTACGTTATCTAAGATTCAGAAGTCAGTAAGGTATTTAAATCCAATTTTACAATGTAGTTTATGTTATTAAAAATGTTGTTACACGTTCATGCTTTTGTAGTATTCAACATGCCACTGGCAATGGCTGAGATTTCCAATTGTATTTAGTTGATGTTTTATTGTTACTTGTCAATCATCAATACACAATTGTGTTGATAACAAGGTGAAAATGATACAAAAAGTGGTGAGATAAATGAGTTTATAACAGGATTTTGATTAATGTGCTATGGTTATTAACCAATGATAAGGAAGTGAGGGTTCTAGTTTATTAAAATAATCCTACAAAAAAGGTATATAACCTATTTTATGAATGAAATTTAAACTCCTTCAATAATTCCGCTACAGTGTAAGGAGCCATAGCCAGAAAGTGTTTTTTAAACGTACCGAAATATGCGGACAAGAAACAAATAACAAAGATATTAATAGTTTTTACATTTCTGACAACATAAAGTCTTTCCTTTTCTCTTCCTTTCAGTAAATAAACTTGAAGATTCAGACATTCTCACGAGTTGACCAACTTTGACCAAACTTCAAACTCAACTTGCCAAACTTTCTCCTTCGTTGATGAGTATTTCTTTTGTCGCAAATCAATGAAGTATTATTCCCACATTGTTATCAGTACCATTGAAATAAAATGTTAAATATTATTGATAGATAGTGACAGACAAGACTATGACAAGTGTGAGAGACGGTCAGTGCACCCGCACCCTGAGGTTGAACGGCTTGACAGTGACGACCACGCTTCCTCCCAAGTCATCCAGGTTCTCCCACGACTCAGGTACGTTCAGGCAATGCATACTGTAGTCTAATCCCTTTTGTGATTAGCTTTAACAGCTTTCCAGCTGTTATTCTAGTAAAAACAAAATTTATAAATTGTCTTCTAAAAATTCTAAGTTTTTTTAAAATACGGTAGTTATTTTCTCAAAATTAAGTGTTTACATTTTTTATAGGCCCTATATATTTATGAACAATTTTGGTATAATGAACATAATGACTATTTTTTCGATAAATGAAGAAGTTTGATTTCTTAAAAACAAAGTGAGGTTAAAGCTTCTGTGAAATAAAATGAGTTTACATTTTAAACAAGCTAATGTCCAAAATAGTTTGGTTGGAATGACGAAAACTCACCCCCAAGAGGTGTATCACACGGCAGAGAAATCTTCAATATTGTTTGGCTGCCAAACTACTCAGAATTGGATTACCTGGCGATTAGATTACATACTATGCTTGTATGTCAATTCCATATGATAAATAAATACCGAGGAAGATTGTATAACAAATGCAAATATTTGGATACAAATAGTTTTTTTTGCCCCGAAGTTCAAAACAATTTGTGACAAACATTCCTTTTGTAAATCTGTAGATTAAGTTTTTAAACCAGCTAGATGAGATAATTTGTTTCAAAATGGTGTTTTGTTTTACCTTTACTATTGTAGTAATACCATAAATGCTACTCACAACAGTTTATCATCACTATACAAGGCTGATCTATCAGCTAATAATTATATTGATTAGTATCTGCACACTCGATCAAAACAACTACCGTTACTGCATAAGTTACAGTTTTTAAAGTGATTTTAGTTTTATTAACTAGTCAGAATCTCTTTACTTTGACGTTCAAAACTCGGCAGAAATTAAATTATTTCATAACGATAAAAACCACTGTGTATTTAAAAGAAAACAATTCACATAAATCAGCTGTTACATTTAACGGGCTAAGTTTCTTAGGACATAGAAAGTAAACAGCACTGTCTTATTTCAAAACAATTATTATTAAAATCATTACAGCTGCTTTTTGTTTACTATAAAATATGTCTTAAAATAAATTGATTCCAACTCTAGCCTATCAGTTCTATAGAATACATACGCCAGAACCTAAAAATAGTTAATCGTAAAAACTACTTAATAGTGTATTAATGAGTTTGCCTACTTTTAAACCTGTATGAACACCTTTTATTTTGAAATTCGCTAGAATTTACGGTAGTGGCTGTGGCTACGAATCGGCTATGTATTTGAATTAAAAACCAACCGGTGAAGTTTGATCCTGTAATTACTGAACACTTGTATAATCCTAAAAATAAAAATGTATATAAAGAAAATCTCGATCCTAGGTGGTGGAGGTAATTTCGTAGAGTAACTCTCATTTTAAATGACAACATAGCAAAAAAAGAAAAATAAATTTATTTCTACATCTATGAAAAATGTGTACAATTTGATTACTACACACACATTCTAATACGCTTTCATTTTTTACCTTTCTTTTTCTAATCTGCTTCCCAAGAAAACATTGAGAAATTATTATTTGCAATTATAAACCATTTGTTATAATGCTCCACCAACATTTACTGTGGATAATGCCACATGACTGCTTGCTCTATGTTTTCCTTTCTTCTCTACCTAACGAAACAGCTGATGCAAACTAGTCTAGTCGACAATGCGGGAGGGGAAGAGATGAGATTATAATGCGCACAAGATACAATTCAATCATGTTGATACCTGTTCTTCACTTGCATATCGATTGACTTGTGGTTACGTGTCGGCTGTGTTTTTGAGTTTGTGCCTTAGATAACTTATTTTGAACTAGTATCAAGGTGAGTAATTATAAGTCCCTATAGTTTGTGTAAGATCTCAATTTTCTCTACCGTATACGCTGGCTAACGAGGTACAAAATAATTGTCTATGTCTTCAATGTTGAGTAATATAACTCTTTACAAATTACTAATTAGGCTACATACAAAGTTATCCAGTGAGATTGTGCCGTATATTCCACTATCTTAAGTACTCAATGTCTTTTAGTTACTAAATTAATAGTACAATTTATTAAAACATAGCTCTAAGTAAGTAGTTCTGTAGGTTTAGGAGAAGTCGGGGTTTGGCTTTACCATACGAAACAAACTAAATCGTAGACTTCTACAAATGCTCTTCATTTTCCAAAGCCACTGGACACATAGGTTAATTTTTGTTGCTTCTAGAAAACCCTTCCTTCATCAAAGTTTTCTCTGGTAAAGACTATTTCATAAAGGTTTATAGACATTATAGTTGTATCAAATGTGTCATTTGTTTTTACCCAAGAAATTTTTAAAGGGAAATGGCCAACCAAAAGGGCACTTCTAATGTTAATTATTCCCACGTTACAGTTCGTCAGGTTTAGCATGGCGGGTGAGATGGGCTATAGGGCCATAAGCGGCCAGCAGAAAGTCTCAAGGCTACCGGCCATGCTATACCTAACGGAATTCCTAGCGAAAATGTATAGGAAATTCACCAGGGTTTGTTAGTTATTAGTGATATTCCCCACTGCAACGCCAAGGCATGTCCACTTAGCTAAAGTTTAAGCTTAGGCTTTTAAGGGTAAGTTTTAGGATTTTTCTAAGCTTAAAATGTGCTAGCTACATAACCATACACAGAACCAATTTGTGTAAACAAGATTAAAAAGAAGGGTAAGATTGAAAAGTATACAAAAGGCTAACGGCTAGGTTTTTTCTTGTAGTTTGTCTTGGTATTAGGACCGCTCTACCACTCAACCTCGACATTTACCTAGCGTCTCCGTATAGTTACATTACAAATTGTAAGTGGTTACTGCTGGAATCGAACCCGCGCCACCGGAGAAAAGTATGTTGATTGCGTTAAGCCTATTCTCGAACTAACCAAACGACGTAAAAGATATTGCACCAACGACTCATTGAATGCAGGGAAAAGACATTATTTTCAAAAAATGTTTCCTGGTCTTCAGATTTGACCCTGTAGTCTTTAGATACATAAACAGTAAGCAATAAACTAGCAAACAACAACGATCAATTTCAAATACTGTGGTTTTTGGCAGGAGCACCTTGAAATATTTATTTGACTTTCTATATTACTAATTATAATATCATCGTACTTGCGAGATCATTTTTATGAAAACAACCCAATACACACACACTTACTGTTATAATAAAGGCTGTTACTGTTTGGAGAACTGTTTCAAATTGAGTTAGATTCTCCAAGTTTCTAAATGTATTAGTGTTGTCAAATACTGACATCTGGGTTTACGTAGAACGTTTGTTGTCAAGAATTAAACACACTTAGGGCAAGAAAACAGCCGGGAAAGCCTATCTCAAAGTGCTTTTAAGACTGTTGAAAGTATTAGGTGAAAACTTTCTTAATTATTCTCTGTGGGAAAGCCTCAAAACTTAATTAAACTCATCTTGGGTAGACACTGTCACCACGACCCTGAGATACTGTAACTTTGGTTGTTGGGGAAACAACGTTCACTTTTGGGACAATTTTGAAACAATAGTCGCGGTACAAGGAAGAATGTAAATAAATACGACACACTCAATTAAACATAACGTTTAAGCCGATAGTATAATCCAGAGCTAAAATATTTATGATTTAAGTTCGGCTTTGAAAGTAAAATAACTGGTTTGTATTGAATTTAGTTTGTCCCAAATATGGCCTAACTGTTTAATATAAATATAGAAGTAGGTTTCAACTGAAGGTCATAGTAGCTTCAGAAAAGTGTCTCACCGTCTGAAAAATGGAGGCTAACATAAAAACGTTAAAGGCGCCCACATTACGAAATCCTTCATGAGAATTAAAATACATTTTACTGTACTTCTTAAGAAAGCGGTATTATCTCGATAAAGGAATAATCAACAAAGCAAATTAATTATAAATTTAAATTATATGAAATTAAAGTAATTTTGAAAAAGAGTCCGATAAAACGTCTGTACATAATTTTTAAATTACCGGATAAGGTTTCAAACTTACCTTTATTTTTCTACCTTTTTTGTTTAATTTGATTTTTTAAAGTTAAATGTATCTCTTGAAGAAGGCCTTCTACTCCACATGCAAATACATGGTAGAAGCAATATGTAAAGATTAGCTTTATTTTCGTAGGTTTATTTATTTTATTTGTATTTTTAAATGTTTTGTTTTCCTATGCACCTTGTATGCCACGGAATAAATATTTCTTTCCTTTTTTCTTTCTAGTTGTACATGCTCTTTAAGCTGTGTTTTTGTATTTTTTCCATCGGTTATATAACGTACTTGAATTTCGTCAGCAAAAACTTGCCGTTACATTGTTAATGTACTGTTTATGTTAATAATGACTACACGGTCTGGTTTACCATTGGTATATGAGACATACATGATACCAAATTATCCATTGAATGAAATCGTATTTAATTAAACAAGCTAAATAGTAATTATATTATCAACTTAACCAGCCCGCCATTAAGAAGCAGCAACAGAGCTAATTAGCTACAGTAGCGGGATTTGTTAAGAACCTCCCATTAATATTTAATTTACAATCCCAAAACAGCTGTTTATTTTTCGCCTTTGTATTCAAAGCTTTGGTTCCTAACTAAGAACTTGGTTATTTATTTATTAATGGACAATACAATTTTGCAAATGTTTGCAATGTTGTATACTATTAATGTAAAAATAAAGAAGCATGATGTACATAAAAAACGATTTATAGGTATAGGCTATGTATCAAAAATAAAACTAGTTTTGACTTTTGTTAGTAAAATTGTGTGTTGTATTGGACTTTTACGTTATTTTGTTTGGTGTATAGTATGTTTAAAGCTAATACGTTTTCAACCCCCTTACTTAACTTTGAAGAGATATAAATTCTCAAACACGCTTTGGCACTTATTACAAAAGGATACCATAAAGTACATTTTGACATTATTGGGGTTTGCTCTCCACTTCAAAATTAAGAGTTTTCACAACATTTCTGCTAAATTTGAATTTTTTACGTGTTTTGGGGGTCAGGATCGGTGCACATTTCATGGCCCTGAGTCAGGGTCTTCCAATGCTGACGGCATGAAAATCTAATTTTTCATTCATGAATATCTTTTTAAAGAAATTCAATAATGACATCGTGGCGTGTTTGGTTATCTATGTTTATATTTGCTCATTTATCTAGCCTTTCCGATGCTGAACCCAGTTCTTTCATTTCAACTATGTAGCACATGTAGTAGACAATATAAGAACTTTATTTGACAAATACTGTACAAAGCTTTCATTTCACAAATACTTTACCTCGTACTTTACATTCTGTTTTGGTAATGTCGTGTTAGGTCTACTACATGTTTGTAGCTTTGCTAAAATTGTGGACTGAAATATTAACTAATAAACCAAGACATAAACCGTCTAGTTTACTGAAGAAATGAAATTTAGGCCTTCTATTTTCTAATTATTTTATAATTGAAAGTGCTCTTGGCGTAAGTAAACAGATAAGAGATTAAAGGGGTTTAAAGACTTAACTTCTTTCTACCTCATCCTCCCTTGTAAGAGACTGTGTAATTTACATTGAACTTTTCCAAAACTAACTAAGGTCAAACAATGTTTGCCTAGTTTTTGAATACAAAAGCAAATTTGTAGGAAATACTAATAGACAGCAACTTGTTGTGGTTAGTAATTTTCTTTTGTTTTATTGAAAGAGTCAAAGTAACTGTTCATAGGGGTTTACAATCATGGTAAATACCTAAACAATTACCAACAATTTAATGTTTTCTTTAGTAATGACGTAACAACCTGCAACTTTATCCAATAGTAGTGACTTCTTAGTCTTGTTTAAAGTCAATTTAAACTTTGTACTTTTTGCAATGGCATTTCCTTCAAAATCATAAAACAAAATGGCGCCTACACCGTAGTCGAGTGTTGAACTTAAGCGGTACTTGATGCTTGTCATTTTGGGGATCAGAATGAAAATGACCAGTCGTGTCTTCAGAGTCGGTAGGAGTAGGCGATCATATAAGAACATTTTTAATAACAACAAAAACAGAATCCATATGATTCAGCCTTTACTAAAGTAAAAGTACTAAGTACTAAAGTAAAGGATACAGCTTTATATCTAATTTAAAAGTAGATTTTCTTGTTATTTATAGTAAATAAAAAATTTAATATTACATAGGTTCAGGATGGGCACTAGTAGTCTCGTTATTTTGAATAATTATCAAATAATTAATGGAATTGTTCAAATGAGGTATTAAACATGATTCTTACCCAAAATTTCAGTCAAGTAAGGCTTCAATTCAACACTCAGCTACTCTGTAAACGTTATTTCGGCGTATGATTTTGAAGGGAATACAAAAGAAAAATTATGAAATTGAAACTGATTTTAGACTATAGGCTAAAGACTACTTTTGTACCAAACTTCAATTTTACACGTTACTCCTAAGTAGTTCAGCCATGGTTGACATGGAATACCCCTCGTCCAGTTGTAAGTGTGACACCCTGTATACAACAGCACGCCACGAATGTAAGACTTGACCGTTGTTTCAGACTACACCTACGATCTGCCGGACGGGTCGTGCTTCAGACGCACAGCGCCTAAGCAAGGGGCTCTCAGGGCAAGTCTCAACCCCCGCACTGCGGCCATCCGCCCCGCCAAGGTAGAATATCCACGTTGTTTATTTCACTCACACGTACCACGGACAATATTGCTTCTACAGAGGTACACTGGGATAGTTGTTAAATATATCACAAAGCGCGGTTGCCATGTGAGGTGTGCAGAGTTGTCGTGGTGTGGAGAGGGGTGGGTAGGAGTGTGCACCCCGCAGTGAGGCGCACGATATGGCAACCTCGCTCAGTGATGAATTTACTGATTCAACTATGTAACATTTTCTTTACAACGAAATGTGTAGAGTTTATACAGTATGTGGTTTTGGATGGCTCAAACACAATAGGGTGTCGATGAACTCTCTGAACGTATTTTAAACATGTTTCTTGGGTCAAAACAGTAATATTTTATCGTATAAACATTGGTCTCCGGCGCTTTCGTTGTCTTCCATCTCATTATTTTGACTTTGTGTTCCTGCAGGCTTGGTTATTTTATTTTACCTAAGCACGCTGTTAACATTGACCACGAGTATGAACTGAGCCATGACACATGCAATGTATGGTTGAAGTCAGTGTTGCGACGGTGACAGGTTGTTATTAAGGGAAGGTAAAGTGGATTTCAAAAGGAAAACAACAAAGAGAGCCAATAAACCGCTGAGCTCCTTATATGAGCCAGCCTGTGCCCGTGGCTATTACATTGCTCGGATGAGACCCCTCGGCGAGCATATCAATTTTCCCTTCAATAAACTGCCGGCATACGCATAATATTTGCCGTCCAACTTTTGTATGAGATAAATGAAAGCTCAAGTTATAAAAATGAAGAAATGTTTCAAAAATTATTTGGAAAGCACATACACGCTTTTTCAGATAGCTTGAACATACATAATATTTTTTACACATTCAAACCGAAATAATTATCTGGACGAGGTAGATTTACAGTACTTAGTATTTTTTAAATTTCAACAAAAGAGTTATCAATAGAACCATACAAATGACAGTTGTAATGTTGAACCTAGCTACGTGACATCGGAGCCGAATCTCAACCCACCCCAAATGGGTAAAACTATTTTTTGAAACTACTGCGGTAGTTCAAAGGTTAGTTCAACCGGCTGAATATATTATAAAGGGGCTGTGTCGTCACGAGAGTTTTTTATTTAACTCACCAGAAAACATGTTAAATGACAACTCTTAGACTTTCGCGGCCGGTGTCACAACTATAATCTAGTTCATCCAGTTCACACCGGGTTATAACTTGATAACTGAGATATTTCGGTCTCGCCGGAGTACCATCAGTCAGTTCCATCAGTGTCAGCCAATCAGTAACTGAAGATAGTACTCCACAGCGAGACCGAAATATATCAGGCCAATTATACGGTTTTGACGCGGTGTGAACTGAAGAATTAGATTATACATGTTAAACGACTATCTATCGAGTCATCCTATATGTGTGTATAGCACCGACCATTCTTCGAAAGACTTCTTTTCCTAAAACATCCTGGTTTGAACTTTGATCGTAAGAAAAATAATTTTACGAACCAGCATTTCATTATATCTTTTCTAAACTTTAACTGTCCGTTTGATTGGAATGAACGTCGATTGTAGCTTAAAGCTGTTTACACTCTAATTATGAATGAGTGAAAACAACTCCAAAAAGATTGAAAATCGAGCCACTCTTTAATGAGAGTGGCTAGGTTTCAACACCCAAACGGGCGAAATCTCACTCTTTCTGAGTGGCCTTTACTCCTTCATTTTTAGAGTGTTCAGAATATTTAACATTTCAGATGTTTTTAAATTCAGCTTTCAGCGTTACATCAATACTTACTCGTAGATATCGGTTTTACGTGAGAAGTGAGAGGTAGATTTCAAAGGCGTGGACAACAAAGAAAACTAATAATGCTTTGAACCCTTATTTGAAGCGGACAACCTCGGGCCAGAACAGGGCAAAGGCTTGAAATGCCTTTAGATTAGCGAACTTGCCTTCTTTTATTGAAAGGAACACGTTCACTGGAGATGTTTGATTAAAGTGAACACTGGGTCTTTTAAAACTCGTGCCCTCCTGACGTTTAAATGATTGAAAATTTTCAAACGCGTCTTGGCAAAATTATCGGAGTACATTTTTTGGTCCGTAGATAAAAACTTGTTTTAAAGTTATTGACTCCGATCAAGAACATCGCTAATTGTATTTTATTCCTTGCAAACTAAACTATTGGGAGCCGTTTATCTTAGCAACAGATCGTAAACGTCTTAGACCACAAATTGGAAACGAACACTAATGTCGATACATTCAAAATTCAAAATTCAGGTGTTTTATAATGGTACCAAACTGTAAGACGTGATTATTCAGCTATGAAGGTCCATTAGGACGTTTGTGTTGGAAAAAGGCTGATTAACCTGTTAGCCTGTTTAACCAAATGGCATGGTATTGTCCTCAAACTAGTTTTTATCTCTCGAACGATTTGGTTAATAACACTGAAACGTGGTTTAATGTTTACATAAATATCATTGGAATTTTAAAAGTGGTTTCAATTTTCCAAAAGAATTGTGTAGTCACAATCAGTGTCCTAAAATTATTGGATTAATGGAAAAAAGTAGATCATTCCTTAAGATATTTTCCTAAGGAAATTCGAGTAAAAGCCACTGGTATAATAAGGGACACATTATTCAATGACCCCGGGGAATTTTCAATTTAAGCATTCTTCTATATTATAAGTTTCATGAAGCAGACATTCTTTCGGTAAATCTTTGGAAGTGTAAGCATTGTCCATATTGTGGATGAGTTCTTCAATTTCAAATTTGAGTGGTTAGTGATAAATAAATATTTCTTTACACAACTTTATACCCGTATATTGGGGAATATTTTGAGAAATTTGAAGCATTTGGTTAAAAATGATTTATAATCACTAGATAATGAATGATTTATGAACTATTTTGAGATTCCTTCAGAAACAGAAGTAAAATATTTGGGTGTAATATTTGACAAATCGTTCTCTTGGACACTTTCTTTCCAATTATTTTTGCTAAGTAGATTTGCTAATATCAAAATTTGTTTTTAATACGGTTAATTATTTACTCTTCTCTAATGGAATCATGTTTAAGATATGAAATCATTCTTTGAGGCTCTACATCTCAAACATTTTTCCTTTTCCGTGTATGACATATCCGGATGATTGCAGGAACATACAGAGAGCGCATTGTAGAAACTTATTCAAATCATTGGGGGTTTTAACACTGGCATCAATATATTTTGGAAATTTAGATGCTATACAAATTTAGATCAGAAACTGTTCTCACTGGTCTAGACACGCATAGCTATACAACCCGGGACCGGTTTAGCCCCAAACAACAACCTCATCGATTAGAACTTGCATATAAATTACCTCAGAACGTTGGGCCTAAATCGTTTAACAAATTGCCACTGCATATAAAAAATGAAAATTTGAAACCAAAATTTAAATTAATTTTAAGAAAATTTCTTCTAGAACAAGCTTGTTACTCTGGAGCTGAGTTTTTAAACCAAAATTAAAAGATTAAATTATACGATGTACGTAGTTATACAATTTAATTTATTTTACCAGTACTGTAGTATAAGTTTTTTTGCGTACAGATCTATATTACAAATTATTTTAATGATCTTTGTAATACAATGTAAAACTAGTATGTCTTGGTAGGACTCGAAAATATTGCCTTCTTTTTTGCTAAACCCGCGCTAATCTGAACTGGAGAGATTTTTAAATTGCAATACCATATAATATATTTATTACTTTAATATTTACATGCATATTTTTAGTACTACATTACCTCGATAAGTGTCTGATTATACAGATCCCAGTGGAATATCTTTGAAATATAACCTATTTATTTGTACCTCAAGACTTGAAAGTTTATCCGATAATGTCTCTTGCATTGATCTGCCATAAATTAGTCCTTACCGCATGGAAAAGGGTCAGTTTATAAAATACGAAGCATGTTAAGAATATCGGAGCAATATTCCAAGCATGTTTGGTTCGGGACTTGAATGTTTGTGTTTCACCACACGTAGCAGCTTAGACCGGGCTTGGTATTCTTCTAACTCACACAAACTTGGCATTTATTCAGATAAACTATACCCACACATCTCAAGTATTACACTAACTTCACTAGTAAACTAAGTCAGCTCTAAGTTTTAGGTTATGAGGACGATAAAGTTTAACTTTGTCATATTTATACTAGTAAAGTCTTGATTCCATTTAACTTTTTGAGGAGTGGGTTCATAACAAACCCAAAGTGTTTCTGGTTTTTATCTTTCGTGACTTTGACCTTATTATTGGTGAATGTTCCTGGCTTGCCTAATACCCTTACTACTTTCTTTGTTTGAAGTTTGTTGTTGGCAATGGGAGGATTTCACAAGTTGCGGACATTTTCCATCGTTAGGTAACCTTTTTTGCTCACTGACAATGGAAAATGTCCACAATAATAATAGTTCAAATTGTGAAATCCATCGTCAACAAAAAACCTTAAACAAAGAATTGATTCTCGGTACGGACCCGGAACAAGTAAAAATCAGCGAATTAGAAACTGTGCACTCAAAGTTGGCTAGGCACACCAACGACCTAACTTTTCTTACTAAATGTAAAATTCAAAACCTAATGCACAACGGGTTTCACCTAAAACACTGTTCAATAGTAAGAAAGCTAGTAAAACAGCTTCCAAATCTTTGGTATTAGAAAAAATAACGTACACAACATCGGGATTCAAAAAACTTCTCAAAATAGAAATTGAAAACAAAAATCCAAATTGATTGACTCAGTAGGCGTGGAATCCGAAAGGATTTGCAAAGGCATCCAAAATAAATAAATGAAAGAACCTAACAGTAGAAAGGAAAAGTTTGAAATATTAAAACTTAGACAAAACCAAGTAAAAGCCCAAAACATTACCTTCTTTGCTCACAGAAGATGGAAAATGTCCGCAATAATAGTTCAACCCTTACTAAATCAAGCGTTAAGGTCGTTATAGTGAAGGGTTTGTGTCTCGGGTGATCTGATCTTCCATCGTTCAGGGTGGTGTTTTGGATCTTGGCGTGGTGTGAATGTCTTCTTGGTTTTGTAAATGTGAATAATGTGAATTAGTTTCATTTCTTTCAACAATTTAATTTTAATAAATTTGTTTTTCCAAAGTAAGCCTCTATATCCTTTAAAAACTGTGTATCCTTGAGTATTAATTTTTATTTTTACACAAGCTTTTCAAACTATGCTTACTATCAGTGTCTTGGACTACTTGGTTGCATAAGGCTTGCTATTCCAGCTTTTATATAGACTATATCTTTAGAGATTGAGGAACAAAATAACATATTTAAAAACACCTTAAGTTTTCTTGGAATACATCTAGATCATGTTTACATGGACTGATAACATTACTATGTACATCACTAAATACATCACTATAGACTGATATACATTGATCACATATGTATGCGAGTTGCTTCTGGAATTTACCCTTTGCGTTCTCTTTCTAATTCATGCTCCAAGAAGTCTTAAAAATTGCTTATTTTGGGCTGGTTTTCCCTCATCTATCATATGGGGTAACACTTTGGGGAGGATGTCCTAACTATAAATTTAAAAGATTGTTTCGGTTACAAGGGTTGAATTATTTCCAAAGCTATAGTTTTAGAGAATCATGTCGGGATATTTTCAAAGGGCTTGGATTGCTGACTTTGCATTGCTTCTATATTATGGAAATGTCGATGTGTTTTGTGCTAAATCGCAACGTAAATTAAAACAGAAATATTTATCCATATGAAACAAGAGGTAAAGACAACTTGCAAGTTACTCACCATAGAACAACGGCTTTTGAAAATTTGCCATATTGCAAGTTAATGTCAGACTGTCCAATAAACTTCTTTAAATATTAAAAATTTAGAAAACTCTCCAAAATTTAAAAACCCTTTAAAGCGTGATCTTTTGAAAGGGCTTTTATTCTGTTGGCGAGTTTATTGAACATTCCCAATAATTATTTCCGTAATAAAAAACTCACCCCCTCCTGTAAAATCTGATGGAAGAGTATGAATGTTTGGCATTACTGTAAATTTGTGTGTAAATGTGTGTCATTTATTGTTTTATTGTTTGAATTTCACTCATATGTTTTGTTTTTGCTATGCAATTGTATCATTGTTAATGCAAATAAATTGTTACCTAAAATTGTTAAACTTATATTGAGGCGTTGTAAACTTAAATCGGCATTACAAACTACGTACACACTATTTTGTATAACAACAAGTGATATTTATAAGAACACAAAGATGTTCTATTATATTATATGAACAAGTCTGATAATGTACAGCATTCTCAGAATGTCTTCAGCGTAACGATTCCATTCATCTTTGTCTGTGGCAACGTTCAGCAACTTAATATGAACCACACAACTCGAGATGTTGTTGCTCTTACGTGTTGTTCCTCCACATATTAAAACAAAAAATAACGTTCGAAAAATAATGCCTAGCTTAATACACAGTTATTATAATTTTCAACTAGTATTTATGGCACTCCCTATTTCGCTTTAGACGTTTATCAAGTTCACTATATGATGAAAAAACACTTTACAACATTTCGTCAGACGAGATCAGGAAATGCGGCAACGTAAAATGTATAAGCTGGAAACAAATTTGTATTTTATTTCGTTGGTTCAATTCAGTTGTGGATCATCAAATAGACGCCCTTTTTAATAAAAGATGAAACTAAATGATTAATACAGTATTGTAAAGCTATCTGAAGCTTCTGGTACATACACTATTTACAGTGCCAAATGTTTCGCTCAATTCACAATCACAATTTAGTACATGGATAGATACCTTAAAAATACATATTTATTTAAAATATCATCAAAATCGGATGGAATTTACTGTTTTAGATAATTAAAACAGTTTGTTTTCCCAAAACTCTTCGAACTTGACTGAGATATTTACAAAAGGAAAATTTGTACCAAATTTCATGTAAATCGGACGAAAAATGCGACCTAAAGAGAGTACACACATTTATACATATTTTCTTTGTAAAACCTGTTTCGGGGGGTCAGGTTCGGTGCTCATTTCACGGGGCTGAGCTGGGTCTTACCATGCTGACGGCATGAATATATCATTTTTCTAAAGAAAATTAGATAAAAAGGAAATCTAATTGGATAAAAGGGTAAACTTTAGGCCATTAATGCTATTAAAAACTGCTTTTACATAAGAATTTTTTTCTTGATACACGCTATGGTATACATTGATCTACAGGGTGAGTTTTATATGCCCCACCTTTGGAAGGAAACATTTGAAAAACCCTTTGGGGAATGTTTTTAAAGGTCCTAAAGTTTCTTTTGACGTACTTTTCGTTACCCACCCCACCTAAAAACCGGTGAAGGGGGGAGGGCCACCCTTAATTTTTTAAACACGAACCCCACCCCTCTTGTAACACTTTATTTGAAAGGGTATACAAACACAAACTCATTGATGCCGTTAAAAACTTTTACGACGTTTCTGTACAAAGTGGCGGCTCACAACATTTTTCATGTTTTAAGCAGATAAACTGACACTGTAGTTATATTTCCTATAAATTTCCTATAGTCCTAAGTAGTACTAAATTATACAGGGTGAGTTTTATATGTCCCCTTCCCCATCTTAACTTTTGAAAGACGAAAATTTTTGAAAACCCTTTGCCATTAAAAGGGTTTTACGACGTTTCTGTACAAAATGGTGGCTCAAAACGTGTTTCATGTTTTAAGCAGATAAATGGACGCTGTCGCTATATTTTTGGAAAACAAAAAAATCAAAAAAATCTTGGAAAACAAATTACAGATTTAGTTTTTAAGTACTCAAAGCTTTAAAATGATATGTTACAAGGTACCGTTTGCAAACTTTTAAAACTGCCACTTTTCAAAGTTTGAAAAAATTATCTTGTAACATATTATTTTAAAACTTTGAGTTCTAAAATGATATATACTTCTAGCAGCATGGTAGTTGAGGAAGCCTAACGGTAGGAAACATTTTATATAAAGCGTCCATCTCGCTATATTCACAACCAATTGTGTATTTAAAGAGTATTTAAAAGATCGATAAAGTACTTGAATGCGTGGAGACAATGATACGTAGATCACCGCGGTTCAATTTGAATGACGAGATTTCCCCTGGGGGTAAAACATTGTTTTGTTTGTGACTGTCGTATAACCGTGAGATTGTTAACTGTCAAACTGTCAGCTGTTTATTTGACATCAAAGCCAACCCATTCCTCAACTCAAACCTAACCAAACCAATGAAAGTTCCGATGAGCTGTAATTTGACAAAGGAATCCCTAGGCCATGGGCTTCTAGGGAGCGGTGACCACTTTTTGGCTATATTGGGATGGGCGCTGTTTTTTCTAGAAAAACAGGGTTTGTCAAAAAGTACAAGGTTTCGAAAAGCAACTTACAATAACTTATTTCAGAACACTATTGAAATAAGTAAAATGACGTGTCATGTAAAATGTACCTGTAGTTTTGTAATATTGTTAATTTGTGAATAATGAAAACTTATATCACTAAATTTGAATGCACACCACTTCATGAGGTATTTAAAAGCAATATGTGGTGAAGAATGAGTCCATGTGTGGTCTTTTAAAAATAAGACCGACTCTTCCTTAGAATGTCATTGATATTAATGACAATGGAAATACAAGAACAACATTAACGTAACTTCGAAACGCAGATGATGGTCTGATATGTCTAAAACGATGATTTGGAGTTCATGAATCATCATATGATCACTGAACATCTGAACCGTTTAGACCTTGTCATCAAATTGACCTCCATGGCTTGATTACGGGACATACGAGTCCCAGTCAATGTTTTCAATTTATATAATATTAGCAATTCGTGTGAAATATTTCTAAACAGCTTCACCGTGACCCTTTTGAATATTAAACCTCTGAGATAATGCATCAAGATTACACATTGACAAATTGGACTTAGTCGTTTTTTATTCTGAGAAAAATCTATCGAGTGGAATATTATAATTTAGCTCTTATAGCTTTAAGAACATCTGCAGTTATTTTGTTGATAACTTGTAAAATTGAGAATTTGGCTGAAATGGTGATATTGAGCTGAAACTTACGTCAGACGGTTTTATTGTACACCATATCTTCAAAAAAGATACCAATTTAAATAGGCTTAATATAATAATTAAGTAATTTCCGAGCCCCTTGTATAAAAAATAAATTAAAATAAAACACTACATTTAGTAGCCCTTTCTACAACCAATCAGCAGTTGATTGTTGATTAAAAAATCATAAATTAATTTCAACAAGTGTAGCTGATGTTGTACTCGTATGTACATTTAAACATATCTTAAAACACATCTAAAAATTATTTCCAAACGATGAACAACAAGAGCGGCTTTGTAGAATATCTCGTAGGATAAAATGAACCACTCTTGTAAATTGAAACTTACGACGAATTGTGGAAAGTCTACTCGTGAAATCTAACTTCAAACAAACAAAGTCCAGACGTTTATATTGATTACATTTTATTTTATATTTTCAGACAAACTATTTTCAACTACGAAACCATGAGTTGGGTTCTGTGACATTACCGGTTTGCTATAAAATTACAATCATATAACGCCATGCATATCAATTATTTTTGTCCTGTGGTTGAAGTTGATAGGGCAGCTTAAAGCGACCATCTTGATAGTATTATATTGGTTGTTCCCCAGTTCATCTCATCTAACCGACCAACTCTCAGGTCTATGTCGTACTTTACATTACAGTGTCGCTTGGAAATGTCTTTGTCGGTAATCCCGCGGCTGTAAGTGCGTGCAGTAATAAGGTTTTTGGCTGCAAAAACTGTAAACCGATTAATCACCATCGGCAACCATGTGGCAGAATGTACGGGGACAATACCATCACTGAAGTGGAGTGCGTCAATAGAGCATTCGTTTTAAAAGGAGCCGAATAAATGTGCACGACGAAAGAGGTGGAAGACCCAGCTTGGCAAATGCCGAACTTGCGAAAAAAGTTAATGAAATCAATTGCGTGGAAAGCAAAATTTTATGAGTCTTGAGTTTTGGCTCTTTTTTAATGTTTTGTGTTATGTTATCTTTAAAATGTCACCTGAGGACGGAGTTCCAGATCCCGAAACGTCGTGTACTATTGTCCACTCAAAACTATGGAAAACGTCTGTAATAATATTTTAACCTTAGATACAGTAGAAACTTGATAGTTCGACTATTTCTAGACTGAGAGATATCAAACTATTGAAATGTCTAACTATCCAGTATACGAGTGTAGAACTTTATCCCAGAAAGCATAGACTAACGGACTCTATAGGTAAAGCTTCTGTGCAGATAGGTGGCAGAAATGCCACTTAATTGTGTTACAACGAAAGAAAACACAAATGTACTGTATACATACATCAAATGTACCTGTCATCTACATACATCATTAGTGCAGTACGAAATAAGTTTAAATATTTCTAAGTCTTCCATGTGTTTAATGTTAAATGACCACGGAGGTGTCTAACTATAGGGATTGTCAAACTATCGAGTTCTACCGTTAAAGAAACCATTTGAACGAAAGTAGCACCAGAACAACGTAATGTCGCACAAGCGACAGAGGAAAGTTTACTGAGAGCTACTGAGTTTGGTATTCGGTATTCAGATGAGAATGTCTTGAGTGAAAAATACCCGGGAATGTTGAAGACAGCTGTAAATTGCTGCGCTCCTTCAAGAAAATTATAGGCATAGTTTCCCACAACCGGCATTCCAGGGCGTAACAACATTCACACTTAGTGCTGGAGTCTTTCGCACTGTACCACTCTACTTTCTTGCGTTTATTTGTACCAGGAATCTGTTGTACGATGAGTTATCTTGGTACAAAGTACTCTAGGATATACTCCACTTTACTGTTCTGTCCTCTGTGTACTTTAAAAACCAGGCCGCAGCTAAGCGCTAATGTGCCGCTTGAATGAGTGAATCGAATTTCTTTGCAATTTATTACTCTTATTCGCTCCGTTCACAGCCTCGCTTTGGCATTCGGTCGTTACGAGGCTGTGAGTGCAGCGAAACGGTCGCTAGTATTTCAAACGGAAAAACTTTTGATTGAACAATTTCCCTGAAATGTAATTTGCGGCATTGTTTGTGTTGAGGAAATACCTTATCAACGATATACAACACACTATAGCCATCTTCAAAATCCGTTCTACTAACCTCCAGCAGACCGCACCCCACTGACGCAATCAGGCCAACAACTACATAGAAAAGTAGTTTACAGTCCCAAGAAATGGTATGTTAAATTTTATGCGTTCATCCTGCGCAATTAAAAGTTATTAAACCGTCTCCAGACTTAATTAACACTCTGTATTAAGTCCTGGAATTGTATACCAAAAACAATCTATGCCCTTTCAATAGATTTTGCAGCCTACGATATTTTCAATATCACACCTTTAGTAGCGTATTTAATTACTCATTATTTCGCTTGGTCTAATCTAACAGAATCATATAATAAACAATATAGTTACTAGCGAATTTCCTTTGAAAAATGTTATATTCATGCCATCAGCATGGTAAAACCCAGACCCAGGAGGGTGTAATCAGAACCAAACCTTCTCCTAAAACACATTTTGAGCATTTTTTAAAATTGTCCAAACACATGAATGTATTACCTACACAGATTACCTTCATCAATACACTCATATGTAAGAATGTCAATACAGGAAATACATTGTGCGTCATGTTGTTAGCCGAGGAAACCCAGCACACTTGGGGAATCTTTCAATTTGCACTTCATCATTCTCACAGATGACCTGCCACTCTCACAACCGAGACTGTATATCACCAATCAGTTCATACCTCCTCTCCTACATACATGTTGTTGTATATCACAGTTCATATCTCTCTCATACATGTTGTTGTATATCACCAATCAGTTCCCTCCTCTCCTACATACATGTTGTTGTATATCACCAATCAGTTCATACCTCCTCTACATACATGTTGTTGTATATCACCAATCAGTTCATACCTCCTCTCCTACATACATGTTGTATATATCACCAATCAGTTCATACCTCCTCTCCTACATACATGTTGTTGTATATCACCAATCAGTTCATACCTCTCTCTACATACATGTTGTTGTATATCACCAATCAGTTCCTCTCTCCCTATGTTACTGTCAGTTCCTCATCTCAATCCAGTTCATACCTCCATATCATCCTGTATATCACATATTTATGTCCTGTCCTCTACTATTTTTATCCAGTTCCTCTCTCCTTTATATATTTATATCTATCATTCACCCTCCTCCCCATACATGTATGTCTGTCAGTTCATACCTCTCTCCCATACATGTTGTATATCACCAATCAGTTCCTACCTCTCTCATACATGTTGTTGTATATCAATCAGTTCATACCTCTCTCTATACATGTTGTTGTATATCACCAATCAGTTCATACCTCCTCTCCTGTGTTGTTGTACATCACCAATCAGTTCATACCTCTCTCCTTTGTGTTGTGCATCACCAATCCAGTTCATACCTCTATACATACATGTTGTATATCACCAATCAGTTCATACCTCCTCTCCTACATACATGTTGTTGTATATCACCAATCAGTTCATACCTCTTCTCCTACATACATGTTGTTGTATATCACCAATCAGTTCATACCTCCTCTCCTACATACATGTTGTTGTATATCACCAATCAGTTCATACCTCCTCTCCTACATACATGTTGTTGTATATCACCAATCAGTTCATACCTCTTCTCCTACATACATGTTGTTGTATATCACCAATCATTCATACCTCCTCTCTACATACATGTTGTTGTATATCATAACACCACCTCATACTACAAAGGATGGACCATAAATAACATTCTTTTAGTAAACAGCATTTTTGGGAATATTGGACATACAATTTCGTTTTTGTTGTAAACAGTAATACATGTTATGTCATTTTAGTAGTGATTGATCAACTGTCAATAAATATAAATGGTTGTAATACAAATCAAAACTATATATTTTTGCATCGTGCAGTAGTACGAAATAGGTTTAAATATTTCTAAATTCATAAAGTTTAACGTTAAAGTCCACGAGAAAGTAGCACCAGAACAACGTAATGTGACAGAAGCGACAGAGGAAAGTGTACTGAGAGCTACTGAGTTTGGTATTCGGTATTCATGAGAATGTCTTGAGTGAAAATAATGGAATGTTGAAGACAGCTGTAAATTGCTGCGCTCCTTCAAGAAAATATAGGCATAGTTTCCACAACCGGCATTCCAGGGCGTAACAACATTCACACTTAGTGCTGAGTCTTTCGCACTGTACCACTCTACTTTCTTTGCGTTTATTTGTACCAGGAATCTGTTGTAATGATGAGTTATCTTGGCACAAAGCACTCTAGGATATAACCTGTACTTTAAAACCTGGCCGCCAAGCGCTAATGTGCCGCTTGAATGAGTAAATCGAATTTATTTGCAATTTTTACTCTTATTTCGCATGTTCACAGCCTCGCTTTGGCATTCGGTCGTTACGAGGCTGTGAGTGCAGCAAACTGTCGCTAGTATTTCAAACGGAAATAACTTTTGATTGAACAATTTCCTGAAATGTAATTTGCGGCATTGTTTGTGTTGAGGAAATACCCTATCAACGATATACAACACACTATAGCCATCTTCAAAACTGTTCTACTAACCTCCAGCAGACCGCACCCCACTGACGCAATCAGCCAACAACTACATAGAAAAGTAGTTTACAGTCCCAAGAAATGGTATGTAAAATTTTATGTTCATCATCCTGCGCAATTAAAAGTTATTAAACCGTCTCCAGACTTTATTAACACTCTGTATCCTGAATTGTATACCAAAACAATCTATGCCCTTTCAATAGATTTTGCAGCCTACGATATTTTCAATATCACACCTTTAGTAGCGTATTTAATTACTCAATATTTCGCTTGGTCTAATCTAACAGAATCATATAATAAACAATATAGTTACTAGCGAATTTCCCTTGAAAAAAGTTATATTCATGCCATCAGCATGGTAAAACCCAGACCGGAGGGTGTAATCAGAACCAAACCTTCTCCTAAAACACATTTTGAGCATTTTTTAAAATTGTCCAAACACATGAATGTACTACACAGATTACCTTCATCAATACACTCATATGTAAGAATGTCAATACAGGAAATACATTGTGCGTCATGTTGTTAGCCGAGGAAACCCAGCACAGTCTTTCAATTTGCACTTCATCATTCTCACAGATGACCTGCCACTCTCACAACCGAGACTGTATATCACCAATCAGTTCATACCTCCTCTCCTACATACATGTTGTTGTATATCACAGTTCATATCTCTCTCATACATGTTGTTGTATATCACCAATCAGTTCCCTCCTCTCCTACATACATGTTGTTGTATATCACCAATCAGTTCATACCTCCTCTACATACATGTTGTTGTATATCACCAATCAGTTCATACCTCCTCTCCTACATACATGTTGTATATATCACCAATCAGTTCATACCTCCTCTCCTACATACATGTTGTTGTATATCACCAATCAGTTCATACCTCTCTCTACATACATGTTGTTGTATATCACCAATCAGTTCCTCTCTCCCTATGTTACTGTCAGTTCCTCATCTCAATCCAGTTCATACCTCCATATCATCCTGTATATCACATATTTATGTCCTGTCCTCTACTATTTTTATCCAGTTCCTCTCTCCTTTATATATTTATATCTATCATTCACCCTCCTCCCCATACATGTATGTCTGTCAGTTCATACCTCTCTCCCATACATGTTGTATATCACCAATCAGTTCCTACCTCTCTCATACATGTTGTTGTATATCAATCAGTTCATACCTCTCTCTATACATGTTGTTGTATATCACCAATCAGTTCATACCTCCTCTCCTGTGTTGTTGTACATCACCAATCAGTTCATACCTCTCTCCTTTGTGTTGTGCATCACCAATCCAGTTCATACCTCTATACATACATGTTGTATATCACCAATCAGTTCATACCTCCTCTCCTACATACATGTTGTTGTATATCACCAATCAGTTCATACCTCTTCTCCTACATACATGTTGTTGTATATCACCAATCAGTTCATACCTCCTCTCCTACATACATGTTGTTGTATATCACCAATCAGTTCATACCTCCTCTCCTACATACATGTTGTTGTATATCACCAATCAGTTCATACCTCCTCTCTTACATACATGTTGTTGTATATCACCAATCATTCATACCTCCTCTCTACATACATGTTGTTGTATATCATAACACCACCTCATGACTACAAAGGATGGACCATAAATAACGGTCTTTTTGTAAACAGCTGAATTTTTGGGAATTATTGGACGCACAATTTCGTTTTTTGTTGTAAACAGTAATACATGTTATGTCATTTTAGTAGTGATTGATCAACTGTCAATAAAACATAAAATGGTTGTCAATACAAATGAAAACTATATATTTTTGCATCGTGCAGTTAAACAAAGAAGACACGACGTAGAATTTAGTTTTTCCCTATTTATTTGCGTTTACAGCAGCACATTAGATTGATTGATTAGACTAAATAGTTCTATAGTTGTTATCATCACACCTATGAAATCTTCGATTAAATACAAAAACAAAACGATGTCTTGGCCAACATATTCGTTATACAGGTGATTCCTAGAGGTTATGATTTTGTTTTTGGGTACTATTATGCCGGTAGTAGCAAAGATCATGTGGTTGTAGATGGGTTTGGAAAATTATTTACACCAAATATTACGTACCGTTTTGCAGCCTGGTGATTTTAGACAGCTTTTAGAGTTTTATTAACAAATGATGAGAATTCTCTATGACAACAACTTTCATGAATGAGTGGTGAGACTCACTTTCATTTGGACGATTTTGTAACAAGCAGAACTGGTTTAGAAAATCACCACGTCACCACTGCAGAGACGCCTTTACATAGTCCTCGAGGGAAGGTATGGTGTTTAGGCGAAGTTGAAATTACTTGGCCTAACTACGTGTTAGAATTTATATAGTTTAGTTTGGGAACAGATTCTAAGACTGACCTGCTACGAGGGAGATATTGCTATTGGCCGTATTTGTTTATTTATTTGAGGACGATAACGTCCATCTGTTACTGTCAACGCAGATCGCTCAAATGTTTCTTTTTCTTCCCCTCACTTCGCCGTCGTCGCAAAGCAAGGCAAAACATTGGTTTCAGCATGATGGAGCAACAGCCCATAATGTATACTTTTAATGAGACGTGTCCAATACGCTTTCCTTGAAGGAGTAATCTCTTGTTTTGGAGATGTTCCTTCCCTTTTGCGGTATCCTGATTTAACCACCCGGTTTTAATTTTACATGCACAATAAATCGTGGAAGGAACAGACAGTGGAATGCATCACCGTCACAGAAAGTCTAAGGGAATGAGACTAAGAATAGTCTCGTGAACTGTAGATATAATCTCAGTTTCAGACAATGGATACGCGATAGCTTTTAATTAGCTGTTTCACAGACTTTAGCTCCAGGGACGACTTCTCGTTTCTAATCTTCCTCCCTATTCATTGGACGCAACGAGATTGTCAAACGAGGCATAACAAAGCATTGGAAGAAAAACAAATTTAAAAAGTTTTAGACTGGTCTTGGTAGTAATTTTTCTATTTTGAAGTTTAGGTTCAGAATCAATAATTTGACGTGGTGATTAAACTGTGAACTCTTCGCATTCCGACAACCCTGCCTATTCAAGGCTCCTCTCAATTATACTAATTTTAAATGATAACTTCAAAAGTTGCAAACAAAAATTGTGTATTAAGCCACCACAAAATTAATGTCATTGTCGAGTCATAACATATGTATAAAAACTTACTATTTTCCGCCATATTGGTCTGGCTGAACGGACTTTGTTGATTTTAGTATACATGTTCACTAAGGTATCATAAATATTGTTACCACGTTGAATCGAAATCGGTTCATAAATTCAACTTTTATTATATAAAACCCCATTTTTGGAGGAAGAACCCCCAAATGTCCCTTTTTGGGTGGTACGTTTTGCTGTTTAACAAAATTATTCTAATATTTACAAAAGAAATTTTTGTACCAAAATGTCGTAAACATTAGACAAATAATGCGACCTGTACAGTGGTCACAAGAATCAATAAGGGCACTTCCAGTGTAATTTTACCCACTATAGAAATTCGCTAGGACTCAAGATAGCTTTTGGCTTCACGTCGGCTACGTTTGATTTTGAATTAGTTTGTTCTCGTATTACCACTTTGTGACAGCTAAATCAGGATAAAATTACAAAAACAGTCAAATTATACAAGATTCAGATACCAAGATGATATATATTCTTGTCATGTTGGGTTCCAAGACATAAAGCGTTGTGGTTCACATCACGTCTTGAGTTTAAACAATTCAGTCAGAAGCCCCTACTTTAAACAAAACCATGGATTCACTGGCGAGACGTACTCAACCATTTACTCTAACGGAGAGGTCATCTTTGAGTAGGAAATTCTTTGTTTAAAGTTTGTTGTTGACGACGGAAGGATTTCAGAGTTTGAACAATTATTGCGGACATTTTCCGCCGTTGGTGAGCAAGATGATCACGACGTTTCGGGATCTGCAATCTGATTCCGTCTGCAGGTGAAAAGTAAACTAAAACATAACACAGTTCGTTAGAAAACGAGCTACCCTAAAGTAATCAGCATAAGCTGACCAGTTAAGCACAACCAAACAACATGTACCTGTTAAATTCAAAATACTTAAACTTAAAAAAACAAGCTTAAAAACCAAAACCACATGCATAAGACACACTAAACACTTAGCTACAGAAACCACTCAAAGAAACACGTCCACCTCGGTGGAGGCTCTCGGCAAATTGATTGGTTCGGCCGGAAATATTCTGCAGTCCTTAATGCAAGCAAAAAAAGTAGCGATGCAAACGTTCACTGTTTTCGAAATAACGTCGTTCTCAAAGTTCAATTTTGAAAGAAATTCGAAAACATCAAACTGTCTAATAACTAAATTGTTTTATTCCTGAGGCCTTTCCAATGCATTTGTGGCATTCATCATCAGAGACTCTCAGCAACTGAAGGAAACAATGATTTTAAACCAACAGTAAAATACGTTGCGAACTATAAAATTACTCAAATTAAATAATAGAACAGTCAAATACAGTAATATTAGTTGTTGTTCATCCTGGTACTCTATAAGAAAAGGGGAATTTTGAAACGCTCCAGGCTCGTTGTTCACTAAATAATTTTGAATTTTCTTCATAAACAATGATTCGTATGCATCTAACAATTGTGGATTTTAAACTTATTTTAGTAAATTAATTTTTGAAAGATGATGTCCTGATTCTAAAAGGTGTTTTCCTATGGCGGTTTATCTTCTTTGTTATATTTAAAATTGTATGTGTGTTCTTTTAATCTTAATTTAATTTTCTTATTTAACAAAAACTAGTATTTTGAGTTTGGAACTCGTAAATGAAAGCTTTAGTATAAATACTATACAATAATTATTGTTAAGTATAACCGGACCAAACAATTGAGTGCCAAGTTGTTCAATATTATGAGTTATCTTAACCACGCAGGCTTTAACTAGTTTTTTAGACTAAATTGGCTGTGAAAATTTTAATTTTGAATTAAAATAATGGTAATGAATGATTTATAGTGGATGAATAAAGCTTACTTCACGCTGTTAGTAGAACCGAGACATAAGGGTTGTTGTAACCCTTAACAAAAGCCACGAAGAGAGGCATCGTCATTTCCAGCTATTAGCATTGGTTAAACTCATTAACATTTTACAGCAACTCAGAGAGGCAGAGTTTCATCCCTGTGCGATGTAGTTTCAAAACTGTACCTACTCGAAAACTAGAATATCGATCATATATTAAACTTAACCAGGCCGACACGCAGCTAAGCGCTAAAGCACCGCTGGCACGAATTTCCTTATTGCCATGGAAGTAACGAGGCTGTTCGCTAAAGCTTTGTATTCTTTATTATCACGGGGACTACGGGGCTGTTCGTTATTCTCACAACATCGCTTCAGCCTACGGTCTCAGACTTACTTGGACTTGTTATGCACGTTTTACTACGTATCTTAAATGGGAAAATTGTTTCAAATTTCATTAAAACTACACTTTTTAAAGCACAACAAATAACTTTTTAGTCGCAATTTTTTAAACAACTGCATGGATTTTAATAACTTTTAATATACAGGGTCATCGAAAAAGAATTCCGGGATTTCAATTAAATACCAAAAGAAAACTATTAAAGATATTTTATAGTGAAAATGTACAGGGAAAAGGAAGTTTTTCTTGGTACCTCAGTGAGCTTCAATGTGGGCTCTATTTTTGCCCGGCAGACATCAAATCTGTAGTCGATTTCTTGCCAAGTTCGTTGAATCATGTCTGGGGTTACAGTAGTGATGGCGGCAGAGATGCGATCGCGCAGATGCACCAAATCACCAAAATTTTCAGAATAAACTACGTTCTTTATGTACCCCCAGAAAAAGAAATCCAATGGAGTAATGTCTGGACTTCTGGGGGGCCAAGGAATTGGCACATCTTTGCAAATCCAACCATTAGGAAATCTGGCATTAAGGGTGTTGCGAACCTCTAGATGAAAGTGAGGGGGAGCTCCATCTTGCATAAAAATTACACATTTTCCAGTTTGTTCAATTTCATCAATCTGAGGAAACACAAGCTCCATCCAACAACGTGTTTATAAAATCCCGGCATTCTTTTCGATGACCCTGTATTAATAGATACTATCAAAGTACACACTTTTTCAAATTTCGAAGGGAATTTAATGTTTTTTAGATAACTAACACCATTTTTTGATAAAAACTAGCCCCCAAGGGTATTTCCGGTAGTCCGACTTTGCTGGCTAACGAAATTGACCGATTCTTGCTCACTAACAATGGAAAATATCCACAAAAATAGTTCAACTTCTGAAATCCCTCCATCGTCAACAACAAACTTCAAACAAATAATTGACCGAGACGTTTACACAAGGAAGATTTGTACCTAATTTAATGAAAATCGAACAAAAATGCGACCTGTAGAGAGTACACACAATTATGTATACACATTTAAATAAAGTTTTAAAAAATATTCAAAACATATTCTAGGGGTCAGGATCAGTGCTCACGAGAGGAGGACGGCACGAATATCTAATTTTCCAAAGGAAATTCTCTAACAAGTCGACTATACTCTCATGAAACGTGCCCTGCGCTGTTTGAATTGACAGTTTCGTTGAAGACGCTTTGTTTGAGCGTGTAACTTTCTTGTCTCCGTCTCTTGAACTCTCAGTTTACGATTAACTTCCGTTTAACGTGTTGTAAATCTTCGTTCAAAAGTTGAAAGCACTGTCTCACATACGAGTACAATGTCTAAAACACAATCGATCTAATCTAACTTGGTGTAATAATTTAATGTAGTTTTAAAATCGTGTCGCAAACTACAATAGGTAATGGAGTATTAAAATTGAATCTTGCCTTACTATTTCTCTTAGAAGTGGTAGAGGATAAAGTCGCTTAATCCATCTATGAACTATAATACTCGACATTGAGAATTAAAACACGACATAGTATGTGAGTGAACCAATATAACAATAAAGTGTTTCTTTTCAAAAGCGTTAGCTTTGTACTCGATATCAGACTTTCCATTTTAACAGAGTGTTAGATGTTAGATTGAGGGATCAAGTGGTTAGGGACTGGTTACCCTTATGCACGTCAGCTCGTCTGTTGGACTTTCTTGTGTCCCAACTGACGATGGGGCTTCGGCCTCAAAATCTATTTTGGAGTTTGCTAACGTCAGGTTACACGAGTATACTGTACAGGGTAATCGAAAAAGGTGTACGGGATTTGAAAGTGAAATAAACATTTTAATATAATTGGTAGAATTTTGATTTTTACATCAAAAGACAGCAAATTTTAACTTTTTTTGATGTAATTTAAAAAGTTGCAATGTGAGCTCCCCTCGTTGCACGACAGCCATCTAGCCGATTGTCAACCTCCCGCCAGGTGTTTTGGAGCATTTCAGGAGTCACCGTTGAAATGGCTACGTTGATTCTTCTTCTCAGGTGCTGTAGATCACGTATTTTCTCAGCATAAACTAAGTTTTAAATGTAACCCAAAAAGAAGAAATCTAAAGGCGTCAAATCAGGACTCCTAGGTGGCCACAAAACAGGACCATTCCTCCCAATCCAACGATCAGGAAATCTGTTGTTGAGAGCGTCTTGGACGATTAGACTGTAGTGACATGGAGTTCCATCCTGCTGGAAAATTACATTAATTCCCTTTCCCCTTTCAATTTCTTCAATTTGAGGGAACAGATAGGAAGAAGAATCAACGTAGCCATTTTAACGGTGACTCCTGAAATGCTCCAAAACACCTGGCGGGAGGTCGATCGGCTAGATGTCTGTCGTGCAACGGGGGGAGCTCACATTGACACTTTTTAAATTACATAAAAAGAAAATTAGATTTGCTGTGTCTTTTGATGTAAAAATCAAAATTCTACCAATTATAATAGTTTTTTCATTTCAAATCCCGTACATTTTTATTGATGACCCTGTATACATGCGAGTAGTTAGTTAGTGGTCTCCTAGCACTTCTTCAAGCTCACATTGTTGTCTAGCTCAGGCGTATCAGCAAGTTTGTGCCCTCAGCAAGAACCAGTGTAGTGAGGCACATGTTGTGTTGTAGAGGGCAAGAAACTGTGACACCATCTGTTCCAGCTGTCCTTTACAGTGTCTCATATCTGCTTCAAGGTCGGTAATTTAGACATTTTATGTGAAATGAATCACCCTTTACAAGTTAAACGAATACATTAATGACGGTTACTTAGTTTATTGTGTTTATAAGATAAAATCGCTTGTCAAACTATTGCTATTATGCCGTTAACATGTGCCTTAAATATACATTTCATATAAATAAAGTAATCAATAAAATATTACGTACATGATTTTCGAAACAAAAAATTTAATTTTCTATAATATAACAATATACAGGGTGAGTTAATGTCCCTCCATCTTAATGTTTAAAAAATAGAAAAGGGTTTAAACCCCTTTGGGGAATGTTTTTATAGGATTCTGAAGTTTGTTTTGACATACTTTGCGTCATCTACCCCACCCAATACGGGGGGAGGGCCCCCTAAAATCTTTAGATGGCAACCCCTTTGTGGCACCTCACAAGTAAGGACATTTAAACACAAATTAAACGACGCAAATACAAACTTTTTATCTCTACTCGTTTCTTTGTAATACTTAAAGATTACAAGAAATCAGGTTTAACATGCTAAATACCACATAAAAACTTTTTAAGACACATTTTTCTTGTTTTTTATAACAAATTGGTTGTAATGTTTCCCTCAAAAGCTGTTCAAGAAACATTTGGTATAGAAAGAAAACTGTATGTGAAATGTGGTGTTTTAAAGCTGTCTTCACGACCGCATTGATTCAAGACCGTTGAATTAAGGAGGAAAGATCATCGGATTTTCAACTAACTTCAAAAGAAGGGATTTATGTATTTTGTATGAACTAATTTCTCCAAATGTTTTTTGTTATATTTATAACCGGGTCAGCCCCTACCGGTTTACGGGTTTGTGTGAAAGCGGGACACAATAAGAAAAGCCAATAAACGCGACAAGCCGGTTATAAGATGTTCTAAGCCCAGGTCTGAGCACATCCAATATTGGACACCTTCTCAAAGTTGAAAACTTCGTCCTACTCGCAGAGTCGGCCTTTATAGGCTAGTTTCTGCGCTAATAACAATAACAATGAATGAAAGTAATTCAGTAAGAAAACTGAGATGATACAATGTTGCTGAAATCAAAAGAGAGTTACAATATGAGAATGAGTAATGGACTTAGGCCACTATTTTACCATATTTATCATTTTAGGTTATGTTGAGTGACCGGATTCTGCAATAAACTATATCAAAGAGTAGGTAGCCAATTAATAAACGAATACTTTTAAAATTTATTTTTGAATGCAGCTAGTGCAGCAGTTAACATTTTATATAGTTTGGGAACTGTTAAAAAAATATACCAGATTGCAAAGGGTACATTTGAAATCTATGGCTTTCTTGTCATAGCTCTTATTTGAGCGTGTGTCATGAGAATGGATATTTTAACTCTGAACTTAATAGTTTTATTTTGAATCGCATACCATACAGTCTGTACTATTAAAATTATCAAATATTTAGAATAATGTATTTTGGAAAAATGCTTATGTTGCTTACAGTTGTTTTTGAGCTCAATCCCATAAGACAAATGGCGAATGGGTTTGCACTACTTAGTATAGTTGACGACTTCAAGATCATCTATGAAACATCGAGCTTTTAACATTATTTGTAGAATCTTTCTCATATGATTTCTGGCTGTTTCAACGGTTTTATGAATATCCAAACCTAAAAAATGTGTTTGCACATAGTATTGTGTGTGAGTTGTTGTAATCACTTAGGTCTGACGGTACACTTTATGTAAAATTGTGGGTTTTGTGGTTTCCGAGAGGGCTTTTAACGTTATTAACTTGATCCTGCAAGATCACGTGTTTCAAAGTTCACTTATTGGTTACTAGCCGAAAAAGTATATGTTTTAACATAGTTCTTACAGGCAAACTCAAGGCCACTGCCACTACTATGCGCTCTCAGCTGTTGGTTTCAGAACCAAAATTTCAGACCATTTGGGTGGAAAACAATTTATTGTCTCGATTGACGGTTATAAATTTGACCTCGGTGTACTTTTGACAATCACTACATCAACTGCTTTGGATTTAATGACTGCCGTAAATATTAATTTCAATATTCCTCACTCATATGTAGATAAATAAATAAATAAATATTTATTGCTGTAAACAATAAAATGGTATGAGCAATTACAATGGAATTTAAAAACTAGAAACTAATGTAGTCTTCATAATCTTCCAAATAATCATTGATGGAGTAGTGTGTCTTACTAATTAGATAATTTTTAATTTCTTTGGAATTTCTTAAAGTTGTCTTCAAATTTGATTTCTTGAAATAATTTGTTAATAAGTTTGATGGCGTTGAATTTTGAATGTTTTTCGTAAAAGGTTTTGTTATGAAATATATTTTCTAATAGATTCTTCGGTCGGATAATTATTATAGGTTTTTAATTTTGTAGTTTCAAGTGTAAAATATTGTGGATTTCCCTTGGCAAATTTTATTGTTTCAAAAATATATATGTCTGGAACGGTTAATAATTTATTTTGTTTAAATATTTCTTCACAAGATTCTCTAGCTTTTAGATTAAAAATTTGCTCTAAATGCTGCTTTCTGCAGAATAAATAAGGTTTTTAAGTTCGAAGTTCTTCCCCAAATGGGTATAGCATTTTAAATTTGAGATAAATAATGAGTGGTAGATATTCAACAAGATTTCCTTGGAACAAAAATTTGAGAGTCTTTAATTATAAATAATGATTTTGATCATTTGTTTGATATATACTCCACATGATCTTTGTAATTCATACGTTCATCAATAATTAATCCAAAATAAGTGACTTTTTACTTTCCGTTAAATCTTCTTTTTGAATATTTATTTTAATCTGATTTCTTAAGTTGTTTTGTTAATAAAAACATTTATATATTTAGTTTTGACAAATTAATTTTGAATCCATTATTTGAAAACCAATCGATTAACATATTACCTTCTTTACATGTTTGTTTTTCAAGCGTTTTCATCATGTGACATTGTCATTGCTGTGTCATCAGCAAATAGGAAAATACTTGATTTTGATTTAAGAGTCTTCAAATCGTACATGTATATTATGAATAGAATCGGGCCCAAATTGGAACCTTGTGGCACTCCTTTTTTTGTGAGTCCATTTTAGATCAGTCTATAGTTGTGGCTGAAACTTAGTTACAAACACAACACATTCACACACAAACAGAAAGCAAAATGATCCCAAAGAACGAGTTAAACCACAAACCCGCTTCAATTGATCTATATATTGAGTCCCCTTTTTTCATTTCACCAGTTTTCCGTGTAAACATTTCCACAGTTAAAATTCTGTTAAACAATAAACTGTAGCGCGGCGCGGGAAGTGAATGCTTCTATTGTTCCACTGGTTGAACAAAGAACACAACGTCATCTGGCATAATCCCGGACAATGATATACTGCTTTATAACATTCTACTCTTTTATACTGTATTCGTCCACAACAGCCAAACCAAACCCACCTGAAATACCTTACTTACTACAAGATTGTTCTGTATAAGTACTTGTATGAAATATGTTTTCCTAGTCGTTCGAGGTTTGTGAGAATAATGAGATTTGATGTCATGTATACTCTTTCAAGTTTAGGTAATAACTTCAAAAACACAGCTGAAGCGTAGCCACAAGCACTAGCGTGAATTCCAGCGAATTTCCTGTGATGGGGGATAACTTATACCAGAAGTATCCATTGGGCGGATTACCCTTAAAAATGGGCTTATGCTATAACAACTGTATTTGTGGTTAAATTCCTAGAAGATTAGTGTGAGATCTGTTCAGAAATTATGTAGTTGTATAGTTCGTAGGCGATTGAAATTATACAGGGTGTCCAGTAGTTACGGAATCAAACTTCACCAGGTGATTTGTTAGGTCATAATAAACAGCACATTTCCTACAACACATACATAGGCCTATCTCGCTTAGTTTTCCGTCTATCTGGCTGTCTATGTTTTTCACTAAATAATTTGTATCTACTAGATTAAGTAACAAACTTCAAACTTTGCACATTTGTAAGTATAATTAATACCAATATTTAAAAAATAAGTTGGACTAACTTTCACTTTCGGTTCAAAAATGGCAGCCATATTTCATTTTCTAAGCTTAATAACTCAAAAGCCTTAAATTTTATGGTAATACACAAAACTAACAACACGAGGAAAATGTTTTTATAAAACTTTAAGGCCAAGTTTGTCTGCAATAAGCTACAATAAGTAACAACGGAGTAGTTAAAGTTTTCCTGAACACACTCCTGTATTACATTTAAGAAATAAGTAAATAAAGGTTTGTGCTCAAGAAATCTTTGATACCTCCGTTATTATTTGTTGCAACACAACAAATTTGTTCATAAAATGCACATAAAACTTTTTATTGTATTTTTAGTCTTGTGTATTGCCATAAAGTTTAAGGGTTTTGAGTTATTAAGCTTAAAATGTAATATGGCCGCCTTTTAAACTGGAAGTGAAAGTTAGTGTAATTTATTTTTTAATCATTGGTATTAATTTTACTAACAAATATGCAAAGTTTGAAGTTTGTAATTTAATTGCCCTCTGAGATAAAAACATTATTAGTTATTAAACGTTATTAGTTGTCATAGCTACGTTGATCTTTTGTCATTTTAAAGGTAATTTTATGCCATTTAAGATGGTGGCCCAGTAAATTTTTTAGCAGCAGGCTTTCGCTTATGAGATCAAAATAGGGTGACACAAATTAAACGGACGAATTTGCAACAACTGTCAAATTATTCCTAGTTGTCATAGCAACGTTTATCTTATGTCATTTTGAAGGTAGTTTTATGCCATTTAAGAAAAATACCTGGGTATTACTGGGTATTCACCCAGTAGAACTTTTAGCAGCATGCTTTCGCTTACGAGACCAATATTTATAGAAGTATTTAATCAGTAATAATACTCGGTGGATCTTTTATTAGCATTTCAGTATTGATGCACATGTCATCGTACCAAATAGAGGTGGGTTTGATAGCTTGAGAAAAACATGATAGTAATAATAAAACTACCAAGGTAAACAAAACCTGCCAAAACACTTAAAAACCTGAGTCCGACTCGATCTGCGCTCATCATTTGTAAATCTGTGAGGATGATCTATCGACTTGAAATAACGTGACTCTAAATAATAGTAGTACTTATTTTTCTAAGTCGTAAGATTTCAATTCGTTGTTGTCCATTCCTTGAGCGTATCTTCGGGCAGATCGAGTCGAACTTCTGAGCAATGCTTCTCTTGCCATTTAGATGTTTTCAGGTGTTATGGCCGATCTTGTTCGTCTGGTGGTTTCGTTTTAATATTTTTCCTCTCTCAAGGATCTTATTCTTACCTCAACAACGACTTTTGGAAAGATGACAACCAATCAATATTGAAATCCTGACAAAAGATCCATCGATTATTGATCACCGATACATGATTTCTAATATAGGTCTCATAAGCGAAAGTCCACTGCTGAACATTCTCCTGGGCCAATGTATCTTAAATGGCATAAGATTATCTTCAAAATGAAAAAATAACAACATTGCTATGACAACTAATGACGATTTGAAAAGGTGTTACAGATTCGTCCGTTCAATCTATGTCACCCTGTACATCTCAAACATCGATATTTATTTGAAAACACTTGCTTTCCATATTCCAACAAAAGAATTGTGTAAGTTATTTACAAGAAGAAAGCTGTCAGACAGTTGCATTGTTGAAGCAGCTGTCTACTTGTCTCCATAGTTGAAATGAAGCACTCTTTAAATTGCCTTGGATAAATATACGCAGTTTAATTTCGAATTGAAATGGGATGAGACATATATCCGTAGGCCTTATCTGAAAATATCTTGTCAAGAAAATAGTTTCGGGTTAAAAACTATCATTGTACTTAATCAACGGTTAAATGCTATTGTGAACTTTTATCATAGTACAATTTGAAAAATAAATGATTCATTGAAGCTTGGGAAGCCAGTATGTAGTATATCCTAAATACAATTCGCAATAAGAAAACACATTATAAGTACAACAAGGAAAATTAGTACCAACCTCGTAAATACTTTCTTGCTTCTAGAATAAGTATTTAAAAGGTATTTAAAGAGTATACTAAAATAAGTAATATTTGAGTTAAATACCACATCGCGCAAATGACGGCGGTGACTGAAAACGCGATTTTAGTAAAATAACAATATTCTTTTCATTTTACCTAAAAGCATTTTTTTCTGTTAAAATTCTTAAAAACAATTTTATGTGTACGAACTTAAACCCTGCTTTTGAAAACGGTTTCTTTCAGTGTGACGTCCTAGAAAAGTTGTCAATGGTTAAAAATATTTGTTGGAAGCCTTCTCAAATCAACCAATAGACAGGTTTCTCAAGGGGAGGAGGGTGGCTGGTAGATCATACGTTCACACTGGATACAATGAAGTAAAGAAGGGTTGAACACGTTATTATCGAATTTTCTCTGAAAAAATGAAATATTCAAGCCGTCAGCATGGTAAGACTTCATAATTAGGTTGAGATATTTCGGCCTCACTGTGGAGTACCATCTTGTGAGCCCGGGATCATGAAATGCGCACAGATCCTGACCCCTAGACACGTTTTCAGGATTTTGTTAAAATTTGATATACATATGTACATATGTATATATGCGTGTACTCTCTACAGATCGCTTTTTCCGATGTTCACTAAACTTGGTCCAAATGTTCCTTTTGTCAGTATCTCGGTCGAGTTCGTTAACCAGCAAAATCGGACCACTGAAACCACCTTTTGGGGGATACTCCAAAAACAGGGGTTTGAATCATCAGTATATAAAATTATGAAAATCTGTCAAGTAGTTTCAAAATGGCGGCCGAGAAAAGTGGGTTTTCACTATAACGGTGGTAGTCCGACTTTATTGAACTTTAAAATGTGATTTCGTTTCATGAGATGTAGTATTACTTCCAATAAAACCCGTTAATCTGAGGCCGAAGGCCGAAGCGACGCTCTGAGCGTAGCGAATTAGAGTAACAAATTCAAGGAAATTCAATTGACTCATGCTAGCGCTTAGCTGCGTGTTGGCCTGGTTTCTAGTTGATTTGCTCATCAGGTTTAACTTTAAACCCGAGAGACCGGCCTCTACTCATCCGGCACAAATCCAATCAAAACTTGTCCCTGATACTTTTTATTGAAGAACCCTCCTTCCTTTACCCAGTTGATTCTTCGCAATCATTCAGACGAGATTTATTTGTCAGAGATCAAAATTGGGTTTAAACTAATTTACTTCTTTGTAACGCGATGAAAGAAAACCTCTATAAGATATTATTGCTTGATACAGCATTTCAAAATAGACAACATTACATTGCAGCTAGTTTTACTTGTCGGAGGTATGTTCCTTAAACTACTTATTCTTTTGTTTCACTTTAGGACCTTTAATGATTATAGAGGGTGAGTTTTAAATGACCTCCCCTATACCTTAATTTTTGAAAAGGAAATATTTGTTAAAACCCTTTGGGGTATGTTTTTATAGGATTCTGAAGTTTGTTTTGGCGTACTTTGCGTCATCCACCCCACCACCACGCAAAATTTGGGGAGGGAGGACCTCCCTAAATTTTTAAATACAACTCCCCTCTTGTGGCACTTTAAAAGGAAGGACATTTTAACACAAATTCACTGACGCAAAGAAAACTTTCTATCTCAACTCGTTTTTTGTTATACCAATTTAAAGATGACACAACATCAGGTTGAAAATACCACGTTTCACATTTAATTTATTTTGAATGAATAAATTTTCATCAAAATACTCTATGGAATTATGTTATATGGTTGTAATGTTTCCCTCAGAGTATTTTGAAGAAAGTTTTGTCATTCAAAATTAATTGTACGTAAATTGTGCTATTTTGACCTTATTTTATGCAATTTTAAATAGCTAGAACAAAAAAAAACGAGTCGAAAAAAATGTTCCTTTGCGTCGTTGAACTTGTGTTGAAATTCCGTTTCTCTTCAGGTGCCACAAGGGGGTTGTATTAAAAAATGGCTGGGCTGATTTCGAGTGGGGTTGAGTGACGCTAAGTACGTCAAAACAAACTTCAGAATCCCACAAAACACAACTCAAAGGGTTTTAAAATTATTGCCTTTCAGAAGTTATGGTGGGGAATTTAAAACTCACTCTGTATATACTATCGTCAAAATAATATTTTGATTTGAACTTTTTATCTTTACTTCTTTATTTGTCTGAAACAAAAGCTCCATAAAACAGTACTTACTTATAAATTTGAAGAAATTAAATACTAATTTTTAAAATGGCTACTCATTCTAATTGTTTGAATTGGGTAAACAAACGGTGTTAAAGTGGTTCTGGTTTGTGTCTAATTGTGTTGTAACTTTTGACCTCTCAGGAGAAGGGCGGAACTCAACTCGACCGGAACAAACTCTACCTGAAACATTGATCAGCTGTGACTAAACACTCGACCAGGACTCGGTCGATAATGTTTTAGCCAAATACTCGTAATATTGCCTTACATGATTGTTCGGGCAATATTTTTGAGTTTTGTTTCGATTTCGAGGGTAGCCAGAATTAACTAAACAATTTAATTTGATTTGTATATAATTATTTTTTGAAAAGGATTAGTAAGAGGCTGGTCGTACCGGTCTAACTAAGAGGCGGTGAGCTGTGTAGGTAGTATTTTGTGCAAAATGTAAACCGGATAGGAAAGAAAGCCTAGCCATAAGTTTCAAGGCAAACGTTTAGAAATGTTGAAGATACTTCTTTTAGTTCTCTATGGTGGTTCTTATGGGGTTCTTCAAGAACATAAACGACGGGTTGGAGAGTCAACTCTAATCGTTACTCCTTTTCTTCACGAAAGAAGGGAAGTCAATCTTATTTTTCAAGCTTTCAACTAAGGTGATATGAAAAAATCCATAGTTAGGACTATAACTTTGAACAATACATTTAAAATTGCTTTGAATAACAGGCAATAGGACTTCCTCCAAACACTAATAAAACAATTTTTAATTTATCGTATTTTGTCTAAATTATTTTAGATCTCTTAAAGATCATCAATATTCACAATTTCTACTTGAAAGAAAAATATTGAAAACCATATAATTAAAATTGTTTGACTAAAATAGGCTATCTATTCAAATTATGGTGTAAGTACGAGTTCACCCAACTGTGTTGACTAAAATTGTTTTTAAATTGTATATCATCAAAGCCGATTCCTATACATTATTTTGAAATAAAATTTGAACACTACCAGTCGAATAGTGTAATCAACCGAGTGGGCTCAAGAAGGTCAGTAGTCAACTAATATGAATCACCGTGCAACTAGCTGCCGGTGACTTGCGGCTAGCCGATGTCAAGCGCGGTTGAGAGCAATTCTCCGTAGCTAGTTGTCACCTTGCAATCCAGCACTAGCCTAGATCACAATATTATGTTGGTGTTCACTGTTGTAACAGCTGTTATCAAATATTTACCTGGACAGTGTAAAGTGTAGCACTAATGGGTGTGAAAGTGCTTTATGGTGTCAAGTGGGCTGTGTTAGCCCACAGAGTAGAGTGGACACTAACTGACACATGGTGAGTGCTGGGTCCTTATCGTGTGTTGAGTACTATAAACTATATACTTTTTATCTACTAGTAAAAGCCCGGTATATTTCGGCATAGCCTTTTTCAACTGTAAATAATAAAAGTAAACAGTTAACCAAAACAAACACAGTAACAATATAAAATAAAAACAGGTGTATAAAATCAAACAAAAACTGAAGCAGCCCGCTGGAAGTCTTGTAGAAGGAGAATTAATATAAAATAATTTGTATGTATAAAGGTACCTAAGATTCAAGCCATCAGGGAATTTCGATTTTGTGACTACTTGATAGGATTGTTCAAACTTCTTAAATAGGCCAAACTTGAGTTTTGTTTTGTTTGACAGATGGTTTGACCTTATACAAATTTTCAAACGTTTCTTGATGTTCCAGACAGTGTAGCACTAAGGGTTTTGTTCTATCCGTCTTCTTATGTGTTAGTTGTGGATCCTTTGTAATCCTTTGGGCATTTTGGCATTGGATTTGGTATACGACACTGCGAGATTCACAAGTCAAGTTGGTTTGGATTTTGAACTTTTTATTTGTATTACTACTTGTGGCGAATTGGTTGGTGTCCATCTCCTTACAAACTAGACTAGCTGTGCTCGAAAAATATGTTACTTGGGCACAGAAACGGCTCTTTTTGTCATATTAAATTTACACTTTACATAGTTACAATTGGTTTCGGCACTTCAAAGCAAACTATTAACTGAACGGCTACTCGGATAACCGCGAGTGTTTCTCTACTTTGACAGCTCTGTCACTGGCAGTTCTCTATGTCTAGAACTGTTATGTCTACAATATCCCGTTACAGAGCTGATCTCATAGGGCCGTTTTTTCAATTCAGCCTTAATCGGCGGTTAAAATTAGGACAAGGAGCCAACCAATAGGAAAGCTGGATATTTTTTAGGTTAAGGTTACTTTGTCTGTTTTGATTTTGCATTTTGGTGTTACAGTTTGTATTCAGTTATATTACCATAATGTGTACATGTTAAATTCAATAAAAATGGTAAAATTATATTCCATGAAAGATCTTCAAATAATTCATTTAAGTAGGTACTTTGAATGTTACGTGAAAATGTAAACATTGCAGATTGTAAACAACTTAACCGGTGATTAGTTAACTAGCTGCCAACCAGGCAATTGAAAAACGACCCATAGTCTTGCTTGTACTTTAAATTCTTACAGGTTTTACATTCTATACAACTTCTAAACTAATATTCAACCACAGTTTCGAAATGATAAAGCATCTAGTGTTTGTCATGCGGAACTGTGGAATTGGGGACATTGTGTAACAGATAGTTTGCAAGCCGAATTGGACTTTTAATGTCACGTGTTGAGGTAGTGTATAGTGAAGTATGTCATAATGACGTATGGAAGTCTTCGTATGATACTCGGGGACTTCCGGAGTTATGTGAGTGGAGGGAGAAGAAGTCAAGGTGGTAGGTAGGGATGGTTTCCGAAGGACAGTCTGGATTGGGGGTACGTCAAAATCGTCAAGTGTATGTCAAGTACTCAGAAACGTGTAAAACAATACTGATTTCTAAATACAGAACATTACTGATCCTGTGTTACCCACGCTGTATCATTTTTATCAAAGTAGTTTGCAAACTTGTTCATTAAACCCTTCCCTCGCCATGTTTTACGAGGAGTAACTCCTGCCTTTCAGATAAGGCGCCGGAAGCAGTGTGATATTACAACAAGGCACGTGTGTATCACATAAATATCTCAGTCCTGAGTCATATCTGAGTTGGATATTAACTATTGTAGGTCCTAACGTAACGTAGTTGCTATTAGCACTCAGTCAAGCTACTCAGTACTTCTATACAACTGTAGTTGATGAATGTTTTTGATTCATGGATTTTTGTATTATGTTTGTAACATCGAAGCCCCTTTAAAGAGAATTGATCTATAAGTCCTCCCTTTAAGACGCTATTTTGTTGTTGTAGAGATTAGTAAAGTTGTTTTCCAGAAAATAGTAACTAATACAGTTTAAAATTGTCATGCATTAGTAAAGAATTTTGGACCATCATAAGAAAAGAAGAGATCTTCTACAACATGGATTTGCTGTGTTTTAGGCGTTCAAATGTTGTACTTCAATTCTCTCGTCTCTAGGTAAATAGGAAGCTCTTAGGCAACCTTTCTAGGCGTTTCTTAGCTAAACCGGCAGGAGTTAAAAGGATTGATAACCCGAGAAAGAGTTGCTCAAAACATGCTCTCATAGTTCCCCGTCTAGGACGCTGTTTTTGGTGTAGATATTAGAAACGTTGTTTTCCATGTTCTCAAAGGTTGTCTCTAGGCTTGTATAGCCTGGTTTTCAAATTTTACGCCAAAGTTAGACAAAGAATGTTAAAGTTGGCAAAACATAGGCCTTTTAAAAGTGTATTATAATTTTTTCACAAGCAGTTTTTGCGTTTATTGTGTATAAGGAACATAGAACCACTCCTACCTTATCATATAAACCCGCATTTGCACGTTTCGGTTCATAAACGCCATCGGAAACAGGACTTCCACTTTTTGAGTGAGCGGAGCAAAGTTGGAATATCGCTACTACCATTTATCTTGACTGGCAAGATGGGCGGCACGCGCGACTCTTCAAAGAACTGAGCCAGACAAGACAACCCTACTAGAGCAGATGTTTTTGAAACAGAAGATAAACTGGGATTTCCACCTACTTTTCATCCACCGGAGAGAAATAATCAATACTCCGCTATTTCAGTGGTAAACGGGTTCTGCTTGGCTGACTAATCTCTTAACTCTTAATGTTTAATGTTTGGCTAAGAGTTAAACATTAAACATTGTTAACTCTCTAAGGGCCAACTGGTCTTGCACTGGAAATAATTGATAAATAATTTTTTACTGGTACACGTAATTTGGAACACAAATTTAGTACCCCGTGTCCCGTCCCATATGCCTCTTTCTACGGCAATCGTATGTCTGCATTTAAACAAAATTCGTATTTCATCATTAGGTTCTAGAGTAGAGATGTTAAAATTTGAGGCATATAATTAACGTACAAATCTTTTGATTCGATATAAAAATTTAAGTAAAGCAGCACGTTATAAAGTTTTATTCATACACCAATTTATCCTATTGCACGTCAAGTGTTATTTAAATACAGGCATATTATGTTTTTTCTAATAAAAGTAGCTTTCAACAAAGGCAAGGAAGGCAATAGAAGGATTGATTACTTGCGTCAAGACCTTTCATTTGCCGGTAAACAGGCTCAAGCCCGCCTCCTCTGGGTTCTGGAGAAGGAATTGACTTTCTTTGTCCAAGTCTTCTTATTCATAAACAACAATACTCGTATCAGCAAATAATCTCAGTACTCAAAGTCAGCGGAAAATATCACTAATAAAATATCCAGTCTTTGGTTAAAAGTTGAAGGGCTTTACGTCCTTACATTTTCCTTTATTGCGTGTTGTTTATGAGGTTTCGGCTCTCTTAGCTCTGGCTGAGAGGCTTTACAGTTGTGGGGTCTCTGCTTTTGTTTAACTCAAGTTGGGCTTTAGGTCTGAACAACAAACTAGTAAAAAAACTCAAACAGAATTGAATTTAACTTGTACACTAACAATTACTTTAATTGAGTCTGGGCATGTATTGCAGGGATGTGTAGTTATGAAAAGCTTCATTGTTGGGAAGGTCATTTCAAAACACCGTTTTAACTCTTTAAAGGTGATTTGTACGTTTTAATATTCTGAGTGGTCAAAAATATTAAGGGGAGCATGCACCTTTTACGATCCTGTGTAATTTAAATGGACGCGTATTGGTGGACTTAGGTAGGTACCATTATCTCAAAAGCCTTTCACTAAAAAGACCTTAAATTTCTATAAAAAAATGTTTATTTAGCATGAATTAATTCTGAAATTCGTGCAGTTTTATCATAACACAATAGTCTTTTTTAAATTTAGGACCTAAATAAAAAAACATGTTCGGAAAAGTTGAGGTTATATATTTTAAAACATTTCTTGTTCAAGCATTTTAAGGTTAGGCATATAAAAATGCTTGGTTCTACTCAACAAAGTATGTAGAAATTGTGCACTGGTAGAAATTTCATAAATGTAGCATGAATAGTTTTTGCACAAAGTGTACCTAAAGTTACAAAATCGCAAGTTTCGGGAAATGAATTTTAAAGCCGCACTCTGAGTTTAGCACTACACGTAAAATAAATTAAAATCAGCGGGAACGAATATTTCAAAATTAAAACTACCCCTAGGTTATTAACAAAAAGGTAACAAGTTTACCTTTTGGAACAAGGTATACATTTTTGGAAAGGAGAAGAGTTGTAGATTTCAATGGTATAACTTTTAGTGCATGCCTCCCCTTAAAGGACACTAAAACTGTGTCAACAATTCAGTAGGTCTTATCATGTGACTACAGAAACCAGATCCGAGAAGACTTGGCCAACATTGGTTAGGGAACAAAGGGAATATCCGCGAGCTGGTATATAGTTGCAATCGAACCGCAAAGAATAAAACGTCACTAGAAATTCAACAGGATAAGAAAAGTGCTATGACATTAACGGTCGAATCCGTCACCAAGAGGGGTTGGTGCATCCAAGAGTGCCTCACTGGTGGAGCGTACGGGTGGGAGTGTGCACCACGCTTGGTGATTGACTTGGTGATTGAACCTGCTGACTTTTCTTCAAAACGCTAAAATGGCTCTGTAGAGAGTTTCTATTGTTTGTGACACAGCAATGTAAGTGTTAGACGATTTGTAAAACAATCGCTAAAGATTCTATAATGTATTCAGTTTTGTACCCGGGGAATTCAGAGCGCTGAAGTTGTGAAAGGCTCAGGTTTTGTTATCGTTTTCGATGTTAGACAACTACGGCTGATAAGAAGAGCACGGAGACTTCCTTCCTCCAAGATTCCTTCCGTCATCTTCTTTCGTTAATCTTAAAGTTACAGTTTGCATGATAAATTCACTGTCTTCAAAATATGTGATAGATTCACATCATGATTAAGAGTAAAATGAGTAAAGAGTTTTCCCATTAATTTGGCCCGTAAGTTGATAAATCCGCTAAACTAACACACTAGAGAGTTAAATACACTAAACACACATGTTTTAATGACTCTTTATCGGGTAGTTCCTAAAGATATTTGTAATGTCTATTAATTTATATCACCGTGAAACTGTGTGTACTATGAAACCAAAAGGTTTTTAATTTAGTTCACACTAGCCAAATGAAAAATATTTATATTTTGATAAAAAATAAAACAATAAGAATATAAATGTATGATTGATTTTTGTGCGTTTAGGTGTCATCTTACTTAATCACTACTGTTTTGAGTTTAATACGTTAAACTGGGTTTTTGATGAAATAATAGGTTAGTGAAAGCTTCTTTAATTTACCTTTCGTTTACCGGGCCATTTCCCTGATTCGGAAAACTGGTCTATTAAAACCTTCTATTGAAAACAGAGCTGATGATTTTAACCTTTGGAATAAGGGAATTTATCGCTGGCTCTGATTAAAAAACATAGATAATATTCCAAGATTCGTGGCTGCTAAATATTCAATCTACAAATCAAACGGAAATTTGAATGTCTGAGAGAAGCATTTGCTGCAACGGCAGTTCTTATCTTCTTTCTTCCATTAAAACATAATCCAGAAACTCTTGACTTGGATTATTTCTCCAAAACTGTAGATTCTCTAGTGTTCAATCAGTTTCTCGCTGCTGACTAACTAAACACTATCATTATCTACTATCATTATCACTAAACAATGGAGTGTTTCATTATCAAATTTTCTTTGGATAAATGAGATATTCATGCCGTCAGCATGGTAAGACCCAGACCCGTGACCGTGAAATGAACACCGATCATGACTCTCAGAATACGTTTTGAGATTTTTATAAGACTTTATATACATATGTATATATGTATGTAAGTATTTATCTATGTATATATGCATGTATGTATATATGTGTGTACTCTCTACCAATGTACTAGAAGTTATGCAAATCGCAATTCGTTTCAAAATGGCGGCCAAAAAAGCGAGTTTTCACTATAACAGCGTTATTAGACGAGCGATTTCAATGAAATATGAAATACGTTTTACCTTCTTTAATGAAACTTGTAATAAAGGAAAACTTAAGTCTAAGGCCAATAGCCGAAGTGAGGCTGTGAGCGGAGCGAATAATAGTAAAAATTGCAAAGCAAATCTGATTAATTTAAGTGGCGCTTTAGAGCTTAGCTGAGTGTCGGCCTGGTTTGAACTGTTTAACTTAGTGTTCAGAATATTTTTATTTTATTTTAAAGTCAGCAAACAATTATGGAAATTGTGTTGACTAGTATTAAATGAAATGAATATTGTTTTTAAGAAGAAAAAATATAACTCAAGGGGAACATATATCAAGGAACTCTAAGGAACGTATTAGTGCACAATTATCAGGGTTGAGGAAAATAGCAAAGATATTATGCGATGGTTATACGAGACTATTTCCGTGTTTACTGTTGAATGTAGGAATGCCATGAATTGAATGCCTATTGAATGCTCAGTAATTAGCTTGTTGGCGTTTAGGTAGAGGCAATTCCTTTAAAATAGTTCAGTTACTTACCGCCATTTTCCTGTAGTTCTGCGACGTTATTTCTTTTAAACACTCTTCGCCTAAAAGGAAAATTAAAGTCAAATATGTAGAATATCTATTACTGTATTGTCATAAATAAATAGATGTATTATTACTCTAATTACTTTTGTGAGAAATCTCAGAAGAACGGAGCATATTTGCTGATGTGATGAAAGGTAATGTGATATGAATAGGATATAACTCACCTATAACCCAGTGTGAAAATTCTTCACACGCCCCAAACTTGTCTTTTGATAAATCTCTGAAGTTTCCATGGCACGAATTCTTGCAACCTAATCTGTACCAAACATTTTTAACATGTCCCTAATGTTTAAAAAATCAATAAAAAGAAAGTTTAGAACATCTTACGATATTATTATGTGTGATACAATATTTCAAGATCGTTTGCATACATTTGAAATATTGCGGAAATTAACAACACCCGTAGTGCCATGCATAGCCCCCTTCTATGGAGAGGGATGAAATCGATTTAACTTTCTATTGAAAGAGTGGACAGCTTAGGGGATATTGAAACACAATTCAATTAAGCATAGAGAAAATGGAAAACTACTTTATCCAATCCTCTTATAGGCAAATTAATGAAATGATACTTGGATTGGTATTGTTCTTTGTGAGGATCGGAATGGTTTAGAGCGGATGGAAGCGACTGTCCGACCATGTTTTCAAACTTGTTTAATTTCTTAAAGTGACAAACTCATTATTTTGATTAATGCAATGAATGATGCAGAATATGAAATCAAGATCATAGTGAGGGAAAAAGCAACTATAGGGGTCATATTGTGATCATTTGAGAGCAAGTAGCCTGCAAAATAGTAAATACACGTACTATAAATTATTTTATTAAATGGAAAATATAGTCTTGTTAATAATCTTGAATAATACATATTGCTTTACATTTATTTACTGTATGTCACATTGGTAACAAAGAGAGGGATAGAATATTACTTTGAATGTAGCCTATAAATCCATGTTGTCACCATTACAATAGTATAGGAGTTTTAAAGGTTATAGGACAAAACTTAGTCATTATATTTAGTTTCGACCATAACTTGTATTTCAGCTTCCCGACTGGAACAACTTAAAGTTTTCCCCAAAATACTCTTCTCCACAACTTCAAAAACGCTTCCTCGACGAGGGTTTGACAGTTGAGCTGCATCAGTCGAAAGAAGGCCCGTTGTTTAGCCCGTTGTTACGTGCGCGGTGTCATGTGTTCCTTGGACGGACGAATTCCATCTTTCTCTGCGGTGACCACTGAGGAGTTAACATCGCCTAATAACACTATTTATAACGGTGGGGTTTGTCAAACTGCAACTTTGTGCATCGTCCCTTTTTTCCACGCACATTTAATAATTGTTAAATATGAATAAATTAATACATTATTTATTGCTTTAAACAGTGGACATGCTATGCAATTGTCAATTAATTTTGAAAAAATTAAGTTTTTCACGCATTCTAAAATTGAAATCCCAATCAGACATAAATTTTTTTACATTCACTCTCTCTCATTAACTTTAATAGTACCATTCTAGCCCTGTAGTGAGTCAGTGTTGTTCCGTCGTTTGCCATGAAGTCGTCTGTATTATAAAATGCTTCTGCGGCCAAAATATTTTTAGACGAGTTTTGAAAGCCCAGGGGCACTTTTGGTCGAATTTGGCAACCTGCTGACGAGTTGAACTCCTACCTGAGAAGGTAAACGTTCATGAACTGCCGTTCTGTGTCTCCCAGTTTGGGTTTCCCTGCCTCTACTTTCATAAGAGTGAATGTCGCTTCCTCTTAGAGGCCGCATTTTGATATGTTTCTAAAATGTCTTGAACTTGTAAGGTTTCTTACCTTAACCTATGCCCCGTTATCTCTTATCTCATATGACGGGTTTGGGCTTGACTAGTGCATGTAAAGCCGGAGCACTCAACGTGTTGACCAGAGCTCCCGAGCAAACACCAGTCCAGGACTAAGTCTCATGAATCATGAATGTGGATGGTAATAGTATTAGCAGCCCCGGAGACATGAATCTATCTATACGCGTTCATAAGTCAGGACTAGTGCTTATTTATGTATCTGCTGGTGAAGCTTTAATATTGAAGTTGGGTACCTAAGCTCCATAGTAATTAAAAGCTTAATGGCAAAACTTGCCCTAAAATTGGTAACTCGTAAATAAATAAACAACTGGATGAATTATGGTGTTTTTAGAGTAATCTTAAGCAGGCTTATTAGTTAAGCATTTAATTTGCACACCTCTTAAAGTAAAAAGGACCAATTTTTAAACAATAAAAGAAGATTAACTTCGGAATTTTGAAAAACTTACTTATTATGAAAATGGGATGATTTGGTCCTTCCCTTAAATGTTGGATTATCAAACTAATCTGTATGTCTTCACATCTGGACGTTAGGCTTTTGAATAGAATCAAGTATTTAATCCATTAAGCTGTTTAAAGTACATCTTAAGAAATCCTTCAATATATTACAATGTTAATGCACCGAAAAACTTGGGTTCTTTATGCATCAAAATTGAATTAAATTAAGTTAGATGGTATTTAGATGGTAGAATCGTTTCCCTAACCTTTTATGTAGCCTAGCTGTTGATACATTTTTTAAAATTCTGTAACCAGCTTTTTATGTGTTTATGTGGGCACAATACTTCATTGTACTTGAAAAAACCTTTAAAATAAAACAAATTAATTAATTCTCCCAAAGTCCTTCTCATGTCATATTACGGCCTCATATTTTCTCACCTAAATTATGGAATCATGCTTATGGGGCAGTAGTGCTCGCACTCATTTTAAACGTGTTTTTCGATTACAAAAAATTGTAGTTAGAATTTTGGGGCATTTAAATTTTAGTGCCCACTGCCGTGAAACTTTTAAAAGTCTAAGTCTAATGACTCTTCCAAGCCTTTACATTTTCGAGACTGTCCTGTATTGCCGCTTTGCAAGGGAGCTCCATACACGAGTACGAGACAAGAATCAGAAAGGATTTTCGTGTTCAGCAACACAGAACAAAATTGTTCAGTAAATTACCTTCTCAAATTGGCGCAACACTTTTTAATTTATTGCCAGTGGATATAAAATTGGAAAGTAACCAAAATTTGTTTAAAGCTCAGTTAAAGAAATATTTAATATCACATGCTTTTTATAATATTGCTGAGTTTCTGGACCAATCAAATCCTAAAAGCAATAATTTTACCTTTTTTCCAGGGATGAGTGACTGTGCGTATGAATGACATGCCTGCGTGCATGTGTGTAAATGGAATTACAATAGTATAGGAGTTTTAAAGGTTATAGGACAAAACTTAGTCATTATATTTAGTTTCGACCTTGTATTTCAGCTTCCCGACTGGAACAACTTAAAGTTTTCCCAAAATACTCGTCTCCACAACTTCAAAAACGCTTCCTCGACGAGGGTGTGACTGAAGTTGAGCTGCATCAGTCGAAAGAAGGCCCGTTGTTTAGCCCGTTGTTACGTGCGCGGTGTCATGTGTGTCCTTGGACGGACGAATTCCATCTTTCTCGGTGACCACTGAGGAGTTAACATCGCCTAATAACACTATTTATAACGGTGGGGTTTGTCAAACTGCAACTTTGTGCATCGTCCCTTTTTTCCACGCACATTTAATAATTGTTAAATATGAATAAATTAATACATTATTTATTGCTTTAAACAGTGGACATGCTATGCAATTGTCAATTAATTTTGAAAAATTAAGTTTTTCACGCATTCTAAAATTGAAATCCCAATCAGACATAAATTTTTTACATTCACTCTCTCATTAACTTTAATAGTACCATTCTAGCCCTGTAGTGAGTCAGTGTGTTCCGCGTTTTGCCATGAAGTCGTCTGTATTGTAAAAGGCTTCTGCGACCAAAATATTTTTAAACGAGTTTTGAAAGCCCCAGGGGCACTTTTGGTCGAATTTGGCAACCTGTTGACGAGTTGAACTCCTACCTGAGAAGGTAAACGTTCATGAACTGCCGTTCTGTGTCTCCCAGTTTGGGTTTCCCTGCCTCTACTTTCATAAGAGTGAATGTCGCTTCCTCTTAGAGGCCGCATTTTGATATGTTTCTAAAATGTCTTGAACTTGTAAGGTTTCTTACCTTAACCTATGCCCCGTTATCTCTTATCTCATATGACGGGTTTGGGCTTGACTAGTGCATGTAAAGCCGGAGCACTCAACGTGTTGACCAGAGCCCCGAGCAAACACCAGTCCAGGACTAAGTCTCATGAATCATGAATGTGGATGGTAATAGTATTAGCAGCCCGGAGACATGAATCTATCTATACGCGTTCATAAGTCAGGACTAGTGCTTATTTATGTATCTGCTGGTGAAGCTTTAATATTGAAGTTGGGTACCTAAGCTCCATAGTAATTAAAAGCTTAATGGCAAAACTTGCCCTAAAATTGGTAACTCGTAAATAAATAAACAACTGGATGAATTATGGTGTTTTTAGAGTAATCTTAAGCAGGCTTATTAGTTAAGCATTTAATTTGCACACCTCTTAAAGTAAAAAGGACCAATTTTTAAACAATAAAAGAAGATTAACTTCGGAATTTTGAAAAACTTACTTATTATGAAAATGGGATGATTTGGTCCTTCCCTTAAATGTTGGATTATCAAACTAATCTGTATGTCTTCACATCTGGTTGTTAGGCTTTTGAATAGAATCAAGTATTTAATCCATTAAGCTGTTTAAAGTACATCTTAAGAAATCCTTTACAATACATTACACTGTATTTTCAATATATTACAATGTTAATGCACCGAAAACTTGGGTTCTTTATGCATCAAAATTGGAATTAAATTAAGTTAGATGGTATTTAGATGGTAGAATCGTTTCCCCTAACCTTTTTATGTAGCCTAGCTGTTGATACATTTTTTAAAATTCTGTAACCAGCTGCTTTTTTATGTGTTTATGTGGGCACAATACTTCATTGTACTTGAAAAAAAACCTTTAAAATAAAACAAATTAATTAATTCTCCCAAAGTCCTTCTCATGGCATATTACGGCCCATATTTTCTCACCTAAATTATGGAATCATGCTTATGGGCAGTAGTGCTCGCACTCATTTTAAACGTTTTTGATTACAAAAATTGTAGTTAGAATTTTGGGGCATTTAAATATTAGTGCCCACTGCCGTGAAACTTTTAAAAGTCTAAGTCTAATGACTCTTCCAAGCCTTTACATTTTCGAGACTGTCCTGTATTGCCGCTTTGCAAGGGAGCTCCATACACGAGTACGAGACAAGAATCAGAAAGGATTTTGTGTTCAGCAACACAGAACAAAATTGTTCAGTAAATTACCTTCTCAAATTGGCGCAACACTTTTAATTTATTGCCAGTGGATATAAAATTGGAAAGTAACCAAAATTTGTTTAAAGCTCAGTTAAAAAATATTTAATATCACATGCTTTTTATAATATTGCTGAGTTTCTGGACCAATCAAATCCTAAAAGCAATAATTTTACCTTTTTTCCAGGGAATGAGTGACTGTGCGTATGAATGACATGCCTGCGTGCATGTGTGTGAATGGAATTACAATTGGTAGTTTTTATATTTTGTTTTTGCAACACATTTTAATGTACACTGCAAATAAAGTTATTTATTTATTTAAACGTAAGATGAACACTAATCAATATTAAGATTAGTACAAATGCTCGTCGAATTTGGTGCATTTATGCAATTACTGGAGGTTCTGAATCAAAGCTGTAAGAGTTTTTTATTGTTGTTTCTCATTATTATTTCTACTGGAAGTTATGATCATTCCTTAAATAGCCTAATTTCTTCTGACGTGTTTTAATGAGTACCATAATATTCGGTTGGTAGTCAGCTACTTTACCTTGGACTCTTCTTACGTAGATTTTTGTTGTTAAACCTTTTGTAATTGTCTAAAGTACCCTGATTTTAAGCTCCATTCTAGAGCTCTGACCGTACTTCATACATAGTGTGCCTCCAATATTCAGCAAACAGGCTTACAGCCAAGTATTGGGAAACGATATTACTTTTAAAGTTTTATCTTGATAACTTGGAGCTATTCAAACAACAAGAACTAAACTTATTCTTTCTTTTATACTTCTTTATCTACAGACCCTACGGATGGCGGGCATTTTCATTCTACTGATTAGTTCTCAGTTTATGACTCATAAAAATCACAAAATTGTAACATAACTCTGTATCTTTTTGTGTTATAAAAGCTTAGTTAGGTCAAATAAACTTACCTGGCCGAACAAATTTGAATCTCTAAAGCTTTTTTGATCAAATTAATTAGAAAAGACAAGGTAAAAAGGTCTTCACAGTTATATTTATGCAGTTTTTATTGACTAGTTGTTTAACGATAAACCCTAGTGGTGGATGTATGAAGTTACATAAATAAGTTTTCTAACATTACATATATCGTTCACAAATACTATCAAAGCTGAAAGGGCTTAAAACACTGTACAGTGTACAACATGACCCTCTTTTATCCATGAAAGTAACGATATTTGAACCCATGTTCTCGGTTTTTGTAACCCCTAGTATACTCGTACATCTGAAACTCGCAAATAGGACCTCTTATTCTTTTTTTATATCTTATAAAATATTTCAAACCATTCTCGAGTTATACCGGGTGGCCACGATAAAGTGTCCTAAACGGATTACAGGAGTACTATTAGAGCTAGAAAGATGAAACAAACTTTATTCTCAAGAAATCGCACATGGAGATTTCAGGAAAATATTTTAAGATTCTCAGTATACAGGTGTGTCAATACTGAAACTCACGGGGTCAAACTCGAGATTTTTAAATACGAAGGTGGGTCATATTGTACATAGTTTTAATCAGAAGACAACTCTCGACATTTTGGCGAAACAATTTCTTTGATATGTTGCGCCATTACAAAGCTAGAGCTATGAAATCATTTCGTAAGCTTTTACGGACGCCCTGTAGTCAAATTATCAATTGATTAAACATATGGAGTTTACGTATTATTTCTCAGAATTTGCCGAGCCTTTAATGGTATGTAGTAGAACCATGATTTCAAAACATCTCTAAACTCAAAATCTATGTAAATATTGAATTGCTATTATCATGAATAAGTCAAAAATATTAAATAGTAAGGTATAGCATATTGCACATCATTGTAAAGATGATTTTAATATGAACATTTTTTTGTATAAAACATAACTTTGTATCTTAATTTGTTTAAGAGCTATAACAAAAACCTAGTTGTTGAGAATAAAGTTTGTTTCATCTTTCTAGCTCTAATAGTACTCCTGTAATCCGTTTAGGACATTTTATCGTGGCCACCCGGTATAATATGTGATATGAGGCCGGTTTTACCCTGGATAGTAGTACAGAACATTACTATTTTGAAAGCTTATAAATACAGGGTTGTCCAAAAGAAGGTTCTCGTTATTACATGGTATTTCTTTAATTAGCTATACAAAACTGACTTTATCTTAAAACTAAATACTCGACATGTTTTCCGTCAAGTATGATATATTCCCTACGTCTTAACATGTTTGCCACCATTCCTGCCACATTCTCGAGGTATGACTTAGCTAAATGAAAATAAAAGGAATACTCACAGTAAAATGACGAACTAGTACCCTTTTTGGGACCACTCTTTATATGCAGATGACACATCACATCTTGCTCAGTTAAAGAATAAAATATTATTACATTTCACGCAATGAGAGTTGGTGGTTGAGATGTATCCAAATGGCAAATACACTCTACAAAAAAGACCTGTAAAACTGTATACTTTGGAAATTTGAACTGTTGTCAGTTGGCTTTTAATAAGGTCATTAAAAACTAGAAAACTTACTAGCCTTTACAGCTGACTTAGAAGTACTCTGCGCCGCTTTTAAATAACACTATTCTAAAATTGTATAATTTCCAAATAACTCCTGACGACTTGGTGTTCGTACGACGGGGGTATAGTTAGTAGATATTATACAGGACACGTAGAGGATTGTAGGAACAGGTGCAGTTGACAAAGACACATGACTAGAGACTGCAAGAAGTTGTCAAACTGTAAAAACGTGCTTCGCGGAGCCTCGGGATATTGTATCCGGGTCTGGCCTATCAGCGATAAGAGGGTGGGAGGAGGGTGGTTTGTAAATGTAATATTGGACGCTGTAATTATGGTTTTAATAATACGAATTAGCTAAGTATAACTTAACTTCAAAAGATATTAATTTAGTGTGTATAGTACTTAATTTAAACTAGATGGATACTTAAAATAAAGAGTTTGCTTAGGAAGTTAGGTCATATACTGTCTTATGTTAAAACCGTTTTGACCAGTCAAAATATCTAACACATCAACCAATTAGGGGTTCATAGTGTAGTAGCGAATAGAAAGCGTAGAAACTATTGGAGTTTCACTCAAGGGAGTATTTTAAACTCATTTTCTCAAAGGAAAACCTTATTATTTTACAATACATTATCAAATATTATTTTAAGGCACATTTCTGACCAACCCTGCCAATGATGACATGTCGCAAACAATGCAGTTTGTTCGTGTAGTCAGTAAATTGTGTAAATGTATGAGTTTGGAACAGAAATAAAACGGTGCTAACCGTGTGGTACATACATACGCCTAATCCAAGGGTCTACAAGAACCCAAAAAACCGCAAGCGTTCAGTTTGTCAGAATTAGGTTGTATCAGTTGAAAGAAGGCCCGTTGTTTAGCCAGTTGTTACGTGCGTGGTGTCGTGCGTTCCTTGTCCAGACGAATTCAGGCTTTCCCTGAGTTATCCACTGAGGCGGACTCTGAAGTGGTATGACACTAAAATAATACAAACTAAATACTTGATAATATGTTGCTTTAAATAATTGTTCTTGTTGTAATTTTAACTTCCTCTTCTTACTTTAATTTTGATACAACTGGAGAAGATTATACAATCTAACCAAAACTGCCGTTTAGTTTAAAACTCATTTGTTTCTAGGGCTTTCCTAGAAGCATTTATAGTGTTTCTATCTACCTCTGTTTGATTGACTCTTCATGAGGTAGATTTTAAGGAGTATTGAATTTTATTTAACACAATCTTACATTTCATGTAAATCACGAAAGAAACAGCATGTATTTTTGTTAGTATGTAGATTTATTTTGTACGAAATTTGAATAACTCCATTTACATTTACTCCAAGTAGTTCAGTTGAAAACAACACAGAGCGCAGTAACGGCCAGAGTTGGCTTAATCAATAGCTCGATGTAGTTGGATATGGCACCGCTAGGTTTCTCTGCCAGCCTTAAATCTCTAGATACATTGGGAATAACAGAATGAAGTAGTACTTTCAATAACAATAGCAGTCAGTACTGATGAAGATATAAATTCAAAAACTTTACCATCAATGTCCCTATTATATTATGTTGAAATCATTTATTCAAATAACAATAAGTTACTTTTCTGCTCTAGAATTCGTCTTTTTACTATCTTGAGCAAACGGTACTAATACGAAGATACCTACTTCCACATTCATACCATGGAAAATTTGTTTTAAAATAGCTTCTGTATTTATATTTTTTGTAGTATAAAATTTCTCATGTTATTATCATGTCTGTATTATGTGGTGGTAGGAAATATATTTTGACAATAAAACATTCTTGATTCTTATATTTAAAAACTATTGAATTAACCAATGGTTTTAAAAACAGAATTATAGGTCTTCAAAATTTTCGTATACATGTTATTACATATAACCTAGTTCTTCCCGTTCACACAGCGTCAAAAATCATTTACATTTGCTTGAAATATTTCGGTCTCGCTGTGGATTACCATATTCAGTAACTGATTTTCTTAAACTGAATTGAGATATGCTGTTTTCAACAATACTACATCTCAAACTCCATTACTACCACCATCACACTCATCCTTCACCACATATTTGCCTTAAATACTATCGAAAGGAATTCTGCAAATAGTGATAAAGTGATATACAGGGTTAGCGTGGAAACCCTTTATAACTTTTGACCAGTGTCTTCATTTCAATGAACTCGGTACATTATTAATAAATGTATGAGTTTGGAACAGAAATTAGCAGTGCTAACCGTGTGGTACATACATACGCCTAATCAAGGGTCTACAAGAACCCAAAACCGCAAGCGTTCAGTTTGTCAAATTAGGTTGTATCAGTTGAAAGAAGGCCCGTTGTTTAGCGGTTGTTACGTGCGTGGTGTCATGCGTTCCTTGACCAGACAATTCAGGCTTTCCCTAGTTATCCACAGGTGGACTCTGAAGTGGTATGACACTAAAATAATACAAACTAAATACTTGATAATATGTTGCTTTAAATAATTGTTCTTGTTGTAATTTTAACTTCCTCTTCTTACTTTAATTTTGATACAACTGGAAGATTATACAATCTAACAAAACTGTCGTTTAGTTTAAAACTCATTTGTTTCTAGGGCTTTCCTAGAGCATTTATAGTCATTTTCTATCTACCTCTGTTTGATTTACTTCTTCAGAGTAGATTTTAAGGAATATTGAATTTTATTTAACAATATCTTACATTTCATGTAAATCACGAAAGAAACAACATGTATTTTTGTTGAGTATGTAGATTTATTTTGTACGAAATTTGAATGACTCCATTTACATTTACTCCAAGTAGTTCAGTTGAAAACAACACAGAGCGCAGTAACGGCCAGGTTGGCTAATCAATAGCTCGATGTAGTTGGATATGGCACCGCTAGGTTTCTCTGCCAGCCTTAAATCTTTAGATACATTGGGAATAACAGAATGAAGTAGTACTTTCAATAACGATAGCAGTCAGTACTCATTGAATATATAGAATTCAAAACTTTACTATCAATGTCCCTATTAGATTATGTGAAATCATTTATTCAAATAACAATAAGTTACTTTTCTGCTCTAGAATTCATCTTTTTTTTACTATCTTGAGCAAACGGTACTAACCACGAGATACCTACTTTACATTCATACCATGGAAAATTTGTTTTAAAATAGCTTCTGTGTTTATTTTTGTAGTATAAAATTTCTCATGTTATTATCATGTCTGTAATATGTAGTTTCAGGAACACATCAGATACACAAATCATTAAGATGTTGATGATTGCACGTGCTGTTGTAAATTTGCGACAATTTCATTACTTATTACCGGGGTCATTAAAAAAAACTATTGATATAATTAAATACGAGTCGGCTTTAGTTTTTAACAAGACTACATCTCATAACTCATTACTACCACTCATCACACTCATTCTTCACCACATATTTACTTTAAAATACCCTCTCGAGAGTGGTCGGCATCTCAAATAGTGATATAAGTATATACAGTTGGGCAATGTGGAAACGCCTTTGCAACTTCAACCAGTGTCTTCAGCGCAACAGCATTAAACTTTATTAGAAACAAAGTACCTTTTCATGCATACTGACACTTTTGAATACCGTTTTCAAAATGAGTTGGAATTAAGCCCATGAAAATAGGGAATCAGTGACATCTCATTTTAAAGGTCTTAAAATCTTGATAGATGCTGCAAACTAGTCTCTCTATCTTAAGCCAAAAGAAATGGCTGATTTTGGTTATACAGCTTTTATTGGCGAAGATATTTGGAAACACCTTATAACTTTTAACCAGTTTTTTCAGCGCGACCGAACTCGGTACATTTTATTAAGAAAAAGTACCTTTTAATGCATACTGGCACTTGCATTTTCAAACTGCGGGTTTGGATATTACGCAATTTTCATGGGGAACCATCGAGTGACACCTCATTTCTTAAATTGTGACACCTCAAGGTCTTAGAAATGATGATGAATGCTGAAAATTAGACGTCTCTGTCTTTACCCAGAAAGAAATGGCGTTGGTTTTAAGTTACACAAGTTATAAATCTTTCACCCCTAATCACCCATTTTAAAAACTGGGGCAAAGTGTCAGTATACATTATGCATTAAAAGGTGTTTGATAACTTTAATAATATGTATAAGTTTAGTTTACACTGAAACATGGTAAAAAAAAGTTTAAGAACGTTCCACACTACGTAAAAGTCTGTGTGTATTAAAATGGACGCCATTTCTCTAACTAAGATAGAGACGTCTAGTGTCCAGCATTATCATGGTACTAAGACCTTCAAAATGGTGTCACTTCATAAACTCCATGAAAAGTATCAATTACTCAATCTCCATTTTGAAAAGCAAAGATAAGTATCTTTTCACTCTAATCAAAATATTACTGATTTCAGTTGTGCTGCAAACTGGTTACGTAAAGAGCGTTCCATAACTGTATAATGTTAATACCATAACAACTTCAACCCTAAGAGACATTAAACTGCAGAGCTAGCAACCAGTCGTGAAGGTCTTTCGATGGTGCAGCAATAATGAAAATATCAACAGATGCAACCATGCCTTCCAATGGACTGTTGGTTGCCCTGCGACCAATAGGATAGCAGATACCAATCATCTCAGTTTCAGTCAATAAGATACTGAAGATGATACTCCACAGTGAGACCGAAATATATCAAGCAAAATATAATGCTGTTTAAACGCGGTGTGAACCGGAAGAACGTGAAAACTAGTAGTGAGACCGTGCCGAGAAAACCGGTGTTAAATAATAATACTTGATTATATTGTAGAAAAAAAATAAAACACCAAACGCATCTTCAAGTTAAAATCATCGCATTGTTTCTAAACTTCCTGAGGGAGTTTGGGCTGAAAAAAGGGTTTCTAACTCAGTTTAGGCTTATTGTCGTTTGTGAAAGTGGCCGCCACATCTTACAGAGTATAGAATAAACGTATAGAATAGAATTTCCAACGTGGTGTATAATAAAAAAACCAAAGACATTTTACTGTTATTTGATTTAGGGCGAAATTACAAATTAATTGCCATAGGTAAAAAATTAAACACCTTTTTAATTCGGTAACGTGCAAACTTCTACCGATAAACTCTCTCAGTTTAGTCTTAGAATAGTACCTCAAAGTGTTACACGAGAGTTTTGAAACATGTTGTTTTTAAGAAATAAAAAATACAAAACTTATATAGATGCTGACATATAACTAACATGCTATTGTTATCATGAGGATATATAGTTTAGCTGTGGGAAATTTGTTCGGTATTTTTTATTTACTTTACAAAAGTCTTGAGCCTGTAATTTTATTTTATTTTTGAACAAACACTTGAGTAATGGATAAGGAAAGAAGATGGCTTGTTAAAGTTGTCCTTGTTATGCGCTACTCTGGGAGCTGCTCTTGAAACTCCGCATAGAAGCACTAACAACCACGCCATTGTACCTAAGCATTGTCGTACTTCTCAATCTCTTGATCACTGATTTACTGCAACGTTTGGAAATATCTAACCCAATTTAATACCTCTTAAGGAAAATTACTTGACTTCAGAACATAGTATATAGGGTGTTTCATACATACAAAGGAAGAAAACAAAAACCAATTCAGTAGGAAAAACTAAATTGAAATTATGAACTCCTGATGAACTAAATAGAAACATCCTTACAAACATATTATTAAAATTTAAAAATTATACTGTTCTGAACCTTTAGTGTAATGTTTACTAAACATAGTATATTTCATCACTAGGTCCTAAAGAATGGTGTTTTTTTATACGAGCTCAAGATAACGTCTGAGTGCGTTAAATGAGTGAGGATCGAAACAATAATAGTAATAATAATCTTTATTGTCAATACAATAACTATTGTGTGACATAAAAAAACAACAACAAAACAGTAGCTAACAATAAAAATATATATAAAAGAAGTAAGGTAAATTATAATAATACTTTTCGTTAATCATGGTGCAAATGTTAATGAGAAATAAATGGTAATATCTGTTTTAATATTATAAAGAAACTTTAAGTACAAATGTTTTGAACTCAACAGTCTGATTTATTTTCGAAGAAACAACTGTTACACTGATTTACTAGTCAGTGCTAAAACCAAAACGACTCATTGAAACAGCTGATGTCCACAAAAAGATAATTAAAATGAACTTTTTCTCTAGGGAGTAAAAGATCATCGATACAAACTTGTATTTTCTCGTGAAGAAAAGTGCAGCTTAGCGTGAACATCATGTGTCTTAAGCAGCAAAATGACAAAACGTTATTTATTTAATATGTAGTAATCTCGCAACAAATATTTACAGGAAACATGTATGATTTGCAATCAGGGTCAGTAAGCACCCTGAGTCTTTTCATTTTATCAAAATTTTCCTTTGACCAGCAACCAAATTATACGTACAATATTAGAAACCAATCAATTAGGCCAAATTATCACAGACTCAAATTTATGATAAGCTTCCTATCGAAGCCGGCCGAAAATTGTACAATAAACTACCTGACAATATAAAACTGCGGTGTAGATACAATAAAAAATAACCTTAAACAAAATTTAATTCAAAAATAGTTTTGTAGCGTACAAGAATTTTTGGATAGCTAATTGAAAATTATTTAAATTATACTTTCCTTCCAAAGTCTTACCAGTGGTCGTAGGATTTTCTTGTAAACATTGTTTTGTTTTGTTGTTTCTTTTAACTTTCTTTTTTCTTGTCATTGAAACAATTTATATTATAAGAAAATTGTGACAGTAAACATATTATTATTAAAATTTAAAATTATACGTGTTCTGAACCTCTAGTGTAATGTTTACTTTAAACATAGTATATTTCATCACTAGGTCCTAAAGTGATGTTTTTGATACGAGCTCAAGATAACGTCTGAGGTGCGTTAAATGAGTGAGGATCGAAACAATAATAATAATCTTTATTGTCAATACAATAACTATTGTGTGACATAAAAAACAACAACAAAAACAGTAGCTAACAATAAAAATATATATAAAAGAAGTAAGGTAAATAATAATAATACTTTTCGTTAATCAAGGTGCAAATGTTAATGAGAAATAAATGGTAATATCTGTTTTTAATATTATAAAGAAACTTTAAGTACACAATGTTTTGAACTCAACAGTCTGATTTATTTTTCGAAGAAACAACTGTTACACTGATTTACTAGTCAGTGCTAAAATCAAAACGAACTCGTTGAAACAGCTGATGTCCACGCCACAAAAAGATCATTAAAATGAACTTTTTTCTCTAGGGAGTAAAAGATCATCGATACAAACTTGTATTTTCTCGTGAAGAAAAGTGCAGCTTAGCACGTGAACATCATGTGTCTTAAGCAGCAAAATGACAAAACGTTATTTATTTAATATGTAGTAATCTCGCAACAAATATTTACAGGGAAACATGTATGATTTGCAATCAGGGGTCAGTAAGCACCCCTGAGTCTTTTCATTTTCAACCTCGGAGAATCCAACATACACGACAGTGTTATTCTATAAAAAAAGATTGATGTACTCAAATTTTAAATATGTCCGAATAATTAAATCACCTTTTTTGTTAAGTAACAAACTATTGTCAAAAACTTGTTAATGTGTATTATAATTTAAAAGAAAATAATATGCGCTTCCGCCAAACACTAAAATCAGAACGACCGTCCCCAGGCACCTCAAACCCGCTTTGACATGTTTTCCACAAAGTTTTGAGATACAAGCGTGGTTTCTGTGGCTTCGGTCCAAAACGTAGAAGGGGCGAAAGAGAAACTAAACAACCAAACAAAGTAGAACTGGGAAGGGGAGGGTTGGTTTCGTTGCAGGACAACGTAACAGTCTATTTGTTATTTTCCTACCCTACTTGTGCCGAGTTAAGTTAAGACAGTAGGTCGTAGATGTTATTTTCAATATTTATGTGAAAGATATTCAAAGAAGGGAAATATTACGTACAACCATATATTACGACCACTGTACAACCCCCGATTTTCATTAAGTTCAGTAAGAAAGTTCATTTTGTAAATCTCTAGGGTAAGTTTGATCTGCAAAATTGACCAACCAGAATTGTCCCTCTGAAGGGGTGAATTAACCGAATATGGACTTTAAAAATTGTATTGACTATCGGATTTTAAGAAAACTTGCCTAAATCATGTATGATTGTATCTAATATGAATCCACAAAACATAACGATTAAAATGCAATGTATACTGTTTATGGAATAAAACATTTATTTATTTAGATGTTAGATATGGTGTTATACATGAGTCTACTACGTTCGATCAGTTTTTATAGCAGATAGTTATATTTTCTGGAGGAAACGCCCCGCCAGTCCGTCACGCAATTAAAAGCACTGAGCGCCACTGGCGTTAGCGAGGTTAACTTTGCAATTTGTCATTCTAATTCGCTACGCTCGCAACCTCAGTTTTCGTGAATCTGTAACAACTAGTTCGTCATTTGGATATTATGTAGGATAATCTTTTTATTTTAAAGGGATAATTTATTATTTGACATTTTATAGGTTTTATACCTATAAAATCAGGCTGTCTTCCAGCTGGATATCGGAACCAGATAATTCAAATAAGTTTGATGTTTCCTCTATCACCCTCATGTGTACACCATTATCTCATTGTGCCGTCAGCATAATGAGACACAGACCCGGGACAGTGAAACGATCACCGATCCTGACTCCCCGAACACGTTTTGAGAATTTTCAACACTTTATATATATGTGTTATGGATATATCATCGCTACAGGTTGCATTTTTGTCCTACTTTTACCAATGGTATTTTTGTAAACATATACGAGTAGGTCAAGTTCGGACCAGCAAAATCGGCAAAATGGGACTTTGGGACAAACGTTAAAAAAGGGTTTTAATTATCTAAAACCCGTAAATTTCATCCGATTTGAAACTTAAAAATTTGTATTTTGTTATCATACAACAATATACCGAAAGTTACGAAAATCCACCAAGTCGTTTCAAAATGGTGGGTGGCCAAACATGTATTTGTTTACTATAACAGCGGAATGAGTCCGAAGTCTGAGGCTGAAAGCCGAAGAGAGGCTGTGAGCGGAGCGAACTAGAGTAACAAATTGCAAGGGAAATTCGATTCACCTATGCCAGTGGCACTTGAGCGCTTAGCTGCGTGTCGGCCTGGTTTTAAATTGTCTCAGTCTCACTCCACACACAGGTCAATCAGGTCGGGCTGATGTACAAGGGGAGAAGGTTACAGATGGGAGGATTCACTCTCAGTGATCACTCGCCACACCTGATTGTATTACAGCAATCATCTCCTTTCTTTCTGTTGATTTCCTTCTGGAGCAAGTCCTCAGTTTCCTGCGTGTAATCTACATTTAGGAATTATAGTAATATGTCCTTTAATGCGTCCAACCTAGATTGATGCATATTTCAACCTGTAAATTCGCAAGTACTGTAAACAAACACATTGTTTGTTAAGGTTGTTCGTTAAAAAGCTCGAGAAACAGAACTGGCCAAATCCTTAATAATGTTACCGACCTAAAGTCACATATAACAAATCTTAAACAGTTTAGTTTAGTTTTGCATCATAGTGTTTAGTCAACTTACTAATAACATTTTACATTTATATACACCACGATACCTCTCTTGTTTAGCTTTTTCCGTCGAATACTTTCGTGCCGTTTCCACTAGTTCATACTTTTCACGATATATCCTAGCGGTACAAAAGAGACGTCAATATTTTAAGCTTACAATTTAGCCTAAAGGACCACTACTGTCCATACGGACGTAAACAATTGGCATGATTCGAACAAGTGGCTAGAAAGTACGAAACCACGTGTCATCTTTGAATGCGTGCATTGTAGTGTTTTTACATGGGTTTCAGTCCCTTAACGAGTTTTATTAAGCGTTTGAAGACATACTATTGATTTTAATTTTGATTTTGTTTTACAAAGTTTTTATATTTAATGATTTTTCTTCTTTAGTAAACTTTTTCCAAAATTAAAATAAGATTTGAGCACCGCGGCAATCCTACTCTAGAACCCAATTTGTAGGTCTTTATTTAAAATTACCAAACTTAAAGTTACATGATTTACAACTGCCATATTTTGCGCGAACTGTAACCAATACGATCCCTTTAAAACGAACTGACGTTATTTCTATGAGCCTTTTTCAACAGCAAGTACAAATACTCACAAACATCAACAAAAATCACCTTTTAAGCCACAACCGTTTTGCAGACCTTTGCTTTACTTCAACTTTGTTGTTAGCGACTACTTTCTTTATGACATAACATAAAAATTGTCATCTCTTTTACTATGTTTTAAATGGTCGTTAACAACGTGTTATGTATTAGGACCAAAAGGGTTGTAACTTTCATAGACACACGATTCAATTATCCAAGATAAACATACCAATCTGAACTTAAGTTTGCCTCTGTGACTTAATGTAAAAATAATTTTATATTTTCGTACGAATTAAAAGTTTGACGACAATAACGTCTGCATTAGCGAGTTCTTGTTATAAAGTTGCCCGCATTGAAAGTTGGAAACCGATAGGAAAGAGTCTTCATCATGGTAAAAGTTCGCTGAGCCGAGCAACTTTCCTCTCAAACCGTTCTCCATTATCGGACATATCCAGCCAAGGATCCCTGATTGAGGATAAAACTTGTTGAGATATGAACAAACCTTTTCCCGAAACGATAATTAGTAATCACCACGACTGACTGCACCAACCACATTTTATTATAGGACTCGTGGCGTGGTCCTGTAATCCAGCTTCATGGAGGTCAGGTTTTGAGGATGCTATAGGTCTAAAGCGGCTCTGATAGTCTCAGTGATCATCTGATGATACCCGCATCAACTCCCACCATCGTTTAGACATATCAGACAATCACCTGCGTGGTTCGGAAGTCACGTTAAGCCGTTGGTCCTTGTACTTCCATTGGTCATTGGGCTATTAATTAATGACCCATTCTAAGGAAGAGTCGGCCTTAGTTTGTAACAAGACTACACCTCATAACTCATTACTACCACTCATCACACTCATCCTTCACCACATATTTGCCTTAAAATACCCTCATGAGAGTGGTCGGCATCTCAAATAGTGATTTAGTGATTACTAAACACGTTTGCACGCAGAGATTTGCCAAGGGATTCAACTATTTACGGGTTTTGTATACGTTAACAATATTTCACTTAATAGCCTAAGATTTCAGATTTTGTGTTTAAATTGAGATATCATGAAAGTATTTTATATCTTTCGAAAGGATTAGCTAAACATGTGATCATAGTGGCTCGATAATATTTGTGTAAGTGTATTCGAATTTGTACTAAACGAACTCCAGTCAAGTTCGCATGAAGTAGCAAGGATTATTGAAGTGTTACACACTGAGAAAGTATAATACAAAACCTTATACACAGCTTTTAATATTTGTGTTCTTTACTCAGGTTTTGAGGCCGAGTAAAGCCAAAATATCGTATTTATAAATTTTCATGCTGTTACTGTTATCCACACAGCTCCTGTTTGTCTTGTGAAGGTGCATTTCTGACCATGGTTCACAGTGCCAAGGGAGAGTGAAGACAGAATTGTTTGCAGAAACGTAGCTTAGCGCGTATCTTAGTTTGACAAGTTCTACCATTTTGATCGCAAACGTGTCAAAGTATAGTTTAAGGAATGCTCTTTGATAAGATTATAGTGTCTACAAATAATGCATTTGGATTTACTTTCTGGATAGCCTTCGTAACTAAACTCACTACTAGCTTCGTGATGGGTTTGAGTATACGAACTGCTATTTACAATAAAACCCGGTCAAAGTAACAAGCAATCAAACTAATGACAAATAAAATACATTTAAAAATAATTGCAAAGGGATCGAGCAAACCGTTAAAATGATACTCAAGCAAAGAAGTAACAAAACTTATAACTGACAAGAAAACTTACAAAATACAAACAATGAAGGAAAAAGCCAAGCAAAGGATATATATATAGCTGACAAGCAAACTAACAAGAAAATAAACAATCACAGCCATGCAAACAAGCAATAAAAGTTCATAAGTAATCGAACTTAAGATTAATAAAAATCAACCAAAACAACAATTGGAAACAATGAAAAAGCAATCGAACAAACCGTTTAAAAGATACTCAAGCAAACAAGCAACGAACATGTGGTGGACAAACAAACAAAATGTAGCTGATAAGCAAACAAGAATATAAGCAATGAAGGAAACAGCCAAGCAAACAAGCAACGAACATGTGGTGGACAAACAAACAAAATGTAGCTGATAAGCAAACAAGAATATAAGCAATGAAGGAAACAGCCAAGCAAACAAGCGAAGATGACAAGCAATGTACGTGGAGTGGAGAGAAGGAGAGGAGACTGTCACCGCTGACAGGGTTCTCACGGATAGAGTAGCTTGCAGCCATTCAACCAGCTAATGGAATGAACAGCCGGCAAACTCACAAAACTCTGCAAAGTACACATTCTATATTATACATTTCATCAGAGGGAAACTCTTTCCACTTTCTGAGAAACCTAAGAATTTGCTAGAATTTGCTGATTGTAACGAAAAAGTATCATACTTGACGGTAGTTAAAAAAAGTGTTATTAATACTTTGTAGTTAAACATTTGGAAACGCTACAAAACCATTAAGCTTTAACTTTTCTGGGAAACATAAGAAATACTATATTTTTTAACCACAAGGTCCTTAAGTAAAGCAGTTTAATACAAACTAAACTAAGTACGACGCGAACCCCTGTTTTGCATTTTTCATATAAAGTTAAGGTAAGCAAAGTTTGTACTCAGTAGTCTGGTTTAATTGTTTAATATAATCAGCTGTAACACTGGATCATTATTAGTCGGTTATAAGTTTGAAAACAAACTCATTTAAACAACAGATTTTCCTGTGATATGACGATCAATGTTAAAATAAGCCCTTTCTTCGTAGAGAGTGATTTTTTTAGCTGTTCTAAAATTTTAACTACACATTATTAATAACACTTTATTTCATTACTATTAATTTTAGTACTTTCTATTACATACGGCAAATTATAATTTCTTTTTACGTTTCTCAGATAGTGAAACTAAGTTGTAAAGCTTTGGCACGTAAACACATGTGTCAGAAAAGGTGTTTTTACGACAGTAATGAAAGAAACTCCAAACCGTTTGTATACTTTGGGACTTGCAAGATTGTGTATATATAATTCACAAGTATAATAATTCTGCATAATACACCACACTAATGGTGAAGTAACAGCCTACTTTAAACATTAAATCAAATCAATCTTTATTAACTATCAGTAATTACTTGTGAAATAAGTTTCGTAAATGTTTGATCACATTATATGAACATCAATCACCTTTTGATCATATACATATAACTAAATTTAGTACTTGTTATTGTAAACTGAAATGCTTAATAAATGCTACGTAAAGTCCATCTATTCAAATTATATGAACTAACTCAACTTAATAAGACGATAACGTGGAAATAAATATAATATATTAAATTTAGAAGAACACTAAAGGGTTATGTAAGTATTCTGAAAATTGAATTGAAACTTAAATTATATACAATTGAATTATATAGATATTGAATAGACGTTATGTACTAACCCTACTGAACAAATCAGTACCACTACACAAGACAGAACTAGATGTCACTACTTGCTCCTCCTTCTCAACTGTCATGGGGACACTCGCATGTGGGGGAGATAAGGATTAATGTCACCGTTTGACCAGGGAGCGATAAAACTCTGTAGATGCTATCCACCACCACCACTAGCGCCACCGTCGCTGATGTACAGTAGTGACACCACTTCCGAGATTACTTGGTTTCCGGTCTGAGACAGTCGGGATAAAGTTGAACTCTTGTAATAGAAATAGATGAAACGTTGTATTGTTACTACAACGTACTGTATATTGCACAACGTATGAACACTAACTGCGCACCAGTATCAACCATTAACACAACAATAATGTGACAAAATTACTTAAACAAATTTTTCATACGAAGAAAATAAAGAACAAACATAAAATCAAATCAAACTGTGTTACCCATTTGCATGTTTTACATAAGGTTTTGATAAATTAAAGCCTGCTGAGTCATAGATTGATACAATTCGTTGTAACTTTACCAAACAAATTTAGCTTCTGCCGTTTTTCCCCATTTCCATACATTTTCTATAGAAATCGACTCTTCTTCCTCATTGAATCCACAGTTTTAGCAGACAAGTGGGTTTGAACACTTGACACTGGCGTATATTAATTAATGTGATGGAAGCGAAGCCGCTTTCACACGAGGCGAGGTGGAACAAAGCATGATGCACAGATGAACCGTGTGCGCGGGTCGCGGACTCGTGACGTCACATTATGACGTCACTGTGACGTATTCATTATTTGCAGCTTCGCACCTCTGCCTCATTAACATCATTAGCGATCAATTAGCGGCTTTTCCGGAATAATGCGAGTCAACTGAGTGCAGTTGCCTGATTGCTGATTCACTTGGATAAGAGTTAATTTCAAAAGTTGAATTTTAGAGAATCGAATTGTCAGAGTGGATTTTATACGAAGCAGCTGCCACATAATTAGTTTCATAATGCAGCTCGACGTTCCGATTCAAGCATGGTCCTACTAGGCCGAACCGTGGATTATTGCCATTAAATCACTCCTAGATTAATTACATTAACTACATTGGAGTTTGCTTGTTGACAATATTAGCTTGACTTGTGACCTACAACTTGTCTTATACGTTAAAATATTATTACGGACTTTGTAAATAGTTTTGAGTAAACGAAACGTACATGACGTTTCAGAATGTGAAATCTGACCCCATCTTGAGGTGAAAATTAACCTAAAACCTAACACAAAACATTAGTAAAAGAGCTAGCCTAAAAATAATCAGCGCAAGAAGTCCAGTCATACATCACTGATTAACCTTAAGTTTTCCCCTTCCCGTTATTCCTTTCCCCGTTAAACTTGTAAATTTTACAACAGCAGACCTAGAAAACAATACTTCAATATATGTATAAACACATTAGAAATTAAAAACAAATAGAGAAATCAAGCACGTCTACGAACAGTGACAGTTGCACACTGGCTGACTGCCTGACCAGCGCCAGACAGCCCTATTGGCTAGTTCGGAGTAGCGGACGACCAATCACAATCGTGAATCAGACTGACCAAATCTAACAGAGAATAAAAAAATGCCCATTTATTCACAGCCAATGGAAGGCGTAATCATGTTTTTATCTTAGAAATTGTATCATCGTCAACAACAAACTTTAAACAAATAATCATCACCAAATCATCATACAGCTTATGTATTTAAAACGTATAGACTTAGTAAGACTACTATTATGAGACTATTTAAATGATAAATGAAGAACATGTGATTAATGCTTATAACAGCCAAACAAAAAGAATCAATCATTCTATTTAGTATAACAAATTTCCAATATTTGTGAGTTCTACTTAATAGCTTTAATTTTTCCAACTGAATGAAAAGTAACATGTCAAGCGCAAGTTTCACATTTCGTTAAAAGAAGGAACAGATCCACTTACGGAAACAGTTAACAGAATCTAATCCGAGACATGTTTTGCCCAAACTTTTGAAATACGAGTCTGGTTCTCTTGTGGCCGGGCTCCAAAACAATAAAAACAGGGAAACCGAATTCCCCGGATAAACACTATGTTATTGTGTGACACGGGGCAAGTCGGCCAAGGCTGCCAACCGTATCCCGTAACTTACATATGTACAGCATTTCGTATAGTTCTGAACTTAGCCTTTGGTCCGCTGCTTTTTTTGTTAAAGATTTTGCCGAACATGTGGTTGTTTTTTTGTGGACCTGTCTAGACACTCAGGTTATGTTTTACGTAATACGTTGACGTTAACATGCCATTGTTCCTTGAACATACAGTTTGACATTATTACTGTAAACCTCACTTGGTCCTAAAGAGAAAAGTTAATTGATACGGACCAAAGTAACGTCCGAGGCACAGCTGAAGAAATATTAAATAGTGAAAAAGATGCACTATGTTCTGTTATGGTACATTAGAATGGTGGAGTAAATTCCAGTTTAACTTGTAGGAAAAGATTGTTCTCAATAAATCTCAAAGACGTCCAGAATTTAAAATTCAGTAATCCGGTTTATATAATTTAGAAGAAAGGTTTAATATTAATCAGTGATAAGAATAAGTATAGTTAATTAAAGCAGCTGCTGTGCCTGTCATAGTAATACCATCAAAAATCTTTTCCCACCTATAGAGTAAAAGATCATAAAAATTATGATAAAATCCTTTATTTCCTGGAAATAGTAGTACAACTTCAGCACGCCAATGTAAGAGTACAGCTGTTTTTTAGAGCTAACTGGCAACAAAGTATGTTTAGTGTTATATGATATAAGTCATTAAATTAACTCACCTTGGCAATCAAATAACTTTTGTTTAGAGAATATCGAGATTTCGGATTCGTAAATCCATTATCAGCTCTGTGTAAGATGACTGTGTGTGAGATGACTGTGTGTGTGATGACTGTGTGTGAGATGACTGTGTGTGAGATGACTGTGTGTGAGATGACTGTGTGTGTGATGACTGTGTGTGAGATGACTGTGTGTGAATGACTGTGTGTGAGATGACTGTGTTGTTAGATGACTGTGTGTGAGATGACTGTGTGTGTGATGACTGTGTGTGAGATGACTGTGTAGATGACTGTGTGAATGACTGTTGTGAGATGACTGTATTATTATGCAAATGACTGTGTATGTGATGACTGTATGTAGAATGACTATGAAGATGACTGTGTGTGATTACTGTGTGTGAATGACTGTATTGTAAGAGATGACTGTGTGTATGATGACTATGTATGAAGATAACTGTGTATTGAGATGACTATGTGTGAGATGACTGTGTGATAGATGACTGTGTGTGCTGAATATTTTGTATTATTAGTGATGACTGTGTATGAGATGACTGTGTGTGCGATGACTGTGTGTGAATGACTGTGTGTGAGAGATGACTGTGTGTGTGAGATGACTGTGTGTGTGATGACTGTGTGTGAGATGACTGTGTGTGTGAGATGACTGTGTGTGTGATGACTGTGTGTGTGAGATGACTGTGTGTGTGAGATGACTGTGTGTGCGATGACTACACTTTGCTTCCTGACACAGAACTGAGGATGGATTTACGAATCCGAAATGTAGATATTCTCTAAACAAGAATTGTTTGATTGCTAAGGTGACTTAATTTAATAATTTGTATCATATACAAGCAATTTGAGGCTAACTATGAATGGTTTAGTGTTAGATTATATGTGATAGCACTATTCAAGGGGATGGTGGGGGAAAGGGGATGATGGTTGTGGTGTTCCCTCATATGTGTCTCACTCCCTCACTGTCAGTTGATTGAAAGCTTTACAAGATTGGTTGTATTCTTCCCATGACAAATGGTACGATTAAACTTTCCACAAACAAAGTTATTCAAGTGTTGTGTGTTTCTGTTATGGCAGTATTGCACTTTTCCTGCAAAAAGGGGTTTGGGAAAAGTTCTAAACTTATTTCCATTGAGGTCCCTTATTATTCGCTATCTAATGATCAATCGCCTTATGATATTTCTGATTATACTATTATTGCTAGTATATTTATGGTAAGTACTTGTTGCCAACTATATTGTAGCCCTGTTTCTTTTTCATATTAAATATAAATATCACCAGACAAACGTATATATAGACCCAATACTAGTATAAAAGTGTTAGTTAGAAAACCAGCCAACATCTTGCAATTTGGCACATTTCCTTGTCTTAATCTACGCACCTTCTAGATCACATTTCAAACTAAATCACTATTTGAGATGCCGACCACTCTCATGAGGGTATCTTAAGGCAAATACGATGATGAGTGTGATGAGTGGTAGTAATGAGTTATGAGGTGTAGTCTTGTTACAAAATAAGGCCGACTCTATCTTAGAATGGGTCATTAATTAATAGCCCAATGACTAATTGAAATAAAAAAATGATAAAATAATTTTACTGTGTTTTCTATTTGTAATCAGAAGCCGTGCACGTCAACTCCCAGGGCGTGGGATTAGCATTTTCTCCACATAACAGGTGATTGAATTAATTCACCAGCAGTTGTCGTTTCTTTTATTCATGCTGGTCAAAATACCAGCGTTGCAAACATTTTTACAAAGGAATATCCGTCATAAATGCTTAACCTTTTCAAAATGTTTGGGTTATAACAACTGGCTCACTACTTAGTAACAGTATTGACTTAAAAGATACTAATATTTATCGCTGCAGCTTTCAAATATTCATTGGATGCTAACAAATCTGATGATATTTTTCATGAGCAATCACATAAGATGTTTCGGACTGGCACTTTTCTGCGTTAGTATCAGAACCAATCATCACTCAACTATAATTTTAGTTTGAAAGTTTATAATACAGTAGTGGCGGAGAGCAATTTAGTAAAAAGAAGAAGCGGACTTTTCCTGCCACTTTTGGGGGAAAACTATTCCTAACTTTTCGGGCTGTTAAAAACTCCACCCGTCTTCAGAGGACTACACTAATATAGGAACTATATTTAAGTATGTATTTTAACTTAAGTTAAGGCCATTAGGAATCAGGCCTTTTTTAAGTCAGGAAAGTGACGTGGTTAGTTTCCTAGCTAGCTTAATCTTAAGTTTTACTAGTTTCCTTATCCTTAGTCTTGTTCCAGGTCCGTACTGAGAATCTATGTTAGTTTAAAAGTTCATTATAGTGGCGGAGAGCAATTTAGGAAAAAAGAAGAAACGGACTCTTCCTGTCACTTCTGGAGAAATACTACTCCTAACGTTTTGGGCAGTTAAAAACTAAAGACGTGTGGAGTTTTCAACTGCCAGAAACGTTAGGAGTAGTTTTTCTCCAGAAGTGGCTGGAAAAGTCCGTTTCTTCTTTTTAATAAATATAATTTTTAACCACCCAAGTGTTTGGCGTTTCATCTCTCGATGCATTAGCCAGCACGATAAAGAAAGCGCTTGATTGTTGGTCTCTTATTAATCGAGGAACTAGGTTCAAACTAGGTTGCAGGGTGAAGTACTAGAGTGGCTTGGCCTTCTCCCAAACAATTAGCTGTCCTACAGTGCTCTTTACTTAATTTGTTCCTCTACATTTCTCTCGCAAGAAAACCCCACATGTTTGTAGAACTTTGCTTTGAGACACCGACCACTCTTAGAGGGTATTTTAAGGTGAATATGTAATGGTAGTGAGTGTGATGAGCGTCTTGATGGATGATGAGGTGCAGTCTTTTTACGAACTATGGCCAACTGTCCCCAGATTGGTTCATTAATTAATAGCCCGACGATAAATGGAATGTACCAACGGCTTAGTGTGACTTCCGAACCACGGGGAGTGGCCAAAGTTATCACTGCGTCTGGAAATCGAACTCGGGCTGATTTGATGCGCACTACGCCACTGAGCCATGGAACTTTGATACGTCCCGACCTAAACTAATTGCTAAAATATGTTAATAGGCAATATACAGTTTTTACGTAATTTGGCCTGATACCTGTTGGTGCATCACTGCTTTTAATAATCTGACCATTATAATAATAATTCTATGTTTTATTTTTACTAACTCTACAAAACGTCTAATGTTGATAACGACAGAATGCGAGTAAAGCTCAGGTAATAAGATTCCAATTTGGGTTGAACTTCTAGTACGCATACCTAAGCTTAAATGAGGTTATAGACAACATTGTACAATGTAAAGTAACCATTAGAGGCCAGAAAGGAGATCATGAACATGTTTTAAGAATACGCTTGCTTTAGAAAAATTGTCATGCTTGTAATTTATATTATTATAGTTAATTACTGCACTTAACTTTTGGATTTATTCCCACGAAAATATAAAACAAACATATATTATGGAAGAACTGCAAAAAGCCAAAGCATGAAAGGAGTTATATTACCGGAGGAAACGCAAATACAAAATAAAAAATAAAATATACATATTATTTTTCAACTATAATCTAGTTCTTCCGGTTCACAACGCGTCCAAACTTTAAAATTAGGTTGAGATATTTCGGCCTCGCTCTGGAGTACCATCTTCAGTCACTGATCGGCACTGAAAAATTATTGGCTGAAATATTTCAACCTAATTTTGAAGTTTGGACGCAGAGTGAACTGGAAGGACTAGATTATAGTTGTGACACCAACCACGAAAGCCTAACATCTATTTTTCCGTTTGCTAAACCCTATTAGAACCTATAAATTAATTTAAATAATAAGTACAGTTTTCTAGCTTTTATACTGGTTTATGTAAACTATGCACAGACTGAAATGTTCTTTATGACGGTTAAGTGAAGATGAAAAATACCTATTATTAATGTAGGAGATGCAAGGTAGAGAAAGGTTTTCAGAGGGATCAACAAATTCACGAACAAACTTTGGCGTACTCAGAAGCTGTTTCGTTGTACAACTTTGTATTTCTTGAAACACATACAACCAAGAGGTACAATAAAATATTATTCTGAAAGTGTTTGATCAAAACATGAATAAAAGATTTAATTTGAAAGAGGCGTGTTGCTTCTTCTCGGCCGAGCTGCAGTAATGGCGTAATCAGATTCACCCTCTTAACAAACATTTACATTCAACAACCGGGAAATGTAAGAAGTCGTCCCTCAAAAATTAACTAATAAAATTTGACAGCTTACTGTGCATGGAGAGGCCATACATAGCGACATAAACATTTGTAGCGCTGTAGTGTAGAACCAGATTCTACATACAAAAAGGTCTACAAACAAACCGCCCAAGTTGTCTATTGCGGTTATCTCTTAGGTATCTTGTTAAAGGTTTTCACACTTAAACTCTTTGTTGCATTCTTTGAGAGCTTTCTTCTGTGTATACTTGGTGAAAAGTTGATGGTATTAATAAATCAGACATTTTTAAACTTTTCACTTAATTTTCATTGAAAGAGCTAGCTTTCGCCGGCTAAGGCATCTTCAGTTTAATAACAAAAGACAATCATCTGTATAACTAAGTTGAATATCAAAAAAAAAACATATGTACACAAAAAAAATTAAAATAAAACTTCTAAATTTAGATATAATAGTGTATAAACTATCAGTAGAAAATTTTCTTTGAGTTTCTAACTTTTCTTTAATTTGATCTTTAACTATTGGTATAAATATATTACTAAAATTTAGAGAATTTCTTTGAGAGTGTTGACTTACAATATTTCTATGTAGCATAGAGTAGTTTTGGTGTTGCAATAAAAGAACTCTTTGTTTTAGAAAAAAAATCTGGGTTTCTTTTAACTATTAAAGCACAGTGAAATATGAATAGATTTGGTAGAGTGAGGATATTGGCTTGGACAATTTTAAGAAAAACGCACCGGTGAATGCACTTTTAAAAAGGTTCATCTTAAATAGTAATCTTTTTAGTTATAATTAAAAAAAGAGAATAGTCAAAAAAATTGCCTGCCCCTACAATTTAAAATTTTTATAACAAAGGCAACCCTAGCACAGGCTACGCCTCTCTGGGTGTCTAATGTTTCTGAAATGTATTATAAATAAGATTCATCATAAGTTCTATAATCATCGTCACATGTATTCACCATAAGTTTGCACGTTAGTTTTGTAAGTTTAGCTGTAATAATAAATGAAGTTTTAATATAAATTTTCAATTCAATGTAATTACTAAATTGTATGAATTTGATGTATGATGTGTAGATTTCAGAAATACATTTTCTTTCATTCATTCGTTCTTTCATATTAAGATTTTGAAAAATGGATTTTCCAGTGGGCGAAAACGTGTTTATTACCAGATTCGAATAATTCTCTTCTGCATTAAAAAGATCCTTTCAGCTAAAGGGCTACCACCCCGAAGTAAGACACCGTAATCCAGTTTGAGTCTAAGAAAAAGGTATAAACAGAGGTTAGCCTATCAGAAATCACTTGAATTTGCTGTTCCCATCTGAGATCATCACAAATGTGAATATCGAGGTCTTTGTTTCGTTTACTATACTTCAAGCTGGTATTTCCAAAACATTTGGTACTTTTAACACAAATGATTCTTAAGAACAGTTATAGATATATTATTTTCTAAATTATATTTTTAACTAAATAGGGTAGATTACAGGCAAGTAAAGCACCCAGTAACGGTCAAAGCGTCTACTGGGTGAAAGTAGTACGATTGATGAGAAGCAAACCAAGTGCGGTGACAGGGTTTGGTGCTCGGCCAGAGAGGGAGGGTCTCATCTATCAGTGACTTAACTGCTAGTCATCACTGAACCGCCTCCGTTCCAGATAATTTCATATAATCTAGATTGTTTCTTTGTGCAAATCATAATCAATTATAAAAAGAAATATAACGATCAATAAACCCAACCCTAATTTACATGATAACTAACAAAGACCAAAATGAAGAACTTAAATGGAGAAAAACAATTTACTTGGGAAAATCTTCCGAATAAGTTAGCAGGATTTTTAAGCATAAGATAAAACCAGCTTTTTGACAACAAATACAATTTGAGTAACTTACTAGCCTAACTAACTGCAAAGATAAATATTTGAGTGAAGATAAAAAAGCGTGTATGAAGTAATATTCATTGATCGTGACGCAACATTCATTAAGAATTTCAAAACTATAATTAAAGATAACATAACAGATTGGAAAAACAAAAGACAGGATTCGTCGTTTTTGCAATACTTTTTGCATCTTGTAATACAAAGATATAATTTTGATGCCAATAATTTGAAAATTCTGCATTTTCAAGAAAAGGGTTCAAAATTAAACAATTACGAAGTTTGAAGTTACGAAAAGAAGGTAAAACTACTTTAAATGGTCAAAATAAATTTCATTCTTTGTTGTTATCAGGTATTCCAAATGTGTAGTATTTCTTATACTGTACATAATATATTTTGTCTTAATTTTATACATACTCCATTTAATTTTACGTGAAACATCTAACATTGTTCCCAGTGTTTGCTTTTAAAGGTTCATTTGTCTAATTTTCATATGTTCCATTAATTTTGTTTATTTATACTGATGATGCTGAGGTGAAACATAACTATGTAAAAATTGAAATTAATGCGGTTAAAGTACACACTGTTTTCATTTTATAGTAATGAATACCACAAAGTAAACGGCAATAACACCAAAAACATAATCAACGAGCTTTAAAAGGGTGAAGATTAGATGATTGAGAACTGTTAATGGTATTTAGTGTGGGCGGAAAACGTGACGGTGCACTTAGGTTTGAAACACCGACCACTCCTAGGGAATTTTAAGGTAAATATGGTGGTCAGGGTGGTCGAATGATGGAGTGTTTTGATGGATGAAGAGGTTTAGTCTTGTTACAAACTAAGGCTGAATGTTCCCCAAATGAATTTGGCCAACGGCATAACGTGACTTCTTAGCCACTGTAGTCTGAACCAATTGTATTCAGACCAACAATGTAGTCCACGGCGTACAATATATGTTTCTGAGCAGCTAGAAACTATGCACACTCGCGTCAACTTTGCACGCGCGCCTTTTAGTGGCTTAAGAACGGGTTGCAGTACTAAAAGCGCAGCTCTCATGTTTCATAAATGCACAATTTTATTTTTTACATTATGTAAAAATATAATCTAGGATGGATTAAATATCGGCTGCATTCTTAATATTTTACTTTTCAATTTGCTTTGGGGTCCTTCAACTAGCCTACTGTATTTTCACGTTTTTCAAAGTACTGTTTATACGCTTAAACAGTGCGGAGTAGTGGCGAAGACCTTGAATTTCTTCCCATAACAACAACGCAAAGACATGAATTTTCTTAAATCACCTGACGCCAACAGTTTTCATCGGAATTTTTATATAAACGTTGCTTTAAAGTTTATTAAATTTTTTAGTGGCTCTGCTGAGCCGAATTTACATTTTCTAACTTAAAACCAAAATTTTAGAAATGTTGTATTTGACTTTTTGTTTTACTATGAAACTAGTAGAATTTTCGAAACAGTGGCCAGCCAAGTCACTGTAGTACGTTGTCATATTTCCAATTAAATTTATTTCAAAATGATCTGAGATAAATCTAGGCGTAAGATGTCTCAAGAAAATGCTTGTTTTTTCATTGTTTTATGGGACAAAAAACCAAATGGCCGACAGGCACTGTGTACTCTTAAATAAAATACATAATTCTTTAATAACTAAGAACATATATTAAACATTTATTACGCTATAAAACTCTCGGAATGCAATTGCAAGAAGATGTATTGCGTCATATAGATGCAATCTCCCCTTGTGCTCTAACAATGTAATGGACAGTCTGGCATTGGCTCTGACATCACTTATTGCCAGTTTAGGCCCTAACCCACAACCCGAGCTCTCTCTCATCTCTCTCTCTCTCTCCAAGCTCTTCTCCAGTTGGTAGTTTCTATCTATACGCAACGAGAAAACTTCTTGCGTTTCTGCAATAGAGTTTTGGGCATATTCATGGTCACGCTGTCACTAAAATTTAATATTACGAGCGAAAATATAAAATGCTCATTAACTTTTATGTGAATTGGTACAGAGATATTTTCGCCACGAAAATAATGGTTTATACACATAAAAACCTTCTTCCACTGATAAATAAAGCGGCGAAGGTTAAATCAAGTGAATTTATGGTTTATGAAATATCACGTTGTATAACACGTTTTTATTATTAAACATTTTAAACACAATTTGAATTTTAATCTATTTCTTCCGGTTCACACCGCGTCCATACTTCATAATTAGGTTGAGGTATTTCGGCCTCGCGGTGGAGTACCATCTTCAGTCACTAATTGGCTGAAAGAATTTGAATTCTTCGTTGTTGAGTTTCCGATTTTTTGGAATTTGGTTGAGCATTTGTTCTTGTTTGAAGAGGTAACTTTTTAAATTTCTGATTTACAAAGTACAGTTAGGGCTCAAATGTTAACTTTAACTTAAACCTAGGAAGGTTGCTTCGTGTTGGTATAGAAGCGTCACTAAAATTTAATATTACGAGGAAAGTATAAAATGCTCATTGACTTTTATGTGAATTGGTACAGTGATATTGTCGCCAAGAAAATAATGGTTTATACGCATTAAAACCTTCTGCCACCGATAAATATAGCGGTGAAGGTTAAATCAAGTGAATTTTTGGTTTATGAAATATCACGTTGTATAACACGTTTTTATTATTAAACATTTTAAACACAATTTGAATTTTAATCTATTTCTTCCGGTTCACACCGCGTCCATACTTCATAATTAGGTTGAGGTATTTCGGCCTCGCGGTGGAGTACCATCTTCAGTCACTAACTGGCTGAAAGAATTTGAATTCTTCGTTGTTGAGTTTCCGATTTTTTGGAATTTGGTTGAGCATTTGTTCTTGTTTGAAGAGGTAACTTTTTAATTTCTGATTTACAAAGTACAGTTAGGGCTCAAATGTTAACTTTAACTTAAACCTAGGAAGGTAACCTAATCTTGCTTCTTATTAGTATAGGAGCTTGACTAAGTTCACTAATGGTATTAAAGTATCAAACTCGAGTAGAAAGTATTTCATTTTAGAAAATGTGTTTGATATATTTCATTTGCTTTGTTATATTCTTCCTTTATTTTTTATAATTGTGTTTATGCAAAATTCCACCTCGGGTATGTATTATAATATACTCTTGAAGCCCCAGTCACGTTTCTCAGTCAGGTAAAGAACACGCCTCGTGTTTAAATCTGTGCAGGTTTCGTGGTTTCTGTCTGATGAAGCCAAAGATACAACGCGCTTGCGGCAACATTCTTTCTTACGCACAACCCCTCTCTCAAGCAACTTTATTGTTAAACACATGCTTATGCAGAGCAGTGTACTATGGCCGATAAACCTGTAGACGGTTTGTGTTTTTATATGTTTTTCGGGTTTTGTTTTAGTGTGGATTAGACCTGTACAAGTAGGAATGTATTTTGATCTAATAGATCTAAAATTAAATCTAACCTAAATGTCTAATCGTACATATATAGGTTTTGTGAACTTTACATTCTGGTATTGAAGGGTGTTACATCTTCTTAATATAATTATAAAATGAATACAATTGTGTTAGTAATAGCATAACCCGAGAATGGGTTCACAGATTTATTTACTTTGTTATTACGGGAAATACAAAGAACTAAGGCTTCCGGTTTACACCGCGACACAGTTGAAATTATTAAAGTAATGTCTCAGCCAGTCAACCAGCTACTGAGGATGACTCTCTACAGCGAGGTCAAAACGTCTAGCAGTAACTTTATTTCAACTGTATTAGCAATACAGCAATATTTGCAAAAGGTTTAAAGATGGCTAAAAGAGGCTATTTTAAAAGTGTATTATTTTTTCACAAGCAGTTTTGCCTTTTTCGTGCTGTATAAGAAACATACAGGATTATTACAAATGATGTTCCTCATTTTGATTATACATTTTACCGGGTAAAATTGCTTTTAGACCATTTTAATTGGTACCATTGCAAAGAAAAACTCATAAAGTTATATTTATACTGGTTTGGGTTTGTTATTTATATTAACAGAGTATTGTTGTTATTTATATGTACAGAGTTTATATTTATTGTAATTAATTATTTACAGAATTCATATTTCTTGTTATTTAATATTTAGTTTGGAGTTTACGATTCTCTTACATAATTTACACAGTTTATTTTTGCAATTCGGACTGGAACATATTATATAATTGACTTTAAATTATTATAACTTCCTTTGTGCTCGCTTCTCAGGTCCTTCATTTATGTTAGTACGGGCTGGCGAAAAGCCGCCTTATGAAGACAGTGACTGTGTTGGCGTCCAGCCCAGGACACATGAGTGCCTTGGTCCTGGGGGTGAGCCCAAGTAACATACTTATTCCTCTGGGTTTACTACTTATTATACTTGTACTATGGTGTACTTAATGTACTACTATAGGGGTATTCATTTTCATATTCATTCTCTTATTTATTATACTAATGCACTTATATTATATTATTGTTATTTATTTATTTATTGCATCTGTAAAGGTTAATTACTTAAATAGATTTGTTAATTGTTTTGTTTGATTAAAAGTTGCTTGACAGTTGTTATTAGATTTATACATAAAATTAAGGTTGCCAATTTAATGACATTACGACGTAATGACATACTGGATTCGGACCTCCGCCTCAATCTAGTCCCAGTCAGCCATTAGTAACATCTTTTTACTAATGCGGCCATTTGTTTTAAAATTCAATTACTACTAGTGAATAGAGTGGTTACTAAGAGGATTTTCATTAAACCTGGCACTAAAAGGTGGTTGCAAACTAATAAAATATTGGTTAATGTGATAATCCAGCACTTAACAAGATTTATTGTCTTCAAATTCAAGCATTACACAACACCTACAACAGTTGACTTAACAAACAACAAATACGTACCTAAACCAGTGTAAATAAAACTGTATGAGTTTTCTTTCAATGGTACCAATTAAAATGGTCTAAAAGCAATTTTACTCAGTAAAACCATAGTCAAAATAAGGAACATCATTTGTAATAACCCTGTATAACCACTCCTACCCTATCATATAAACCCACATTCGTACGTTTCGATCCAGAAACGGTGTCGGAAACAGAGAACTACGAAATCATGATTTGCCACTTTTTGAGTGAGCGGAGAAAAGTTGGAATATTGCTACTACCATTTCTATTGACTGGCAAGGTCGGCGGCACGCGCGACCTTCAACGAACTAAGCCAAACAAGACAATCCTACTAAAACCGACGTTTTTGAAACAGAGGATTTCCACCTATACCCCTCGTACGCCGGACAGAAATAATCAATACTCCGCTTGGTTCTTGCTTGGTTGACTAGTCATCATAAGGGACACTACTATAAGGGATAAACTATGCTAAGAAAGAAGAGCAATTGCTCAGACTATAAAATAAAGACATATATATTAAAAAAAACAATGATATACAAACAGAAACATTGAAAAAGAACAAATCAAATAAACAAAACCATAAATAGTCAAAGCCAGCAACAAAGCCAATCTTCACATGTTTCATCCATCATGTTAATATAATTACTATCAAGTGTTCATGAGTTTTCCTTGTTGTGTTTTGAGTACGGTATATGTACATCAAGTGGAGCGTGTAATTTCTCCCTGGCTTTCAACTAAGTGTCAAGCAGACAGGTTATTACATGCCACGCACAACTGAGCTGCTTCACCGCTTCTGAGAATCCTTCTCTGTGTTGTCGACTATAATCTGTGTACTTACTGTAGTTGATCTTATCAAAGGATATACTCGTACTTGCTGGATTGAGTTATAGCGTAATTTTCCTTTTGTGGTTCGGTTTTTTGTTCGTGTGTGAGTGTATTCTCAAACTATACGTCTTTAAGAAATACTTGATTTAAACTCTGCACATTTCCTGTAAATCCAAATTTCAGGTATGATATAGTTTTTGAAATCAATCAAAAATGTCGTTTATGGGGTTTTCAACCTTTTTAAAATTCATTGTATCTTCCAAGCTAATTGTGATTTATAGTTTCAAGAACTTGCGGACATAACCAAAAAAGCAAATACTTAGATATACATTTTTTAAGTAAGGACATTTCAAAATAACAGCCATCTTCTAAGGACTTTGTCAGCCTCATAACATCCGTTTAAATACAACCAGAAATGCTTTGGCCGAAGGCCGAAGCAACGTTGTGAGCGGAGCGAACCCCTTGTAGCAAAAGGTATGGAACCTTTTCAAAGCTAAATAAATTAACCAATGTATATGCGATAATAGACATAAAACCAGCCACGTTTATAGGCATGACCAATTCGAATTATCACTGTTCCTGAATAACAGTGATCGTCTATTGTATGTGAGGAAATATTTAGTTTCGTCTAGAAGTTTTGCAGAGGGTCCCTTACTACTGATACACCCGGTATACTCGTATAAACCTATTAACTTGAAACTAAATATAAAAAGAATACGTAGTATTTTTTGTAGTAAATTCAAATATGTACCAGCATCATCCTTTAGGTTATCTTTCATTTTCTGTGACACTTGAACTTACTTGATCTTATTGTTCTTGATCCATGTTCCTAAAGAACAGCACAGACGTCAAAATTTCTTCTCCTGATTTCACGTTCGTTCCAGGTATTCCTCAATGGAGATGAACTCTTCTTCCATGAGCCATTTTATAAGCTTGTCCTTGAAGTTTTTTTGAGTCAGCTTGTAGTTTCGATCTAAAAGCAAGTGCATAAACAGTTTGGAACCGATGAAGGACGGTTTCTTCTAGTACGCGGTGAGGCGATGGGACTGCAGGCTGTAGTTTTTCCTATTCCTCGTGTTGTAGGAGTGTGTCCCGAAGAATATATATTTTGTCATTTAGCTCTAAAAAAGCTTCTAAAACAGCTGACTTGTTGTAGTGTCACTTTTAAGACAAAAAGTTTAACCGATTTATCTCCCATGCCTTATGTTTGAAGACAAGTGTTTTATCTGAGCATTGAGTCTAAGATACTTATGTGTTATTCAATAAATGACGTAGAAAGTAGCAGAGATCAGGGAAGACAGATGACGGTGTTAGTGATGACACCAGGGCTTGGGGGTTTGCCAGCCAGGGATGTTTGGCAGCGTCTTAAAAGCGAGAGGTGTGTTTGAGAGCTTTACTGCTCCTTATAATTAGCAACCAACACCAGCCAGCCTTGTTTCTAGCTAAGTTGTCATTGTTAAATGTTAAACAGGTTGACGTATCCTAAAAATATTTCCGTAACTGGAAGGATTAGCAGATATGGACACAAACTTAAATATTCAACGTTTTATTTTAGTTATTTTTTAAGAGGTTGACAAAACACAATGTAGTAAAAAAATACAAGTCAAACATCGGATTAGTACAGAGTATCTAAGGCTTTCGGTACAGACTATTTAAGGTCAATAAACTATTTACACTGTTTTCGGTGCCAAAAGTTTCGCTCTTTTTGTAATCAAGCATCCTCAGTGGACTTGCTGAGACTGGTTCAGGTGACTGTGGTTCTTCTCTATGTACTTTCTGTCACAGTACTGCCACCTGCTTCCTTCTTGCGTCAGGTGTACCAACCGTTGTTGATACGTAATGAGGCACAGCGAACACGATTGGGTGAAGCTGCCGGTATAAATGTTTGTCATACATGTAATGTGTCAGCAAATAAAATATTCTGATTCTGAACCAATAGGCGCCGACGTACATCTTTGGACGATCCTCAAGGTTTCTCTGTACTCCCATTGGCTCAACTGTGCTCAAATTATACATATTTAATCTGGTTTATTACTGGTTGCCAGGCATTGGGGAGCTTGTAGAATGATATCTTCGTGGTTCAAATAGTTTTTTTGTTGTTGTGAATTTCTATTGACTCTGTTATGATCCTCGGATATTAGTATGGTAATTTGGCGAGGACTTCAGGTTTGTCTAACAAGATGCATTTAATTATTAGATGTTATATTTTACAATAATATATAATTTATTAGCAAACGAAAATGAATCAAATTTGTAAAACAGCCTTAACACTTTTTATATTAAAAGGAAGTTTTGAACTATTCTGAGATGTCAAGATGTATCATGATTTAGCAGGACCAGTTTAGTGCTTGTAAGGATACATTTTGATCGGATAGAGCTCTGCACGAAAACGATCCTGCTAAATAAGGGTACATTTTGAAATCTCAAGCAAGTTCAACGCTTACTTTGATACAAAAATGAATCCTATACGTATATATTTCTCCAACATACGAAGCTCAGTACTAATTATTAAATAAATTCAAACCCAATAAACCAATGGAAATACATTTAAGGTTGTGAGACCTTTCGCCATCAAAGCTGTCATCTACGGACAACATAAAACTGAATTATATCTTTCTTTCTTACTAAACGAACTTACTTTCTTTCTTGTATTACTTAAACGAGAAGTCAGGCCTTGAACCCTCTTCTCTTGGACCAATCAGAGTAAATTATGGAATCCAGTATTCTTGCTGAGCCAAATATTTAAGGAAGCTAGAGGACAGTTAAATTAAAAAGGGTGCTTTTATATTCAAAGGCACATTGAAATCAGGCAAGTAAGTATCGACACATTATGAAATACTTAATATGTTACTGATTTATTCATAAGAAACTCTACAAATCACAATTGTGTAAGCTAAAGCATTACCTTAAACACTCAGGTGCACGGTGACTATCACTTTTTATAACTTTACCTAGAAAAAAGAAAGTTTACATCGTGTTAATCGGAGAATTTCGAGACCAACGCTTTTGCAAATTACTTTTATTTTACTGAAATTAAAGATTCAACCCTAGCTCAAGAGTTACAACTAGTTAATGAATTTGATTGATATACAACAAGACATGGATGCTTCGACGGAAGGTTTGCACTCAGTGGTGTACGGTAAAGTGATTAATTACTTATTTATACGAGAGATAGAGTTTAGTTACACAGTAGGTAGATTGCTTAGATTACATGTGGCTGTGGGTTAGATTAGGGGTGAGTTAGATGTGTTAAGTGAGAGGGTGGAGGGAATGCAAATTAAAGGCTTAGCTAAATCACACTTACATGCCGGGTAGAGGGGGAGGCTCCTTTGATACTGTAAACCATACTGTCAAGTCTCGGCATACGTAATACATGAACGTTCTTTTAGTGTAAAGGGAATCCGAATGCGCTTTTAACTTATGACGTATATACGGGATGAGTTTTAAAATTCTTTCCCAACCTTAACTTTTGAAAAGAAAATAGTTTGAAAAGCCCTTGTGGGAAGGTTTTATAAGGTCCTTAAGTTTGTTTTGACGTTCTTTGCGTCATCCACCCCACGCTGAGGTGGAAGGCCCACCAAGTTTTTAAATACAAATCCCCCATGTGGCACCTCAAAAGAAAGAAAGTTTCAACACGTTTAACGACGCAAAACAAACTGTCTTATCTCAACTCATTTTTTTTGTTATACCCATTTAAAGATTACAAGAAATCAGGTTCAAAATGCTTCACAAACAATTTATTTTGAATGACAAATTTGCCTTAAAAATCTTCTGAGGGCAACGTCACAACCCTATAACATAATTTCATAGAGTATTTTGAAGAAAACTTTGTCATACAAAAATTGTATGTGAAATGTAGCAATTTAAAGCTGATTTCTTGTAATCTTCAAACGAGTATAACATAAAACTAGTTGGGATACAAATTTCTTTTTGCGTCATTGAATTTGTGTTTCCTTTATTTGGAGGTGCCACAAGAGGGGGTGGGTTTCTATTCAAAAATGTGGGAGGGCCCTCCCTAGGTTTTTTGGGAGTGGGTGAAACAAAGTACGTCAAAACAAACTTCAGGATCCTATACAAAACATTCCTCAAGGAGATTTTCAAAATATTTCCTTTTTCAAAAGTTAGGGTGGGAGGTAGGAATTTAAAACTCACCTTGTATTTTCTTGCTGTTAAAGAAGAAGGTGTCTTTTAATTAGGAAATAAGCTCGGTGTTATTCAGGTTGGTATGTGGTGTATGAGACAAGTTGTAGTTGACTTGCTGAGTTGCATGTCTAAGCTTGTTTCAAAGCTAGTCTTATATAACAACCTCTAACGACTATCACATTTACATATTCATATAAAGATGAGCTAAGCTGTATTGGATTACCGGCGGAACCACCCCAGAACCATTATCTGCACGTAGTCTTCTTCCTGACCAATCAATAACTGATAAACGTTTTGTGTTCTTTGACAACGTCGTGTACATTGAATTATGAAGAGTTATTTTAAGAAGCGTGCGTAGTTTTTTATAGCTTTGGAATTGCCGAAACTTATGAGTTTAAATATGACATACAGTAGAGATGACCTTCCAGTTTATTTTTCATGTTGTATTTAATCGGTTTTGAGAAGAAATAAACCGCCTAAATTACTGACATTCCTACTCTTCACGTAGGGTTTTTACTTTGCGCGCACGTGTTTGCCAACAATTCTAACCTCACTTAGTTTTAATTCTCGTCACGCCGCACGACAAAAATGTGTTAGTTTAATTTGTAAAGGAAGAATTTATAAAACTATTAAAAATCAAAAGGTCGGAATTTCAAGTCAAAATAATACTATAACTTGGAAATTTAACTCTGGAAATACTTTTTTCTGCACTGTAGTACAACTTACACAATCGCCTTTTGATTAAGTTCAAGTCTCGGTACTTTTGGACATCAAACTGCAACTTATAGTTGCAAAGTCCGTCTTATACATTTATAATAACACTAGTATACGAATAAACCTAAATGATCTTAGATTAAAATAACCATACACTACAATAACTTGACAAACCTCAACGCGCTACCAGCGGGCAGGTGATTGTTGTATCCAGGATGTATATTTATTTGTAAACCCCAAGTGATGTCAAGAAAATATATATTGTACATTCATCAAAAATACTTGACGTTAAATAAAAAAAACAAAGTAAGTTTCCTAGTCAAGTTTTAATTGTCCTACAAGTGAGCCAAAAGACTACAGAGAATATCTTTTGTATTCGTAAAGTTGAGGCGAGTGACTACAGCGCGCACCCCTCACTCCCTCACTGTGCTAAATGGCCCAAGACTTCCGCCATCTTTCCTTGAATGTCACATTAACAAAACTGCTGCCCTGACATCATGGTGACAAACACATGTTTTATTCATCAGTGACTCACATTAGTGTAGGAAAAACTTCAAAGTAAAATTACAAAGACAACCAAAACAAATACTTTTATAACAGAAGCTTTGTGGTATAGAGATATACCAAGCCACAAGCTATGTGAGTGCTGCCATTTATAGTATGGATATGAATAATGCTCAGTAATCCAACTCCTCTTAGATTATACACTGACGAGCATACTCATCCACACAACGAGGGTTAGAGAATCAAGCAAGATTAGTAACGTACGTCTGATCTGATTGTTCTCTGCCTTATTTACATAGAAACCCTGTAACCAAGCTAAGCACAGTTAACTGTCTAGCTCTGCTTGTATGTGATCAGTTGAACTAATGAATGTTTAATCTCGTTTCAACACAACCTGCGATGTGTACACGTTGAGGTTGTTGTGAAATCTTGCAGATCAAGTAGGTTGATAGTTGCACAAAAAGAGTCAACAATGGCGCAGATTATTTAAGAACTAATTATCAAATATGGGAAAAATATTAAGCATAACTAAGAGAAATTGGGCGAAAAACTGTATGCATATAGATGCCTAATAATTACACTTAATTAGTTGTAACAATTAAGTGGCTTTTTGAGATAACACCTAAAGTTATATATTCAACCAATGATATACTTACATGAAATCACTAAAAGCTTTAAAATGATGAGTTAAGTAGTAGCCCTATCAGAATGAAAATCTCATGAAACATTTTTATTTGTGTCTCGTTCATCGTGTGTTTGAAATAAACACGGAGGAGAGCTTAACACAAACAATCATCAAAGCACAAAAACACAAAATATATTATATGCCAAAGAACACAAAACGTTTATCAGTTATTGATTGGTCAGGAAGAAGACTACGTGCAGATAATGGTTCTGGGGTTGTTCCGCCGGTAATCCAATACAGCTTAGCTCATCTTTATATGAATATGTAAATGTGATAGTCGTTAGAGGTTGTTATATAAGACTAGCTTTGAAACAAGCTTAGACATGCAACTCAGCAAAGTGCGTTAACAGAAAACCGTTAACTTCACAAGGCAATTTTGCTTGGTCTTCATACCCGAAATAATGTTCATGTTAAGAACTCTACCATGCCGAAGCTGAACAGTATGTAGTATCAAAGATTATGTTATAATAGGTAGATGGTGCATAGATTCTGAGTGGCTGAGGCAAGAAAATCAACATAGTTGCGGCAGCCCGAGCACAGATAGCGCTGAGAGCGCTGCCGTCATACTCCCCTCTCGGCACTAGATGACATGCTCGAGTTCTTCTGTGATGACTTAAATGTGACCAAGTAGTGCGATTTTTGAGAGTGAATGAGCTTTCACTTGAGACGTTTAAAAAAGTTCCCTCGTATAGTGCTATCTGTGCTCGGGCTGCCGCCACTATGTTGATTTTCTTGCCTCAGCCATTCGGCATCTATGCGCCATCTATCTATTATGACATAATCTTTGGTATTATCGAAGGTGTCTCACTCTCCATTCATCATGTGTGATTTAGTGAATTTAAGCCTTCAATTTACATCTAGGAGAGCTCCTTATTGGATTTATAATTTTGTTGCTGCGTACAATTGTTTATTACCTTTCTACGCTTACGAAAGATAACATAACCATGCGAAAAATTAAAGGTACTGTACAAGGTTTGCACAGACTGTACTTAGCAATGAGCTGACTAACGGTGTGACTATACATAATGGAAATGTCCCAACGCTAATATCGCATGACTCACTCTACTAAACAATGGTTGCAGTTTACTATCCCACTAAGCTTTTATGTTGACACTCTCTCCAGATATTAGGACTTCTTAGCAGATCCGTGGCGGATTGGTATCGCACGCGACTCCGCAGCAAATCACTTCGGTGGCAAGGGTTCGATCCCCGCAGTCACCACTAGTGACTATATGGTGACGATAGGTAAAGGTCAAGGTTGAGTGGTAGATTGAGGGCTTTGTAGTCCTAACTTAACCTCGTTAAACAAGACAAACTTCCTTTTTTACATCTGTATGAAGACAAGGATGCTACAGAGATTGCCATCATGTTTAGCAGCAAGGGCAGGGGTCGGCTAGGGGTGCGACTATATAACCCGGAAATGTCGAGACATTAATGTTCCAGACAACTGCCTACTTAGCATTTGTGATCTCTTACTCCCCCGAAACATTGAGTTTTTGTACCTTCCCAGTAGCAACCTCAGATTCAATGTTTCCCATAGAATCGGTCAACTTTATTTTATTCAAACCATTAACAGAGCCACAAAACGGAACTACTAACTAATTTATTGTTTTCCTGTTGTCTGATGTTTTCATATGTGAAATAGGCCCTGAATCTATTGAATTAAATTAACTAGTAATACCATAGTACCTATGTGAGTAAAGTGCATCAAGTGATTTAAGGTATATGTAACTTCTCTACGTTCAAGTGCATATGTTTAGTACCGCTTAGATTGATTATAAAATTACGTATAACGTATTTAAATACAATATAAATTTTCACCATCTCTTAATAAACCCAAAACTGTTGTAATAAACACTAAACATTTGCTTATCTCAATAACAAGCTACTCTGACAGAGGTTTCAAACCTCTTAATATTGGTACAGGCGATCCTATTTCATAATAAAATTATAGTCTCTCAAATACTCAGTCATGACAGAGTTATCAAATTATGTTCAACCCCGTATTGCCGTGACGCCTAAGTAAAACCAGAGGTGACCCGTAAGTATCACATATATTTCGTCATTTAATTACTTTATACTTAATACACTTACCACTCTTAGAGGGGACTTCAAGTTGAATATATTTGAAATAATCTCACTATTAATAAATAGTAGTTAGTAAACTATTATTGTAATGTGTGAAATTTCCTTACTATTTGGTTATACACAAAATGAGACAAAGAGAGAAGAAAGCACATTATTATAGACATCACTTCCTTTAATACCCATGTGTATGCGAAGTCGCCATTCTCATAAGTCAGGCTTACTTTAACAATAACGATTTACAAATACTTTCCCGTTCCCGTAACAAGCTTAAGTATTTAAATAATGAATAAATAAAAATTCCTTTTTTGAGCGTTTCTTAGTACAATATCTGGATTTCAGAACAACTCGTGTCAACTTAATTTAATACAACTACATCCAATAAACTATAACTGCACTCAACAAAACGTAATTTTAAGAATAATACAAAAGATACATAAATAATAAATAAAACAAGAAGTTATACTCTTAGCAAAACAATTAAGTAACATGCTTATTTTGAAAATAATTTTAATTTACTTTTAAATTTCCGTTGACGAGCATTTTAGCCACTCAGGAAGGTCGTTGTAAAACCTAAATAAATAAATTGTTTATTGCATCAACATTGAACATGTTATGCAATCGCCAAATTACTGTAATTTAAAAAGCTAAAACCTTCCACACATTTTACTATTGATATCCCAATCAGACATACATTTTTGGAATTCACTTTCTCTCATTCATTCGTAGTGTACCACTTTAACCTTCAGTAAGTTTCGCGTTTTCCCAGTCATGTGCCATAACATCGTCTGTATTAAAAAATGCTTCTGCGGCCAAAACATTTTTCAGACGAGTTTAAACCTGGGGCAAACGTAAGAAAAACGTCTCTTACCTAGCTCAAGTCTTACTCTCAAAAACGCAGATTCTCGTGGCGTGCGCTGCGCTGGGAGATCATCTTCCTAGACGTTAGTCGCTCGCACAAGAATTGCGGCTCGTCGAGTGTTATGGCACAATGCGTCATGTAGATAGCCAATACATACCGTAAACAGTTACTTGAACCAGTGCATCACATCTAGCTACACATGTAAAGGTAGTGACGGTGGTGGGTGGGGGATGATGAGGGAGGGGTGGCCGCGACGCCGCAGTTGTCAGCTGATAGCGCCGTGACGCTCGCTCAGTCGGCCCGTCACCGTCGCGCCGTCACGTGACACGTACAGTTCGCGTCTAGGCAACACGCGTGTCTAACTGTGCGTCAGGATAGCGAGCAAGTCACCCGGGGTAGAGCAAGGTAGGTCGTGAGTACTAAGCAGTGATGTTTACTTGTTGTAGTGAGTGTATGTAACTAGTATCTGTATATTGAGTAGTTTGGTGCATAGATGTGACGTGACGATAGTCGTGATTTAATGTTATAAAAATAAAATAATGTTTTTAAATAACAACCAAACACTTGTTTTTTTTAAATTACTAAAACTGACTACAAGAATACAAAACAAGTAGGAAGTGGATACTAATAACAAAAGTCTAAAGCTAGGAAAGAAGTAGACTATCAACCCTTAGAGATCACATTTATTTTCAGGATGAATTTTGTTTTTACTTTACCTGCATATATGTTACAGACATAAACAATAATATAACAAAATATCAACAAAACACTAGAATGCATATAGCCTCTCTACTACTCAACCTCGACCTTTACCTAGCGTCACCGTTTATTCACATTGCAAATTGCAAGTGGTGACTGCGGGGATCGAACACTCGTCACCGGAGTTTGTTGAGTTTTTAATAATTTTCGGTGTCATTAACTACGCAACAACTTTGACTACACAGAGTCAACATACGACCTCAATGGGTTAACGTATGTGGTATACAAATAGTTAGCAAACGTAAAGAGCTGAAAATAATAGTTATAATGTACAGGAAAAGATTTCAGTGAAATGCAGCCGCACCAAGCAATATTTTGAAGATGCTTGCATACTGAACGTTATTGAGATCAACAATCAAGTTCAAAGTAGTAAACATATCAGAGGGATAAGACCATCAGGGTGTAACCAGCAAGATAGATGGAGTGCTAAGCACTTTGGTCAAAAATAACTTCGGTAAAATGAGTAAGCCACTAAATAATTTATCAAAGGTGCAGGGTTTATCTCTCAGACACAAATTTGTATTTGTGCTAAAAAGATGATACAATAATCCTCTTTCAAGTTAATTTCTTTTAAAACCTTCCATTTGATTCAGTTTACAAGTCAGGCATTAAAACAGCAAACCAAGAATAATCTAGCTGAGCAGGTGAGTTGTACCGGAAGTGTAGAGCACTGCAGCAGTGTAATGTACAAACTAACATCCGGTACACAGAAGAGCTCATGTATCAAAGTGGAAACATAGATCTCAGCTCAGTTACTTGTAACTCGCAGCTCTGTTTTGTTGTTGTTGTTTCTATTGTTGTAGTCCGCTAACTCTGGCGCTTTGTGGTTCCAACAACAAACTATCTATCGCTTTGCATCTCGGGGCTCATAAACTAAATGATACTCTGTGTGATAAAACTTGTATATTTTACTTTAGGATATTGATTGTGTTGTTATGGTTTGCAAGTCGGCATTATTATTTTCAACATTATTAAGTATTCTTTTTTCGTAGTCGATAATCTAAAGGAGAATTCTAAGAATTCTAGATAGGCTCGACCTGATAATATGATTTCAACGTTTTAATGCCCATAATTGCAAACACTAAAGCCATGGTTTTATGGGAAAGCTATATGGCCGTAATGTAGGGGTCAACGTAAAAGTGACGTTGGACGTAGCATAATATTTAAACAGATGTAGACAAAAACAACTTTTGACATGTTGTTTATTTTTGTTGTCAAAGTTTATTGTACGTATGTAGTAATGGACGAGCTATACTTTTGTTTACAAAAGAAAATGTGTCCCCTGGCGAGAAAACCTTAACTAGTTTTCACAGCTACAACCACCGTGCTTTAGGAAAGCATATGATTGCATTAAAAACAAAACTCACCGTCATATTACGGCCGTAATGTAGCGTTCATCGCTTCCTAGGAAACCGTAGTTTTAAGGCTGATGAGTCAGTGACGATAAGTTTAATTTATTTGTAATGTTTATCCTATCAATGTCACCATTGGCCTATGTAGCCTGTGCACACTTGGGACATTTTTCACATTCAGTGCAGTATTTTACAACTTATTTTCAATGATGTGTAGGAAAACTGTTTCATGCAGTTTTTATGAGTGTTACATTACATGGAAGGTACTGCATGCGTTTACCCACCTTAGCGATGAAGTAACTACTGACAGTTGGCTGCGGTGGGACTCGAACCTACAAACCTCAGATCCGTACTCTCGTGCGCTGCCATGTCAGCCACCATATTCAAGGTACAACAGACACAATAGGAAAAATCGTTTACAAACGTAAGATAAAGACTATTTTCAAGCCAGCTAGAACATTCAAGAACTGTTTGAGACCTGTGAAGGACCAAATACCATTGTGTACGCCGGGAGTCTACGAAATGATCTGCAGTTGCGGTTCAGTGTATTTTGACGAGATTAAAATATTAATTTCAGCGAGAGTTAAAGAACCCAATGTACACACAAAACACGAAGCTATTGAAAATTCGGCCTTAGCAGAACACAGCTACAATACGAAACATGCAGTAGAATTTGACAAATCCAAAGTATTGGCAAATACTTTACATTATTACCCGAGAGTCATCTGAAAAACCATTGAAATAATAAAAATTAAATAACTTCAGCAAACTTTCAATAAGCCGGCAATCAGTCCTGACGTATTTCGATAGTGTCACAGCCAATGAGAACATCAACAGTTGGCTTCCCTGCTACAATGGACGGTTGGCAGCCCTTAGATTAATAAGAGAGCAGACAGCAAGTAGCTCAATTTCAGCCAATCAATGACTGAAGATGGTACTCCACATCGAGACGGAAATATTTCAAGCAAATTATTATTATGGTTTGACGGAAGAACTAAACTATTGTTGTGACACCGGCCGAAATCCCACCACTAATTATTACTTCACGAGCCGTGTTATTTCTAATTTAACAAAAGCTGAGTAGAGTCCGTGCGTTTCTTCGTGGCGCTTGGTGAGGGGAAGTGATTGGACAGAGTGGGGGAACAAATCGATGTTTTCAAAAAGTACAGTAATACCTTTCCTCACAGTACGAGTGCCATGGAAAGACTGAACAGTTGGTTACCCCCACCCTCGAAAACCAGTTATAACTGGTTTTAGTCGTCAAGGTCAACGCCACGAAGAAACGCACGGACAAGTTACAAGCTATAAGTTTGATTTTATGATTGAAAACTATAGCTAAAAGTGAAGCGATGTAGGGAAGCTAAATGTGGTACAAAATGCGAAACCCAGGCAGGTGCTGCAGGAGGTGGAGGGGAAAGTGTGCATTGACAAGAGGTGGTGAAGTGGAACACTGATAAGACGAGGAGGAGGTATTAAACAATGGCAGAGTTCAACAGTGTTCTACACACTTCTCCAGTGGATTTATTCTTGCACATTTCTTTGCACTAAGGACACGTATTTATTGAGCAAAACAACTCCAACTCCACTATTTTGACAGTTTGAAATTATGTCTGTGTTGTGTTTGTAAATGATTTTCAGCCGCATTTGTAGAACGATGTACGTTATATTTGTAAATACTCTTCGTTCCTGTAGTCTACCAATTGGGAATAATGGCTCGTATATTTTATAAGGAACTTGTTGTTTTGTTTCAAGATGGCGTTTGTAGTTGTCAGCTGTTTTACAAAACTGTGCGTCAGATCAGGGTTTTAACCAACTATGACGATGGAAAATAAATATCCTTCAGAAGTGCAGGATGTAATTTTGTTGAAAAATCATTAGCAATCTTTGCGTTTTCTGTATCGAGGCGTTTCTAGCGTTTCTCGCCGCTTGGCTCACGCAGCACGCTATTGGCTGTCGGTCTGTTCCAAGAACACGCGACATTATTAATTTGTTCTTATCAACTAAGTTAAAAATAAAAGCTAAACAAACTAAGTAAAAACTAATTATTATAAATAAAAACATCTAAATTTATTTAATATTAAGTTGTACGAGGAATAAACTTTACAATTTTGTAAATCTAAATTCCGCATTACATATTACGATTTTATTAAATGTTATAAAAATGGTGTTGTTCTATGATTTAATTATTAGTTCCTGTTTGTATGGCTTTAGTTTGTTTTAAAAGAGTACTACAGTGGCCTTTGGTATGTTCAAAAGTAAATTAAAAGAAATATTTGAGAATAGTTATGTGTGTAAAAAATAAAGTTTGTCTTGTTTAACGAGGCGAAGTTAGGACTACGTCCTCTCTACCGCTCAACCGCAAACTTTACCTAGCTTCACCTTGTATTCACTTTACAAATTGTAAGTGAACTAAGTGTATGTAAGTGGTTTAGGGATCGAACCCCCGCCACCAGAGTAATGAGCTTCGAAGTTGCGCACGATACCAAACCGCCACGCATCCGCTATGTACTGCCAGGGTCTACTGTTCGCAGAACTACAAGTATTTAGGAGCGGTTTTGTACATTTATAATTTCGTCCTTCAAGGTCCGCGTACAAAGAGGAGGGGTGAGGACGGTGCAGGTTTAAAACCACTACACCTCAAAACAGAATTATGCAAGCTATATTCGCTTAGAAAGAGTTGATATATTTGGGTGCTACTAAATTAGGTATATAAATTTTCTCCTTATTTCTTAACCTATATTGAACAGCTGTGATGAATGGTTGAGCTCGATGTTTAGGAAATGAAAAGACATCGAGTGTCCCGCGGTCGAGCTCACGTCACTTAGCGGATATTGAAACACGACGAGGCTCACCTTAACAATCTTCTCCTCTCGTCTCAACTCCAGGTGAAGTTTTAATACATTGTTATTGTAAAGAAATAGTGAAAACACTTTCAATATCTGTGTGAAAGGTGTTTCTAAAAAAGACAACAGGATTTTAATCATAGGCAATAAAAGGTCCTATAACTATGTCCTCTAAACATAACAACAAAAATGTTTGTTTACCCGCTAGTAATCATACAAAAATACAATTTTATGGACTTTGTTTAAAACGATAAACGGATTTTTTAACTTGGCATACTTTTGTATCAATTGGTCCTGTAAACAATCATAAGCTTGATCAAAGATAATGTTTTAACAGGTAGATGTCGCATAAATACCAAATGGCTCTGTAAACTATCCCTGTTCAGAAAACTATCCTGTTTCAGGAAATTTCTAAGATATCGCTTGTGGCTTTGTTTTTGTGTCCTAGGTTTAGATTGTTTATTCAGTTCTAAGTTACTCGTTTTGTAACAGAATTACTTGTGTATAGATAGGTTTGATTATTTGTGTGTAGCTTGATTGTAAGAGCAAATTCACTTAGATAAAGACATTTTTCACTTCATTGTAAAATTTTAAAAGCTAAGAGAAAAGTCATGAAGTGATTTAAACAAACTCATACGTTGTACTAATTAAAATACAACGTATCTGAGATATGAGATCATAATTGGAGCATAACGAGAGGCTGCAGCGTTTGGACACTTTGCCCTTAAATCCAGTTAACGCAGCAAGTTTGAGATTTAGAGGCTATTACACCGTGACCATTCAGATAGCCAAACATGCCGAGTATGCACAACTTGCCCTTTATAACTCACTAACTTTGAATCAATTTAACCAAACTGATTATATTAGATTTTACCAATTTTCTATTAGATATCAGAATCAAATAGTTTTAAGAGCTAATTTTTTAAATCCACGGTCTTACAAGGGGCTTGTAGCTGAAAATTTAACTGACAAAGCTCTTGAATGATTTGAACACTCACGATGTAGACACTTAATTAGCGCTAACAAACGAGCTGATAGTATAAAAATACCAACTATGTCCGTTTCCGTATCTAAAAGTGACTTGTAATTGCCAAAGCCGGAAAGACTTGGGATAAAGGCAATAACTGAGCCAGCGCCAGATTACACGTTTCCCAGCCTCAGGCTTCTCAATCTTTCATGTGCCACTTCTATCATTAGGTCTATCTTTCGTAGTATCTCGAGCAAAATTAGGCGTTCCAAAAACTCCAATATGTAGGAAAAACTTATTAACCTACACTCAAACTGTGACTTTACCGACGTAAACTTTGTCACGTGACCAGCTGACTGAGGGTAGTTTTCTAAACTAGAAGGCAAGTGTGAGGGTTCAGAAAATGAGAAAGCATGTGCACCTCAAAAGATAAATAACATTGTATCATTTTGTATACTGCTCTACCAGCGCTAGTGTTTTACTACATTTCCATAGCAACTTACAGAAACAAAGTAATACTATGGGTTTTATGACAGCTTGAAGTATCTATATACAAAATACATCCATCAGATGATTTGCTTCACAAGATCATCAATATTAAAACTAAATTAAATTTGGTGAATATTAACTTTAAAAATGTAAAACTTGCATCTATATTTACAATAATTTAGCATTCTAAAAGTAGAGCACGATCGAAAAGGTATGCTTAACTTGATTGTAAATTAGTAGTATGATGGAAAATATAGTTCTTAACTCGTAACAAAAGTGTCTTTTCTAAGCTTCCCTCATACGTGAAATCATATGTTACCGTGTTTAACTTTGCTTTGAACGTGAACTTTCATCAGACACCGGAAAAGTGCCTTTACCCAAGATCTGTTATGGTAGGTAGAAGCGCATAGATACTACATGGCTGTGGCAAAAAATCAAGATAGTTGCGGCAGCTCAAGCACAGATAGCGCTGCGAACGCTGCCTTCTCTCCCCCCTCGGCTCCACACGCTCGAGTTTGTCCGATGTCGATGACTTATATGTGACCAAATGAGGCGATTTCCTTGAATGAATTTGCGCGTCCGTCAATGGCTCTAATTGAGTCTCTTAAAAGAATTCCCCAGTAATATCTGTGCTTGGGCTGCCACAGATATATGTTGATTTTCCTGACTCAGTCATTTGGCATATGTTAACTGCCTACCATAACACAATCTTTCCTTTTACTTTCGATACTTATTATAGCAATACACATGTGTTTATTATATATTTCACTTTTTAATCATTTAACTGTTTAGGGTTTTGGTTGAGATTTCTCTTTACGTCCTATCTAGAATACCATTGTGTTGGTTTTCAACGTGTTGCCAAATGACCTTCGGTAATCTTACTTCCACAGGAAACTAACTAACTTGCGTGCGGTTTGGGTGTCAGCCGTAACCAATCGGGTTCCTCTAGCTTATCAAACTTTCTTTCACCTTCTTTAGCTCATTCTAGTACTGATACGGTTTACATGTGTTCCTTCTCGACTTCACTTACAAAATCGATCAGGAAATCGACACCTGTGTATACATATTTCACTACCTAGCAACTGTTTGGTTAAGGAACTCCCCTCCCCTCAGAGTCTCCTTCCCCTTACTACTTCATTACCATTGTATTAACCTGAGTCCTGTTTAGTATATAATTTACATGTGAGGGGTGGCAGTCATCAATTCACTTGTCAATCAGTGAGACATAGTTCGGAAATATATAGCTGTCCGTGATCAGAGTAAATTACCTAGCTGAAAGCACACGATGTTGTTTTGTTGTTTTTGTCATGGTACTTATACTGTTAATGACATTTACTTATGTTGTTTAAAAGGTACACAGACTTTGTGCATAGTAAAACTTCAATAAAGTCAGTTTCTCTGTAACCCTCCTCGTCCCTTCAGCACCTTACTGGCCAGAACCTCCGCTCAAAAGACTTTACATTGGGGTACAGCAATATAGAGTGGTTCACATAAATTGTGGATATATTTGTCCGGATGTTCAACATGCTCCATTCCCTCTAGAAGAGTTTGTACCAATTTTAGGGTACGGCATAAGGGTAGACCGGGACTTTGAAAAATGCTTGTTACATACAAGGGGATGTCTGTAATCTTGGGGGTTAGAGTCCCTTGAGTGGTTGTCAGTGGTCTGTCTTGTCGCTTCAACTATGGAGAGACTGGTCAGCCGTACCCAGTCTGATTCCTTCATCTTATCCGAACTTTCTTTCACCTCTAAGGTGGCGCAGTATACCCAACCAGACGCGCATAGGAAAACCAGTTCCTGGCGACTTGACCCCTCGGATCCATCTATTCATTTAAAATTAACCTAAAAGTAAACTTGACAACTAATTCATTACACGTCATACAATGCTCTTAATATATCTTTAAAGATTTACTGTTATCAATATTAAAGCTTATGTCAAGTAACAAAGGGCTTGCAGTCTTTTGAGGGGTTTCCCCGCGTGCATTCTGTGTGATGGCATATTACGCTGCAGCTTTTCCCGACGTTTGCCGGTATTAAATCACGTGAAGAAAAGGATATTGGTCCTGAACCCTAATTTCGTCTGTGAATAACAAGGGGAAAAGTGAATGGGAGAAGGGAGGGGATTGATGTCCTTTACAATATGAGGAAGGGGAGGAGGACAGGGGGTGGGGCTGGACATGTCCTCTTTACACCAGACAATTCAATCTTCCCTAATAAGACGCTGAGGTTAAAGTTGTGGGAAGTACGTTAGATTATTAGAATACGAGTAGTTTTATTCGGCAGTACAAAAATACGGAAGTGAACAGTCGCGATAAAGGAGATGGTACAACTATCAAAACATAGTCATCGTGTAGCCACAAGCGCTAACGTGAATCCTAGTGAATTCCCTTTAACGGAAATGCCCTTTTGGTGGCAGTGGGGCTGCGTTTAAGGCAGACCAAGTTCGTGGCGGAAATTTGTGTTTTTTACATATAATTTGATAGTTGTACATTAAAAGCGTACCTTTATTTTGTTAATACCCATAATGTCCTTTTGTTCCTTGCTTTTGTTAAAACTGTCTAAAACGTGAGTATTACTTATTAAAAAAATCTATTTAAATTGGTAAAATGTACAAGATTGTGTAAGAGAACCAAACAAAGTATTATCATTTCTATACTCATACACGAGTATATTGACCAAGTTTTTCCAATTGACTTCAGAATGTTTTGGGAAGCTAAGATTTGCTTTTCTTTTAGTTCTTCCTACACGGCGACCGAAATGAAAAGCTCTAATTCCGATGGAAATTCACCAAAAGGTCGTATTGGAAATGATGTAGGTTAGAAAGTTATGGTCTTGTTTTAAACAGCTATTATTTAACGAAGACAACTTTAATTGGACCTGTAGTGGTTAGTGACTACGGAGCTCGTCACTCCGGTGGCGCGGGTTCGATTTTTGCAGTGTGTGTTTGTTAAGTGACTTTACGGTAACGCTAGGTAAAAGTAGAAGTTGAAAAGTGGAGAGGACTTTGTAGTCCTAACTTCACTTCGTAAATCGTAGGCTATACTTTTTCACCTTTATTAATTAATAACTAACATCGACAGATACAATTTCAAGAACAAGACTTAAGCAGTTACGTGTACAGAGAGCACCTCTGCAAGTGTCTGTTAATAAAGCACCTAGACTCGGGTAATATCGGCGGCTATGGCTCCCGGCTGTTTCTTTGCCGAAGTCACTGAGAGAGTCTAATGAAAACCTTACCTTTGACGTGGCTCTCCATGTTTCATTCACAAGTCCCGGCAATATTGCTCCTACAGTGTAAAGCTTCCTTTAATAACACTCTGAGTGGAAAATTATTAGTTATAGAATAGTGAGGCTTTGCCCGTTTCTATGGTTTTAGAGGATAAAAGCACTGGAAATGACAATCATAGTCATGGTTCTTGTTCATGTATTTTAGTATGATATTTGTAGAATATTTGTAAAATTTGTGGACCGAACCGGGATTTGAACCCTGAATCTTGCCAAGCGTGTTTGCCTACCGTTACATCATTAAACCCACCTATTTGTTTCTTCAAATTTAATTGATTTTTTCGAATGTGTATCTATTATTATTTTTATTTTGTGAATGAAATTAGGGGCTATCATCAACAAACTGGAATTGTTATAAACATAGTTAAATAACTCATCAAATAACTTATTAGAGATATTAATGTATGGAGCTCATTGGGGTGCCCATGGCTCAGTGGTATGGTGCGTGCTTCACACCAAATCGGCTCGGGTTCGATTCCCGGGCGCAGTAATAACTTTTCATGACAGCCACTATGCCCTTGGTTCGAAAGTCACGTTAAGCTGTTGATCCTTTCTATCGGTCGTTAGGCTATTAATTAATGACCCAATCTGGGGAACAGTCGGACCTAGTTTGTAACACAACTACATTTCAATATCCATCAACACACTCATCACACTCAAATCATCCCACGTTCACCTTAAAGAAACCCTCCAAGAAGGTCTCAAAGTAAAGTGTCAAAAGGGTCAAATTATTTATTTTAGAGCTAATAAATACTAGAGAAACGTTCCCATTCTCAATAGAACGTACTAATTCTTTATTGTTGCAATTCATGTTGAAACAAAAAGGAAACATGACTTGTTAATACAAGTTTATAAATACAGCGTGGCCTGAAAGAAGGTAGACGTTAAATCATCCAAACTGTCGCTGGCTGTGTTATTAGAAATTGTCACCATACGCTAAACTCTCGGTGCAGCAGTAACTACTTTTTCATGACCACTCTCCGTGGCTCGAAAGTCACGTTAAGCCGTTGGTCGATTCTGTCGGTCGTTAGGCAACTAATAATGCCGCAACCTGGTGAACAGTCGGCCCTAGGTTGAGACAAAACTTCACCTTACATATATTTAAAATATACATATTTAAAATATATAAAAAATCAAATCCGTTGTTAGAAACTGAAGCTTAAGTTCTCTTATCCACTTGATGTAAAGCTGTTCTGTTAGTCAGTGTGATGAGTGGATGACAGTGTAACAAGTTGAACGTTGCAGTTTGTTAATGGACTTGTCAGTTAACAAGTTTTCAACAACACGTAACTTGCAACTTGTCATGTTAACTAGTCTCGTCTTCCTCCAAAGCTTCTCTTCCTTCAAAGCGTCTGAGAGAGTAAATTCCAGGATAAATCTAGGCTGACAACTATTAAAACGCTGAACGAAGTTCCACAAAACAATTTTCTAGAACCACTGAAGGTTACCGCCCCGACCATTCCAAGTTTTAAAGGTCAGTGTCCGACTTTACATGTTGGGAGAAACTTTAGTCACGTAACATCACCTGTCTACCCTAATAGAGAAATAAAAACACATTACAGCTGCTCTTTAGTTTATAATCGTAAAGTTGGGGCTCTTCTTTCAAATGTTACGCATGAATTAATGTTACGCTCTCTACGGCCCCTCTTCGGTCTATAATGTCTAACCTACGGTGTCTAAGTAAAAGGTTTTCTTTCAAACGTCAATTTGAACATTTTAAATTATTCAAGACGGGTTTCTTCCTAAGTTGGTGTATATGTCCATCTACTATCACTACTTCTATGACTATCACTACTTCTATGACTATTAAATGTTATGACTATTAATTGTTAACATGTCTTGTTAACAATGACTAACCCAGGTTATATAGCAGGCACCAATTAAAAATGTCATCTGGTATGCTAAGTATGTAACTTTTTCTGAAAGAATGGGAAAGCTCTTTCCACTTCCGCTTATCTCTCGTCTATAAATTTGCTAATCGTCCATAGTTTCAAGTGAATAAGTGTTGCCACGGAAGAGAATAAAGGATCAGAAATGTGAGAAGATCCTGTCCAGTGACAAATGACATTGGTGGGAAAAACTCGCTGTTAAACAGCTGGGGACTTGATCCTCTCTTTCTGACAACTCCTTGGAGCTTTTCTAGATATACTGATCCAAGAATTGTCTGTTTATATCCGTAGATCGATAGAGTTAAGTCCGGTTTTGTACATTTTCGTGGAACAAATTAAAAGTGATAAAATGCATAGAGTACGAGTATACACAGTTTCCTGATGAAAAACTTTTCTCGGCTAGTTATGATTGAAATGATTAATTTTTCTTTTAGCTTTTCCCGCTGCATTATTCTTTACTTAAAGTACATCCACGCGTTCCATGCTGTATAGATGGTAGGGAAGTCATGTCAATCTGACTGTATGTTTTAAATATTAATAAACCACGTTTATTCACTTTAAATGCCAAAACAAAACCACCATTACATGTAATATTCCTGCCACTCAAACTTATAGGTCTATGTACATTTCAAAAATAGTTTTTAAATGTCCAATTCAGGATTTTTTTGTAAAAAGAAATTATTTTATATTAAACTTTTTAGTGTGCGTTAAAGAACGGTTTTATCCGTTATTCTTTATGGATATTGGCGGTGGAATTTCTTGCAATAGCGCACAACACACAAAGCTTACGCCGTGATCGTTAATATGTTAATATGTTAAAGTATAGTTTAAAGAATATTCTTTCATATCAAGACAATAATTATAAGGTTTCTACAAGTGGTTGGAGTGTTTCCTTACGGAACTTACATTTTAGATAGCCCTTTTATTTGACGTGATCTTGTGGGCTAACTGTAAAATCATTGGCACCAAAATACAAAAGTGTAATAGCTCTACTCTCTCACCCATTAACATGTGTTCCTCGAGGGCGAAGTCATTGAGTGACACTAGTGTGTGTGTGTGAGTGTGTACATGGTTCTGTGTGTGAGTTTAACTGATTAGTCTTGTCTAATCTAACACGACATAGTCACTAGTCTTGTACCTGTCACGGACTTTGTCTAAACAATCACTATGTTCCATACACTGATCGAACAATAGAGATACCCTTCAGTCGTAGAGTCAAGGCCAAACAGGCAAATATTTCAGTCGCAAAATGCTCGGAGATTTTAGTTTCTACATTTATTACATTTGTATCACAAAGTAAAAATTCTGCTCTCTTGTTTGCTGATCCATTCATGGTTTTAACGTACAACCAAAGATAATGTTATGACAGGGAGATCGCGCATAGATGGCTGAGGCAGGAAAATCAACCTAGTTCGGCAGCCCAAGCACAGATAGCACTGCGAGCGTTGCCATCTCACGTCGTCTTTCTCCCCTCTTGGCACAGCGTGCTGGAGTTTGTCCGATGTCGATGACTAAATGTGACCAAATTGTGCGATTTTCGAGAACGAACGAACTTGTGCATGCGTCAGTGGCTCTGCTTGAGACTCTTAAAAGAATTCCTTCGCAGCGCTATCTATGCTTGGGCTACCGCAACTATGTTGATTTTCCTGCTTCAGTCATTCGGCATCCAAGCACTATCTACCAGTCAGTATCTGTCTGGTTAGTACCTGCTCAGATTACTTTATACTGGGGTACATCAAAAAAAGAGTTGTTCACAAAAATACTGGGCAGCTTTGTAGTTGTCCAGATGTTGAACACGCTCCGTTCCCAACCAGGGGAGGTTGGATCAGATATCATTTTAGGGGATGCGGCAGCAGGGTAGACCGCGACTTCAGGAGAGGCTTGCCATAATCTTGGGGGGAACGGTCCCCGAGTGTTGGCAAGGCTCTCCATGTCTTGGGGGTTAGAGTCCCCTAAGTGGTTGTCAGCGGGCTTGCTTGTCGTACCCTCTCATGATTGTCTGGCCAGCCGAACCCAGTCCCATTCCTCTCCTGAATCCAGACTTCCTTTTATTCCGGTGGTAGCGCAATATGCCCAACAGACGAGGCAGACGTGCATAAGGGTAACCAGTCCCTGACCACTTGATCCCCTCAATCTAACATCTAACTATCTACCATAGCTATGTTGGTCTTTCCACATTTTCGGTCTTCTTCTTGTTCACTATAAAACGATAGGAAACGTCACAATAATTTTCTAACCTCGAAAATTCTACCATCGTCAACAATAAACTTCAAACAAAGGATACATGATAATCAGTCGTACATCCAGTGTAAATGTGTATATTTTCAGTCCATATGACTGTTATAGTCATCATAAAATTCAAACTAAATAATGGAAATAAAAAATCCAATTATTTATACACCAATTTGTGTAGGCCTACACCTTTCATAAAAACTAGATCTACAACAAAAGGAAATCGGTATTTAATTTTAAATAAAATTTTTGAACATAAAGGTATAATAAATGTGTCTGAATTGTCTGCTTCAGTTGGTTTTCTCACTAGAATGCCCTGACAAAGGACAAAGTGTGTAAGGTGGAATCTCGTTACAAATTGGACGTGTTATTACTCGCACATGTTTGTTCAAGGGCCTGTCATGAACACTTCCAAACATGAAACGTCTGAAGCTGAAAGTCTCCTATGGAAACTTACAGTTTGAAAGAATAGAAGTCTTTTAAGGGGGTTCTTTAAGGGTTAAAAGGAGATGAACGGCGGGATTTTCTATTGATTATATTGCGCTTAGGTTAAATAATTATGTAAACTACAATATTTTAGGGTGATATATTTGTTTGATCTAAAACACTGTTAGTAACAGACCTGTGTACTCGACTTTTGTCTTGAATCTCTACCATACTGTGAGCTTCTTATTCCTTGCGACGACTGAAAAGCCCTAAAATCACAAAAACATCAATAACTACACAAAATATGTATACAAATCTTTACAGGTTTAGTAATTTCTCCTTAATAATTTTATTAATGGGCAAAAAAGGATTCGTTTCGACTTTATATCATAGAGTAACCCGAAAAGTTTGTTTTGTAGTTTTATTGAGATTTGTGCTTTGTAGCCTATTGCTGGATGTAGAGAACAATAAAAGAAATAATTGTGAGTTGCATTTAAGGCTGTTATAAAGATCTTGGGTACTATCATCCAAATAATTCAAGATAAGACAACAATTGATAACGCAATTTGAAATAAGTTACCTCTTCTCAGAAAATAAACCCAAAAGGCTAATTTTCATATTAATGAACGAGACAAATTTTATAAAAGCTGTAAAGTTTGCATAAACCCTCTGGCCATATTTTAAATCGTCCGCTTGACCTACGTTAGCTTTTTACAATATTAATGTGTCTGTTTATACAGTTTATTGATAGTTTTGGAGAAAAATATATCACGGAGAATAAGAAGGTTTTATTTCTCATTCGTTAAGAACTGACGTATGAAATTAGAACATTAAGTACAGGATAGTGTTCAACGTAGGAAGGGAAGAGTTTGTAATGTCGGGCAGCATAATTTAACTTATCGATACTGGAAGTATGCTGACTATGCTCGAACCAATGCTTGGGATACCACTTTGTTCACGCGGCAGACGAGCTCACTGGCACTCCATTGATTTGTTCCAATTATTTCATTTAATCGGTTGTAACGTTCAAATTTAAATTGTATTGTCTGCTTAACGTTCATTTATATAACAGCTTAAGTTAGTTAATTAATTGAAATTTATAAGTACGTCTTAAACCGTTGTAGTTTGGTTGTTAACTCTTAAGCTTTCGTGTCATTACTAAGATCTAAGACTTCTGGTTAACACCGCGTCACAGTTGAATTACTAATACTGCTAAACGTTTCGACCTCGCTGTGGAGAGTCATTTTTAGTAGCTGGTTGACTGGCTGAGACTCAACAAGCGCGTCAGTGCTTTGCCCTGTAGCAGAATAATAACCCTTTGTCGCATACACAGGAATATACAGGAATATATTAATTCTATAACTACTGGAACTTCGGCTGTGTAGACTTATACTACATAAATTGTATCAATAATTACTTTTTCAGTGCTTTGTTAGACCTCTTCACAAACTGTATCCTCAAGAATTCAACCTTTTATACTCTAAAGGTTCTATTCATAAACTATAAATAGATTTTGTCAATACTTTAAAACCCTGCAACTTCCCTTTGGGATACTAGAAAATAACCTACCCTCTAAAAAGAAAAGAGTGAAGGCCACTCAAAATTTCGCTCTTTTGGGTTTTGAAACCCAGCCTCTCTCATTAAAGAGTGGCTCGATTTTCATTCTTTTGGAAGTGGTTTTCACTCTTTCTTATTTAGAGTGTATGAATTCAAAACAGATTTATTAATTTTTTCCTAACATGGAGAGTGAATAATTAAGGAACAGTCGCCACTTGTCTCTGGAGAACAAAGAAGGCAGTTGAATGCAAATGAACAGTGGCGCGGCGTGGCGGTGGCGCTGGGAACTGACACCTGCGAGGCGCGAGCAGTTGTTTTCTGTGACAAGTGTCATTCTGGTAATATCTCTGTCATTAGTCACTTCCCGCGTCCAACTCTTTATTTCTTCTTTAATAAAGAGACGGCGTTTTGTTGCCGTAAAATGTAAAAAAATATAGCAATTTGTTTTGGCAGCTAATACAATTTTTGTTATGAAAACATGCCTTACGGTTTCATCACAAGAAGGTATTTGGTAGTTTATTTGTCTAAGGCTAAACGTCATAACTAAAATTCTAATTCGATGTACATTACTATAAAGAAGCGCTATACGCTAACTGTGGTGAGCAGGGCTTGTTGGTGATCAAAACAATGTTGTCACTATTAGTTGCAGCGTTAAAAATTGGATACCAAGAAATAAAAAATTTATTATTTCACTAAAATTTGATGGTTTAGTCATTAAATTGTTCCGATATTTGATGCCATCAAACCATCATTGATTCTGAATCTTTAAATTGTTACCAAATAATTATTCTTTGTTTGAAGTAAATTATAGAAAACGAAAGGATTTCGGAATGCACATGGATGTTTTATGCGAGACATAAGTTTTCCTCGTTAGGTAGTTGTAGTTTTTTACGCATTTTACTGCATGCACTTTTAGTTTGGCTGCCAAAAGGTTTGTTGACAAACAACGAACAAGTATGTCGACAATTAGGACGGGCTCTGAAAACATGACCAGGCTCGCGGTCCCCACTCCTGAATATTTAATTGCATTAAACCATCACTCAACCCATAACTTATTTAGTTGCCCTGATGAATGAACTAGTAGATTATACGACGTGATGGCAAAGCCGTGTTGAGGGGTTGGCTGACACGAGAAGCAGGATTCTACTGTCACTCTTCTTCATTCTAGAGTCTAGAGGGGTGAAGAGAATGGGGATCAATGCACTGCAGATAAACGCATGTCGTACGGTATAAGACGATATATGACAATTGTTAACATTTAAGCTACTCTTCATGTACATAATTACTATGGACTATATAAGCACAGGGTCAAACGGGGACGTTAAGAAATGGTCATGATATGGTTTAGCAACACGTAATAGGCGTGATAATGTGTAAAACAAGAGGTAGCAAGTAGAGTGTTTGAAAACCAAAATTTCACGAACTTGTTTTGGTACATGAAGAGTATACATGAGCTCAACAAGACGATATAACGTTTGTCTAGACCGGAATATAAAAAGTAATTTTCTGAAATCGATTTGAAAACACTTTTCAACGAAGCTCAAGTACGAAAATAGCTTTCAACCTTGAAATGAATTTTGACTCTTGGTCTTGGCCCAACGTACTCGTTCGAGCAACGAGATTTGTTCTTCACCCAATACTGTCCTAGGTTAGCATGTGCAACTTACAGTCATTCTGGTTCGTATCTTCGTTGCATATAATAACTATATGATAATAATTAACGTTTTGACGTTACACAAAGAAGAATTTCAAGTAGCTAAAAACTATCAGCAGTCTAGCCAATCTCAGGTAGCTTCATTTTATTGATTTAAATCGATCACTGTGGCAGTATACGTAACCTTTACAGTTAGCAACATTACCCAAGTCTGTTCTTGCAGTTTGTATGGTTTATTTTTTATTGAAGTTTATTTGACTCCTGATACGGTAATCGTGAGCATCCAGATCTAGAGAAGGACAAATGTAAAATGTTGTCACGTACCAATTTGTTATTATCATAGTCATTCTAAATTTCTTACACAAGCACACCCAGACAATGACGTTAATATTTCCACTTGCCCAGCAACCATACATAACACAGGAGGAAGAGGGTAGACATGATACAGTGGCAGGCTTGTTTGTAAGTACACCATTACTATGCAGGTGACACTATCAGCCACCTGTGTCTCACATTCTGCGAGTGTCATACGTTATCATAACACCGGGCTGAGTGTGTGTGTGTGTGAGCATATGATATTTACACTGCAATATGTCACTACCACTGCTCCGAGGAGTGATGTGCAACTCAATATTAGATGACGGAATATTTGAAGGAAGGGATTTTAGCAAGGGTTTTGTTCTAAAAAAGTAACGAAGTAAAACAAAAGTAAGCTTTGGGTCTATACAACTTTGCGTAGTATTCTGTTGTACCCTGACGAAAAGGAGTTGTACTTCATTAGTACGTCATGTGACTAGTGCTGTTATTACTTATTAAGATGGACCAGTGTACGAGATAGTCGGATAGCTTAGAGCAAGTTCAAGTATCAGCAAAGTAAGCAGGCATAAAGCTACTAACAACAAGGCTTTAAACCACCTCCGCCGACTACCACTCGGTCTTATGAGGACAGTAATTTGCACGTTTAAGGTTTGGCCGAGTGAGGAGTGTGATTTCCTTGGACTACGCCAGTTTCAGCCAGTCAAACGCCAGAAGTAGTTTCAATAGTTTTGCGATAAACTTTTTGACTGGGACTCGATCTCGGCGTGGTCCTGTAATCCAGCTCCATGGAGGTCAGGTTTTGAGGATGGTATAGGTTTTAAGCGGCTCAGATAGTCTCAGTGATCATCTGATGATACCCGCATCAACTCCCACCATCGTTTAGACATATCAGACCATCACCTGCGTGGTTCGGAAGTCACGTTAAGCCGTTGGTCCTTGTATTTTCATTGGTCATTAAGCTATTGATTAATGACCCATTCTAAGGAAGAGTCGGCCTTAGCTAACTGTAACAAGACTACACCTCATAACTCATTACTACCACTCATCCTTCACCACATATTTGCCTTAAAATACCCTCATGAGAGTAATCGGCATCTCAAATAGTGATATAGTGATAGTGATAGTGGGTTATCAAAGTCACAAAACGTAAGATAACAAATTTCGTATTAGAAGGGGCGTCCAAACATGTATTATTTTGGCGACGAAAAGTTAATCATAGTGAAGTTTTCTACTCTTTGACGCTGTTGTGTAGGATAGGGCAGCCAATAAAATTGACATCTAGAGACTGCACTTCCAAATTTGACTGGCCACCATTTTGCGGGGTCGTCAATTATATCTAAAATGTGTAATTTCTATGTCTTAGTCATGGGGTACACATGGTGCATCATTTTTTGGGTGTTGCCGTTTGAAGCTTTGATTTTTTAGGTTTAAAAAGAGCTATTATTCCTATGAATATCTGCATTAATAAAACAGTGATTTTTAAAATTACCACTTTTCGCCAAATGTGTATGATGTAACGTTTAGCACTCAGCGACCATTCATAATTTTTTTAATACTTATTAAAGACACTTATTTATTTCACTTCAGTTTGGCATCAATGAGCGAGATTTCTACGGTTTATAGCCAGAAATAACAGTCTGCAGTGAATGTGTCTGCAAGCATCGTTAACTGCAAGCCCGGTGTCTGCTTTATGATATTATATCCGTCTCGTCAAATCGTTCTTACAACCTCGTAACAGTCTTTCTTTGCTTTACCATATGCTGTTCACGTAGGAGATAATTATTGTTCCAATCTTGAATTCAAACTTTATAAATTATATACGTATGGCAGAAACCAGGCCGACACGCTGCTAGGCGCTGCAGCGCCGCTTGCATGACTGAAGTGAATTTTTTCATACTCTAATCATAAACTATCGGATTTTCTCTAGTCTGTGCTCTTATTCACGAGCTCTTCGCCACGGTAACCGTCTCGCTTCGGCTTTAGGTCTCAGACTTACGTGGTCTTGTACTAAAACGTTTACTCTATTTCGTTAAGAAGGGAAAACGCATTTCAAATTTCACTAAAATTAAATTACACATTTCGTTTTCAAATGCACTTTTTCCTAGAATTTTAAAGCGACTAAATGTTGTTACAATTTTGTCTAAACAGATGAGGGCACGTTTATTTAAAATTGCACTAATCGTAACTAAGTTAAATGAATTGTAGTTTGGATTAGAAATACCACTTTTTTGGTTAAAACTTTCCTCAAAAGGGAATTTCCGGTAGTCCAATTTTGTTGGTTAACTAACATGTGACTTGACCGAAATATTTACAAAAGAAACATTTTTACCAAATTTAATAAACATTGGAAACAATTACGACCTAGAGAGCATACCCATTATAATTATATACATATGTATCTACAGCTTTTAGAAAACACATAAAACGTATTCTTACCAGGCTGGTGGCTTGAATATCTCATTTTCCAAAGGAAATTCGCTAATAACTAGAACCAATATGTTTTCAAATAAACCCTAAAAAATAGCTAAACTGAAAAACAAGTACTTGTCTTTTAATAAATGCAATAAATAATAAGGAATTAAAACTTCTTATTTAAATTCCTTAGTAAATTCTCTGCGTTTTGTTCATATTATCCCCTCTGCAAGTTAATAGAACATGTTCTTTAACTGTTATATTCATATATATCAATACAAACTTACATAGAATTAAAATATTATACGAATGTTATAATAAACATGTTACCAGGAAAATGTAACGTGTTAATAAACTTGTAAACATCATCAGGTTTTATTCCACGTGATGTTTTCTGTTAACAAACCTCTGTTTACGGAACTACAATGCAGATGTTCTCATTCCGAGTGGTACAATCTGTTCTGTAACTGCGGAATGTGCTGCTCCCATAACAATATCAGCACCCTACCAACAGTGTTTTATTTCAACTGCAGTGTCAAACGTACACTTCAAGTTTTGCATCACAGTTGTGTTTTAAACATGATAACAGTATATTTACTTCTTCATAGATTGCAACTACGGTACTGTTTCATCTCAAAAGGTTTTTTATTTAATGTGATATTGATAGAATATATACGGTTCCGTCTCAAATTATAAACAAAAAAGAGCTCACCTAAATTAGTTTCTGCACCGGTCATGCTTCACACATTTTAGTGTGTTTGAAAAATCCCGGAACGACTAGGTATGTAATGAACTTCTTAATCCTCTGTATAAGAATACTATCAACTAAACAACTTTTAAGATTGTTCGTAATCAGTAGTCGTCACCGAAGTGGAAGGTTCCACAAGAGGTTAGAACAGTCTTTATCTTGAGCACAGCTACAGTTTTATGACTTCTTCTAAAAGTTCCTCTTAAATCGTTAATGGCTTCAAAATAGCTAAACAAATAGTTGAGACTGTCTATGATATCGATAAATCCAATTTTAAGTGTCCACCGTTTACCGTTGAAAGGTATCAAGGTGTTGCGGGTCTTTTCAAACAAACTCTGTTTCGTCAACAAAGCTTCGTGTATAAATTAGCGTAAATGGTTTACCTTAGTTGATGACATGAGCCCTATACACGTGTATACTCGTTCTAGAACTACACTAGAAGTAAAGAAGCACACACATCACTTACTCTTGTGATTTATCGATATCTGCTGAGAAATGGTTCGACGTTGTTTCTCCAAGAAGAAAGTGACTTTGATTGACGCCTGTTGCCTCCTCTGCGCTCTCTGCTCATAAACCATCCCTCCAGGGCAAGTGTAGAACTTTCCTCTTGGATATAATATGTTTAAATTTTTGTCTATAGAAACCAATAGTAAATACGTACTGCCGTAAGGTGATCCCGTTGTCTCATTAATGATTTTAAAATCATCTATAAAGCCACCATTGGATTGGCTATGTAGAGCAGTTACTCAACGACAAATTTCCCAAATATTTCATTATAAAAAGCAACACTGTTTTGAAACTGCCTAGTGAGAGTTGTTCAAAACAGCACTACAAAACTTAAAATACTTAACATTGCTTTGCTTATAAATTTTGGAAGCGTGATTATTCTTCAAATCAAAGTGCGACAAGTGAAATTACCGCTAACGAGATTCAAGACAGGATAGACTACCGAACCAAACGACACAGAACGATGATTCATGCACGTGTTTCTCTACCCACAGATAGTTTTGTCAATAGGTTACCATTTAATACTCACTCGTTTTGATCGCAATCAACAGACGACCTTATGGAATACCACTATTACTAAGTACACTAAGGGTACTAACAGACTGAACTAGTGACGGAATGGTGCGGATGAATGGAGCAAGAAAGGAAATATTGTATGTAACCCCACCGCTTGGCTATAAAAGAAGACGCCACGGCCGGCCAATCCAGTCCCAGCCAGTCAACCAGCTACTGAGGATAACTCTTAACAGCGAGGTCGAAACGTAAGCATTACTTAATACTTATGTTTCAACTGTGAGGCGGTGTAAACCGGAAGCTTTAGATCTTAGTGATGACACCGGCCGCGAAAGCGAAGCGAGTTAAGATTAAAAACACAATTGTATGTTTGAGAGGGATCTTGATGTTAGAATTAATGACAAGTTTTGGCCATAAAATATGACAATACACGCAATATTTTATTGTAAAAAACTGTTTATCTATTTATAAGTAGAGTTTAAGGACCAACATTGACTATACAGGTTTGACTGTGATAAATACGAAGCAACATGTTTTGAAAACATTCTGTAAAAGTATTCAAACGTTATTTTTTGTACAATTACGGTTTTGGTGAACATATTTCTTATTTGATAGTTTTTAATAACGTAGTTAACTAGTTTTCTGTAAAAACCTGTCTAAGGTATGGCACAATTAGATAATTACGCACCTAACTGTGAGGATTATGAGTAAATAGCCTCCAAGCATTATGGTTTTAAATTAATTAAGTTAAACGTTTAAAAACATAACTAGTATTTTATTGTTTACATTAAAAGTAACCATGTATCGTAATTGCTTCTTGCTGCAGTGTTTCGTCTATTGTTGTGTTTTCTCTTAAAATCAATTTAAATCACTACCTACAATTAATTACAACGCGCGTTTAACAACGCCAAATAAAAAACCGCTCTTATAATTTTTATAAAAAACATTAAAAGACAAAAGCATTTTTTACTCTCGCATCTGATAATAATTACTTAAAGAAAGAAGGCGGAGATGAACAATGTTGACTCTGTGCTCATTAACCAAGGCAATACGACTCCGATGTTGGCACAACGACTTAAACATCTGCGGCTCACTCATGTAGAAGCTCAAGAAACCTAACCGAGCCGAGAATACCAATTAGACATTGATACTTCTGCATTTGCATTTCCTTAGTTCCCGCTACGTGTTGAGCTCTCAAATAACACAGGTTTGAATTTCTACACAAGCGGTTAGAAATTGTTCTAAAACACGGTTTTAATCAGAGTTTATAAAATTTTGAAATTTGATTCGTTCTAATAAAGCACCATATTAGTTATAATCTAGTTCTTTCGGTTCACACTGCGTCCAAACTTTACGATTGGGTTGAGATATTTTGGCCTCGCTATGGAGTAACTTCAGTGACTGAAGATGATGTGGTGGGAACCGGAAGAACTAGATTATAGTTGAGACACCGACCACGTAAGCCTAAGAGTTAAGTTCAGAATATTAATATTTGTACTATCTCGGGTAAAACTATAGTTCCAATCAAATTGGGAACCATAGTATGGAACCTTTTGTTTTAATCGGATTGTTTGGTACTTATAAGAGTTTGAGGTACGATTAGAAGGAAAGACCTGTTAGGAAACTGACCAAAAGTCCGTTATTAAAATCGTTTAAGTGTTCAAGCCGTTATGAGATCAAACAGTCTATACGTTTCAACAAAGAGGGTAAGTTAACAACTTTTACCATACATTTCTATAGCAATAGGTTTATCAACAGGTTTGCCAATTTTGTTGTGACCAACGAAATATTCCAATGACTAAAGGTAGAAGCGTGATCTTTCTTAAAACCTATAAGAGTCAAATCCGTTCAAATTTGTTAACATTCATTTTAAACTTCAAGACTATCCAATGACCCTTTAATATATCCTCTAAGCATTACAACGATAATACGAGGAGAAACGTTATGAACTATATCACAAACCTAAGTGAATTTTCATGTTCAACCCAACATTCCACACTTATCTGCAGAGCTAGCATTGTTTAAGGGTAGAAGCTACACGATGCTACCAAAGTGTTGACGATGTTGTCTACTGTGTAGTAGATTATGGTTGTCCAACATTTGCGGATTATAGCAGCACAAATGTTTGTAGAAGGCTGTGTAAATGTTATGAGTAGGCAGCATGTGTCTGACAGCAGCACAGGTGGTTGATACAAAGTCTACACTGGCTGCATAGTAATGTGTTCCACACTTATCTGCAGAGCTAGCATTGTTTGAGGTAGAAGCTACGATGCTACCAAAGTGTTGACGATGTTGTCTACTGTGTAGTAGAGATTATGGTTGTCCAACATTTGCTTGGATTATAGCAGCACAAATGTTTGTAGAAGGCTGTGTAAATGTTATGAGTAGGCAGCATGTGTCTGACAGCAGCACAGGTGGTTGATACAAAGTCTACACTGGCTGCATAGTAATGTGTTCCACACTTATCTGCAGAGCTAGCATTGTTTGGTAGAAGCTACGATGCTACCAAAGTGTTGACGATGTTGTCTACTGTGTAGTAGATTATGGTTGTCCAACATTTGCTTGGATTATAGCAGCACAAATGTTTGTAGAAGGCTGTGTAAATGTTATGAGTAGGCAGCATGTGTCTGACAGCAGCACAGGTGGTTGATACAAAGTCTACACTGGCTGCATAGTAATGTGTTCCACACTTATCTGCAGAGCTAGCATTGTTTGAGGTAGAAGCTACACGATGCTACCAAAGTGTTGACGATGTTGTCTACTGTGTAGTAGATTATGGTTGTCCAACATTTGCTTGGATTATAGCAGCACAAATGTTTGTAGAAGCTGTGTAAATGTTATGAGTAGGCAGCATGTGTCTGACAGCAGCACAGGTGGTTGATACAAAGTCTACACTGGCTGTAGTAATGTGTTCCACACTTATCTGCAGAGCTAGCATTGTTTGAGGTAGAAGCTACACGATGCTACCAAAGTGTTGACGATGTTGTCTACTGTGTAGTAGATTATGGTTGTCCAACATTTGCTTGGATTATAGCAGCACAAATGTTTGTAGAAGGCTGTGTAAATGTTATGAGTAGGCAGCATGTGTCTGACAGCAGCACAGGTGGTTGATACAAAGTCTACACTGGCTGCATAGTAATGTGTTCCACACTTATCTGCAGAGCTAGCATTGTTTGAGGTAGAAGCTACACGATGCTACCAAAGTGTTGACGATGTTGTCTACTGTGTAGTAGATTATGGTTGTCCAACATTTGCTTGGATTATAACAAATGTTTGTAAGGCTGTGTAAATGTTATGAGTAGGCAGCATGTGTCTGACAGCAGCACAGGTGGTTGATACAAAGTCTACACTGGCTGCATAGTAATGTGTTCCACACTTATCTGCAGAGCTAGCATTGTTTGAGTAGAAGCTACACGATGCTACCAAAGTGTTGACGATGTTGTCTACTGTGTAGTAGATTATGGTTGTCCAACATTTGCTTGGATTATAGCAGCACAAATGTTTGTAGAAGGCTGTGTAAATGTTATGAGTAGGCAGCATGTGTCTGACAGCAGCACAGGTGGTTGATACAAAGTCTACACTGGCTGCATAGTAATGTGTTCCACACTTATCTGCAGAGCTAGCATTGTTTGAGGTAGAAGCTACACGATGCTACCAAAGTGTTGACGATGTTGTCTACTGTGTAGTAGATTATGGTTGTCCAACATTTGCTTGGATTATAGCAGCACAAATGTTTGTAGAAGGCTGTGTAAATGTTATGAGTAGGCAGCATGTGTCTGACAGCAGCACAGGTGGTTGATACAAAGTCTACACTGGCTGCATAGTAATGTGTTCCTGGCTTATCTGCAGAGCTAGCATTGTTTTACACATTACCCTTGTATATCAGCACTAACTGATTCTGGTTCTGGACCTATATTAGACACAATGAGTTTAGTTATGCTGGAAGCTGCACGATGTTGCGGAAAAGTAATTATTGGAGGGGTGCAGTCAAAAAGAAACACTCAGTGTTATACTATTAGTTTAAAAATGCAAGATCAATACATGCCTGATTAATATATTTAAGATAAATTCCGATTTCCCAATTTTATTTCCTATTTGAGATTTACTTTGAGAACGTGCTTTGAAGTTACTTTTAGGCATACGAAACTTCTATTTAAAAAGACAATATCAAAAGTGTGGCTCCAAGTCCTTAAAATGCGCGTGTAGAAAGTAATAACTAGCCTACTTTATGTTCGTGGACTAACTGTCAATTAATCAATCATCATTTTAACAACCTTAGTGCTGGAGCGAACATGTATTGTCTGCTGTCTAAAGACTTGAGGAGCCGATTTTTTCCTAAGGAGACGCGCTGGTTGCTGGGAATAATCCAAGCCACGGAAAAAGGTGCGTCTTTGCTTCCGCCAAGTGGACAATAATACCAAGTTAGATCTCTGAAAGACTTGTTCATGACTTACGAATTTATTTTAGTGTAAAGTCACTTTTTTATTGTACGCACCACGAATTACCTCTAGGTATTTTCATAAATAGTGTCTACTATTTACTACCAGGTTTTAGTACGTTAATAATTTGTTTTATTAACGCAACATATAGTGTACTACATTTTTTATGTTCAAGTTAAACAATAATTCTCCAAATAAATGAAAGATAATGCCAAGATAAGTACCGTAGTACGTACAAAACTTTGAGACACAATTAAGCCTAAGTTACACGGGTGAAAAGAAGAGGTCAGGTAGGGTGAGGAGAGGATCAGGTTGACTGAACAGATACGGTTACTCATCGTGTAACTCCGGTTGTCCGAGTAACCGTTGTCATGGCAACGACGCGACGCACATCCCCCTTCCACCACCACGCAACACCCACGCTCTGTACCTGTGCTTCTCTCGCTTCCTGTAAAATCGTTAATTTTGCAACTTGAGTACATTTTCTGTTAACTTTATTCCGTTAATGTGGTGTTTCTTGCGTAAGCTTTAAGTCTTTAGGAATAAAAACAGTTTTAGTCGATCCAAAACCCCACTGCACTACTTTGAACGCAATCAGAATATAAAATGAAATATTTTCTTGTTCCCTTTACAGTTGGTTTTTGAAGACAAATCACCAGTTTCAAAACTGGTATGGGGAAATTTGTTAACCTGATCACGGTTTTAGCGTTGAGTTCATTATTTACACATCAGTATGTAAAAAAACATATGCCCTGGATAAATAATCGCCAAGAATTTTCAACAACATTTCATAGCACTACAAACATTACACTTCTAGTGTATACTTATTCATATGTGGTTCATATTAGTCATTGGCACCGTTGTTTAGTTTTTGTAAATGGGTTAGTTTGTGACTAAACAGTTGCAATAAAACAGTTTAGAATATTGATACTAATAATTGCAACCAAAGCGATATTGTTACCTGTTTCGATGTTTAATATTAACGACCATTCAAACTTACAATTACAGGAACTATATAACTATCTAAATAGTCAGTACGCCAAAAACCCCTTTTACAATTTAAATGATCGATTGATTATGGAGTGAATTTAACAAACATAACATAAAGTATTCAGGCCTAACTAAGTTATAAAAATGTTGTTTGGTAAGTGAGCTGTAGCGCGTAGTGTTTGTTTGACAGACTCGTCGTCGTCGTGTTCCCTAGTTACCCGAATGTCAGGAGGTAATGGTAAAGCCTGGTTCCGGAAACGGAAGTGACGTTGATTGACATTTGACTCTGCCTCTGCACTTCGCACTGCTGCCAACTCAACGAGCTCAAGGATTTGTCCATCAACATTACAGCGAATACTTTTCCAAACACACCTCACTCTCTTTCTGTATTGCGTTGAATGACATTTTCTAACGAAAAGTTCCCTTTTGTAAAACAGTTTTTAAATACTGTAGATGGTGTTTTTGGATAGTTCGTCACGTTTCGAAACCCTGTATGTATCCGTTTCGTACTAGTAGTGTGGAAACGCTTGTTACAAGAAAGGAAATGCCTTTAAGATATATCTATACCCACTACAGTGATGAGAATCCGTGAGTTAAGTATTAACAACGAATTTAAAAGCGTACATCGGGCTAAAAATAAATTTGGGTGCATTAGGACATTTGGAAGATGAATTGAAAAGTCAAGGGATATATAAAAAAGCTCTATTTAGTTTTAAAAAAGTTTCGAGATAGAAGATAACAAGGAAAGAAACTACGTTTTACAATGTGAAATGTGATTGTACACCTTGTCTCTTTAAAAAAACTATTGCTCTTGGCCCTACAGTTTCAACAATACCAATATTTCAATACACAGTGGGCTGTTGTTTATTAATACTTACCTTTGTTTTCAACGTGATGAATTCATTGATTTTTTCTTATACAGGGTGACACACGGGAACCCTGTGACAGTTTATTAGCGCAAAATTACTTCCGGTTGTGGTGGAGGTAGAGGGAATGACGCGGCTAAACTCAGTATACGAGCCATTTTAGTAGTCATGGAAGGTGGATATGTAGATTATCGCATGTTTGTGTACGACGCGTTTGTTAAAAATAACGAATCTGTGGTGACAGTTAAGCGACTTTTCCGAGAGTTCATTTCGTGAGGCACATTTTCATTTGAATGGGACCAGTTAACGGCAAGGAAATTTGCGATACTGGGCACCACGAAAACCTAGAGCGTCCACCGCTGCTGCTGTGACTTAGGTTTATAGCTCTAGTTTTGTAACCTGGCAATATATCAAAGAAACTGTTGCGTCAATATGTAAAGAATTGTCTTCCGTTTAGGTATGTACAATATGACCCACCTTTGCCCAAAATCTGTAAGTTTTGGCCCCGTGAGTTTAAGTATGACACACCTGTATACTGATAATCTTAAAATATTTTACCTGGAATCTCCATGTACGTTTCAGAGAATAAAGTTTGTTTCATCTTTCTAGCTCAAACAGTACTCCTATAATGTTGAATTTTTAACTCTTAGGCTTTCGCAACCGGTATCATCACTAACATCCTAAGGTTCCGGTTTACACCGTGTCACGAGTACAAATACAATGACTTAGAAGTTTCAACCTCGCTGTAAAGGTGTAATCCTCAATAGCTTGTTGACTGGCTGAAACTAGATTGGCTGGCTCGTGGCGTTTCATATATACCCCAGTGTGGGGGTCCTGTCACCTGATGATTGGCCGAAGTGGGCTGGACCTGTTGCTCGTTGTCGAACTGGATTGGCTGGCTTCAATAGGACTTCTGAAGAACTCCTACAAGATAGAAAGCATGGAATTACAGTTTGACAAAACCAAAGAAAGTCTTGGCGAAATTTCACTATTATCCAAGGAAAGTTAGAGAAACCATTGAAATAATTAAGTATGAGACAACTTTAACAAAGACAGCATAAAATTATCCAAAAACTTGGCATCCAGTTCTTCAAGTCCTATTGAGCCAGCCAATCCCAGTTCGACAACGAGCAACAGGCTACGCCCACTTCGGCCAATCAGGTGACAGGACCCCACACTAAGGGTTTATAAGGAAGACGCCATGGCAGCCAATCCAGTGCGCCAGTCACTACTGAGGATGACTCTCCCACAGCGAGGTCAGAAACGTCTAGCAGTAATTGTATTTTAACTGTGACGTGAGTGTAAACTACAAACCTTAATGTTAGTTATGTTAATTTGTTAACATTCTTAATTTTAACAGACAATCAATAAGTTAATGTGTCTTTTAATACACTGTCCTTGAATCATCATTATTTAAACGCCCACAGCAAGTCTCGAATCTGAATTCAACTAGTGAAACAACCAAAATATAACACTACGCTTTGTTATACGGTTAGAAACAAAGAAGTTAACACCGTTCCATCAAAGAGCTGCAATGTTGCACTGTATCGCCACTAATTGTTTATTCGTTGCCATGGTAACGGTCTGGTTTCCATAGCAACTACGCTGCTGAGTGTTCTCTCTGTTTTACCTCCTCTGTATAATTATTACAGCAATATGGCTGAAGAAAAGTAAAATGTATAAGTTGAAAATTTGAAATTATTAAATACAAAAAATATGGCATCTGAAGTGTAGTAATCACATGTCAAGTGGTTCTATATAGTGTAGTTTAAATTCTAAGTTTCCAAGCAAAAATACTTCAGATGATACTCTAATACAGACACGTTAAAAATGAAAATTCCACCTACATTTGCTGACCAGATTAATACATAAATATTTCAAATGCTCCACTTTTTCAAATGAATTAATATTCAAAAAATAAGGAGTTAGTGGTAACATTATAACTAATATCAAAGTATCTATTAACAAAGACAAGAAAAACAGTTTTCATGTACAGCACCGAGACGATGGGCTTAGCTCCCGAAACCGGTCGTGCTTCAATTAAATATATAAAAAAAGGTACTACTGTTTTTGTCTTTGTTAATAACATTAGTAGCCCTAGTGGACGATTTCCTGTTTAATACAAAGTATCTATATATTAAAAAGAATTGATGAAAATCTAACGGCAGTCAGTACAACCGTTCTATCAGGCCGACTGTCTTCATTTTTTTAATGAAAGGTATTTATGCATAGATTCGTCATCAAACATCAAAATCGCAACTTTCGCCCTTCTCAAGTTACACTCAAAAGGCTTTTCCCATGTTTTCTTAGTTTTGTCCTGCCATATACTCAGGGTTCTAATTGAGATAAACGTTTGGTCTAAGAACACTCAATGATATGCTCTTTCATTAGAGATATCATTCGACATATTAAGTTACCTCTAAGAAGAGTTATGCGTGGACAAACGATTCGTATGTTAAAATTTAAATGTATTTGAGATAAAACATATGGGCAAATTATTAAAAATACCCAGCTGCTGTAAATGTAAACATCAACAAATAATAACAATAACAGTGTATAAGTTTCAACTCTCAAGGAAATACCTTAACTTAAATCTATAGTAATTAGCGAAGTGAATACCCAAACCGAGAGGCCGAAGTATAAGTCTGGGGTGAAGCCCCATCTATTGAGCTAGTATAAAATTAAAGGACTAGACATCCAAAGAATTAAACTCACATATTGTTATGTGTAAAAGAATTTATGTCTTGCTTTTGCAGTCCATAAGTTCAGTTACGATGAATTAGTATCTGCATATTGAACAGCAGATCCTAAAACAGGCCCCTGAGGAACACCAAAGTTCAGTTCAATGTGGTCCGACAAGGCGGTGTTTATATTTAAATGTTTTGTTCCATCACACATGTATGATTTCACCCATATCGAATAGGTAATCCTCTAAAGACCACAGTTGTCTAATATTAATTATAGGTTCGAATGATCAACTCACACTGTGTTGTTAAGTATACAGTGAGTGAATATTAGATCCACTGATCGCGGCATGTAAGCACTGAATACTGATTAAGTATTCTGTCTACTCAGTATGTATAACGAATACTTATCGCGAACTTGGAGCTTCGTAAAGTTGTAAAACTGAGTATCACCGTTAAAAAAACACTGACTAATTTATTATATTTTTACTTGAGTGATAATTCTTAGATAACAAGTTTCTAAACCTCTGATCATGATCGTAGGGGTGTGTTGTGTATTTTCAAGTACAAAGATTTTGTCAGTATATGGTCTTAAACAGTTTATGAATTAATTCATTAACAGACAATCCATGTTTACAAATGTTCACAGTACAGTAAAATTATATACTGAATGATACTATTATCACTAGATGTTTAGCTCTATTCAATGCGTTTCCTGTTCTTATGGTACAATTGTATCTTCAAGACTTAAAACCAGCATAATTTGACTTTGGTGTTAGCCATGACTGAAAAGGGTTTTAAATGATGTACTACATGACCCTTCCCTTACACTGAATGCAAAAGAGGAAGCACAAATGAACTTCATTTTTTACTCTAAGTTTGTGTGTTCCCTTAAATGGATCAAGAGTTACCGAGGTATGAATACGTACATGTAATATGGGTGGACTCATCCCATACTCACAGAATCACTAACTAAAGTTTACATTAAATCTTAATAGTTGTCACTTAATTCCATTTTAATAGTCAAGTACTTCTTTAAAATTACTTAAATATACTCTTTAAAGAGCAGTTTAAAACCCGGAACCACATCAAAATTGTAAATATCTTGGAATCTTTTATAACTGCACAACCACACAGTACAATTATCAACAAAAGTTACATGATTTCGCAATTCGTTATTGATTTGATACAGATGCATTTAATTAGAGTGTTTGATAATTTCAAGGATCTCAAATATTAAAAAGCCAGAAAATATCTTTTTGAAAGTTCAAATCACAAAAATTAACCAAAAATAATCAGTCAGCATACACTGAGCGTTTCACTGAACACTAAAAACATTTCACTGTTAAAAATTTATTTTTCGGCAAATATATGTGTATATAATTATGGTAACTCATAACCATCATAAATCCTTCTTACATTAAAGTAATTTGAATATACGATGTCTTAACAGCACACACAGAATCTCCGTGAGAACTTATAACATTCTGCAGTTTGCTGTACGTTTAACACAAATTAAAAGTCCAGCGGAATTTGGTAATTGACTACCCTTTGGTAATTAGAAGGGGGTTGTACTTTTAAAATTAGGGCACCCTCCCCGGTTTTGGTGGATGTGGGTGACGGAAAGTAGAAGTCAAAACAAACTTTACAATAATATCAAATCATTACCTAAGGGTTTTTAAAAATATTTCCTTTTCAAAAGTTAAAGTGGGTGAGACATTAAACACTCACCCATATGTGTTAATTCGTTAGTATTTCATACAGTTTTATCGCCGTTTGTGTTCGAGAAGTAAATGTTTTCTGTAAAATTACCTGCGTCTTAGGTAAACTGGAGGAAGTACCGTACATTGTTTATCTGCCGAGAGAGCGCAGCACGGTTGACTTCCTGGCTTATCTGCATGATCAACATTTGCTTCTACAAGATACTCCCCCTTACCACTGCTTATTTCGACATAATCCTTAAGTGAAATCTTATAAATGCTACTTGAATTTCCTGTTATATTTTTCACAAAGCGCTTCTTTTATTACTTTTTACTCTGTATCCTGCAGCTTTAACTGTTTAACTAAAAGTGTTTTTTCCTTTCTTTCTAAAAGTTAAAAAATTATTTTACTCATTTACTCTTATACAGGGTGATTCTAAAATAGGGCGCCAAATTTCAGGGGTGGGTTCCTTATGCAAAAACAATGAAAACATATCCTATAAACATGGGTCCTAAAATTCTTCGTTACCCCGGTAGCCGCCATTTTGTATTTTTTACTTTAAAATGTAGCCTATATCTTCAGAACGGTTCTGAAGATATAAATACTAAAAATACAAAATGGCCTCTAGAGTAACAGAAAAATTTCAGAGACCATGTTTATAAAATTCATTGTTTTTGCATAAAGAACTTCCTGTTACTTACGCCCTATATTTTAGAATCACCCTGTATCGCTGCACTCTAATGTCACTGCACTAAAGTTTGGTTTGGTTGTGTTTGTTGTGGTTGATGTTAGTGTCGAAAAAAATCACAAAACCGGTTTCTTGTAACGTATTATTCTAGCAAACATCCAGTTATCAACAAAATTGACCGTAATATTTATGTCAACTATATATTTGTATGATAGCTACAGGAAAAAGCCTAACGCAACCATCTTGACATAAAAAGGTTTATAATTTTATATTTAAGAAACACAAACAGAAAAACGCTATGTATAATAAACTATTTACTATCAGTAACAATATATTAGTACTTAACGTGTTACTAAAATTGACATAATTTTATTCGTCACAAGCTTTTTGAAAAACACTTTGCTAAACATTATACACAACACCATAAAATCAAAAATTTTTAATTTAATTATATAAAACAATACCCCGCCAGAGATTACACGATTGGACCTAAGAAACAAGAAGTTTGATATAAACTGTAGTAATTGCTGGTTCCAATCTTTGTCCAATCAAACCGAGACTGAGGGGAACGAGAGACTTGTTTGAGCACAAATAAAGACAAAGAAGCTATTAGTGGCTCCCAAGGCGATCTTAAGAATATAAGAGCAAGAGATCTCGAGTGCTTGGATAAAACCTTCCATAAATCTTTAATCTTTTCCTATCATCGCAATTATTGTAACTTTTCCTAAGAGAGGATTAATTTTATTTCGATTATATTATTTATGGTAATCTATATTACTGTATAAAAGGAGTACATTTAGTAGATCCGTGGCGGATTGGTATCGCGCGCGGCTCCGGAACTCATCACTCCGGTGGCGCGGGTTCGATCCCACAGTCACTACTTACATTTTAAAGTGACATAAACGGTGACGTAGGTAAAGGTCGAGGTTAGTGATAGAGAGGGATTTTGTAGTCATAACTTTGACTCGTTAAATAAGACGAATTTTACTTTTTTTAACTTCTACCGTTGATCTTTGCGTATACGTACCCAAATGATCCCAATAGTTACACACTAAAATGTTGAATCCAACATAAAAATAACCAACTAGTTCATGTATTCAAATAGCCAACACCAATGCATTGTATTCGGCTTTCATAAAACCACGAGAATAAATTTCTTGTCATCTTGGCTACAGTTATACCGCAGTCAAGACCATTGCAGTGGCTAATGAAATAGGACAGTATACAAATACATTAACAACCCTTTGTTTGAAGTTGTTATTATTGATGTTGGTAATTTTCTGATGTTAAAATATTATTGTGGAACATCTCACTGGTGTTCTTCTTGTTAAATAAAAAACTATAGATAATGTTCGCAGTAATATTTCTAACTCTGACTACAGCCACGTCCACAAGCATAGATTGTAACCCAGTTTGAATCTAAATAATGAAAAAGAAAACAGAATGTAGAATGTTTTACTTAAAAATACGTCCTATTAGGGACTGCCAATAAATTGGCTTGGCTAGACAGCCAAATGCCAGGTCTACTCAGTCTGTGTACTTAAAACCCTTCCGTTTTGTGTTTTAATAAATAATATTTCGGTTTTATGTAGCCTACTATTTTACTAATACTTCGACAATTTTATTATTACAGATTGCAAGATCCCCAAACAAATGCACTCAACCAAAACCACGATTTATCACGTCTTAAGAAATCAAACCGTGTTTTCCCCAAGACTAACAACTTTGATCAAGACTAGATCAAATACGTAGTCTCAGCTCAAAGAAGGGTTGATATTAAAACTCGAGTTCAACTCAGGTAGAGATAAAAGAAGCTGCAGTTCGCTGTTAACAGGTGGACAGAATGAGCAGCCGAGGAGCTGTTTGCTGATCTCCTAGCAACCGTTGCCATGGTGATGACACCAAGCTCCCCTCTCCCCTCCCACCCACACTGCAGCTCTTCCAGGCTGGTCTCGTGTTATAATGTTAGCGGTCGTAATTAAATATCATCTCAAGAACACTGGGATATTGGGAAGACAATGTTGTTAAGGTAAATAACTAAAATATCGTTGATGAAAGCGCGAAACCCAATGGAAATTGACGGTCTACGAATATCCATCTATCTACACAACTCTGTATCAGTACCAAAAATTAATTGCCTACTATTTAGTGACTATTGGGAATACCCATCGAAATAAAAACGAGTTTGTTTTTTTAGCATAAAGATTATTTAGTTCATATTTTTTGATACCTGAAAGTCTGTAAGAATACTAACTAAAGTGACATTTTAATAATGGCATTTTCCACTACCCAATCTAGGGAACAGTCGGCCCTATCTTTTAACAAGACAGACCACCTACCAAAACACTGATCATACTCAACCTTTCATCCCACACTCCTAAAATACACTTTAGAGAGGTCGGTGTCTCAGTTCAAATGTTCAAGTAAGTAAGTATTCAGCTCGCATCTTCAGATCATATGACAACTCATGTTTGAATTGTGACGTAAATTTTATTTCTAGTAATGTAACCAGTCAAACTAATTTATCGGTACAAAACCTTTCAGAGCTTTGAATGTTAAGGCAATCTCTTACGCAGTTTACACCATAGCTTTCCAATCAGTAGAGGTTGGTACAGTCAAACGCTTGAGACTCACTACTATCATGATTAACACCATTTGTCCCGTTATTCAACTAATTCGTTTCATTTCTGTTAATTTGTGCTCACATATTAGTATATCAATAAGTCTTAAATTGCAGTTGTTTGATACGAGCTTAAAATACCAATGACCGTGGCACTGCCGAGGAGCAAATGAGCTAGAATCAAAAGACATTTTTGGGGTGAAAGCTTAACAACCTTGCGGACAATAATATTAGGAAAATATTTCTATTTAGATATTTTTGATACAGTTGACGGTTGATAATATAAGCATTGGGCGTTTGAGCTGCTGTGAGAGTTGAAATATGAACCAACTTTAGTTCTGACTAAACCCATATCATTTGTTAAGTACCAAATAACAACGGTGTATAACGTGTGATTAGGAACATCAATGATACTTAACTTAAAAGGGTTTAATGGGAATAATTCAACTAAGCAAGATTGAAACAACCTTCGTTCAATAAAAGGATTTATGTTCCAAAGGTAGGATCTTGGACTATAGCAATATCACTAAATGGAAAAGATATTGTTTTCTTTTCATAATAAAGATGGGTGCACACGACATTGGCTGTCAGCTCATCATTTATTCCATATCAGCTGATTATTAATGCAGACGGAATTGCTTCTGCTGACTTTGTTTGTGTGCACAGCTGGTCTTTACACAGTGCTGACTCTCCTATCTATACTGTATAGTCCAATACATATTACTCTTCACCATGGTTGTGTGTCCAACTATTTCAACCTTTTAAATGTTTGGTTTATTATCTTTTTCCTTTGTAAAAATTAGGCTCATGCCGTAAGCCCATGGCCATGGTATGCCCATTGAGCACCCAACCCATTTTGAACATGTTTTCAACACTTTTTTACTATCTTTGTAGGTGTATTTACTCTACAGGTTAGATTCTCTAAGATCAAAGGCCGAAGCAATTGGCTGTGAGTGGCTAGCAGCCTCGTTATGTCCGTGATCATATAAGTTGCAAAGGTTTGGTCGAAGCTGCGGCAATAAACAATTTGAAATTATAAATCATATTGCACATGTATCATTAAAAACGTTTGAGCTTGCAATGTTTGCATCTTTGTCAAACATTATAGACAATCTAGTTTTTTAAAAAGTAAATAAATTAAATTGAACTTTAAGGAAGAGTTGTACAAAGCAGGACACGAGGAGGTGTCGAGGAGTAAAAGCTAACCACTACACACTACTCGGTGGAGCAAGGGAGAATTTAATTTGATTAACCAGTGTCTTTGTTCAAAGCTATCACCTGACCATCAAACAACCTTGGCTTTGTACTTTGTCATTCAGTTAACCAATATACAAACCTGGCTAAACCATTAGATATCCCTTTATTTCATTCTTTAAATGGTTTGTTTCTACGTTCTAAGCTTACGTGATGTATCATTAGTCTTTTTGTCCTTGGATCTAACCCCGCTGACGGCATGAATATCTCATTTTCCAAAGGAAATTCTATAATTGTTATCATTACTATATTTTTTTGGCAGTACAAATGTGCAGCTCAAAACGCTTCAAACTAAATAATTATAAAATGCTGTTAATGGCAAATACCAGCATGTTATGCATAGAAGAGGAATTTTTGGTTGATTTGGAAGGTGTGGTTGCAATGTTGTGGTATGCTGGTAACAGTTATATCCACCACAGATAACTGTTTCAAACCACCGCAGCAGTCAATTTTGTTGATACTCTGCTTAGATTTAGTTCGTTTAACAAGCTTATTTCAACCTAAATGGACTTTTATTTTCAAAATCATGCAAATGAATTTCTCTTTAATCCAGTGGGTTATATGAAGCTGTATGTATAATGTTTAAGCATGAATAAAGTTTGGTAAAGAGAAGAAACGGACTTTTCCTGCCACTTCCGAAGAAAAACTAGGTACTCCTAACGGGTGGAGTTTTTAACTACCCGAAACGTTAGGAGTAGTGTTACACCAGAAGTGGCAGGAAAAGTCCGTTTCTTCTTTTTACCAAATTGCTCTCCGCCACTATTATGAACTTTTAAACTAACATGAATAACGTTTATTACAAAAATAGCTTGGTCGGTATTTTAATGTCAGACTTAAATGTAAAAAATCGAAAATATAGTAGGCCTACACCTAACTTTTCATTCTTTATCACTTTTATGTTGCTCAAGTCTTTAGGGCGAAATTCACCTAGTTGAAATAATCAAATTCCATTCAATTGTCGACTTGAATTTATCTAGTAGACCTTACGGAGATGTCCACTTTCATCGAGGGAAACAATTACTTGAAGCGTCTTTTTTCAAACAAACTTATGGAAATGGTAGCATATCATTAACCATGGAAAAGTCCTGCCTTTGAACAGAAGCTTCGAAATACTATTTAAAACTGGCTTTATAATTTTGGCTACGTTAAAATTCCCAAGACGCAGATTAAATTCAACTATAACGTTAACGTATTGAAACATTTAATAGATTTTTTATGTTCTTAGAATCATTGTTTTCTTGAATAAAAATTGAAAAATGATACAAGTAAATATTATAACTATCAGTCAATTATCACGATGACATTACTGTTTGTGAATTTCCAAACTGCAACAGTGATAACAAATCGATGCTGTAAACTGATGAAAGCTTAGCGAAGGTATTTTTAAAATGAAGCCGGAAATTGTATTAGCGGCAGACAGCCGGAGCGGAAGTGCTGCTTGTTTGCTAGGTGAGTTGATCATGCAGATAAACCAGGAAGTAGACGCTGCCGCACTCTCGCGGTACACAAACAGTACTTATTACATCCGTTCATTTATTCAATTTGTGTTGTTTTAGTCTGATGACGTTAAAACGCGTTGTTACACGCGCGTAGTCCTTGTTTGTGACAGACGCATGATGTTCGATACGGACAAGTGTATTGAGTGTCTTCGCGACAAATCCGCGCTTTTGGAGAAAAAGATCCTGAGTATTCCGATAAAAACATTCGAGAATGATCTTGAGTTGATGTTGGAATTGCGATGTACGAGGACTTGCACGGTTCAACATTAGAGATGAAATTTATGTGGCCTTTAATGCACACACTAGCTTCACATTCGACATTGTACGTCCTAAAAGACACTCTGACACATACTGAGGTCTAATTAAAACTGGTATTTTTCAGACCTCAGTATGTATCAGTGTCCTTCGGTGCGAACCATGTTGTCGAATGTGAAGATACAAGTGTGCATTATAAACCAAAAATCAATCATCTCTCTAATAACGAACAGTGCCAGTCTTCGTACATCGCGATTACAACATCAATTCAAGCTCGTTCTTAAAAAATGTTCTTAATATGTGCATATCTAAAGGTAAAGATTAAAGGTTTTGAACTATTAAACTTAAAATATTTAATATGGCCACCATTTTTAAATCAAAGGGAAAATTAGTCAATTTAATTTAAAACATATTGGTTTTAATTATACTAACAAGTGTGCAAATTTTTAGTTTATAACTTAATTGGCCTCGGAGATAAAATTATTTAGTGAAAACACAGACAGACAGACGGAAAACTAAGCGAAATAGGACTATGTGCTGTAGGACATTTTTGTTTATTTAGACTTGATAAATCACCTGGTGAAGTTTGATCCCCTAATTACTGGACACCTTGTATATGTAATAATATAGACCTGTAGAAACGACCGATTTGTTGTACATGACCAAACAAACCTTGGTGTCTAAGCATGTGAGGGTAGATTTGATGAGCTCAAATAAATAGTTTTCAATGGAATGGACTGTATATCTTTTATAAACTTTGAATAAATTAAATAATACTTAAATGTTTTGAAGAATTTTCTTACCTGATTGTTGATGAACTCGAGAAGTTTATTTCTTCTTGGAGTGCACTTAGATTCAATTAGATGTTCACACACACAACAAACTATAATGTTTATTAATCACTACGGCAACTGCTAACTAATAGTTTTGAAAGTTTTAAGAAAATATGGTTTGAATTGAAGAAATATATTTAGCTTTAGTTAAAAATATGATTATTTAAAAGGTGAATGAATAAAAATAAAACAGAAAAACAATGTGCATCTGGTTAAACAAATCTTTAATGCTATGTTTTTTCAGAAGCGGTGACCACCATTACGGCCGTAATAGGACGGTGAGTTTTGTTTTCAATGCGATCAGATGAGAGTGGTTTTCTAAAGAACGGTGGACGTAAAGTAGCGGTGAAAACTAGTTAAGGGTAAACAAAGTCTAGCTTATCCATTGCTATATAGGTAAACCAGATTTGACAACTAAAATAAACAACATGTCAAAGTTGTTTACGGCCGTAATAGCGGTCAACGTTTCCTAGGAAACCAGCTTAGACCTGCAATACAACTTAAGAAGAATACCTGTACATTTATTTGCAAAAATTGCATTCACATGATTTACTACGTATCGGAACCGAAAATCGCACACATTTTTACTCAAGCGAGAAACCATGAAGAGGCATTTCTAAATATTCCTCACAACTCAAGCAGTACTCAGTGAGCGGTGTTACGCAGCAGTATTTACATGAGTACCGCGGAACTCTCTAAGTACTACTGTATGTTGTGTTTGAAGAAGGGTTAAATCTGTTCCAGAGGCGCTGTTTGGGTGAGAAGTAGATAACTTTCCACACATGGCAGTTCTCAGCACCACATTACCGATTCCCGATATACTCGTAGCTTGTAGACTTCAATGTGAAAACAGCTTAATTTTGAAACATATACACAGATAACTACTGAAAGTAAACATTTAAAATGCTCGTAGTATAGCTCATCACTAGGTTGTAAGGTTAAGATTTTCGGCACAGCTCAAGTTTAACGTACTGAGTCAACTTGATTCAAGATACCAAAGTTTATAATCTTGGGGAACGGTCCTCCAGTGTTGGCAAGGCTCTCCATGTCTTGGGGTTAGAGTCCCTAAGTGGTTGTCAGCGGGCTTGCTTGTCGCACCCTCTCATGATTGTCTGGTCAGCCAAACCCAGTCCCATTCCTCTCCTGAATCAGACTTCCTTTCATTCCGGTGGTAGCGCAATATGCCCAACAGACAGAGGCAGACGTGCATAAGGGTAACCAGTCCTGACCACTTGATCCCTCAATCTAACATACAGGGTGAGTTTCTACTCACACCATTAACTTCATAGTATGTTATACTCACTAAAAGAACAAAAAGTTCCTATAAACATGGGTCCTAAAACTCTTCGTTACCCGGTAGCCGCCATTTTGTATTTTTTACTTAAAAATTAATATCTCCAGAACGCTTTGACCGATTGCATTCAAACTTGAAGGGTGTTTATGTGTCATAAGGTGAATTAAGAAAAAAGATTATTTCATAAAATCCACAGAAACAAAATGGCGGCTATTTAAATTTTTCAAATTGAAATACCATGAAAATGGCGCATGATACAAAATTTTACGAGAGTAAAAAAGTTGTATTTTATAATTTTACATAAAGATACAAACTCATTTTTAATTTTACAATAACATTTTAATTTTTTACGTCTTTTACAACTGGTAAATGTACCAAAATTTTTCTAGAAACCATAGCTTAAGACCTGCAATACAACTGAAGAAGAGTACCTGTACATTTTATTTGCAAAAAATGCATACACATGATTTACTACGTATCGGAACCGAAAATCGCACACATTTTACTCAAGCGAGAAACATGAAGAGTCATTTTAAAATATTCCTCACAACTCAAGCAGTACTCAGTGAGCGGTGTTACGCAGCAGTATTTACATGAGTACCGCGGAACTCTCTAAGTACTGTATGTTGTGTTTGAAGAAGGGTTAAATCTGTTCCAGAGGCGCTGTTTGGGTGAGAGAGTGATAACTTTCCACACATGGCAGTTCTCAGCACCACATTACCGATTCCCGATATACTCGTAGCTTGTAGACTTCAATGTGTAAACGAATTTTTGAAACATATACACAGATAACTACTGAAAGTAAACATTTAAAATGCTCTCAGGTATAGCTCATCACTAGGTTGTAGGTTAAGATTTTCGGCACAGCTCAAGTTTAACGTACTGAGTCAACTTGATTCAAGATACCAAGAGGTTTGCCATAATCTTGGGGACGGTCCTCCAGTGTTGGCAAGGCTCTCCATGTCTTGGGGGTTAGAGTCCCTAAGTGGTTGTCAGCGAGGCTTGTCGCACCCTCTCGATTGTCTGGTCAGCCAAACCCAGTCCCATTCCTCTCCTGAATCAGACTTCCTTTCATTCCGGTGGTAGCAATATGCCCAACAGACGAGGCAGACGTGCATAAGGTAACAGTCCCTGACCACTTGATCCCCTCAATCTAACATCTATAGCTCATCACTAGGTTGTAAGGTTAAGATTTTCGGCACAGCTCAAGTTTAACGTACTGAGTCAACTTGATTCAAGATACCTTGTACTGGTTTTAATGGTACATCTGCTATAATGTGAGTTCCGATTCGGTCCAATCATTTTGACCTCAAATTTCTTTAGTTATAAACAAGCTATTTTCGTTTATACAAATTAAGATCTATAATAAGTCATTTGACATAGTATTTAAATTCTGTTTGTAATATTTCCAGCTTGATTTAAAGCCGCGTTTGACAGTCAAATATTTCGGATAAACATTCAGATTTAAGTACTTATCTAAATTTGAAAACATAAATTGGTGGGTCAAATGGTGTAGTGGTCAGCATAATCACCCGGCAAATGAGAGCCAAATTCGTCCCGGTTTGGTTCGAACATTTTGTCTTCAAATTTTTCGTAACAAGTTAGCTATTTAGCGTTTAAACAAATTTAGGTATATAAGTCACAAAGTATGAACAAGCAATTGTTGCAAAACTAGTGTGGATATATCTTATACTAATTAGAAACTTATGATTCGAATTAGGCTACAAGTATAAATAGTTATTTATGATATTCAACTGTAGAACTGGCGCCCGCACAAACTTTGTTGTTTATGTGGGTGTTCTCAACTTGTGTAAACTGTATAAGAACGATAGTCTTTGTTATTTTAAAGAGTGTAGGAACATTATTCTGACAACTGACTTCTTAAATTTCAACTGGTTGCCTATCATGAAATGTAAACCATAAAACAATCACACCTCTTGTAAACCTAACGCTTCGAAAATAGTTTCACAACTATAATCTATTTCTTCCAGTTCACATCGCGTCAAAACATCATAACAATAAGTTTGGGATATTTCGGTCTCGCTGGGGAGCACCATCTTCAGTCCCTAATTTGCTGAAACTGAGCTACTTGCTCCAATGGACGGTTTGCAGCCCTGTCACCAATAGAATAGCAGACAGCAACTAGCTCGGGTTCAGCCAATCAGTGACTGAAGATGGTACTCCTCACTGGTACTTCGAGACCGTAATATCTCAAGCTAATTATCATAATTTTCGACGTGGTGTAATCCAGAATAATTACTATTTATAGCTGTGACACCTTTTTCCTAAATAGTAGAAGTTTCTAGAGGTTGTTGCGTTGAACAAAAGGGAAATTTCCATATAAAAAGTCATTTTCTGAAACAAAAGACGTGGAAAGTGAATAATGAAGTAGGTCCATGAGGACAATGACAGCATTGTACAAACAGCATCGCCGACCCCTCTTTACAGAATAAACTTACACGCCGAGTCTTTTGTATGACAGGGAATTGTATTTCATTGCGTCGCATTCAGTCCAGGCAACGAATGCTCGAAAAAAGGTATAGAGGAAATGAATGGAACACAATTTTTTACTTCGTAACTTTGATTGGTTTAATTAGGAGGTGAAGATATCCCCGCCCTTAGCCTTTGAGCCGGTGGAGGAGAGGGTGTCTAAAGGTACCATTTTTAGTTTTTGGATACATCTCGAAAACTATGCTTTTTGAATACGGAAACAAAATGAAAGCTGATTAAATTTGCTACAAGTAGTTTATTCAAGGTTTCCGGATATCTTGTACAGTTTTTGAGTTATCTTCTCTCAAAAGTCTGTAATTTTGCTTTTTTGATAAGGTAGCTCGTGAAAGATTCATCTAAAGATAAATTTCGGTCACAATAGAATTCTAGGAAACTAAATTTCCACCAATACTCTGTACTGCTTTTCTTTTGTACCTATTTTCTTTCGAATTACAAGGATGTCTAATATTAAGCGTAAAATATGAAATTGTGCATCAATTGTCGACTAACGTATGTTTCAATTTTTCACCGTTTCCTAGTCATATTTTTTCCTAATTACAGACCTTTGAGAGCTGATGTCTCAAAAACTATACAAGATATTAGAAAACTTCAAACATAGGGCTTGAACCAAATTTTATCAGCTTTCGTTTTGTATAATTGTTTGCGTCGTTGAAGGCCCTTCACGATCCCGGCGCGGACTGGACTGTCTTGGATCGGCTCGGCTCGAAATCGCCCACACACTATCGGTTTTGGACTGTTTCGACGCGAGACGTGCCAGGACCGCGGTCCGGGAACGTTGTGTAGCCCTTTAGAACTCACTGTTTTGGAGATATAAGCAACAAACCAAAAAGTGGTTCATGTAGACACTTTATCCTCCGCCGGCTTAAAGGATACGGAGGCAACTTTTGACATATTCACCTAACTATGTTCCTTACTAGTCTAAACGAAGTTCCGAAGTCAAAAATTGTGTTCACTCTATACCTTTTCGTTGCCTGGACTAATTTGACTTGAGGTTTGTTTTCAAACTTTAATTTGCTTAGAAAACATACCTCAAAGTTTGCATAAGTAGGTGAATCAGTTTTAAATACATTTTAATATTAATAGTTGGTTTAAGATGACTATATTAAGTTAACAGTTTATAGATTTGCTCAAATCATAAAAAAACTTATTCTTTTACGACCAAAATCGTTTAAGCAAAGAGCCTCTGTTTCATTTGTGGAAATTGTTTTTCCTTTTTTAAGAAAAACAGTATTTTTATCTAAAATTGAAAACTTTTAACTTTATCATTAGTTTTAAAAGAGGGAAGAGGGGAGAGAGAGATAAAGCCAGTGTAATAAATTAAAAGGACAAATATGCGATTATATGTTGATGAACAACTATAAAACTCCATTAGGAAATATTCATAATTCTATTAAAGTAGTTTTATTCCGTGTAAAACTATCCCAACATCGTACAGCAATATGCACTTAATTTAATATAATTTGTTAACCTAATATTTTATCACTTCATGTAATTAACTTCAATTACATTACTCACTACAAAGTTATTGTAAGTTTCGTTTTATTTACATTACACCACCCAACAAGCAATAGTAAGTTGAAGTACATTCATTTACATTTAAGTAGAGTTTTAAGCTATTTAATTTAAATGTTAGGTTTAATCAAATCAGGTGGAATTTTGTTTATTATAATTTATGTAATAATAGCGTTTCAATCTTAACTCAATTCAACTATCTAATGTTAATTTCTTGTAGACAAATTTGCCAGAATTGACAGTTAAGCTGATTTAATAGCACTTGTGAATATTACATCGTATAAGTACTTTACAGTATTGTATTTTCAAAGTTTTCGAGATTATTTTTGGAAATACAAACTCCGGTTTGAAACCGATAAAAACTTTTCTGTATTGGTTTGAGGACAGAGCTCTCTATTACTTATACAAAACCAACAAACAGAACTATCCTGATATCAATTATCTGTGTATTACATCAACCGATACGTTTTATTCCCTAGGGATCAGTGCATGATTGTACGTATGGTTTTGACATGTATTTTTAGTAGCTTCCTCTATGGAAAAAGCAAACAATGCAGAGAGGTAAAGGTAGAACAGTGCGTAGACTGATTGGAGACAACAGGTGGTCCTGCTACGAGTAGGGAAGTACAAAGCATACGTATCCACCCCCACACACACTCACCCACGCGCGCGCACAGGGTGCGGGGGTGATGAGTCATACATGGAGTATTGTCGAGGGAGTAGATTTTGTACAAACCTGAAATATACAGGAAGAAATCGTGTTGGAGCCAGACAATCATCGATGAAAGATAAATTCGACAACAATTTTTCTAGTAAGGTAGCTTAAAGATTATAGTTTAAAACTATTAATCATAGTTTTTACGCCTTTTGGTGACGGTTCTTAGTCTTTCTTCTAAAATTAAGAGATAATTTTAACCGAAAGTTAAAGCAAGTACGGACCTTTTTATACTATAATCTTTGTTCTTGTATAACCACAATATCTAATTAGCTTTTAAAATGCGTGGATCTACAAATATTTAGTATTTAAAGAGTGGGTTACATGACAATACTGTGACATCTTTCAACTATCAAATTTGATAGTAAAAGTTACATTTTTTTCATGTTTTAAAGAAAAACTGAAATCTATTGACAGTGTGGACATTACTGCCACTAGCCACTTACTGTACAGTATAACTACAAAGTTAAAATATGACTGCTTAGCGCACTGGTATTTAAACTAAGACTCAATGGACTCCGTTAAAGGGATTCGAAACATTCGATCATGAAGGAAAGGCAAGATTTTCAATAGGAAACTTTATCCGATGTCGTCGGAACAAACGCCCGATTGATTAACAAAAGGACCATTAATGGAAGGTGTAATTACTGACACAATTGAATAATCTGGTCAGGTAATTTGTTTCGACAAAGGGCTCTCTTGTAAATTGAATCAAATGATCCTTATCCGTCCTTTGAACAGTTTTGTACATGGGTGAGTTTTACACGGTTCAAAGTTGATGACCTGGTTTGTTGGTTATTTCCAATTTTGTTCAGATTGTTTAAAAGATCACGATAAATCTCATAACCCTTACTTAATAAAACTGTTTAACATTTTCTTTCAGTACTATTTATTTGTCAAAAAATGTTATTCCAAAAGTTAACCTTTGATGACGTCAATACTTGAAACCACCGTGAAAAGCTCCGTTAAAAGTTTTGGCGTTTCCTATCCAACGAATAAATACGATTAATCAATGAAATATCTCGATCAAATTTATTAGCCAGCAAAGTCAAACTACGGAAAGTAGGGGGGGGGGGTAATCAAAATAGAGGCTTTAATGATCTAAAAAAGAGATATTCATCTAATTTTGATGAAATTTGAAATATAAATATGTATTTTAATAGTATCCATCATTTACCAAAAATTATCAAAAACTATAAAGTAGTTTCAAAATGGCGGCCGAACACGTTATTTTGCGCTATAACAGCGTTATAAGTAGTCCAATTTTAATGACAATTGAAACAAATTCCTGTTTTCGGACAGGACAACAAATGCCATAAGTCCAAGGACGTCGATCCGCTCACAGCCTCCTATACGTGGTTAGAAGGAAATTAGCTTCCCTCATGCCAGCGTCGCTTTAGCGCTTGGCTGCGTGTCGGTTTAGTACTTAGGTTAGGTTATGAACCACTAAACTGATTAGGTTTCGTGTTTAAAAGCTGTGCTGAGCTGAGATCTAATAGAGTGCGCAACATCAAAGTTTGTTCAGTGTCGTTGATTATTCACATGGTCTGAGTGGCGCACACTTCAGTACAAACCAGTGTTCCCACAAAATGTTTTAGCCTTTGTAAGGTTAAAATACGTATTATTACGAACGTGTTTACAGGTTTTAGGGAACAAGAAGAACACGATGTTTCGGGATCTGGAATCTGATCTAGTCCTCAGTTGAAATTAACCTAAAACACAACACAAAACGTTAGGAAATGAGTTAGCCTAAAAGAATCCCCAAAAAACTCTAAACAAAGAATCTGCGTTCAATTATATTCTTCAGACATACTATGTTACAGTCTCCCTGGATTATGGAGTGACACTTTTTCCAATCATAACTGGGATTTGTTCAGTATGTGTTTTGTGCTTACGAGCTGGTTTCAAAATATACTCGTATAATTATATTTTCGAGACGATTTTACTATCTTACTACAACTGCAAGCTAACTAAGAGGGTTTTCATCGTTAACAAAGAAATTAGGAAATTTACTGTTGAAGTCGTTTCACTTTCAGTGTAACCCGGTGTCCTGCTTAGAGCAAACTACTGTAGTGATTAGGTTGAGATGGAACACATGTCGTTTGTTGCCTACGTTGTTCAGTGCGCCAAGAGACATCTGAGTACCTTCCCGGTCAGTTTTTATATTTTCGAAAATCACTTGTCTTCTAACCAGGTCATTCGCGTAGTTTGTCTGTAGCCTTGATTTTTCATCTTGCTCAGACAGTATCGTTTCAGTAGGCACAATTAAAAGGATTTAAACCTCCATCAGTGGCCTTAAAACGCGCCCCACTATGAATGTTTTCTGTAAGCGTTTGTATGGGAACATACGACGTGTGTTTTCTATATAAATGTAACAATTTCTATATAAAAATGTAACAAAGTCTGATGAAAACTGCACAAGGATTTGACATGAAAACCGTTAAAAATAGTTATCAATATAAATTTGCGTAAAATTTGCTTTGCTCATACATTTTAATTTGCTCATGACAGATTTAATCAATGGAATTTGTCAAGATAAAAACTTCTCATTTTACCAATATTTCGAATCTCAAGTTTTATTCGACAAATGAAGTCTTTATATCCTCCTGCCGAGATAAATGCATGGTCCCATTAATTAACCGCAGAATGTGAGATCTGAAAAATGAAAACTGTTAACATTCGAATATAAAAAATAAACTACATATCTTAAAAAAAACTTTCTGCACTATAAGATACGCGTCAGGGGAACCGCCGCAGTGTTGGGGAGACAGGTATAATTTCGAGCACGAGGATGTGAGGGAGGATGTATTGTTTCTGCCGAGATTACAACCCGGACAATGTGCGCCACACCACATGCCTTGTGTGTGTGTGTGTGTGTGTCATAGAGTAGTGTCTAGCCGCAGACGAGATTGTGTCTGCTGTTTTGTCATACAACATATATGGCTTTCATCTACAGGCTCGGTATCAAAGCCGCAAGCCACTGTCCTAAATTGAAGTGAGACCATTGTCTACGAAATTACGCTCTTGGTTAAGAGGATTGACCACCCTAGATAACGTTTATCAAAACATTCTCTCGTCGTAGTCTCCCGTTTAGGACGCTATTTTTTGGTGTAGAGATTAGAAAAGTTGTTTTCTATGTTCTCAAAGGTTGTCTCTTGGTTTTATACCCTGGTTTTAAAATAATCTTAAGTCAATATTGGTAAAAAATGTTAAAGTTGGTTAAAACAGGCTTTTTTACAAGCAGTTATTGCATTTTTCGTGTTTAATGAGCATTCAACCACTTCTACCTTATCATATAAACCCGCATTTGTACGTTTCGGTTCATAAACTGCGTCGGAAACAGGGGACTACAAAACCATGTTTTGCCACTTTTTGAGTGAGCGGAGCAAAGTTCTACTACCCAACTTTTTTGACTGGCAAGGCCGGCGGCACGCGCGACTCTTCAAAGAACTGAGCCAGAAAGACAACCCTACTAGAGCCGATGTTTTTGATACAGAAGATAAACTTGGATCACCACCTACCCCTCGTCAACCGGAGAGAAGTAATCAATATTCCGCTATTTCAGTGGAAAACAAGGATTCTTCCTGGTTGACTAATCCCCTTAAGTTCAAAACTATGTTCGTAGCTCGGTTGGAAAGCTGCCTCAGGTGAGGAGGGGCATAGGGTCGATTCCAGTTGCAGGCACATAGGGTTTGGAAATGGTGCTAACCTTTTATGTCTTACCTGAAAAGATTCGTTTTCTACAAGACTTAGACCAAGGTCCCATTAAAATGTCTTCAGGGTAGAAAAGAATGTTACAGTACGCCTAAAAACACATGTTGGATATTGTCAACCAGTATCTTTCACATATAAACAAACGTAGAGGTCTTAATATCCTTAAATTAAATGTAGGACTTAATGAGCAATTTTGTAGCTTATTAATAAAAGAATACAGTTTGAAGTGTTTATTTACGTTTATGCATTAGATCATATTGTTCTTTTTTTCCTAGGATTGCACGAGATTCAAGCCCGTGCTGCTGGTTATATCCTTGACCGGAGTCAAAGTATGCAGTCCGGATGGCAAGGTAAGACCTTACACACTGTTTTTCATATTTTCATTGTTTAAAAACATTCTTAATACGTAATATTACGCAGTGGTCCTACAGCGAAGCTGAGAAGTGTTTTCAATCTTACAACCAAAGCTACGTCAACTGCAGAGAAGAAGGTTTCACGAAAATCAATATATAAAACATTGGATTTTAGGTACCTTTTTGTTAATATTCAAAACAATTATTTTACCCATAATCTTACATTATTCAGTCATTATCATCATAAGAGTGAGGCTGAGGGGATGACCAGTTCGAAGATAAGATAGATAGAAAAATAGATTCAGTAAAAAGTTTAGTTAACGTAGATAGCGCAGAAGTCTCGTTGTTGTAACTGAAGCTAAGTTCTGTTGCTTCAAAGTTGTTCGCAGTTGTTTCGCAGGGTTGTTTTAGCGAGCAACTCTCTCTGGTTTCGCAAAGGTTGGAAACAATAACCTCCCGTGGCGAGAAGCCTTCAATCATCTACAGGTGGTCTCGGTTCCGGCAGCGATTCACTGGAAAACAGTGGTTTCATCCAGATTTACAGGGTGAGAGCAAAATGATGTTAAACACCAAAGAAATGGTTTTAAAGTTCGCAAGAAAGAGATAATCATAAATAAGTTCGAACTTTTGAATGTTGCTATAACTTTTATCTAGGTAAGACCCTTTATAAAAATACCGGTATGATCAAGAATCATTAAGAGACTTTACCTTGCAATTAAACGGCGTCGTGCATAAAAAGGTAAAAGTATAGTTTGTCTTGTTTAACGAGGCGAAGTTAGGACTACAAAGTCCTCTACCACTCAACCTCGACCTTTACCTAGCGTCACCGTATTAGTCACATTACAAATGTAAGTGGTGACTGCGGGGATCGAACCCGCGCCACCGGTGATGAGCTCCGGAGTCGCGTGATAAATCCGCCACGGATCCGCTCACCACGGATGCTAATAAAAATGGTTTTGTAAAAAAAATATAATTTATAGAAAATCAATAAAAACATATTAAATACACTCGTTGAGGGACAATTGAGTTACAAAGGAAAATCTTTGGGAATATATCCTTTTTTTTGCTGTTTCTTTCCTTAACTCAGAAGGCTCTGGACGGATATTCAATAATTTGGAATTGATGTATTCCTGGAAACAAAAGTGTAACGTTAACAAGCAATTCAATGAATCAAAATAGCTATTTTTAGATAGTTGAAAAATAACTTTAAACCACTAAGTTTTTATGCTATTTATGTTCAAGTACGTAAAATAAAAGATGAGCTACTCGTATATGCACATTTTAAATACTTTCAAAACTTTAATTTTACCACTCCTGAGGTAAACAGCTGGGGCCGTATGGCAAATCGATGATATGAGCGTGGCGAATCAAAGTTACAATTACCGAATTAGAGCAACAAATTGGCATTTCAGTGTTTTTAGCTGCGTGTCAGCCCAATTTTTATGTGCGTCTAAAGTTAATCTTCGAAATTGGCAATATTTAAAAGTAAGGTTCTTGAGGACGCAAAATTCCAGCCGAAGAAAGCCCCAATGCTAGTTAGTCAATGTGCTGTAACGTCAAGAGCTGAAAACTTAAATATTAATTTCGATTTTTTGAGACTAACTTAACTGAATAATTTGCTTAAAACCACCAAAGAGAGGTATTGTATGTAAGTTAAGTAACACAACATAATAATTTATCGTGTTTGTGTAACGATATTGAGTATACAACTGTTTTCGCTGATATATAAAACAAGTAGGCATATCTACAAAGAACTGAGTTCTCTCAAAAGTGAAATTATTAATTATTAAGATCCCATTGTAATTTATTGGGGTATCAGCTGATGCTGAGGTGTGTTCTGGACAGCTGTAGAACAAAACTGCCAGAGGCATGTCTGCTGTCAATACCACAGCCAATCCTGCGCCTGACCTACTTAGGTCCTGTTTGTGTTTATGCATCCTCCCAGCTGATATCATCCTGGGCATACCATAGCCTCCATGTATGTGTTAGAAGCTATGATTACCATCATTATTTGTGTGACATCTTACATTCTCGCTACAAGATTTTCTTCTGCAAACTTAAAACTTCTCTGGCTCGATGTTTTTTATGGTAAAAGTAAGACCACAAATAACGTTTTAAAAGAATGGAATTGTACGAGATCAACAACAAAAAGTGGACGGAGAAAATATTCAAGCCACCAACTGAGAACGAAAACATCAGTACATGAATGAGATCATGGAAGAGTTCGGCGATCACAAGAACAACCACATGTCTGTGGGAAAAAGGCTCAGCAATTAATAATGTCACAGGGATACAACTGCCAATCAGGTCAGAAGCCGCCCTTGAATGTTTAAAAATTCTCCTGACTTGAAAATGTTCCAGCGCTTTGGCATACTTATTTACCTGAACTATTAGTAATTTTTAAAACATTTTTCACATAGTTATTTTATTTTTAATCGCAATCCTCCCCTCCTCTATATTACAAGTTTAAAAACGAACTTGGCAAGGTAACTTAAAAGTGGAACTTTTGCTCATCGATACATGTGTCTAAAGCAGCGGCTTCAGAACAAAATGAAAAAAGAGAACGTTCAAATTCTTGTCACCAAATTTTACTATCTCTACAGCCAATATTATTCTACTCGTACTTTGCATTATATAAAAACCAGAAGTGTACAAGAGATGTCTCCAGAGCTGAAGCACTTAGCATGTATATGTGCAGGGATATTCCTGTCCACGCCTCGGGCTCTCAATATTCATACTTTGTAAAAGCTACTTCTGTGAGTGCTCTACATACACCGGGGAATTCTTAACTAGTAGCTAAGCAGAAGATAGTGATTTCACGTTTTCATGTTTTCGCGTTTTAGATATTCTTGAGTAGTTGTAGTTAAGTAGTAGCTGTTTTGGAGAGTGACTTAAAGCGTAAATAACGACAAATGGTATACGATTAACCTTTTGACACTAACTTGGTTCTATATCTTAGAATTTTTTTAATCAAAGTATGGTCTCGTAAGAGGAAGTGACATCCACTCTTATGAAACTAGTGAAAGAGAAAACTACTGATCTGAAACTAACTGCAATTCACGACAGCTTACCTTTTAGTTCGATTAAAAAGTGCAGCAGTGCTTAAGTGTTTTAAAACTCGTCCGACAAAGGTTTTTTGGCACTTAAGCTTTTCACAATACATACTAGTTTATGTTACATGACGGCACACAGGCAGAACACACTTAACTGACTACAAGCCTGATGGGAAGCTGGGACGAGTTTAAATGACTTAAGGAATAAAAACATCTTATAAATATCATTCAGACCGGTCCAACTTTGACCGTACAAAATACAGGGTGTTTTTACCGCAATCCAATGTTCAAACTATAGTAAGTCATTTTATGCGAACGCTATAAGGTCAAAAATTCTATCATTGGTTTGTTAACTTCAATATCTATCAGATGGTATGTATTGTTGTAGTAATATAGTGGTTTTGATTTCCTAACTTGATGTTATTGTAAAGTAAACGCAATCAAGATTCTTAGCAAAGATCAAAGAGTGTAATTGTTAAAAGTACTTAAGAGCAAGATATTTTTTTGTGTCAAGAGCCATTTGAGATCAGGTTTGCAGGCATGAATATGCTATTTGCTTTTGTTGTTTCAAACTTCTTAAAGATTTGTTAGGAGAATTTTCTAAGCTAACCCTAACATCCTCCATCACTTCTTAATTCATTCATTACAGTCCGCCCTCTCTTATGTTTCCCGTTCTCTACACAACCTCTTCCGTTAAACTTTTAACAAATCTGTGAATTTATATTTGTTTGAAAAACTAACACCTGTAAACTTCACCAAAAACGCCTCTTGATAAAAATGAATTCTCCTGTGGTTATGTATGCTTCAACAACAAACACTCTTTGATCTTTGCTAAAAATCATGATTGCTTTTATTTTACTACAACAACAAGCTATGAAACCAAAACCACTATATTACTGTAACAACACCCACCATCTGATAGATATTGAAGTGAACAAACCAATGACAACTTATGACCATATAGCGTTCGTAAAAAATGACTTACTAAAGTTTGAACATTGGGTTGTAAAAAAACACCCTGTATAAACTACAGCTTGAAGCAAAGAGACGAAGAAACCGTTCCATCAACCGCATTTCTCCCCGTCTACACAGTGTTGTATACTACATATAGTATCGATGTAGTTGCCTGTACTCTGTGTATTTGTGTGAGTTGATGAATGGGTTGGCACCCTGCTGCCGTGTGATCTAGGTAGGGTAGGTTTCAATTAATCTCCCAGCACAATCCATTAGGCACAATCTGATTTGTCCCACCGCGACTCAGACACCAACATGTATTATTCAACCACCAGTCCTGCCAATAGATAAACACTAGTGTATGTTTTACACCTTCATGTTCGATACATACGTTCTAGTTATTTAATTATGTTATGTAAATCGTTTGTATTTCATTATCAACGAATTATTCATTACTTTATAAATTAGGGCGAGAGAGGGAACGTCTATATTTGACTGCTGGTTTGACCTTTCTCTGGTGTGCAAATGTGTATAACATGCCAACCAACAGGTGGAACTAATAGTGTGTTGTACAACAAATACATTAATGTCTTCTATTAACTAGTTTCTACACTTTGTTGATGCTATTTTTCTGGGCTTTTCCGCTTCATTGCCACTAAGAACTTCTTTTCGTTGGTCAATATGCTGTGTAGTTGTGTGTTAGTCTGTTTTCTGATGATTTCTGCTGGTCTGTCCATACTTTTGTTTCCCTATCTGTGGTAAATAGTTTCCCACGTTCAGCAAAAGATCGTGAGAGTACAAATTAAAATATTTTATTAAGTGACTCGAGGCTGCACAGAACGGACGTTACCGTTTTTGACAACTTCTAAATGAAAGGTAAAATCAGGTGTTTTTAGCTTTTTTTATGAGTAAATCCACTTTGCAAAATATTAAAATCCAGTACTTTTAGATCATTGGAATTCCAAATCATAATATAATATCGAAAGTGTGGCTTCTATTCAGAAAGTCATCACATGAGAATATCAATTTTGAATTGAAAACCCTTGATACATAGGGTGGATTAGAAGCAGGGTTTTTAGATTTATTTTGACTTTGAGAAACATCTATTAAAAAACGTTTAAATTAGAACTTTTAGATATTTGAAGCTCTGATTGAAAATTAAATATAAAAATTGTGGGTGCGATCTAGGAAGTCATCACAAGAGACCAGCGTTTCTTTTACAAATGTCTACTCCTTGTAAAACCCCTAAAAGTTGAAGCGATGTTTCATAATTTACCGCTTGAAAGCTTATATTTTCTAACGACCATGAACTTAACTCATCAGTCAGACTACATTATCGTTTTTAAGCGTATACTATAGTCGGCTCTTAATATTTGCTAAGCAATCTTTAGCAAGTCTTTCAGCTAACAGAAAAACGTCAGTTCAAGCAAAGACTTATTAAGGTAAACAAAGTGGAAACCCAAAGCCTTGAATTTTCACCAGATTTATTTTTAATAACCGACACGACAAGCTCAGACTAATATTGGCTTTGTCGTGCATGGGTTCAGTTTTAATAAACTCGTCTTTATCAGACTGCGTGGATTAACCGGGAACAGCGCTCAGAGCTGTCAGCGTTCACACTTTATATGACCCGCGACAGCAATGTTACACGTGCTTTTAATCACGCCTTTATTAAAATCCACCAGCTCGCTGGTGTGTTTAGACCTGACATCATGTTGTAGGTTAAAGGTAATAATTGTTATTTTAACGTAGTACGCATTAATTGTCGTTGGATCGTCAACTGAAGAATGTAGGAGTAAGGTTTGGGTGAAATAAATTGTGTTTTCCACCAAATATTCTACCATTGAAACGCGAACGTTCACACCAAATAATGTTTAAAGATACGATACCTCTAAGATACGCATACTCAGTCGTTGGTGGCAAATTTGTATTGGATATCGTTGCTATCCTAAACCAGGGGTCCTAGAATAAGAATACCTTCACTTTGAACTACATGAAATCTTTTCCAACGATTCACACGCATTTTACTATAATAAATATTAACTTTACTGTCTCACTAGTTTAGATGTGAATTGGGGTTACTCCCCAATTTAAGATTGGTAAGCCTGATTATGTTTATCAAAAATAAAAGGTCAAAATGGCATAAACGTAACAGTTTCGTTGTTATTTAACAGTTGGGGCTTTTAAACTACCTAAAGCTAAAGTTGCACTTTTATTACAAAAAAAAACAAGTTTATTTTGTTTTTCTCTCTCTAGGGAGAAAAAGATAATTTTTATGATCCTTATATGTAATGGACATCGGCTGTTCAGGTAGTTTTGTTTGATCGGAATGATTGCTCTATGGTAATGAAGGCGACTGTTATACGTAAATAGAACTACTCTAACTATCGATCTTATAGGGGCTTAGTTTCATATCTGAAAAATGATTGATTTTAAAGTCGATACCGAGCATTAATTTACTGATAATAACTCTATTGGCTATTGGGTTCAAATGAAGAGTTGAATGTAATAGATAAATTTATTTGTCTTGTACCTGCATCGTGAAAAAGTCTCGGTGATCCTTTTTGATCCTCCCTCAGTTAACGTTCTCGGCCGGGCCTTGGACGTTAAACTTGAGCTTATAAAAAAGCTCCATTTTAGGACCTAATGATGAAATGTACTAATAGTTTGATATAATTAGGTGATTTCTTTAGACGTCTTTAGACGAGCCTAATAACAGACACATCTTTACAAATAAATTAACTTTGAATTATACAATACGCATGAGTTTACTGAAAAGTAAAACAATTCCATATGACTTTTGAATTGATACCCGAGTACAAACTACAACGCCTGTCTTCATCGAACTATTTATCAAGATATGACGCCACGTACTGATAACTGATTGATGTCAGCTGTTCTGTTGGCAAATGATATCAACATCAATCACCTTATCAACCTCCACATTTACGCAAAAATGTATAATGTTCTGTCATTGATTTAGTATGTTTCTCCCATATGAATCAGGCATAAATAGTTGCTAAAATAACATTACCTTTATTATTAAATGCTTTTTGTCGTAAAAATGAAGATGATTTCAAAAATTCAATCATACCTAGGACAGAAATAAAAAAGGTATTATATATACATTGTCCGTTATCAAAACCCGTAACAAACAAGCCGAAGAAAAACTAAAACACGGCAGTAAAAGGAAAAAGATACATGTTGTTAAAACCCATCTTGATACCTTTTAAAGTACATTATTACATAAGTATTTATGTAAATGGAAATAAATAAACTGGGTTCTAGAATGAAAGACTATCTTTACGAAATAGCTGAGAATATAAATAATTCCATCCGTAAAACAAATTAAGACTTTGCTGCTCATTTTTAAGAACTAATTAGTGTTTGTGTATGTTGTTTCTTAGAAAATCCAAAACTGGCGTTGAAAAATCTTGTATTTCTTTCTGTAAAAAGTTTTCTATTTTGTTACTCAACCGTTACGCAAAAACTGCTGGGCAATCGAGATGAAACTGTATATAGCAATTAGGTACATTAAAACTTATATATAAGGCATTTCATATGAATAAACACGTTCAAACCCCAGTGGAAAGTTTATTTAATGGAAAGCACCACACAAAAAAATATATCTTACGGTCTATATGGAATGGTATATCACGGGCGACTCGGGCTCATCACTCCGGTGGTGCGGGTTCGATCCCTGCAGTCACCACTTACTTGTAAAGTGGCTGTAAGGTGACGCTAGGTAAAGGTCGAGGTTGACGGGTAGAGGGACTTTGTAGTCCTGAACTTAACTCTTAGGCTTTCGCGGCCGGTGTCACAACTATAATCTAGTTCTTCCTGTTGGACGTGATTTGAACCGGAAGAACTAGATTAGGCTATAGTTTGTAGTTAACTTCGCCTCGTTAAACAACTTTATCTTAAAGGCCAACCAGTTCAAACCACATTTTTGCATTTGTTTACTCGTTCAAAGCTATTTTACGGTCACTGTACAGTGTATATAACATCTCCAACAGCAACACTTCTACGTACACAGCTCGTTACGCATCAATCACGAGGGGTGGGGGTGTGAAATGGTTTGAGGGTGACAAATGATTTGTCAAAGCCAGGCTGCAAGTCGAGTGTCTCTTGTAACTCGCTAAGCGAAGTCGGATCATTAACCACATACTCAACCGCGTGGTCATGTTCCGCACAGTCAGGGCGTTGGTAGTATTTGGTGGATATGTTTTTAGTAAATTTCCTTTGGACAAATGAGATATTCATGCCGTCCTCATGGTAAGACAAGAAATGTGCACCGATCCTGGACCCCAGAACACGTTTTGAGAATTTGTTTAAAACTTTATATATGTATGTATACAGTGTGGAAAGAGTCCGGAAACGCTTTGATATTTTCTAAACAGGAAGACGTAGACCAATGAAACCTTCGACTTCGTTCTAAGTAAAATTGTCTGACAATTTTGTACATTTTTAAATGTTTTCAGCGGGTTGGGAACATCCCGTTCAGGGGTATGAAATCTTAAATGTAAGCCTATGTCGAGTTTAATATCTAAATAAAGCCCTATTTAAGAGGAATTGATTGCTAAAAGTTTGACTTCAAAAGGTTGACCCTGTCCAAAGTTATGAGTTATGAGGTCACTAAATCACTATTTGAGATGCCGACCAATCTCATTTAAAGGCAAATATGTGGTAAGGATGAGTGTGATGAGTGGTAGTAATGAGTTATGTGGTGTAGTCTTGTTACAAACTAAGGCCGACTCTTCCTTAGAATGGGTCATTAATTGATAGCCCAATGAAAATACAAGGACCAACGGCTTAACGTGACTTCCGAACCACGGGTGATGGTCTGATATGTCTAAACGATGGTGGAGTTGATGCGGGTATCATCAGATGATCACTGAGACTATCTGAGCCGCTTTAGACCTATATTATCCTCAAAACCTGACCTCCATGAAGCTGGATTACAGGACCTCGCCACGAGTCCCAGTCAACGGGGTTGTTTTAGGCGACGGGTTTGCTGTAGTTTTGAACGTTTAGGGCTATTAGGAGCTTTAATAACTTTAACATATCTATAAGAATATAATATATATATAGTGTGAATCAGTTGCTCTAAAATTCTAACTTTTAGAATCCTTGATCTTCAACGGTGAAAAGCTAGAGTCTGAGAAGGTTAAACCACTTTGTTCTGTTCACTGGAAAACTCCGAAGCGCTCACAGCATGCGAGAGCAGTGCTTGTTAATCCCGACACTTTAAACCACTTTTCCTCACAGTTTTCTTTGTGTGTAGGTGATAAGTATCAGAAGTAATACCCTACGTGTATGGAACTGAGATCAAGGTAGATTATGACGCATAGCAGAGCCTAGACTGTAGGAAGTGTCATGATAGCATCATCGAGAGCGGGAGGGTGGGAGATAAGTAACATAGTGCATAGTGCGTTCTATGGCTTTCATTGTGTAGTGAGGCAGGGTGCATACGCGTACAGATGAGCTCTTACACCTCTGTGTAACATGGGTTATCTGCTGTTTCCTTTCTCTGTGGTAAATGTCCATAATCTTGCAATCAAAGGAACTCCTGCATTAAATTATTACGTCTGACTAAGTATAAGACAACTTACTGTGTAAAGTGTATTCTGGCATAACGAGTATGTATAAATCCGATTAGTTGCTGCAGTAAGTTGCTGTTACAGTTAATATTCAAAGAAAAAGCAAAGGGAAAGTTGAAACCTAGCGAGGGAAGGAAACAGCACTTACTTTCTTTAATCTGCCAGATGCCAAGCAAATGATGAAGTAATTTGGGTGCAGATAACTTTGAAAGTTAATAACAATGAGTACCGGAATTTCACGCGTTTCGCATCTAACAAACAGTCTACTGTTAGCAGATATCACATACAGTACTTGCAGTTAAATAACGTATTCTTCCTTTACGTACAACTTATTTAAGCTCAAAGAATATGCTTCAAGACCATTTGACACGCGTGATTTTGGTGACATTGGGCTACTACCCTTTCCTGGCATTTGTACTGACATTGTAGCTTTCCTTCTGTATTCCCAGGTAATTAACTAGACCAACCCATTCTTTATATCCAACCTTTCTGTGAATTTCGCTAAAACCAGATTTGACTACTAACACTTTATTCATACAAATTAGTATTTTTAGGTGTGAGTTAAAGCCTACTCTTTGCTCCTAACCGTTGGTAAATTTTCAGGTGAGGATATTACAGCCATATTAAAATGTTCGTCTATGTTAATCAGCTTGTACATTCGATTTACATGCTAATCAGCTGCTGAATGGTTTTATGTTTGCAAACAGACAGACACGCATTTACAGAATTTAGATGGCAACTTTAGATTACAGACAGATAGAGACTCTCATACTGTGTAAAATTTGTGTAGATGGCAACGGTAGATTACAACAACCGTTATAATTTGATTTGCACATTTTATTTAATCTACTTAAACCTGCTTACTTCTCCATAACAGCTGTTTATATGGTAAAAGGTAAAGGTAAAGTTTGTATTGTTTAACGAGGCGAAGTTAGGACTACAGAGTCCTCTCTACTCAACCTCGACCTTTACCTAGCGTCACCGTTTAGTCACATTACAAATTGTAAGTGGTGACTGCGGGGATCGAACCCGCGCCACCGGGGTGATGAGCTCCGGAGTCGCGTGCGATACCAATCCGCCACGGATCCGCTCAATATGGTACTACAGCTGCTTGAAGTTAAAATTATTCACACAACTTTCCTACCATATTTAACATCTTTTAACCATGTTTTGACTTAAAAAACGTCGGTGACCACATTGATTCCACACAAAACGCAGATTGAACAAACACAGACAAGCAGTCAGGCCTATGTAACATAAGTTTCTGGTGAATTTAATCTGTTTAACCTTACACTTCAGCATAAAATATGCGAAAATGTAACTAAAGTGAGAGATATTGGAGAAAGGGGAGAGGGTTGTTTACAGAATGACACAGTGATTCCTCAAGCGTGGTCCTGGGGGTGTGATGCACGAGAGTGTCCTTGTTATGTCTTTCTTCCGAATCTCAATTGCTCCATTTGTGAAACTCTTTCAATTCGTTTCTCTCGCATTCACTTATTTATTTGTTCCTCGAGCATGTTATTTTCTATAAAAATATTTCGACTTTTCCTCTCTGTGTGATGACGACATGACAGTTGTTTAAAACATCGTACCCAAGGAAAGTTAAATGATACCTTGAATATTTTAGATTGAAAGTTCATAACAGTGGTGGAGATTAATTATACACTTTTTTCTCTGGCTTTTCCAGCCACTTCAGGAGAAAATACTCCCTAGCTACGTTTGTGTCAGTTGGAAAACTTTACGTGCTATCCGAAAAGTAGGGAGTAGTCCTTCTCCTGAATTAGAGGGGAAACTCAGAGAAAACAGTTTTATAATTATCTGAATATATTTCGCATTATTATGTAACAGATTACTTCATTATGACACTAGTGTATCATTCAATTCTTATGGTTTAAACGGCTTCCTTCTATCATGAGGTTTTACTAAGGTTATTACGGTATACTGATTTATGCAAAACTCACAGACATGTATTGTAGCAGACAGAGGCAGGCCAGGGTATTGGCTACTGACCGCAGTAAGGTAGAGACAGAATTGAACAAGATTGATCACTTTCTTCTCTGTCTCTCTGATGACCTTAGGACCTCAGAAACCTCGGAACCGGAACAAACTATCTGTTAAAATCATCAATTAGCTAAACACGGTTCTGAATGACAAACCTAAAAGACGTTTACTAACAAATAGCTTTAGCTAAAGATTTTCAGTTGGGAATTTTAATTTGTAATACGAGTTTGGTCATGAATCATTTCTGTGTTTTGATATTATAAAATTAATGTGCCTGAAAAAGCTTCTGGTCGGTTTGTCTCTTATCCAAAACTCTAGATGTTATAGTAAAAATTTACGTGTTATTAAAAAGAGGCAAGCAAAATTCATGATAAGTCAGTTTAAGATATTTTAAGTTAAAGTGTTTGGTCCAAAATATTTTGTCACTGTTCATTTGTTTGCCTTTGAACTTTCAGGTTTATTGTTAATTTGTTTTCGTTATTAGGAGGGATGTGTTGAGCTATACAACTCATGGCCCAAACTGTAAAGTCTATTACTAACCAGTATACACATAATGCAGTATACAGCATTTATACATTATGATGAAGATGACTTTTCTAGGGTATTGTGTGCCAAGAGGCTAACATAATAAAATAAAAAAAAAGGTGTTGCAAATCTTCGTTTGTAAAAACGTTAACGAGCACAGTAGGTTAGATGGAGAGAAAACACAGTTATATATGTATTCATGCATTAAATACATGCAAATTATTTAAACTATGTGAGGTGCGAGTTGGAGCTCTTACTACATAGCAGGATCCTTTATCCTTACGTAAAATCCTGAAAGTAATAAGATAAAGACTAAACCAAATCAGTTTAACCAAACCTTACCAAACCAGCTACCGAAAGTCATTCTAAACCACAAAACCTTTACAAAACTATTAAGACAAGTAAAATTCAACTTGTGCACATTATATCGAGTTTAAAGACCAGCATTTCATTGACTGGGACTCGTGGCGTGGTCCTGTAATCCAGCTTCATAGAGATCAGGTTTTGAGAATGGTATAGGTCTAAAGCGGCTCAGATAGTCTCCCAGTGATACCCGCATCAACTCCCATCACCTGCGTGGTTCGGAAGTCACGTTAAGCCGTTGGTCCTTGTATTTCCATTGGTCATTGGGCTATTAATAATGACCCATTCTAAGGAAGAGTCGGCCTTAGTTTGTAACAAGACTACACCTCATAACTCATTACTACCACTCATCACACTCATCCTTCACCACATGTTTGCCTTAAAATACCCTCATGAGAGTGGTCGGCATCTCAAATAGTGATTTAGTGAAACGGTTCTGCACTCTCGGATAATATAAGGTTCGAAGTGGCGTCTACTCTGGATACACTCAGCACGCTGTCAGTGTTGAAATATCGGCACAGGAAATTAATTCCATTTCCCTCCCTTAAATCGGAAAGCGTACGTGTCAATCAGTTGCTATACAAGATGCACGGCGGCCTCCAGTCCCGTCAATACTGCAGGAGTGGTGTATATTATATTAAATGTTAAAGTAATCGCCAAAATATAAAACATGCTGTTTGCTTAATACTGGGCTCAATAAAATGAACTTATCAATAAGTTATACGATTTAGTATCATGATCAACACTTTAATCTTTACCTACACATTTTTATTTGAAAGAACTGATCGTTGATGCTGACTGGAAGCAAAGCCAATGTTATGGTGGGTAGCTAGCGCATAGATAGCTGAGGCTAAAAAATCGACATAGTTGCGGCAGTCCAAGCACAGAATGCGTTGCGAGTGCTGCCCTCTTTCGCCGTTTCTCGTCTTTGGGCTTTACATGCTCGAGTTTGTTCGATGGCGATGACTTAAATATGACCAAATCGTGCGATTTCGAGATCAATAAAACTCGTGACTCTTAAAAGGATTCTGTGTGTGGGCTGCCTCAGCCATGTGCATCTATCTTCCCACCATAACATTGTCTTTACTGGAAGACTTAATACTAATGACCTGCCCTTTCAACTTCAGTAGTTGTTATAGAAAAATACGTTACTGGGTTTGAACGATTATTAAGGATATTTTCCATCGTTAGTGATCAAAAAGAATTACGACTTTACGATATCTAGATCCCGTTTTCAGATGAAAATAAGCCAAAATCATAACAATTCTATGAAAATGAGGTAGCATAAAGTAACCAGTGTAAGCTGGCCAGTCACACAACAAAATCACATGCATGTGGGTGTTTCATGTGTGTGTTTTAAATATGTTTACTCACATACGTATCCGTGCAACGACCCTAAAAATCGCATTTCTTGTCCGATTTCACAAAATTTGACAGACATTTTCCTTTTGTAAATACCTAGAAAGATATTAAAATCCTTTTTCACCGCCATCATAGTCTGGCTGATTAAATCTTAGTTACATATTATGTTAGGTTCTGTTAATTAAATGTTTCAATTCAGGAAGTTCGCTAGAATTCACGGTAGCGCTTATCTCTAAGCGTCAGCTTTGTTTTTTTAACCTGTTTCCAGACGAAAATAGGTTAAGTTGTTAGTAGCAAAGAATAGTAATGCTGGTGGTCACATTTTGTCCACAACAACTTCAGATACTGGCTTGTATGGCTGTGTTTAGTGGTAGTAGGAGAAGGGGGTTGAGGAGGGGAGGGGTTGAAGGTCCGTTATCGCCACTCAAGAAGGATGTACAATTGTTTGGAAGTTCCATTGGACTGTGTGATGTGTGTAGAGGGTGCGTCTAGATCTAACGATGAGTCACTGTTGTCTAACAGAATAAAGGAATTAGGACCACATGGCTAATTGTGCTGGAGTTTTATTTATGGATAGATTTTCTAGCTGTAGTTCTAAATTGATAAATAAAATTAAGAACCTTAAGTTTTGAGAGGCAAACAAAGGTAGTTTTGAGAACCTAAAATTTTAACTTTGCTTGAATGTATGCATATTTGTGAGTATTGATTCTTTTGAAGCGATGTTTAAATTCATCCCTAATACCTAAAATTCCTTGTCTTATATTAGAAAACTACCAACTTCCTGCAATGGAAATAAATAATTTAACTAATACCCTTTCGAAATATTCTTTCAGCAGTTGTCCGATCTCATCGAGAAACTGTAAACATCTTCTGGTCAGATGAGTCAGTCTGGAGAAAAGCAATCTGTAAATGGGCCTGACAAAAGAACCCCATCCTTAATTTGATCTCTGCTCTCTGAGGCCAAGCTGGGTTGAAGCAGACAGTAGTTTACAGCCTACGAAGATTAGGAAGAAGCCAAACAGTTCTTCAATCGTTCTTTGTTCGTCCCTCTGTAGGTTCTTATTTATTAACTTGAGCTTTTGTTTCTTTGTAATGATGTTCAATGGACGGACAAAAATGTCTGTAACTCATTGGTCTGCTGGAAACTCCACAAATAATATCATGTAATCAATTTTTTGTTTTTTCAGTACATAGCTATTTGATTTTATCAAAGATAATGTTATGGTAGGTAGATTGGGCATGGATGTCACATGGTTGAAGGAGGAAAATCAACATAGTTGCTGCAGCCCAAGCACAGATAGCACTGCGAGCGCTGCCATTTCTTGACGTATTTCTTCCTCTCGGCTCGACAAGCTTGAATTTTTTATTTGTAAGTGTCAATCGTTGATGCTGACTAGAAAGTAGAAGCTAAGGCAATGTTGTTGTACGAGGTTAGCGCATAGATGGCTGAGGCAGAAAACTAAACATAGTTGCGGCAGGTCACGCACAGAATGCGAGCGTTGCCGTCTCTCTCGTATTTTAGTACCTATGGTTGTGAATAGGTTCGATCACAACTCTACAACTTATCAATGATGACATCACGCGGTTATTTGGAGGAAAAGCCCGGAAAGAGGGGAGGATGTTCAATTGTGTGGAGAGTCTCATTGTGTGAGTGGTTTGCGAGGATCAATCTGACAATGCAGCTGATTCGTACAGCGTAATGTATCTTAACACAAAGACGTACACTCTAAGTATGAAAGATAAAAAATCCATTTATTTAACCAAATGTTCTATAGTTTTTCACTTGGTTTTCATTAGGTCTTAAGGTGAAACTCATATAGTTGTTAAATTAAAGGTATCAACTGACTAAATGACTAAATAAACAACTCCCATTGGTTTGATCTTGGCCTGATTGCTTAGATTTCTTATTTTTAACGTTGGGGTTCTACTTGGCGCAAACCTGTTTTCAACCAAACTGAATGTTCATGTATCATAAGAACTACCGCCTGGCTAAGATGGCCGCAGCGTTTACTGTACTTATACATTTGTTTTAAATCAATTTTTTTTTTAATTTTTAAAGCGTGAATCCAGTTAATAAAAGTGGAAAATGGGGGTGTCTACGTATCAAGTACAATCTTCAAATACATCATAGAATTTGAAAATCAACGATAGAAGGAGTACGAGGCCTGCGGTCAGCTGTTGTTTTATTTTTTAATTTGACTTTTTGATGAAAATTTTGTTTCGTTAAGTACATACATCATTCGTGTATTTTGATAGAATGAACTATATTCTTATTCTTTTTCTCGTTCTCGTCTTATTCTCGTTCTTATTCTGTAAGAGATAGGTTGTAATTTCGTAATCTAAAGTCGTAATTTCGGCAGTGCTAGATGAAAAACAATTTTGAAAATTGCTCGTCAACAGTAAAGGTTAAAAGTTTTGATATTTCAAATTCCAACTTTGATTGCTGGAAAGTCCCAAATTTAATCTTTAGAGTTTACTTTACATTTAAACTACCCCATGAGAAAATGGTGTTTTTTACTGACGGAGGTTACTTTTCGTCTCCACGTAGAGGTAATTAGGTTAAGATTGATCACCGTGCTTGAGACAGCAGACACGTCTCGTAGTGATCAACATTGAGACGGGATATCATTAATCAGGATCAGGAGAGTAGGAGCTTGTAGCAAGTGATCCGCGTGACAGAAGTGATTGTCACCTGGCTTACTCACACTAATCACTTGACTGAACATAATCACTCGCAACTTTACGACGTAGACACGTCTAGTGATCAACATTAGACGGGATATCATTAATCAGGATCAGGAAGTAGGAGCTTGTAGCAAGTGATCCGCGTGACAGAAGTGATTGTCACCTGGCTTACTCACACTAATCACTTGACTGAACATAATCACTTGCAACTTTACGTCGTAGACACGTCTCGCAGTGATCAACATTAGGCCGGGATATCATTAATCAGGATCAGGAGAGTAGGAGCTTGTAGCAAGTGATCCGCGTGACAGAAGTGATTGTCACCTGGCTTACTCACACTAATCACTTGACTGAACATAATCACTCGCAACTTTACGACGTAGACACGTCTCGTAGTGATCAACATTGAGACGGGATATCATTAATCAGGATCAGGAGAGTAGGAGCTTGTAGCAAGTGATCCGCGTGACAGAAGTGATTGTCACCTGGCTTACTCACACTAATCACTTGACTGAACATAATCACTCGCAACTTTACGACGTAGACACGTCTCGTAGTGATCAACATTGAGACGGGATATCATTAATCAGGATCAGGAGAGTAGGAGCTTGTAGCAAGTGATCCGCGTGACAGAAGTGATTGTCACCTGGCTTACTCACACTAATCACTTGACTGAACATAATCACTCGCAACTTTACGACGTAGACACGTCTCGTAGTGATCAACATTGAGACGGGATATCATTAATCAGGATCAGGAGAGTAGGAGCTTGTAGCAAGTGATCCGCGTGACAGAAGTGATTGTCACCTGGCTTACTCACACTAATCACTTGACTGAACATAATCACTCGCAACTTTACGACGTAGACACGCCGTAGTGATAACAATACATGTGAATTTAGCGGGATCAGCGTGTTGTATACAGGGTGTGCAAAGGCCACGCCCATAACTTTGAACGAATGAAATTGTTTGAATGTATTGAGGGGCAACCGAAGTACATTTTAGCATATTTTGGTGGTTTGCCTCCTACCTCAAAAAAAGGTTAGTGGGGGTGACACTTTGAAATATTTATTCAACCCCATTATGTGCCCCCTCATTTGAAAGGGTATAAAAGAAATTCATTGATACTATTCAAAACATTTACAATGCCCCAAAAGGCTCAAAATGTGATTATTTTTAGCGGATAAATGGCCATGGTCGCTATCCTTTTGAAGTTTGGAAAAAACTACGAATTAAGTTTTGCTTAATCAAAGCTTTAAAATGACACGCTACAAATACAGTATACCAAGGATATTGGCAAGGTTATTGAAAGCATATCTCAGTAATGCTTATATAACCTAGTGTGAGGTTTAATTTAGACTACAAACTTAGCTGCGAACCACGAAGGGCACGTGGACACTGAGTAGTTTCCTTGAAACAATACTTGTAAAAGAATAAGTTCGAGTATAACTCTTGTTCATTTATTTTATTTTAGACTGTCAAACTTAATACTGAAAGATTCATAACGACGCCAATCTAAAATCTGCGACCCTTTATTTTGCTCGTACTACACAGCCATGGTAAATTTGGAAATTCCATAAACAAACAGCCATTAATTCTACTTCCTATTATTATCGCGTATTGCAACGTGTAGCGCTAGCTATACACAATTAAAATATCCAACAACGGCGTTGTTACTATAACAATTAACACCGGTGTCAAATGCTTCACAAACATTTGATTGGTAGCAATAACGTTACATTAGCACAGTTAACTGACAATGTAACTGTGACGTCAGCAATGTACATATATACATTTGCAGAAGTGTAATGAAGCCATACATCAACTGAATGTGACAGCGCCAGAGAAGACATGTCAGCAATACTGCAGCAATCTCAGCCTCGGTTCAGATGAATCTTTGTCAACTTAATGTTAATGCGACATTTAAAAAAATGTAAAGCTTTTCTTGTTTAACGAGGTGAAGTTAGGATTACAAAGTCTTTACCACTCAAGCGTTATCGTATAGTCACTTTACAAATGTAAGTGGTGACTGCGGGGATCGAGCCCGCGCCAGCTAAATTATGAGCTCTGGAGTCGCGCACGATTCCAACCCACCACGGGTAAATAAAATAAATAAATGTTTTATTGAATAAACATGTGTGCACATATAGCTCTATCGTCAATAATTATTGGCCAAAATTTAGGATTCTCACACATCTAGATCACATTCAAACATCCATAAATTACACTCATACAGTCTCGTTCACTCGAATTTCACCCGTCTGGCCCCGTCAGTTTTTTTCACACGGTCTCCTAATCATGTGTCATAAACTTTATGAACTATAAAATGCTTCTGCGATCAAAATTTCTTAAGACGAGCTTTAAATTCCTTCGGCATTGGGGCACACTTGGAAGTCTATTGACGGAATGAACTCCTGCCTCTGAAGCAAATTTTCATGAGCTACCGTTCTGTGTCTTCAGTTCGGTAGTCACCCTTGCCTCTAGTTTCGTGAGTGTGTAACTATACGAGGGTACGCTTTAGTCCGCTTTTAGTAGGTAGATTACACAAATAAAATATACAGAGGGCTAGTTTTAAATTTAAATCTGATCAAAGGTTCTAAAATTCACACAGTTTGTAGAAACATAAATAAATAAATTCTTTAAAACCATTTGACATTTTACAATGTATGGCAGTCGTCTTAACATTAGCATTCCCACACATCGAAATCACGTTCAAACATACAACACTTGTACCACTCACTCACCATTCATTCATACATACACTCCAGATCAATATTTATTTATTTATTATAATAAATTCATTAAATAAACTCTAACCATACTCTTTCCAAAATTCCCGTAACTGAATAAAGGATTTTTTACGAAAGCGCTTTAGTCTATTTTTGAAAATGTTCAAGTTGTTGATTTGTCTTATGTTGTTGGGAAGGCTATTTATTAATCTTATACCCTAATTGTTTGGGAAGCTGATGCGTGATTTCTAGTCTGTACTGCTGCCCTCTTATAGATATCTCTGCAGTGTAATATTGGTGGACTTGCCTTCCTTGTACAAGTCACACTTTACTTGGTACAGAAAACAGAATCTAATATATTTCAAGTATCATTATAATAATATTAAAGAGCATACTTTTAAAACTCTTTTGACATAATAACTATGCAATTTTGAGCAAATATCAAACCAAAGCCAAGATTTTCTACGCCATTGCATAACGTTACGCCGTCAGTGCCCGTAGTGAAAAACCAAGTTTACTAACCTTGGAGAAAAACAGCCGCAATTCACTCTTTAACATGTGTCAATTCTTAAAACGGGATTACAAGAATTTTTTAATTTATGACAAAATCAAATCTTTTGGCAAAAAAGAGTACTAGAAACTCTTTGTCAAAGGTTAGATGCCGAAATCTATTTGTTAAGTTAATACAGCTATTATTTATTCGCAGAGATTATTTTGTTTCAAAGTTTAGAACATACAAACGACGTCACAAAATGGCATGTATAAAGTGGTTTCACAATGAGTCAGGCTATACAACGGGGTATAATTTGTAAATATGGTTTCACTCTTCTACTAGCTATACAGCGACAGAGGTATATTTTTCTGAACAGCTCTCAGTTTGTAAACTAAGATTCTAACAAGTGCTCAAGGTCGAAGTGATATTTCCAGCAACCGGACATTATTGTTATCAGACTAACCCCGATTTTATATTATAATCTAGTTCTTCTGGTTCGAACCGCGTCAAAACATCACAATTAGCTTGTGATATTTTGGTCTCGCGCAAGTACCATCTTCAGTCACTGATTGGCTGAAACCGAGCTACTTGCCCTATTAGTGGCAGAGCTGCCATCTGTTGATGTTCTCATTGGCTGTGACACTACCAAAAGGACTTCTTCAGGAGTGGTTGCCAGTTTCTGAAAAGTGTCATGCTGTCTTTTTGTTGAGACTCTCAATGGTAACTCGGATGATTCTCGGGTAATAATGTGAAATTTTTGCCAATACTTTGGCTTTATCAAATTCTACTATATGTTTCGTGTGATTTTTCAACGTCTTCGTGTTTTGTGTTCCTGAAGTTTTCTTTTTATTCTTGCCAATATATATATACTCTTCTATTGCACAAACAAAATAAAAAAACAAGTCTACATTTAAAGAACAGAGGGCTTATATTTTGCCATAGTACATGGCTTAATCATAGCCTAACTAAACAACACTTTTCAGTGAATCTTAAACAAACAAAACCCACCTGGTTTCATCATTTAAATGTTTCTTTCACCTTATGTTCAGTCCATCCGGCTGCCTTGATTTCATAACAAACTGATGAGCTGTCTCTATATTAAGTCACTTTGAATTAGTTAGTTTTAGATATGGGTCTGGCTGTTGTTCCAAATAGATGGCTTTCAAAGTGAACCCCTCTTCGAGCGATTTCACATTGTGCTCAATGGCGTGCGCGGAGAGTGGTCTATTAGGGTTTCGATGCGCAACATCGAAACGGTAGTTGGTCATCCTGATTCGAAGAGGTGTGATTGTTTTGCCAATGTAATCTTTTGGGCAGCTTTTACATGTTAGTTGATAAACCACATTAGACGAATTGCAGTCTATATTTCCTTGGATGGGGTATTCTTTTTTGGTTGCACTGCTGACATATGTGGTTGGGTAAAACAAAATTTTGGACGGAATAATATATTTTTGAGGTTTGGTGGTTTACTGAAAATAACTTTGAACACTTTTGAAAATAAATTAGATGTTTCCGAATTGTTCTAGATTGGATAGGCTACTATTAAAATTTAGTTTATGTAATCCGGGATAATATCTAGTAATCACTTTAGGGTCGTTGCTGTTTATAGAAAATCCAGTGTTTTTGGTTTTTACTTGATTATCTATGAGTTTAACGACAGGCCTTCCAAATAAAAGAGAGTAGAAATAAAATATTAAAACACAATCAATAAACTAGTGTATTAAATACTTTGAATATTACCTGCTGAGAACTAGTGAGCATTTTTCACAAAGTCAACACATTCGCACGGCAGCAGTTCTAAATGCGAGGGTAGATAGATTACCACATGTGGTCCATTGTCAGCTCAAGGGGCTGAAATCTCTCCTCGTATTGTTCGCAGGGGATGTTTTATGTAGAGGGTAATTAAGCAGAAATCATTTAGAGGATCCTTCCATTGTGGGCAGATTGCAATATTAAATGAAGCAATCACGCATGTGCCGTTTATTCAATAGTATTCTTGAATGTTGAACCTATGTTTCTGTCTTCTACACTTACTGAAGTTTGTAAATTATATTTAACTGTCTAGTTTCTTGTTTATTATATTAGCTAAACTCGTGGGTTTTAAATTTGTGAACAAAATTTATAATAAGTATCTTAACATAAGAATCTTCTTGTGGAGCAATAGCGAGTTTAGTAGAGACAATTAATTAAAGTATCTCCTCTCTATTTCAACCTTCGAGCATGAGAACCCATTTTATAAGGCACGGTTTAGAAAATCTCCCTTATAAATAGATCACTACATTTTATCTCTAGTTTAAATATCGACACATTGGAAAATGTCTTAATGTCCGTTCAGTTGGCTAACGCTACTTTTTCGGTACACGCCCTAAAACAAAAGCTAAGATTGTTAAGGGCTGAAAGTGAATGAATTGAATGCGACTAATGATAGCCGCAGGGATTTCGCTGCTGGGGGCCAGGGGCTATCAGTAACACAGGTAATCAATCTTCCGCCTTCTCTTACAATACCTGCCCCTGCCCCTGCTTACGACAATAGGCCGCGTTACTCTTCTCGTTCTAGTCGTTACTTCTTTTAAAATTTATTTATTTAAAATCAGGACTTTTCCTTTAAGAATTGAATTTGAAGTTTGTCACGGTTGTTGGGACACAAGTGTCTCCAATTCGTTATGATAAGCTAGGAATGATATAAGTGGACCGAAGGGATAAAGTTAACTGTACCAACAAAGCTTATTCTGGGTTCGCGTGTCACAACAATTCAGTAACTGATCTCAACTCATCCTCTTACTGAACAAACTGTCTCATTCAGTAGCTTCCTCTCTTGATACACACTTGTAGATGTAATGTGACTGGACTGAAGGGATAAAGTTAACTGTTCAATAAAGCTTATCCTGTCCCAGTGTCACAACAATTCAGTAACTGATCTCAACTCATCCTCTTACTGAACAAACTGTCTCATTCAGTAGCTTCCTCTCTTGATACACTTGTAGATGTAATGTGACTGGACTGAAGGGATAAAGTTAACTGTTCCAATAAAGCTTATCCTGTGTTCCAGTGTCACAACAATTCAGTAACTGATCTCAACTCATCCTCTTACTGAACAAACTGTCTCATTCAGTAGCTTCCTCTCTTGATACACTTGTAGATGTAATGTGACTGGACTGAAGGGATAAAGTTAACTGTTCCAATAAAGCTTATCCTGTGTCCCAGTGTCACAACAATTCAGTAACTGATCTCAACTCATCCTCTTACTGAACAAACTGTCTCATTCAGTAGCTTCCTCTCTTGATACACTCTTGTAGATGTAATGTGACTGGACTGAAGGGATAAAGTTAACTGTTCCAATAAAGCTTACGCTGTGCTCCAGTGTCACAACAATTCAGTAACTGATCTCAACTCATCCTCTTACTGAACAAACTGTCTCATTCAGTAGCTTCCTCTCTTGATACACTCTTGTAGATGTAATGTGACTGGACTGAAGGGATAAAGTTAACTGTTCAATAAAGCTTATCCTGTGTGCTCAGTGTCACAACAATTCAGTAACTGATCTCAACTCATCCTCTTACTGAACAAACTGTCTCATTCAGTAGCTTCCTCTCTTGATACACTTGTAGATGTAATGTGACTGGACTGAAGGGATAAAGTTAACTGTTCCAATAAAGCTTATCCTGTGTCCCAGTGTCACAACAATTCAGTAACTGATCTCAACTCATCCTCTTACTGAACAAACTGTCTCATTCAGTAGCTTCCTCTCTTGATACACACTTGTAGATGTAATGTGACTGGACTGAAGGGATAAAGTTAACTGTTCAATAAAGCTTATCCTGTGTCCCAGTGTCACAACAATTCAGTAACTGATCTCAACTCATCCTCTTACTGAACAAACTGTCTCATTCAGTAGCTTCCTCTCTTGATACACACTTGTAGATGTAATGTGACTGGACTGAAGGGATAAAGTTAACTGTTCCAATAAAGCATCCTGTGTCCCAGTGTCACAACAATTCAGTAACTGATCTCAACTCATCCTCTTACTGAACAAACTGTCTCATTCAGTAGCTTCCTCTCTTGATACACACTTGTAGATGTAATGTGACTGGACTGAAGGGATAAAGTTAACTGTTCCAATAAAGCTTATCCTGTGTTCCAGTGTCACAACAATTCAGTAACTGATCTCAACTCATCCTCTTACTGAACAAACTGTCTCATTCAGTAGCTTCCTCTCTTGATACACTCTTGTAGATGTAATTTGACTGGACTGAAGGGATAAAGTTAACTGTTCCAATAAAGCTTATCCTGTGTCCCAGTGTCACAACAATTCAGTAACTGATCTCAACTCATCCTCTTACTGAACAAACTGTCTCATTCAGTAGCTTCCTCTCTTGATACACACTTGTAGATGTAATGTGACTGGACTGAAGGGATAAAGTTAACTGTTCCAATAAAGCTTATCCTGTGTCCCAGTGTCACAACAATTCAGTAACTGATCTCAACTCATCCTCTTACTGGACCAAATTCTCATTCAATCAATATAATTTAGGATATCTCACAGTTGACCCATTAGTTTAACCGCATGAACAATATGGAAAACTGAATTGAAGAACATCGTATCTCTACCATACACCATACAATGTGTTTATCTGTGTTTTACAGTTTTTATTATAGTATGACTATCAGAGCTGTATTCCCTTGGTTGGACCATCTTCGGCACCCAAGCGTTATGTGTACTGTACAAAGTACTGTGCGAAGTGCGCATTTATTGAATAATAAGATTCTCTCTTACACTTTGAGTTGTTTTGAATATCTGTTCTTCGTCTTGTTCTGAATGGTCAACAAAAAGAAAGGTATAATGCAAATAATGTTTTTCGCATAACGTAGGTCTAAGACAATTTCTGCTAAAACATCAAGTTGGTAAACAAATTCTAAAGCGTGTTTGATAATTTTGAACTAACGAACAAGTAAGTTAAATCAATAATATCAAACCCCACGAACAAAAACCGTTCGATTTAAAGTCATTGCAAACTCAAGATACCTCATCGATGTTCTTGTATTTTTCCGCTATATACACATTTCAGTGGATCATTCCGCATGAAAAACACGAACTAATAATAAAATCAGGAACGACATTGTCTGTCATATGTTCGCCACAACTAGTATCAGATAGGAGGCTCATGGATCAGTGATCAATGCTGCTGAGGATTGTGAGCACACATTGTAACGACTGACTTGTCATCCATTCATCAACATGTCATCAAACAATTCATCAGCAGCTGACGTCACTGATGGCTGATTGATGCCACATGTTAGGCGTGCAAATGATGTCATCAGTCATCTTATCAGCGGAGCACACGCACTCTCGCTCGTGCTTGTGACGTCACGGTTGTCTGTCACGGGGATTGGTGCTTTGCAAGGTAGAATTGTGGTTTATTATTTATTACTAAAGAAATTTGAAGACAAGAATGTTTGAATCGAACCGGGACTTGAACCTGGATCTTTTGGTTCACGGGCGATTATGCTGATCGTGTGTTTTGGGTTTTGCTAGTTTTTGTAGATTTGGGTCCGTTTCCGTTTGACTGGAACTATCTTGGTATTATTTCAGTTCAATATAAAGGAAACATTATGAAAAATTATGCGTGAAGAGAGTAACATTGTCAAGTATAAAATATAAAAACACACAATAAACACCAATAACACCACAATAACAACGAAACACAAATACTTATCGACTACATGAAAACGACTAATTTAAAGGACAGTACTAGAACCTCTTTTGTCTTATAAAAATTTGAAAGTGGATATTTCAGCCAACCTGGAAACCAAATTAACCCCTTACGGGAGAATATTTTTAAAGAATACTTGAAATAATTATAATCATATATATTCATTCCAAAATTTTATCATTTGTTTGTAATCACGTCACATATTATTAATTTTCTCATATTTGAGATGATTTATTAGTTACCTTGTATTGTGCCTGTAGATCCTACACTAGAGAAAATATAAAGTGGATGTTCATTTCGCCCCGCTTGTGGGACATCGCTGGAATTTTACCCTTAACTAAAACATATGGTACACTATTTACACTATTTATTGTCCTTTAAACACACACGGGGCACGTCACTTCTAGTAATGAGATGATTTGTCTTACAATGTTCTTAGTTTGTGTTTATTATTTGTAGGCACTTTTAGACTACCTACGTCTTATGAGAATATTTTTAAATTTAAAAATTCAATGTCGTATTATTTTCTTGACTGATGAAGATACCATACATTTTCGGTATCAATATATATTGAATTTTTAAATTAAAAATGGAAATGTATGTTTGTTAATTTTGCCTAATAAACGACTTTGACTTTTTTTGACTTTGTTCCTTTTAATATACGTAGCCTAAAAATTCCTACAAATAATGATCATCCGTCTGTAAAAAATTCTTCAAATTTTGTTTATAACCTGAATTGGGGTAAAAAGGTGGTAAAGTTTGTCTTTAACGAGGTGGAGTTAGGACTACAAAGTCATTTTACCACTCACCTCGACCTTTAACTAGCGTCACCGTATTAGTACATTACAAATTGTAAGTGGTGACTGCGGGGATCGAACCCATGCCAGCGGAGGTGGTGAGCTCCGAGTCGCGCGCGATACCAATCCACACGGATCCGGGATATTGTAAATACTTGAAATATAATTTTATTCATTTTGAATATTTACACAAAAAGCAATAAGTAAGGAATACGTCACCTTTTTAACCCATTACACCCTAGATTTGCCATACGGACATAGTACACTGGATAGCAAGCTATCGTAAAGCCCGAAGCAGTAGTATCTGTTGACCCGAGTGAAGCAATTATAATTAATATTTTTAGCAAAATAATATCAACCCAAAGGAATGGACACGCACAATCTTTTACAGATTTGACGTCTAAGTGAAATTACCCGCAGAACTATTAACTACATCAAGATATTAAGCTAAAGAGTGGTCTCAGATTAATCAGTCATGTTGAGATAATGTTGCTCCCGGTTGCTGGAAGAGTTTATGTTGATGTATCGGGTGCTTAGATGACCCTGACGGAAGATAATCAATTGCCAACATCAGTCTGTCCCCGCAGACCCGCATTATTCCAGGAAAATTACCCCGGTTATATATTTCCATGTGGATCAAGAACAACGAATCTTTCATTAGCTATTGTTTATTTTAGTAAGTAAATAAAATGCCTTTAGCGGATCCGTGCATTGGTTTCACGCGACTCCAGAGTCATCACTCCGGTGGCGTACTCAATCCCGCAGTCATCACTTACATTATTTTGTAATGTGACTAATACGGTGATAAGTAAAGGTGGAGGGTAAAGAGGACTTTGTAGTCCTAATTCGCCTCGTTAAACAAGACAAACTTTACCTTTTTTAATTATTGACCGTAAAAGAGATTCGAAGCTGACGATATAAAAAATTAATGTATATCTTCCTGAGTGTTACGTTTGAAGTGCCGAATTTTCGTAACTCCTTCACCTAAAAAAATGGCTGGACGTGGCAATAAAATTTTAAATACCAGTCTAGGCTACGCAAATTCCTAGGTAATTTTATATAGTTGTAGGACAATTTCAAAACAAAGTTAAAATCGAAATATAAAAGTCAAAATAGAAATGAGTAAAGTTTGGCTGTTTTTCACTAATTATGATATAAAATATCAGTTACCCAGCTCCACGTAGCCCATACTACTTGCTCTAAGGATTTGATATTTTCTGTGAAGTTTCATTTTGAAGCATAAACATCCAAATCAGAACGGGTTTAAAATAGTAAAGTTTGAAGGAAATTTTAATGTATTCAGTATACCATATTACCGACTCATCGGATCTTAAAATTGACAAGTATTTATGGCAATTTTATAGACCATTTTTCAAAAATATGATTCTCCAAGTCTGATAGTTGTTGAGTTATCATTCCAAATATGTCTATGAAAGCAAAGTGCTTTGTGTGAAATGTTGCTGTTGATATTTAGAGGCTGCAATGACGATTTGTAGTGGGCTTGGCTACCCTTCCCTTCACAAATTGATATGTAGAAGTAACTTCCTTGCTAAATGTTTCATGTTATATATGCACATACATTACAAGTGTAAAATATAAACATATTCACATCAGTGTACTCAGGAACACATAAACTACAAGTTTATAGCAACTTTACTGACCATAAAAATTACATGATAAAAGCTTGCACAAAATCGGTAGTCGGGAGTGGTTATTAATCCAGTTTATTAGGAATATTGTGTTATGAAAATTATAACAAAGCCCTGTAAATGTAGATATTGTAACGCAGTTATTAGGAAATAAATCGGTAAATGTTTAAACCAAAATAGACTACGATGGTGTAAACTCTAACTATGCACCGGAGGATTTTCAGAACTTTTGGAGGATTAACCTCTATAATAGGAAATTTAGAAAAATCTAGTTTACCAAAAACACAAAATCTATTTACAGAAATGGCGTTATAATACGTACGTAAAATAAGTAATTGAAAAGGTTGGTTATTGCAAAACATTTATTGTTAATATTTTCGTTCTTCAAAATATACCGTTGTTACAAAAATTAATATCTAGCAATATAAAGAGACGATGTATAAAAAAGTGTTTTAACTACAACATAATTTGAAATTTTGTAGTTTGTACAGACGAATTATATTTATTTGTAGCATTATTAGGCTAGGCTTGTTTATAATAAAATTGAAACTGACAACTCAACTTTTGACTTTAACATTTCGAATTTGCTATTAACAGACGTAGCCTAATAATTAACACAATTAATTACAACATGAAATAAAATATCAAAAACCTAGTATTAAGTTTTTTTTTTATTTAAGGTCGTTTGCAATGCTTTTGCAGATAGTGGGTTAGGATGTACATCAACTATTAGTATCGTCGAACTACTCTTTGAATTCTTATTTACGCAAGAAACGGCTGCTTTTATTTACGGCGGCTTTAAGAAGCAACTTTGAAACATATTATAAATTAGGGAGGTTGAACTGTTGAAGTGATGTTCGTGAACTACGTATTGTATAGATGATATATTTTGAATTTATAAGTATCCGTGTGTATTTACAATAAAGTCGTTATAAGTTTGAGATGTGTGAGTGGAGATGAAGAGCACAGACCACTGTATGTTCCACTCCACTCTCCACTATATGCTCAGAGAAGCTCCCGACTGAGAAGGATTTCCTGTACTTCATCACTTTGATATATTTTGCCAGTTTCCCATATATTCTGTTCAGAGGCTATTCCAGTGTGGCGTTTGTAATACGGGATAAACCACACGATTAGCTACAACTAACATTTAACATTTTCAAATTTAATTTTCTACTGTTTTTATTGTAAATTTTGTTTAAAGAATGTATTTTTATGATTATTGCTAGCTGAAACAAATTTTGCTTCGGTCCACGCATTTTCCTGTGGAATTTCCTTTCATTGTAAAATGTAATAATTAACATTTGTTGTTGTCACAACAGACACCGAAATCGAGCACTTTCTGCGCATTTTTCTCGCCAAATGTTTGTGTTCCATCATTACTAGAAAGTTTATTGGCATTCACCAAAACGCTCCACTGTGTGTTTTACGTACCGTTTAGACGTCGTGTAGTTTTTGTTGAGGCAGAAACCAGACCTTGTGGAAAATATAATTCATGAGAAAATTACATACTATCATAAAAACAACCGCAAATTCATCGGGCTCACGTAAGAAAATTTAATTGAGGCAAATCTTGAGTCGTTTATACTTATTTTGCCAAACTCATTTAAGTGCCTGTTACATCGGAAAAAGCTAGACTACTGTCTGTTCAACAAAACCCAGGTTAATTTAAATCTTTAAAAATGTTTAAGTTAAATATTTTTACATTATACAAAAGCTCTTCTTGGCCATACTTGTGCTAATACAGTACCAATGGCAATTGTATCACAGGGACAAGTTATACAACAGGAACTATGCTTTGTTCGAAGTTTGTTGTTAACGACGGGAGAATTTTTAGTTTTATGTATTGTGGACATTTTCAATCGTTGGTAAACAAGAAAGACACGACGTTTTGGAATCTGCACTCTGATTCTGTCTTCAGGTGAAAGGTAACCTAAAACATTAAAAATCATTACGAAAATAAATTTTTTGAAGATTTTATTTGTAGCTGTAACATGTTGTTTGGTTGTGTTTGACTGGTCAGCTTATTACTTTAGCTAGCTCATGTTCTAATGTTTTGTCTTATGTTTTGATTACCTTTCGCCTGAAGATACCATATTCCCGAAACGTCGTGGGTCTTCTTGTTCACTAACGATGCTATTTCAAACTGTGTGCTATTTTCAAGCGGTGCATATTTAAGATAAAATAATAAATCTGAATTGAAAAACTCTCGCTCTAAGATTAAATTACTGTTTGCAACCCTAACTAGAAAACATTTAATTTCGTTTCCAATCAATGAATTGTAAGAATCCCCAAGATCTAATCTGATTAAGTTGATTCTTACAACAACTACGTCTCGAGACCCTATTGGCTTAAGCACAAAACTGCAAAGGGTCTTTCTCTGCTCGAAGGGGATCTGCAAGTTACGACTTGTTTTGGTCTCAGTTATTGTGACTGTTTGCAATCTTAAGGTTTTCATTTGCAGTAAATTACTTCTACTTGCAGGAATAAAAGGAAATAAAATTTAAATTTTATTTTTTAATTCAAAATGGATTAAATTAATACAAATCAGGCATTGCCAATTTTTTTATTAAAACAGATTTACATAGAACATAAGTTGGGTTTCGTTAGTGTTAATTCTGCAAAAACTCATTGAATAGGATAAATGAATAGAATTAAAGTGCTTGTTAGAACGTTATTTTAAAGTACTTAGACTTTGATGTAGGTTTGCAAACCTGTATTTTATAGTAAGAATATGGTATCAGTTTGTACCATATTGGGTAGAGATAAAATATTTTATTTTAAAAGTTCAAATGACTTGCTTGTGTTGTGGAGTTCTAATCAGTTCAGTTTAGTTATGTTTATTGTGCAGATAAAAGGTGGCTCCACTAGATCAAGACGGTAAGAGGTTTAAGTACACGCATGAGAAACTATAAAGAGACGGGAGAACTACCGAACTGGAAGACAAGAACGGTAGTTGATGAACTATTTCTGCCCTAACAGGCAGAAGTTTAGTTCGTCAACAGACTTCCAAATTCGATGAAAAGTGTCCCAATGTCAAAGTGTTAAAAGCGCCTAAAATCGGTTTTAGTCGGAGTAGCTTGTTACATTTCAAACAAGTTTATGGCACATATTTGGGAGACTTGGTGAACAAGGAGACTGACCCGTAAAGATTCAGTGAAAAGTTAGAATCTAAGTTATGTATGTTTGAGTTAATGAAACTTGTATATTAAATTTACAATTTAGATTTATAAACATGCCTATTAACATATATTTTTTGGAAAAAAATGTTTTACTTGTAGTAGGTATGTCATACTTGGTCATACTCACCATTTCACGTTGGTTTTGTTGCAACAATATATAATTAGTGAACGTGAAAACCGGTTTGATACATCAATGTCTCGATACTCTCACAAGAGCATTGCTCACAGCAAACTACCGGTCACTTGGGAGATATCTGTGAGGGGAGTGACACCTGGTGACCTACGAATAGGGTTACTCTCCAGGAGACATCAGCTTGTACAAAACGAATGTTTTATTAAAATATAAATGTAAAGTGTCCATCTCAATGCAAGAGTGTCAAAACAGAACGATTTTATATCAAAACTAGGCCGACACGCAGCTAAGCGCTAAAGCACCGCTGACATGAGTAAATCGAATTTCCTTACCTAATTTGCAATGTTACTATAATTGCTACGCTCACAGCCCTCGCATTGGCCTTCGGTCTCAGCTTGGACTCCTGTGACTGGACTGACGTATCTTCGAGATTCGTTGCGGCCTCAGGTGAACGTTTTTAATGGAAGTTATACTACATATCATGAAAGAAAAATCACATTTCAATACAACGGATCATCATTCCATGTTACAACGAAAAATCACTTTTCGGCCGTTATTTTGAAACAACTAGACGGATTTTCATAATTATCAGTATATTGATGTATAACAACAAAATACATATTTATTTTAAATTTCATCAAAATCGCACGACATTTTCTGTTTTTAGACCCTTTTATTATGAAAAGTCTCCCCAAAAGATACTTCCGATAGCCCAATTTTGCTGGCCTAACGAATATGCGACCTGTAGAGCAAAACACACATAGTCCTATATATACATATAAGGTGGTGCATAATTCTCGGCCCCGGGTCTGAGTCTTACCGTTAGGACGGCATGAATACCACCTTTCCCAAATGACAAAAAGTATTGTATGAATGGGGAATGAAGTAACGAGTGTTTTGTATTCATCACTATGACCATGTATCCGGTAATCAATGTTTATGTAGCTCTCGGCAGCAGTAACTCATACAAACACCTGTGTTTACAGAATATCACAATTCAGTTCAGTTTCATGCATCGGAGAATATCCGATATTGCAGCCAGTAAAAATCATGTCTATTAATAATAAACACTGTTTCACCGTTAAACTCATTGAGTTTACAGGGTTCTCGGGAAAAGTGAATAATCGCTATTTTATCTTGTAAAACACGGTGTTATAACATTTTATCTCAGACTTTTCCGGCCACTTTAGGAGAAAAACTACTCCTCACGTTTCGGGCAGTTGGGAAGCTACCCCCGTTGTCAAGGCCCTAACCTAACCTTACACTATGAGAGTAATATCTTAACCAAGTACCTTGTCTAGGAAACATGGTAAACAATATAGGACAACTACATATAAGCGGTCCCGTGGCGGGTTGGAATCGTGCGCGTCTCGGAACTGACCACTCCACTGGCGCGGGTTCGATCCCCGCAGTAACCACCCATTTGTTATGTGACTATAGTCTAGCTCGGTAAACAAGAGAAACTTTACATTGTACCAGCAGAATTTTTTACATTGTACTGTATGCATAACCTGAAATCACAAAGGATAAACCCTAACGTGTGACACAAAAAGCAGACTCACTGAGGATGCATGTTGCTGAGCTCCTGCCAACTACGTTCAAACCAAAACTGACGTGGGGAGTAGTGTTTCTCCTGAAGTTCGATAAAAACAATTTTATAATTGATTTCCACCGCGATACTTGAAGGATGAAGATCTAATATTGGATATGTAAAAGAATAAATTTAAACATCAAATAAACCAATATTGTAAATTTTTAATTCATGAGGCCTTTTGAGCAGCAAAGCTGTCATCTTCAGATAACCTCAAAAATTCAAAATATAAAGTGTTGTTAACATGAAAATTTCAAAGAGTATAAACATTAATCATATGGTATAACAAATGTTGAATTAATTAAAAATTAAAGAGTAATATATATATAATAAAATAAAATATATAAAACTTCAATTTCTTGATATAAACTTGTTTTTCAGTAATATTAATGGGCCATCTTCGTTTTTCATCAGGTCTTTAAATGTGTTTATATATATAATGTTTCCCAAGAGTTAAGGTATCTTTATTGTGTAACTTGTTTAAAGTTTTATATTATTTTTTGTTGATTGAGTGGTTGTTATCTAACCAGTGATTAGAAACGGCAGATTTTTCAGGTCTATTGTATTTACCATGGGAAAAGTTATCTTTGTATCTCGTTTCCAAATTTCTTTTAGTCTGACCTATATTTTTTGCCACAGTCATTACGTTTAATTTCATACATTTCAGATTGTTTTAAGGTCTTCAATAACAACTCAAAATTCCTTCAAAAAGAACGGAAAAATAAATATTACTTTTAAAACAAATAACATACTAAAATAAAAGTTTTAAAGTCCTAGATATTTTATTGAAGAACTTAAAAATCAGGAATATAGAAAACTAAATGTAATGACTGTGATAAAAAAATGTAGGTCATACTAAAAGAAATTTGGACAAAGAACACTTGTTTTAGGCTTTTGTTTCATTACATGTAGAGTCCGTGCGTTCTTCGTGGCGCTTGACCTTGACAACTAAAACCAGTTATAACTGGGTTTTCGCGGGTGAGGGTAACCGACTGTTCAGTCTTTCCATGCCACTCGTACTGTGAGGAAAGGCTATTACTGTACTTTTTGAACAAATCGATTTGTTCCCCCACTCTGTCCCCTCACTTCCCCTCACCAAGCGCGTCACGAAGAAACGCACGGACTCTACCGTGCCCTAAAACAGTATATAGCTGTTTTATTATTCTAAACGAAATAATAAAATTTGCTGAAACGACCTTAACTTCCTCTGTAGAGTATTCGAAGATGACGTCACACTAAAGTGCATTGTCAGGTGAACACTAACCTGGGAGTGTATATATCAAGTAGCTTATGTCAGACATAATTGAAGCTGACTATAACCATCAACATAATGCGTCTAATCTGCTCTGACATACCGTCTCAGTTTTACATCTCTTCAACAAACACATTATACTGGCAGAGTTGCAACAGGAGTTTAAGCGTAAAGTTTAACTGTTGAGGACCTTTCTTTGTTTTTAATTATGACAAGCTACTTTTTGCCCTGGATCATATATAGCCAACTTTGAATCCCCAACCCTTACGACTTTTACAAGTATAATAGGCCAATATAAGAATTAAAAATGCCAAACGTTATTATGAAAATTATTATTATTATGAAAATTCCCACTGCAATAGACGCACTCGTCGTTTTAAGTGAAATATGGTTGGACCGTCAAAAATAAATTCTATTTTAGTGTGCTAATGAAGTAAAATATTTTGTTTTTCATAATATTCCACATGTGTCCATAAATTTCCTCTTATACTCATGTCGTGCTATCATTACTTTATAACAAGCCCGAATTTTGTTAAAACTAAAATAATACATTTGCTATATTTGATTGAAGTGCCTTTACGTATATGGCGATATCGTTCAATAACGGTTGACTGTTTAAAAAAAGATAACATTGATGTATCAACAAATTACGTCACCAGACAACGCCGTCATCAACCTTGGCCACAGTTTTAATGGCGAACTACTTGCGCGCGTCAGCCTCACGCCGACACCACCGCTACCGCATCCGAGTTCATCCACCACGTACCTCGCACTGGCGTTCACGGATTGTCGAAGAGTACCACATTCACTGAAACCCTCATCCAATCAGTGACTGTAAAATGGTACTCCCTTGAAGCGAGGCCGAAATATCTCAACTTAATTATGAGGTTTGGACGCGGTGTGAACCAGAAGGCTGCGAAAGCCTAAGAGTTTTATCTCATTTATGTTCTAATATTAATCCTTCTCATCTCCAAATGTAAGATTAACTCACTCAGGGTTAAGCTTGTTTTCCCCGTGTTGAAAGATTTATTCGGTGAGAGCAAGCAGTTGAGATGTCTGCCACCAGGAGCTCTGTAATCGCGTTAGTGGTTCCGCCAACTTTAATCCATTTACCAGTCCCTAAACAGTGACATAAATCTTAACGACTGCCGGGGCTCCGGAACCGTTCTCGGTGTCACTTTCAAGCTTTGTTCAGTCGATATTAGCTCTTCATGGTTATTTCGTGTCAGTGTGTTTTGTGTTGTCAGACACATGTTTCGCGTGTCTAGACTACAACCTGCACCGTAGGATCTACAGGCACCACAACCAAGGTAACTGTAATAAACAAGGTCCTGCAACTGGGAAAATAGATATTTATTAGTGTGTTTATACCTTATGTTTTTTACTACTAGAATAATCCAATTTAAGGGAGTTGAACCTTTTTTGTTAGGTGTAGTAGAGCTACTAAATTTCTTTCGTTCTCGAAAATTGCACGATTTAGTCACAATTAAGTCATTGGTCATCTGACAAACTCGAGCGTGTGGAGCCGAGGAGGGAGAAAGGCGGCAAAAGGTGGCAGCGCTCGCAGCGCTATCTGTGCTCGGGCTGCCGAACTATCGTCGTCATTTCCCTGACTCATTCAAGTGGAATCTACGCCCAATCTTCTTACCATAACATTATGTTTGCTTAATCTGACATGTTGAGATGAGAACTTGAGAAGGGTGAATATTTCAATATTGAATCTTTTTTATTCAAGATCAAGTTTGAGGACTGAGACGCGGCAGAGGACGTTGAGCGAAGATCTGGCCAACATTTTTGGGACGAGCGATAAACGATACTGTTGTCGGTATATGAACACTGATGAGAGAAAACCTTTTTAAGTTTTTAATGTAGAAATTTAAAGTAAACAGTCTTTTAAACGCAGGTGTTTGTTTACATAGTTTAAATAAACTTACCTAATCTAACCTAACACTATTTTCCGGTTAAGCTACGGTTTCGTCAAAAGCGGTGACCGCTCTTTTCGGCTCTAATAATTATAACAGTGAACTTCGAAGTAATCACCGTTTCCTAGACAACCATAGTATAACGAGATAGAGTCAGTGTTTAGAATGAAAATGGTTCCGTGAAACTCCGTATTTACTTGAAACTAATTATGTTTAGCCACGAAACTGTGTAGTAGACTTTATAAGTGGTAAATTACCTCGTCAAACAGTTTCAAATGAGTGGGGTTCCACTACATGTTTCGGGACAACGGTCCCATCTTCAGGTTTAGAATGAAACTGACTCCGTGAAACTCCTTATTTATCTACAGTTTAATGATCATAAAAAACAAACCTTTAGTTCTCTAGGAGTAAAAGGTTTGTGTAGATTTTTTTGCTAAGGAGAAAGGACCATTTTGCACACTTTTATATTGCAAGGCCTTTAGCTGTTCTAATGAGTTCGGTTTGAATCCTAACACTGATAACAAATTGAAGTGTGAACTAAGGTTTATTTTATTTTTATCATAATTTGAAACTGATATACCTTTTTAAATATATAAAGTTGTTGGGCTTTAACCCACGGAACATTTTCCCATTTTTTGTTTTGTTAAAATACAACATTTGATATTGTTTGACTTGACAATTGGCATTTACTGTTTGAATTTATGGTTTAAATTTCATATACATTTTGTAACTTATATTACATTTTATCGTGGCTAAAAATAGATTAATACAGTTTTTAAACATTAATTTCCCATTTTTGTATATTTCACCTTGTTAACACAAAATATTGTAAATTGCAAATTTAACAAACACAATTGACAATTCGTTGATAAAAACTATTTATTTTTAGCCCTGTACACACATTTCTTTGTATATACTCTGTAAGATTTGTCTGGATTTCCAAGGCAAGCGATGTTTTCCTAACGTAGGTCTGAAGGGTTGAGAGCGGGGCTTGGATGACGAATGGCTGAACACATTCAACAACTGATTACATTTCATTTCCCTGCGAGATAAATCTGTCCGTGATAAATCCTTTACTCGGGCTGAGTCTGAGGGCAGGAGAGAGGTTATTTACATTGTTAGCAGCTTATAAGAATACTCTTTATTTTACAGTATAATGTACGAAATGCTAGAAATAGAACGTGAGTTGATTTATTTGGTTAAATGTACGTAAAGCTCTACATTACGTAGATTTGTTACGAATTCAACTGAATTGATTGACTTTATTAAAACATGATCTTCTTCTAGAGACATTGGCATTTGATGACCAGTGATTGTCACTCACAAAAAACACAGTGCAAGTGACTTTATGAAATTTAGGTGAGAAGATTTAAGGCGATACTGAAATAAAAAGATTATAGTCGCGCCCGAATGGCAAAAAACACGTCTAAACAATACGAGCTCGGTTAGTACAACCCTTCTTTTAAATATGAATATATTTCAAACCTTTATTCCTGACAGGCTTTTGCGACTGGTGTTATATTGGTGCGAATATGAACCACCAAAAACAAGGTGTTTCAAAAGTCGTGGTGCAAAACTAAATAGCTGCGTTTTATTTATTTATTGATAAAAACAACTGATTTATCCAAGAATAAAAAGCCTATGTTTTTAAGTTTTAAAGGTTTTTTATCTTAGTCTTACTTTTTTCTATAGCAAACCAATTAATCTGGATTGGTTGAACTGGTTATGACGACATGCCCTTATTGCAATGGCCTCCAAGGTCGCTAGACTTAACCCATATGACTTTTCTTTATGAGGTACACTATAATGTAGTCATTGTAGCGTATTTAGTAACCCGCCCATGCAAGAAATATACAAGCCCTAAAGAATCGGATAACCCAAGTTGTGGAACCTGTCAGGCAAGAAATGCTGCAGCACGATAGGGTGGAATTTGACCATCGTTTGGATTGGTGCAGGGCTATCAACGGGGGTCAGATTGAAAACTTGCAAATTATGTAAAATAAAACTTGTCAAACTTGCGAATAATCTGATGTAACTTTTATTTCGCTGTGACTTTCTGAGCGCACTACGTTAACTTTTGCTCCATGACTTTGAATCATTCCGTATAGTTATTTTGGTTAGATCACTTTACATTACTATAGTGCAAATATGCCTTTTTAGCTTCTCTTTAATTAACATCAGTACCTCTATGTTTACGTGGTCAACCTGAAGAACTTGATCATAATTTATAATCTCGTCTTTCATTGATATAATATATTACAGTTACATCAAAAGATCGTTCAGTGCCATAGGGTTCCTGATCATGGAACTTAGGACTACGAGTTCTATATTAAATCTTTCAATTGTTCATGTGAAAGCAGTGCTTATAAGTTGCCAACAGTCAATTGGGCAACATAATTGCTTGTATTTGTTTAATTATCCGGTATGTTCAATTTTACAAAAAACTTTATTATCATAGATACAGGGGTATCTACAACGTTGTGAATTCATTTACACATTCGTACTCAACTTCTATGGATCGTCTAGCACTGTAATGTTTATGTTCATGTTTGTATATAGTGTGTACATTGTTGATTGCTGGCTGCGGGTTGGGCTGGGTCAGTGATTTCCCCTGCCACTCTCCCAGTAGTCCCAACCCTCACATCTCACACTCACTGCCCTGCCTCAACATGTTTATATCAATTACAGGGATCAATTAGTGTTAGTTATTTCTCGAGCACTATCTTACTGTACCTTGCAAACTGCATATTTAAACCTTATTTGTCAGAGTGCAGTGTTTGCTATCACAAACAATCCTTTTCATGTTGAGTTCGTTTGGTAAAGCTTAGTAAAGGAAACGACTGACGCAGGATTTACATCGCTATTTATCCGTAGGATTGGAAGAAAAGTAGCTCATTTTACTGTATGGTAACTTCTGCAAAATTTAAGATGATTAAACTATATTTTGGATTAATATCATTGGTCAACTCAGAGTAAGATACTTTTCGAACCCCCCTCCTTTTTCTTCCTATAGAACTTTTGAGTAAATGAAAGAGCTGCTTAAGTAATAACCCTAGAGAGAAATTAAATATTAAGTTCAATTTAAAACTGTACAAGTATGACAAGTATAGACCTGTAAGAAATAGACCAAGCAAGATGATACTAAAATTTGAATATTCTTATAATTGCAGTTTAAAATATACTTTAAGTTGCTTAAAACTAAAAATATATCCAATTGAAGTTTGAGAGTATTATACGATTCTAAAGCTTTTAAAATACACTGAAACAATGTTTTCTGCATCTGACTCTGTTGCCGAATTTATCTTTTTCACTTTACAACTATAGACTATGGTTTCACAACTAAATGTATGTTTTTAAAAAATACAGCAATACCTATAGTGGTTAGCAATATTGGTAGCAAATTATTAGTGGTTTAAAATTTAAACTACCGTGGATTGTTATTAGCCCCATTTTCTTTGTACTTAGTGAATCATTTTGATATTCATATTTAGTAAACAAAATGTATTTGGTTTATAACCCAATGACATTTTAAGGTTAGTACTAAAAATGCTAGCTCATTCATCTCTATTCCCGTTTCACGGTATTGTACGAGTAAATTACTAACACAATTTGTTTTGAAAAGCAGAAACCTAATTAATTGTTATACAATTTCACCTCGTATTTTATACCATAAAATATTTACGTTATAGAATAACGTGGGTCGGCCTAGACGAAAATCTTGTTCGTCTTAGTTTGGCTTGAATTTTATAAGCATTTTTTAGAATTATTTGAATATTAGCTCAATAAGAAAACATAGCTGATTTTACCCTTTCGTTGTCTTTCTACAACGTATATACTCAATATTTAAACTCATAATTAATTAATTCACATTAATTAACGTAAAACCTAATACAATTGCGTCTTTATATTTGTTTCGCATGTACAATGCAAATATTTGATACCTGCGTTTACGAATCGTCGAACACATGACAGGCTCGTACCATATAACATTCCCCACTGAATCGTTTTATCGACTAAACTGAATAAAGTATGTAAACATAAATGCCATACCTGTCTTTATTTTATAATCATATATTAAACTCAACGTGCATTTTTGACTGTTTTTATTTTATGGTTTCATTATAATACGCGTTGTTTGTACTCGTAAATTACAACCTGGGTATATATTTACTACTAACACATCTGTCTGGTTTCAGGTATGAACTGTGGCAGTGTAACAATGCAAACCACTGAAGAGTAAGTCAATTAAAGCCTTTACATTTATAAGGGTTTGAAAAGTTGCTTGAATATTTTCCAAAGTTTAATGATTTATTTTAGATCTTAATTTGTGTACACGCTACATATCTTATTTATAACTGAAGAAATCTGAGGAAAATGTGTGGACCGTACCGGGACCCTCACTTTCCGGGTGATTATGCTGACCACTACACCATCCAGCCCACCTATTTATGCCTTCAAATTTAGAGAAATACATATAATCTGAAGGTTTATCCGAAACAGGTGACTGTCAATAGCAACTTTAAACTATTAAGCTGGAAATGTCACAAACATAATTCAAATACTATGTCAAATGACTTATTATAGATCTTAATTTGTATAAACGCTAAATAGCTAATTTATTACTAAAAGAATTTGAAGACAAAGGGTTCGAGGCCCGGTTTAATCCACATTTTGTATTCAAATTACTTTAGTAAAAAAACACAGGCTAATGAGTAAGAGCTTCATGACGTTTCAGAGAATGCCAACTAATTCCATATTCAGACAAAAAGCGATAGATTAACAGAGAGGGTTTACAATAAACTAGCGTAAGTCAATCAGCGTAAACTTACCAGCTACACACACAAACAAGATAATTGTTTTACTCAAAAGACTACAATAAAATCAAAGAACTGTGCTCAAAAATTCCTTAAATATTCCAAAATAACAAATAACCTGCGTAAAATCTTACAGAAGTCTTTTCTCTATACAACCCCTAAAACAACATAAGACTATGCAATATTCCTTTCAATTGATTTGTTAACTACAAAACTGTTCGTATGAGATGGCCAAGTTAAGCGTTTAACTCCAAATGGGGAAGTGATCTTCCAAAAATTACACTCATAGAATTTATTAATATGTTATACGGTATAACCATATCTCTATTAAGCTGAGTGTATTGAGTTCAGCATTTTCAGCTGTACACACTAGTAAACCTTTACACTATTTAAAGTTGAAAGTTCTACTTTTTCTAACGTGCTGGTGAAAGAATTTTATCAATCAAGTCGTTTGAGATTAGTCGTAACATGATTAATATAGACATTTACAGAACGTCCTGTGTGTTCCTAAGCCTTATCTTGAGATAGAGTATATGTAAAGAAACAAATATATTTCTAAATTCTATTAATACACCTTATGGGCGCTATTGGGATGACTTCCGGGAATCACTTTAATGCATTTTTCTACTTGAAGCAGTTTTCTTATAGTTGAGTTGTAACGCTTAACTTAGACCACCCCGTACGAAATATAGCAGTTTAACAGATAATAAAATAATGATAATTTTTTATTTAGTTGTAAAAGCTGCGGTGTCCCCTTTAAAAGCGAGCCCTTTATGCTTTCTATACAATTGTGAGAAAGCCTCCTTTTATCCGGGTCCAGTTTGAAAAGAGCAATTGGGAAATGGCTCACACAAAGAACTCCTGCTGTAACTTGATTTGTCACGAGGAGGATTTGGAGGGTCAAACGTGTTTGGTTCTAAATAGGAAAAACGTCCTGAGTCAAACAGAAGTACTGTCAAGTAAGACGTGTTCCGAGTATCTTTTGAAAGTGCTGTATTTGCTTTAAACATGTTTTGAAAACGAAATACTTGTTTAAAAACTGCAAACAGGTAAGGTTTATCTTGTTTAACGAAGCGAAGTTAGGACTACGAAGTCCTGCTAACCACTCAGCCTTGACATTTACCTAGCGTTACCGTAAACTCACTTAAAAAATGTAAGGGGGGACTCCGGAAGTCGAACTCGCGCTACCGGAGCGATAAGTTCCGAAGTCGCGCACGATACCAACACGCCACCGATCCACTGTACTTAATGATTCCAGAATATCTACATTACAGATATTAAACATCTTTGGTTTGTTATTTATTTATTTCAACATAAAGACTTCTAATTAAATAATTAAACTGATGCAAACAATTGAATTTAGATCATGCATATTTGTAAGCTCCTTTCTAATTCGAACGGCAATTTATGATTTTTTTAAATTTTAATTCTTAATAAATTTGTATAAATGCTAAACAGATAATTTATAACTGAAGAAATTTGAAGACAAAAATGTGTGGACCGAACCGGGACTTGAACCCGGGTCTCTCACTTGCCGAGTGATTGTGCTGACCACTACACCATCTACACCACTATACATTTTTAATTATTGTTGTATTGTATGTTGCCTTTAATATATCTTCAAATTTACACCTGCACTTTTGTACATTTTAGATTTTTGGAATCTCAGAATTAAATGAGCGTAAACTTAGGTCTCTTTTTAAACTCAACTGCCAGCACTTCGCCTGTAAGTCTAGTTTTTACGCAACTTTCACCGCAACTGTTGAATTGACTTCAAGCGCAAGGTCTACTGATCCCAAAACTACTAGTAATGATACAATGGTTGCATTATTAACGCAATACTTTATGTACTTTAAACTAGCTTCTCAGTAATTCCTTGAAAATGTGCATGGTGTAAAGTATATATGCGCCAGATCAAAACAGAATGTTTATGAATATAAGCTAACAGATTCAATTCCATCTGCAGCGAGCTGCTTCGATATCTGATGAATACCGGAGTATTCAATATATTCAATATGTAGACTCTACGGAATATTTTGCTTCGACAACAAACTCACTGACATCTCCACGCTCTCGTGTTTTAGTAATTTACATCACATTGACAAGACGAACAACATTTAACCGACTGATAGTTGTTGATAAAAAACCATTAACTCTAATGAACAGGATCTCTGGTGATTAAATAATCTGCTGAAATTAATTAGCTTAATGGAGTTATTAGCGCCATTGGAAATAGAGCTATTTATTCGTTTTACCAAAGAGATAGTAATAGAACAAAATGGTTTCCAGCTTTCGCGTTCCTCTTGAGTCAAAGGACACAATTTTATACAACGTATAATATAGTTATTTTTTGTCAGAATTTCACGATATTTCATAGAAATGTTCTTTATTTTAAACTTAAACTTCTACTCTGTTAACCAGCATAATTCGTTCCGGAAGTGACTTTCAACTGGGCAATTTGTACGGTAACATAATAGTCTATAACAAGCATAGGAGAAACGCCCCACTTAAAGGGAAAGTCTGGGCCCTGTTTCATGAAAGCAGTTGGATTTCTAACGGGGTTTAATATCTAGAAGTAGGCTCTCTTAAAATATATTTTCCTGTTTCATATACAAGTAATTTGGAGAGTAAATCTTCATTTAGAAGTATTTTAATACTACTAATTTTGTGCTGTGTTTCGTGTAAAACAGTTAAATCCTCATTTAAACTTCCGTTTAAGAGTAAAACTGTAAGGGGTCTACCTTTACTTCTAAACCTATAGAGCCGCTTGAATAGAGTTAATTGTTTATGTTTTCAATTCATAAAAAGTAAGCTACAGATGGAATTTTGTGGGACTATTTTATATCAACATATATTTTAGGCTTTTGACAACGATATAAAGCAATAAAACATTATCTAGGCTTATTCAATATCAAACTATGCTTAGGACCAAAAATATTTAAATGACAAACTTCTAACTGCCTAGTAGTTTGTTGTTTTTAATCCAACATTCCTGCCGATATCACTAACAACATGCTTGATTAGTGAAAATATCAGCTGGGACTCTTAATAATGGTGTAGAATTTGAACAGTTATAATTTTAATCCGACCTAAAACTAGTTATAAACTAATGTTTTAAAAATTTTACAATTGAAGGAAGAGCTTTTATTTGTATAACTTTACATTGAACATAATTTTAGAAGATTCCCAACTACTATTTTCTAAACTTCCATTTAGGATTTCCTAAAAATAGTAACTTACATGAAACAGGGCCCTGGTGTAAATTTCCCCCTGATACTAGGAATTCGTTAACCTTTTGCGCTCCAATGGCGAACTGAGTCCGACATTGCTATTTTGCCGTTCCGCTCCGATGTCGCAAACAATAGGCAAGGACTACGCTACACTAACGGCACCTAGCAGAGAACACCGAAACTACCACTCCCTCCCCGACGACAACTCACGTGCGAGTTTGACAGCCCACGACAAACAGCCCGGTGGTTTTCATATATAGTAACTTATATGAAACAGGGCCCTCGTCTAAATTCCCCTGATACTTGGAATTCGTTAAGATTCACGGTATCCCGTGTGGCTACGCGTCAGCCGTTACATACTTCATATGGATATACGCTTCGGAAGTGGGTTGCATGATAAATTAAAGGTTGTTCCTCGTAGGATGACTGGGACTCGTGGCGTGGTCCTGTAATCCAGCTTCATGGAGGTCAGGTTTTGAGAATGATATAGGTCTAAAGCGGCTCAGATAGTCTCAGTGATCATCTGATGATACCCGCATCAACTCCCACCATCGTTTAGACATATCAGACCATCACCTGCGTGGTTCGGAAGTCACGTTAAGCCGCTGGTTCTTGTATTTCCATTGGTCATTGGGCTATTAATTAATGACCCATTCTAAGGAAGATTCACCTTAGTTTGTAACAAGACTTCATAACTCATTACCACAACTCATCACACTCATCCTTCACTATATTTGCCCTAATATACCCCTCATGAGGGTGGTCGGCATCTCAAATAGTGATATATCCAGCGGAAATGATTCTGATTGACATTATAAATCTAGTACACGGCAAAAGGTCAGGTTATTGTAGTTGAAAATAAACAAAATCTTATAATATCAGTACTGGGCAACATTGAAGATGCTCTGCGACTGCAAGATGTTGGATGTCCACGTGATAGATGAGTGAGCACATTCACCAGCTGATCATATTCCGTTGCCATGACAACCGCAGACTTATTTTAACTGGATCACATGTTCTTACATACACATAAACATTATAAAGCTTTATATCTTGTATTTTGTGTCTGTCTTAGGTGTAATAGGTTTAAATATTTTAACAAAAATAAATTTGACTAAATTTTGCTTGATTTTTGAAGTGCTTTACCTAGGAAGAGAGTTGTCTGCAAATTTATTAGATGTATACGGTATACATAATGGCTCACGTTTTATTTGGACTTTTTATTAAATTAAACAATTAGTGGATAATATAAAAATATATGTTGGATGAACGACGAACGAGCGATTACGAACTGAAGCATACGACTGGTACATATCTTTAATTACTCATAAGCTTGTATTGCACTTATATTTAACATTTGCGAGTTTAAACTTAATGGTTGAACCTAATGCAAACGGAAAAACTAGAATACCTAATATATCATATCAAAATAAACTTATACTTAACTCTTATAGTCAAGTTTCATGGTTGTATCATTAACGATGAAACGATTATGTGAAACGAGGAACATTGATATCATGTACCATCTATGATTAGTGCATTACAAATAACCTGTCAGTCCATAATCACATAAGCGAAACATTGTTAGTGGGTAAACAGACCGCATCGTTGCATATACAGCGTGTTCGAAAACTTCCAAAACCGATTGATAACTTTTAGTGGTTAATAATAATTGAAAACTTGACACATTATTACTATGAAAAAATTATGAACCTTTTTAGTTAGTATCCACATGAGTAGAAAATCTGTAATGAGAGAAAACTACATGAAACGTATAAAAAATGTTATCTTTAGAAAGAATTTCGGAGATTTTATAATTGGGAGCTTAAAACTGAAAAACGCTCGTTTGCGGCATTCGCCCTAGTGTCACTTTAAGTTAGATTTTAAAAAACTCAACCAAGTCCCAACCAACAACTTTTTGACTTCAAACTGTTTTGGAAAAAAGTTGTTAGCAGGAACTAAGTTGGGTTTGGTATTAAATTTAAAGCTGTACTGGTAGTTGGTAAAGATCAATACTGAAAACGAGACCTTAAAATGAAGGAAATGGCAACGTTCTTGTGTCAAGCTCCAATCTTTAAACTTCCACCATTTTGGTTGGAGTCACATTTTGAGCTTTATTTTTGCGGTATAAACTCTACTAACAACTCTTTTTTTATATGCCACCCTGACATATGGATGCTCTCATTAAAGTTCACTTTTTATAGTAACACATTTTAAACATCTATTATTTACCATTGAAGAACAAATCAAACCACTTGGAATAATTGTTGAGCTCGACGTGTGATACAGACCGTATAAACAATGCAGAATATCTCATGTAATGTCAAGAGTAATGTGACACAATATATTCTCGTTATTTGCCTCGTGAGTCAGCTGATCTGCTTACAGGGCTAATTGCAACATGATACACTTTACCTAACTAACACTCTATCACTATTTGAGATGCCGACCACTCTCATGAGGGTATTTTAAGGCAAATATGTGGTGAAGGATGAGTGTGATGAGTGGTAGTAATGAGTTATGAGGTGTAGTCTTGTTACAAACTAAGGCCGACTCTTCCTTAGAATGGGTCATTAATTAATATCCCAATGAATAATGGAAATACAAGGACCAACGGCTTAACGTGACTTTCGAACCACGCAGGTGATGGTCTGATATGTCTAAACGATGGTGGGAGTTGATGCGGGTATCATCAGATGATCACTGAGACTATTTGAGCCGCTTTAGACCTATATCATCCTCAAAACCAGTCCTGACCACCATGAAGCTGGATTACAGGACCACGCCACATGCTGGAACACGATGCCAGTCTGGCTTGTAAATAAAAAATAATCAACAGTACTATTTTGAATTTTGACATATGTAATAATTTCGGAAAACATCACTGTCAAAATCATAATCATCACGTGATTACGTCTTTTATAGATAAGTACAGTATGAAAATTAGGAATTTTTGACATTAAAACACTGGAAACTCGTTTTCCATCATTGAAATGACTATAATGATGTTGAACCTAGTATTTGACGTTACCTTAAACCACCTTTGTCTCAAAAGAGCATAACATGGAATAAATTGTGGCCTTTTCGCAATTTTTGATTTACGTTGAACCGATTTGTATGATCGGTCAATATTTGTTTTATGTTTTTCTTTTTACTTAAACGTAGGTTAAAGTAATGTTTCAGACATAGATAAACGGACTAAAACAAGCTATTTAATTTTATATCTTAATGAAGTTAAAAGAAACAAATTTCAACTTGTAACAGTAGTAACTGTAGTACAACTTATTATTTGAGTTAAATACCCAATATACGTTTGGAGTTAAATACGTCCAAAGTAAGCTTAAACTATAAAATATATGTTGAGCATTGTATTGTTGAAAATATAGTGTGCGAACCTAACATATAAAATGTGTGACAGTGTAGTATTAATCTTGGGCAATATCCTTACGGTGTACAACTGTTTAAATTTATTTAAACTACATAAATCTTTAGATCATATAACACTCAAGGGGATGGATATTATTTTATACACTACTCTAGCCAAAGATCTGGCGGAGATGTGGTATGAGGAACGTGTCCAGAATACAGTTTCTTTCACAGGCTCTAAAAATACACCACGTCTTGTTTTCACGGCCAACAATACACCATCGCAGAAACTTTATTGGTTAAAAATACTATCAGAACTGTCTTTAGTTACGCTCTTGTTTTTATTCAAGCTACCTTTTTTTATTGTGTATTATAAATTGCAGTGTTTACTTAATGGTAATAGACAAAGTTTAAACAATAATAGTTTAAGGGTTGAGAAATGGAAACCAGAGGAATGTATTTGGTCTTTTTAAACAGCCTTGACATATTTTATTACATTTAAGTAAGTTTTAAAATTATACGATGTTTCAATGTATTACTTATTTAGCAAAACCGGTTACGTACGTACTTGTAACGGCCCATACTCATCTGATTGTGTGATGTATCGTGTAGCCTACAATGTTTTGACCATTCATGGTTTTGATCGATATTAATATAGGCATACCGGTTAAGAAGTGCCCCTTAGAATGCTTGACCAAAGCAACACATCAAGTTGACCATACTCGTTAGAAAGTGTATTCTAAATTTCAGTGGTAATAATAATAATTATAAGTATTCATGATTGACCTCATACATAGAGAGTTGGAGAAGAAAGCGATACGTTGGAGCCAGCAGTGGACGCTCACAAAATTTATAGCGGTCGTAACTTCCGATCTAATAAACCAAACTCTTTAGCTCGTCACTTTCTCCACACAACAAGCGTAGATCCGACTCCAAAGTTTCTTTGTTGTGTGTTGAAAACAGTGGAAAAGTGTATCTAGTATTCTAACACTATTATTACTGTTTAATAATAGCGTTTTAATCGAACTAGATTTCAAACTCCAACTAGAAGTCAAAAGAATATACTAGAAGGGATGGAAGTTTATATCATATAAAAAGCCATAGCTAGTAAAAACAAAGCCGCAAGCGCGACTTCAAATTATTTATCAGCGGGTAAAAATCCTCTGAGGGAAATATCACAACTCTGTATCAAAATCTCTTAGTGGAGTTAGAAAATAATTTGTCAGTCAAAATAAATTTTAAGTGAAATGTGGTATTTATACCTGAAAACGTATAATCTTTAAAATAGATATGTGACCTAAAAATGAGTTGGGATAAAAGGATTTTCTCTGCGTCGTTGAATTGGTGTAAAAATTACTTCTTTTGAGGAGCCACACGGGGATTTGCATTTAAACAGTTAAGGGGCCCTCCCCGTTTTTGTTTGGTGGAGGGAAGGCTACGTCAAATTTCAAGACCATAAAAAATATTCCCTAAAGGGGTTTCAAAGTTTTCCTCCGTCAAAACTAAAGGGAAGGGATATTTTAATTACTTCTTTCAAAATTAAATTCGTAAGTTAGTTAATTTTGGCAATTGGCTGCATAACTATTCATATAGTTGGTTCAAATGTTTTACAAACAGAAATAGCCATGTTATCACGATTTATATAGCATTTGAAATGTCCACAATTTACCATTAAAATGATATCGAGTCATTCAACTTTGAAATTTACTGTAGATTAATTAACCGTAGAAGAGCGCACATTTTCAAAACCCTATGTATGGAGAACAACAGGCTTGGCGTACACGGCTGAAGGAGTTTTCACTTTAGTTAATGTTATCATAAAATAGCAAAGAGTATTAAGAGTAGGTAAAATATTTATTATTATCCGTGCGCACTCTAACTTCTAACACTCTAAGTCTAAATACATGCAACTTGTTCGTTGCTTATAATGTTCTTTTTAACGGCAAGGACCGCACAAGTAAAACCCAACAGAGTAAATAGATTAATAATAGATTTAATTTCCTTCGCGAAGTTTGCTTTAGCAATCCAAAAGCCCCGACAATAGAACTGCCTGAGGAAGCATAAATACTTAGCCAGCTCGGGGCTTGGGTTGATTGAGGCAAGGTGAATAAAGCATCAGTCCGTGTCAATCTTGCCTTTACTTGCCTTGGCACAAGGATTTGCGTGGTTGAACTCTGATAGTATTGCCGCCTTTGTTTACTATTAATTTGGTTGCAATAAATAGTGACAATGAGCTGAAATTTGCGTCTTTTTTTGTAATACCTTTAAAGTTATCCAATATTAATACAGCTTCCAAACGATAGTATTGAATTCATTTCCAAACCATTTGTATAAAATTTGAAAAGTTCAAAATAGATCATTTAATTTTGTAACCCCAAGCTACAAAATTAACATACATAACGCAAATATCTTAATTAATAAAAAACGTAACAGGGTGTGTAAGTTACTTCTCAGCAACACTATATTCATAGTCAATGTTTATAATTATAGTTTCAAGCAACTTCTCAATTCATGAAGATAACCTACAAACTACATCTTCTTCACAGCGTTTTTGTAGGGAAAGTAGAAATTTGGATTGTAGAAATGTTTACTAGTTTTTATATACAATGTTCGAAAATATTACAACGAACACTTTCTTCATCCTTACTTTCTTCTTGTTCATAAAAAATTTTTACTAAATAAAATAATTTTGACCATTTGGAGCAAGGAAGTAAACTTAAACTTAAAGTTAAAACTTTAACTTACAGTTAAAACTTAAAGTTAACCTAAACTTTATTGACAACCTTTGTTATTTTTATCTCATTACGTCACTAAAGAGCTGGAATCTCTGTTTCAGTGTCTAAATACTCGTACTTCGTAAAATAAATATTTCTTATTTCCTTTCTCAATAAGATAAAATGTCTGTATCTTTCAGTGGTGAGGGTGAATATTAGACAATTAAGAGTGCACCTCTCAATTTGACTTCTGAAAAGGTCAAATACCAGTATAGGTCAAAATTAGAGCTCAAATAAAACTAAGTTGTTTGTTTTAGTTAATAGTTGAAATTATATCAAAGCCTCGTCAAGTGAGGTGGCAACAAGAAGGGGAAGGAGAGGGAATTGTCTAAGACAACACAAACAAATTAGCGCTCTCAACCTTGGTCTCGGCTGCGACTTGTTGCTGGCTTTATACTATATTCTCCGGATATATGGAGCTACAACATGGTGGAGTTTAATTTATAAAAAATTCAACGACACACCTTAAAGCAAACTGTTAAATACATCTATCGATTTCACTTTTTGTTAAAATCCGGCGTTAATAACCGAAACGCCTAAGAGTCATGTAAACAGTTTTTGTAAAATATGGATGAGAACAACCATTCGGTTAAAAAAACTGGAGTTTTCAATACGTTCGTCAACAGTGCAATAACATTTCCTACCCTGAAAGTTTCAAAAATGATAAGAAGCAGCGACGTAAATCACTAAGGCAGCTGGATATAACAGTATTTCTAGCCGGTTTCCAATATTTTACAGAATACATTTATCAGCTGTTGAGTAGGAGTTTGTTAACTCATTACTTGTAATTTTATGAACCATAAGGTTTATAATGTTCTTAGTAACTATAGAAGTTACGTGAGTAGAACAAATGTTTTAATACAAAAGCTGTAGAAGATTGTACACACTAATGATTTGTTATCATATTCTAGATCCGACCACTTGTTCACTAGCTAAATCCTAAAATGTGAAATAAGTAAACGTTTTAGATTATGACTAAATTTGCCTTAAATGGTCACTTTATAACAGGTCTTTAAGTTAGTTTTGACTGAAAAGACAGACAAAAGCTTAAAGTTTACTTTGTATCAGGGTGTCACATTCTATTTTTTGTACCAAATTTGAAGTGTCTACGTCTACCCTTTATGTGTCATCAAGGAGTGGTAAAATTTAATGTGAGAACCCTTTGGCCAGTCGTATGACAGCCACCAGATATAGTAGTACTATACTGATCATAGATAATAACTAATTGGTCCTTTTTAAGTCAAAACGCTCACCATTGTGGCTGTATTGATGGTTTTACAGCTAATTAGCCAACTTAAATACCATACTGTACAGTATTGGAATGATTATTTCACCCTTTCTCCTGTGAATTCGATGGTCTACAAGTATATTCGTGTAACATGTGAATTTACATATTATTGAGGCAGAAGAAACGTGGAGAGAGAGAGTAGCTGAGGTTGACCAAGAATTCCAATAACAGTGGTCTACATACTTCTCAGAAGTGGTGAGATCGTTGTACGGCTTATATCACTTTATCTGTCTCAAGTATTCTTCATTTCAACCATAGGTTCTTGTGTATGGGCTAAAATAAAGAAATATTTGCGATTATATACAGGGTTATTACAATTAATGTTCATAGTTTCAAGCGTACATAAAATATAGTTTTGTTTGTTATACAGAGAAAAAAATAGTTACATGAAAAGAAAAATTGTCACAGGTATTCAGAGCTAAACATTTTCGGTCTTGATGTCAATCCTATAAAGAAGCTCTTGCCATACGTTGGTGGAGTGTTTTGATAAATTGTTTCGATGTCATTGCTAATCCGTTGCTGGATCTCAGGTATGCTATCTGGTAATGGTGCTGTATACATCTTAACGTATCCTCACAAGAAACAATCACAGGGATGTACGTAGATCTTGGAGGGCAGTTTAGGAGTGCGTCATCATTCGGACCAACTGGCCTGATCCTTCTCTTAGGCATTGTTAAGTTCAGTCCTAAAATCCAAGTGGTTACGTGAAGTTGCACCATCCGAATGCAAGATAAAGTTTGCAGATTCTTGTTCTAATTGCGAAAGAAGCCATTCTGTCATCATGTTCAACAAAGTATGTTCTTTTCAATGATACCTGTTAAAATAATCTTAAAGGAAAATTGACCCTGTGATATTAAATCACTAAATCACTATTTGAGATGCCGACCACTCTCATGAGGGTATTTAAAGGCCAATATGTGGTGAAGGAAGAGTGTGATGAGTGGTAGTAATGAGTTATGAGGTGTAGTCTTGTTACAAACTAAGGCCGACTCTTCCTTAGAATGGGTAATTAATAGCCCGATGACCAATGGAAATACAGGGACCAACGGCTTAACGTGACTTCCGAACCACGCAGGTGATGGTCTGATATGTCTAAACGATGGTGGGAGTTGATGCGGGTATCATCAGATGATCACTGAGACTATCTGAGCCGCTTTAGACCTATATCATCCTCAAAACCTGACCTCCATGAAGCTGGATTACAGGACCACGCCACGAGTCCCAGTCCATTATTTTATATTAATAACCAAGATCAGGAACGACATTTATAACAATCCATATGATGTTTAAAACAATTGGAAAATTACTAACACAATTTATGAGTTTGTTAAACAAGTTAAGGACTATATTTTAATGAAATTATGGTTTATATTGGAATATGTACTACATGATTAAAACATAGCAATGAGACAATTGCACTTGGAAAGTTCAGATTTGTAACTAAGTAAGGACGAGAAGGACAAACATTTACCCTGAGTTCGCAGTAACAAGGCCGGTGTTTGGTGCGTATCAACAACGCAGAGTGCATTATTAAAACATATTTGCTTACTGGAACGTGTTTTTTCAAACATTTGTAACACAGACGAAAGTGTGTTCAGTTGTGTTTCCTTTGCTAAATAACCAAAGGAGGAAAACTATGAAAAATAACGATTTAAAAGAAAATAAGCACAATTAGTTATTCCTATAAATCGGCTAATATTCGGAAAACAAAACACGTTTTGCAAGTACTAGGCTACCAAAGCCAAATGGCGTCTAACAAAAACAAAATGGCGTGGTATTTCGCACGTCTCCCATTATACCTAAGCTGTTTGTTGACCAGTCGTAACAACCGTGATGTGGTTGAACTTTGTGATTTTGTCTGCCTGACAAAATGCTCTGTTAAATAGACAGTTGAGCTATGACTGGGACTCGTGGCGTGGTCCTTGTATTTCCATTGGGCATTGGGCTATTAATTAATGACCCATTCTAAGGAAGAGTCGGTCTTAGTTTGTAACAAGACTACACCTCATAACTCATTACTACCACTCATCACACTCATCCTTCACCACATTTTTGCCTTAAAATACTCTCATGAGAGTGGTCAGCATCTCAAATAGTGATTTAATGATTTGGCGATATAACAGTCAAAAATTTAAAATGTTCACCATTTTATTTTTGTTTTGTCAGAAATACGTTGATAACTTTTTGTGCCGTGTATTAGTACAAAAATGCATGCTAATATTGATTGTGTGCGTTATGTAGTTCAGACTGAAAAAATAAATACAAACTAGGAAACAAACGTTAGTTTTGTGGGTGACGAAAACTGCATGGATATATTTTAATGTCAAGTCAGGAGCTCCTTCAATGCCCCGACACAAACTTCGAACACCCTGTATTAACCAAAAAGTAATCTGCAAGACTACGTAATATTGGTAGGTGAAAGAACCGTTAAAACCACTTAAGTTTAACTTGTTCAGTGCTAGCTTATTGAAAAGGTATAAAAACACGACGGTAAGAGAAAATCTCTCAAGCGCTGTGCGGTGAACGTGCCCAGCATGTTGTATTTGTGTCTTGTGTGTAGTTGTAATGTGTTGAGTGTAGACAGCTGATAATGTTTACACTACGCACTGCCTGTGTAATGTGACTAGTTTATTTTACTGAATCTTCACAGCTGATAGAATAGCCATTTAAACAAGCGCTACCACTATATCACTATTTGAGATGCCGACCACTCTCATGAGGGTATTTTAAGGCAAATATGTGGTGAAGGATGAGTGTGATGAGTGGTAGTAATGAGTTATGGTGTAGTCTTGTTACAATCTAAGGCCAACTCTTCCTTAGAATGAGTCATTAATTAATAGCCCAATGACCAATAGGAATACAAAACCAACGGCTTAACGTGGCTTCCGAACCACGCAGGTGATGGTCTGATATGTCTAAACGATGGTGGGAGTTGATGCGGGTATCATCAGATGATCACTGAGACTATCTGAGCCGCTTTAGACCTATATCATCCTCAAGACCTGACCTTCATGAAGCTGGATTACAAGACCACGCCACGAGTCCCAGTCAGTCAGTCCCAGATAATGTTTACTCTACGCACTGCCTGTGTAATGTGACTAGTTTATTTTACTGAATCTTCACAGCTGATTGAATATTCATTTAAACAAGCGCTACCGAGAATCCTAGCGATTTTTCTGTAGCAAGATGGGGAAGAGTTTACCCAAAAAACTGCATTTTTGAGCTGACATTTTCACCGTAGCCAATTTGGGCTAAAAAGAAATTTTAACAAAATTCAACCGGCTTAACCGGGTTGGCGGTTAAAAAAGTCTGTTTCAACGGGTTTTCTTTATTTTAAATACCGGTACACGCGTTTTCTGCAGTCGTATGCTTTGTTAAACAATGTATATTTACATTTAGCCTTTAATTAGCCTACAATTCTTGTATTATTTCCTCGATATTACTTAGCTTGTATCCTCTTACGTCACGACGACTGACTCCAGGCTACATGAATACTTACTCAGTTTGCTTCAAGTTGATTGAAGACAGTTGAATAAACCAAGAACCTTTGTCAGTTCTGGCTTCACTTAGGCTTCTAATTTGGTGGACGAGGCGCTGTTTAAATTATAAAATAGCCACTTAAAACGCTAAATTACACCTTTTAAAATGTTTAAATTTCTTTAGTAATAATGACCATGTTAACGGTGTAACAATGTTTTGTTGTGGCTTGAAAACTGCGAATATTTTTTATACAGGTTCAGCAGGAACAACATGCTTGTCAGAATAATTAGATAACGTCTTCAACAGAACCTAAAAAGTTAGGAATTAACTAAAATTAACTTTAAATGTATTAAAGTCAATTGCGTCCTTAATATGTACAGTTATATGTATGCATTTTAAAACATATAATTTCGAGTCCTTATATATTTTGTCTTCAAATTTCTTTGGTAATAAATAACTTTTAAAACATTAGAAATGGGTGACTATAAAACCTAAACCATGCAAGGTCCAGGCTATATAAATGTTCATAAAATATTGTTTCGTGAGGCCTGCAGTCCAATTGGGGGTGCCTGCAATTTCTCCGTAGGCAATACACGCTGAACACGTATGCTGCTAGTTTGCTTACAGCGCCTTTCTAGGTCTTCTATTCTATAACATTTAATACTGAAATTATACTATTGACTTAAAAGTTTTAAGAGGACATTCTCAATTATTCCAAGTTATAAAAGTTATGTCTTCATCATTCAAAATCCATTTAATACTGATTTCTCTTCTTTTTAAGTTAAAGTTTGGTCGGTGCCACTATTAATTTGTCAGAGTGGGCTACAAAAGACCGTGTTGGGAACTCATCCAGGCTTGTGCAATTGGCATTTCACTGTCCAGCGACCTGAAAACAGCTATCACACTCGCTGACTTTGCAATAAAACTCGGCTGTGCTTTTTTTACTTAGCGTAAGTAACAAATGCACACAACCATGCAACGCCTCAGTTGTGCGGCGACGCTTCAATGCAAGGGTTTACGGTAGCCCGTTTTTATCTTCAAAATAATTTTTACATACATAAATATTATATATTTGAAACTAGAGGAGTTTTCCGACACTTACATAGAGGTTATTTTTTAAATTAAGCAATTTGAGAGTAAAAAATTGGGTTGAAAAGCACTTAAACTTTGGCAACTTCAAAATTCATTTGTAAAACTACTAAACAATTTATAAGAAATTGGGCTCTATGCACGTGTCGGAAAAAATCTTTAGTTTCCAAATATATCATGTTTATTAATGTAAAATTTATTTTGAAAGGTAAAAAACAGGCCACCGTTAACCCTTGTAAGCGTTTGGTTTGACAGGCATCAGTTGAAAGAAGGCCAGTTGCTCAGTCAGTTGTTACGTGCACGGTGTCGAGTGCAGACGAATTTAGGATTTCTCTGAAGTGACCACTAAGACGGACCTTAAGAGGATTAGTCAACCAAGCAAGAACCCAATGTTTACCATTGAAATATAGTGGAATATTGAGACCGAGTAATATTTCTCTTCGGTGGACGTGTAGGTGGAAATAGGAGTTTATCTTCTGTTTCAAAAGCATCGGCTCTAGTAGGGTCTGGCTCAGTTCTTTGAAGAGTCGTGCGTGCCGCCGACCTCGCAAGTCAAGAGAAATGGTAGTAGCGATCTTCCAACTTTGCTCCCCTCATTCAAAAAGTGGCAAAACGTGGTCTTCGTAGTCCCCTGTTTCCGACGCCGTTTATGAACCGAAAAGTAAAAAATGCGAGTTTTTATGATAGGGTAGAAGTGGTTCTATGTTCCTAGAAACGAAAAAGGCAAAAGCTGCATGTGAAAAAAATATAATAGACTTTTAAAATAGCCTTTTTGGCCAACTTTAACATTATTTTGCTAACTTGAACGTAAGACCTTTTAAAACCAGGTTGTACAAACCTAGAGACGACATTAATTTTAAGGACATGGAAAATTACTTTTCTAATCTCTACACCAAAAAATAGCGTCCAAAACGGGGGATTATGAGAGCATGTTTTGGGCAAACTTTTCTGGTGTGATCAATCCTCTTAAAGCAAAAACTGTCTTGGAGAACACAACGACTTTGCACATTTAGGTTTACCTGTTTGTTCATTACATAGAAGAAAAATCACTCACATTTACTGTTTTCTCCTAATAACAACGCATTATAAATTCTTAATCTCAATGATCCACAACCCAATATCTCCAAGCTAACACTATAACACAACTAAACCAGAGATAGACAGTATCATTCACAGTAAGCTCTGGTAACGTGCGTATAAAGTCTGCAGAATGGATGGTTTGAAGCTTTTATCAGCTCAAGGCATGGAACACTCAGCCATTCAGCTGGTATATGTTTAGGTGAACCACCATTCCACCCTGTTGTACGAGAGATAAATCATTTTACGGGTGAACAAATGTTAAGCTTTAGCTAAAAAAGGTAAAGTTTGTCTTGTTTAACGAGGTGAAGTTAGGACTACAAAGTCCTCTCTACCACTCAACCCCGACCTTTACCTTAGTCACGTTATAAATTGTAAGTGGTGACTGCGGGGATCGAACCCACGCCACCAAGTGATAGGCGCGCGATACCAATCCAATACGTATCCACTTAGTTAAGTACTTGTGTTATTAATTGTGATTTACAAGTAGTAATAGGGGTTTCCTCCAATATGTAAACAAGGTTTCGTTTCCAAGGATATGAGTGCAAAGTGTTGGTTTTAAAATATTGCCAACATACTGGAAAGAAAAACGGTACTTTAATCTAAATTAATTTGAAATAGTCTTACACACTCTAATAAGAGCCTAATAGATAAAAGTTTTCGTTTCAATCAAATGGCTAAGTCTACGATACAAAACTGTTTAAAATATAGTATCAATTATAGCTAGCTTTACTGAAAAAACTGTTTTAATTTTAAAATATTATTGAAATACAATTTTGTAGATTTTAAATTTTAAATATAGTGGTAGATTTGACGTTTTTATTAAACATTTAAAACCCGTAAATAATATTTTTTTAATAAACTTGTCTTCCAGTCATTGTAATAGTGTGTTGTGATTTCTCTTTCTTACTCAATTTCTTAAATAATTTGAACCCACAAACTCTTTCTCCACTTTTTCTTCCGAGTTCCCTTTTCTGCATCGTGATACAGATCCAAAAACAGCCCGTATGCGATATTATGAATATACAGTAGTGTTTATTTTATAAAAGCTTCATCAACATGCACTTTACAAGAATTCCTAATATACCTGAAGCACAACAAAAAATTCCATACTCAGGAATAGTTTCTCCTCTCAACTGCTTTTTGTTTCACATTTTCTTTTCCTTCTAATTTCTGGTCCTCCGAATATTTCTCTGACTTTAATCCCCTTACAAAACATTATGCCCATTTATATAAACTTATATGTACTTGTATGTGATTAATGAGAACTACTTTTAAAAATTAACTCAGTATTCTTTCAAAATAATTTAATTTATGTATAATTAAAATATTATATTTTTTGAATCTTCTTTGTCTACCAGAGTGTAGACTTTACATTGTGTGTTTAAAATAATACTTCAGTGTTTTAATCCAAAGAAATTTCTTAATTTACAACTAACCACTCAAGTTCAAAATCATTTAAAGCCTATGTTGTACGAGCGAACAATAGTTTGACAACAGAATCGAACTCACTCAGTAAACAGACTGCACACAGATATTTGATGTTGAGGATTAGGCTGTAATTAAAAACATCAAATCCGCCCCACAACGCGCTTCGCATTCACAAGTTCCAATCCGTATGTAAACACAGAGATGGATTTGATTTTCATAAATGTCTGCATTCCCATTCTCAAACCCGTTGTTTCATTGTTCTATTCGTATTTGAGCAGTTATTTTTGGACGTATGAATCTGGATAGTGAATTCCTTTAGCTATTTGAGTCGTCGGCATGTAATAAGCATTGATCCAGACCCCGCAGGTCATGTGTTGCAAAGGAAGGAGTGGTGCTTTAGTGCTTAGCCTAGTTTTGACTGCAGTAAAATGGAAATACGGTTTTTTATGCACAAAAATCCTGTTCACAAATTAAGGAATTAAAACTGTTTAACTAAGCAAGTTTTAAGAAAGGAATTTTTGCCGTAAAGTTTTCAATTTGTCTCTAATTGTCTCTATTTTTACTTTCGTGTAACAAAATTTGTAAAGAGAGGAAATTTTGTATCGAAAAATAAAATGTACTATTTATTTCGTCGAAAAACGATTTCTTATTAGAACTTCAAAATAATGTAGATCATCAAATAATCCAATAAGAAATATTTATTTTGGTGAGGTCTTTTTAAACCAACGTTTGTATCCTCAGACAAAACAACAATTTGATGTATATTTTCATAATTCTTTGCATTTTATTGTTTAAGAAGATAATTCAAAATTGTGATGTGCTTCGGTGAATGATTTTTGCTTGGCACAAATTCTAAAATTCTAAATGTCGAATTTATTTTCAAGTTTCTCTTTCCTGACGATGAGTTGTGGGCAAGTTTATTGAATGTTGACAAAGCAGTGTCGGGTATTAGCGGAGCCCGAAGAAGTAAAAGTAAACGACCGCCATAGATAAAAGTTACGACTCTCATAACAATTTGCTGACCACCCTTACCTCCCCCTTCCCCTCTCCCACACTCTGTCCATGGCAACTCACACCCTTTGTCATCGTAGTGCGGGGGTTTCATGTGTGTGACGTTCAGTTGTCATTGCTGTAAATAAGAAAGAAACAGAATCAGGACTATGAATTCCTCCTTCTTATTATGAACTTTCTAGCATCTTGAGCGGAATTTTCAATGACAATACAAGTTATATTGGTTAAACATCTTGTCAGGAAATTTATCTTAACCGTCATAATTTCTTGTTTAAATTTTCACCCATATCTCTCGGTCGCATTCTAATTATAATTTACATTCGTAGAGGACTAATTCTCTCGGACTAACCTGTCTCACCTAGTCTAAGTTAATGAACTGCTTGCAAAAGGTAAAAAAGGTCAAGTTTGTCTTCTTTAACGAGGCGAAGTTAGGACTACAAAGTCCTCTCTACCACTCAACCTCGACCTTTACCTAGCGTCACCGTAGAGTCAAAGTACAAATTGTAAGTGGTGACTGCGAGGATCCAACCCCCACCACCAGAGTGATGAGCTTTGAAGTCGTGCGCGATATCAATCCGCCAAGGATCCTACAGTGAATATACACGATCCCCTTGTACACTACAGTTTTAATGAAATTATAGTACATTTTAGAAATTCATTAACTAGTGATCAAAATCCATAATTTCATTAAAACTGTAAAAGCAACTAATGTTTGGCATTATGGTTGGCGTTTGCTACAAGTAGTAAAGATGAAAACAATACTCTCTGTTGTAATTAGGCTCGTAAAATCTACGTATATTATTTCATATTTTCGTGTCAGTTGGTGGAATTGATTGTTGTTTACTCGTGTAAAAGTGACGTGTACGTGTAAAAGGATCTCTGAGTTCGTGTGTGAGGTATCCGGCCTAATGGCGCTGTGTCCGGTCTCTGTAATGCTGCTAAAAGCTTTAGCTCTACTCACGTTACATTTCTACTTACAAAACTCCACATCTGCGTGCGAGAAAAGGGAGAATAACGATGAAATTGGAATGCTTATACTAGTAGATACATTTTTATCTAATGTGTTCATTGAATTTCAGTACCTTTTCCATTAACAACAGGATTTAACCGGCTTTCTGCGGGGTACAAATGAGCTGATACTTGTTTTCTTACACTTTTGCCCTCGCGTAACGTTTTAAACGTAGCAAAACTCCCGAACCGACTCATATTTATTGCTGGTCTAGAAAAACACATCAAATAATTTGCACCTACTTCATATCAGTAGAATGTCCTACAAGCTAGCAGATTGTGTAGCTGAAGTATACCTTTTAATTATCTTATCTAGAATACAGTGTGTAGTTATTGTGTAGTTACAGTGTGTATTGTTTTACAGTCAGTGTGTCGACCGAAAATTGAAGAGTGATCTGAAATACTATCAATAAGGAATCACTTGACGTCATCATCCAACTTCCTTATTTGGTAGTTATCCCCTCTTCTAATTTCTTAAGAGAGAATGTCGTGTGCTTTTATGATATCGCTTTTTGATCTAAAAACACATATGTAGAAAATGACAAGGTAGCGTCGACACTTTTAGACTTTAAAATATTGGTCTGCACGACCCTCTTCAATGCATTTCTGCGGTTGTTCACTCTAATTTCTTTCGGATGATGTACAGTTTGAAATAGTTTGCGATCCCACAGAGCCAGTCCGTATAACATGTGTGGTTAGATTACTCCAAAATCAGTTCCCAGAGGACTGTAGTTTGCCCTCTTGAAACAAAAGTATTTAAAGCTAACTTCGTGCCAACATGGTCTACGTGGCAAGCCTCGATTTATCAAGATGAATTCTAAGGCATTTTGAGGAATGGATTTTATCAACGTTGATATCGTTGTCAAACATGACTGTGTGTTCGTCATCTGACATGGTCCATCGCAAATCTTAGTAAAAGAAGACCATTTTGTAGGTTTTTAGGTTTAGCTCGATCAAATTGTTAATTTAATGGTTTAGCCTGAACGCATCTGCGTACTGGACAAGTTGTCCTGTTTGTATTGATGAATCAACATCGTTGACGAAGAGGAGTGAGGTAAGAATAGAGCCTTGGGGGACTCCAGCTCAGCACCTCTTTCCAAATAAATACAGATTAAATCAAGTTTAACCTACACGTCACCTACAGGGTACATTGCCTTGTCTGTGTATATTGAGCCTGGGACTGAGGAGGTTAAATCCAAAAAGATTCATTGCCAGATACATTACGATCGAACAAAAGATGAACTCAACAGAATATTTATATTTCTTTTCATAAACTACCTTCTGTTACAGTAGTTAAAGTATTTTAAAAGTTACAATAGAACGCTGGTCTGAGTTTTGCAAGTTGGTTTCGAAAGCAACAAACAATGGGGGTTTGAATCACAAGAGGTTAATGTGAAGTGTGAAGAGTTGAAAAGGCGGACGGGTTCAAACTTTCTAGTCTTCCTTTCAACCCTTGTAATTTACTGCCCAACTTCAACAATTATTTTACCATTTGAAAACACCCCTTATGCAAATAAACTCATCCATCATCGAAATCTCCTCTCTTAATATGCCTTGAAGGAAGCTTGGAATAAGTTAGCATAAATTACATGAGCTGAAAAATAATTTTGATTGTTAACACTCTAGGTTTTCAACTATTATAAAAATGTAGGCCTATTAGGTTTTCAACTATTAGAAAAGAATGTAATTATAGTTACCCTAATACTAAATATTAACTACATTAACTTAACATCAAAACTTGGCATGTAGGAGTATTGAATATTTTAGTATTGTTTATATTTTTACATATTAAGAGGTGTAGTTAAATTATTTATATTTTATTTTGTTTGGTTACAAAAGAGAATCTGACATTTAATTTAAGGTTTACCCGAATAGCCAGTTTTACAAGACTATGGTTCAATGCAAATAATTTGTAAAACTTACTTATGATGATACGACTTTACGAAATACTAAAATTATTGAAATCACTAAAAGTAATCTCTACCAATAAAGTAATAAACCTTTACATACTTGAACGTATCGTTTTGAAAATATTTTGCAATGTGTGAGTGGAAAGTTATGACAAAAGGAGGGGTAGAAAAAAAGCAAATACAATAGCGTCAGTAGTTCTGTAGCCATTTGGCCTAATTTGTTAAACTTGTTTTAGGGTCCCACCCTTCTAAATCGAGTACTGAAGATACAAGGTGTGTGTTTTTTAACTCAACTTAATTTTCAAACTGTAGTAAGTCGTTTTTAACAAGCAATAAATGTTCAAATCACTAGTTTGTTCACATTAATATCTACTCACTGGACTGTACTATTACAATAATATTGTATTTTTGATTTTCTAAATTGACGTTATTGTGAAACAAATTCAATCATAATTTTCAGAAAATATCAAAGAGTATTTATTTTTTAAGAACACTTAAAACATATATAATTTTCCTTGTGTCAGGAGATGTTTGAGGTCAGGTTCGCAGGTAAGAGTATTATCAACAAATCTAGTATTGACAGGCTTGTTAAAATGTTTGAAGAAACAGGTTCTATTGAAACTGAAAATTTGACAAAAAAGACTATGTATATTGAATAAAAAGTTAGATATAAAAAATGTTTAGGTTAGTTTGGAAAATTCCCCTAAAAATCCTTAAGAATTTGGAAACATAAAAAACGCCTACTCACACCAGCAAATTTGTCCTCAAACGCCTATTGACCCAAAGAAAATGATCTTATTCTTAAGTATTCTTCAACAACAATGAACACTCTTTGATCTCTGGTGAAAACCAAGATAGTGTTTGTTTAACAATGACATCGAATCATGAAATCAAAACCAAAATACTGCTGCAACAATACAGACTAGTTAGTAGATATTGAAGCAAAAGAATTAGTTATGCCAACTTATGAACACATACTGTTTGTAAACAATAAGTCACTATTGTTTGAAAATTGGGTTGCGTTAAAAAACACCCTGTATTTCTGGCAAAACGGGCGTGCAATAATTAGTGTACTCCGATTGGATGGCTTGCACATTCAGAGACAAGTGGTCTGACCTGACTCAAAATTCCACCAGCCCGGACATGATGAGTTGAGCCTGAATATATTCTAATTACTCAGACTCAGCTGTTCAGTGAAGTGGCTCGGTTGTCAGAATGTCATCTCTTAACACCTGTGAGCGAAGGACGAGTAATTAGAATCAACCCTTCTTCAACCTCCCTGCTTGTACTTACGAACCAGTTCGTTTTAAATTTGGGTCTTTTCACAACAAATATACAGGGTCAGGCAAAAGTGTGGAAATGCCTTTAAAACTTTTTAACGAGTTTTTCCAGCGCAACCGAACTCGATACATTTTTATTAGAGGAACCAAAAGCACCTTTTTATGCTTACTGACATTTTGCCCCAGTTTTCAAAATGGGGATTGGGGTGTATAATTTTCATAGGGAAGCCCCATCGAGTGACACCTCATTTTGAAGGTCTTAGAAAATATTGATGAATGTTGATAATTAGAAGTCTTTAGCTTAAAGAACGCCCAGAAAGAAATGGCGTTGATTTTAAGTAAAAGTTTTTAAGGCTACCCCCCCAATCACCCATTTTGAAAACTGGGGCAAAGTGTCAGTATACATTAAAAGATACTTTTGATAACTTTAATAATATGTACCCAGTTTGGTTACGCTGAAAAAACTGACTAAAACAGTTATAAAGACGTTTCCAAACTTTCGCGTAGTAAATATATGTGTAACTTAAAATGGGCTCCATTTCTTTCTGGGTTAAGATAGAGATGGGGCTTCCCTATGAAAATTATGGGGCTTGCCCCTAATCCCCCAATTTGAAAACTGAGGCAAAGTGTCAGTAAGCATTAAAAGGTACTTTTTGTTCCTCTTATAAAATGTACCGAGTTTGGTTACGCTGGAAAAACTGGTTAAAAGGTTATAAAGGCGTTTTCACACTTTAGCATAATACAAATCTGTGTAACTTAAAATGGACGCCATTTCTTTTTGGGTTAAGACAGAGACGTCTAGTTTTCAGCACTCATCAACATTTTATAAGACCTTCAAAATGAGGTGTCACTCGATGGGGCTTCCCTATGAAAATTATGGGGCTACCCCACAATCTCATTTTGAAAACTGGGGCAAAGTGTCAGTATGCATTAAAAGGTGCTTTTGGTTCCTCTAATAAAATGTACCGAGTTCGGTTGCACTGAAAAACTTGTTAAAAAGTTATATAGGCGTTTCCACACTTTTGCCTGACCCTGTATATTAATACACTAGTAAATTAATATATTTTGTTACATTGACGTATTTCACAGGGTAGTTTAGAACGGAGGAAATTATAAGCAGAAATCTATTGTATTCCATTACTTCGGTAACTCATTTTGGTATGCTAAATCTTTTCAACTATTCTTAGTTTATCATCATTATTTAGCATTTTATGGTGTTTTCTCATGTATTTGTCTTATATATGCTTTTATTTATACAGGGTGTCTAGTAGTTACGGGATCAAACTTCACCAAGTGATTTTTCAGGTCATAATAAACAAAATAACGCACCGCTTTGTTTTTTTTTCCATTATTTTAATCATCCACCGTTCATTTCAAAACTGGAAAGGTAAAAAATTAAAAATTTAATTTAACTAACTAGCAACAAAGAGGTATGTTACTTTTGAATAAAAGTTTGCTCAAGGAATAAATAAAACTAAAAAGAAAACACACAAATAATCATTATGACAAATTTCAAGAAATAGATCAAACTTTTACACAATTTCAATTTAGACCAGCCATACATCTCCTCACAGAGGGATATCTTTGTCTGAAACTGGGTTCGGTTAATTACACCCGAGGTTAGGTTTCGGTTAACCACAGTCGATATATCGAGAAGCCATTCTATCGCAATATCCGAACATCGTTAGTCAGTTCTGTCGATACCAAGCGAAGCCACGTCATGTCTTTGTGCTTTCTTCCATTCCCTCTGTTCTAGTTAGACTTTGTCAACGAGCTTTCTTGACTTATAAGGGCTCTTTAAGGGAATGTTAGTATCGATAAGGGTAAATATTATTTATTTTGGATTGGAACTAAATACCAATGTTTATTACACTCAATTTTAGCCTAGACAACGAAAAGATATAGAGGAAATGTTGGAACACAATTTTTGACTTCTGAACTTTGGACAAGTTAGGAGATGAACATATTAAAGTTCCCGCCCCTGTGATCAAGTCGGCCTCGCTGTGGAGTTTCAGCCAATCAGTGACTGATGGTACTCCACAGCAAGGCCGAAATATCTCAACCTAATTATGAAGTTTGGACGCGGTGTGAACGGGAAGAACTAGATTATAGTCGGAATTCTATAAAAGCCTAGTTGAATGGATCAATATCGGGTCTAAACATTGAAGGGGCTAAAGTCCCTCATCGCGGCTTATAAGAGCAGCTTCACGAAGAATGTTGACAAGCCTTTTTTATTGGAATTCTTCGGAACTGAGATTCTTAGCAAACTTCACCTAATCACCTGCTCTATTCACTGGGATTTCTTCTTCTCCAAACTTAGCTCATTATATTCATGTTCATGAAAATGTAACATTGTAAGCATACAGAATAGATCAACTCTGATATACTGTATCTCATTTTAATAAGTAGTTGTGGATTATTAGCGTATCCCTATAGAAAATTCATTTCTGTTGTTGTAAATATACCTAAACAACGGAGAACAAACGAGAAAGCAGTTTTGAACACACATACGGATTTGAATGGCAACAACCTAACTTATACAATTTTATTCTTTCTACAATTATTTAAATATTTAAATTAAACTGATGATGTCTGGCATAGTCCAGACGAAACGACTTGTAACATCTTGTTATTATTTAGTGGTACACCCATAAAACCGTTTAAATAAATATGTCTCACCACTTAAGCCTTCGTTTGAAAAATCTAACTTAGTTTCCACTGTACAGGTCGTATTTTTGTCAGAAGATAGGTACAAATACTCTCTTTTCACACTCCTCCCACCCCAATAAAGAAAAAAAATGTTTTACGCTATTAAAACTATATTTACGAGTGTCATCCGGAATTTATGAAATTTAAAAGAAGCATTTATGATGATTATGAACTAACTTACTAAAAAATTGTATACTGTATACTAAAAGACCAACAAAGTATGTTCAGCCAAACCTAAAAATCGGCGGGAAATAGTTTTTCACTGCTGTCTGACTTGGACTGATCAGATGTTGTTAATTATTTGCAATTTTGGTAACATTGTATTGGTTATTATTACTAATAACTATGTACCAAGTAACATTAAAATAAAACCCTACGTTTGTAGTTAACCATATTTTAGGGTAAACCACCCTCCTCTACTCTGGAAATTCACCAGGATGTACCGTATCGCTAGTGGCTATGGGTCGCCTATGTTCTTGTTTCATATCTTTCATTTATGTTGCCTAATAGAACTTTTACACTATTCACTATTTGAGATTCCGACCCTTATATTAACCCAGTACAGAACGGCAATATATTAAATCACTAAATCACTTTTGAGATGCCGCCCACTCTCATGAGGGTATTTTAAGGCAAATATGTGGTGAGGGATGAGTGGTAGTAATGAGTTATGAGGTGTAGTCTTGTTACAAACTAAGGCCGACTCTTCCTTAGAATGGGTCATTAATTAATAGCCCAATAACCAATGGAAATACAAGGACCAACGGCTTAACGTGACTTCCGAACCCCGCAGGTGATGGTCTGATATGTCTAAACGATGGTGGGAGCTGATGCGGGTATCATCAGATGATCACTGAGACTATCTGAGCCGCTTTAGACCTATATCATCCTCAAAACCTGGCCTCCATGAAGCTGGATTACAGGACCACGCCACGAGTCCCAGTCGAGTATGCGTCGCCCATGTTCTTGTTTCGTCTCTTTGATTTATGTTGCCTAATAAAACACAAGCAGCATTAAACTGTTTCGGTACTGTGTCAGTTCAAATAAGCGAAAACAACCTCGCATGAAATAAATATGTATAATTTTAATCGTCAGTAAGGCTTTGATTATACTTATAGTTATGATCACACCGTTACATCCAAGGACGTTTTGTTTTCTTTTAACTGTTAAATGTAATTACTTACTTGACCTTTGTGTGTAGGTTGTGATTTATATTGTTATTCTTTTTCAAAAGATAGCAAAGAAAACCAAATACAACTCGATAGAGCAAAATAATCAATCACAATAACTAAATGAGACAAGACTCTTAAGCTAAACTATCTTTACACCTTGTGTTTGCTGTGTTTAAAGTATACCTTTTGAAAATAATGTGTACATGTTGCCCTTACACCTTTGGTATTTTGATTAGTCTGAAATGTTCGCAGTTTAGTCTCAAACTGAGTTTGATTGAAGAGGACTAAATAAACCGTTGGAGTCATTGTCTGTAAACTAGGAGTTGAACCGTTGTTTGAACATCTTTTGTTTCTCCCCTTCAGTTCTGAGTTACGAGTAAATAGTGATCGTCCAAGTTTCGGACTTTCAATGGTTTATTACAATTCCCCACAAAAAAGCGTATCTGGATTCAAAAACTAATTTCAACTCTAGTTGTATTTATACAAAGATTTACCTTTGTGTGGTGCCTCTTGATCCTACAGATGTTGGTTTCTTCTTAAGGACGCGTGTTTCGAGGCAGTTGTGCTCCATCGTCGTATTATTATTTAATTAATAATAACAAAATTAAATAGTTATTAAAAACATAATAAATTCCTTACCTTTCCCCACAATTATTCAATATTATGATACAAAAATGGACATATGCTAAAGGATATTTTGAATTTTAAGCTTAAGTGGTTAGTCATAATAAAAAATGTGTTTTGATTTAAACCACTGAAATATATATTTTAGTAACATAAGATACATACAAAACGTTTCGTCTACACTATGGTAGACATCGTCAGTTGGTGTGGACAAAGAAGAGTAAAAAAATGTATAAAATAAAAAAATATTTCTCTTCAACTCCAGATGTCTAACATAGTGTAGACGAAACGTGTTGTATGTATTTTATGCAATTAAAATATATACTTCAGTGGTTTGATCCAAAACAGAATTGTTCAATGTGCTAAAGAATGTTTTATGATAATTAACCACTAATTTCTACACACACAAAATAATATCCATACCTTCTGGCTTAATGGAGAAAGATGATAGGGCCTCTTGTACTAAGTAATAGTTTTTAGAGGCAAAAATAGTGAATTTGATATAGAAGGTCAAATATTAATCACTGAGTTTAGTCCACCATCTGTCAATATCATAAGTAGAAGCTTTGAATATTTGATTATTTTTTAATATAAATCCAGCTGTTGTCAAAAGGATGCACCTTACTGTCTCCATGAGTGAACTACTGGTATCACTTGGTATCATAATAGTTGGCTGCGAACAGATTTTAGCATTTTACTAATATTCTATAGCGTCTATGGTCAACCAAATTATCCCGAACCTAACGATTTTTGTAACAAGTATAATATATTATACTTATTACAAAATTATAAGCCCTAGCAAATTTTCTGTAACGGGAGATAGTTTACACAGAAAAATCTTTTTTGGTAGGGCATTATCCCCTAAGAATTAATGAAAGATGACAGCTTTGCTAGTCAAAAGGACATTCCCCCAATGATCCGACTTAAATAAAACTTGATATAAACATGTACATTACCGAGATACAAACATGAGTACCAAAGACTTACAAAATCCAATCAGCCAGACCAACATGGCGGTGGAAAACGGTTTTGCTAAAATAGGTTAATTTTCTGTTTGCTTTACTTTATGAGGTCGACATTGATTAGCAGTAGCTCCATTCACTCATGCTATACAACCAGGCTTGTTTGATGTATCTACTAAGTGCATTGATTAGATTACACAGCTAGATGGTATCAAAGCTATGAACAGCTGAAGCTAAAGTCCACTTTCCAACCCATCTGCTACTTTGTCCATCCAAGTGTCAGCTGATATATATTTCTCGAATAATATCAGTATACCGATAGCTTTCAGTGGTGACTATGTTGTTAGACACGTATAACAAAACTTGTCTCTTTTTTAACAAAGATAATGTTATGGTAGATGCCTAATGGCTGAGGCAGGAAAACCAACATAGTTGCGGCAGACCAGGCAAAGATAGCGCTGCGAAGAATCTTTTAAGAGTTTCAAGTAGAACCACTGACGTACGCGCAAGTTCGTTAGTCCATAGAATAAGTACTGTTATGCTTATTTTATGGTAAGTCCTCGAAAATCGCACGATTTGGTCACCGATATCTGACAAACTCGAGCATGTAGTACCGAGGGGGGGGGGAGAGTAAAACGGCGAGAGACGGCAGCGCTGGCAGCTATCTCTGCTTGGGCTGGTGAACTATGTTGATTTTCTTGCCTCAGCCATGCGCTATCTATCTACCATAACATAATCTTTGCTCTCACGCAGTATCTTACAGGTGCATGTAAGCTGTATAATGTGTCAGGTCAACTAGGATGTAAAGCCACCGGTTTGTTCCGGTTTGTACAAATGGAAGTTACGACTGTCATAACAACTCAGCAACTCCTTCCCTTACATAACCAGGCCAGCCCCTCCCTTTGGGCACTTTTGTAGCCAAGGCGTTGACTAACATCTTTGGAGTATATCTAAGGAGGTGGTGCTTCGCCCAAATTGGCTCGGCTGCAGTATTACGATGACCACTTCCCGTGGTTCGGAAGTCACGTAAAGCAGTTGTTCCATTCCATTGGTTCCATTCCCCAATCTGGGGAACAGTCAGCCCTATTTTGTAACAGACTACATCTCATAATCCCTCAAAAACACTCATCACACTCACCATCAGCCCATATTCACCTTAAAAATACCCTCTAACAGTGGTCGTTGCTTCAAAGCTAAAGCAAATTCATATTTTCTATTGAGACTTTCCCCTACATTGATTTAATATTAACTTACTGGCACTTCTAATAATATCGAACTTACTGGTGATTGAAAAACTGCACTCAAGGGCAAAATTAGTTTATTTTATATCCATACTTGAAACTATATTGAAATACTATCCCTTTTATGCTAAACAATTTTTAACCATTTATAACAGTTAGTACTAATTTTTAAATATAAAACTTATTTAATTTGTACAGGTCAACTAAACTAATAAATAACTTGAAGCCCAGTGGTCAAGCATGATATTAAACGTTCTATTGTTAAACCCAGGACAAAGCACAAGCTACAATAGCGTCTATAACATACACCTCCTGTCTCTTGGGAGTCGGCACAAGGTCTAGTCTAGTTAACTATTTTTTATTTTGGTCTAAAACATCTGTTTTGAAGATTTTGCACTTTGTTCCCAATGAAATAAAGGTTTGAAATAAATATGATATACTTCATGATTGAAGTGAAGCGCCGTAATTCAGCAAAGTTTAATCGTTATTCCAGCAAATACATTTCATGTATTTTCAAGGGTGTTTTTTATAAATACATTACATTCGACTCCTCAAATAAACAGAAAACTGCAATGATTAAGTATTAGTGGCTTGGACGGTAATAAATAAAGCATGTTTGTGCACTTGAATCGTGTAAAGCTTTTAGCAGCATTAGAGAGAGCAGACTCTCCTGCATTAGGTCAGATGTTTCATGTTATATATCTGCAGACAACACATTTAACCGTAACGCTTTCCAAGCTTGATGTGGTTCATTTCAAATTTACCTCTATTTAGCTCAGGAGAGGTAAGGCGTTTCGAGTCGTGACGAATCGCCTCTAAGTTTTGTTATTGGTTTTGATAGTTGTATATGGAGAGATGGAAAAGAAGATCGGCGAGTATGGTTTATAATACCAGAGAAACCTAATAACACGGGTTATTACAAAACTGTTCACGCAAAAAGAAAGGAAAAAGGTCTTAAAAACAATGGATCCATGGCGACCCCAACATGGTTTTTCTAAGGGGTCCCTATTTATTTTGCAATAATTTACCACAATTTATATATTGGTGATGCATACTCTGAGATGTTATACTGTTATTTATGGTGTAAAGCTATGTATTACCTTTGCAAAATAAATATTTTGTAATTGAATTGGATTGGATCCAAAATGTTTCCTTTACCTGCTAGCCGTTCCTGTATATCACAAAATCTATTGGGTTTAAACGTAATGTAGTCTGGTATCTAAGTATATCTATGGGAAAACTACCAAAATAAGCTAACTTACCAATTCCAAATAGTGTATTTTTGCGGCATGTAACTAAACATTTAATTAGCAGAACAACAGCAGCTGATTTCATTACAAGTTTGACAAATTTATAATATTGATTCCTGCTGCTCTGATGTCATCAGTTAACTGATTGAAAACTTTTAACGCGTTGAAATTAAAGGTTTTGATGTGTAAGGTTAAATTTGCTCTGTTAATAGTAACACAGCTACTATATTTGCTCTGTTTTGCTCTGTATTTGCTCGTTAGTATGCATTTTGAAAATAATTCTCCCTATACGCGGATTAGTTACTTTGATTGTTCTAGACTGTACTCGTATTTTGAATTACGAGTAGGGGGAACTTGGGAGACTTGTCCCAAAAGTAATTTTCCTAAAAAAAGGTAATCCTTTTGCAATGGTCTTAGCATCACTGTTTGACTTCTAAACAAACGTTAAAGAAAAGTGGGTGGCCATTTTCAATTTCTCAGTTGTCTGCAAGAGAAACAAGTTTACTTTTTTATTGATCCGAAAGTAATTTTTTACGTATGAAGTCTTTGCTGAATTGAGAAATATTAATAAAAGGTAGATTCCCGCATTGTTTTTAGTAGATTAACAATTTAATACTGTTCACTTTTATATGAAATGAACGATCAAATAATGTAGGTTGGATCATGTTTTTGAGGTTATATGTTAGGACCTCACTTGTAAGCAGACTTGACCCAACGCTTTTAGGGAGACTTGACCCAACTTCTAACATTGCATGGTTTATTTGTAAAGTAAAAAATAAAGTAAAATTTCTTGTACTCAGATATACTTTATAAATCATACATAAAGTCCATCTTCTCCATGCAAAATGACCTGAATATAAAATTTGAATTTGCATACAACTTTCAGCATGACATTGAATAGCCTCTTGTGTTGAAATGTTTGTTCGTTTGTTGTTGTTATTTGTTTTTTCAGTACCCAAATCCTGAATATGTAAAAACCGTTATATACTAGAACCAAACCTTGAAAAGTCTTGTTTAATGAACTAAACTTAGAAATACTCCCTAACCTAACATGAGGGTCAAGTCTCTTTAACTCCTAAGGTGACTTGACCCATTGTAAGAGTTACAAAATCGCTTTATAGCTTATATAATAGTTTTTTACAAATCAAAAACATTAACTTTGTTGAATGCTCAGTACGTACGAATTTTCTCATTCGATAATCATTTGACCACTCTAGGTCTTTTAAAAAAAAGAAATAGTAAACATTAAGTAAATAGTAGTAAGTTTTCCTTATTTTGGAGGGGGATGTATAATGTATCATCTCGACTACTTATACGTTATCGAGTTGGAGCAGAGCCAGTAATGTTCTCGAGATATGTGTTTATTGGGTTGACTCTACCTTCGACTTAGGAAAGTTTATGTGTTCGTGTTTAATAGCTCGGAAAATACAGCAATCCTCCAGACCAGTAAGATTTACAGTTTCGATCCCACTTTATCTTTATATCGTCGAGTTGAATGAAATCCTCCTTGCTGCTAACTCTATCTGCGTATAATGTGTAAACTAAACTTTAAATTCAAATTTGGAGAAATAATTTGATACCTGTCTTTGTATTGTTCGTGGTGTCTTTATGACTGGGACTCGTGGCGTGGTCCTGTAATTCAGCTTCATGGAGGTCAGGTTTTGAGGATGATATAGGTCTAAAGCAGCTCAGATAGTCTCAGTGATCATCTGATGACACCCGCATCAACTCCCACCACCATTTAGACATATCAGACCATCACCTGCGTGGTTCGGAAGTCACGTTAAGCCGTTGGTTCTTGTATTTCCATTGGTCATTGGGCTATTAATTAATGACCCATTCTAAGGAAGAGTCGGCCTCAGTTTGTAACAAGACTACACCTCATAACTCATTACTACCACTCATCACACTCATCCTTCACCACATATTTGCCTTAAAATACCCTCATGAGAGTGGTCGGCATCTCAAATAGTGATTTAGTGATTAAAAGGTTATTGTGAACGTATGTCTTTGAGTTATAAGGGTGCATCTCAGTGGTCACCTCAGAGAAAGCCGAAATTCCTTCGCACAAGGAACACACAACTCCGCGTACGGCCTCTTTCATCTGATGTGGCCTAACCGTGCGCCTGTAAGGGTTTACGACGCGTCAGAGGTTTCTAGTACATCTAGGCTGTAATAATTATACAATATAATAATTCATGGTACGTCAGCGTTTATTTTTATTAGTATTATACTAATTAAACTAATTGCTACAAATCTTAACACATTTAATATGTTTGGAAATACGTCAAAAGCATAATCTTTTATAAGTTCTTTAATAGATTCACAAATAAACTTTGAAGTTGTCTAGATTTTAGTTATTTTCAATTCCACTTTGTACACTTTAAACGCGTAATTTTGGGAAAACCCTCCTCCATAGCTTTAGAACGAATATTAATATTTAATCTTAACTTTAGGAGTGTCGTCGTATTTTGGATTGTTGCAGATTATACATTGAGCGTCGCCGGGCAGCTTTGGCAGACCCTTAACAAGCCATAATTTTCGTAATTTCCAGTCACACAGTGGTTATTAGCAACGTCTGTTAGCAGACCCGTAGCGGATTGGCATCGCGCGCGACTCCGGTGATGCTGGTTTAATCTCCGTAGTCAACTTGTTGTAAAGTGACTTTGTCGTAACGCTACGTAAAGGTCGAGGTTGACTTGTAGATATGACTTTGTAGTCCTAATTTCGCCTCGTTAAACAAGACAAATTTCACCTAATTTTATTCTAGATGTGCACAAAACACATAATTTTCACCACTGCAATCAGCTGAGAATGTACCTAACAGTTTACAGGCTCGTTAAGCGCAGTTTCCTGCAGCCAAGTATGGTGAAGGGGGGAGAGAGAGAGGGTCGCCACGCGGAGATCTGGGCTAAGATGTTAGTGATGAGATTTTAATGTGCCGGCAGAGATTCGAGACCAAGATACAGCTCTTAACATCTTGTTAATGAAATTTAATGCAATACAGAGAAGGGGTGACATCTGATTCTGGATTTGTTGGAAGGATGGTGACATAGACAAAGAATTAAATTTGCACACAAAATGACATACTTTTCTTTGTGGTTTTAGACGGGTCATGATATAGATGTGCGTGAATTAAAAGTCGACTTCGTGTTGATAATGAGTTAAAAACAACGAAACGATTGTTTTACAATTAGCTGTGGTCATCGTTGTTTTAATTGTACTTCATTTAACAAAACCATAGATCTTAAATCATTGAAAATCATAATACTGAGGTTAAACCGTGTAAGACTTGATTTGTGACGTTGTTTCTAAAAAGGTTATACGATATAATCTAAATCATTTTCTCGTAGCTTAAGCTAGGAGCCTCTTAGCTGAACGCAGACCCGCGGGTGTACTTCGTCTATAGACTCAGCAAAGGAGGGTACAACTACCAAAGCAAGCTTACGTCTATGATTATTGGACATTTCAATATGACCTTAGTTTAGATTAGATAGGCTGTCACATGTTTAATCACGACATATCAGTTTGACGCATTTTTTGTTCATTCACTGCTGGATGGTTCAGGATAGAACTATTGAGTTAAGTTCATTAAATTTGGTTGTTCTCGCATCTATGAAACCAGATTGGACAATTGCAATAACCACAGAATGTCACTATGAAACTTTGTCGTACAAAACATGGAAAACCTATATTGGATGTAGATCTGCTTAGGTCAGCTCTCTATAAATTGTGTATACTTTCATTGGAGCCACATCTATAAGTGAGAGAGCGCGTACAATGGCTTTACTTATCTAGCTAACAGAGTCAGCTAACTAAAGTTTACTGATGTTGCCTCACGTTTCAAATTTCTATCTAAATTATCGATAAGGATGACTATTTTGAATGTTAGTAGCATTGCAAAGACCTGAAATTGTTCATTGAATTTTAATCAACTGTTTTAAAGTACAAAGTTGTTTAAAACTACAAAACAATTTGCAATATTCTTTAGACTTCCATAGTTTTTGGTTTTAATCTCGTGCTAAAAGTTTCATTGAAACTGAGGTACTTGCTGTCTGCTATTCTATTGGTGACAGAACTGTTAACCGTTCATTGGAGCAGGGATATCAACGGTTGATGTACTCAGTGGACGTGACACTATCGAAAATACTTCTAGAAAACTGTTTACCAGCTTCTTGAAAGTTTAATGCTGTCTTCATTGTTGAAGTTGTTATCATTTTTAAACATTTCAATGGTTTCTCGGATAACTATCGGGAAATACTGTAAAATGTTTGCCAATTTTTCGGCTTTGTCAAATTCTACTTCATGTTTCGTGTTGTACAATCTACAAGGTAATGTCATACGTTCAACTATAGCGGGTGTATGAAAGTCAAATTTAAAAGATGTGTTCAAAGTACTCCCTGTATTGATCGATTTATACTCAAATTAATCAATTTGAACTTTAACATAGATGATAGAGGGGTTAGAGTAGTTCTACATTAGTGCCTGGTGTATAAAGGAGACATAGCACAGAGGAGATGACACTGCGCGGTTCATACGGCTCACCAAAGCCACGTTGCCTTTGTTCACAACTGTGTTCAAACCTTTGAGGATTAAAGGCTTGTGGTTAAGTCACTGGGCAGCTCTTCGGTTCAACGAGTTGCGATTGTAGGCGTTCAACAATGTTTAGAATACCTAAATCCAGTACTTAATTGATAATATGTCAAAAATTGTTGCTACATGATGTCTTTTGATAAAATAACTATGTTTATAGGATCGATTTCATCAACAGAAGTGCGCGTTGTGTAAAAGTAAAAAGGTAGAGGTTTGTCTTGTTTAACAAGGTAAATGTAGGCTTACAAATTCATCTCTACCACTCAACCTCGACTTTTACCTAGCTTCATCCTAAAATCACTTTATAATTTGTAAGTTGTGACTGCGGGATCGAGCCCGCGCCGACGAAGTAATGAGCTCCGGAGTTGCGCCTGCTACCAAACCGCCACGGATCCGCTAGATTGAGTAAACTCTTAGTTGTATTATAATTTTAGATAAAATTACAATAATACAATATTTAGTATACCACAACCAACAATTATTAAATAAAGCCCATGTGGATCAGTGTTGGGTTTAAAATGTTCTAATTAATTAATCTTTGACAGACTTATAACATATAAGGTACAACCAGATGTAAGAATAAAATGTACCAAACGCTTTTTAGACACTGGTTTAAACCATCAAGTCTCCGTATAAGTACATTTTTAATATTTTCTGTATAACTGTTATTAATTAAAAAAAGGTAAAGTTGGTCTTGTTTAACGAGGCGAAGTTAGGACTACAGAGTCCTCTCTAACACTCAACCTCGACTACAACTTATATGATCTGTGCCCATAAAATCCCATTAAAATGGTAAATCTAACAAATATCAACACGAAATATTTTAAAGTGCAAAATACGGCTTTACAGTCCTTACTTCAACTGTTCTCGTATTGAAGGAAAGCTGATCTAAGATTCAATAGTCTACAGCTGATCAATTACCCAACACCAAACACTGGCATTGTGTCCTCTACAAAGGCGAAGTTTGCAGACGAGGTTGAATGGATACTTGACAGCGGCGAACTTGGAATAGTAGATTTTGCAATGACTCAGTTAAACAAAGGGTATCTGTTGTAACTTGCCCCAGTTTTCAAAATGGGTGATTTTAGCCCCATAATTTTCATAGAGAAGCCCCATCGAGTGACACCCCTCCCCAATCCCCCATTTTGAAAACTGGGGCAAAGTGTCGTATGCATTAAACGGTACTTTTGTTTCCTCTAATAAATTGTGCCGAGTTCCTGGAAAAACTGGTTAAAAGTTATAAAGGTGTTTCCACACTTTTGCCTGACCCTGTATATTTAAAGGAGAGTGTCCTGACCGGCTCATAACCAGACCACAGACTGATATAATAAATTGGAACATACGAGTATCTACAGGACGGATAAATACTATATGGAAATCAACGTTAACCTCGATGATCGAGTGACGAGATGTGTTTTAAAGCAGAAGTGGAAAATGTGGATTGTGTAAAGCTTTTAGCAGCATTACTGAGGCCGGACACTCCGCCCATTACCATTACACTGGCTTATACGCTGTCACACTCACTCTCACGTGTTCACTTAGGTATCAGGGCTTTAAAGTACGCTATTGTATTTTGGAAATTTTCGTTTCATAAAGATTGATAAAAAGTACAGGGTAGTTATAAATGGTTGGATATATTTTGGGATCGAATGAGCGAATTGCAAATTGACTCAAAACGTGGAAGTCGTTTGACTAGAAAGCTGGTTTAAAACAATATTATTACTAGCAAAGGACAAAAGGCTACCGTTATTCATTCTTTTACAAGCGAGATTACAAGGAAATCAAAAAGCTAGCGAAAACCTTTTCAGAATGATTGCATTAAAACAAAATGCAACCAAAACTATAGCTTTACAAAAATTATGGAGAAAGCAACCTACCACCGCCAACTTCGAAATGTTGAAAGTTTTCATAACAACTGATTTTATTTACTTGAAGTATCGCAGATGGTTCAATATTACTATAGTTTATAGACCAATATTAAACTAAGAAAATGAACGTAATAAAGAGAGCAGATGGTTCTCCATCTATCTGTCTTTACTGCCAAACTTCGGCCTTAAATCTTCGTACGCAAGAGTGCAATGTTAAACTTGACTACTGTTTTTACACCTTTCAAATGTCTGAACTCTCAGAAGTTGTTCAGAATATAGTGAAGTAGTATATAAATAGTACCTTGAGTATCCAAGTCTGTATTCTAATTATTAATTGCAACTGGAAAGTATTACATTTATACAGGGTGTCCCATAAGTAAAGTGCCAGACTCTGAGAGAAGGTTATATGGGTCAAAATATAGAGAAAATCAAGAATAAAAATTGTTCCAAAAACGCTTAGTTAACCAAATATTCGCCATTTTATATTTTTCACTAATTATTTATTATCTCCCACACCATTTATCGGATGTGACTCAAACTTAAGATAAATTTGTATCTCAATAAGACCATTTATGGAAAAATTACCAGAATGATCTAACTTATCATTTTAAAACAGTAGCTATTTTATGGTAATTTTAGGGAATTTTCGGCGTTACACCTTAAATAGCAAATAAACGGTGAGATTAACGATAAAATGTACAGATTAACGTTTTGTAGTAAATTTGATCACCTATCTATAACACCAAAGTCATAGAAATCTATTGGGAAACAACAAAGCTTTAGAGGAAACTCTAGCTGAAAACAGACAACTTTCCACCCTATTATCTTGATGTTTGCCACGGTTTCCACTGTGCAAACATCAAGCTGTGACTTTGTTGATTCTTAATCGATGTTTTGACCTTGATGTCAATAGATAGGTAATAAAGTTTGCTACAAAACAGTATTCTATACATTTTATCATAAACCCCACTGTTTATTCGCCATTTAAGGTGTAACGCCAAAAATGCCCTAAAAATACCATAAAATAGCCACCGTTTTAAAAAGATAAGTTAGATCATGCTGGTAATTTTTACCATAAATGATCTTACTTAAATACAAATTTATGCTAAGTTTGAGTCAAATCCAATAAGTGCCGTTGGAGACAATACATAATTAGTGAACAATGCAAAATGGCAAATATCTGGCTAACTAAGCGTTTTTGAAAAATTTATTCTTGATTTTCTCTTAATTTGACCCATATAACCCTTTCCCAGGTCTGGCACTTTACTTATGGGACACTGTATACAGGGTTGAGAAAAAGTCTTAGATATATTTAAAATATGTAGAAATATTAAGAAATGTATGACAATACTTTGCAATTATGTTCACTGGACCTATATCTTTTTGGACCTATATCTTCTTTTCAACATGACAATAATGAAGTTATAAATTTTCAAAACAAATATAAGCTGATGCCTCATTTAATTACAGAGGGATTTGTTCGTGAAAAACATCGCCGATTTAGATGAGATTTTCTAGCTTTAAAAGTTTGTCTTTTTAAAATGAATTTATTCAGGCCTAGTTTTCGATCGACAATGCCCCAAAATTCAAAATGTTGACTCAAATAGGAATTGCAGCATTTCTCATTGTTCAGCTCCCAATATATCTTCGGTCGCCATTTTGGATGGAATCGGCCTATCAATGTTCGGTTTGCGGCATTGTACTTCACTGATAATGGACTCATCGTTTATCCTTTACTCTCGTTTAAAGCTTTTCTCTGACTTCTTGTGGACCGTTCCACTTCCCCATGAGTGAAATCTGTTACGAACTATCCTTAAAAGTTGTTTTTTAATATTATATTAATAATACATTAAATTTGAAATGACTATACCATTTCCTTTAAAAAGATGTAAAGCCGTTCCGGGTCTTATACAACATAAAGATTATACTAACCGGTTTTAAGTTATGTTTCCAATTAATTGTGTTTTATGTAGTTTAAACCTAAAGCGTACCCTAACTTTTGTTGATTCTTTTTCTAAATTAGTTTTTTGTAGTTTACTCTACATATTTAATTAAAACAGTTGTTTTAAATAGGACAACAACACAGTAATCCATAGACTCAATATATTTGATCAAGTTTCAAAATTGTTGTTAATCTAATATCATTTTGTTTGTTTTCGTTTTATGCCTATCACTGGATAATTCATAACTACTCATGTCATAATACGTTCTAATTTTTACTTATTGTTATTCAATGTACGTAACATATTGTAAAATAAAGGTTTTATAAAAAAATGTTGTTTTGAACATAACACACACAAAAATCAACAGTTACTTCAAGATATGACTAGTTCATGAAAATGTAGAACAAATTGTCTCAACGAAAATATTTTTACCTTTAAAATCAAGCTATTGACGTGACACGTTAATATTTTGAACCCTTATTTGTTCCTGACTTTAGTTCCTCAAAACATTATTAACAAATGCTCAGACCCGTGACGGTAAAACCACCAAAGGTTTCAAACTTTTATGAATGTGTAGGATCTATTCGTTTACAGTTTTGTATTTTCAATAACTACTGCATTGCTTTGTTTCGTTCAATGAGCTAATGTTTGTAGTTTGTACAAAACTGTAAACAATAAACTGAGCAATCAGCTGGGTATGAGCGATGGCGCCGGGGGTTGCTTGTTAAGTTTATTTGTATAGACCTACAATGGTGGAGCCAGATTACTCCAGTCAAGAATCTTGACAAGTCTTCTTATTGGAATTCTTCTCTGCAGAGTCTCCAGCTATTCAACTTGACCTTAGTTTTGTATTTTGTTAGCACTCCTGAAAATATACTCAACTTGGCTTATTACAGTATACTTAATGGCATTATATACCAATGGCATGAGTACATCGAACTTCCTTTGCAATTTGTAACCCTAATTTCACTCGAATCTTAGCTTCGGCCTTCAGCCTCAGTTTCATGTTTATTGTGACGAGTGTTACGGGGCTGTTCGCTGCGCTCATATCCTCGCTTCAGCCTTCGGCCTCAGACTTACGGACCTCTTTACTGGAATTTAAACTACATATTATGAAAAGAAAACACATTTTAAATTTCAATAATATCGGACTACAGTACTCATTCCGTTATAGCGGAAAATCACTCTTTTGGCCGCCATTTTGAAAATATGTACTTGATGGATTTTGACAACTTTTGGTATATTGACAAACTACATAAAACAAATACATATTTATTTCAAATTTCACCAAAATCGTACAAAACTTACTGTTTTTAGATAATTTAAAACCCTTTTCTTGGTGAAAAGTCTCTCCCAAAAGGGGGTTCTGGTAGTCCGATTTTGCTGGTTAACGAACTCGACCGTGATCTTTTCAAAATGAACATTTGTACAACATTTGGTGAAGATTTGACAAAAAGTGCGACTTATAGAGATGATCCTCATATCCAGTGTATGTAGATATGAGTCAAGGTTAGTATATAGGAACCAACGACTGGGACTCGTGGCGTGGTCACTAAATCACTAAATCACTGGTCCTGTAATCCAGCTTCATGGAGGTCAGGTTTTGAGGATGATATAGGCTCAGATAGTCTCAGTGATCATCTGATGATACCCGCATCAACTCCTACCATCGTTTAGACAAATCAGACCATCACCTACGTGGTTCGGAAGTCACGTTAAGCCGTTGGTCCTTCTTTTTCCATTGCTCATTGGGCTATTAATTAATGACCCATTCTAAGGAGGAGTCGGCCTTAGTTTGTAACAAGACTACACCTCATAACTCATTACTACCACTCATCCCTCACCACATATTTGCCTTAAAAAACCCTCATGAGAGTGGTCGGCAGCTCAAATAGTGATTTAGTGATTTAGCGAACCTTTACTCATATCTACATACATAAGTATGTTTATACAGTTTTGAAAACATGCTCAAAACGTGTTCTGGAGGACAGGATCGGTGCTCATTTCCCATGAATATCTCATTATTCTAAAGGAAATTCGATAATAAGTCGCTTTATAACCTGTATAAATATTAACTTTCATCATATAAGATACAATTAAATGTTTTCTAGCTTCTCCATTGTTTAGTTTGTGTTAGTGAATTGATCTTATTTGTCTTGGTGAAAAAGGAGGATTATTTTATCAGCATTACGTGAGTTTTGATGATTTATGAATATTAAAACCACATACATATGGTCACGTCTGCTTTACCTCCTTCACACCTGTATCGTATTCAGTGTGTTCAATATCAACTCTCAGATTTTCAGAAAGCCGAATGAATGAATAAATCAATGAGCCAAATCCATTAGGAAAACAAACGAGAGGCAAACATCCATAAATATTGCCGCCGTTACATTCAAATTGGCTGTCGTCTGTGCGTTTATTTATGTCCTAAAATATTTTAAGTCTTAGGTACAAATCGTACACTTTGAGATCTGTAATGAATGGACAGCCTAATATTGCCCACGTTATAATAGAGGACGTATATCTTAGACCAAAAGCCGAAACCCTAAGCTGTCAAGCCCAAGCTTATGGTCCATTCCATTGCTATTAATGTGCTATTAATTAATGACCCAATCTGGGGAACAGTCTGCCCTAGATTGTAACAAGACTACATCTCTTCATCCGTCAAAAACACTCATCACACTCACTATCATCCCATATTCACCTTACAATACCCTCTAAGAGTCTAAGAGTGGTCGGTGTCTCAAAGTATCAAAGTATTACTAAAGAAATTTGAACACAAAAATGTTTGGACCGAACCGGGACTTGAACCCGGGTCTCCCGCTTGACGGGCGGTTATGCTAAATATAAAGTATACAAAGTATACACTGTAAAGAAATTCGCGACACTCAAGCCAGTAGAGGTCTAACGCTTGGCTGCGTGTCGGCCTCGTTTATACTTTGTGGTTGCTTTAATAAATTACTTTGAAACAACGTAGATTTTTTATAAGTTAGTTCCCAACCATATAGGCTAAGTATATTTCCTTCCGTGAATGAGATTTTGTAATTTTAGTTGTAGTGGTGCAAAAAAAGGTAAGCGAATAGTAGGGGTTAAAATTTTCCGATACAAAGGTTACTACGATGGGGAACTAATTCCCATTTCTACTTCTAATTATTTTGAAATACGCCTTGAGCTTTTTCTTCGGTGATTGGAGAACCTTACCAAATACTCGACCGACATTTTTATTTTTTCTTGTGGTTGAAAAATTGTTTTCTTAGGCGGTGCTAATAAATTTAAATGTTCTTCAAACTTTTCACTCACAGTTTTCAATGATGGTCCACCATTTTGACCTGCGCCAAAGCTTCTTAGATATTGTTCTTACCATATCTATTGCCCTTAACATTTGTAACAATTGTAAACAAGAATAGAAGCAAAACAACATTGTAAACAACTTTTGTCAATCAGTTGACCAATTATTGCGTGCTAGTTTAAGAAACAGCTGTTATAATTTGGGTTACCCTTTTTTCAACACTGTACAAGTGCGAAGTCACTGTGCCTAATTAGAAAGATTTCAACAACTAAAACGTAATAATTAATTACTGAAGATTTCTTTTACTGGGACTCGTGGCGTGGTCCTGTAATCCAGCTTCATGGAGGTCAGCTTTTGAGGATGATATAGGTCTAAAGCGGCTCAGATAGTCTCAGTGATCATCTGATGATACCCGCATCAACTCCCACCATCGTTTAGACATATCAGACCATCACCTGCGTGGTTAGGAAGTCACGTTAAGCCGTTGGTCCTTGAATTTCCACTGGTTATTGGGCTATTAATTAATGACCCAATCTAAGAAAGAGTCGGCCTTAGTTTGTAACAAGGCTACACATCATAACTCATTACTACCACTCATCAGACTCATCCTTCACCACCACCTATTTGCCTTAAATACCCTCATGAGAGTGGTCGGCATCTCAAATAGTGATTTAGTTTTTCTAGGGGTGTTCTCATATCATTCACTTCACTGGAATGAACGAAAGGAGTACAACATTTCTTTTCCAACACCCGTGAATGAATGAACTGAATTTAATTAATGTATATCATTAGCATTCCTCAAGCCTTGGCTTCTTAACTGAGTTAGTTCGTTCTCCGCTGAGACGGTTGTAACTTCAATTTGTTTGGCTCCATGCAATGGCCAGTGACTACTTGGTCCGAGCAATGCATTTGAGCAGCTCGTTAGTTTAATGAGATATAATTTATGAGTTCAGGCCTGATTTAGTTTCAATTTTCTGTTGATGCATTTTTAGAACATGTAACAAATGAAACTGTGAATTAAAAGATGATTTATCAATAGCACCGTATTGGGAAATACATCAAAACATACATGACCTTTTCTGATTATAACTGCTTTTGCGTTCAGATACTACTCTCATTAAAGATTTTAATTTTTACTTTTTATTCGACGTTTTTTGCCATTTTCCGTTACATACTCAAGAGGTCTATGGACCATGCCTTCCTTGAGGATAAATACGCATTATATTGACAAACACTGCAAGCATTAAAAGTATTTCGACTGTAGGTTACCAACCAGTTAAAAATATAAAAGATCAGATTCAGCACTTACGAAAGATTGATGAACTAATTAAGCATATCAATCGGTCATTACCCTTTATTTCAGTTATCGATGTTTGTTAAAGATATTTTCAACGTGATCGATTTCCTTCAGATGTCATGTATTAAATTACATAACATTTACTGCTTGTGAACAAAATGAAACAATAGCTTTCTTTAATTAATTAACGTTATTTATCAGATCCGTCGTAACGTGATACTTTTAGTTTAGCAACAAAGTACTGTCTAATTAATCTTTTACTCGTTTTGAAACATTCTTTTTTGGATCAAACCACTGAAGTATATATTTTAATTATAAATACATAACAAAACTATATATTTTAATTGTACAGTTAAAATATTTATATTTCAGTAATTTGATCCAAAAAGGAATTTTGCATTATGACTAATCACTTAGCTTAAGTTCAAAATATTTTACTCATTTTAGGCCTATGATTTCAACAATACCCCAGCATAATTTAAACTATATGTCTAAGTATATTTATATGTAAAACATCTACCGTGTAATGTAAGATAAATTAGTTATCATACTTCTGTAAGGATGAGCCAAATGCATCAATAAAGTAAAAGCTAAGCTAAATTGAAAGCAAACACCGATCCGAGAGGAGTTTTAGTTTAGTCCTGACCTTAAAACGGGAAAACAACAGACTAACCTGACATCAACGGCTTTCCTATTTGATGTATTCATGATACGAGTATTATAGCTGTGTACCCATGCTCCACCATGGGAAACATGCAACCAAACCATCTGTTCAAGACTATTAATATTCTTGGTCGATCAATGTAAATTCTTTAGTTATTTCTGTGCCGTATGATACAGAAACATAGCCGACATGAAGTCAAAAGCGCCACGGTGAGTCTTAGCAAATTCCCAATTAAATGGAAAAAGTTATCATATAGGCTATCTAATTTACGAAACAATTGTATTTTTCCGTAACAAATGGTAGTTTAATAACAGGCCATAATATTCACAACCATAACACTAGAAATAGTAGTCAATATAGGTCGGGATATCATAGGCTTGAAATATCTCAAAAATTACCTTCCAAAATTGGTATTACATTTTTTAACAAATCACCCAACTATTAAAAAAATTGACAGTATTAACTCTTTTAAGTCAAAATTGAAAACATTATTAATTCAAACATTATTTTAAAGTGTTGGTGAATTTATGGATTGTTCAAATACAAATTTTCCCAACAACATTTCATCTATAACTCATTAGCTATGTAGCAAGTAGTACTATAGGGGAACAGTATGTTGGTTATGGGTTTATCTTATTTGTTTTATATTAAGCTTTGTCACACGACATGTTTTTGTACAAGACAAATAAAGTTATTTATTTATTATGTTGCAGAGTGTCTACATGGCTCATGCTCTGAGGCGTATCTCGTACGCCACCAGTGACCCGTCACATTGCCAGTTCAGCTTCCTAGCTAGAGAACCTAAAGGTCACTTCAGTCTCCAGTACTGTCACTCTTTCGTCACCAAAACTGCTGAACAGGTATGATCCGCAAACCAGTAATTAAGAGTGTTCCTAGAGTAAAAATAAGTAGAAAATAGTTAATTTTAAGTGTTAAAAGTTTTTCGTTTGGTGTCCAGCCACTGTTTTGTTTTTCAACAATTATGTTTAATCTTTTAACACTACTTGACCAATTCTTTGTTTAAATTTAGTATGAATGTGTACACAGTAGTGTGCTTTTGTAGAAATGCCCAGCAGTACTCCAAAATGCATATTTTCAAAATGGCGGATCTTTAAAGTTTCAAACCTAAACATCTCACAAACCGTGCATTTCACATAGAATTGTTAATTACAGTCGTCTTTTTCAATTATTATTATTTTTCTAACAAAACTACGTTTGTTCAAAAATAAACAATCAAGCTATAGCTTAATGAGCGTAGTGTGACGCTCATTTCTGTAACTTCGCTGACAGAGCTAGGATACACAGTTCGTAGTTAATAAAACATCTCATTGTTAACTATATTTTGACTTAACTTTATTCTTAAGTCACAGCTAATAATTTTGAAAATCGTTTACACCAGAGGCCAATTATTCTCTATTGCGAATCTGATTGTCGTAAGGGTTCAATGAGGGGAAATTCAATGAGGAAAACAGCCATCGTTTACCCGCTTCCTCGTAAGAACTTTCTGAAGTGGAAAACTCGTTTGCTGCCATTACTGTCCCCGCAATTTTCCCGATAAGGGTTTTATATACATCACAGTTGATATAAATCCTTAGAATCCTTTCTATATACAGTAGCAATTTACGTTTTAGAACTAGCGACACTGTAAGTTCGATGGATTAAATTTTGTTTTCTCTCCATCCCGGAAGAATTTTTAAAGTGACATACTTGTCCTACGTTGCTTCAATTTTCTCAATCTGTTTGGCGACAGAGGTAGATAGAATCAGAGGCATCATTGGAATTTAAGATAGAAATTTAAGTTTTAAAAATACTGACAGTGGAACAACTCAAAATTATCGTGTACGTTTGATAGTTTCCCGGTTAGTCAAGTATAAGAAAACTTCATACACTTCGGTCGTATGTTTAACTAAGTTCGTATGTTGGATCTAAAATTAATTAGATAGATGGATATAGTTTACATTTGGAAACTGTTTCAGCTGAAAAGACATTTCATTACAACTATTTATTTCAGCCCAAGGAAAGGTTTTCTGAAGTGAAAACTATGATGTTCAATTTTCTCAATCAATTTAGCGATAGAGATAGTTGGTATACATCATTGGAATTTGTTTGAGAACGAAATTTAAGTTTTAAAGGTGGAACAACGCAAAAGTTTCTTGTACGTTTTAATTGTTCGATTATTCGAATATAAGAACCTCATATACTTCGTCCGTATGTTCAACTAAGTTCGTATGTTGGGTCTAAAATGAACTGGATGGATGGATACTTTACATATTTTGAAACCGTCTCAGCTGAAAAAGCATTCATTTCAGCCCAAGGATATGTGATTCATCATAGGTACCTCGTCAACAATCCTCTCCATAAAATTCAAATCCATATTCAGTCCTGTACATACAACTCAATCCTACAATACGTAATACGTAAAATCCTCGTGTGCAATGATACGCAAACATATCGCGAAGAGTGAAAAGTAAGAATACAAATATCAGTGAGATATGTTTGAAGCAAGAACTTTTTGCAAAGAGACATTTCAGTAATCCACGAGTTCTGGTGAGGGATAAATCATGCGTTCAGCTGAAAGTATGTCTCAATGCAAGTCTTGATTCTCGTCGATCCTCTCCTCTCTCTGCATTCTTCAAATGGGACCAAAGTGAGTGGAATACTTGAGACATGTTCTGCATGTGATACGAGACGAGAAATTCAAGAGGAAAGGTTTATTTCCTTTGTAGAAGTAAGAGAAAATGTGGACGCAAAGGTGAACTACTTCGCAGCTATTATTGGCCTGGATTAGTTATATTATATTGTTCAGAAAAAATATCCTTGGATGCTTTTATTTGAGACAACGACCACTCCTAGAGGGTAATTAGGTTGAATATGGAATGATGGTGAGTGTGATGAATGGTTAGATATATGATGAGGTGTAGTTTTGTTACAAACTAGCACCGACTGTTCACCGTATTGGGTCATTAATAGCCCAACGACCAATAAAATGGTTGCACAAAAATATCGATAGGAAGGTTAGGAGAGTGACAACTGCCCTCTCCCCTACCACTAAATGTTTTAAACAAGGGTAAAATGTTTATTTAAAAAATAAAAGTGTAGTATACTCAACATTCTTTAGTAGAGGGGATAAAATTATCGTGAACCATGAGAATTCCCATGTAAATTTTTCATATTGCTTGGTAATAAACACAAATTCCCAAATTGTTATCGAAGACACAACACTAGATCTTTTATCATTAGTTTGAAAATTCGAACATATTTTTAGTCATAATTTAATTTGAAACCCCATTTAAAGTGCAAGCCAGCTGCAGGAGACATGTAAACAGCTATTGTAAATCCTTGACCATGTTAGTACTGGCATTTGCCAATCGACTCCCTGGACTGACACGCAACAAGTGACTTGCACCGTGTAAACCGGGCTTTACTTTAGCACTTGACTTTGCTTTAAGTGGATTCCCGTTACGTCTAACAATGTGCACAATTAAGCGACGTTTCAAGTGCAACAACCTGTCTCTTCTCTGATGAACTCGGCAGTGTGTTAATGAACATTGTGATTTAACGAATAAACCGTTTCTGATCTGCTAAATATGAATCACTATTCAATTTTCCATACCGGAATTATAGACTTTTGCAGCTTACGATATTCTTAACTTTGATCTTATGGACCTGAAAATTATTGTTTAATGTTTTGATGTTTGATGTTTAAAACAGCCGTGCGCGTGTGCGAGTGCCTTTACAGCGTAACTTTCTTTTGATCTTATACCTATAATTACGTTCACTATAAGACTAAAAGATACATTTTTTTGGAACATTGGTCTTATGTAACGTCTGATTCTTGCCAAAAACCCTCAATCGGCAACGTTTATCGTCAATCAAAGCTCTTTATGCTAAATATATTTACAATAATAGCAAAACCTTTACATTTTAACTTACACCATTGATCTATTTATAATAGATCTCCAGCATTAAAGAAGAAATTTGCGTTTTCTCGTCTTTAAACACATTCTTTTATTTATTCCATGATAAATGGAACGAAAGCTAGGCTATACACACTTAGTTCCCCCTTCAAATAAAATTCCATACTCTTTTGATTATGAGTGGTGAGTCACACAATTTAGTGACAAATATATTCCATTGATTTACTGCTGTCATTCTTTTCTTTTATTTTTATATTTTTACTGTTTACCCCAATGGAATGTTTAGTTTGTGGATATCACAACACGCTTTCAGGAAAAACGGTTCAAACCCATGTGCCTGCGCCGGACATCGTCGCCGCGACCTTGCGCTTTGCAAGCCGTGACTCTACCCACTGAGTTTATACATGCTTACAGCTATATTAACACTTCATTCGTTTTAAATATAAAAAACCATTTGAAAATGACAAGGATGTAGTTATTAAAATATTTATGACGCAATTTAATGATACGTCTACAACTTTTCCCACTTAAACGCCACACGAAAAATATGTAAAGCACGTTTAAGAAATAACAAAGTCGGCAGCAACGGCATTAAAAGTGAGCAGCGCAGCGTCTCATTAAAAGCTAAAGGAACAGTCAGCAGAGAGCGGTGATGACAGATGACAACTTTAGTGACGACTTGCATTTCACTTCATCGTTGTAGTTATTAATCTACGATAATTATTATGTTCGACTTAACGGTTTTTATTAGAGAACGATTATTCAATCTAGCCACGACTAATTTACTAATAGCCAACTAACTGGCCATTGAATTGGAGCTCCATCACTCCGATGGTGCGGGTTCGATCCCCTTATTCACCACTTAAATTTAAAGAAACTATACGGTGACGCTAGGTAAAGGTCGAGGTCGAGAGGTAGGGCAAAACCGCTCTCTGGTACGGTGCATTACCAGTCATTGAACCACTCCTCTAAGCGCGGGGATTTAGCGCCTCCCTAAGCTCAAAAAGTGCCACTCGCCGCCTCACTGGATTCGATGAGCCATTTTCTCTTCAGTGATCCTCAGTGGGTCATTGTGGTCCCCGCACCCGGAACGATTCAACGACTAGCATTGCACTGTATCAGAGCGCACCCGGGTGGGATTCGAACCCACGCTGTGACAGAACCCACTAAACCGCCGGGCTGTTTGTCGTGGGCTGTCAAACTCACACTTGAGTTGCCTATGAAGGGGGAGGGAGTGGTAGTTTCAATGTTCTCTGCTAGGTGCCGTTAGTGTAGCGTAGTCCTCGCATATCAGAGGCTGTTTCAACCGCAACCTATACTGCACATCCAAGCGTTCAAGAGGAAATAGCGTTTGTCGACCTATAGTCGACACGAGACCTCAAAGGATTAATACTTACAGAACATTATTATAACTACCAGCTAAGTTAAAACTGACATTTGGTTGCGAACAAATATTAGCAATACTACAACTAGAACTAAATTATCCCTTGTTACAGTTAGTTCGCTGGTATTCACGGTAGCGCTTGTAGCTAGGCGTCGGCTATGTTTTCGAATTTCAACGGTTGCTTGAAGAACTGCGAAAACCAGCGCCCAACTCCAAACCACATCGGCCAAACCCGCAATGGAATATCTCAACCAATGAAAGCTAGAGAGTTGCACGTTAATTTTCAGCATTAAAGAGCCATATGTCTTCTTTAAGATGATTAGTCAACCAAGCAAGAACCCATGTTTACCACTGGAATAGCGGAGTATTGATTATTTCTCTCCGGTGGACGAGGGGTAGCTGGATATCCATGTTTATCTTCTGTTTCAAAAACATCGGCTCTAGTAGGGTTGCCTTGTCTGGCTCAGTTCTTTGAAGAGACGCGCGTGTCACCGACCTTGCCCGTCACGAGAAATGGTAGTAGCGATATTCCAACTTTGCTCCGCTCACTCAAAAAGCGGCAAAACGAGGTTTCGTAGTCCCCTGTTTTGACGCTGTTTATTAACCGAAACGTACAAATGTGGGTTTATATGATAGGGTAGGAGTGGTTCTTTGTTCTTTATACACGAAAAAAGCAAAAATTGATTGTAACAATTATAATACACTTTAAAATAGCCTATTGTTCACCACTTTAACGTTTTTTCTAATTTTGGCATAATATCTTTTGTTTAAGCAGGTTATACAAATCGAGAGACAATCTTTGAGAACATAGTAAACAACTTTTCTAACCTCTACAACAAAAAATAGCGTCCTAATCGGGTGACGTGCATGTTTTGAGCAACCTTTTCTGGGGTGATCAATCCTTTTAAGTATAAATGTTATTCCTGAAATTGCGGGACGATAGCAGCGCTAGAGTGACGGTGGATTTCTCAATCAAGGGATGCCAACTCAAACACCTCTAATCCGACCAACGTGTGTCCCCACACGCTCCTATCTCCCGCATCCGCATCCTCGCAAACCCTGATAATGTGTCAACTAATTCCTTCCCTTTTATCTGGATACTAAAAATATAACAGCCAAATCAACCTGCGTTTTATACTTGGTATAAAAGGAAATATATTAGGATAGGTTGAAATGAACTCATAGACAATGCTCTATGCAGTTAGGTACCGTTTTAGGCTCAAAGAGTACTGAGCAGTTTTGTTAACATCTTAAAATCATTGAGAGATACATTGGTTTCTGATACATCAGAAATCGTGAAAACATTTGTGTTTTGACCGTGAAATCCCTATATTTTCTTTAAGGGTTCACACTTAGCTAAGCAACGAAATTGCCAGGCTGACACGCAGCTAAGCGCTAAAGCACCGCTGTCGTAAGGGAATCGAATTGCCTTTGCAATTTGTTACTCATATTCGCACCGCTCACAGCCTCGCTCCAACATTCGGCCTCAGACATAGTGGTCTATTATCAGGGGCGCTACAAACCTCGACCTTTGGCGTGTTCTTTTACTGCAAGTTATGTTACATATCGTAAAGGTAAAACGCACTTTTAATTTGATTGAAATCGGACTACTATTAACGCTGTAACAGTGAAAATCACTTCTTTGGCCGCCATGTTGAAACGACCAATGAATTTTATAATTTTAAGTAAATTGGTGGATATCTTAAAAATAAATATTTATTTCAAAATTCATCAAAATCGGATGAAATAAACTGCTTTCAGATCATTGAAACCACTGTTTGACCAAACCCCTCCTAAAAGGGGGTTTCCGCTGGCGAACGAACTTGATCAATCTATTTACAAAAAGAACATTAATTTTTGTACAAAATTTCATGAAAGTCGGGGAAAAATGCTATTTGTAAAAAGTATTTACATACATATACTTTTTTAACATATAGCGGGAGACCAGGGTTCAAGTCCCGGTTCGGTCCAAACATTTTGTCTTCAAATTTCTTTAGTAATAAATTAGCTTTTTAGCGTTTATACAAATTAAGATCTATACTTAAACATAAGTACATATGTATATAAAGTCTTGTAAAGTGCTTAACACATGTTCTGAGGGTCAGGATTGGTGCTCATTTCACGGTCCCATGTCTGGGTCTTACCATGCTGACGGCATGAATATCTCATTTTTCTAAAGGAAATTAGATAAAATCATAAATTAGCACACTTTAAAGTACCCAGTCTGGATTATACCATCTTAAAACTCACTTATGACAATGTTCTAAATAACTATTAAATAAGGTTAATTTTTTATTTTTGAGAGTAGAGGTAAAAGGATAAGATATCTAGAATCTAGAGCTGTTTAGAAATCGACGCCGTGTTTAGGAGACATCTGACAGGCTTCAGAATAATAAACAGTTCAACGAAATTTTAACAGGCAGTGGAATTAGAACTGACAAACTGTCTTTCTGATATTTAATGCAGTGTTGAAACAATTTCAATGTTGCCAACTTTTAAGCTTTTCTGTTACGAGTGTTGTTTAAAAGGAGGTGTGTTTGCTAATAATTTATAGATATAATTACCAAATTACTACCACATTACTATTTATACTAAATGATAAGTTTATTGCGAAAACATTATACATGGTAAAAGGTAAAGTTTGTCTTGTTTAACGAGGCGAAGTTAGGACTACAAAGTCCTCTCCACCACTCAACCTCAACCTTTACCTAGCGTCACCGCATAGTCACATTACAAATTGTAAGTGGTGACTGCGGGGATCGAACCCGCGCCACCGGAGTGATGAGCTCCGGAGTCGCCCGCGATACCAATCCGCTACGGATCCACTAATGGTGGTTAAGTGGAAAAGAAATCTTTATAGTCCTAACTTCGTCACAATAATAAAGACTTATTTCATTTCATGTATACAAATGTTTAGCAATTGTCAAGTCTTAAAACTTTAAAACTACACTAATCTATCAACATCAAGATACCTTTTTTACACTTTTGTTTGTATTTTGCCATCTCCAATTTATTTGAGTTATCCATTTATATGCCACTTCTCTAGACCCTCCCCTGTTAAAAACCAATTAACTTTCTTCAACCGAATAAAATCATTTGAAGGTGGAAAGGAGACTGGGAAAGATAATTTTGTTCAAACTATGCGATTGTTAATTACTTGGAAAATATTTAAATGTTTTAATGGAGAAAATAAAGCTATTCGTGATCAAAGCTGTAGTTGATTATTAATTAAAACGCAGTTTACAGACATTTAAATAATATTTTATCAATAACATTCCTTTTACTTCCCGTTTGAACTAACTGTTTGTTTTCAAACTATGTACCTTCGGCTCTTTTGAGAACACTTATACATTTACATATTTATTTGCTCGTTCAAAACTAAATATAGGTAAATGTCAGATACCATCGAAGAATTTTACTGCAAAATGAAATGAGAAAGCTTAGGTGAAAGCTAGATGAAAACGCAATCAAGTTTTCTCAAAACACAAACAAAACTGAGTTATTTGGATATTTTGGTGTTTACATTAAATCAAGCGTATTTCGGGATTAAACAAAAGTGCTGAACTTCAAATAAAACACGCCAACAAAGAATAAAAACACGACTTTGATTAAGTAAAGTATAATCCGTCCGCAAATAATTCGCAATACATTGTAAGGGGGCTTATTTTCAACGATTACCGAAATACAGCCATTACTCTAGTAATAATTCTATTTAATAAAAAATAACAAAACATATGCTTTACATTTGAAAAGCCGATGTTTTTCCGTGTAACAATTGAACTTGACTCTGGGGTTGTTATTTCTGTCCACGTGAATCCGGTGGCTTCAATGAGAGCTCTTCAAACCTATCGAAAGTGTTTTCTGTGCTCCTCTAAAAATATTTGTATTTGAAATATAGTTAATACTTTTTAGATTCAAATTTAAAGAAAAGCCGTGTGTCTCTACCATACACCAAATAACTGTTCATATACTTCAGTAAAGGATAATAATAAAAATTAAAATTAACATTTCGCTTGTAAATAAAGTCGATTACTTCTTACGTTTAAAACCTTAGTTTGTATAAACTGTTAAAATGGGCGCCACAATTTAAAATAATTAAAACGCAATGTAACATTAATGTTTCCAAAACACAGTTATGCTACACTTTGTATAAATAACTCTAAGCTTATTTCTGTTGTAACACATCCGACTTAAGTTTATCGTTTAAGTTGTTACAATACGTTCCATTAGTCGTTGGCCATTAGTCTGGTCCAATCTGGGGAACAGTCTGCCCTAGTCTGTAACCTACATCTCATCATACCTCAAAAACACTCGTCAGACTCACTCACCATTCATCTCATATTCACCTTAAAATACTCTATAACAGTAGTCGGTATCTTAACTGATACTCTTAAAGCAAAGTATCTTAAAGCTAAGCAGTAGCAGACACAGATTGAATTGATGGACATTTCTGGCACTGTAGGTAAAATTGTGGGTAAAATTGATGTAAAGAAGTTTGAAAAATGTAATTATTTCTTCTTCAAATCTTTTAAATGAACTATTCGTTTTACGTTCAGTCATATTGATCGTAGCAACACTTATACACCTTTTGATTTACTGATAAAATATCTAACCAGGACCTTTAACAACTCGTACGTTATAATTATAACTGTTCACAAACTGATTTCGACTCAAAACTATATGTATTTGTTTAGCAAGATTCATTGCAAAACAGATTTTTGAAAGGATATCGTTATTATTATACCACTATAGTTCTTCCTGAGCAAGATATACAAAAGCTTATATTACTCAAAAATATTATGTTCGGCTTAATTTCGCATGTTCGTACAAAAACGTTTGATATTTAAAAATTCCCCTCCTCACCTTAGCTCTCAAACGGTAGAATATTTTCAAACTCGCATTGGCACATTTTATCGGGGCACTTCTTGATGATGTGATAGAGGGGGTTGTGGTTGATATGTTCAATTTCAGAAAGTCAAGAGTTTTGCAAATCAATAATTTTTGGATACATAAAAATATCCTCCGTTAACCGGATATGGTAAAAATCTGACGGCTTTTTGTAATTCTAGAAATGTATTAAGTAGCACTTTGTTGTAAAGCTCTCGACCTCCAAAAACAAAAATCTCATTGGTTTCATATCTTGCAAACTATTCCGTTAGCGGCCATTTTATCAGAGCAAAACGTGTTAAACACGTTTCAGGCGAGCAATCGAATACCGTCCGTCTAAAGAGTCTTTGAATGTATCGTTGATTTTTTCGTTATGAACTTCAAAACGAAGAATCGCACGATAGATTTAATGTTAAGTCTCACTTTCTCCCCTCTTGTAACCTTTATCACGTCAAAAATTCCATTGCTATACCCTATTGTCCCAAAGCAGGTTGGAACATTTTAATCCGTTCAGAAATTATGGTTAAGTGAAAACATAAATTTTCGAAAAACCTGTATTTACACAACCAACGAACATTTAAACAAATTTTGAGCAAAGAGATATTTTTAGAAGATATAACGTGCAAAAGGGAAAGAGCGAGGATGTGTGGGACTAATGTCGGTGCATGTTAGCTGAGAGTTGTCAAGGCCATTAACTTGTTAATGAAGGTCGTTACACGGTTGACTTGTCACACTGGCTGCCCGCTTCTGTCTCTGCGTCAACAGTCAACAATACAATACAATACCAGTTTCCTGACAAATATGTTATAACGTCACCTGTGAGAGGGTTAGTATAGTCGTGGGATCAGACTTTCTGTGGTTCGGAAGTCACGTTAAGCCGTTGGTCCATTCCATTGGTCTGTCAATTAATTTAATCAACAGTTGCCCCTGGTTTGTAAAAACTACACATAATCATTTATCAAAACACCCACACTCACCATTCATCCCATATTCATCTTAAAATAGCTTTGAGGAGTTGTCGGTGTCTTAAATCAAACGATCAAAGTAAAGCTTCCATATGAGATACCATCTTTTTTCATCCATAATGTACCTTATACCGAGGAGTTGTCGATGTCTCAAATTGAAGTATCAAAGGAAAGTATTAATATAACATACTACTTTTTGTTGTCATTTAAAATGTGCCTTTTGCCAGCTCATCCCGGCCCTTTTATTTTTTACCTAAAGCTAAATCAAAATATATTTTAGCTAGTTTTTCAAAAAGAAGAACATAATTTTTAACCAGCAATATTTTCTATTGTTGTATGAATAGTTGGATAGAAAAGTCCAAAACTCCCGCCCACCATACATGTAAAATTTGTTACATTTAACCTTTAGGGTTACTAACATACTAAAGGTTATTATAATTACCTGGCTCCGTTCAGGTAATTATAAAACCTTTTTTCATATCTATTTTATTAATAAAATGGCAACAGGTCTTTCGGTTCTACTAAATACGAACACTTTCAACATAGGAAAAATAAGTTTTAAATGAGTATTTATTATATGAATATTAGTATTATTAAAAAGTATCTAAATGTACGTCATTTTCGTTTGAGTTTAACATTGTACTCGTAATAGATTTCAAACTATACCAGTTAATGGTCACGTATACTATGAATTTACTTACTGTAATTTAGTAAACTAATGCAATTACTACAGTATTGTTACCTTACACAACAAATATCTGTTTCGATTAGTTAGAGGATATGTAAAATAGAATTTTGACTGAACCTAAAAGTCTCTTTGAAGAAACTTGAAGTTGATTACTGATATGAATAATAAAATGGCCAAATCTAATTTTATAATAAGGCAACTTCTGTGAAAGCTTTATTGTTGATTTAATGTAATACTGTATAATACTCTCTTCCTCAGAGGTTGTTATATTGAAAGTATATAGAATCATATATTCAACAAAGATGGATGTAGGCTTTGCTTCGAGCTTAGGCTTAGGGTTTCTTCCCAAGAAGGATTTACATGGAAAGAAAGCTATCTTTCCCTTTATGTTTATTTCTGTAAACATTCAATAACTTGTATTAAAAGTTCTAAAACAGTTTTTGATCCGTGAAAGATACAATACTCATAAAATCTTTAGTATTGTATGAAATAAGAATTTATAACAAAAACATATGTTTTATATCTCCAGTAAACAAATGTATAAAGATGTCTCAAATCGATTACATTATGGTAACGCACAACAAATATGTACTTTAAAGTGTCTTTTTGTCATTATAGCCCACGAATTTTTATTTATTCGTTCCATAATGCACCATAACATACGAAAAGACCTTGTTTGTATAGCCTTTCTTGCAATAACCATAAACAATAAATAGAGATTTTAGTGGACTATTATTGTGAGAGCGTCAGTAAACTCAGTGAAGCAAACTATTGCAGAACTAATTCAGTTAACTGTATTGCGTCCTAAGTGAGAAATATGACGAGACAATTGTCACCTGTAGTTAATGACTTGAAGATGTTTCGCTGATGTTTGTCCTTACTGGCAAAGCTTAGTTTCAGAGACTTGTAATATTTCCTTTTAGAATTCAAAACTGCTGTTTTAAATACAACAGTATGTCCACTTCGAGGAATTTCATCATATTTCATAGTTCGTAACTTCTTGATTTAGACGTTATTAATTTGCATGATTCTCACTGTATGTCAACTTTGGACTACCACTTCCTACGCGGATGAAAAATAGAGTTGAAAAGGCTATAGTTTGTATCCGTTTACTGTTTTACAAATGAGGTGCGTTGGTATTACTCAGAAAATAAAGCCCCTAATTGCGTAGTTACAAACACTGCAAATTTGCAAATTAGCGTTACGATGTCAAAAATGACACTTAGGCTATAGTGGAATTGAACTTTTACCAATAAATGTTATTTTTTTGGACATGGAAACAATAAAGATAATATTAATGTCAATATATCCAAGTATCGTTGAAAGACGTAGCTTTTAAAGTTGGGACACGAATCCGCACCTTTAACTTTGACTGGCCACCATTTTGTACGGAGTTCTCAAATGGATTTCTAAACTGCACCTTACTCTTCTGATGCCCTTGTTTATATACCGTCCCTATCTCTATTTGAAAGTATTTAAGAAAATTCCGAATCACTCTACCTTGTAGGTGACATCATATTTTTAGCAGTAAAACGCATTACTTAGTGACTATAATTATATTGCAAATTTGCGTCATAACTACTCCACGCATTTTATTTTTAATTTAATATTAATCAACCTTATTTTAAAAGTGCCCGTTTTGTAAGCAAACATTAAATTCAAAAGTAATTTCCGCTTAGTCTGTATGAAACCGTTTACTCAATAATTCTTGAATGAGAAGGTGGAGTGTAAAAGAGTGGCCTGGGTTGGACGCTTGCTAATGAAATATTACGTACTGGCCTGGATTGCTTCTGAATACCTAAGCTCTTCTTCGAATAAAAGCGGAATAAAACTGTGTTTAATATCGCCTCGTGAGTTCTTTCCTGAAGAGGTACAAAACGTAGAAATGTAACTAATTAACTGGTAAATATTTGAAACAAATTACAGTATATTGTTAGTAGGTGTTTATTTTGTTAATTACTCGTATCTGCCACCAACAATATGTTCAAATGTTGAAAACATGTTGCAAATAGTTCGCTCATGATGACTCTTGGAGTAACCGAATGACACTCAATAACTATCGTATAAAACTAGTAAAAAGAAATTGATCAAATGTTTGTTTAATAAACGTTTTCAAGCTATACTGAGAGGAGTATAACAAAAGGTTAATATAAATGAATATTAACACAAATAAATTCGTTAGGCTAACTTAAAAATTATGGTGAAAACCAACTGATGTAAAGCCATAAAATTATACACTATGTTTTTTTTTCAAGACAAATACTATATAATCCAATTTAATCATTCTAAATTGCAGCCGAAAGGCTTTCTTGCTTTCATAATCAATGGGTGTGCCAGTTCAGAACTTCGTAGCGTTAGTTGGTTTAAAGCTACTTTTGAGGAATTTTCAATTTTGTGTAATTCAGTTAAATTATAACAATAATTTTCTAAGCTTCTACTATGTTAATTATTACTATGTTAATAATTTAACTGCTTTGTGCAACACGAATCTTCCCTTAATGAAGCTTTTAACTATATACTCTACAAAATTCGGAATAAGCACATCATTTATTGGTTTTGAAATCAAAACCTTATTTTGGATTAAATTACACATAGTTAAATGTGTTTAAGTGGATTTAAAAAGAAATAGTATATAATGATTTGGCTTTACATCAGCTGGTGTTTCAACGTTATTTTTCTATTTGTATATAATTTTGTTTACGCTTATTTATGTTAACTTTTTGTTCTTTTTTTTTAGCTTAAAAACGTGTTTTAAATAAAGTTTTTCTCAGCGTATTTCTTGTTTCCTTTTTTCTAGTTATGTGTACGTAACTATTATAATTTATTTATTTCCAACGGTGGTCACCATTTTACAATAATAATAACAACAGAGTGATACATGCGACGAGCTACAATATTAAAGAAAGTGTACAATATCATGCTGATGAAAGATTAAGTATTGTCGAAATTGAAGTGCTTGCTGACTAGACATATAAGACGTTATTATAATTAAATAGTTTAATATTAGCAATATGAAAATCCGTAACATACATTTCATCCTGTTGAGCAAGCTGATGTATTCCAATCCTGGACCAAGGGTAAACAGCTCCGAGCGGGGCTTTCTCTCTAGCAAACTCGATGAATAACTTACTTTCTGGTAATGGATTTGATTCTGCATTTTCATCCCTTAACCTACAACGCATCTAAAAATAAAATAACCGGACAACTGACGTTTTTGGATGTTATTGCTGAAAAGGAAACCAGCTGGAACCATCCGCCATGCTGAATACGGGAGGTCCACACATACGTACAGATACATAAATGTTTTACATTGCTCTTATGGGTCAAAATTTAAGGTCACAGCCGCTCTGTTTACTGCGCACTCTGAAAATGAGAAAATGTCCTTTCTCCATGTCCGAGAATGTAAAGAGCTCAGAGATATACGAAGAGATATTGCTGCTCATTTACAGCAAGTTCTTGACATCTCGACAACTTCATTAATGTAATGGGAAACAAGAAGACGCCCGAGTGAGCAAAGATTCTATTTGCAGCATTTTTGTCAGTTCCCCTTCTGTTGAAAAGGTCGGTTGATACCAACTTGGTCGCTCAAGGTTTGCTTAAAAGTTATTAATTTTATGAATCAATTATGTCGCAAATTCATTTTGTGAAATCATATCGACAATTTTATATTTACTGGTATTTCCTTTCATAAAACTTACCAGTAGACTTCAACCACGAAAACTGTTCTCAAAGCAACGTGTCTAAAGAGGGTTTGGCGCTGATAATTCTACGGTTTTACACTTATTGTATAGTTTATTGTTTTCTATCATGGTTTAAAAAGGTACAAAACACTATAATGGTTTCCTATCTCTCGGTGTTATAGGCGATATATAAAAGTAGTACACTATTAAGGGTCTGCCTCAGTGGTCACATCAGAGAAAGGCTGAATTCCTCTGCCTAAAGGAACACACAACACCGCGCGGGCCTTCTTTCAAACTGATAAACATAATATATTTGGAAACTCGAGAAGCTCTCCGACTAGTTCATAAACAGCGTCGGAAACAGGGGACTACGAAACCATGTTTGACCACTTTTTGAGTGAGTGGAGCAAAGTTGGAATATCGCTACTACCATTTCTCTTGACTGGCAAGGTCGGCGGCACGCGCGACTCTTCAAAGAACTGAGCCAGACAAGACAGAATCAGAATAGTTTATTTCCATTGATCTGTTTTACAGAAATAGGACACGTCATATACAATAACAATTATTTCACTTCCTAAGTAATATTAAATGACAGATTATTGTTGTAATACAAATAAGTCATTAACTATTAAATTCTATATTAATTTGAATGTCTAAAAATTCTTTAATTTGGTAAAGGGGTTGTTTAGCAACCAATTGTACAATTTGACTTTAAAATGATTAAAACTAATATTCTAGCCTCCTCAGGTAGCTTATTAAAAGAATGTATACAATTTAACTTGAACGAAGTTCCTGTTAAGGTCTATGTGGAATTATGTCCATCTACCTCTACCTCGCGTGTTGTAATCATGAATTTCTTGCCTCAAAGGAAAAGTCTTTAGATTCGTTTTAGTATACAACAGTACATGAAAAATATAAAGATTAACAACAGTGGGAATTATCAGCTCAATAAAAGGGGCCTGCAATGAGCAAGAAGCTCCGCACCTGCCAAGTTACGTATATATTTTCTTTTGCAAGATAAGTATACTTGACACCAACAAGTGACCCACATAAAGACCATATGAAATATGTGACTGGAATAGTCCAAAAAGCCAGTCTCAGATAGTCTGCACTAACAAAGTTTTTGATTTCCTAAGCAGATAGTTAACTCTTGAAATTTTCTTTTGCAAACGGTTTCAATGTGAATAGACCAATTTAGTTTAGAATCAATGTGTATTCTAAAGCTGAACGAATTCAAATTCGATTTCTGGTTTAAGGCTCAGTGTTAGGTATTGTGTTTTTTAGGATTACAGGACAATTTATTCACAGAAAACCAATCATAGGCCATGTTTTGACTTTGTTGACTTATCTGTTTTAAATAGTTTAGATTAATGTGACTAGTGACAACCCTACTAGAGCCGATATTTTTGAAACGAAAGATAAACTTGGATTTCCACCTACCCTCGTCCACCGGAGAGAAATAATCAATAGGCCTACTCCACTACTTCAGTGGTGAACATGGGTTTTTGTTTGGTTGACCAATCCTCTCAAGGCTAGTTTTATGTTCGTCGGTGGTAAAAAAGTTCCATTTAAACTAAACTAACGTACCAAAACCTGTATGAAATGATAAAACGCAGAATTGAAGCTTTGCTATCATACAATCAGGTTTCTGAAATATTGTCTGAATGCTGAACAATAAAGTTGCTATGAATCGCACGATCAGGCTCTACTGGCTCTCAGAGTTGGGGGATTTCATATGCACGGATTTCCCTTTGATCTCAGGGTTTGAAACTTTTCACTTTACTACGAGCAGTAATTACTACATTTACTGAGCTTACTTGTTGACAACTGACGCATTCTTACTCAAAATATAACAAACATGTTTACTTTTGTCATTCGTTGAAATGGAGACCTGAATAGTTTGGATATTATGTAAATTAACTAATAGGAAATGTGTAAAATGTACTTTTAATTTTTTATGTAAAAATGCGGCTAATTTTATTTTTACAGTTTTACTATGCAGCAAAATGTTAATGGGGCATTTTAGGTTATTCCTTTTGTTGTCTTACATAATATTTAAACTGTTCAGGACACAATTTAAAACTACCCACAAAAATGTTTGTTATATTTTGGCTAAGAAATAAAAATGTACTGTAAATTATGAATAAACTACAAGTGAAGTAATTTATACTTTTGAATAAGAAATTTTTTAAAACAGTAAACTACTCATTATGTGTGGATATTTCTGCATATTAATTACATTTTTTTTAATTTAGTACTCCATTTATTCTAAATCACGATTGTTTAGTCATATTTTAGTAGATTTGTTAATAAACTTGTCCCTAAATAATACGCAATATTTGGGACACGCAATCGATGTTGTGCAAAATTGTGCAATAAATTTACATTCATACATTTTATTTAAATACTACCAGCTTTATTGAAATAAGAAGTGTTATGTCCCTTTATTAGCAAAAGCATGAAGGATTTGATGATGTCTTTAACAACTGCAGTTAGACTAAATGGCTGTTTTTGCAGTAACAATTTTTTGCAGAATCACTCTATCAATACAATATTTCTTCCAGAGTCAATATCAATATAAATTACTAATTTACAGTGTAAACCTCCACTAAAAATAAGAAATTGTTGTAATTTTGTAATTATACAGGTAGGAAATATGACGATACAACAGTCCTGCTGTAGTGTCAGTAATGACTTGATGTTTCGCCGCTGTTTGGCCCTTAACTGACAGCTTAATTGCAAGAAACTGTTGTATTCCTTTCTAACGATCAGTTGATACTGCTCTTGAAAAGAACAACAGGTTCGTTACCAGAAATAATGGTGTCTTTTGTTAAGTGCCAACAGCTTGATTTGTGCTTTATTGCGTGCTTTTCCGTACAAAAGGAGTTAAAGAACGAAATAATATTAAGTATAAAACATACTTTGTTGTTTTCAAATGCATTTCACCTCATGCAATGGTACACAATGTCAAAGTCAAAATCTATTGCATATACAGACGTCATATCGATATACGTACATTATAATTTATAAATGTAAATTATCCATTGATGTTTTTAGTTCATCTAAACTTCCTCAGAACTTCTAGGTTTGACCCAAAACTAGGGCACCAATAGGGATTGTTTTGTAGGCAGCAATATCACAAATACACAATACCGCAGTTCAAAAATTATATCAATTTGGCTATTTTGGTATATAATTCTTAAACAAGAAGGTAAACAAGTTTGGATTATTCGAGTTGAAGAATTTTTGGTTCGAGTCAGGGCTGCAGAATTGTTTCTGAACGCAGGATTGTTTCTCTTTGAAGAAATAAGCAAATCAAGAGGTTAATCACGACTAAACAAGCCTCTTCTATTAAAAGCGTTGAAAAGAGTTGAAAAATATCATATGATACAATTTTCAAAATTGCACAAATGTATGTACACTTTACATCACGATTTGCTTGTGCTTAAACTTGGCGGATAGTTATGTTTTTTGAATAGAGGTCCTGTCAGGCCACGCGAGTGACGTTAAAAATGTCTTGAAAGGTTGACCTTTTTGACCCAGACTTGCTTCATCTTTCAAAATGAGCTCTTTTCTTTTCATCAGTCCAAGCTACTCCACTGCTTTTAGTAACTTCCTTCAGACAAACTTTCCAATCAAACACTTGTTGTCTATTAATGTGTAGCTAAAGTCCGTTTGTTTGATGCCTACAACTTTTAAATTTTCTATAGCTGCCGCAAACCAGTAAATTGTTTCTATTTTCGTCATACTTCAAGTTTCTTCAAATTCAAAAATGTACTTTGTTAGTCTATATAGTTCCACTTTTATTACCACCATAGATTTCCAATTTTCGTTCATTGCATCCAATCTTTTCTATGCTTAAATTGTTTAAAGATGTTTTATTTATACCTTAACAGAAAATATTTTTTTTCGAGTGTCTAAAGTATGTATCAGCACTTTAATGTTGAGTAGTGTTGACTGCTTCACTGTAACTATTTATCATAGATAGATCTCGCAAAATGAACAAGTGAAGGTATTAAACAAAGTTAATTTCTAATTTAATGACGATATCGTCAACAAACCGACAACTTCAGTGGAAACACTGTAAAATTTAAACCATACCTACCAATAGCTTAGTATTAATTCAACAAAAGGCGAAATCAAACCGCTAAGTTTGACTTGAAATGAAGCAAAATGCTGAACAATGAATGAAGTTCCTATCATTTCCACGATTAGGGGTAAAGTTGGGACGAGTTGGCGGAATTCATATGCACGGATTTACCTTTGATCTCGTGGGGCTTGAAAGTTGCGCCGTACTTTCAACTTTCCTGTGATGAAGCAACTACTCGACACACTGGCGCTAAGTTAATAATGCATATTTGTGCAATTCCATACACTCAGTGAGTCCTAAACATTCTTGCCAAGTCAGTGTGTAATTTTAATCTACACCTTTCAAAGTGTAGTCTGCGATCTTTTAGCTAATCAAATTGAAATATGTTTCAACTCAAATCCAGTTCACACCGCGTTGAAACTTAATAATTAGGTTGAGATATTTCAGCCAATCAGTGACTAAAGATGGTACTTCACAGCGAGGCCGAAATATCTCAACCTACTTATGACGTCTGGACACGGTGTGAACCGTAAGAACTGGATTATAGCTGTGACACCGTCCTTGAAAGCTTACGAGTTATGAAATATGTTAATCGAAGGAGTATATTTGTAATGCAATAGCTACCGATTATATACAACATTCTATTAATCAATTATACAGAGTCAGGCAAAAATGTGGAAACGCCTTTATAACTTTTTAATCAGTATATTATTATATTGTTAATTATATCATTAGATCAAGAAATAAAAATAAAAGTGCATTTGTTTAAGCTTATCCGCATTTCAAGGCCGCACATTTAGACCTTGAAACCTCCACTAGTATGTTAAAGTAGCCTTATACTATCATTTTAAGGTTGGAAAATGAGACATGTATAGGCTACTTTTAATTTTCATCCATTTATCAACTATAAAGAGATAGTTCTTCAACCTCATCTTTGTAATAGGTCTTCCAATCTTCCATTGTTCACATCTTCTTGGTTCATATCAACTATCAAGTAAATGCAGATCACAGCCATCCTAGATGTTAGGTTAGGTTTCTGTGTATAGGTGGGCTAGAATTATAAGTGAGGTAACTTGACCACTAAGGGTCGGTAAGTTTATACCTGGAATAAATCAGTGCTAGAATAAATCACACCTTCTGCGGTGATTTCACCCCTAGCATAATAATAACCAATCTTAAAAACATATAGAAACCTAGCCTTAAAATGGTATTTTTCAACTGCTTCTTTGTAAAACTGTGGTATTTTTCCTATGCAACACGTAACGAACTATTGACACCGAGTAGACAAAGACTAAACTATAAACTGCGTTGAAATACTGTATGTTGTTTTTGAACTATTCATTATTCCATTTTATGTGATTATGTAAATATTACTAACATCTTTAAAACCATTTTATTTAGTCTTCTGATTTTCTACTGATGTAAGGTACTGCATCTATCGCTGTACTTTTCAATTGATTATCATCGTACTTTCTTTCGTGAATATCTCGTTTTTTAACAAGAAAATACATCTTAATAAAGTGTTAGTTGTACGAGTATATCTCATTGGTGTGATAAATTTTTCAATTAAATGTATTTCTGTTCTTCAGTTTAAGTGAAGAGTTATTACCGATATGTTCAGAGCAGTCCAATTTCATTGGACACAACATAACCACACATAAAAATTCATTATTTCTCCCTTGGATATCAATTTAATATAAAATAGGTTTTAGTTACCTCCGTCAATATCAAAAAAAGGTTTTGTTGAGGGTTGTTACGTCCCCGGGTTGTTTCGAGGTAGACATAATCGTCAGACGTGCAAGTTTGGTTGAAAATCCGCCTGTTGGCTTCGTTATTTAAGATGAAAATGAAGATACACAATACGACGAAACACTAAGTCTTCCATCCGCGCCCGCTGTGATTTTTCGTTCTTGTGTGTGTAGGCCTACTCGTGTTTAAAATTTATTTATTTATTTGTTTTTTTGTTATGTGAACTGTAAAATACGTTTCGGTGTTTCGTCGTATTATGTATATTCATGTGTGTCTTTACTTTCACATTGTCGATGTTTCTTCATCGAAAAGTCCCGGAAATGTGGGAAAACCCCTCAACACAACTTTTTTGGATATTGACGGAGGTAACCAAAACCTATTTTATGTCATAACCCCACAATACTTACAGTTTATAAATAGCCATGAATAGAAACAGGTGGTAGAAAGCCATGAATAGAAACAGGAATCAAAGCTATTGATCTGGAGCAGTAATCAGGTTTCTTGAGATACAAACATAATTACCTCGACGGAAGAAGCTAATATTCACACAGCTGACAACATACACAGAGTAATGTTGAGTTCCTCGTCCCATGTAGAGTGTGTATCTGTAGAGACAGGAGATGTTTGTAGAAAAGTCACATTGCGTTGTCGTGTTTAAAGAGCTTGTATCTTGAAGTGTATCAACAGTCCCCGAGGACTACAGGAGCGCAGGATGTCTGAGCGCAGGATGTCTGCTCAGTATCAACATCCGACGTGTTCACGTAATTGTAAGCACGGCTTTGTTTGCTTTGTCTTATTGCCGAGAAGCTTCCGAGAAAGAGGTGAAGCTGTTACGATTTTCGGCTGTGGACCACGTTGAATTGTTTTGGCGTTTCAGCCAGCTGTTTTTTTAAAAGGTCTACATCAGCAACATCACAGTTATCGCCATCCTCTTAACTGTCTCTAGAGTTAGCTTGGCTGCTAAACAGAAATTAATCTAGAAACTTTCTTGAGTTTCGTATTACGTTTACTTATCTAGATAAGACTCGTTTACTACGAAAATAGCCAAGTGATCAAGTGTCTTGTTTCAAAATGGGGGTCTTAACTAGGTACTAGTTTCAAAAAGGTCCAGTTGGTGGGTTTGCAGATAAAAATAATTAGTGGAAACCCAAAGTCCTCTGGTAAACCAATTGTTTTCCAAAACAATGTGATTCACACGGTTCCGTCTTATTTTTGACCGAACTATCCATTTCCTAGTTTGTAATAGCCTACCCTCCTTTTAACATGTATAAATAAATTAAAAATTTCGTCTGTAATGCTTCAGCTAACATAAAAGTATCGAAGCTAAACTTGGACAAAAGTAAATAAACAATCTTGGACAAAAACATACAAACCGTATGTCTGTCTGTTTTTTGAACCCACTTTTTTATAACTCCTGGCAAGATATAAATTATAATTATTATATTTTGTAAGGGCGTTACGTAGTTTTACTCTTGTTCTTGCTTGTAGCTTTACTCTTGAAAGGATGGACATCAAATGAACCAGGTTATAGAAAGTATCAAGTAGTAGGATACAAACTAAATGCTGGTGGTTTAGGGGTTTGAGAACGACTTAAGTTGGTTTATAATTGCGACATGTCTTGTGAGACCCGGTAAAGTGTTTCTGCAGGACGGTTTTTTAATTATTAAATTGAAATTGAAAGGAAGTATACTTCTGCGGAAACCAAAGTAGATGAATGCACAAGTGCAGAAACCTTACAGTACTAGTTGTTTCGGCTGTCGGCTATATATTCGCAAATAATAATTAATTTAAGTCGCTTATTTTTCGTTGCGAAGCACGGGTACACAAATATGTGTACATTTATATACTATATTTTGATAGTTCTATTTACTTGACTCTGCCAGCTCTCTAATACATCACAACTGAGCTGACACAATAGCTAGCTAGTCAAAGCCGTTGATCATACTAATTAGATTGCTTCAACGTAATTAACTAGCTCTTATACACGCTTAGTACAGTGAACTACAACGTCCCACGTGAGATTCATTTTTAACTATTCATTCCTTATAGGAAAAACATTACACATCGGTGAATATTTGTAAATAATATTTTGAATAATTGAACTGTTCAATGTTAAATCAACTTACTGTATACAATTTTATATTAAAACATCAAATAGAAATGAGCCCCTATTAGTTTAGTTATATTCAACAATTTTGAAGTTGGATAAGTTAATAGTACCAAAACTTAGATAGTAAACTCAAATGGTTTATAAAATAACAAACTCCTTATTAATTTATGTAAGTAAAGATGTGTCCGTTTATAGTTCTCCCTCAAAGTCCCCACAATATTGCACACCCGATATTTTCAACTTCTTTAGTTACTGGTTAAATTCATCGATAAATTTAAGTTGAAGCATCTTAGGAAAAAACACGTACTTTTATTTGTTTTCCACCCAAAAGAATCCCGTGCAAATTGCTTGCTATTATGACACCGGATCCAGTCCACACGGTGTGGCTTAATTCATTTAACCTAGTCAAGGTTACCTAAATTTTATAAAAACGCGTCTTTAGATTTTATTCAAACTAACCAACACATACTTCCTCTTTTTCGAAAAAGGTACCGCTAATATTGGATGATAAAGTTTGCTAAGAAAAGTCGAAAGCGTGTCACGATCAAGTCGACTCCCCTCTCCCCTCTAGTCAAACACCCCTCCCCCGCGCCAGGCCAACAAAACTCTTATTACTTCCGCTAATTTACAAATTAAGGCCTTTATCTTTGCTCGCAACGTTGGCTTAACACACTTTAATCTTATATTAAGAAACCCAAACGTACTATATGCAGTGACATTGTAATTCAAAACTTTGAAATTATTATCCTTTACTTCTAGTTAAAGTACTGAAACTGTTATCCATAATTTCAACAGAAAATACAGCATCAAACTTTCATGAAGCTGGCAACCAGTCCTGAAGAGGTATTTTCGAGAGTGGCACAGCCAATGAGAACATCTACAGTTGACATCCCTGCTCCAATGGACTGACGACAGTCCTGTGATCAAAAGGATAGCAGACAGCAAGTATCTCAGTTTCAGCCAATCAGTGACTGAAGATAGTATTTCACAGCGAGACCGAAATATTTCAAGCTAATTAAAATTATTCTATATTAGATTATAGTTGTTGGATTTGCAATGGACAGACAATTTTTAACAAGCCTGTGAATGCTAGGTTTGATGGGATCACACAAACAAAATTGACCTCAAACTCCTCTTCACGAAAGGAAATAATCCTGTTTTTAATTATTCTTCTACAATAAACACCGCAATCTTTTGCTAAAAACCGTGTTTGCGTTTGTTTTACAACAACAACAAATTAGGAAATCAAAACCACAATATTACTTTAACAATACAGACCAGATGATAGATATTGAGGGCTCGTGATGCAAACTTATGAACATGTATTGCTAGTCAGCTAGTATTATAATAATGACTTGCAATATTTTAAAAAGTCTAAATATTCAAAGATTTAATTAATGTATTGAATGTTATTGTTATAATATCAAAAAAGAAAAAGGCATTTTATTTATGAACAGTCAAGTGTAACATAGAAAATAATAATCTGTATAATTAACGGATACGACGAAACGGTGGCCAGGTTTTGCTTGACAAAGGCAATATGAAATTAGCCCATTGTGTTTTCACCCCAGGTTTCAATCACCCCTGACTAACTCTTATTACTTCTGCCAGCTTACTACGAAATTGTACGCTTATCTTTTCTGGCAGTGTTCTTCGTCAGTATCCAACCGTCACAGGTTTAGTAATTTGGTCGACTTTAAATACAACTTCAACGCTATTTGTAGACCTACTACATACTTGACGGGTTTTTCGTAAAATGTTTATTGTATACGAAACCCATGTGTTTAAAGTGTGTAAAAACAGTTAATTTTGAAATCGCCAATCCAAAATATTCATAAAGCCTAAATGTTGTTGCCTTATGGCCAAATCTCATCATTCTCATTATCATGTTTAGACTAAAGCTATGGTGACCTCAGAGGTTTTTTCAAACTTGCCTCTTTTAGAAATTCCGTTACAACTTTTTAAATTGTGTTACCTCTTCCCTCCCTGCTCTTTATTTCTCTCCTATGTATACGTGATAGAGGACCGATTTATATGAGGTTCTTGGTCATTAAGTTTTGCATTTTGTTGGCACTAACCCTAGAAACTGTTGAGGATTTGGTCAATAGAAAATATGTTCTAATCAAAATGATCATCTGTCAACCACCAATTGTACACCACTTGTGCAGCTTTGGGCATCAATCCCGAATTACTCGATTAAGGGTCCGCCTCAGCTACGCGCCGACCCTTTTAAACGGCCCGTTTTTCACCTTTCAAAATAATCTTTACTCAATTACATTTAATATTTTTGAAAACAAGAGGAGTTTTCTGACACGCTTATAGAGTTTTTTTAATGTGCGTTTTAGGTGTGCGAAGTGGAGTTGAACAGCACTAAAACTTAGAAAACTTAAAGTTGATTAATAAATCTACTAAACAACTTCTCTATACACGTGTCAGAAAACTCGTCTAGTTTCTAAATATTATCATGTTTATTACTGTAAAAATTTAAGGTGTAAAACGGGCCGTCGTAAACCCTTGCAACTGCTCGGTTTGCCGGAAAGGTATCAGTTGAAAAAGGCCCGTTTTTCAGCCAGTTGTTACGGTGTCGTGTGTTCTTTCAGCAAATGAGTTTGACCTTTCTCTGAGGTAACCGTTGAGGTGGACCCTTAATGACAGTAACATATTAACATTCAAAAGTTAAAAAAGGTACAATTTGACTTGTTTAACGAAGCGAAGCTTGAACTACAAAGTCCTTTCTAACACTCAACCTCAACCATTACCTAGCGTTACCACATAGCCTCTTAACAAATTGTTAGTGATTACTGTAAGGATCGAACACCCGCCACCGGAGCGATAAGCTCCCCACCCGCCCACGGGTCCGTCGACTACTCACTCAGGCTTCTTTAAGTTGTACAATTCAATGGTCGCTGTATCTTTACCAGCCTACATCGCCCAGAGCCTGGTAACCATTATAGTTAATAAACATATAGTTCGTGTTTACTGGTGATGCGCATGCCCGTATAGTGTATGGAGAGGCCGAGAGTCGGTGGTTGTGTACTTTGCCCTCTACATCTGTTTACTAACCCCTCAACACACGGCCCTTTCACTCATATGAAACAAGTTCAAGTCCGTGCACTTTGCTAGAGTACTTTACTTACTACGCTGTGATAGGGGATCTTGTATGTTTCTGAAGTGAAACTGTGATAGGTTTTACACAATTTACAACTACTTATAGGTACGGGATACACTTAATCCCTAAGCTAGCTAGCTAAACTTAGTAAACTGAGGTAGCCTAAAATAAGTATAAAATAATTTTAACAATATTTTTTAGTCCCTGTTGAGCCCTCTACAACCCTCAAAAATGTAACAACGTAATATAATCTAAAAGTTAAACGTTCAAAAGTTAGGGAACGCTCTTAATTACATGCGTTTTAAGCATATGTTTTAGTTTTTGGAACACAGGTTCTAAGTTTCAAGTATCCATCTATAGTGTATTTTAAGAGTGTTTATTCAAGTATTTACATCTATAAATCCCTCTTGATTCTGTACTCTCTGTAGGTTACTCAACTGGAAACTAAATAACAATTTATCAAACCTTAAAAAAGAAATTAGTTAAAGTTTCATCCACACGTTTGGTTTTTCAATTCCATATCTTTATCACTGCTTCAATACATGTTATTTTCTACGAGTCATATAAATTTTCGAGTACCCCCACGCTTTTTGGGTCGGGGTGGATGACGTAAAGTGGGATTTTCAAAATTGTTCTCTTTTCAAAAGTTGTCATGGGGGAGGGACATTTAAAACTTACTTTGTAGGCCTATGTATTTACCAATTGTTCAATCGTTCGATGAACCTGCTTTTTGAAGACTGCTTAGGGGTCATCTACTAGAGTACATTCTTTCCTTTCAGTGTTTTATTTCAAATTTCAATTATTGTTTTTTAGTACTAAACTTGTCAAATACGCAGAAGTACAAACGAGAGAGTGCAAAGTGACTGCATAAGTCGCTCTCAGTAAGTCTCCAAGATGAAACAAACAATCTCGCAGTTTATTTCCCTCCAGTCCTTGGAGACTGTTGATACCATATTTCCTGAGACAACGTCAAGTGAAATATTCGGTACAGGAAAATGGAGCTTTTCTTAAATTTTAGGAATAAAACTGTCCATTAGTTTACTCTGCAATGAATCTTTTAAAGACTTTTGAAATTGGCTTAAATTGCAAATACAGTTTTAACTTAGCGATAATGGTCTACTATTAAATATAGTATGGATCAAGAAATACTCAATGAGGAGTTCTTAAATTTACGCAATGTAAATTCTTAGTTTTTCAGAAGAATTAAAAATGATTTTATCTGCTGACTTATCTTTTATTTTTTGCTGCAACAAATTAAAAGTAATCGTTGAATTTCAAAACAAATTACTTCTTGTAACGTAAAGTAAATACAGGGTTATTACAAATGATGTTCACGATTTCAAGTGTGTATAAAATGTAGTTTTAAATGTTATACAAAATTAAAAAAAAACTCAAAATTTTCGTCACAAGTACTCATAACTATAAATTTTGATATGGGTACTCCTTGTGCTACAACAGATGTCAATCCTATAATCAAGCTCTTGCCATACGTTGATAAGAGTGTCTTAACCGATTTTTTCGATGACATTGGTAATCCATTGCTGGATCTCAGATTTGCTTGCTAATGGTAATGGTGGTGTGTACACCTTATCTTTGATGTATCCCAAAAGAAAAAAATAACACGGGGTGTTATCTGAAGATATTGGAGGCCAGTTCAGGAGTACGTCATCATTAGGACCTCCGCGCCCGATCCATGTCCCAAGCACAAATGATGTGCATTAGTAACACTTTTTTTACAAATGCGGCCATTTATTTAAAAGTTTAATTACTACTTGCGATTAGATTAGTTACTAAGAGGATCTTCATTAAACCTGTTTCTAAGAATTGGTTCCACACTAATAAAAGAAATGGTTAATGAGATAATCCATTACACAACATGCTTTACCGTCTTCAAATTCAACCATTACACAACACGTACAACAATTGACTTTACAAACAGCAGATACCAACCCAAACCAGTATAAATAAAACGTAATTAGTTTTCTTTCCAATGGTACCAATTAAAATGGTCTAAAAGCAAATCTACCCAGTAATATTTATAATCATAATCAGGAACATCATTTGTAATAACCCTGTATAGAAACATATATAGTTATACCTTTATTATATTTCTTTAACCATTGAAGTTAATCAATCTAAGTACCTGGAGAGGTTATCTAAGAAAGGTTGTAAAACATTTGTAAAGTAAATACGAGATTTGCAAACTCTCGTACGTTGCAGAAGATGACAACAGTCTTTAGATAAGGTCAGAAGGTGTATAAGAAATCGATATCTTAGTACGAAAGACTTAAGACACTAAAACAACACAGTAAACAAACCAAATGCTTTCATGCAGCAACAATCTTAGTTCTCAACAAAACGGCGGATTAGGATCAAGTACAAAAAAGACAAACAGGGATTTGTTAGAAAATATTTGGCCCAATCAACACTGAACTGCAAACATACATACTCGTAGTAAGGACATAGTAGCAAGAAACTATAGGATTAACCACATCATGACATAACTTTTAGCATTATTTTCATCAAATTAAAACAAAAACTTAAGAGGATTGATCACCCCAGAAAAAGTTGCTCAATACATGCTCTCGTAGTCCCCGTTACGGACGCTATTTTTGTGTGTATGTATTAGAAACGTTGTTTTCCAAGTTATCAAAGGTTGTCTCTAGGTTGTAAAACCTGGTTTTTTGTTTCGTCTTACGCCAAATGCTTAAAAAATGTTAAAGTTACCCACTAACAATTACTTCGCGGGGTCCGACAGGGCCTATACGTGAATTATAATATTTCTTTAACGACGGGTATCAAAAAACCTAATGGATATTAGATAGTGACAATAATACACAGATAATTTTATTTCAAAATGTATAAAAATATTTACATAAATTTAAATGTACTTAATACGTGGTAGCAACAGATAACTTAATAATGAATTAAGGCCGTATTGAAATTGTCTACGCTATAGGGTATTTCGAAGAGTAAATAACTTTTTAATTTAGTCTCGAATATGTTCAAACTTTCAACATTTCTATATGATGGTTAGTTCAAAAGTGTTTTGCCAATCGTGTTTTATAGAATGAATTTCAAAACATTAAAGGTTAAAACAAAAGGCAGCAAAACCTTAGAGATAGAAGTTTTTTGCTTTACAGTTTTACAAGGCATGGTTTTAATATTTGCTACATCCCCTACTCTTTTAATAGTTTCTATAATATGAGATAACTGATAACACGATAACTGCTGAGGTAGCGATCATTGAAGCAGTTTGAAGATAATATTGTTATTTGATATTGTTGTTTCTTGCCTGAAAGTCCCTGAGAAGAAACAAGCAATCTCACAGTTTATTTTCTCGCAGTCCCTCGAGACTGTTGATACATTTCATAAGACAGCAACTCAAGTACTGTACCGTATATCAAGCGTTCTTCACTTTATGTATGTATTCTTTCTTGTACAGATTTGTTAAATTCACTAAATCACTATTTGAGATCCGACCACTCTCATGAGGGTATTTTAAGGCAAATATGTGGTGAGGGATGAGTGTGATGACTGGTAGTAATGAGTTATGAGGTGTAGTCTTGTTACAAATTAAGGCAGACTCTTCCTTAGAATGGGTAATTAATAAATAGCCCAATGACCAATGGAAATACAAGGACCAACGGCTTAATGTGACTTCCGATCCGCAGGTGATGGTCAGTATCTAAACTTGATGGTGGAAGTTGATGCGGGTATCATCAGATGATCACTGAGACTAACTGAACCGCTTTGACCTAATAATTCTCAAAACCTGACCTCCATGAAGCTGGATTAAGGACATTTGTACTATTTACATACAAAGGGCTGCTGTTTTATGTTTTCTAGCTTGGTATGACTGGTGGTGCTAGACACCAGCTGATGTTTTCTAATTAGAAAATTCACATTTTTTAAGCCAACCTCAATAAAAAAAACAAACCTTGATTTCATTGTTTAAGTGGTTTTGATATTAGGCTGAAAATTTGATGTTTGGTGAAAATAGAGTAACTCGTGGACATTTTCGTGCAATAATGATTCGTCACTTTTTGACATTGGCCTGATACGACAAAGGTGCATTATGAACTAATTTCTTATTTAGTGATGAAGGCTTTCCACCACAGCTTGGTTAAGAACTGGTTTAATAAATTCGGTCGTGGTCGATGATCACTCAGGACGAACCCCGTGAAGGTCGCCCAACATCGGTTGTTGTGCCAGAAAACATCGAAGCTGTGCATGAGCTGATGAAACATGATTGTCTGTGACATATTGTTTAGAGGCATCTACGGGCATTAGATGCAGTAGTATCACTAAAGATTTTGCATGGACATTTGATGTGAAAAGGTTTGTTCATCCTGATACTGCATAACCTCGTAAATGGTGAAAAAGGAAGCTCGTGTTGAATGATGCAAGAAAATGTTGAGAAAAAATTCACACAAGGTGCATCAAAACAGTTTATAATTTCTGCACAGATGATGAAGCATGGATATATCATATTATCTGAAACAAAACGAAATCTACCGTATTGGCCTTTCAAAACAAGCCAAATCCGACCAGTTGTTCGCGGAAGAAGCACATAAATGCAAATGGTTACCTGTTTCTTCAGGATTACCGGTCATGAGGCGTCTGCATTAGAGACCGTGGTACGGTCAATTTGGAATGGTACACCACTATTTGTTTTGCCAGACGTCTTTGAGAAACTTTGAGAAAAGTCAAAGAATAGACGCATCATCTTCAACATGACAGTGCAGTACCACAGACCAGCTGAAGCAATGCAGTTTTTTGACCGGGTAAAACATTGAATTTATGACTCATCCTTCAGCAGCTATAATTTGACTCCCTAATGACTATTTTTTCGATCCAGACATCAAGAAAACTGCATTAGGGGAAACGAACACTACACTTGTAAGAAGCAGTTGGTGCGTTCAAAGTATGTTTTGGAGGTACCTAGTTTGAGTGGAAAATAATAAATACTTGCTATGGAAAGATGTTTTGTTAATTTGGCTTTGCTAAAAGATGAACTCCACCTGTCTTACTATTAGAATTTAAAAACTATGGTTACTTACTGGTTTGGTAGGAGAGAAGGTCGATATAATATGATTCTTTCAAGCCCATCAAAAAGAAAACCCCCCACTTTCTAGAGCGTATGTCACTAAACGGGATATTAATCTAAAAGTAAATGATACAAATATAATAAAATAAATAAATAGATCATTTATTGTAACAAACATATGTTATACAATCGTCGGTTGACTTATAATTAAACTTAAAATTTTGGCAAGCATTCTGACATCGGGTCCCCATTCAGAGCATACATTGTGTTCATTCGCTCTCTCCCATTCACATTCCGAATTGTTCCCACTATAGCCTGACAATCCAGTCTGGCTTTATTCTAAGTTCTCCCCAGGCATGTGCACAAGAACTCATTCTGTACTGTAGAGGTTTCTGCGATCAAAACCCTTTGAGACTGAGACTTGAACACCTTGGGCGTTGGAGCACTTTGAGAGAATCTGGCAACCAGTTGACAAGTTGAACTCACCTGAAAGGCAAACGTTCGTGAACTACCGTTCACTTGTGTCTCAAAGTTCGAGTTCTTCCTGCCTCTGGTTCCATAAAGTGAACCTCCTCCCTCTTATGGGATCTGTTTGATTTGAAAAAAGCACGTTTCCTAGTATGTAGAAACAGAGTAATGTCAACAATTTGGGAATTTTTGAAAATGCTGATCTACTTTGACTCTCGACTTTTTGAAGTCTCACGGTGTTCGAACGGCTTTTTAGAATGAAGATTCTTGAAATTGGTATTGGAGCAACCTGAAACATAAGCTCAAGGCTGTGATTTCCAAGAAGAGACCACTAAATTACGGTTGCATAATATTACGGTGAATTTGATTTTTAAACACGAAATCTTTCTCAGCTCAATGCGTCATCCAAACAATTGATTAAATCTCAACTCTTGCTCACTGTTACATTGGTATAGGGAAGCTGTTAACAAAGTGATCCCCGCGTGATCCCTCCATTACCATTCCCCGGGCCAGAGCCGCCCTGAGCACCGTCTGAGGCTCACCTCACGTTCATGACATAGGGAAGCTGTTAGCTGAAGTGATCCCCGTTGATCCCTCCATTACCATTCCCCGGCCAGAGCCACCCTGAGCACTCGTCTGAGGCTCCCTCACGTTCCGTCTGTGCCATTGTACAACACACAAACTCACACCTCCTCTCTGCTCATCACTGTGGTTCACGTGTTATAGGAAGCTGTTAACAAAGTGATCCCCGCGTGATCCCTCCATTACCATTCCCCGGGCCAGAGCCACCCTGAGCTCCGTCTGGGCTCTGCGTTCGCGGTATAGAGCTGTTAACAAAGTGATCCCCGCGTGATCCCTCCATTACCATTCCCCGGGCCAGAGCCACCCTGAGCACTCGTCTGAGGCTCTCCTCACGTTCCGTCTGTGCCATTGTGCAACACACAAACTCACACCTCCTCTGCTCACTGTGTGTTCACGCGGTATAGGGAAGCTGTTAACAAAGTGATCCCGCGTGATCCCTCCATTACCGGGCCGGAGCCACCCTGAGCACTCGTCTGAGGCTCTCCTCACGTTCCGTCTGTGCCATTGTGCAACACACAAACTCACACCTCTCTCTGCTCACTGTGTGTTCCGCGGTATGGGAAAGCTGTTAACAAAGTGATCCCGCGTGATCCCTCCATTACCATTCCCCGGGCCAGAGCCACCCTGAGCACTCGTCTGAGGCTCTCCTCACGTTCCGTCTGTGCCATTGTACAACACACAAACTCACACCTCCTCTCTCTGCTCACTGTGTGTTCACGTGGTATAGGAAAGCTGTTAACAAAGTGATCCCCGCGTGATCCCTCCATTACCATTCCCCGGGACCACCCTGAGCACTCGTCTGAGGCTCTCCTCACGTTCCGTCTGTGCCATTGTGCAACACACACCTCCTCTCTCTGCTCACTGTGTGTTCGTGGTATAGGGAAAGCTGTTAACAAAGTGATCCCGCGTGATCCCTCCATTACCATTCCCCGGCCAGAGCCACCCTGAGCACTCGTGAGGGCTCTCCACGTTCCGTCTGTGCCATTGTGTAACACACAAACTCACACCTCCTCTCTCTGCTCACTGTGTGTTCACGTGGTATAGGGAAAGCTGTTAACAAAGTGATCCCCGCGTGATCCCTCCATTACCATTCCCCGGGCCAGAGCCACCCTGAGCACTCGTCTGAGGCTCTCCTCACGTTCCGTCTGTGCCATTGTGTAACACACAAACTCACACCTCCTCTCTCTGCTGTGTGTGTTCGTGGTATAGGAAGCTGTTAACAAAGTGATCCCACGTGATCCCTCCATTACCATTCCCCGGGCCAGAGCCACCCTGAGCACTCGTCTGAGGCTCTCCTCACGTTCCGTCTGTGCCATTGTGTAACACACAAACTCACACCTCCTCTCTCTGCTCACTGTGTGTTCACGTGGTATAGGGAAAGCTGTTAACAAAGTGATCCCCGCGTGATCCCTCCATTACCATTCCCCGGGCCAGAGCCACCCTGAGCACTCGTCTGAGGCTCTCCTCACGTTCCGTCTGTGCCATTGTGTAACACACAAACTCACACCTCCTCTCTCTGCTCACTGTGTGTTCACTGTATAGGGAAGCTGTTAACAAAGTGATCCCCGCGTGATCCCTCCATTACCGGGCCAGAGCCACCCTGAGCACTCGTCTGAGGCTCTCCTCACGTTCCGTCTGTGCCATTGTGTAACACAAACTCACACCTCCTCTCTCTGCTCACTGTGTGTTCACGTGGTATAGGGAAAGCTGTTAACAAAGTGATCCCCGCGTGATCCCTCCATTACCATTCCCCGGCCAGAGCCACCCTGAGCACTCGTCTGAGGCTCTCTCACGTTCCGTCTGTGCCATTGTGTAACACACAAACTCACACCTCCTCTCTCTGCTCACTGTGTGTTCACGTGGTATAGGGGCTAACAAAAGTGATCCCCGCGTGATCCCTCCATTACCATTGGGCCAGAGCCACCCTGAGCACTCGTCTGAGGCTCTCCTCACGTTCCGTCTGTGCCATTGTACAACACACAAACTCACACCTCCTCTCTGCTCACTGTGTGTCACGTGGTATAGGAAAGCTGTTAACAAAGTGATCCCCGCGTGATCCCTCCATTACCATTCCCCGGGCCAGAGCCACCCTGAGCACTCGTCTGAGGCTCTCCTCACGTTCCGTCTGTGCCATTGTGCAACACACAAACTCACACCTAATCCCTCTCATAAAACCCCATTCATGTAATAAACTTTAAAAATATAATAATTTATTAAATGGTTATATTTTTAGGTATTGTTGAACGGTATTAAATGTTATTAAAGGTCTAAAAATTCACGCGATAAAAATCTAATTTAGTCCTGATCCTTATATTAGAGGGGAGTTTTAGACTAACTGTCTAAAATTCAAACTGTCTTATTCATATAGAAACCCGTTGGGAATTCGGTGTTAGAATTTTCACTATTGTCAATGTTTTTTTTTTACAGAAAGCGTGTTTAGTTTATTTTAGTAAGGCAAAGGAACTAAAAAATTATAAGTAGTATTGAAACCGTTTTTATTATAACATAATTGGCTACGTTGATCTATTTCCCCTACTAACATTGTATCTATAAATATAAATGTTTTGGAATTGTTTGGTGTTTGTTGATATTTGATAATTGATTTCTGGTACTATTCTGCATCACACAAAATAAACATTTTTATCACACCCTTAACACGAACAGTAGGCGTGTTATGATTACAATACATTTCGGTTTTGCGTAAAGTCACGAATTCAAAATGTTAATAAATTATAGTAATAATAATAGTAATAAATTATTTCACAGATACTCTACATTCATCATCACCGAGTTCTTAACGACGTGAAGGTCTCGTGAATTAAGTCCTTGCACTTGACCTTCAAGATGTCTGTCGACCTTCACTTTCACCCCTCATGCAGCACAGCCCCTCCCCACGGTCACAACTTTCACACCCCTAACAACGCCTGACCTTACCGAGTAATTAATTCCTTTGTGTTGTCCCCAGGGTCCACTTACTTCTTCGTATTTTGAAATTATTCCTTTCTTTGGCTTTGTTGGTTTGCAAACACCTAACGAAGGTATATATTGTAAGTTTTTTAGCAGTAGTTTAAATTAATTAAGACTTAGTTATATTCTAGTTCGTTCGGTTCACACCACTTCAAAACATTGACAAGACTTCAACACGAAACATGCAGAAAATTTGAACGAAGCCAAATTAAAAAAACAGCAATCCCCCTTATAAAGGGAGATTTTAAAAAAAAACGGTTTTAATGATTTACGAGTAAAAAGCTTAAATTTTGTCTGATTTTAATGAAGTTTTGAAATAAGTATGTACTTATTGTTTATACATCAATACACTAAAACTATGGAAGTTCGTTGAGTTTCGTTTCAAAATGGCGGAAAAAAATTTTCGCTACAATAGCGGAATGAACAGTCCGATTTTATTTCCTTCATAATATGTAATATAATTGTAATGTAAAACCCGATAATCTGAGGCCGAAGGCTGAAGCGAGGCTGTGTGTAGAGCGAATAACAGTAACAAATTGCAAAAGTAATTCAATTCACTCATGCAAGTGGCGCTTTAGCGCTTAGCTGCGTGTCGGGTTGGTTTATTTATTAGAAACTGCAAAATTTAACTGTCATTTATTTGCCCTTGCATACAAACTATTCTTACAACGTCGTAGTGAGCTAATGACCTTCACTGTCAAAATGTCCTCACGTCCCTTGCTCTACCTAAGACATCAAACTCTCATCACCCCTCCCCCAGCCCTTGCACCCTAAACACAACTCCCCCCTCCACTCAACCAACACTTGCCTAAATATACACAGGTTCAGTGTTCTCATTCAATAACAGTTATCTTTGCTTCGCCCCGCATATAACGCTGGGTTCACTGGGTGCTAACATTGTGCCGTCCCCTTCTCTATGTTTGCACCCCTCGCTGGTAAATATTTGATATCGGAATATACACTTCTGCGTTTCCTCTCTTGATTCTGTGCATAAGAATAACTGCCAACACTCTGTCAAACAAACAAAAAAACTTATCAATTTGTATTCATCCAACTTTTTCTTGGGTTTTCTTACTTTAATGCTTTGATTTGAGACACTGACCACTCTTAGAGGATATTTTAAGGTGAATATAGGATGAATGGTGAGTGTTTTGATTGATGATGGGGGGCAATCTTGTTAAAAACTAGGGCCGACTAATTTTCATATTAGGTAATTAATTAATAACCCAACGACCAATGGAATTTACCGACGGCTTAACGTGACTTCCGAACCACATTTTGGATTATTATTGATTAAGTTATTTGGAATATGTCCAAAATACGTTTCAGGATATCAAGACCGAGGACAATTGTTTCTACTGTGGTTGAGAATTATATGTCAACAGAGGGAAGGATCAATTAAGTTTGTTCTTATTCATGTAAAACAAGAATGTATTATCACTATCACTATTTGAGATGCCGACCACTCTCATGAGGGTATTTTAAGGCAAATATGTGGTGAAGGATGAGTGTGATGAGTGGGTAGTAATGAGTTATGAGGTGTAGTCTTGTTACAAACTAAGGCCGACTCTTCCTTAGAATGGGTCATTAATTAATAGCCCAATGACCAATGGAAATACAAGGACCAACGACTTAACGTGACTTCCGAGCCACGCAGGTGATGGTCTGATTTGTTTAAACCATAGTGGGAGTTGATGCGGGTATCATCAGATGATCACTGAGACTATCTGAGCCGCTTTAGACCTATATCATCCTCAAAACCATGAAGCTCCATGAAGCTGGATTACAGGACCACGCCACGAGTCCCAGTCTATTGAATGGATTGAAAGTAACTTGTTGTAATGCTCACCACACTTAAAGTTATATTATAAGAATAAGACCTCTTTTGGACCAACTAATAATAAGGAAATCAAATTTGATATTTTATCTTCTTAGAAAACCATTTATCAATTTGTAAAACGACACTTCTGTGGAGTAAAATTAGTCAATTTCATCATGGAACCTAAAACAAGTTATAAGAAAGGCTTATAGTTTTTGTAGTAAGGAAGTCTAATGTTGTATCATAAGAATGGGCCTTTATACACCACTTGAAACAGTATCATAAAATAAACCCATCACAAACCTATAGCTGTGTAACCTAATCGCCCCGGGTTCGATTCTTGGGCGCACTGATAACTTTTCACGATGGCCACGACTCGTGGTTCGGAAGTCACGTTAAGCCGTTACTCCATTCGTCCATTCCAACAGTCGGCCCTAGTTTGTATCTCATCGTCCTACAAAACATTCATCACACTCACCATCATCCCATGAATGGTCGGTGTCTCAAAGAAAAGTATCAAAGTAAAGTGCCTCGCGAGACTGTAGCAAAGGACAGCAGGAGTGTCCTTTATTTGCATATGCAAGCTCAGAAGGGCGTCATTACCGCAATAAAGCCAGCAAACTGTCGATAATCTCAGTACATGAGCTCGTCCCGTCCACCGCAGCAGCGCCATGCTAGCAATTAACTCTAATCTGTGGGCATGTGCCTCTTCCGCGAGTAACCTAACATATCCGCTGTCTTCTGCCACTTCCGCTGGCTCTGCACTTGTTGTTACAGAATTTACAATGAAGGCTGTACGGAAAGTACGGGCGGAAATGTGACGGTGCAAAGGTTCGCAGTTTTCACAATGGTTGTTGTTAAACGTTAATTTCAAGTTTGAAAGCCTTAACGCTCGAGTTGTTAACTCGATTATTTATTGTTTGATTTGAACGATCTTAATGTCGTTTGAAAGGTATTAAAATTTGTAAAAATAAAATAATCCTTACAATTTCTTCACAATTGTTGAGTAATTTTATTTTGAAATCTTTAAACGGCCGCCATTTGAAAATATGCGTTTTTAATTTTGATTTTTCTGGAAACAAACTCTACTGTATACACAATTACATCAAATTTTAAAATATTGGTCAAATAGTTTAGAAGGTAAAAAATAATTACTAAAACACAAAATGGCGGCTGGTGGCCTAACGGAAAACATGAACTCGTATAATTTACCATTTTTCATTTGTTTTGACTCTAGGAACAATATCCTAAAGTTTGTACTAGTAGTTTAGGGACACCCTGGATATATAACCACTACACTACTGTGTTAGGCCGGTTTTATGCATGGGCGTCACCTCGTCGCTCATTCTTAGGTCCATTGGTTCAAATGGGCGCATTTATGCACTGTTAGGTGACGACGACGTCGCGCGTCCCTGAGAAACCCGCGTCAGTATCACACGCTTCGGGCGTCACCTCTAAATACATTGTTTCAAATCGGGGTATTTATGCAACTGCGACGTCGCGCGGACTAACGGTATTCTATAGACCGCTTCAAGTTGAAATGTGTTGTAATCGTGTTTATTTCGCGTAATTAATAAGGTTTGTTGTGATAAAATATAAATTTTTCCAAACACCGAATAATAACCTATAGTTTAAAGTGTCCAGAAGCAGTAATTTAACGTTTAACTTACTATTAAAATCATGATCAAACCCCAAAAGGTACATTTCCTAAGCTTCATTGGATAATAAATTATTCTCGGAAAAGATGTTTTTCGGGCAGAATAAGTAATTATAATACTGTACATTTGATAATCTGATAACGAACTTAATCCATACAAACATAAGAGCTGTGAAATACAGCGTGAAAAACCTCCATGATTGGCGCAGTTTGTTAATGGGGTGAACGGCCCATCTCCTTTTCTTCCTGCGTTTTGCACCAACTTATACAAAGAGTACACATGGACCGGATCCATCCTCCGCACTTACTCTTGTGCAACTGAGTCAGAAATGGATTAAAACAACGAAGGCGGGAAAACACTTCCGACGCGCGTCCCTCTCGATGACCGAAATTTCACGCGACTCCTAGTCGCGCGACGTCGCACGTCTGTGACGCTCATGCATAAAACCGACCTTATAGGTTACTCTTCCTACGTACATCTGCCCACCTTCAAGTGGAATGGGCAAGTAGCCAACACTTCTAGGACAGTGAATAGTCTCGGCACTGTACGTGTTTTATTTATTTATTTCTGACTGAGTAAATATGTAGAGCTATACAAGAAATCCATGAACCAAAGCAAGATTTTCTCATGTTGATTTCCCATAGGGATGAACGCCCACCATTATTTTAATGTTCTGGAACTTATTTTATTATGTAATAAAAGTTATGCACAGAGCTGAACTAATTCCGTAAGTGGTATTTAAATACCTACAGAATTACCCAAGTCAAATAGAAACTCCAGAACACTTGACTGGGACTGGACTTGAGCTTTTTGCAGAGGCTTTGGGGAACTTCAACCCAATACTCTTAAATAGCATTTAAGTTTCCAAATGTGTTGTTGTGCGTCTAAATGTCTATATATTCCCGGAGGACGACCCCTGGATCGCCAGTCTTTGTTAGCAGTAATCCATACTTCAAGCCCCTGGTAAATATTCCCAAAGCTCGGAAAATATAGTATAACCACACATACGAAGTCTTAACAAGGAGAAGTTTTGAGAACAACTCGCAAAACTTTAAAGAGTCTCTGAAAGGGCATTACAACCGTTATTTTGGGTCTAAAATTTTCCCTGGGGACGACTCGTGGACCTCCCTCTTACGGGGGTTAGTGCATACCCCTCAAATTCCCAGTTACCCTTTAACAACATGAGTTACGCGGGGTTGGCGAACAGGGCGGACCAAACCTTTAATGCTCGAAATAATCCAGTACTCTCTAAGCGGCCTTTAACAGCAGGGTTAACCCATTTAACAACTGGACCAACGGGCACCGTATTTTTCTCAAGGTAGGTAACAACTTTAATTTCAAGTTTTTAGGACTCATTGGGATTTTTACAGACTAGGAATAAATGCAACATAAGATTTATTTGGGACAATGAATAAATGCTGGTTAACTGTTTGTGAACATCCTGAATAAATGCTAGGTGAATACTTTCAGAATACTGGTTTGTGAATACTGGTTTTGTAGATACTTTTTTGAATACTGGTTTGTGAATGCTGGTTTGTAGATAATTGGTTTATGAATAATGTTGTGAATGCTATTTGTGAATACTGGTTTGTGAATACTGGTTTGTGAATGCTGGTTTACAATGAATACTGGTTTTGTGAATACTGGTTTGTGATGCTGGTTTGTGAATACTGGTTTGTGAATGCTGGTTTGTGAATGCTGGTTTGTGAATGCTGGTTTGTGAATGCTGGCTACTTTACCCCAGGTTAAACTTTATATCTTCCCTACCTTGGATAAGTCCATAGGTAAGTAAATACATACCATTTAAGTCGATTAACAGAGATTATTTCAATGAATAATATGAATATTTAAAGCTTAAGTTTGATTAAAATACTAACTTCTGTTCTAAAAAGTTAAAACCACGTCCACTTGTTATTTTGCATTAAATGTTCTTCCTAGGAACCTGTATACCGCAAACTTTTAAACCTCACGAAAATAATGTCTTATGTGCTTTCAGTACACCGTGTATATTGCAGTGGAAGGGAGGTAGCGTGAATGATTATTTACAAACCCTACCCCAAGGTGTTTGCTGGGAACGGGGGTAAAAGGTTTGCCAACTGCTGCACCTTTCCTCTAAGTGATCCAGGCACTTAAGCTAGATGCAACTATAACATTCGTTGTTAGCAGTGTAAAAATCATCTCATTCAATGGTTGTGTATTACTTTTGGGGACTTGGTGTGTACATAAAGAGGCATTTTAAGGGTACGCCTCAGCTGCTCGGGAGAGCGTCGTTGCAGAGCATTGCGGGAAATAAAATGGAGACATTGGTATTTATTTTTTTGTTTTAATAACACAAACTGTTAAATGAAAGATAAACATATTATTACATATTATCTAGGTTTGCCTATAGTTAATTTTTCAAATTTATTTTAGTTTTGTGCTAATAACTGTTAAAGTTATAAACTATAGAGTGTTTTAAGACCTTATTGAAAAAGCTAAAAATATGTTTACCAAAAATCTAATCACAGGAAACATAGATAATCTCTTTCTCTTTCCATAAAAATTAACATATTTGAATTTTATCTTCATATAAAAGCGCTACCTACTATCTACGAAACCCTTGCAAGCGGAGTGTTTGATATAGTTAGGCCACATCAGTTGAAAGAAAGCCCATTGTTTAGCCCGTTGTTACGTACACGGTGTCATGTGTTCCTTGGGCGGACGAATTCAGCCTTTCTCTGCGGTGACCACCTAACTATTGTCCTCGGTTTTCCCATAGGCCTAAGCAAAAGAATATTAGAAACAGACCTCGCATGAATATTTAACCAATAACCACACAAGGTGGATTGACATTTCATCGGTATCATACATGGGAATCAAATCTGCGCGGGTTTTATTATTTGAGAGGTGCAGTGCAAAGCGTAAAACCAATATTGGAGGCAGCAGGCCATGTCATCAATGTAAACACTAGTGGAATGTATCACATCCAGCCATGCTTTGACGTAGCATTCCATCGACACAACATTACATGTGCTTTTCATGTGTGTTCAGCATGCCCATTCCAGGGCTAATGTAATGACATTTTAAATTTGCCCAATTTTGAAAATGTATGGCTATGTTATGAGATACATTAGTTGTTTTCTCGGTGTTTTTGTAATTCCGCCTAATTTTAGTGAGGAAGAATTTAGATGTTGTTGCAATAAATCCATAAAACCAGTTATTTCCACTAAAATAAGAATCAATATAAAATAGTGAAACGAGTAAATAAAAAAAGTGAGAGTTTGGTAGACAAATTTGAAAACAGTAAACACATTTTTTGATTAAGAGGCGGCTGGATAGAGCCCAAGTTGCATTTTTACGATAGAAACATCAATATGGCGAAGTTTCGGAAATTAATAGGTTAATTTACTAAAATGGGAAAGGTTTGTCTCAGGAAGCAAAGAGCCATTAATTATCCAGTGCATATAAAAGCAAAAACGTAAAACTTCTTCGCCAAATAAAATATTGATTAGGAAATTACGAATTGTATGTTCTTATGAAAATTCTAGACTTATTTACTTCCATAAGTTTCAAGCCTTCCTTATAACTTTGTGTTTTATGTTCTATTTCAAAATAAAAAGTCTTTCATTGTTTGACAAAGTTATTTGCAGTTGTTTTGCAGTTTATATGCAGCACCATCAATAGTTATATGATTCCAGAAAAAATTGTTAATATTTAAGTACATTGATTGGCGGACCCACGGGTTGGAATCGTGCGCGACTCCAGAGTGCATTATTCCGGTGGCGCGGGTTTGGTCCCCGCAGTCACCACTTACATTTGTAAAGTGACTATACGGTAACGCTAGGTAAAGGTCGCGGATGAGTGGTAGAGAGGACTTTGTCGTTCTAACTTCGCCTCCTTAAACAATACAAACTCTACCTTTTTACATAAATCAGTTCAAAACATCCTTTACAGCTTTTACACCATGTTATACGACGCGTACCCAGAGTTGGGCCCGCGTCCGCTCCATCCGAAGAAAGGCGAAATCTTAGTGGTATTGCTGAAGCATTGTAAAAGTAAGTCTGCATACAGTATACCCATGACCAGCTGTTAGTCGTAAAATATTTGCGTACATTCACTTTTAGGAGGCGTTGAGAAGGAGCAATCTGAGATTCCTGACCTTGTGTCATCACAGGTAACAGAACCTCGTACATACGCATTTCATCGCATAACTAAACTACATTCCCGGCCTCTGTGTTCTCGGTATGTCGGATCTGAACCATCAAAATCTCATCACCCTCTCCCCCCCTCTCCCCTTGTTACACCAGGACATTGCTCTTGTTCATTGACAAGAACTGTGTGCTTGGGTGCTTCAGTCGAATGTGTCCAACTTTACATCTGCAAACAAAAGTTACATTTATCAAAAGCTAGAGTTAGAACCGCTTTCCCAAAATGTAATATGATGTCCAAAAGCCCTAAGTTACTAATTGAAATGTCATTAGCCATAAGTAAAAATTAACTCAATTGAAATTGTTTTGCATTTCCAAGAAATCTTTTTTCCACCAAATTACATATGATATGCCAACGGTCTCGCAGGAAACTAATTTGAGTTGTTTGACACGAACTATAAGATTGATACTCGTAATTAAAAAATCAAACCTAATGTTGTTGCTCTTTCTTTAAAGTTGTTTGTTGTAAGGTGGTACAATTTCTGAGGTAAAATGTTATTACGGACGTTTTTCATCGTGTTTGAGTGAACAAAACGTACACGACGTTTCGGAATCTGGGATCTGACTCCGTCTTCAGGTGAAAGCTAACCTAAACATAACACAAAACATTAGGAAACCAGCTGGCCTAAAGGTAATTAGTGCTTATTGCAGCTCTATGGACATTAACAATAAACTTCTTCACGCCTGGGCTGAAATTGTTGGCTTTATTTAGCTGCACAGTTGCAAATATTGTCAATGATAATATTTTAACAGTGATTTTCTCAAGAGAGCTGTCGTAGCCTAGAAAGAAATCAATACGAAAGTGAAGTAACAATAAATATTGGAGTTGCAGTGGTGAGCGTTTAAGTGTCCTGAACACTTAGAGGAAAGGTGCAACAGTAATGGCAAACCTTTTACCTCTACACTCACACGCCTTGGGGTAGGTTATAAATAATCCTTCGCCCCTTCTCTTTGCACCAGTGAAAACAGTTAGAGATTTGTTTAGTTTGGAAACGTGTTACAAGAAAGCTTTCTCTTTTTGTGATGAGAACGTCGTTCAAAACCGTACGAAGTCAATATGAATATTTATTCGGTAACCAAAATTAAATCTTAAAACTTGTGTTATTTACCTTCATTTACTCATTTTATTATCTTTATCCTTTAGCTAATCTTTACACCGAAAAATAGAGTCCTAAACGGGTGACTACGAGAGCATGCTTTGTGCAACTTATCTAGGGTGATCAATCATCTTTAAAAAATAAACTAAAGTTGTGACGGCAATGAAATGAAAGTGTGTACTTCAATTGAGGCGAGTAAAGTTTACTCATTTATATGAATTTAATAACATTTCTATTATATTAAGTCTAAATAATGGACCGGCAAAACACAATACTATATTATTTGAAATAAACACAGAGTTGGTTTGAGAACAATGTAGAAGCTGGTTAACAATATTGTGTATGTATAATTGAGATGAAATGCTGAAACGTTGTGTTCTTGTCAAACGTAATTGAACATTATTACAGATTTGAAATACTGTATGGAATATACCTCGTCGTTTATTTCTTTTCATTGTTTCTTTCGTATTGCATTGTAAATTGGGGTTTAAAACTTTTGCCCGTTATATGCCCTTCAAAAAGGTTCACACTAAAATTTTACACTAACATAAAAACTTTTTTTGCCAGTTTTGGCGTAAGAGTTTTGAAAATACCAGGTTGTATAAACCTAGAGACAACCTTTAAGAACATGAAAAACAACTTTTCTATTCTCTACTCCCAAAAATGTCGTCCTAAATGGGGACTACGAGAGCGTGTTTTGAGCAACTTTTTCCGGGGTGATCAAGCCTCTTATTTTCAAGCAAATTGGTCCATAAATGCGGCTGAAACACATACACAAAATGGTTGCGTTAAAACAGAGACCTTCGTTTCGCTCGGACAATAAAGTACGTAAATCTGTTGTCCCCCAGAGAGTAACACCGGTAGCAGACTGACTCACTGAGACTGAACAGCTGTTGTAGACCCAGGTCAGCTGATATGTGATACAGCTGATGCTGTCTGTCAGCTGACTGCGTGTCTGTGTGGCCTTACACCCACTCAGCTAACCTCTCAACTTTACCCTACATGCAGACCGGTCCACTGTGGTCTACAGTAGGCAGTGAGGATTGAGGAAATATTTCCAGCTGAACACAATTTCTGACTAGATGTTCGAATGATCAGCGTGAGATGACCTCCGAGATTTTTTAAAACTGATTTCCCAGTTCACTGGGTTTTATTCATACAGTTATAATATTTAAATTAATTAATTCTTCCTTCTTGGCAATCATTTTATAGTTCCCAGGCACGAGTTGAATGTTATTAGTCAAGCGCGGATGATATAGAAAATATGTCCATTAAAAGTCGGTAACTAATCGTTATTTTGTAATTGTTCTCATACACTTAATATTTTTATCATTTCCAGCCGTAAAACAATACTCGTAAAAAATCACTAGAACGTTCTATGGTACAGTGTTTGTTCAGCCCGACGTTGATTGATGAAAGACGACTCGCAAATGTATTAGATTTGTTATAGTTTTATTATTAACCTTATTTTTATTTTACTACGCCTCTAGCCACCTATGACTGGGACTCGTGGCGTGGTAATGTAATCCAGCTTCATTGAGGTCAGGTTTTGGGGATGATAGGTCTAAAGCGGCTCAGATAGTCTCAGGGATCATCTGATGATACCCGCATCAACTCCCACCATCGTTTAGACATATCAGACCATCACCTGCGTAGTTCGGAAGTCACATTAAGCCGTTGGTCCTTGTATTTCCATTGGTCATTGGACTATTAATTGATATTCAAGGAAGAGTCGGCCTTGGTTTGTAACAAGACTACACCTCATAACTCATTACTACCAGTCATCACACTCATCCCTCACCACATATTTGCCTTAAAATACCCTCATGAGAGTGGTCGGCATCTCAAATAGTGATTTAGTGATTTATCGACAACACTGTCGAGTCAATAACGTATTTCACAACCGATACATTATCAGAATATTGGAAACATATCAGAATACTGTCGATACGTAGATGCAGAGTACAGAGTAGATTGTGTGGAATCGTGCACATTGTGCTCACTTGTGTACAGTGTTGTATCTATACAAACTGTCAACTGCTGCAGTGTGATTGTGTTATGGTGTAAATAAGTGTATCTTTGAAGACAGCAACAAGATATTCGGAACTACGCAGAAGTTACCAGAAATTATCTAGTTTATCAGCTTTTTGCAAATCTATGAAATAAATTAACCAGGCCAACACGAAGCTAAGCGCAAAAGCGCCGCTGGCATGAGTTAAGCGAATTACCTTATAACCATAGGAGTTCACTACGCTCACAGCCTCGCTTCGGCCTTCGGCCTCAAATGTACATGGCCTTTTAATACTAAGTATCATGGGAAATCTTGTTTTAAGTTTCATCACTTCACTGTTTTGAAACGACTTTTAGGATTTTCATAATTCTCAGTAGTTTGATGGGGATTATCCAAATACATATCTATTTGAAAATTCATCAAATCCGGATAGAACTTACTGTTTTTAGATCATTAAAACCACTTTTAAACAAAATATAAACTCCCCCCAAAAATGGTACTTTTGGTTGTCCGATTTTGCTAACTAACGAATTTGTACCAAATTTCATAAAAAGGCAGACTAGAAACTCGACTTGTAGAGAGTACACACATATGTACATTAGCATATTAAGTTTAGAAAAAATGTGTTCTGTAAGAGGGGTAGACTGAGAAAATTCGAGTGAAAGGGAATAGTACGAATGTAAGTTATGTGTGTTTGCACTTTGAAAGGGACCTAGATGTTGGTTAATGCGAAATCTTAGACCGAATAACGGACGATTGAGATACATACATGCTTGTAAACATGTCTATTCAATAAAATATTTAATTACAGTTTTATTTTTACACTACAATTATTACACATTCTGTGACACTGTCAACAACGAAGTCTGTTTATGCGTCACAGCCACTGCAGTATCATACAATCGGAAACAGATTATAACTAACAAACCGTCAATACATTGGCAAACACAGGAATACTCCTCACTAAAGATAGTATCAAACTATTCAGAGTTCACTGATGTTATGTGTGTCTGGAGCTGTCAGCAGATACTGTGAAACAAACGATATCAGCGTTGTGTTGGAAACAATTCAGAGTGAATGCAGTGACATTTTCCAAAGATAGACAATAAAGATTGTATCAGACTGTTAGAAACTCAATAATGATGGTTGTTCGGCTGGTGTATATTTATAAAGATGATATACTGACGATTATTTGGCGTCTACTCGTGTTTAAAACTACACAACGTTTCGAGAGGTATAAAAACTCCTCTCGTTATCAAGTGAAATTTAGCCTAACTTTTTATACTGTAAAGCCGGCTGTACAGTTGACTGAATGGTGCCTGAAGGAGTAAATGTTCAGGCTCTTTCCGGCGCATGCTACCCCCTCAACCACGGATTCGTTTAGAGTGAAACCTTCAGGAAAAATGTGAAAACATTTTTTTTAAGGCTCTGACAAGTTGGCGGCCAAAAGAAATGGCGTTTGAAAATCATTCTTTATACTTACTTAACCAATATTTGGCATCATAGCGGCATAAAAAGTAGTGAATGCCCCCAAAATACGAGGCCGCAGGCCGAGTGGGGTTTAGGGGGTGCAACCCCCCAGCGAGCCCGAAGGGCGAGTCATATTCTAGTCCTAAAAACTAGTAAAATTTACTACAGAAACAAATAACCTAATCAACCAATACCTATAAGCGGCGTAGAAACATGAAAGTTACACAACATTAGTTAACTGATCGGTTATTAATTTTATCTCCGTATAGCCTAAGAATGGAACAGTCAAGCATCAAACTGTTCACACATAATGAGAACTGCAAAGAGAAAGGATTGTCCAAAACGTCAAGGCAGAACAAACCAGCTGAGGTGTCCATCCCGCAACCCTCGTTATCTCTATCAGCCCTTGACGCTATATACCTATCATCTAACGCCTCTGGCTTAGTAAACCTTAGAGCTTAGAGTTTATCGAGGACAAATCGGCTGGCTGACTGCTACACCCTCACTATCTCTGACTTAACTGTCCTTTAGACCACACACCTGAGCGGCTGAGCCGGTGTCCTACAACAGGAGGAAGGGGAGCTCAAGAGGGGGCACTCTCGTTGATTTGAAGTGCTCAAATTATTGCACACCATTCAACGTCTAATTGGATATTAACTTCTCGTATTGTATAACCATGTTTTGAATTTAACCGACCTTTTTGGCAGCCTAGTGAGTCTGCAGCCAAGGATACACTTAGCTGGGCAAACTTAGCCTTTCAACCAACGGAATGAGAAAGATATGGAACGAGTCTGCTAGCTCCGACACCACCAATGACCTTCTCAGCTTGAGACATGATTTCACTTTGTTGTGCCCCAGTATCAGGTTATCTGCACAGGTAAAAATACCAGTTAGATTTCAACTGGGGTACCCCCTGGTCATCAAAACTTTGATTGGGTCGCATATACTGGTTGACAAAAACTAAAAAGGAAAATCTCCGAGTGCACAACCATAAATATGTTATACTTCCTCAAAGTACGGTTTTTTATATTCACCTGCAATAAATTCCTTACTCCCTTTTGTACTTACCAAAGTATTTTAAAACGTAGCAGGAAGGGTTCTGCGTAAATTTTACTAATATAATAGTCAACTGTATCTAAACTCTCAAGAGCTAGACCCAAGATCTAATACCTATCTGTCCAACATTTTTGTAAAAGAGGAAGAAACTCACTTTAAAGATACATTTTTTTCAAAGACAAACTCTTACATGTCGCTTAGACCAGTCAAGAGCCACAACCAAAAAGCCAAGGAAGTTGAATTGTTGTTGTGAGGGGAGGTGGGTTTCTTGTGACTTAAGTAGAAGTGAGTCTTAACACGGGCAGATCACTTAGTGAACCTTTCCCCGATAAGCCAGAGTATCTACATCATACTCGGCCTCTTGCCTGATCAATATTGTATGGAAGCTGAGAGCCAAGTAGCTTAGAGAGAGAAGTACACAACAATTGCTCATAGGGGCTGAGAAAACTGTGTAACTTTTGAAGAAGGAACAATGCAGAGCTTTAATAAAAATGAAGTAGTCAAAAGTCTTCAGGGATTTTCACAATATTTTTAAGCTTATAAGATATGGCTAGGTCAACTGATAACAAACAAATGCGAATTAACTAGTGTTTATTGTTTGGACAATGTTGTAACTGAATTAAGTTCGATTTGTATAGCATTCATTGTATCAACATCACTTGTATCAACAGCACAACGGTGAGTTGAGCCGAATATGATCTACAATTTATAAGTTTGTAAAAGTACATGTATTACAAGCAAATGAATAATGATATAAACTAAAAATAGTCTATAACGTTTTAATATCTTCACACGCTACTTCACAACACAGCGTGTAGTTTCCCGAGTTATGTTTTGTTTCATTATACTCGTAGCTTAAAACCAACTTTCTGCTATTTCATATGACAAAAAAATAGTTAGTGACCAAATCGTGCGATTTTCGAGAACAAACTGCTTGCGCTTGCGTCGACGGCTTTACTTGAGACTATTAAAATGATTTCCTCGCAGCGCATTCTGTGCTTGGGCTGCCTCAACTATTTTGAGTTTTCTTAATCATCCACGTGCCATCTATGCTCTATTTACTTACTATAACATTGTCTTTGATTTTATTGAAGGTATGGCATCTGTTGAATGTTGGATGTCGGTATGTCAGTGTTTATTACGCGTTGACCAGACAAACACAGCAGGATGTAAAACCGATCATACCAGCACACAGGTGGCGTGTGTCACTGTAGAGTTTGCAATGTAATATATACTGACAGGATATTGCCTCACAAATCAACAACACTCAATAACGCAGTCAACAATAAACGTGCACAGTTTTATCTGAGCTATTCCCATCAACAACCGATATTTCAAAACGCATTTAAGTTATGTAGTTCGGAACACTATCGAGGTGCTCCGGTGATTAGGGGCGCGACTAACTACACCCCGTTTAGTTAAAACATGTGCAATCTAATCGGCCTGATTGATTACAAAATTATTTGAAAATGCTTTCGTATACCTTGAGAAAGAAAATATAATAATCCATTTCATACAAATGTTCACAAAAGAGTCATAATCAAGAAAAACAAGCCGTGAAACGTCTTGCTGAACTCAGTTGTCGTTGTTCCATCGATTGTATTAATGTTTATTAAATATATTTTAACTTCACATCCCAATTAAACAGGTTACACCTCAAAAATCTTTCAATTTCAACTGTTAATTGATAAAAATTTTTACAATGCCCCTGTTCAAAGTGGTGGCCCAAAATGTGATTAATTGTTTGAGCAAATAAAAATACTTGGTCGCTATTTGTTTCGACATTTTGGAAAACAAAAGTTTTTGGGCGATCAAAGCTTTAAATTATGAGCCAGAAGAGAGATTTTCAAACTTTTGAAAATTAGCGATTTTTGGAGAAAAGGGGCAGTTGAGCCTTAATACACTTGCCAAAGCACGTTAAAACTTTTCGTTCGTTCAAAAGTTAAGAGAGGTGGTCTGACTTTTTGGACACCCCGTATAATATATTTTAATATTGATTACATTTAGGCTATAGTATAGCCTACTTTGATTTAGTATTTGACTACACTTTATGATATAGAAAGTTACTACTGAAGTACCAAGGTACGTGAATTATAATCATTGCCATGGTTTGGATAAAAAATGAGCAGATTTTGTTGAATTCTCTCTCTTGAGTTACACTAGTTCATACTGTTCATATTCATGCCACTGCAATGAATACACATTCAGTGACACTGTCAACCACGAAGTCGATACTAAATAAAAAACCTAGGTCTTCGCGGTGTCGCGTGTAGGTAAGCAAAACAAAGTTCCAAACTAGAAACACACAAAACACATGTTTCAAGCGCGTCTACAGAACAGCGCTGATACAGATCACGTCTGAAAGGTCAGCGACTGACGGAAGCCGGGGATAAACTATTAGAAAGAAGAGCCTTATTAATGATGCGGATACTGAAGCTGAAACTGATACCTTGGCAACTTCTAGGAGTTGATTCTATCTTCCAAACCCACGTAGATTTCTCTGCCGGCACAGATTTATACGCGAGATCCCACTGAAATAAGTGTTAACAAATTACCTCGGCTGTGTTGGTGTAAAGGTTGATGTCGGTTCTCGGAAGTTACGAAACTCATCTCCTGCCCAGTGTGACATGTTTACAGGAAAGATTTCTCTACGGAGGTCTGCTCTAGTTTTAGGTTGCGGAATAGTTTTTGATGTTGATACTTCAATGACGATCGACAACATAATGTCAAAGGGTATTTGGGGAAATATTAGACTATGAGGATTTAGCTTATGTTTGATCACTTCCCTACGATCGCCATCACTTCCAAAGCCATCACTTGTTTCAATAGCTCTTCTTTTCGTGATGGCCTTCTTAAGAGTTGTCTTAGGCGGGGAAAATTTAGTAGGAGTGCTGAATTCGGCCTCTTCTAATAATATGTAATCGATTATACGTACTTTATATTTCGTGAAGTACTAGTAACAAGTGCCTCAAATATTCACTTGTCCAAAGATTGAAATTGATAATGTTAGGCTGATAAAAAGTTCTTTCTTCGGTAAACGTATGTTTTCTGACTATGACGGATTTTCTAGCGTTTTGTTTGGTCAATTGGATCTGTCTATGTCAATTGCCTTTGAGCAATTTGTTTATCACCTACATCAATTTTCGACGCAGTTTGCCCTTCTCCCATCTTCTCTTTATTTATACGATGTGCATTTTAAATGCCCCCCACCTTGACTTTTGGAAAAGGAAATATTTGGGGTGGGGAGTGGGTGACGCAAAGTACGTCAAAACAAACTTCAAGATTCTATAAAAACATTCCCTAAAGAGTTTTTTAAATATTTCCTTTCCCAAAAGTCAAGGTGGGTGGAGGGACATTTTAAACTCCCCTTGTATGTGCTGTAGTCTTTGATATTAAAATGGATCGCTCCATTACACTTACCAAACCGTTTTAACTAAACCAAAGACTTCACTATTCTTCCTGGTTATTTTTATTTCGGTGTGCTGTAGTCTTTAATACCGTAATGGATCAATCCACCACATTTGAATTGATTGATTAGTAAGAGCCAACCCGATCTGTCGAAGCCCCAGGCTACGCTGGTTCCCTTGAATATCCTCCTTCTAGTACTCCGATAAAAATCCGTAGAATCGCTCACGTGCCTCCAATACCCTGCATCATCCGACGGTACAAGTACCTCCCTCTAGTCCAGTGTCGCCTAGCCCCGGTGTAGAGCAGATGCCAGATGGCACACGGCTGACCGACCAGTGAGGCAGTGACTGAGTGAACCGGTCTCAGACTCCGGACACCGAGGCACGACACACACCGCAGACGCCGAGACACAGTCAGTCTGTGAGACGCTCTCGAGCTGTGCGCATGTCAGTGACTGTGCTCGTAGTGTTGTTACTTCAAGCATTTGTGTTGTGTTCCGTTTCATGTGGTTGGTATATGAGCATTATTTTGTGTATAGGCTGTAGTTTGAATATGTTTTTAACAAAAGAAACGCAACAGGGTTACATTAGTCGTTTAATGGTTTAAAGTCTACGCAAAATATACGAGGTCTTGTTGTTTCGGATGGGTGTTTATAATTACATCTTTAGCTTAGAATGCATTTGCATCGCAGTTTGTATGCTAGTATTTAAAGTTGATTATACTATATAGTATGTAAAGCTAACGATATCTTTCAAAAATTAACTTCTTGCTCATCTGCCGCCTTATAAAATTGTTTCTTTAAGACTCAGGTTTTCTTTTAGCTTTCAATATCTTTTGTTATTTTCCGAGTTGTATTATTCGTGCATCATGATGGAACGTAATATTTTAAAATACGGTGAACGGTGTGTTGTAGCTTAATCATGTAGCTGTGTTACATTGATATTATAACTGCAGGAATTTCGGCTATTAAACTTTTATATTGATAAAACTATTGTACAAAGATCGCTTGGGGTACAAATATTTCCGTATACCGGTTTCTTGAAACCATGCCCACAATACACAATCAACAGCTGAGTAGACTAAATGTGTTTGTACAAACATCAGTAAAATTCAATTGTATCATCTATGTGGAATACGGTGACTGGTTGAAAATGGAGTTTTAGAAACCTGCACACAAACGGGATCTCAACCGAACTGGAATAGGCAAGTCTTGAAGTGGATTCGGATTCATGCGCCGATATGTGTAGGCCCCGGAATGTAAGGAATGCGGCTTTGCAGTCTGCTCGCTTGCGTGCTCTGGCGACATTGCTGCACTCAGAGCCGCATATGAGCAGGCCGGTAGTCACTGATATGATGGCTATGAGGTGATGCGGGTGCTAGGGCACTGGAATGCGGCCCTGACGACATCGCTGCATACAGAGCCGCATATGCCGCTCATGAGCGGGCCGGTAGTCACTGATATGATGGCTATGAGGTGATGCGGGTGCTAGGGCACTGGAATGCGGCCCTGACGACATCGCTGCATACAGAGCCGCATATGCCGCTCATGAGCGGGCCGGTAGTCACTGATATGATGGCTATGAGGTGATGCGGGTGCTAGGGCACTGGAATGCGGCCCTGACGACATCGCTGCATACAGAGCCGCATATGCCGCTATGAGCGAGCCGGTAGTCACTGATATGATGGCTATGAGGTGATGTGGGTGCTAGGGCACTGGAATGCGGCCCTGACGACATCTCCGTACACAGAGCGCATATGCCGCATATGAGCGAGCCGGTAGTCACTGATATGATGGCTATGAGGTGATGTGGGTGCTAGGGCACTGGAATGCGGCCCTGACGACATCGCTGCACACAGAGCCGCATATGCCGCTATGAGCGAGCCGGTAGTCACTGATATGATGGCTATGAGGTGATGTGGGTGCTAGGGCCCTGGAATGCGGCCCTGACGACATCTCCGTACACAGAGCGCATATGCCGCATATGAGCGAGCCGGTAGTCACTGATATGATGGCTATGAGGTGATGTGGGTGCTAGGGCCTGGAATGCGGCCCTGACGACATCTCCGTACACAGAGCGCATATGCCGCATATGAGTGAGCCGGTAGTCACTGATATGATGGCTATGAGGTGATGTGGGTGCTAGGGCCCTGGAATGCAGGAATGCGGCCCTTTCTCTCGCTGCGTGCCGCGCCGGCTACTGAGCTACGCGGCCCTGCCCCGCGCTGCCTCTACAACTCTCATCCAGTAGGTGCTCACTGCTCAGTGATTTCCCCCTTCACTGCCCAATACATGCACTAGTCTACTCTGATTTGTCTCCTCCCAAGGCCATCTGACCAAGCCTAATTCATTTAAGCTTTTTATTATTTAATTATTTATGCAAAATTGCAATCGTAATGTTTTATTCCTCTAACCATAAACTAACGGACTCTACTTTTCTCTAGTATGTGCCTCCAACGATTGGCTAATTACATATTTCCCCTATATTCTCTTACGACTGTTAAATAGTAATAATATCAATAAGTCAAGATTGTGTTAATTTCATCTAATTGGAACCTAGTAACGTCGTGGCTCTGGCGTAAGGTGAGCCTGCTCGGCTCTCCGCAGACCAAACACTATATCAACATTAAGATAAAATTATACAGGGTGTCCACACTTTGGAATATTGTTTCTTGAGTCTAAACAAGTGGAAAATAGTGAATTATTTAAGTTGATCATTTTTTGCCATTAGCCACCAATTTGTTTTTTAAGTTAATATTTGTTATCTTTTAAACTACTTGACCACTGTTATGAAATTTGAGGTGGTTGTGTACACTATAGTGTTTTTCCTATAGAAAGTTGACAGTAATTCCAGAACGCATATTTTCAAAATTGTGGCCGCTTAAAAGTTATACATTTTTTTCTACATTATCAACTCAAATTTAAAGAAAAAATTGGTTATGTAGTTTAGAAGATAAAATATTTACTGAAAACACAAATTTATGGCTGGTGACCAAGCAAAAAATGTAAACTCATCAAATTCACCATTTTTTACTTATTTTGACTCGAGGAACAATCTCTTGAAGTTTGGACTAGTAGTTAGGGACACCTTGTATATCTGTTATAATAATGTATACGCAAACAACCACTTTGTTGCCTTACAAAAGAACATCCGCTCATAAAAACGAGTCTCTTTGATGACATTTTACCACCTATTAAAACCTAACTATTTACTCCAAGGTTTTATCGTTTCTTGCATATTTATAACTCGTTTAAAATATTCATCCTGTATCAAGAGTGCTTTAGAGACGTCGTTTTTCACGATGATTCATGGTTTCGTCTGTTCTTGCTGCAGATATGACCTGTATAATTTATCGGTGCTGGCTGCAAATTAATGGCCCCCGCTGCTGCATAGCTCTGCGATACTTTGGCTCGTTGCTGCTACGTATCAACATTCCATCATTAGTGCGCAGTCCCTGTGCCTCTAGGCGATATATTTGCACACCCTGTATACGAATATTCTTTTGTCGTAGTGAATAAGTCATGAGTGGAAGTGCTGTACTGTTAGTAGGCGACTTTAAAAAATGGTTTGTTCTTGTTAAGCTCTCCCTTAACTAAAGAAGTGAGGTTTGAGGCCATTGACTGTAAAAAATGAAAGGTGACCTCAGCATGACATAACTTTTAGCATTATTTTCATCAAAGTAAAACGAAAACTTAATTTACTCAACTAAAAAAGGATTTATTTGTCTAGAAACACAATTTACCAATCCACTACAAACAAATGTACCCAAAGAAACATACGTTAGCGTGCATTGTTTATTTTCAAAATCTGATACCTTAACTCTGTTTATCCGGAGAGTTCTCAATAAATTCTCACACGTTGCTTGTCATTTGAAAGTGCGCTCGAGCACTTTAAATACAATTTTAATAAATATTATTTTAATAAAGCCCTTTTGGAAACGGACTTTTACCAACGCAACATATATTTAACTTCTGCAATATTTAGCGATATTTACCACGAAATTACTTCTTTTAAATTGCGATGCACAGTTTCTTGTCTCATTGCGTTCCCGTTCATAGCTTAATAAACTTTTAAGGTGCATATAATCATAATATATTTTGGTTCCTGTACTTTTAAAACGTTTTAAAACACATTTCTGGTTTGTAATGCAACGTTACCCTACATTTTGAGAGGATTGATCACCCCAGAAAAAGTTGCTCAAAACATGCTCTCGAGACCCCCTTTCTTGGTGCAGAGATTAGAAAAGTTGTTTTCCATGTTCTTAAAGGTTGACTCTAGGTTTGTATAACCTGGGGTTTTGAACATCTTACACCAATATTAGCAAAAAATGTTAAAGTTGGCTAAAAATAGGGCTATTTTAAAAGTGTATTATAAATGTTCACAAGCAGTATTTATCTTTTTGCGTATAATGAACAGATCCGCTCCTACCCTATCATATAAACACGCATTTGTACGTTTCGGTTTATATGCAGCGTCGGAAACAAGACTACGAAACCATGTTTTGCCACTTTTTGAGCGAACGGAGCAAAGTTGGAATATCGCCACTATAATTTCTCTTGACTAGCAAGGTCGGCGGCATGCGTGACTCTTCAAAGAACTGAGCCAGACAAAACAACCCCGAGCCGATGTTTTTGAAACAGAAAATAAACTCAGATTTCCACCTACCCCTCGTCAACCGGAGAGAAATAGTCAATACTCCGCTATTTCAGTGGTAAACATCGGTTCTTGCTTGGTTGACTAATCCTCTTAAAGAAAGGGGGCACTTTTACACTGAATGACAAGTATACACACGCTGGGAGTGAGTAGCCACGACTCAGTGCTCTGAAAGAGTAAGATAAATGCTTCTGCTTCTGAGACTCAAGTGGGGTAGGGTTACCAACCCCTAGGGCACCGCGAGGCGTTTCAATTCCATTACAAGCCGCGGTGACTGGTCCTAAATCCAGAACTCTCCCTTGAGGGACGGATTTGGAACTGGTGAATACTTTGCTGAATTGAAAATACTTTGTTGAAAAGGAAAGCACTAGTAAATTGTTAATATTATCTGTTATTGAAGTACAAGATAAAGAAGTTGTATGTTGTTGATAGTTTATGGATAGTATCTTAAATAATTTTAAACTGAGGTAACCTCCAATCGAACTTCCAACTTTGTATCGCTTTAAGTTGCCAAAGTTCAGTAGTACAGTGTGTGCTTCGCACCAAATCGGCTAGGTTCAACTCCCGGAGCTTCAGTAACAACTTTTTCGCGATGTCCACTCCCCGTCTCTCGGAAGTAACCTTAAGCCGTAGGTCCATTCTATTGGTCGTTGGGCTATAAATTAATGACCTAATCTAGAAAACAGTCGGCCCTAGTTTTAACAAGATTACTCACCATCCATCAAAACACTCAAAACACCTTAAAATATCCTCTAGGAGTGGTCGGTGACTCAAATTAAAGCACCAAAGTTTATAGGCTCTCCTGGCAGTCCTGTTTTATAAATTCACGGAGAAGTTTCTAGAAGCGCTGCGATAGTCATGGGTAAACTCACCCTTATAGAGAATGCTCGTATACCAACAGTCGGCTCTTGATTCCAGCACTACCAGTGGGTGACAGATAGAGTGTAGTGTGACATGTGCTAAAGTGGGGGATGGGTAAGACCATGAACTCCAGACCTGTGCTGCGTGTTCATTACCGCAAGCTTGTGGACGACTATGGAGGCAAGGATACCATCAGCTTCCAACCTCCTCTGCCGGACTATCTGCAGTACTGTTGTAGGCAGTGCGGCCACCGTCAGAACATGAAGGTAAGGTGCAAATACACTCACTACTTTCAGGGCCATTTGGAAATATATACTATACAAGGGCTTTAAACTACTTAAAACAACGGTTTGTTATTAATTTGTGTTATGAAAGCAGCTGCTTTAAATACTTGAAGCGCTAACGTTGAACTTTTATTCCCAGGGAAATACAGGTTTGTTTTGGGGATTTTGATGTGCCATGACCATCAGAGTGTTTTTCTTTAATTTTACCATTGACTTATAGTAAATCAGTGCAACAGCTGTTTCTTCAAAACTATATAAACAAGACTCCTGAGTTCAAAATACTGTTGCATTGTCATTAATATTTGCATTAAGACAAAAAGTATCGTTCATCTCTTGTCTTAAAAATGTGTCTTTTTATCGATGCTCATTTAATTTCCTGGGCTTTAGGACCTGGTAATCGGCTCATTTGCACCACTGAAGTACCATCAATTCTTTAGGCTAAAATATTAAAACTATTCGAACCATTCTACTAAGAACATAAACACCATATTACGTATGTACGACTTTCTACTACACAATTCGTATTTTCGGTCATTATTAATTTAATTTGAGTTCATGTTTAAATGTTCCTTAAATCCAACTTTATGGAACACTGTAACTTGTTTATAGGTAATTGACGTATAACGCCATTCTCTAAGGACCAAACTGAAGTTCTAAACAATCGCGTTGGCCTGGGACACGGGGAGAAGGGGGTAGTGCAATCTCGTTGTCTTAAATTGAGTTGGGATCTGCCCGTAATGGGATTGGGACTGTAAGAATTCAACTTTTTTGCCGGAGCGAGTGCACACACACAATTAAGGATGTGGTCGTGTCCATGTAAGCTGCGGGAATGTAGGACATTGTGTTTTGCGACTCCACATGACCCACTCCTCAGTGTAATGAATGCAAACCTACAACCTCCAGCCTCCAGTCTCATCCGCGCTTCTATTCCAGGACCCACAATCACAATTAGCCGAGCATGCGGTCCCGCTACTGGTCCTGCTCCTGCTTCACCATTGATAGTTAACGCCCAGGAATCTGGAATAATTTCTCACTTATTTGCAATTAGGGCTCATCCGGGAGAAGTTGCCCGCGGGGAGAGCTACCGGGTAGCGGGACATGACCTCTTCGCTGCTACTGTTATGTGCGTAATGGCTTCGGTCATGTTTGTGTTTAGCATAGAATAGCAATTTACTCGATGTTTGATGCGAGGACAACCTGCTGGTATAATGCAGTTGATGCAAGTCTATTCCGTATTTATATTAAATATAAATAGGTATTTGAAAGTAAATACAGCATGATGTATGAAATGCTTTTATCATAATTCCTAATTTTTGGTACTGCTTTAATAAAAATAAAAGTGTTCCAAAGTCATATGAACACGCTTGGTAAAAAAATATTTTGTATACAGAATTATTGTTGGTTACATGTTTCGGCTTTGAGGCCATGATCACGATCAAAGGGTGTTTTCTGTTATGTATTTATAATACTTAAAACTATAACATCCCTTTAATTTTCAAATTATTCAAAATTATACCAATACAAAACACTAACTTGATTAATTTCACACCTGCTTTCAAAGCTTTGGCTTTCTATATCCGAACGTCATCCACTCCGGTCCACCATGATCCCCCCAGAAGGAATCTCCTAAAATATTCTTTGTTTTTTCCATGGTCTCTAATTTTAAACAAGTTTTGAAGTCGGGAGTCCAAAATATTGTTAAATTCTCAGTCGCAATTCATACGATCTCAGCTACTTCTAATAGTCTTTTGTAAAATAGTCTTCTCTTCAAAGTTTCAAAGTCCATCATTCAGTATTTTCGATTAACTACATTTATGGAGGCTTCTTTCTCAAAAGACCTCAGGTAGACCTTTGACCTTTGTGTTGATGATACGACACCTTGCTCATTTTTCGCCAGCCCAAAACGAAAACAAAACGAGCAACTAATCCGAAACCACAAACGCAATCCGTGGAAGGAAGTGTTGATACTCTGCAGACCACAGACAAATTCTGAGGTTGCGGTCGACCTCGGCTTGTTTGCGCCTCGGCTTGCGTGAAGGCCGTGGATTGGCGATGTTTAATGAACATTGCTGCGAGGGAACGCACCTGAGTTATAACTGGAGAGATTTACAGTGCGCCAAGGTGTGACAAATGGATGGAATCTACGCTGCACATAGACCGAGTAGTCGTAGATCAGATGTGCGCAGGCTAGGCCAATTAATTCTTCACATGAACAACTTTTGAACCACTTTATTTTTAGGATTTGCTCATGAACCGTGTGACATTGACACGGTTAGTGTTCTGTACATTGGGTAGTATCTGTAAAAATAGCCAGGAATAATCATTTTGAAATCGACCTAACTCAATTTTTTTCAACACAAATTATCTCGACTCAAATGACCTGATGTTATAATATTATTACGGACATTTTCTATAGTTTTAGATGGACAAGAAGAACATGACGTTTCGGGATCTTGACCCGTCTTCAGATGAAAGGTATCCTGAAGAAGATTCCGGATCCCGAAACGTCGTGTTCTTCTTGTTCACTAAAAAACTAAGGTATACGTCCGTAATAATATTTCAACCTCAGAAATTGTATCATCGTCAACAATAAACTAATAAAATAACCCATTTGGATATATGTTATGAGAGAAGTGTCCAATCTTTCACAGGTTCTTAAAAACGGTACCTTCAAAAATACTGAGAAGTTTATGAAGGGTTTATGTTGGTTCTTGACAGAGTATCAAAACGATGTAATCAAAATAGTCTCTGTTCACTTTGAATCTATCGAATCGCTGACTAACTATTTAATGGTCCTAGTCGTAGCAACTCCATTACTGTTCTAAACTCGCCGTTTATTACTTTCTCAATGCTTGTATAAAGATTTAAATGGTTTGAAATCTACAATGAACATGACGGAACCCACACGAAGATATCATTCTCGTCCGGCCGGCGCCCTACTAATTAATGGCCGCACTGATCATTAAACGACCCGCCAGCTGATCTTCCATGACCTCAAAGCTGAGGATAATGACTCAACATGCCGCAGTAGCATCTCACAACTACACACTGTTGAAGTCGTTCTGTTCTTCTTCGGAGTAGACCGTTTCTGGAACGTCAAGCGGGTTGAGTTCGTTTTACTTGTTGGAAACCAAAGGCATGACTATAATTCATTCCTTTTAATATTTTAAATATAGGTCGAAGTTCAATGAAAAGTGCTTGAGACCCCTTCAGTTGGAAATTGAGTGTTGTTCGCGTAGTTTTGACTTTTTAAATTAAATTAGTAAATTGTCAAGAACCATTATGAACAGGTCCCTGCCTTAGGGACATGATGAAAATTAAACATTGTCTTATGTAGATTTCATGTAGGCAATCTTGCATGTAAGAAACCTTCAATCTAGCCAGAGTCTTTTTTAATCGCCTGGTCCTAAGGGATATATTCACCTTAAAAGGATTGATCGCCCCAGAAAAAGTTGCGCAAAACATGATCTCGTAATCCCCCGTTAAGGACGCTATGTTTTGGTGTAGAAATTATAAAAGTTGTTTTCCATGTTTTAGACCATGTTGTCTCTAGGTTCGTATAACCTGGTTAAAAAATATTACGCCAGTATTAGCAAAAAGGTTTTAAAGTTGGCCAAATATAGGCTATTTTAAAAGTGTATTGTATTTTTTTCACTTCAGCTGTCGTGTAAAAGAGTTGTATGTAAAAGAGTTCATTGATTGACACCTCACCTAACAAACATGTCATTTAAATATAGAAAAGTCAAAAGAGTTGTAGTAACAGCTGATAATACAAAAATTAATTTACGGCTTATGCTATACGTAAACACAGGTAGCCTACTTATCAAACACCCGTATTATAATTTTTTCACAAGCAGTACTTGCCTATTTCGTGAACACTCCTACCCTATATATCATTAAAACCCGCGCCCTATTCTTAAATGGCGTCGGAAACCGGGGACCACGAAACCATGTTTTGCCATTTTGAGTGAGCGGAGCAAAGTTGGACATCGCTACAACCATTTCTCTTGACTGGCAAGGTCGGCGGCACCCTACTAGAGCCGATGTTTTTGAAACCAGATAAACTTAGATTTCCACCTATCCCCTCATCCTTCGGAGAGAAATAATCAATCCGCTATTTCAGTGGTAACATGGGTTCTTGCTTAGTTGAATAATCCTCTTAAAATAGCCTCTTAGAGTGGTCAGTGTCCCATATCAAAGTACCAAGGCGCATGAACTGTTTGTACAGAGTAAATTTCTCTTCTTCCCTCGCCAAAGACCTGTGCAAGGCATTGTCTTACATGCTAGTTTGACTGGGCAACCTGTCTTCCAGACCGGGGGCCGAAGGAGATTCATACCTCAGAAACTAACTGTTCAAATTTGGAACCTTTTCCTCGTCTACCAAACAAGAAGTCAAGAACCCATGTTTACCTCTGAAATAGTGGAAGTACGTTGAAATTTTGAAAATCTGGCCTGCACGGCTCTCATATTTGAAGTTTAGCCATTGTCCGAATGGCTTTATTTTGAAGAATGATCCATGGATAATTGCGTTTTTGAGCAACTACCCCAAAACGCTAATCCGTAGGAAAGGTTTGGGTAGATTACTCCGTAATATGCCGTCATCAGTACCTGAATTGGGCAGTATTCGGACAACTGCCTCAAAAAATAAATGTCTGGGGCTAACTTCCCACAAACACTGTCTACGTGTCAATCCCAAGTCAACCCTCGATCTCAGTATCGTCCAACACGACTGTTGGATTATCTGAGGCCGTTGGTCGTAACCAAAATTGAAAGAATGTTGATTTTGTTGGATTAATTTTGAGGTTGAGCTCTCTGAAATGTTTAATTGCACTGTTGAGCTCAACAAACGTCACGCGTTCGAGTTCTTGCACTGAAGGTGCTTTGAAACAAAGAGTCATGTCATCTACGTCTCTTTTGTACCGATGAGCCAACCTAGTGTGTCTATACCATCTGTACCGCATGACAAGCTATAGCCAAGCCTGCCCATAAAGCTAGGGAACATCATCGTCGGTTATTATCCATCTAAATGTTAAATTAAGTCCCGTTGTAAACATAAACCCGGTAGCGCCGTTACTGACAGATTGGCCTAATCAAAACTCCCATTATGCAGAGTTATTACACGGCAGGCACAATCTATTCTGCTATTCACAAATCATGCAACATATCTTGTCGTAAAACTATACATGAACTTCACATTACAGGGAGAAACTATTTATGTTTACGCTCGTGGGAAATTTACTTTATGACGCGAAATTGCTTCCTAACCTACTAGGCATGTGGACAATTTTGCTAAAGTAGTTTTACCCGTGTGGTAACTACTGTATTTTGACTTATTACCTTCTCTTTCATGGTAATATAGTTCTATGAGCAAAGGCCGGCGGGTGTATTCAATACATAAATCGTTAAGGTTGCGTTTGGAATGAATATAAAGTGTTCTTTATAATGCAGCTAGTGATATTTTGTTTGTGAGTGAAAATGCAATGCTTACGTCGAACAGTAATAGTTAGGTAGAATATATTTATGATCCATAGTAAATTTTTAGTTTCAAGTAGTTAATAGTGATCAATATATCGTATAAAACTGCAACCATTAAATCGATGTTCAAGTGCAATTATAAATTCGTTATAATTTAATTGGTGCGCTCTTCCGTAATTCAGACCAATTGATTATAGAACTATAGCCAGACATTTTAAATAGAAATATATTCGTTAATATATTGGTAGAATATGATGTATTGATGGACATTTATGTTGTTTTTTATTTCTATTTTGTTAGTCAAACTGAATCTGTGGTACGCGAAGTTAACGACTTTTAGGCTGGTACGCGAACCAATGGTGGGTTACTGTAAGGGCATCAACAGTCGGGATGCAGTTTTGCATGTCAATCAGTACTAGGTTTTAAACTGTATTTATTTAGTCGCTAGTGATCATGTTCTAGTGCTAGTTTGAAATTTGTCATAAGTTGGGCGGCAATCATGAGACGTTAATTTTGACTTTTACAGTTCTGATGACAAATATAGAATATTTATCTTCAAATAAGGGCCATTTATTATTAATACTAGTTCATCAATTGTGACAAATACGTGAAAAGTAAACATGATTTGCGCTATCCTGTTGCCTCTATTCAGCAAAAAGTTTGGCAATTCGGTATTTCAAAGTTTATGCCCTTGCATGGTTTTATCATGCGCACCATTTTCCAGTTTAAAGAATTTCAGTTCTTTTCAAGCTGCAGAACTATCACCCTTCTTCCAGGGTCATGCCGTTAATTCATAACATGCTCACTTTTGTCCTTCATTACTCGTTCCGTACGCACTTTCACATATGAGAAGACCCCATCTTGGTAACGGTTTAAAGTAACTCGTATTATTCACGACCACGTTCCAAATTGCACTGGTTCCAAAATGTACAACAACTTGTTAACAGTGTAAAACTTGTAATCTTACACGCATCTTCATAAAATTGCACAATTGCTGATTTTTCATTTCATGTCAATAGTAAAGCACTTTGAAAATATGTTTGTGCTTTTAGTTGCTTGTCTTAGTAGAAAATTAAACGGAAATTTTGCGTGATTGCCATTTTAGTTCTGAGTTATACGATGCTGGTTATTGCTTTTAATCGATAGTATGCGATAGTTTTAATAAATAGTTGGAGACGGTATATGTTAGGTGTCAATGTATCGATCCAGCACTTGATGAATAGCTCCTCAAATGCACATATCGGTTTTGGACTGTTTCAAATATAAACTAGTCATGTATAACAACACGTGCATGTCAACAGATCAGGTTTTAAGCAAACGTGTGGTTTTCAATTACTTTAAATCTTAAATAATAAGAGCTGCAAGGCATTTCCTTTTACAATTTCGAATTTTGTAAAATGTTTAAAACTAGCCTCGTTTGACATATTTTACAGTTTAGATAATTATCCTAGCTTGACACATTTGACCAGAGGAATATCCTAACCACTCAGGCCGTATTTAGACCTCACCCGCCGAGCCACCCGTCGCCGGGCACGTTAACATAACATGATTTACAGCTCGTTGTAAACGCCGCTAATCTTGGTTGGTCTGTAACCAACGACAACTCGCCTGTGAAGGTTTTTGCCACTTTAGCGTAAAGCTCATTTACTGGTTCAGACTTGAGATCTTCTTTAGTGCTGTTTTATCGTCGGAGCGGTTGTTTATTCGCTGGATCGATGTTTTATTACTATTTAGATAGTTTAATTGCAGGTTTTAGTTATGTTGGTAACTGCAGTAAACTACTCAAGTTCAATAAACTCAAATATAAATTCCTTATGGCACAATAATTCTGAACAGCAATGTGTAGAACAAAATGATTAAACATATAACAACATGTACCAATAACAATGTGGAATATAATACTGATGGACTTTAGCTACAGTAGATCTTGTCTTGATTTGTCAGTTTAAAGGTCCATCAGATTATCTCAGAAAGTCTGATTGTCCGGAAGAAAACACACTTCATAACGTACAACAAGTTATTCAATGCTTTTAATTAGTTTTAATTTTGCTCCATTTTGTACACCTAAAACGCACAATTTCGATAATCGCTCTGAACGTGTGTAGGCAAGCTGCTTAGCTTTAAAATTAATAGAAAACTTGAGCCATAGTGGATGAATTTAAGTTATCGAAATAAAACAAAACCAATACTTAAAATAATTTATTGCAACAGATAGCAAGTGCTATCATCGTCGGGCAACTTGCTATCGAAAGCCTCGCAATCAAATATTTAAAATGGTTTTATTTTTAATAACTGAAATTTAAAATTAATGTAAATACTAAATCTTAACTTGCATAGTGTCGGCGTATTTTGGTTTATTACCAGATCCTATTGTTAAAAAAAGGTAAAGTTTGTCTTGTTTAATGAAATGCAGTTAGGACTACAAGGTCCTCTCTATCAATCAACCTCGACCTTTACCTAGCTTTACTATATAGTCACATTACAAATGTAAGTGGTGACTGCGGGGATCTAACCCGCACCAGCGGAGTGATCAGCTCCGGAGTCACGCAAGATTCCAACCCACCACGGCTCCACTTGTTGTTGAGTATCGCAGATAACCTCATTCGTTTCTCTACTCGGAAAGTATATTCTGGAGTTTCCTTTAGCCCTGGTGTCGTGTCTAAACTGTCGTCGGATCTAGAAGAAAGAGCTGGACATGAAAGACACCGCGGAGTAGACAAGAGAGTTTGAGAATGGATTCTGACCAAACACGTTAGGGCGTGGGTGTGCGTGGACTCGCCGACCTTCGATACTTTAATCGTTGTCTGGGCTCCTCCCTCCGTCATAGCTTCATAGGTGAGACCGCTCTCTTTGCCCGAATTCTTTTCATTCTTTCGTATGGATATTGTTTTTTATGGGAAAAAATAGTTGCTTTTGCTATGAACAATGTCAGGTGGCCCTGGAAATTATCTGTGGTATATATTAGAACTGAAAATACAGCCAATTTCGTTTGAGAGTGCACAGTAGTGTGACCTTGAATTTTGTCCCATAAGAGCAATGTAAAACATGCATTTTCTTGGGACACTTCACGCCTTCAGTTTCCATCCGATTTTATGAAATAAACTTTGTTTATTAATTGTTTTAGTGACTCCGTTGAGCCGAATTTCCATTTTATCTTTAGTAAGACCACTATCACTATCACTGTTTTGTTGTATCACTATCACTATTTGAGATGCCGACCACTCTCATTAGGGTATTATAAGGCAAATATGAGGTGAAGGATGAGAGTGATGAGTGGTAGTAATGAGTTATGAGATGTAGTCTTGTTACAAACTAAGGCCGATTCTTCCTTAGAATGGGTCATTAATTAATAGCCCAATGACCAATGGAAATACAAGGACCAACGGCTTAACGTGACTTCCGAACCACGCAGGTGATGGTCTGATATGACTAAACGATGGTGTGAGTTGATGCGGGTATCGTCAGATGATCACTGAGACTATCTGAGCCGCCTTAGACCTATATCATCCTCAAAACCTGACCTCCATGAAGCTGGATTACAATAGACCGTGTCATAAATAAAAAAATTGAAAAAACTTTGTACAGTATTTGAATGTCTTGTTTTTACTCGTAAACGATTAACATTTTTAAATATGTGGTCAGCAAAGTAACTGCATTACATTGTCATTTTTTAAATAAAACTTATTTCATAATTATCTTACGGAAATTGTAGGCGGGAAAGGTCTTGAGAAAAAGATTGTTTTTACACGTAAAGATCATAAAAAACAAATCTGTGGGAATAAAAGTGCAACTTTAGCTCGTCAATACACGTGTCTAAAGCAGCTGTTTTAGAACAAAATACGAGCAAATCTCATAAAAGCTTTTTTATAGTAAACTCTCGGCTAGGCCTCGGACATTAAACCTTAGCTCGTATGAAAATGCTTCACTTTAGATCCTAGCGGTAAATTGTACAATAAAGTTATTACGTTGTTGTAATTTAATTAAATGCCCCTCAACCATGGTTTCGTTGATATCATTGGTTTTCGAAACCAGCTTCACCATGTGCCTGACTCATCCGGTTGCAGTTGCAAGTTACACACGCACACGCACGGGTCGTGTTGCGAGCAAGTTTGCAATGCGTGGTGTCTGAGGTCTGATCAAGGCTATTGCGGTTTCCGGTAGTCTTCAGGTTACACCACTCGAAGCTCACATCGCCATTATTCAGCCTGGTTAGATTTCGATTAACAAGAAAAGAATTTTTATGTTATGGACAAGACAATAAAGGTTTAAGACTTTTGGACTAGTCAGCATTTCTTCACTTCGACATTCAGAGCACTGGGCAGAAATTAGTTTCAACTAAATTCTAAAGTAGTTAAATAAAGTAGGTTGCCTAGGATACAGAACGTTATCTTATAATCTATGCTCATCTCAGAATGTCAACGACCTATAGCTTTCCTAGTACGAAGTGCAATGTATATACATCTACCTAATAAATAAATGTATCCATAAAAAATATGGAAACATGGTTTAGAAAATTCTGATTCAACAACCAAAAGAAAAGTGTCGGCCAACGATTAAAGCAGGAAAAAGATTGAAGTTAGCGAACAAATTAAAAAGAAATTGAGCTCTCTTTATAATTCACAAAGATCTTAGTTAACAATTCGCATTGCTTCAATGAGTTGAGATACTTATCATTTAATTAACTCGGCTGAATTGAAGGGCTTCAGTAAAATTTAATTTCCCTTAACTTTATCTAAGATTTTGTTCTTCAGTGATAATTCCTGTCCGTTCTAGTGAAATGAAACATTTATCGGCTTAACTAGGGTGAGCTTGAATCAAAAGCGACTTTGCGTTGGTGTTGAACTTTTTGATTTCTTTGTGAAGCAAATGTGCAATGATATCCGCTTGAAGCTACATATCTACTTGAATCAATTCTTTGTTTAAAGTTTGTTGTCGGTGATGGGAGAACCTCAGAGCTTAAAAAAAAGAGACTGGGACTCGTGGCGTGGTCCTGTAATCCAGCTTCATGGAGGTCAGGTTTTGAGGATGATATAGGTCTAAAGCGGCTCAGATAGTCTCAGTGATCATCTGATGATACCCGCATCAACTCCCACCATCATACATCAGACCATCACCTGCGTGGTTCGGAAGTCTCGTTAAGCCGTTGGTCCTTGTATTTCCATTGATAATTGGGCTATTAATTATTGACCCATTCTAAGGAAGAGTCGGCCTTAGTTTGTAACAAGACTACACCTCATAACTCATTACTACCACTCATCACACTCATCCCTCACCACATATTTGCCTTAAAATACCCTCATGAGAGTGGTCGGCATCTCAAATAGTGATTTAGTGAAACTATTATTGCGGACGTTTCCATCGTTAGTGAGCAAGATGATCACTAACGATGGAAATATCCACAATAATAGTTTTATAATTAGTTTTACATTATCATAGCTATTGTCGCATCAGTATATGGAAGTACCTACGCCCTATTTTGTCAGATACAACTTGTTCGAGCTAATTTACTTTCACCGTTTCGTTTTAGTCACGTACATGAGACAAGAAGCATCAATAGATAACTCAATTGGTAATTTCTCATAGATGACACAGGCTACTTCCAAAAACTAAAATATACTGTTGAGCATGAAGTAAAGAGAATCTGTACACCCGCTGTACCTTCTATATCGGGTAATGGAGTTTCTACACTGTTTTTGTGAAAGGTTGAAAAGTTGACCAGCCGGTCTATATCGTGGTATCTCCTATAAACTAGAAATATTGTCTTATATTAACTTCTTTTGCAACAATTTTAGAACCCCTTTTACACCTAGGTATAATTTCATATAAATTATGTCCTGTATTTTATTATTTCCCTGTTAATTCCTGTTGCTAACCTATATTGAATGCCAAAATCATCCTGTGGTTAATACACATTATCTAGCAAAGTACGTTTTGTTTGGTGTAGATGATTATGGCTTTGCAATTACTTAGGAATACTCGCAATAAAATATTCACTTAAAAACACCGCTGAAATCTTCTAAATGAAACATTAACAAACTACCAGGTCCATTATTCTCTCCATAATCTCCAAATAAATCGAGTAATCTAGCAATTCAAATGTAAAAGTAAAATTTAAAAACCAAGTAAAATATAGGAAGAGTTATTCAGTAGATCGCCCATTTTATATATCTCTTAGTTTCTGATTAGCCAACAGTCTCTGAGATTTGCGTACAGCGTCTACAAAGATTCAATGGGATAGGGAAAGTGTTCGAAGTTCAGTCGTCAAATCCATCACCAACCGTGGTTGTTATAATGTGCAAGGAATAACGACGGGTAGGAGTGTAATTTCCGTAGTGAGACGCAAGATATGATAACTACACTCAGTCTTTATTTACGTGGTGAAGTAAGGACTTTACGAACTTGGTGATTGAACTAGTCTTGATATGTCATTGACGTCTGTAGAGAGTTTCCATTGTCAGTGATGAAACTATGCGCCGACACGCTGGTGTTTGCTCTGATGACACTGCATGTTTGAAGAATCAGCTGTTCATGTTGGCAATGTGAAAGGTGCTCTGGTCGCTGATAGTATCGTGAGAACACCGTGGTACAGCTGTTGTTGCTGTGGAACGCATGCAATCATTGCACTTCATGGTTCACTTGTCAAACAACTCCGAGCACGCTCGCCAACCTTTCTCAGTGAGCGAACAATGTTAGACTATAAGGAATGTGTAAAAAGCTACGTTCCCTTTATTAGGAATTTATAATCCGACATCATAAACCCTTCATAAGACGGATGTGTCAAAATTTGGGTTCTCTCGATATATAGAGGGTGTTTAGATCCCTCTCTTTTTGTTATTCTAAAAAAGCAGTTCGAACCATTGCAAAAATTTAATGGAGAGAGTCGTGCAGACCAGCGTTCAAAAGCCTCAATATGTTGACACTTCCCTGTCTCTACATCCTTGAGACCTGCGTTTTCTTCAAAACCAAATGCGATCCCATAAGAGGTGTGGACATACACTTATGAAACTAGAGGCAGGAAAAACTACCGAATTGGGCGACATATAACGGTGGTTTACGAGCGTTTGCCTTCTCAGGCAGGAGCCGGTTTTGTCAACAAATTGCCAAATTCGATCAAATATGCTCCAACGCCACAGGCGTTCAAGTCTCGTCTGAAAGCAGTTTTGGCCGCGAACACTTTTTATAGTTCAGACGAGTTCTTGGCACACCAATGAGAGACCTAGTGAGAAATAGCTACCGGCCTACGGATGCTCAAGTGGGAGAATTCGAATGAATGAGCCGATATGACTGTAAAAATTGTATGTATGAATGAGTCCTCGATGTAAGCATGAGTGACAAAATTTAAGCTTTTAAAATGTTTAAAACCTGACGAATTTCATGTAATGTACTCGTATTTTGCTAACGAAATAAAATATTTATTTATTGGTTTAGGAGCCAAGGTAGAGAGGTGATGTTAAATATAATTTTCAATCGGTTTAGCTCTTAAAATAACGTCACTTTGAATCAGTGACGTCATCTTCGTCCTTACAAAATGGCTGTCATTGATGTGTTTCCAGTTATCACTAATTAGAGAGATTGGTGTCTTTGAGGCAACCTATTCCCAGCTGATTCTAGCGTCCAAGACGCTAACTACGATATTTTTACCTTTCACTTTGTAGCCGTGAGATATTCAACTGTGCAAAGACAATAAAATATTAAGTAAACTGTCCTTCCAATGTTGTTAATTGAGTATTGGTACGGAAACGTCCAGTACGGTGCTAGTTAGTGTTTATATAATAAATTAAATTGAGTTCTTGATTTACAAAATGGCGTTACACGTTTTGAGAAACGGTTAAATGGGTCAAAATGAAGAAAATCACTGTTTTACAACTTTTGTATGACACTTTTTATGGCTTTTGTGATAAAACGCTTTTGTTACAAAACATCTACTAATCTGTCGTGCTCACTAATAATTTGTTTTAACTCAGAAACCACTCAACCGACCTTTCTGAAACTAGTTAAACCTTGTAACTACTCCGTAGCTTCTACCTACGTTCATTGTAGGTGAAAACAATTTTCTAAAACGCCGTACTTAATTATTAAAGTTTTAACCTATTCCACCATTTTCCAAAGTGTGCAACACCATTAAGGCTAAACATGACGGGATTAGTTCTTTCAATTGCCACCACGTAGCAGCACCAAATTGAGCCAAAAGTATTGCCGTGTTTACTTGCTTGTTTAGTAAAAAGTTGTTGGTTTAACAAATTATATAGCTCACACAACGTCTTATGTAATTTTGACCTTCAAAAATGTACGAACATGAAATGTTAATGTGAAATACCTAGTATTTCTTTGTATTGTAAATAGAGGCAAGATTATATTAATATATTGTATCATATAGACTCATGACATATAGACTCTGAATAGAAGACTAGTGGCGCTTTCTAGGGCGGCTCATAGTAACTACAACCAACAGCCTCTAGAACTACCGTGCTTATGCGTTAGCACTTAGCAGTCTACCTAACAATATATTGTCTATGAATTGTGTGTTGGTCGTGTCTCAGTGATTGACAGCCGTGACACAGGCTATCTTCTACTCGCAGTACGCCGACATCTCATCTCCTGTCACGTACACATTGGTAAACACGTACAACGCTCACGTCTCTAGGAGTTGTAGCCTACACGAGATACACTTCGTGTAATTTTCTATCTGAAGAGTAATGGTGTCCTAAGGGATTTGCATCACTGAGTACTTTGGAAAATAAAATGAATTAGTCAGGTTAAAATATTAAAAATGCTTGTTTTTTTTAGAAAAGATTCGCCCTCTAAATGGTCGTTATCCGTATACTGTACCTATTGACCCTGTTGATGTTTTGAAAGAAAATACTTTTGGCAATTATTATTAATTGTTTTATTTGGAATCGATTATTAATAACTTTAGCAATATTTTATTGCAACACGTGTCTCAGGTAGCCGAACGGTTTGTTTTGGTCCGGAGTGTTCACAGAACAGTGGATTTATTTGCAAACGGAAAAGATAAACGTTGGTTTAATTTTTCCTATTTGTATTTACGAATGACAACCACTGCGTTGGGAAACCTAACTTCAAACAGCTGTTATACTAATACAAAATGCGTAAAGTATCCTGAATTGTTTTGAAATATCGTACAACTATTGTCCTTAAGCTATGGTTTCCTAGAAAAGCGTTGGTCAACGTAACAGTGACGCTGGACGTAACCACACTATTTAAACAGATGTTAACAAAAACTACTTTTGCCATGTCGTTTTAGTCAACGTTAATTTACGTATGTACAAAACAAAGTGTGTCACCTGATGAGAAACACCTCTACTAGTTTTCACCGATATTTAACAACTACTCTCTAGGAAACCACTCTCATATGATTGTATTGAAAACAAAACTAATCGTCTTATTACAGCCGTAATATAGTGTTCACCGCTTCCTAGAAAACGATAGCTTTAAAGTGATTTGTTGAAAAGGCTAGATTAAAGGTTTAGCAACCACTGTTGCAGGCCTTCCTGGCCTTCTTTTAACACTCCCAGTGACTGGGCTACAAATAATTTAAAGCCCTTGTCTTTAGATATCCCAAGTTTTAGATTATAGATTGATGGTCTCATACATTTCATAGTTCTTTATTTGAAGTTTGTTGTTGACGATGGGAGGATTTTAGAAGTTGAACTATTATTGAGGACATTTTCCATCGTTAGTGAGAAAACGATAGAAAATGTCCTCAATAATAGTTTCATGGTTATCATGCTCAATCTAAAAACCTCTCACTGTTACTTAATTAATTACAAATATTCCAAGCTTCCCCAACTTCAGTGAAGGGTCGTTAGCGGCATCCTTTCACCAAAACTTGAGCAGTTCTACCTTTAGATCTTGTACTCAACAACCTTTTCTATTACGTACCATTTATACTTAAAACGGTCTCGAGGTCTAAACGACGCTCCCTCCGTTGGGAAAATTAACTGGTAATTACACACGCCTTTTTATGCCGCCCCTCGTTGTTTCAAAGAAATCAAACCCCCGAGAGTCGGGGTGTAGATGTTTGAAAATTAAACGTCAGGAAGGGCTGCGGAGAAGAAACGAATGAATTTGGCTTTGTTTGTGTGAATTGAAAGGGTTCTTCTGCATTGCTTGTTTGCGAGAAGCACAACCCCCTCCCCACCCCTTGGGTGAAAGGGGATGGGGGATGAGCAATCACTGGTTTATAGTCACTTTCAGCCAAGAAGTCAGTGTGTCTTGGACAGCATTTGCAAACCTTTACAACGAGACCCTCTCCTAGATGTTCGGGTCTTATTGAAAATCTAGATTAAGTTCGTGTATCTTTACTATATTAACATTAAGTATTTTTTATAGCTACTCCTAAAAGTCCAGGGATCTTCATTTATCAAAATAGCCACTGACACAATCATTTTTTATACAATGAAGCTATACTAGTGGTCAACCTAGGACAAAGGACGTACTTATTGCTGCTTAAAGTACTACTTTCACTTATACAACTTTTATTGTCTTGTTAAAACATATATAGAGTGTGTATGGTTGCGAAAAAATAACATTAAAAATTTAAAATCAAAACTTTGAAGCTATTGTGTTTAACAATCTATCAATGTCGTAAGGTATTGTTGATTATTGTTACAAACGGTGCCGGATTTAAATATCTCGCACACAATTTAATGTTTATAAAATATTCATTCAGTTTCGAGTTCATGTGTATCAATAGTGTTTCCAAACTCTGTGTAAAAATGTAGAGCACGATACGCATTTATTTGTTTTGTTGCATTTGCTGTTTGCTTTGTTCACTAAGAAAACTAACAGTCTTTGCTTGACACACGCAGTATTCTCCTTTCCAAAATCACAGAAGTGTCCTGAGAACTGCCTCTAGATATTTCAAAGGCAGCTTTAACGCGATTATACTCGGTCACGAACAGCTGGCGCGGCGTTTTCATGTTTTGAGTCTCGGTTTGGGGGAGGACAAAGCTTGAAGACATCAGCTGTAGTCCATGATCGGTGTGGCGGTGGAGAGGCTGCGGACAGGTCTGGTGTTGTGTTGGTACAATAGTGGAGTCAGGAGCATCTGCGAGTCTAGAGGGTCGGCAGGTGACGCCTCTCAGGAGCTCAATTATCTGACAATATCCACAATGCAGCAAGGGTCTATCATTTTCACAGAGGAGCCCTGGACAATGGACTCGCTGCAGATAGTGCTTCATCAATAACAGCAAAGGAGCGACGCTTGACTGCGCGAGGTGCAGAGGAGAGGATGACAGTCTTGTGTAAGGAACAGCTGGTCGGGGACATTCTTCACGTTCAGTGTGGCCGTTGTGCTGTTCACGGGGTTTGGAAACAATTCAAGCACATTTTCAGACGAAACCTAGAGCTGAGTAGGGTTTTGGCTGTTGAAAAGAAAACCGTTATCACTGGAAAACAGTACAGTAGTTTTAAAGCACTTTCATCAGTATTGGTTTAACAAATTCGACGGCCACGAACTCTGCAGCTTTTACCTGCTCCAATTACTCCTTAACCACGGACTCTGCAACGTTTTTGAGCAGAAAAACGACGGACTACAAGGCTGTATGTCATCTCACAGAGGTGTCAATTGCAATTTACACACAACACAAGTAAAAAAACAAACAAAAACAGAAATCAACGTCGATGTGACATACAATTCACATAAATTACAAACATGAATTACAATTGTTCACCAAATGTTTCATCTCGTTTTGTTTGTAAACCACGTATACAACATTAAAACGGTATAGTAATAGTTAAATCTAAATGCTTTACCAAGTAGCCTACACCAATATACTCGTGTCGGCCTGGATGTTAGATCAATAAAAAACTGATTTTCCTTAGATTAGTAGGTACCGATACCAAAAGTTTGAAGTTTGTTGTTGACGATAATAGAATTCAAAGGTTGAAATATTAGTTTCCTTGGTTAGTTTATTGTTTTAGGTTACTTTCCACCTGAAGACGGGAGACAATTTTGGATCCCAAAACGTCGTGTTCTTCTTGTCCACTAAGAAACGATAGACAACGCCCGTAATAATTTCACCCTTGGAAAAACCAAAAGGTTGTAATGCATGAAAGGTTGACTGGACTCGTGGCGTGGTCCTGTAATCCAGCTTCATGGAGGTCAGGTTTTGAGGATGATATAGGTCTAAAGCGGCTCAGATAGTCTCAATGATCATCTGATGATACCCGCATCAACTCCCACCATCGTTTAGACATATCAGACCATCACCTGCGTGGTTCGGAAGTCACGTTAAGCCGTTGGTCCTTGTATTTCCATTGGTCATTGGGCTATTAATTAATGACCCATTCTAAGGAAGGGTCGGCCTTAGTTTGTAACAAGATTACACCTCATAACTCATTACTACCACTCATAACACTCATCCTTCACCACATATTTACCTTAAAATACCCTCATGAGAGTGGTCGGCAACTCAAATAGTGATTTAGTGAATTAGTGATAATTCATTAGAAAACTGGCATTTTACCCTTTAAATAAATTTTAAATGGCGGTTTGCACGTTGAAACCACCAAAATTAATGCCAAATCCACCAGTAAAATTTAAAACTGAAAGGCGTGTATCCTACTTATCAGCAGTGAAAAGCGTGTGGCTGATAGCCGCGACTGAGTACAGTTCAGTGGTGTGACTTTCTGCTCTCTCTTTGAAGTTTCACACTCAGCTAATGCACATTCACAGCTCAGGCGTGAATAATGGCGGCTTTGTCCGTGAAGTTAACAGTAAAGAGTCCGTTCATGAGCTACGTTCAGCGCGACACTGTAGTGAATGTTGAACATAGAATGTTTAGGGATGTGTCAGGTTGACGCGAGTCTCTTGTACTCGTATCATCATGAGTTGTGGTGTTATGTTGCTCTTTACATAACACTTTAAGGGTCCTCCTCAGTGGGTCCTCAAAGAAAGGCTGAACTCGTCCGCCACGCGACACGGCGCACGTAACAACTGGCTAAACAAGGTGTTTCCTTTCAACTGATGCGGCCTAACGTAGACAGAAACCTTTGCTTTACTCTTATGCATTCTTTTACTCTTATGTATTCTCTTATGCAGCCTAACTGTCAAACCAAGCGGCTGCAAGGGTTAACGGTGACCCGTATTTTTCCTGTCAAAATTTGTACATGAATGAACATGATATATTTATATATTAAAGGAGTTTAGCGACCGTATATAGAGCCGGATTCTCACAAGCTGTTTACTATTTCACAAGTAAACTTTGAAATTGTCTACGTGTTTGTGCTTTTCAGCTCCTTTGAGTACACTTAAAACGCATAATTTCGGAAAAACGCTCTACATGCGCGTCGAAAACCCCCTCTGATTTCTAAATATATCAAGTTTATCAATGAAAAAATTATTTTCAAAAGTGAAAAACAGGCAGCGTAAACCCTTGCATTGAAGCGTCGCCGTGGCTGAGGCGGACGCTTAGGTTTAAAATCATTACCCAACATCGCAATATGGTCTAACGGATAACGTCTTGGTCTCGTGTTGTTTGTACTAATGTAATTTTCACCCCACGATTCTATTTATTATGCATGTTGAGTTTTTAACTCAAAAACATGCTACTTAACACATGTTAGACCCGTGGCGGTGTGGTATCGAGCACGACTCCGGTGCTCATCACGACGGTGATGCTGGTTCGATCCCCGCTGTCATCACTAGTAATTTGCTAAGTGACTATGAGGTATAGCTGAAAAGGTCGAGATTAACTGATAGAGAGGACCTCGTGGTCCTAACGTCACCTCGTTAAACCAGACAAACTTGACCTTTTTACCTTTATTACTTGACGTGACGTTGACTAAGGAAAATAAGTCAGACTTTAAAAAATTTGTTTCGATAAATTTAAAATTTGAAGTAAACCTTAATTGTATATTTTGAGTTAGTACAATTTAAACCTAATAGAGACAATTTGACTGTGTGATTGGCTGACATACCTTAGGTGCTAGAGTGGAATAATGAGTTAAGTCTTGTCTGAATAAAAAACCTCATCGCCACCTGCTCTACAAAGTAGCGCAGCGTGAAGCGCTTACAGTTACGCGCAAGGCAGACACAGCAAGTACGCATGCGCAAGAACCTGTTGACGTTGTTGTGCAGATGTCGCCGGGAATGTCACCCTTGACAGCTGTGTTCAGCAGCGCGGTAATTATGACCACATTGCTCATCAGTCAGTGACTCCTATCAATCATCCGCAACTCTGCACTCTACACCTGGCCACAGTTTCTTATCAGTCTGAGCACTTCTTCTTGTCTGTCTGGTGACCGCGCGAAGTCCAAGACTCTGTTGGTATGAGGAACGTTAAGATTTTTTCAGTCTTCTCTGAACCTATCTCGTTGGGATGTATGATGGACAAGCCATTATTAATGTAGGTTTATACTTTATAGTAACGTAAGTGTTCTTGAAATGATGAGACCTTAAAACGTAAGAATTATGCTAAGCCAGTTGTATAAGGTTCTGCAACAGGTGTTCTCTGTGGTGAAATTTGTCTAATTAATTGGTGTTTGGTCCGAAGATAAAAACATTGTTTCTGAAAGGCCTCACCCAGCAAATAAAAGATTTATTGGATTGTTTGTGTTCAAACTTGAATTAATTAAAACTAGTAATTAAGTAACAGATTATCAAATACATGTACCTGTTGTCTGCTTCTATAAACCTCACCCAGCTAGATAGAAAGTGGAAAAGAAAGTTTAGTCTTTGATTTGCCTTTCTAATTCAAACAGGTCAAAAGTCGAACTCCCATGGTAGCTGTCAGTTTTTAACTCCAAACTATTCCTTGACCTTGAGTAAGGATATTAGGGGTTTTCTCGTGAAGTCAACAAAGTTTGGACTTCCACTCACTGTATATGAATTAATTACCACATTAAATAAACAACCTCAGGTCTACGTAGAAGCAAAACTCGCCATCGGAAGAACAAAGTTTCCGTTTCTCGTTTGGAGAGTGAATATTTAATTGTGTAATTTAGCTTAAAGCTCAGCGAAGCTCCAAGGTTGAGAGTGGCCACTTGTTGTTATCAAACTCATTTTAAACTCCGCTCGCGTCTCAACTTTAGTTTTGGTTTGAGTTTCCCTAATATTGCTGTTTTGTGTTCCAGGTACGTTGTTTATCCTCTCCTAGATGCATTCTGGACTGTAAGTAATAAATATATATTATATTCATAGAATAATGAAACAAACTGACGGAAAATACCCTTTAAACATTTTACTAACAATTCCAACCGGTTTTGTAGGTCACTCTATTGTTACGGACAGAAAACCCCTAACACAAAATGTCTAAAAGATCTCAATAATTATGTATAAACTAATCATTATTATCTTTGTTTTTCTTTCGTCGAATCATATTGTCACTAAACAGTAAAAGAGTTAATAGACAAAATAAGGACGTTGAATACACCAATTTTCATCGAGAATCAAGCGATAATATACCCGTATATTAATGGATAAACAAAACGCACTGAGTTGAAAAGGCTCCAAATGTCAAGTAACTAATCTCAGGTTTAAGCAGGGTTCGTTGCATCGCAGGGATCGACTTACTTAGTCTGTTATTTAGCTACAGACGTAAGCTTAGTTCAATTATCCAACCTAATTAATTTCTCAATAAAGGAGTGGGAGTTTAGAGCTGATTCACGTTTATAACTTGGTGGCGATTATAAATAAATAAATGTATGATCTCATAAACAACATACGAGTACATTGCATTGGAATCGTCTTATTTATTGATTTTGAAAGCTAAAATTTTGTCACTAATCGAAAATTTATTTATACGTACATTATTTACAGTAATACTGGCTCATTCATTCGAATGGTCTTACTTAAGCATCCGTAGGCCGGTAGCCATTCCTCACTAGGTCTCCCATTGGTGTGCCAAGAGCTCGTCTGAACTATAGAAAGTGTTGGCGGTCAAAATTGCTTTCAGACGGGAATTGAACGCCTGTGGCGTTGGAGCACATTTTGTCAAATTGGCAATTTGTTGACAAAAAGGCTCCTGTCTGAGAAGGCAAACGCTCGTAAACCACCGTTCTGTGTCGCCCAGTCCGGTAGTTTTCCCTGCCTCTAGTTTCATAAGAGTGTTTGTCTACACCTCTTATGGAATCGCATCTGGGTTTGAAGAAAACGCATGTCCCAAGAATGTAGAGACAGGGAAGTGTCAACAAATTGAGACTTTTGAACGTTGGTCTGCACGACTCTCCCCATTACATTGTTGCAATAGTTCGAACTTTTTTTAAAGAATGAAGCCGTGAGTGATTATAAAGTGAGTGTTTGGTGTTCCTTGAGTTTTAAGTACTCGTTTCTCTGTATTGTGTCTATGATAATGTTAACCACACCTCACTAGTGTCACTTGTTGAACCTACACATTCACAAGCCCACCTTGCATTGTTACAGTATATACAGTGTGGTTGAAAATCCATGGAACAAGCTGATGACTTGTTAACGTTAAATGATAAACATTTCCAATTTGCTACATCGTTATTTTAAGAGTAAACTGCTTTTTAAGATATTTCGTAACCTGAAGTCACCCAAAGGCTTACAAGGAATCGGAAGAAAGTCTTCAATGAGAGCCTAGGTCATGTGACCTATAATCTAAAAGGTCGTTTTGAGTGAAGGAAAAGCGTTATATTTTACATGGTGGTTAAAAGATTGGGAACTTGAAAATTGCTGCCATTTCTGGAAAAGTTAATTTGTTACGGTTGGGTTTGCGGCATTTTCTCGAGCTTTAAAACTTTAATTGACTCGTGTCGTCACTTATCATGGATGCACTTCCTTAATTACTCTGATTGCCGATTTTGCAATAGTAGTATTGATAAGCTACAGGTTCTTTTTCGATATATTTCCCTACAATATTTCAAAACCAATGTGCCCTGTTCTGGTTTACGTCACCATACTATAATGGCATTTTCTCTTTATGTAATTTGACTAGTTATAACTAAAATGTTTACACGATTATTTTACCTTAGACAACTTGCTGACATCACCGACGTTTACACTTTGCAAAACCGCCACTTATCTTTCACAACGACCGTTCTTTAAACTCAGAACGAAGTACAAAGACAACATTGTGCCTAGACAACAGAGTGCGGTACACAGAGAAGAAAGAGGTTAGTAAATAATGTCTGGAGCGAGGTAAGTAAGGATAAGGTGGCGTTGTCGTGGGCCCTTGACTAATGCGTTGTCTTCTTTATTAAAACCAGGCTATTTGTATTCCGTTCCCCCGTTTCAACATCTCGTGTCCTCTCTAATAGTCTGGCTAAAGACATAACGACACCACGTAACTCTTCAGGAGATATGCAAACTGCCTTGACTTGTTTGTAGGAAGCACTGTACGAAAGTATTTATCTAGATTGTTGCGCATACGTTTTGTGCAACTGAACCAAGAAAGGTATTATTCGGAACTAAAAGTTGATCAAATATATTCAAATCTTTCATTTGGGGAATGCAGAATTTATCAGAACATTAAATGTTGTTCCACATAACAATACATGCTGTTTTAACAAAAGTCACTAAATGACTATTTGAGATGTCGACCACTCTCATGAGGGCATTTTAAGGCAAATATGTGGTGAGGGATGAGTGTGATGAGTGGTAGTAATGAGTTGTAGTCTTGTTATAAACTAAGGCTGACCCTTTCCTTAGAATGGGTCATTAATTAATAGCCCAATGACCAATGGAAATACAAGGACCAACAGCTTAACGTGACTTCCGAACCACGCAGGTGATGGTCTGATATGTCTAAACGATGGTGGGAGTTGATGCGGGTAACATCAGAAGATCACCGAGACTATCTGAGCCGCTTTAGACCTATATCATCCTCAAAACCTGACCTCCATGAAGCTGGATTACAGGACCACGCCACGAGTCCCAGTCAAAACAATACAAAACTGTATTCGGGTGATACAGGATGGAGAACTTTAATATTTTGTTACATTAACAACAATTATCCTTTATTGAATACTCCATAAACCTACGCTTACGTTACTTAGTGATGATCGTGATCAGTTATATACAGGGCGTTCCAACCAAAAGTCTCTATCCATCTGTTTAATTGTAATAAACGACTATGTAAACATGTATGTTTAAGAGCATGTCCCAGATCGTATGACGAACTTCCGAATAAGACTATATAAAATGAGTTTCTGAACACAAGTAATACAAGACAAAAATTGAGGATGGCTTAGTTGATGAATGTTGTATCTCTCTACGGAGAAAATAATCAAAACAAACCTTCATATCGTTGGGAAGAAAAGTACAATACAAGCACGTCAATGCATGTCAAAATCAGCTACTTTTGTAGTATAGTGACGAAAAATGTTTAAAACGTTTACTTTAAAAAGCAAACAAGTTATAACACCAGTAATATTCACCCCGTGCTAAACTTAAATAACTCCAATCTCAGCTGCAAACAAGTTTCTATAATCAGTTCTTCTATTGGAAACAGCAAAGGGTATCTGATCAATTTACACGAGTTCTGCGGTTTTTACAGTCAATTCAAACTTGTTGAGCTGCAACAGTTAATTGCCCTTGATGCCTAAACAGGAACGAGATCTGCAGAACTGACAGCTAGACTAGTGGTTTCAATTCACTGAAACGCTCTTATCTCCCAAGCAATCCCCAGTCGCACTTGCTGAGTCTCTGGGACGTGGAAACTACTTAAGAGGATTGATCACCCCAGAAAAACTTGCTCAAACATGCTCTCGTAGTCCCCCGTCTAGGACGCTACTATTTTTTGGTGTAGGGATTAGAAAAGTTGTTTTCCATGTTATTAAAGGTTGTCTCTAGGTTTGTATAACAAGACCTACAGAACCACTCCAACCCGTCATATAAACCCGCATTTGTACGCTTCGGTTCCTTAAAAGTTGGCCAAAAATAGGTTATTGTAAAAGTGTATTATAATTTTTCACAAGCATTTTTTGTCTTTTTCGTGTATAAAGAAACGTAGAATTACTCATACTCTATATTGTCCGTTTCGGTTCATAAACGGCGTCAGAAACAAGGGACTACGAAACCATGTTTTACCACTTTTTGAGTGAGCGGAACAAAGTTGAAATATCGCTACTACCAGTTCTCTTGACTGGCAAGGTCGGCGGCATGAGTGACTCTTCAAAGAACTAAGCCAGTCAAGACAACCCTACTAGAGCCGATGGTTTTGAAACAGAAGATAAACTTGGATTTCCACCTACCCTCGTTCATTGGGCATCTTGAGAAAGAAATAACCAATACTCCGGTATTTCAGTGGTAAACATGGGTTCATGCTTGGTTGACTAATCCTCTTAAAAACCTCTCTTGAGACGCAAGCTCGTCTTCTATGAGAGCTTTCACTTTACTTAGCAGAACGCTGCTGAAAAGTCTCAGGAGTAAACACCGGGGGAAGTCTAAGCTTCCTAGGAGTATCGACGTAAAATATGGGTACTTTGTCAAAAACTGAAAGCCAATATGATTCTGTACATTTTGAAAAAGTGTTTATCGTACATTCATTGTAAAATCAATTCAAAGAAATGTTCCTGTGAATTGTCTTTTTTATCAATCTAGATAATTATATCTAGTAGAACTCCTTATTGGATTTTTAATTTTTAACTTGAAATAAACACAAATTATCCAATAAAAACTTGTATAGTTGGTGAGTTCTTTCGAGAACCATTCTCATCTACAGACCACAACATCAACTATACTTGATAACTTCAGTGGATGGCGTGGTCTGTAGATGAGAACATGGTTCTCGAAAGGCCTCACCAACTATACAAGTTTTTATTGGATAATTTGTGTTTATTTCAAGTTGAAAACTAGATAACTATTCTTTAAATTTTGGGAGTAAATTTTCATTGTAGGATTCACTAGTTGATTAACACTTGTACATCTTACCATTTATCATTCTAAACTTCAAGGTCTGTGTTAGCAAAGATTACTAATCTACTCAATAGATTAGTAATCATTGGTGTTATTGGCGCATTATAAGTTACTATCGGCAGGACTAAAGGCCATATTTGATGAACTTCACTGAGAGAAATGTAAATAATAGTCTGACAGTAGTCCACTCTATTCGATGTGAATGAGTGGAAAACTTTTAGGTAATAATTTGGCTTTTTTATTTACATTTGAAGATTTCTTGTACAAAGGTTCAAATTCGTTTCTAGACACTTCTCAGTTACATAGGCTACAATACCTTCTCGAATACATCGACGATGAATTATTTCTCAAATAATAACTATTTTCTTATAAAGTGGTCTCAACATTTCAAAAAATCTTATTGGTAAAAATGGGTGATTTGGTTTGGAATACATGTATGGTATTGCAAATTAGAGCTAGATATCGGGAGGAGGACCTTTTTGGAAAAGTCCTAGTAGTGCAAATTCATATTGCTAACGTATTTTGCGAGATTGTGTTTGTGACTAATTTTACCATGATTAATCAAATATGTGTTATATTCAACAAACTACCTTTGTACACACGTTTAATTCAACAACGAAGTCTGAAATGAATACAGTAGACTTAAAAGTTCCGAATCTATTAATGTTGATTGTATATTAATTTGTGGTTGTAATTGATTCTTACCTTTCGTTGTTGGCTCTTTCCTGTTTACTACTCATATAATCAACCGAAAACAACCTATTTTCCAACGTGAATATGAAATCCTTGCTAACGCAAAGTCACTTTTTCCTGCGGAATCCCCTGTATCACACTCTCCGGGTGACAGGCAGGTGACGGGGGTCGATGGTGGGGGAAGGGGTGAAGGGGATCAGCTGAGGAGATGTCAGCTGGGAAAGCAGCCGACCGTTCAACCGTTTACACAGTAATTCAATATCTTAATAATTAAAGTGAGAGAAAGAGAGAGAGAGAGAGTTGTGGAGAAGGGGGACCTTGTTACCGACAATGACGCTGCTGGGATCTACAGCTGAGACCTCCCCTCCCTTCCCCCCAGCGGTGAGATGTTAGGCTACTTTTGCTGGCTTTTTGCGAATATTAATATTTGATATGCATGGTTTACTGACAAACTATTTTTTTCTGTACATAGAAAAATTTCAAGTTGTTCATTTAAGTTTATTCTGTTTCTAGTCATTTTCAACAAACTAAAAAAAACTCTTATTCACTTTTTACAAAGAAACTAATATCGAAAGTTAAAGCGAACCATTTAATTAGAAACTTGTGTATTCAAAAACAAGATTAGTTTTGCAAGATGTACGAGTTGTCAAGTTGTAGATGTATAGGGATGCAAATGTATAGGGTGTTGGCTATGTAAGTGTTAGATTGGGGAACGGGTTGTATATGACAATACCAAAACTAATATGATCACGCTTTGGGGTGATGTTAATAGACTATTAAAATCATATTTGCCAATAAGTTTAGCTAATAAAAACGTTTTTATATAATCAAGAAAATCTGTTTAACATTTAGTTCACGTAAATGAAAAAGGGAAAATAACCGTGAGACGAAAATAAAACTAAGCAAAATACTCACACAAGACAATACTGTATTTAGTTTCAAAGAAGAATTTTGTATTCTCTTCACAACTTAGTAGCCACAATTTTATTTGTTAATTTATTCCAAGTATAAAACCACAATATATTTTAATTAATACTTTTATAAATCAGAATTAGATTTTTTCAAGTCTGATACGAGGCATATCCTTAAGAATAAATTAATTGTAATACAATCCTTAATATAAAATATTTATAACAAGCTATGAGTTTAAACTATTATTGCGGACATTTTCCATCGTTAGTGAGCAAGATGATCACGACGTTTCGGGATCTGCAATCTGATCCCGTCTTCAGGGGAAAAGTTACCTAAAACATAACACAGAACAGAAGCAATGTTTTAGAATTTCCTGGTTGCAAATAACAAAGCTGTATCGACAGAATGATGAGGATGAGGATACGAGTATGTTAGCTTGATAAGCCGATGGAGTGGGCTGTTGTACCTTACTGTTTGTTAAGAAGCTTATTTGCTCCCACTTAGCTGTTAATGATAATATGCCCAATTTACAAAGTATCAAGCGCAAGACAGCAAATTTTCACATTGAAAATATTAAATAATAACACATTTTTTCATACACATTTTCCAGACTACAACATAGCAAAATTATTTAATAAACTACCAGGCAAATTAAAAGAAGAAGTCAACATTAACAAATTCAAACGAAATTTAAAACTTTTCCTCACGAGAAAAATACTAAATAACTCAAAAACTACATATTTCATAGACATTGTGCAAGCGTACGTCTCCTAGTCAATTTTGTTATAAACACATGGTTACGATTTTGTCAAAAGTCCATTCATAAGCAACAGATATTCTATAAAACTAATTGTAGCATGAAACGTGGTTTTGAGTATTTTTTACATAATACACACCATTACACAAATTATTAATTTATTTATATTTATTACTATGTGCTGCGCCAAATATTCCCTCAAGAATGTTTTGACGGATTTCAACAAACGGTGGCATTTCTGAAAAAATTGAATAAAAAACATACTCACATCATTGCTATGAAACATCTTGAGCCGTTCATGAGCTTTTTTAGTACTGTAGTTTGAAGTTTTGTCAATTACTTAAATGTGACCAAATCGTGCGATTTTCGAGAACGAATGAACTTGACGTGCGTCAGTTGCCCTGCTTAAGACTTTAAAAATTCCTCGCAGCGCTATCTGCACTTGGGCTGCCGTAACTGATTTTTCTACCTCAGTGTATCCATGCTTTCTACCTACCATAGCATAATCTGTGATATGATACTATAAATTCATATGTTTCACAAACAATGCCTTGAGAGTTTTGAACCACCCTGTATACTACTGTTGCATATTCTGTCAAGTTTGAGAAGCAGACATGACTGTGACAGGTGCAAAACCTCGCCTAACTGTTCCTGAGTCAGCGCCCGGGTCCGGCCCCGGTCTGCAAAAACACTGATTGTCCCTTGGAATCCGGGCTTACCAAACAATGCACCGCCGCTCTTGTTTTTGCAGTCGGATCCTCTGCGCTACAAAATCAGTCCTTCGGCATTCACCTGTCTTTCTAGGACTTTCTATGCATTGATTCCCTATTTGACTGTGCACCAAAAAATTGTAATAATAATCATTATTGTGTATTCCATGACAACAATTCATTGCACGTTACAAAATATATAAGCTTGTAACAATATTTCCACCGGAAGCTTGTTGTAGGGGGCAATGCGCACAAAAATCAAAGTATTGTCCAGTCCTTAATAAATGAATGTTTTATTTCGTACACAACATACATTGGTATTTAAATAATCATATTTATTGTATAAGCTAATCATACTTACATCGAGAACTCATTCGTACGATGTTTAAAATTATATGGGCTCATTCATTCGAATTCTCCCACTTTAGCGGATCCGTGGCGGATTGGTATCGCGTGCGACTCCGAAGCTCATCACTCCGGTGGCGCGGGTACGATCCCCGCAGTCACCACTTACAATTTGTAATGTGACTATACGATGACGCTAGATAAAGGTCGAGGTTGAGTGGTAGAGAGGACTTTGTAGTCCTAATTTCGCCTCGTTAAACAAGACAAACTTTACCTTTTTTTAAGCATACCAAGGACTCAGTAGGCGTTGGTACGCCATTTGGCGATAGAAACGATAGCTCTTCTACTCATGGACATCACTAAATACAATGCGATTTTGATGTCGAGGTACCCTGGAAAATGTTATCTAAACAGAAAAATCGAATGAATTTCACAATTTAACCCGCGAAAAATGTATTAATTAATTTGTATTTAATTGTATTCCTATTTAGCCTATTTTGATTTATTTAATGAAACCAATGAACATGACTATGATTGAAAGCCACAGGTGAAGGTAGCTAATGGTGCAGTTACTGTATGTTGTGGATCACATAAGCGGCTTTGACTGCATTGTCGGTGCTAGAGTATAAGTGAGTATTGCCACGAGGGCATTGCAGTCTATCTACTCATATAATATGAGTAGTGTAGTGAGTAGTTACGTTGCGTAAGCGCCTTTACCTGAGTAGCTCCAGTTTAATCCTATATTTACATGCTACTCATGATGTGTTTTGCCTGCTTAGAATCAAGACTTTTGGGTGTAAACTTTCTGCTGTGATAGTGTGCGTATACACAGTCCTTAGTGTTACGTATAAACTATTGTAAAAGGTCATCGTCACTGGACTCTATGTTAAGATGTGTTCATACTAGCAACTTCAAGATGTCGGAATATTAAATATTAAGAGCTGAATCTAATTATCTAAAGTAATCTCATTTAAAAAGTAAGCTAAAATAAAAGTATTATAAAATGAATCTATATAAATGTGAGACAACTAGAACTGCAAGAGCTGAGCAAATAAGTTTCTGAAATAAGTTAATATTAAAAGATCATAAAAACTGACTTTGGAACTAAGACTTGGATTGGGACCTAAGTTAGGACCTACCTCCCCGAGTGCAGCATCGTGAAGGGAGACCCCCACACGCAGGGATTCTCCTAGGCAACTGAACCCCGAGGAGCTAAGCCAATAACCTTTTATTACTTGCTCAGCATAACCTTGACTATCAAAACAATCTGGCCAACATTGCTTTGATAACAAGGAAGCAGTTCTGGAGGTTGTCAGCACAACATTGCGACACTATGTTATTAGAAAGAATGTGTTAGTATTCAAAATGAAGGTAAAAGAGATTCTTTTCTAACTTATATACAATATTAAAATCATGAAAATTCTAACTATCGTTATATTAGCACAGAGTAAGTCCAGGAAAGTTAAAAGGCTTTAGTTCAGTTAAAAACTATGTTATGATAGGTAGCGCATGGGTGACGCATGGCTGAGGCAGGAAAACCAATATAGTTGCGGCTGTCCAAGCACAGATAGCGTCTTTCTCCCCCCTCGCCTTTACATGCTCGAATTCGACCGATGTCTATGAATTAAATGTGACCAAATCGTGCATAGACCTTCACCTCTTTAAACAAGACACATATTATTTAATATGACAAACTGTATTTAATGTATTGGTTGGTTCGACATTTCAATAGCCTCCTTTCATTTCGGTCAACATCCTTTCAATAACACCCTTTCGGCCCACAAATAATCGAACTATCGAGTTTTAACTGTATAATTACCATTTACCTTGATTTTGACGGTATGTTTCACTCCTTGATCTCTGTGCCTTGCAAGGCGTTGGTGAGTGGGCGTGTTGTATCTGTACTCCACACTCCACACCATCAGTGCGGGTCATTGCTGCTTCCGGACTTGGGGCTTCGCCCCCTTGGCCTGTCATCCGTGTATTATACGTGGCAACACGATAGTATTACATCATAACCACAGACAGGTGCGAGGATAAAACAAAAGTTTACAAAATATTTTCACCTTGCCTCTACATTTTGGAGACGTGTCTCTTTTTCAAATCAAAAGTAATACCATAAGAGGTACAGACGTACACTCTTATGAAACTAGAATCAGGGACAACTACCGAACTGGGAGACACAGAACGGTAGTTCATGACCGTTTGCCTTCCCAGGCAGGAGTTCATTTCGTCAACAGACTACCAAATTCGTACAAACATGCCCCTGAGCCTAAGGCGTTCAAAGCTCGTCTTAAAACAATTCTTATTTCTCAAGCATTTTATGATACAGACGAGTTTATGGCATTCAATTGGGAGACCGTATGATTAGCTAACTCATTAGGGGCTAGAGTGGTTACATTCGAATGTATGGGAGAGAGTGAGTGTAAAAACTGTATGTTTGAATGGGATTTAGATGTAAGAACGAAAGGAAAATTTTAGATACACAAAGATTGACGATTGCGATACATTTTTTGTAAATGTCTGTAAGCAATAAAGTATTTATTTATTACTGCAAGACCATTTCTGGCGAAATAAAATTGAAATATAAACCCGTGACCCTCTCAACTTACCTAATCATTCTATATATTTTTTCATTAAGCATAGGCCAAAAAAACTCAAACTTCAGTGTAGACTATTTCAAATCATTATTTAACCAAGCATATTTGCAATAGCCCAAATGTCTATGAAACTATTCAAACGTTTGTACTATCGATAAATTAATTAGCTACATTGGTAAACCGTTCTGTGAAATGCATTTGATGATTAACTAATAACTGTTTCTCCGCTCGAATGGAAATATAATAAAACTTATTTCAACCGTACAGGCTACTGATGATGGAATTGATTTACTCTGCAAAAACTGATCATTACAACAATTAATCTGTTAATTGATTGTAGCCAATTAGCGTGGATGCACGGCGAGAGAGGATAATTGTTTTAAGAGGTGATTCCGGAGTTACCGGACCAATTATTGGCTGCACTGGACGTGATATCACGTCATTAACTGCTCTAGTTGCTTCTGCGGCTTCCAGTTAATTCTGTTATCTGGCCGCAAATTCTTCCTTCTCCAACCAGTTTACGGTGTACATTTTAGGTAGTTTTTATCTGAGTAGAAGCGTTTTGTGTAATTGTGTCTCAGGAAAGATAACGTTATGGTAAATAGACTGCGCGTAGATGTCATATGGTTGTGGCAGCAACAGCAAGATAGTTTAGCAGCCCAAACACAGATAGCGCTGCCTGCTCTAGCCGTCTTTCTCCCCGCGGCTACACATGTTTGAGTTTGTCCGATATCAATGACTTAAATGTAACCAAATCCTACGATTTTTGAGTAAAAACGAACTTGCGCGTGCCTCAGTGGCTCTACTTGAGACTATTGAAAGAATTCCCTAGCAGCACTATCTGTGCTTGGGCTGCCGCAACTATGTTGATTTTCCTGCCTCAGCCTTTCGTCATCTATGGGCAATCTACTTACCATAATATTATCTATGGTCTCATTTAGTACAACACAAAAACGCGTTTTGGGAAAGAGATCCAAATCACAGGTTTTTAATAAGAACCATATGTTCTGTGGTTTAAACATATGTGCCTGTGCCGGGATCGAACCCGTGACTTTTAGTACCGAAATCCGTAACTCTCCTACCAAGCATCGAACTCATCAGGCTCCGGACTGGTCAATATAATTGTAGGTAGTGTTTATCTCAAACCTTAATTTCGTTCTATAACAATCGTATACGTCTTACTGTAAACTTAAAATGAAATTAATGCAACGCCTTTGAATGGTTACAATATAAGAAAAGAGCAACCTTTAATGATTTGTAATACAGATCTTACATATACATCAACCTCCAAAGTTACAAAACTTAGATCATTCAAAATTTTACTTTTTAATAAATGAAAGTTTTAAAAACAGTTTCAGCCCATCAGTGACTGAAGATGGTACTCCACAGCGAGACCGAAATATTTAAAGCAAATTTAACTGATATTTTGACGCAGTGTGAACCGTAGAACTAGATTATAAAGGGTTTTCACTTTACTCAGAAACTGTATCACATATCAACCACCGAAATAAACTAAAGTACAAGTATTTCAATCTTTATAGCAACAACTACAGACACTTGGATACCGTACGCTCAACGGTAGAATAACAGCTGTAAGCAACAATTGGCGATGTGGTACGGTTCACACAGTCATGTACAATTCCATGCCGTACGGTGGAAAGGTGAATGGTTGTGGCGAGCCACAGCAATGTGAAATGTGTCTCGGACATGAGTGTAATGTCAGCCAAGTACTGACCACAGAACCCACAGAGAGTGACCACTTGTAATCGAGCAAGTGGGCTTCAATTTGTAAAACACTACAGACAATAACTCTCTAATATGTACATTTTTACAGGCCATATGAGTGTCTTGCGGACTATGAACTTTAGTGCTTAAGTGAGGGTTGCGTCTTACTTCTTCTTCACAATTACAATTAAAAATATGAATTTACAAATTTGAAAATTGCCGCTATTACTTGTCAAAAAAGGTAAAGATAAAATTTGTCTTGTTTAACAAGGCGAAGTTAGGACTACAAAGTCCTCTCTACCACTCAACCTCGACCTTTACCCAGCGCCACCACATAGTCACATTACAAATTGTAAGTGGTGACTGCGGGAATTGAACCCACGCGTTCGGAGGGATGAGCTCCGGAGTCGCGATACCAATCCGCTAAGGATCCTCTGAGCACATCTTATAGGAACGCCTTTAAATATAAGTAACGGGTGTGTCTTATTTTGTCACAGTTAAAAATATTAATTAAAAATTTGCATTAAGCCGCCATTACTTGAGAACATCTTATAGAAACTCCCAAATTCAATGAACTTTCCGAAAAGTTTAAAGCACTATTTTCTCTTTACAATTGTTGATCGACCTAATAAATTGAGAGCTACAGCACAGCAAAGTTCTCGTTAGAACCAATTTAAATAACATTACTTAAACTTTGGTGTACACTCTTACGACAGACAGGGAGAACTATCGAACTGGGAGACACAGAACGATGGTTCATGAACGTTTCCCCTCACAGGCAGGGGTTCAGTTCGCCAACAGACTTCCAAATTCGATCCAAAGTGCCCCAGAGCCAAAGGCTTTCAAAGCTCATCTAAAATCAGCTTTGGTCGCAGAAGCATTTTACAAATCAACAGAGCACACACAATCATGCAACTGCTTGATGACTAGACTCATTTACGACTGTGTACACTTCAAACTGTTTAGTAAGAAAGCTCTGACTAGACGCCACTTTGGCCAAGCATTCCATGTGAACACATGATCCGACGTTATGAAACTTGATCACCCGCATCATAATTACAAGCCCATGTCGCTCATGAGCTTCAGCTGAAGCCCTGCAGAAGCGGGTCGGAGTTGCAAACACCATATGTTGTCAACACTGAGCATGTGTGTACAACATTCGGCTACTCTGCGGAGATAGTGTTTCAACCGCAGGGCGGAGACGAGCCTGCTGTGTTAGTTAAAAAAAGGTGAAGTTTGTCTTGTTTAACGAGGCGAAGTTAGGACTACAAAGTCCACTCTACCACTCAACCTCGACCTGAACCTAGCGTTACCGTATAGTCACATTACAAATGTAAGTGGTGACTGCGGGGATAGAACCCGCGACAGCGGAGTGATCAGCTTCGGAGTCGCGCATTCCAACCCGCCACGGATCCACTAGGTTAGATAGATGTTAGATTGGGTGGATCAAGTGGTTACCCTTATGCACGTCTGTCTCGTCTGTTGGGCATATTGCGCTACCACCGGAATGAAAGGAAGTCTGGATTCAGGAGAGGAGTGGGACTGGGTTCGGCTGACCAGACAATCATGACCGACCCCCTGTTTAAATCATTCGTATTCCAAAACAGCGTAAAATATTATACCGTTTGCTTTAGATTTGTCAAATGCCTACAATTTTATAATTCTTGGTCGCGTATAAGGACAAGTCTATACTGAATGATTGTCTATATACTTAGATTTAATTTGTAGATGTGTTTTAGAAGCCCATGGCTTTTTGTCGTGCCCGCATATATGGCTCAGGAATAATGACATTGCGCTATTTCTGAATACGAATGTCTTTGGCTAGAAACGTATGTAAGTTTTAAAGTTTTAAGTTTTAGTTCAATGAAATAAATCCTTTACAAGTACGTCTATATTTATTACCCCGAGTATATTATTTTACATATTTAATCTACGACTCAAACTTACTTGTTTACAAACGACAAAAACTCCAGCTAATCACAAACAAATGACAACATTTATTTGTTAATTCTGCCGTATTTAATTAATCACTAATCGTGAACAAATGAAAATGTCATCATTTTCCAGCGCTTTTATTCATTTCACAACACAACAACGGACGAATAATTATCAATTTATATTAATTGGCTGCCAAACAAGGATATAATTGCGTTTTGCACCATTGTTCCAAAACAATAACTGTGTGCGATGTATTGTGGTAGTAGTGACATCGTACCTCATTCTACCTCCCACATTCATATACTGTGTAATAACTAATAATCATCAACCGGCCAGTGAGATTTGATTATCCACTGTTTGTTATTTGTGTTGATGCAATGTCGGTTCTAATTCCAGCTGCATGTGAAGTCACATCGATCAGCTGATGGTTTTAACTGACAAAATAGAGTTTTATTACATTATTTATTTTTGTATCAACAGAAAGAAAAGGAAGTATTGACAATAACAGCCATTAGAAACGAGATCTTGCCCGCTTTGTTTGAAGCAAAAATCATGTTATGGTAGGTAGATTGGGCATAGGTGCCACATGACCTCTATGGTAGAGTTCATTTGTCTGTGACATGTCTGAGGCAGAAAAATCAACATAGTTGTGGCAGCACGAGCACAGATAGCGCTGTCATCTCTTGCCCTATTTCTCCTTCCTCGGCTCGACATACTCAAGTTTGTCCTATGTCGATTACTTATATATAATCAAACCACGTTTTCGAGAACGATCAAACTTGTGCGTGCGTCAGTGGCTCTTCTTGAGACTCTTCCTCACAGCGCTATCTGTGCTTGGGCTGCCGAACTTTGTTGATTTTCCTGCCTCAGCAACGTGGCGTCGATGCGCAATTTACCTACCATAACATATTCTTTGGCTTGAAGACACCCAGGAACATGGTTAAAAAATCTTAAAATTTAAACGGAGTTAAAGTTGAAAGTCTTGACTTACTTTTGATTTGAGTCTTCTATTGGGCATTGAGCTAAAATTCTGTATTACTGTGCACCAGGAACCAAGTCTAGCGTAGACAAGAACCTCTCAGCAGTGCCTTTTGTAAACGTTGAAACTGTGTCGATTCCTAGTTCAATTTGAATTTGGATATTCCTAACAAACCAAGGGGAATCATTAAGAACTTTATTATTGGTTGGAGTTATTTTGTTGACAAATTAATAATAATTTCGTTTAAATAGCAACATAACGAAACTACAATTTTGTTGTAGAACGTCAATTGTTTTCTCGTAGAGAATGCTCTACTACCCTTATAAGTGTTTATTGGTCAATTATAAGAATTATATGAGCGTAGCTTGTTTCTTGGCATTAACCCATTAAATTTTCCAATTAAACACATATAAGGACAAACGGAAACATAACTAAACTAACACTTTTACATTTCCACAGTGTCCAGCTAAAATTCTAAACCGATTAAAACGTGTCCTTAAGGTTATGCAGTTGCTTTTGTAAATATTATTGTACTTAAAACACATGTTGCAGCCTTGAAATACAGATGGATATTGTTTTTTATATTGACAGATAACACTGCAAAAAGGTAATGTAACGCTAAATAAAACGTGTTCACAGAACGTGTTTATGCATACAGAATCTCGACTATTGTCAATGTCGTTGTGAAACTGTTACACTGCAGCAGTACAAAGTTGCAGTCGTTATCTCTGCAGGAGATCTCATGAAACCCGAGAGACAAGAGGTGTGCATTTCATGAAACCTTTATACCTTTGCTGCGTTGTTAGAGTGGGTTGCTGTAATGTAGCATTTAAATCCATCGTGATTGGTATTAGATTCTTTGGCCAAACACCAAGGTAGAGTACGGCCACGACTGATTCTAAATGCATTTGATAATCGATTATGCACAAACAAAATAAAAAGCAAAATAATCTGCACACTAATACATCTTACATATTTGGAAACCAAAGGAGTTTTCCGACTCGTGGATAGAGCCTGATTTTTCATAAGTTGTTCAATAGTTTCACAAATAAACTTTGAAATTGTCCAACTTTCAGTGCTTTTAAACTCTATATTGTACACTGAAAATGCATCATTTCGTAAAAAACGCTCTACACGCGTGTCCGAAAACTCCTCTAGTTTCCAAGTTTATTAAATTAAAAACTATTTTTAAAGGTGAAAAATGTTTGCTGTAAATCCGTGCATTCAAACACCGCCGCGCAGCTGAGACAGACCCTTAACCTGAAATCCTTAGCTCTAAATTGCCTAATACTTTCTGAACGCCAATTCGAAAACTGGCTGAACGGCCATACTCGCGAATAGTGTTTACGGAGGATGTGTGGAAGGAATGTGGACGGCCTAGAGTGAGGAGTGTGTGAAAGTAAAGTCTCGAGCACCGAGCAGGGTGACCCCTGGCCTAGGTGAACTCATGAGTAGGTGGCCTACACGACGCCCACTTCGTGCAACGCCACTCACGACCCACAACTCACTGTACTGCACAATCTGCTCGAATTATTTTTCGAAATAATAAGTATATGATCAATTGTACCGATGAACTTAATGTCAACATACGTGCTGTTTGTTATCGGATTCGTGCGCAAATTGTTTTCGCCACAAGGAAACGATCTACCAGATTTCCTTGTTAGATCTATTCTGGAATTTCTGCCGTCGATGTTGAGGTTTGATGTTGAAGGATTGCCGTTCTGAGGATTGTTACCAAAAGGCACGGTGAAGAATACTCAAAGCAAATTATGCATTGTTACTTCGCGATATTTTTTCAATAACGGCCTGTTGAAAAAGTGGCTTTTCTTTGTGCCCAGACTTGTTTCAACCTTTCGGACTGAATTTTTTGTCTTCATCAGTTGAGTCTACTTCTCTTCTTTTAGTAATTTGCGTCCTAACTTTCCAATCCCGATCTTTATCCCCGACTATTACTGATATCCTCTATCTTTCGCTAGTCTTTAGAACACATTTTTCAAAATTTGCAATCTTCCACAAACATGCTGTTCGAATAATCGCAAATTTACGTAAAAGAGAGTAGTGTAGACAAGCATTCAAAGACTTAAAACTGTTGACCTTACCATGCCTCTGCATTTCGGAGTCGTGTCTCTTTTTCAATTCAAATACCATGAGAGGTAGTGATATTCACTCTTATGATACTAGAGGCAGGGAAAACTACCGAACTGGGAGACACAGAACGGTAGTTCATGAACGTTTGCCTTCTCAGGCAAGGAGTCCATTTCGTCAACAGATTACCAAATTCGATAAAAACGCCGTTGTGTCCAAGACATTTAAAACTCGTCTGAAAACAGTTCACATCGCTCAAGTGTTCTATAATGCAGACAAGTTTATGGCGTATAATTGGGAGACCGTATAAATTGGCTGATTAACTAGGGTCTTGAGGTGTACTATTCGAATGAATGGGAGAGAGTAAATATAAATGTTGTATGGCTAAATGAGATTTCGATAGAAGTATGAAAAAACATTTTGGCTAATAAAAAAGACGATTGGCATGCATTGTATGTAAAAAATGTTCATGCAATAAAATACTTATGTATTTATTTTATCATTCAAGAAACTTCATCCACTCTAACTCGCTGTTGGAAGATTGGAGTCCTATTTACCTCCAGGAGCCTTGACATTTCTCCGACACAAAAAGGACTACTCTCGTCAAGCAACTCCAAGACTCGATGTAAAGAGCGAGACATGTCATCCATCATGTGACCAGTTGTTGCAGAGCTCTGTGCCCGGGATGTTCCCATGACCCGGGAGCCTGTATACAGGGTGTCACGCAGGGTGCCACAATGCAGTTCCTCCAATTACCAATGTTTCGCCGCAGATAACTTAATCCAATAACTCAACACGGACAACTGGTACGTGGACACTGGACAGATTGGATACGGAAGTGGCATGACAAATCTCTTGGGAACTGAGATGACCAAGTGGTCCAACACTTTCCGGTCACGCTGGATTCACTGATAACTGCGGACTGTATGTGTGTCGGGAACAGAAAACACTCCCATGGAATAAAGAGCCGTGACTTCCAGTGACAATAAGGAATTTTAACCCGCACCCAACAAAAGGGCTACAAGCTTTTTGACGCCTTGAGAGGTATTTTTAATACCTCTTCCTCCTCATTGAAATTATGCGATTTTCTTACTGAAGAGTGCGTAGTAGTGGCTGTAACCTTGAATTTCGTCCCATGAGAACAATGTTAAAATATGCATTTCATGGGACACCTCACGTCAACAGTTTCCATCGAATATTTATGAAACAAACTTAAAGTGCATTAAATATTTTAGTTACTCCGCTGAGCCGAATTATCATTTTCTTATTTATCAAATCGTGACATAAATCCGAAGAATGAAGACACGTTGAATTTGAATTTCTTTCTTTTACTATTAAACTAATTTTCAAACAAGTTATCAACGGAGACAGCAGTAAATTGTCATTTTTAAAATAAAACGTATTTCAAAAACAATTGATGAAAACTGTGTACGTGAATTGTCTCAAGAAAATGCTCGTTTTTACATTGATCTTATGGGACAACAGACGAAATGGCCGCACGGAACTGAACACTATTAAGTTTCACAATGCGCGTTAGCGTATACAGTATACTAAATAAGCAATTGGAAGGTTTTTAAATAGCTCATACCGTTATTTTCTATGGTTTTAATTATACCAGTTGCTATATAGAAAAGCGTTCTGCTTTATAAGGTGCATTGATGGAAAACTGGAGATTTTTGCCTCACAGGTTACATTTGAAACATAATTATTTTCATTATAATACTATATTATTATGTACGTATACTGTACTACTATTCTCTTCCAACAATTTAAATCTATAATTTACACGACAACTTGCATTTTGGATGACTTTTGCAAACACCGTCAACAAAAATTGTTGTATGCAAATGGTTCTTTTTGACGAATGGAATATGTAGGTAATGAATACGAGATTTCTTTAGATAATATAATGATATAAAGGTCTTTATACATACTTTTCATACAAGCATCATGACATAAAGACGTATATTATAGGCCTATGCAGTAGCTTAGAAGTGTTAAAAATTGTATATTAAGTTAACTCTTCTTAACTGTGTAAAACATAGATATTCTAAATAATGAAAAATCCTAATAAACCAGTTTTAATAACGATACTCGGAAATGTTTTACAAAGTTAACTCCAGCTTAGTTTAGAATGATTCTTAACAAATTCAAACTTTATGACGAACACTTACTGTAATAAAATTAAGGAAGTTTGCTGTTAAAAGTTAAGTATTATTTAATTACTTTTCCAAAATCAAGTTCTTTGACACTGTTTCTGAGTTAACAAAAGTTTAATCTTTGGCTTTTATTGACGTCTGAAGGAGCTCTTGGAACTTCGTTGGAGATTTGAGTGTCTAATTAGCCTTGTCCTTCATTGTACTGTGAAACTGTTTAACTCGATTTTAATATAACCATTAAAAATCAAAGCATTATATTTAAATAATTGGGTTGGTCCAATCGGTACAACAATATCGTCAATTACGTTTATGGTTTCTTTTTCTTTAAAGAAGAGGACTAAATGTGTTGATCAGATTCTTTGGAGTCTGCATCACTAGTATGTGGTTTTGTTAGTGGCTACTTCATGTTTTTGGTGCCTCTTTCTTTCTTGATGGCGACCCATTAAAACCCTACGTCTTCAATACCATATTTGTATAACTGACCATGGCACCATTTTCCAGTATAACTTCATGAGTTCATCTGTTACATTTGGAAATAACCTAGTTTGGCTCTAGGTTAGTTTCTGCAATGAGAAGCCAACTTTGGATACTTTTGCTTTGAGACACCGACCACTCTTAGAGGGTAATCTAAGGTGATTATGGGATGAAGAGTGAGTGTGATGAGTGTTTTGATGGATGATGAGGTGTAGTCTTGTTACAAAATAGGGCCGACTGTTCCCCGGATTAGATCATTAATCGGCCGAACGACCAATGGAATGGACCATCTTCATGGCAGCCTTTTTACCAAAAAGTTCCATTATAACGAAACTCCATTCTCTAAAACTCAACTCTTTGCAATTAACTCTTATCCAAGTGAATCAGCAATCAGGCAACTGCACTCAGTTGACTCGCATTATTCCGGAAAAGCCGCTAATTGATCGCTAATGATGTTAATGAGGTAGAGGTGCGAAGCTGCAAATAATGAATACGTCACAGTGACGTCATAATGTGTGACGTCACGAGTCCGCGACCCGCGCACACGGTTCATCTGTGCATCATGCTTTGTTCCACCTCGCCTCGTGTGAAAGCGGCTTCGCTTCCATCACATTAATTAATATACGCCAGTGTCAAGTGTTCAAACCCACTTGTCTGCTGAAACTGCGGATCCAGTGAGGAAGAAGAGTCGATTTCTATAGATAATCGACGAGAATGAAAAACGTAATTGGTATGTGGTTTGGTAGTTTTGGTTTAGTGAAAAGTAAAAAGCATGTTGAATGTATGCCCTGATTGGTATATGCTCATGACGCTGTTATAGCAAAAAATCACTTTTGGCCGCGATTTTTAAACGACTCAATAGATTTTTATACTTGTTGGTACCTACATTGATAGGTATTATTAAAATATATAGTCTTTCAATTGTTTTCAAAATTGGATAAATTTGTTGTTTATAGATAAGTAAAACAACATTTTTCATTAACCCCCAAAAGGTTAATTTCGGTAGTCCGATTTTGCTGGCTAACGAATTTGACCACGATATTTACAAAAGAACATTTTAACCAAATTTCATGGAAATTTAACAAACCTCCACCTTAACTTTGAGAAATGAAATATTTTTTAAACCCCTTTAATAACCTGTAATCTTTAAATTGGTATATCAAAAACGAGTCGAGATAAAACATTTTTTGCGTCGTTGAGTTGGTGTTAAATTTCCTTTCTTTGAGGTGCCACAAGGGGAGAGGAGTTTGTATTTTTAAATTTGGGGCCTCCTCTCGGATTTTGAATGGGTGTATGACGTTAAAACAAACTTCAGAATTCAATAAAACATTCCCCAAAGGGTTTTAAAACATATTCCCATTTTAAAATGTTATGGGGGCATTTAAACTCACCCTGTATATTTCCTCCCAGACATCGACAATTGTAGGATCTCCACACTAAATACAAGGAATTCATTACAGTTCAAACAAATACTTGAATATACGAGCGCTTATCACAATAACGGAAGCTTACAGTTAATATAGTATTAACTTGTGTGAATCCTACAGCTGACTGCTGAGGGAACAATGCATTGTGGGTAGCCTGGATAATGATACAAGTATCAGCTGGGCTGTGTTGTCTGTTATCTATCCTGTCCACTCGACTCCTCTGCTACCGGCAGATAGCGGCGGCACAATTCACTGGATAATTCTGGTTCTGAGTAAAGTTCATAGCTGCTAGTTTGAATATAATGGACATTAAGTAATTTACACTATAGCTGCTATAACTTTGCATCTGGGATTTATTCGACATGGCAACATCGTTTTTGAGCTGTCTTGGCTTCGATATTTAACAAGTACTTCCGCAAATTATAACCCTCACTTCTGCAACTATCAGTTGGGTGACCAAACTTGTTTTTAGATGAAAAAATTCAAACAAATTCACTCTATTACTTAAGTATTTTAAACAAATTTTACGTTAGCAAAATACAAGTTTTACATTTGCAAAATATTTGTTGTTGTTAAAAATGCCCCAGTGCAAGCTTCTTCCAAGAATTCTTAGTGCCGAGCCCGCCGCATTTAGGATATTTTACGGTTCAGATATGAGTCACCAACTAGGCAGTTTCTGCAGTAAAAACACTTGTTCGCACGTCGATTTTTAAAACTTTAAAATATTTGTCGGGCTGGCGATTTTTCTGAGTATTCCCATCAAAAAGTAATTTTATCGTCCTTCTATGATTGCTTGGCAAATCGATGTTGAAATTGACCAAATTTGAATAAATGTTTTTTATTATTCCAGAGGTATATTGATGAGCAGTGTTGCCATTATCACTTAAATTTTAAGAAGACCATGGGTGCAAGCAGCTCTAGTATAAGTGGCTTGTTTTGGAAGTCTTGAGGTTTATTTTGGTTCAAATCACTGTTTGAGAAAAGTGGTTGAAACGGCTACGCGAGTTTCCAAAGTATAATTATTGCCCCAATATTTATATTATGTTTATTTAGACTATTTATTGTTTCTTTATTTACTGTTTGTTTATGATAAGTATAGTTCTAGACTTGTTCGATAGAAAAAGAACACTAAATTGTGTCCTTTGAGCAACATAACTATTTCCATTGGTCTTTGGGCTATTAATTGATGTCCCAATCTAAGGAACAACCGGCCCTGATTTGTAACAAACCTACACCTCTTCATCCATCAAAATACTCAATACTCACAATGTATCGCATATTCACCTTAAAATATTTTCTAAGAGTAGTCGGTGTCTCAAATCAAAGTATCATAAGTATCGAAAAACACATCAATATCCACACACAAATTTTAACTTTGTAAAAAAAACTAATACAATTGCATACGTTCTTTTTCCAGTAAGATTGCGTGACAAAGCAAATTTTACAGTCTGAAAGGTAAAGGGTTTGATGAATTTTATATTTTGGCTTAAACGACAACTTGAATTTTCCAGCAAATATATCAAACTATACTCATCAAACAGCAATATTACAGCAAAATTTTGTGTTCTTTTATCAAAAATCTATGTTTCTCATGCTTATTTGCACGGATGAGTGCCAATGTTCCAGAATTTCGTCTTGGTAGAGACAACCGTCCGGTTTGACTGTGCAGTCTATCGGACTCGTGGCGAGTCGGAATCGTGCGCGACTCCGGAGCTGATCACTAAGCTGGCGCGAGTTCGATCCCCGCACTCACCACTTACATTTGTAGTGTGACTCTACGGTAACGCTAGGTAAAGGTCGAGGTTGAGTGGTAGAGAGGACTTTGAGTTCTAACTTCGCCTCGTTAAAAAAGACAAACTTTTATTCTACAATAATGACAATTGAATACTAAATCCAGTACCACAAGCGGGCGCCAGGACTTGCTGTATTGTACATGCACCAGCTGATATGGCTCCTAGCGGACCTAATTAGAGCAAATGAATTCATTGCTAAACTAATCCGCCTGTGAATGTGATTTGCTACAATTGTATATTGCAACTAATCAGTAATCAGTAATCACCTCTCGCCGATGAGTATGTCCGCACGGATGCACTAATTGCAACGTCTGCCTTTCTCCGACCCAGCTCAACTAATCATTAGAAGCAGGCTGTGCACAGCTGTATTGTAGGCTACTAACCATCATCATTAATCAGTGACAATTATTATCATTACTGGCTATAGAGGTCCGATTCGTATGGGGCTAAAGATAAGGTTATGGTGAGTAGATTGAACATAGATGCTGTATGGCTGAAGCAGGAAAATCATCACAGTTGTGGCAGCTCAAAGACAGAGAGCGCTGCGAGTGCCATCTCTTGCCATCTTTCTCGAGTTTGTCCGATGTCCGCGATGGCTTAAATGTTACCAAGTCATGCGATTTTCGAGAACGAACACACTTGCGCCTGCGTCAGTGGCTCTAGTAATAATTAATTTCCTTTCAGCGCTATCTGTGCCTGGGCAGCCGAACTATGTTGATTATCCTGAATCAGCCACATGGCATCTATGCGCAATCTACCTATCATAACATAATCTTTGGCGGGACTCTAGTTCAGTGAGTTTCTCCAGCACTCTGTCGGCATCAACCCAAGAATTTTGAACAAAAGTCACATTTAGTCCTACTCCTTTCTTCTATTTACCCCTTAAATTACTAAACTTTAACACATAACTGAAAATCATGTTAATTTTACTCATTTGTTTACGTTTGATGTTGGCGATGGTAGAATTTCTGAGATTAAAATATTATACGAACGTTTTCATAGTTGTTTTGGTGAACAAGAAGAACACGACGTTTCGGGATCTGATATCGTCTTCAGGTGACATCGTGTTCTTCATGTTCATTAAAAAAACTTTGTAAAACGTCCATGATAATATTTTAACCTCGGTTTATTTTACCGTTAGTGGCGGAGCTCTTGTTTTAAATAAATAGTTTATTGCGGAAACATATACATGATATGCAATCTTCATATTTATAGGTTGAACTAAAATGTTCCTTGCATTCTGACATCGAGGACCCATTCAAACATACATTTTGTTCATTCACTCTCACTCATTCATTAGAATTGTTCCACTCTAGCCCTCCTATTGTACGTCGTTAGGTTCTGCAGTCTCCCAGTTATGTGCCATAAACTCCTCTGTACTGTAAAATGCCTTTGTGACCAAGATTTGTTTTAGACGAGCTTTGAACGCCTTCGGCATTTGCGCACTTTAAATCGAATTTGGCAACCGGTTGACTAGTTGAACTCCTGCCTGAGAAGGCAAACGTTCATGAACTATCGTTCTGTGTCTCCCAGTTCGATAGTTCTCCCTGCCTCTTGTTTCATAAGAGTGAATGTCACTTCCTCTTATGGGGTAACATTTTGATTTGAAAAGAAGACAAGTTTGAAGAATGCAAGGTAAAGTCAACAATTTCAAATTTTGGAAAGTTGGCTTGCACGACTCTCTTCTTTGAAGTTTTGCGATTGTCCGAACGGCTTTTTTTAGTATGAAAGCTCTGGAAAATTGCGTTTTTGAACAACCACCCCACAACTCTAATCCGTAAGACAGGTGTGGGTAGATTACTCCGTAATACGCCGTCATCAGTACCTGAATTGGGCAGTACTCGGATAGCTGTCTCAAAACATAAATGCCCGAGGCTAATTTTGAACAGACACTGTCTACATGACAATCCCAAGTCAACCCTCCAAGGAATTTAGTCGAGTAGACTTCTTCGATCTCGGTATCGTCCAACATGACTGTTGGGCTTTCTGAGGTCGTTGTCGCAAGCAAAACTGAATGTATGTTGATTTTTTTGGATTTCTTTTGAGGTTGAGCTCATTGAAATGTTGAATTGAACTGTTGAGCTCAACAAACGTCATGCGTTCGAGTTCTTGCACTGATGGTGCTTTGAAACAGAGAGTAGTGTCATCTGCGTACTGGACAAGTTGTCCTTTTTGTACCGATGAGCCAACATCGTTGACGTAGACCAAAAAGAGCAGTGGACTTAGAATGGAGCCTAAGCATAGGCACCATTCTACACATTTTCCCTGTGTAGAAGCATATTTCTTGACATAATTTTTGAGCATTTTCCTAATGTATGTTTTTCTCTGTTGTAGGTAGGCGGAAGTTCCAAATCATCAATGACGATTCAGGTATTTAATTTTGTCATGGTTGTATTGTTTTTAGAGGTTTAAACTGAACAATAAGTACTAAAGTACCGTACACTGTATCGAACTATGCTTATGTCAGATTGCTTTATCTAAATCACGAACTTGAATCATTATAAACTACTGCATTACCCATTACGCTTGGTTTAAAACTAATGTAAACATCTTCATTGGAAAATTGGTAATTTTAATTCGTAAATTACATGTCGAGCTTTTAACTATACCATATCATGACAACGTCCATTGAACCATAAGCATACTGAATTGCAATCTTAAGAAAGATTGAAACACTTACTGAGAAGAGGAAAGTTCAACTTCCGATTGATTAGGAATATTTATAAACTCTATACAGGGTGAGTTAAAAAGTATGGATACACCCTGTTAAATTTTAAATGGATCAATATAGAAAACTGAAACTCAAGATACATATATAGGAAATAACAGTGAACCTTTTAGTCAATAACCTTTGCCCATTGCCCCAAACTGAGATATTTGAGGAGCAGCCCAAATGTTTTAAATGGTAAGCCCCATTAAGTGACGTCAAATTTTGCCCAGTACAAAATTGCAGCTCATCGAAATTAAGTAAAACCTAATTAAGGCTACCAATATGTACTGGGTTAAGATGGAAAGCTCTAGTTTCCAATGTTCTTTTTCTTTGAACAATACCTTTAAAATGAGGTTTCACTACTATAGGTCTTACTGTATAAAACTTTAGAGTTGCCCCCCCCCAATTATATTTTCGACAAATGGGCAAAGTTGTAACTCACACGTCTTCATTAAAATGTCTTTAATTTCAATGAGCTGCCATTTTGTACTGGGTTGAGATAGACAGCTCTAGTTTCCACTGTTCTTCTTATTTTATTTAGACCTTTAAACTGAGGGGTCACGTAATGGGACTTTGCATTTAAAGGGTGTGAGCTGCTCCCCAAACATCACGTTTTCGGGGCAATGGGCGAAGTTGTAATTACTTAATTGATTAATTTCCACCTCTTTATTTGTGCTGCGTATTTAGTCAATTTATCTTCATTTTGAATTTTGCATATAAATAATAAAACCATACAAATTGCTTAAATTGTATTACAACAAATTAACCTTACGGTTAACCGTAAATAACTATTAGGTCATCAGCCATCCAGCCACAATTATACCGTGAGACCCTTCATACAATTACAGCCTGGGAATGCGACTGTAGGTCTAACTGTACCGTGTCTACAAGTGTGACTGTGACTGTGTACAGACACCGATACCCTGAAGAAGGTGTAAGTCACACCTACGCCCGAAACGTCTGCGGTATCAGTACATGGGAGGTGTCAGCGACACCTCGTGTTTCCGTTCTGCTTCATGTCTCGGAGTTTCTCTCAAACCAGAGTGGTTTCGACTGAGGTGTCGTGTAATCCGATCCTGAGTGAGCTTTCGACACAGTTGATATTTGAGAATGGAAAATAAAAAAGAGAGTTTGTTTTGTTTGAGTGGTTTTGGTTTTTATAGTCTAGATATACGTATGGTAGTTTGTGTTCATTTTCAATGAACTTTTTCTGGCAGTGGCGTGGGGATTTCTGGAGTAAGAAGCTTTGAAAGCCTCCTCCTTCTGTTACATATCTGTAACAGTGGATGTGTTTTAGTACAATACAGTACAAAAATACTTTTTATTAAATCTTTACTGTTGAATACTTTTGGTATCCCCTAATTTTTTAGGGTGTTTTTCAACCAATTTGTTCAAGATTGTATAAAGTCGTTCTTCATATAGTAGTGATGCAACATTTTAAATATGGAAACTGTTTCAACTGCTATAGAATATTCGCCGTTTGTTTGTCAAATAAAAACTTTAATCTTAAATTTGGACTTGGCGCCGTCACAATCATGGAAACATAACAATTCTGGTCAGGTTGGTCACTGAAGTATTCGATTAGCTTTGAAATAAAGTTTATCCCACGAAATTAGTATGACACTGTATAGAAAACATTAATGTGCTTACATAGTTCTACTGCTAAGTTTTCTTTGAAAAGAGGTGACCGGTTTACGGCTTTTTACGGTTATTACAGTGACTTTGATGTTTGGTGCAATAATATGGAAATAGTCAACCACTCGTAACAGTTTGGATTAAATTAAAAACAAAGTTCACCGTCACATATATCACGGCCGTAACATACCGTTTACCTCTTCCGAGGAAACCATAGCTGTAAGTACTGCACCCTAAAACAAATCAGTAGTAATCTGAAGAACAAAATTTAAAAGGTTTAAAGAAAGAAAACAACTGATTGTGAGATTGTGACATTAAACCTTAGTCAGGCACCGGTGCTTAGACTTGGACCACTTCATTACATTAGCCAGTGGTAAACACTCGGATGAAGGAGTACTAAACTCAAGTAGCTGCAGGGGTTTATCTTCTGTGACGCCACCTTCACCTTCACCTTGTTTATACATCTCTTCACCTTTGAACATCTTTTTATAAAAGCCTCTTACTAGTCACTACTTAAGAGTCCGCCTCAACTGCGCGGCGACGCTTCGATGCGAGGGTTTACGGCGGCTCGTTCTCCACCTTTCACAAAAATGTTTACATTAATAACAATGATTTATTCGGAAACTATATAAGTTTTCCAACCCTTGTGTAAGGTGTTTCTTTCGAAATTAGGCGTTTTATGTGTACAAATAGAGTTGAAAATCACTAAAACTTGGACAGTTTTGAAGTTTATTTGTGAAATTATTGAACACGTTATGAGAAATCGGGCTTCATACACGTGCAGGAAAACTCCTATAGTTTCCAAATATATCATGTTTATTAATATAAAATTATTTTACAAGGTGAAAAACGGGCTGCCGTAAACTTTTGGAAGCGGTTGGTTTTACCGAAAGGCCGCATCTGTTGAAAGAAGGTCCGTTGTTTAGCTAGTATTTACGTGTGCGGTGTCATGTGTTCCTAGGGCAAACGAATTCAACCTTTCTCTGAGGTGGGCCCTTAATTCCTTCGTCGGACTCTTCCGGAAAATGTAAGGAAAATCGAAACGTTACTAATTAGATAAACAGTTATCAAAGGTTTTGAATAATTTAGGGTTTTGAGCATTCTGGACATGTTCTGCATGATTTTTCCAATATTGTTCCACTTGGCAATTACTTGTTTGATCAAACATGTATTGATTCGATGTTTTGGTATTGAAATTTAATGGATCTTTTATGCATTCGTTTAAGTCAAGGGGAATCTACACCTGACTGTTTGACGTGAAAGACAATGTTAAGTTTGCTGTGTAGCGAAGACCATTACCAGCATACATTGTTGCCTAACAGCCTGCCTACCATAATCCCAGTGTTTAACCCAGCGGGGTCAGCATCACTCGGTACTGCATTACTGACTTGAATCACTCAGTCGCAGTTAGCACTTCCCTTATGACTACTATAAACACTAACTGCTGCGCGACCAGTCATCCGATAGTTCAAGCGTTGTCGCTGGACTGGTCGAGCAGGTTTACTCACTGGTGCTTTCCTTCAAAGCTGGATATTTACCCATGATACACTCAGTATCAACACTCTAAATATGAAAGAGTGAAAAGCACTCCCAAAGAGTGAAAATCTAGCCTCTCTTTAATGGGAGTTTCAACACCCAAGAGAGCGAACTTTCGCTCTTTCTGAGTGACCGTTCATTTTTAGAGTGAAGTCTCGATGGATTCAATTCCAAATATGATCGAAAAGACTTTTTAAATCAATAAATATCTAGCTGACTTGTAGTCATAAGCGCTACCGTGAACCCATACAAATTTAAAGTTGTGTTATGCTCTAAACTGCATTTATAATTCGATTTCATTGAAACTTTATCAGTGTAATTGACGGAGGTACCGAAAATACAAAAAAATCAGTGCAGCCAAACCAACATGGCGGCGAAAAGTAATCAAAATTGGTGTTGATAGTTGGATTTTGTCGACCAGATTTTTTCAGACTTTTTGTAAGTTGGCTACAATAATATAAATTAATAATTCAAATTTCATCCCTATCTGGTCATAAGTACAGTGTTAATACATAAACACCTATTTTGGAAACGCACCCCCTTCCAAGGACAGGTTTGGTGGACCGACTTTGCTGGATAACCAAAGGAACCTTTGATGGATTTGAAAAAGAAACCGTTGTACCTAATTCCTTAAAGATCTGACAACTTGTAGAACGGTTGCATAAATTTTGTATACGAGTATGTATAAATTTTCCCATTTGACTCAGTAAGGAAGCTCAAACTGCTTTCTGTTTTGTTCTACATGACGATAGAAATGAGTTGTAGCTCAATTTCCTATGAAAACTCAACCGATATAGTTACTCGTATGTGCCAGTAGCGACATATCTAAAATTGAGTCTCTTAACTATTCGAGTCTCTCAAGGGGATTAGATTTGTTACACTGCTGCAACAAGCAATACCAAACAAAAATCATCTTTAGACAACTTTATGACTAAAATTTTATTGAAAAAGGGAGAGCCCTTCTACTGAATGAAAAGAACTCAAAACGAGTTTGGAGACTCTTCAAATGTTTCTGGGTAATCTCTGACGGTGTATGGTTTGACGCTAGATTCATGACGACACGGTGGTATAGTGGTGTGGTGTAAGTTTGAATCAGTGGGAATGTTAACTAAGCCAGGTCTACATTACGGCTGCTCAGGTGCGGACTTGGCTGCTGTTGCCATAAGTAACCCCAAGTTTGCAACACTTGTAACCACAACTCTCTACCCTCAACCCTCCCCGTGTCCTCCCCTCTGACGGTGTATGGTTTGACGCTAGATTCATGACGACACGGTGGTATAGTGGTGTGGTGTAAGTTTGAATCAGTGGGAATGTTAACTAAGCCAGGTCTACATTACGGCTGCTCAGGTGCGGACTTGTGCTGTTGCCATAAGTAACCCCAAGTTTGCAACACTTGTAACCACAACTCTCTACCCTCAACCCTCCCCGCGTCCTCCCCTCTCTGACGGTGTATGGTTTGACGCTAGATTCATGACGACACGGTGGTATAGTGGTGTGGTGTAAGTTTGAATCAGTGGGAATGTTAACTAAGCCAGGTCTACATTACGGCTGCTCAGGTGCGGACTTGGCTGCTGTTGCCATAAGTAACCCCAAGTTTGCAACACTTGTAACCACAACTCTCTACCCTCAACCCTCCCCGCGTCCTCCCCTCTCTGACGGTGTATGGTTTGACGCTAGATTCATGACGACACGGTGGTATAGTGGTGTGGTGTAAGTTTGAATCAGTGGGAATGTTAACTAAGCCAGGTCTACATTACGGCTGCTCAGGTGCGGACTTGGCTGCTGTTGCCATAAGTAACCCCAAGTTTGCAACACTTGTAACCACAACTCTCTACCCTCAACCCTCCCCGCGTCCTCCCCTCTCTGTCTCCGCGTGTTCCTTAGGTCTTTGTAAAGTATCTTAAGAGTGCACAGTAATTGTAGGCCATTTTATTTTTTGTCCCATAAGAACAATGTAAAAACAGGCATTTTCTTGAGACACTTTACGCCTACAATTTCCATCAGATCTTGGAACAAGTTTTGTTTGAAAGATGACAATGTAGTGCAATGACTCCGTTTACCACAATTTTGAATATTTTATTAGTTTATGAGTAAAACAAGACATTCAAATTTCTTCAATTTTTTATTTATGTTCTGGTTTTATAAAAGATAAAATGGAAATTCGGCTCAGTGGAGGCACTAAAACAATTAATGCACTATAAAACTAAGTTTACTTCACACAAGTCGGATGAAAACTGAAGGCGTGGAGTGTCCCAAGAAAATGCATGTTTTTACATTACTCTTACGGGAAGAAATTCAAGGTCACAGCTACTACTGCGCACTCTTAATAGCCTCCAGGCATTACATTATAATGTGTGTAAAGTGAATATAACTTTGTGATATACTAGCACGATAAAATCAAAACTACAAAAATACAGCGTGTTTCTTTCAAATTTCATTAAAGTACGTCGCCACAATGTACCACTGCAGTTCGAGAGGTTGTGCCAAAGACACTGGTTCTGCATACATATCATAAACCGGTTGTTCTTATCCCCGAATGTTGCGATATAGTTTGCAATCCTCCATCATTTGCAAATACTGTATACTTTTATTCGAGGTTCTAGTTTAGACTTCTTTAATACTCCAAAGCATTCAGAAATCATACGTTCTACCAAGATTGTACAACGCTCTTCTAAAGTTCCACTATAAAGCTAGTTTATTAGCAAACCATTTTTAGCTTAAGAAAATCAATTAGATGGTCACTACCGCCGATTTTTGCCCACTAACATTACAACAACGAAATCTATCACAAATTTTTGTTTTTTCAAAGAATTGGCAGTTTTGAAATCATGTATATTTTGTCATCTAATTACTTATTATTAAGGTTGTACAAAAATATAACACAATTTTCTAACTCACATAAACACTTCTTACAGAATCTCCGCCATAATGTCAGACTAAGGTGTAGATAACTCAAAGCCAGGGCGGGGAGAAGGGAGAGTATTTGTGTCTTTGTTGTAAATGATCCGGCTCACTGGCGCTCTCTGTTGATTAACATTGTAACCAACCGACCGTCAGCCTCCCTTAACCCGAACTCAGTCTTTCCAGGATAATATCATAAACTTCGTCCCTTCGGATGAGTGCTCTTGACGAGATTGTGACATTTTTCTTCGCAATGTTGTCTGAATTCGGTCCCGGGTTTCTTCACTCCGTTGATTTGTTATAGTATATTTCTTTACTAGGTCCGAAAAACTGTTTTGATGCGAACTGAAATTTGACGGCTATGCGCAGCCGAAGACGTTGGTTAAATGAGCGAGGATCAACACGACACTTACCTGTTAGCAAATAGTAATGGAAAATAAAAAGCAATTAATGTTCAATAAAAAATCCTATTAAAATTAAAAGTCACCAGTTTAATTTCAAGCTTTCTATCTGCGTTTAAGATCAATTTAAAATCACCCGGTAACCACAGAAGGTGCTTCCAAACTAGTTAACCACTGATATATTCTAGGCATAAACTTACCGACCCTTAGTAGCCGCAGTTATCTCGCTTGTATAATTTTATTCCAGCCCACCTATACAGAAACCCTACATTAAATCAGTAATGATTGTGTAGTACATTTACTTTATATGAACCAAAGATATGTGACCTATAAAAGACCCATTAAAGATTGTTGATGAGGTTGCGGTATAATAAAAGTGCAACTTTAGAAGTCAAATGTGTCTAAAGCAGCTGTTTTAGAACAAAATACAAAAATTGGGTTTCTTCATTTGTAAGCAACCGAATCAAGTTAAAAGTTTACTTTTTGGTTTGATTGTTTGATTACTCAGTACTTGGTGCAAACTCTAAAGATCCTTCGTATTAAGAGTGCAATAGTGGATGTGACCTTGAATTTCTTCCCATAAGAGTATTAAAAAACATGAATTTTCATGAGACACTTCAAGCCTACAGTTTTCATTTTTATGAAATGCTCGTAAACTATGTTTTAAAGTGTATTAAATGGTTTAGTGACTCCGCTGAGTCAAATTTCATTGTTTTTCATACAACAAACCGTGACATGGATGAAACAATTGAAGAAACTTTGTATTTGAATTTCTTGGTTTTACTATTACACTAATACAGTTTTCAAAAAGGTCAGTGGAGGCACTGCATTACATTACCATCTTTTTTAAAATCAAACTTATTTCAAAAATATCTTATGAAAATTGAAGGCGTGAGGTGTCTTAAGTGAATGCTTGTGTTTTAATTGTTTTATTGTTCTTATGGGACAAAAAACAAAATGGCCGCCAAGTACTGTGCACTCTTAAGGTGGGTCTTACAGTTGATCTATCAATAAAGTCCGATATTGCTCTAATTGCCAACGATAAGTTCAACTAGAGGCTATAACAGTAACGCGAAACTAAATGTTAACGATGGGGCTAAGTTGGATCGTAAATTTGACAATGAACTGGAATCGTGTAATGTACAGTACAAGCTACGATTTAACAGCTCAAACTGCTACGCACTGAGGGGAGGTTTGTAAATGCCTTCACGTCCCTGAGGAGGGGGTAGTATTTTCAGAAATAGTAATGAATTTGTTCTAAGCAAGCTGATGTAAATGTCCCACATGAAATCCGACTGAACGGTAAGTTAAGACCAAGTCGGTGGACAATAGAGACCGAAGGTTTGGGAATCGTCCAATGATTGGTCGGAAGCTATGTTTTGGTCCCAAGGTTTCCGGCCAATACATTACATGCCACATACACAAATGATTTAACTGGTTAAAGATATGAGATACAAGCTTCTGCAATACTCAATAACTAAACCTCTCAACCTGTGGCACTGATATTAAATTAATCAACATGTTTATTAGCTCTTTGAAATTAGTTCTTTTTAAAGGATTTTTCTGTGGTTGATGGTTGACAAGTTCAAAAAGTTTTCGTTTTGATTTTAGCTAAATATATAAAGAAAGCTGAATACGAAAAACAACATTTAATAGATAGTCCGCTAAGAGTCATGTAATCCTCACATACCAAACGTTAGACTTTGTAATGGAAAATCAATTCAGATTGATTAAGACCTTTCTTCTTTTATTAAGCATTGACAGGTTTCAAAATACAGTAATAATTCTAAGAAGGAAGGAGATAAACTCTTTAAACACTTTCCAAAGTAATGTAAAAAGTATGCTAGGTTTTCCATGACCACACCACATGATTGCTATACGAGTACAAGGTGAGTTTTAAATGACTACCTTTCTTAACTTTTGAAAAAGGAAAAACTTTGACAAAACCCATCAGGAATGTTTTTATAGGGTTCTGAAGTTTGTTTTGACGAACTTTGCGTCACCCACCCCCACTCAAAAACCCGGGGAGGGCCCTAAATTTTTAATAGAGCCCCCTTTGTGGCACTTCAAAAGAAAGTAATGTTATCACAAATTCAACTACGCAAAGAAGGATTTTCTATCTCAACTAACTTTTTGTTATATTCATTTAAAGATTACAAGTTGTCAGGTTTAAAATTCCACATTTGACAAACAATTTATTTTGACTGACAATTTTCCTGTAAAACCCTCTGAGGGCAATGTCAAAAGTACGTCAAAACAAATATCAGGACTTTATAAAAAAACATTCCCGAAAGGGGGTTTTAAAATTTGCCTTTTTCAAAGATTAAGAGGGGGACATTTAAAACTCACCTTTTATGCAAGTCTCATTTTTTCTGAACGTCTCTAAATTAAATCTTAACTTTGAATTATGAGAATCAACCCCAAAAAAGTTAAACACGCCTTTTCAAATCTCTTATAGTTAAGATTCTTAATCATCCATTCTCAAACAATTTATAAAAGGTCGATGATTCTGAAACGTTGTATAATGTAATCAATTCCACAATCTGCTGGGATTGATGATGTCAGAGGATTAAATGACAAGCTGGCAGGCCATTACCTTTAACTAGATCCTCGCTGTCGATTTGCATGATTTTATGTGATTTATATGAATTTATGCAGGATAACACCGACACTTAGTGTGTGGACGTGTAATTGACGCGTTAATGGAATCAGGACCCGGATTAGAATTTGAATTGCATCAATTCACTCAACTGTTGAATATGTTTATCCCACACTTATCTTGTGAAAACCACGACCTTTCCGCGTGATGCAAACCACAGCCTGATATATATATACTTGGTGTCTGAATATAAAACTGGCTCACTTCACTATAAATGACTGAAAATCTAATGCCGTGTATAATCTAGTTCTTCCGTTTCACACCGCGTCAAAACATCATAATAATTAGCTTGAGATATTTCGTCCACGCTGTGGAGTACCATCTTCAGTCAGTGATTGGGTGAAACAGCTAAACTACTTGCTGTCTGCTATCCAATTGGAGACAGGGCTGCCAACCGTCCATTAGAGCAGGGATCCCAGCTGTCGATGTTTTTCTATTAATAGTAGACATCCAAGCAGTTGTTGGGGCTTTTGAATGTAGTGTACTTCATTTCTAATCTTTTTGATACTGGGGTTTGCGGAAATTTTTAAAACGTAACACAAATAATAGTTAAGTTTAAAATATCAACTTGTACCGACTGAATTGTCACCTTTCAATAAAGCTCTGAGATTGCTGCGATTTCTACTTTCAACGATGGGATCTTACTTTGTACGAACGTGTTTTCCGCCAAATCTTCGGGCGACTAAGATGTACTTATTCCTTCAAACCTCAACCAACAAGTCTGAAGTTGGATCCACAAAAGAAGAAATCCAACAGTTTTAAGTACAAAATTGGGATTTCTAGACTTTAAGTAAAATTTGTTAGTTAAAACGTTAACGTTAAACAGTTATAAAGACAACTTTAAATGTGTTTAACCACTTAACCACTAAATTTTTAAAAACGTCCATCTTTCACAATGGTTTTTCAGCTGTAAAAGTTAAATCTTCAGACAACATATCGGATTCCAACTTTGAAGTACGTCAAAAAATCTATGTTTCACAATTAGAGTGTTAGAAAGTGGCGACCGCGAGTTGATGGTCTAAGAAAAGATAGACCACTAATTATGCGAACCTAGCTTTCCATCAAGCAACTTGGGTACAGGTCTACGAACGGAATCTCTAGTTTGATGACGAAACCCGTGACATGATGTAATCAAAAGACCATTTAAGAAGTCGAAATGTAGATTCCTGCTTCCCGGATTCCAGCAGACTTGGATCTGCGAAGTCGGCGACCTTGTTGAGCGAGTGGCTCTGGCATTCCTGGGCCGAGACCGGCTCCTCCATCCTCCATCACACTTTCACTCTCACCGCTGAGTCACCACGGCCAGCGAGCACAGAATAAACATAGAGTGGCCACTATGTACGGCCACCGGAGTTTCTTTTGGTCGATCGCCTCTGTGGTTTGAGTTTTCTTCAGTAATATCTCGTTAGCTCAGTTTTTTTGCCGCCGATTCCTTTACTGTAGAGTGTAGAGTCTAAATAGAATTTACCCGGACTGCCTCTCCTCATTCGTCATGGGGAATATTTGGATCGACTACAAACCATATTTGAGTTCGGTTAGAAAAGTTATGTAGCTGAAAAATACTATCAAAAATACTACAAGACTAAAACCTATAGCTGGCATTGGCATGTTTGCTGTCACAATTGATGACAGGCTTGGGGGAAAGAAAGAAACAGTCTAATTGATCAAATACTTCTTGATCAATACGTTTAAATATAAACTGAAGCGGTGTATTCATGCAAGTCATATATTCATCAAAGTATTATATCCGAAATATTGAAAAGCAAAGGTTATGCGATTATTGGTACAACGATTAGGCAATTTTTTCGTACACAACTCAAGATAGTGGCTGTGATACTGCTTCTTCGTCAAATGCGTGGACTGTCGAAAAGAAAGTCGGGGAGTTCTTCTCAGGTGTAGTAATTTTAGCTAAGAATCACTACTGTTCCTTATTTCGGGCGTTGAAAACTACACTTATTTGGAATTTTCTGTCAAAAAGAGAACACATAAGAAATGTTGAACACTCGTTTCGCTCTCAAATCTTAATCACGCCACACTAACGTCACTCTATTTCATTTATACGTATACTTTTCAATTACCCTTTTCGGTTCCAGAATGATTAATACGCCTGGAACAATAATTAATCCCCGCCATCAGAGTTGTGTTCGGAGATAAAAGGTCGGGCTTTTGTCCGGGCAGGAGCGTCCGGATTGCGAACGTTATTGAGTGGATTTTGATTGAATCCGTTCACGGGCTGATGTATGGAGAGGGGTTAGTGGGGGATAACAAAGGTTGCAGCACCGACAACATCAACAGAAGCGACTGGGTCGGGTAAACATCGAAACACAACACTGCGTCAATCACACCGACTGGCACAAAGTTGGCAACGTCGACTTGCCTGCCAGTAGTAGTTCAGAGTTGAGGCGTTTGTAACTTCGACAACTACAACTGTGGTGGGCATAAATGTCAGGCGGGTTGAGTTTTATACATTTTTCTTTTAGATTCATTCAGGGATACTTTAAAAATGGTAAAAGGTAAAGTTTGTTTAGTGTAACGAGGCAAAGTTAGGACTACGAAGTCCTCTCTACCACTCAACCTCAACCTTTACCTAACGTCGCTGTAAAGTTCCTTTACAAATTGTAAGTGGCGACTGCGGGGATCGAACCCGTATCACCAGAGTAATGAGCTCTGGAGTCACGCGCGGTACCAATCCGCCACGGACCCACTTACTTTTTAATATAATTATTTAGAAGAAATAGTACATAGTACCCTGTAAAGTTTTTTAATATGACAGGGTGTTACGTGCTTTTTTCTATATAATTTTATACGCCCGATGTTTCAAAACTCCCATCAAGTGTTTTAAATACTGTATTGAACATGGGACTAAATAGAGCCAGAAAGTCATATTTATTCAAAAGCCCCTTCGCTATTCACGGTACAACCACCATTTTATCTAATTTCATTGTTTATTTTCAAACTCAAAGATTACTTGAAGATATGAACTTGAATACTAGCATGGATTTTAACATGAACGTAGCACACTTGTATAAAAATGACAACAACAAATTTGTTCATGCTTTATTTTTAGCAGTTGGACATACTAAAAACCAAAAAGCTATCGTTTGGAACTTAAACTGTCCCATCAGTACGCGTACAAACCAAATGGTCATCAATCGGTAATTCAAAGCTCGGTTTATAATCGATTCTTGATCCAAAAAGAAAACAATCACCGTTTGGATAGCTTGTCACAACGGCCAGGCTGATGTGACCTAAAATGAAAAGGCTTTGTGGGACAAAACATTGTGTACATTTTATTCTCCAGCCCTGACTGACAATACAAACTGATATCTCCCTTTGAATGGCGCCCTGCGGCCATTAGGGGGGGAGGCGCTTGGACTAATCGCCACGGCTTTTGGGTCACTGTTTCTAAAAACTTGGTTCTTGATGCAAGAAACGTTTTGTTTAATTTATAGAGTTTCTGAATATTAGTTAAGTTATGTAATTTGGTGCAAATTATCGTTTTGTTAATCTCTAGGTTAAGTTCGTTAACCAGCAAAATCCGTCTACCGAAAGTGGCGTTCCCCCGAAAAATGGGGTATAGGCTATAAAACCTGTGTTTTTATCTTATTTCGATTATATTTGGTATAAACATTGATAGTACCATACCTAACAAGTCTTCTAAAAGTCAGCAAAATTTGTTCAGCCAGACGAAGATGGCGGCGACAAATCTATTTTCAGCGACCATTTTTGCCTTCCTAAACGGGTTTCGTTCAATTTTATTACACATATTAGGAAAATGGCCATTCCCCGTGGTTCGGAAGTCACGTTAAGCCGTTGGTCCATTCCATTGGTCTTTAGGCTATTAATTAATGACCCAGTCTGGGGAACAGTCGGCCCTAGTCTGTAACAAGACTATAACTCATCATCCATCAAAAACCCTCTACACACTCACCCTCATCCCATATTCACCTTAAAACACTCTCTAGGAGTGGTCGGTGTCTCAAAGATGGTATCAAAAGTATCAAAAATGGCAAAGATTACTGTAACAAGTTTAACCGAAATCGGAACATAAAAACCGTTTTAAAGCATAAAACCCCAATTGTTTAGAAGAATGAGCCGTTACAAAAGACTGGACGGCCGATTTTGCTGATAAACAAAACCAAACCTAGATTTTTACAAAAAAACATTCGTACCAAATGTGAAAATCGGGAGTGGTTACAAGGGTCCGAAAAGGGGTCAAAAAAGGTACTTCCGGTGTAATTTTTACCCCGTTATAGAAAGTTCTCTAGAACTCACGAAAGCGCTTGTTTTATTTACAGATTTTCATCATAATCTAGTTGTAATACATCTAGTTGTAACAATTTCGTAATGGACTTGGGTTTATGTAGTGTTGGCTACACTGTACACTCAGAATGGAGATGTCATGTACACAGTACAGGTACAGGTGTGTGAAGTCTTGATTCAGCTGTGTGGTTCTCCTCGTACCACTTGACTGAGCAACTTTTCCTTGATGTACTTACTGGTTACTGGTCTACTACAGATTACCATACTTTCATTGCCATACACGATACTATTCCTGGTGGAAGGCCATTACCTGTTTTTGAACTGCAAACAGAGCCGACGCGTAACAACAAGCGCTACCGTGAATCCTGGCGGATTTCCTATAATGATTATAAATTACAGTGGTAGCGCCCTATTTGGGGGAAGGCGTTCCCCCAAAAATGGAATTTTCGCTATAAAACCTGAAGCCTATTTATAATTCGATAAACGAAGAAATTTTAAAACCTTTTTCGCCACCTTCTTGGTCTGGTTGAATGGAGTTTGTTGATTTTTGATACACATGTTATTTACGGTGTCATAATAATTGTTTATACCAAGTTTAATCGAAATTACGTCTTAAATACAGTTTGTTTAGCATAAAATCCATTTTTGGGGGGAAACGCCTCCCCAAAAGTAACTTTCGGGAAATCGATTTTACTGCTTAATGGCCTAAACCTAGAGATGTAAGAAAATACGTGCGCAAGCGTGCTCTGATTACTTTTAAGCTAGCTCATTTCCTAATGCGTTGTGTTATGTTTTGGTTAGCTTTCCCTGAAGACGGGATCAAATTCCAAATACCGACACGTCGTGTTATTTTTGCTCACTCAAAAACTAAGGAAAACGTCCGTAATAATATTTCAAAGCCCACCTGTATAGAAATGTGAGCGGACACTGGTCATAGGGACGCCGTATCTGGGCAGGGTAGGCTGTTATCTATCCCGGGGGGGATGATAAACTAAATATCCCTGCGCGGCCTACCCGACTATAAAACACGCCGACACGTCCCTTGTGAACCCTTATCTCCGGTTTACTCAACTATTCCACTGTTCCACCTGACTTATGTCCTCGTCCTTGTTTCTTGAAACTCCGCTATATTAGTTTAGTTTGGATTTATTGCTATTTGGTAGTTGGTTCTATAAGTACATGCCCTTTATGTTTGCTAAACTTATGAATGATAACTTCTGGCGTGTAAATTTAAAATGGCCTTTATTAATGTAGACCTACTAGGCTAGTATAGTTCTGAATAAATTCAAGTTGGTTTCTTGCATAATGGTGTTAGGCTACTGTCATACAATTGTGTTACATTGTCAGATGATTGGAGATTGCTCATCTCTTTGTAGATAACCCCACTACCACCTACCACTTTTTATCTTTATTATCAAAATCACATGTTTATTTTTCCTAAAACCTCCTCTCCCTGTGCATACTGGGTCGATACCCACACCTCTACGACTACCTCACTCCTTGGTTACCTCGACACCTCCTCACTATTCTTCTACATTACGATCTGATTATGCGTCGCCTGGCCCGAGCTGGCCGTTGTGTTCATCTATACAGAGTCGCACATTTGCCACACATTCCGATCTTAATCAGACGATAGAGAGAATGCCAAAGTGTTGGACTCAGCAAGTGGTTTAACGTTGCTGATATTTTAAGAGGATTAGTCAACCAAGCGAAAACCCATGTTTACCACTGAAATCGCGGAGTATTGATGATTTGTCCACGATGCCCGTTGGACGAGGGGTAGGTGGAAATCCAAGTTTACCTTCTGTTTCAAAACTATTGGATCTAGTAGGGATGTCTTGTCTGGCTTTTAGTTCTTTGAAGAGTCGCGCGTGCCGCCAACCTCGCCAGTCAAGAGAAATGGTAGTAGCGATATTAACTTGCTCCGCTCACCCAAACAGTGGCAGAACATGATTTCGTAGTCCCCTGTTTCCGACGACGTTTATGAACTGAAAAGTACAAATGCGGGTTTATGTGATAGGATAGGAGTGTTTCTATGTTCCTTATACACAAAAAAGGCAAAAACTGCGTGTGGAAAAGTTATAATACACTTTTAAAATAGCCTAGTTTTGGCAAACTTTAACATGTTTTTATTTTGGCGTAAAATTAAAAACAAACTATACATACCTTAAAGTGACAACCTTTGAAAACATGGAAAACAACTTTTCTAATATTTACACCAAAATATCGTCCTAAACGGGGACTACGAGAGTATGTTTTGAGCAACTTTTTCTGGGGTGATCAATCCTTTTAATGCTTGATGAATAGAACGCTAAACTGCAGCGGAAGAGTAGTACATCTGTTGATCTGTGAGGACCAGCTGGACTAGTCAGCTGATCAGGTACAAACAACACACAGAGTCAGCTGATTCTCGGGTCGTATGTTCCTGCACGCTCCTGCATACTGTACAAAGCACTGTTTTGTTTCACTTCACTCAGTCTGTGTGTGTTTGCTTTGACTCGCCGGTCACTCATCCATCACAATCGCATCGCATTGTCTGCATTGTTTGACGCTTCCCGCTTCCGCGTAGTTTCATCTGGAAAAAGGATCCGCAACTTAGATTGAACGGTTTGTGTTTTTGTGTTCGATTGTCTGCCATGGGGTGATGTTTTGGAGGGTTCCTCCAAAACTTTCCTACCGAGAAAGTAAAATAATAGCCGCAGGAAAATAACCAACATTTCTTGAGATGGCCTCAGTATTCTGAATATATTTGTCAGTCTATGGTTTTCAGTTTGATGTGATGGAGGATTTCTTTATGGGGATCGTAAATCTCAAGAAGTAATAGAACACATTCAAAGAACAAAATTAACACCTCTAAGAGCAAACTTTTTACCGTTTAGGTTTAAGTGTAGAAATAAAACAATTGAAAGGTGAAGAGGTGGTCCGTTCAGTGCAATAAGAACAAATAACTTTAATGAGGTGAAAATAAGGTGTGAAATAATAGGATTAGGAGTGTTGTTAACAAATCTATAGTGGAGTGTTTACCACTTAATAGTAAAGCTAACGCCTCTACGAAGTATCAGTTTTAAATTATTTCAAAATAACGATAAGTGACAAAGAATATACGGTTTAATCTTCAATTTTTGGCTCAAAAACATGTACAACTTAGTCCACAACTGCAGTTTCCATTGGGTCTTGCATACATACTGAACAACACAAGAAGTTGGGTTTAAATTATTTTAACAATAATGTACTAGAAAAAATCACCTAAGGTGGCAGTTGGTAGTTCCACCTGAAGATGAAACTGGAACGAGGGCCTACGTAAGCTAACCTTGAACTAGAAGATGTGATGATCTGATCGATTCTTCAAGGAGATTCATGCATCCATTAAAGGTGTAGTGGATCATTTTTTATTTAATTTTGTTTAGAGAACAGCTGATAAATGTGATCTATGTGTGTTGCAGGCTGAGGAACTGAACAGTATAGTGGGCAATGCGTTTCGGATGGCGTACGCGGCGCAACTGCAGCGTCAACCCTCCTTCCACGACGTGATCTCCTCTCAGCTGACTGACAAGGCAGCCATCAACCCCGCCCACATCATCACCTGGGTGAGTACCGAGTACTGAGTTGCAACTGCCATCCCCGTCAGCATGAGTGACGCAAAGTACTTCAAAACAAACTTCAGGATCCAATAAAAACATTCCCAAAAGGTTTTCCAAATTTTTTTCTTTTCAAAAGTTAAGGTAGGGGGTGCATTTAAAACACACCCTGTATTTATGAATACTAGTATTAAAGTTAAAAGCTCTAGACGTTTTAAAATGTACATGACTAGTACAAATATGAACAATTACGAGTTTATTATTGTTCAGATTTAGAGCATTACAAAAAATGTTTACAATGTTCTGAGAACGTTGTAGGTGCTCTAGCTATTACTACTTTTTTTCGTTAAATAAGGTCACGCTGAATTCTGACACTTAAACGAACTCCTGGTCCCAAAGAGTTATAACGACAGATTGGACCAGGCACTACGAAAAGTGTCCTTGGAATCTTATCGAGCCTGGCTCTTCAATTAGGATTCCGAAGAATTTGGTCAAATTATTTTGACATTTCTTAAGTGGACTTCTGTATCAGTGGCAAACCAGTCTGTCCAACTCCAAACTGGTTGTGTTTGTGTCCTCCTATTAGCAGCCGCTAACGAGAGTTGTTTTTAACCTTTCGAAAAGTCGTCTTTGAAAGCAACCTATATGAAATGATGTTGTATGTGAACAGAGACTGTTTACGGCCAGGTTTAATGTGAGATGAAGCATTGCAGTTCGCACTTGAGGTGGTTTTATTGCCACATATGAGCGCTGAGTTGAGTTTGAGTGCTTTATGTGTTTCATCAAAACTCGGCTTCTTTAAACTTTTTATTCTAATATCTCGGACCATCAATGAACTTGTCTTTGAAATTTCAAGCACTTATATTTTACTTTCATGCAGTGTTTAACTACTTTATTATAGTACCAACTCAATGCACAGGCCATAAAACTCGCAGCTCGCTTTCTATTAATGAACTGAAAGACAATTATAGGGTTAATTAGTTATACATTTTCTTTGAACGCCGTAAATTAAAAACCTATCGCTATACACAAATAGTGGTTTATTCGTCAGCTAGTTTAAATAACCTAACTGCTAACCCATTTACCAATCGGTTAAAAAGTTAAAAACTTCCTGCGAATTAGGTGAAATTTACTGTTTTTAAATCACTAAACCCGCTTTTTTATCAAAACTTCCCCAAGAGTATACTTCTCGTAGTCCGATTTTGCTGGCTAACGAGCTTAACCGAGATATTTACAAAAGGAACATTTGTACCGAATTTCATGAAAATCGGACACAAATTGCGACCTGTCGAGAGTACACACATATGCATATAAAGTTTTGACAAATTGTTCAAAACGTGTTCTGGGGTCAGGATTGGTGCACATTTCATGGTCCCGTATCGGGGTCTTACCATGAAGACGGCATGAATATCTCATTTTCCAAAGGAAATTTGCTAAAAACCTAAAAGAATCATGTTCTTAACAAATCGAGAAAATAAAAAAGTTAAATTAAAATTTTAAAATTCAATAACTAACCCTAAACAAAACACTGAGGACTAATTTTCCTTTATGTTACAGCCGAAGCAGATACCCGGCTCAGTGAACGACAACATGGACCCCAACATAAACTTGAGCAGTTCACAAACCCTTCTGCTGCACAAGTCACCTCCGTCAAGTATACCAGGGCTGCGGCCGTACCACACTCCTACGCATACGCACACACACTCGCACTCGGACTCGACCCACAGCACGCCGAGTAGCGAGGAGAGCAACTCCCCCACCGACCTCAACTCGTACAAGAGACTAGGGGACAAGCCTCCACTCATCAAGAGACTGGCCGTGGGGCTGGTCAACTCACCCTCTGAGGAGAACAACGCTGTGTTGTGCCTGGAGCCTCAGCCGATCAAACACCTCGAGCTTGAGCACAATAGGTGGGTTCTGTCTAGGTAATGAATATTAAACTCTGACTGGTAGTGAAAAATATATTATATGAAGCTTAAGAGGCAGATAGGGTGGTTGCGGGTCCCACTGATATGGGCACCGCTTATAACATAGAGCAAAAATTGCTAACGATGTTTTAATCTGGTTAATGTACTTTAATCAATTTTGTTTCACTGGGAGCATAGAGCTAGTGAGCTGCATATAAGCTTTAAAACTTTACTTTTGTCAAACAATGAATCATTAATTAGGTTGTTTAAGATTTGATTTTCCCATATAAACATAGAAAATGAAATGTAATAAATACAATGGTAAGCCTTAAAACTTTTACTTTTGTCAAACAATGAATCATTAATTAGGTTGTTTAAAACTTGATTTTCCCATAAAAACATAGAAAACGAAATGTAATAAATACAATGTAAGTTCATTGTTCATGTGTAAGTTCATTTGGCAAGGACGTTTTACACTTTTGCTTTTATTTGCTGCAGCATTGATGGCTCTTTGCTTCCAGTGAAAGACTTTTCCCATTTTAGACCATTAATCTACTTGAAACACCGTTGGCAAATTTTCCCTATCCGGGAGAGGTTGCTCAAGCTCTATCCGGTTGACTCTTAAAAGAAGAAACAACCTGCACTGAAGCCCAACTTTAAAGCTCCTCTTAAAGTCAAACAGAAACTTCAACCTCCAAACCAACCTCAAAGCTTAAACCAAAATTGGCTCGTGAATATTGTGAAATCGATTTTTAGTATGTGTAAGGAATACACTCTTTCTTATCATGTGGAAAACAGTTTCCAGCTGCCGTATAGTAACAGTATAGTATGCAGGGAGAAACTATACCGTACCACTTTCTAAGAAAGTAAAGTTGGGAGGTATTTAGTGTAGGTAAGATTTTAGGAAATTTTCATAGGTATACTCATGCGAATATTATTTGAAATTTCAAATTTCATGCCCTCCTTTGGTTTGGTAAAGACACTGTGTCTCTAAGATAATTTGAGAAAAATATTAAATCTAAGAACAGGGCCACTGTCCATTGAGTACAAAATATGTGATTCAGTAGTTAGATTTGATCGTAGTTTGTAAAACTAACATAGTCAAACTTCATCATGTATATACGAGTAATTAATTTACACTCATCTCAGGTTTCCGGTGTCAGTACAAATCAAAGTTCAAACCCTTAAATAAAGTCTGGAACTTAATGTAAACTTGAATTTAATTTGAGCAGAGGAAAACCCTTTCTAAAAATTAAATGGAGTAGATCCAGGGTTTACTGAATAATGTGAGACAAAGTGCTTCAGCATCTTAAAATAAGTTTTATTAAATCAATTGTTAATAACTTAATTTTATTGTCTAAATTGAAAATTGTAGGTTATCACAAAGTTCACCGAGTGGTACAGAGACAGATCTAAAAGTGAAGAGGATCTCTGGGCTGAGCAGTTCCAGCAGTTCTGTGAGTGGTTCCGCCCCCAGTGAAGGTCTGACGCCGCCTCCTCCACCCCCACCGCCTCCGGAGAGAACTGACAGTCTCACCAACAAGCCGGAGGATGGAGAACTCAAAGCCGAGCCTTGGTTCCAAGCTGGCATCCCTAGGTATGACTCACTTCTCACATTGGTTTGGTAGTTGGAGCACGGGTGAACTAGTTATGTGAGTATTTGGGCAAATACCAGAAAGGCCAATCTGTTCTTGACAAAAACGGTTACAAGAAGACGTTTTAGGGAATATAAGCTTTACAACAGCTGGCCACAGCCCAGCTATATCATTTTGCAACCTGTTGCACTATCAACAGAAATAAGGTTGCATTTTCAAGCCAGTCAATACTCTCTAAGGATTAGCTTCCATTTTCAATCTCTTTACTGCAGTTAACATATTTTTATAAAACACCGTAAAATGTTTCATTCTACAATTAAATTTTAGAAATTTTTCTTGGCAAAGAATATGAGCATGGTTAATCATGGATTTCTAACCATTCTGAAAGGCTGTAAAAACTGGCTTTCCCCTTCCATGGGTCGGTAACTAGGTACTTGAAATATGCCAGGGATGATTTTACCGACCAAACCGAGAGCCTTGGATATAGATGTGAGCACCAGGGTAAACAGCATCCAACAGTAAAAGTTTAAAAAAATACACCCCAGATCAATTTAAAAATTATAACTCAAATAATTTTTAAATAAAGTAAATGCCTTTTTGAAGGATAATTGTTTAGTAAGTTTAGCCAAAAGTTATCTCTGTAAGTCACTGATTACCCACTCATTTGCCATTGCTGAAAACAACAAAATTTATGAAAATGAATGCAGATTTTTATTTATTTATTTACAAACGTCATACCCCAACTACAATATAAGTTACAATATTGAGCAATATTATTTAAAAAAACAAAAACTTGTGCGCACTAGAGGATATTATGATAGTATACTGCAATAATAATAATACAACATAACAATAACATGCAAATAGAATATACAAGAATAACAATAACATAATTTATGAGTATACTTATGAGATTAACATAATTTGAGTAACAATGATAACAATTTGTATAAACTATATAACAACTAATAAAAACATGCAATGAGATTTGTAACAGTAAATAAATATTTGAAGTGTAACGAAAATATAATTTGTACAATTTATCGGCTGTGGGACCCAATGCAACAGAAAACTTCATTAAGTTGAATACTGTTTGGATTATGGAACGGTGGAAAAAATGGAGCTGGATAGATAATGTTGTCTTCAAGCGATTTTTACTTAATAACCATTGGAGATAGGACAAAATGTTGAATAGAAAAGTTGTAGATTATTTAATTTTACACTAACAATTTCTGACCATTGGATTTCTGGCCACACTAAAGATCTGACCTATAGTTTAGTTACTACATCCATAAAAGTGACAAGTACAAGTATCAATTAAATGATTAGTCACCTCACACAACTTTAATGAGCCTTTCTGGCAGTTTCAATAACAATTTTAAAAATAGAATTTTTTTCAAACAAGAGTAAAAAGTATACCTTTGTAGTTTGTATCGATTTTCAGCTTCATACCAACACTGGTGTAGTTGGCCAAGCAATGTAAAAATTAACAAAATATTCCTTTGGCCCATGATCAAATTGTCACCTAGTATATTCATCAGCTTCATGGTGCTCAAGTTATAAATTTAAGTTGTGTCAACTTTGTTTTCTCTAAACCTCAAACCGAAATAAAAAGTTTGAAGAAAAGTTTTGAGCTTGAAAGCATGTCGGGTAAACTGTTGTAAGTTCCGTTCTCGGAGTAATTAAACAGTTTTGCATGAGTGACACTGCACTGACAGGAAAGGAGCTAAGTGCCAGCTCTTGTTCTTCCTTCCGTGAAACAGAGTTTTAACCCCCACAACTTGTGCCAAACTTTACTTTTACTCCTTTCTGTCTCTCAACTGTATTGTCACAACATACAATTTGTATATGTCTCTATTCTTAATTAGTTTCAAAGCTCTGAACTGAGACAGTATGTTTTATTTTCATCAGCCAATCCAAATAATATGATATAGCATTAATATGAAAGAGAAGCCAATGCTCAAAAGGTAAATTCCGCACTGATCAATTGATGTGAGTCACTGAGTCAATTGATGTGCTTTCATGAACTTGTTCTAAAGTAGCTTCTGGGTTAAGACTTAAGAATCATCCATAAGACTACTGTCTGGGTACAATGGTTTAGAATATTGCCAAAGTTTGTATTGTAATGATCTAGAACTAATATAACTGATATAAATGCACATTTAATAATTAAAGGAGTGATCATTAAAACTTAAACTTAGGTATATTGCCTGCAGCGGTTTTGTAAAAACATCTGGAAAATAATTTTGTTTACAAAAAAAACTAAGAAAAAAAGCTACTACATTTTGAGCATTTAGGAACATTCCAGGTATGATGATTTGATGTTGTTGACGTTGAGTGTTGGTTACAGAGAGATCACGCTAGAGGTGTTAGGCCAGGAGCCGGAAGGAGCGTTCATGGTGAGAGAGAGCACAAGCAAGCCCGGCTGCTTTGCGCTGTCACTGCGCGTGCCACGCGAGTTCCAGGCCCCCGGCATCGCTCACTATCTCATCCTGCGCACCAGCAGAGGATACAAGATCAAAGTAATTTGACTTAGCGGATCATTCATTAGACCTTTGAGTTGCTAAGATCACTTGAACATAGTTTTAATATGAAGAATATTTTGCTTGTTTTCAATTGTGTTTAAACAACATTTTGGGCAATGAAGCTGCTTTATTAGTAGTAATGCTTACTAGCTATGTTAGAGTAGTCTTCAAGTCAAATTAACATTCAGACACATGACACATACACAGCAAATTATATGCCAAAACACATACTTCCATTTTTCTTGAAGTTAAGTGGAACGTAATTAACGTCGTTATCAAGACTGTAGGTTTCTTTCGCTTACAAGCTGTGAACGCCGAACCACCAAAGTAGTCACTTTCGGGTTGGGGAAGGGTAGGAAGGGGCACTGTTCTTATCTTGTATTTCTTGGTCTCCATGTGAGCTCTGCTTTCACTGTGTCTAGGTAAACAGGGCTTACTTCAAGGGATGAATTTGACCAGGGCAACGATTTTGCGTTTTCGCTAGAGAATGGGAAATGTTAACTAGCTTCCCCAAAACAACAAGAAAAGTTGAAAACTGTGTATGTGTCGTGTGTTTTATGCGAATTTGAAGTGAAGACCTAAAACCTTTGTCTTCCACAAACCTAAAGGTGAGTAAGGCGCAACAACCAACCCAATGTAATGGTCTTAACAAAAACAAAACTTTAGACACAGCCAAATTGAATAGTGAGTTTTTTGGCCTGCCACTCTTAAGGTATTTCTTGATGATTCCAGGGTTTCACAAAAGAATTCAGCACGCTGACGGCTCTGATAACGCACCACTCAGTGATGCCTGAACTGCTGCCTTGTCCTCTGTCACTGAGTCGCTACAACCCGAGCTTTGTCAAGTCCGACTCCAACCGAGACTTTGCGGACATTGACTCTGATCCAGACTACAACACTCTCGCAGACTTCCGCAAGATGATGGCAGACCTCAACGTCTAGAGTCAGTCAACTCTTGCTTCACAGTTCACAGTATACCGAAGCTTTCGAAATGTTTACCTTGTAATCCGCCAATTGAATTCTACTGTTTTGGAATAATCAACTTGCGGAGGATTGTTTAGTGTTTTGTGTGCTGCATTCTCAGTGCTCTTTTCCTTTTCATAAAATTCCTATCAGTGCAAAGTTTGCTACAATTTACAGTTATTTGAGTCACTTGAAAATTGTACAGTTTGCAAATTAAATTTACAGCTTCAAGTAATATCACGGTTTTTAGTCAACTAAATAATAATGAATAGTGGTTGTCTGAGAAGAAAATTAGTACTGTACTTAGAATTACAACACTTTCAATGCACTAACAATCTGGTAAAGGTGAAGGTAGAACTTTTTTAAACGGTAGAATTTACCAACAAAACAAAGCTACATGTTGTCAAATTTGCACAGTACATGCAACAATTGGTAGTTACATTATATAAAATTTACTTTACGTTTAAACTATTGCATGAGGGAAATTGTTCAGAAAATTAGGAAGGCCTACCTTTATTTCTGGTATTTTTTAAACTTCATAAATAATCTACATTTAAAAACCTTTAAGGGAAGGTTATTCAGAGCTTTTCAGAATTTAAACTAATGTAGAGGAACATTGCTTTTTCATGGTACTAATAAAATATACAGGGATTTGAAAACATATTTTCACTTAATTAATTTTCAAAAACAATTAATTGTGAAATCGTATGATTTTTGTCCTAATGATTAACCAGATTATAACGTTGTTTATAAAATAAATAACCTCACAGTGTCCTTGTTTCTTTTTCTTTTATTATTTTGAATTTTCCCTCAATGTAAGATGAGTTTCATTCCACATGACAGCTGATCACTTTCCCTATGTAAAAGGATTAAAGTTGCCAATAATGTAGAGTTTTCTAAACTTTCACACTGGTTTGTTACTCTAGGTTTTATACGGATAGATAAGTGTTACTGTACTCTGTAAAAAAGACCAAACTAAGACGTTAGCGTAACTAATATAATGCAACAATTTCAAAGCTGCCTAGTCGTGTATTATAGAAATCTTATTGTTTTGTAAATAAACCACTTGTGTATCAATACTAGCTTTTTAGATAAAAATCTTGTGATTTTTTTATTATATTTGAAATGCATAAACAACAGTAGTTCCAAAAGGTACATGGAACTAATTTATGTCTTTGTTGATAACTATAACCTGATTCAGTGTATCTTTATCGTCTAAACTTACACACTCACCAAGATGATTAGGTGAATTATATTTTTAAAGTGGCTGTATTGAATCAAATCAATTGTTGTTACGTGTTTGATTGTTTGCTGCACTTAAAAATGTAAATTTTCCTGGTTTAATTAACTTGATGTTATTTTAGTTGCTTTGCTGTTACAAAATCACCAGAATCACTTTCCAGGGAGGTTGTTCAGGAGAGATCTGGTGTGGCGTTTGCAAGAGAGAAAGTAGCTATGAGGCTGTATGTATAACTTCTTTGGAATTTAAATCCCTGGGCTACTGACATTCTTAGTGTTACTCGCATCTGAGTAAGATTAATTTATTTTTCATTTTTATTTTTCAGTAATCAATTATTTGTCCCAAAATATTAGATAGTCTGATCTTTTTCATTCTTTCCACGTGCAACCTTTATCAATATTAAAATAAAAAATACAATGATATCTAAAATGTGTCTGTCATACTGTTTTGTACTTTCTTGATGAAGTTTTCATGCTTTTGGTGTTATCAATGTTGGGTGTCATTTATTCATGTTAGTATTCATTGTTAAATGGTGCTGTTCAAAAGGCTCAAACAAGTTTTAAAACTACATGTACTAAAACTTTAAGTTAAACTATAAACCATATTTTTCAACAACTAAAACTACAAGGGTGAATCACATTTATTTACCCTTTAAAATTTTAAAAGGCAATTTACCTTTTAATTATTTCCAAATAAAAGAACCCCCTTGAATTCAATATCAATAACAGTTTTGCTCATTTTTTCTCCAGTTTTGATTAATTAATTATTTGTTAAAATAGTGTCAAAACATCTAAACATTAACATTTTTATGTTTATTTTCAGACAATTCAAAGTAACTTAATATAGAAAATTTAGGTCCATTTTAATAAACATGCATAATTAATTAATGATTTGTCCATGAGGTGCTCAACTATAAAATAATATACAAAATTAATATATTATTCACCATAAAAACCACTGAGATTAGGGTTCTCATACAAATTTAACCAAAAATAAATCAATCGAAATATAATTAAAGAAATTGAGCTGAAATACATTTCAAACCCTTCCCTTGAAATTGTATCATATTTTGCAATCTAGTCTATAAATAAAAATGCTTTGTAGCACAAGATACAAATTAATAACACAGATTAGCAGATTATATAGTTTTGTATGTTTATAAATGCAGATTTACATACTACTGTTTGATGAAAAAGAATATTGCCAACTAAAGTATTTTAAACTGTTCATCATATTTGTTGTGAACAAATCTAGTTCTGAAGTCATATTTCTTTTGTATCAACCTAATCTAAAAGTAGTTCAATTAATTAACATGTCTAACAATTACATTAAATTTTATAATTTTTGAAGCCTTACAGGTAGATAAGTTAAAATAAATAAATAGATAATACTAGTCAACATTATCTGTGTTAATCTAGTGACTATGTTAAAAAGTTGCTTTTGGAGTGTGAATGGAATGTACATAAAAGAATATTTTAATGGAGAGTATTTTTATTTCGTATTTATCGTAAACTAAGAACCAACTAATTCAAATTTTATAATGGGCTGTTCTCAGTCTATAGCTGTTAAAAAATGCATTGTAACTGAATATTAAAGTAACCATGCATTTGTTGTCAAAATGACTAGTTATTTATTACCTCCTTCCATAATGGTATAAGTATAGGCTTTTTTTAACCCTCTAAAAATAAAAATAAAATGTTTAAATGGGTACAGCCTAGCAAAGTTAACAATGCATTTACAAACAATTTTTATAGCTGAAAATAATATGTTAATATTATAATAAAACAATGTAATGAGGCTTAAATTAGTAGTGCTAATTTAAAACTGTATGGTCTATGTACATTTGTTAACCGACAATAGACAAATTGTTATTTTTACATTAATTTACAACATCCAGCAATGCACTTGAGAAAGGTGAAATAGCCAATAGAAATAGTAACAATGGCTCTTCAAGTTTTTTCTGAACTTTCCGTTCGGATCCTCAGGATTGAAAACTTTTGGATTGAGATGGCGAGGACTTTTAGATTATTGCAGTTCGCCTTAGCTCGACACTACTGTATTTACACTCCTGTTAACTTTCCGTCTTAGAAGTGTACTCAGCTGAAGCCTTATCTTATGGAACTGAGGTCGGTGAGCCAGATTAATGCCTTCTTGAGGGTCAATGCTGTGATCGTACAATTCCGCTCCTGCAAGCGTGGTCCAGTCTGGTCTCCGATCAGTACCTGTACAGTCAACCAGTATTGGGCAAACAAATTTCAATGAATAACTCGCTAAAACTCAACCAGTGTTGGAAAAATTAATTTCAAAAAGTAACTTGCTGAAATTAAAACTATACTTTCCTAAAAGGTTAGTTTGCTAAAACGAAAACTAATTTAGGCAAAAGGAGCAAGCTAAAACTAAAGCTACTGGAGAAAAGTAGCTAGTAACTTTTACGAGGGTCATCCAGAAAGTAAAGAACGTTTTGGCATGGTCAAATAAAAAAATATATCAACACAAAACTGTATTTACAAATGCATAGAACCTTCCTCTACTTTTCTACATAGTCGCCATGGATTTCAAGACGTTGTAATGTGGGACCAGATTTTCCATACCCATATGTTGTACTAATTTGCCGCCAAAGACTTGAGCCAGGGTTTTTTATTCTTTTTTACTGTTTACGCTAGTGGCATTTTAATTTTGAGACTTAACCTAAGATTTTTTGTGGGCATTACCAAGCACTTTTTGGGAAAGCGGTCCAAACCCATGTTTCATGGTTTCACACCTTGGAATTTCTCATCCTTAGCAAACTGTTTTCTACCCATAAAATCCTTTAGCTTTGGGAATAAGTGATAATCATTTGGCGCCAAATCAGGGAGGTAAGGTGGATGGAAAAAAATACCAACATAGACGTTGAAGCTCGTGACGTGTTCTTGCACATGCATGAGGCCGAGCATTGTCATGGATCAGCAACAATTTTTCTGAAAGCATTCCCCGTCTCTTGTTTTGGATAGCACGTTGAAGTCGTTGGAGGGTTTCACCGTAGGCTTCTGACTTAATCGTTTCCCCTCTCGGAACACTCTTTATTTGCCTATAATTTTCAATAGGTTTAACGTTTTGAGCGTTCAGAAAGCGAACAACACTTCGCACTTCACATTTAGCGGGGTTTACAATTGTCGATGTCATTATTAATCTAGCAACGAAGGCGCGTAATCACACAACGACAGAACCTACACTCAAACTGAAGAAGAAGGATGGAGCTAGCAGCTGCATGCGCACTCGTAGTGGTGAGGGGTGTGCATGGCGGCGCGTGATGCGCAATCGTTCCTTACTTTCTGGATGACCCTCGTATATTAGTTTGAGTTCATTAAAGGGCCAATTTTTAAAAAGAGAGAGAAGGAAGCTTCAAACTCATGATGTTTTGAGCTAGGCTACAACTGTGACATACTGAACGTGCAGAGATGCAATGTTTTATGCATGCCCCAGTGTCACAATGTTTATTACATGAATGGTGCTTATGCTTTATTTTTGACTGTGTCAGTGCTAAAAGTAGAGGAAGGAATTAAGGTGATTCAAGCTGGACAATTGCTCCGATTGTAGCATGTGCCGTTGAAACTATTATTTATAAAAAATAGTGCCAGTGCTTCCTATACTACAAAAAAAGTAGTTTTCAAAGGAGTGCGCTACTTTTTTGGCATTACCCATCATTGCCCATAAAAGTGGACAGGGATTCCGATGTCTATGTATAAGTCAAACCTTTATTGTGTCATAATTATCTAATTTTTTTCTCCGAAATATTAAAACTATTCTAATTTTTTATTTGTGTCCGTCCCTTTGGACAAATTTTATGAAAACAGTTTTTATATAGCATATATTTATATATTATAATCCGACAATTGGCTACTTGCAATATGATTACTTAAAACAAAAACTAAATTAAGCTATTGTGTAAACAGCTGAGTGGGAATGAAGGTCTTACTGGTCCACGCAGGCCACTCCGTGTATCGGTACTGACTCGTGCGTATGGTAGCCCATGTAGCGTATATCCTGGAGAAGTGGCTTGTCACTGTTAGGGTGTAGGCTGGGGTAGGTTCCTGGCCTCGGGTACTGGCTCATAGCAACACTATTGCTTGCTACCCCACTTGTCTAGACAAAGCAGTTTATGTGTCATGTAATTTTTGTATAGAATGTGTCCAATACTATGATTTAAAACTGTCTATAATGAATATTGAAAAATATTTTATCCTCAAATTTGCATTAAGACATTCTAAAACTTAAAGCAAAGTTTTAAGCTTAAGTTTCATCATGTGTTTGCTTAATTTGGGGTTTCAAATGGCTTGCCAATAGGTGAGTAGCTTTTATGTCAAGTTTCTATTGAAAATTTGCTATGTTTACATATTTTCAGGGGGTTTCAAATGTTGGATCCGATTAATAAGGGTGTTTGCCGATCGTAACAAGGCCCACCTCCGAGGTGCCCCTAAGAGTGGGTTCTGAATCTGTTATGTGAGGAGGAAGAAGTAAAAATAGTACTGAAAATTTAAAATAAAACATCTGTACACTATCTTTTTCAAATGTTATAAGTCTTACTATTAAACTTTTACGTGAGGCTTTGCTTTTGAGAACTGCTGATATATGTGATCCAGTTACCAGTTGTTAGTTTTAGAGACGTACTTGTAATAACCAAAGACCAAGGTATTTCACACAATGCTCATTACTTTGTTCTCTTTCATTGCAGAATAGATGAGAGGCATCAAACTGTTCCCATCTGTGCAGAGCTGGACACTTGAGGAGTTGTCAGGACACGAGGGCATGCTCCGGAGTTGAGCAGCTTCAACGAGAGTGGGGAACAAATCCACGAGTTCCACAGGGTCCTCTATACGCGGCGCTCAGAGTCGTACTTGTCTGTCAACCCTGGCACTCGAACTAGCAGTGGCACTCGGACTGCTGACTCAAAGTTGCTGAACTTTGCCCATTCCCCGTGCTCTCCTAGAGACCAGCCTACAAAACGCAGACAAAATGAAGAATTTGAAAAAAGGATGACCTGATGAGACTGTAATTGAATATATGAGTTTAAAAAATTAAGTTATAACTAAGAAAATCACAGTAGATTTCTGAGGTAAGAAACCCCAACAAATCTTCATATTATAAAACCAATCTGATGATGAAATAAAATTATCATCAAGGACTGCTAGTATTTTGCACGAATTCTCCCTACTTGCTTAGTTGGTGTTATATTTTTAATAATCTTAAAAGTAATCTGATAAATATAACACTGTAAAATATTTCCCCTATTTCCTTTGAAAAATTATATAAGACCCGGATCCGGGACCGTGAAAAGAAGACCGATCATGACCCCAGAACCTGTGTTGAGCATATTTTCAGGCAACCAGTGATCATAAAGGAGGAAAAGCTGAGGCAGAAGGCCGAAGCAAGGCTATGAGCGCACTGATCAGCCTAGTAACCACTGGCAATGGAGCTCGAAAGTCTGAGGCCAAAGCATCAATTAGTTGAGTTTAGCGAACTAGAGTACATTTTGTGAATTAGCTAGTAATAAATTGTAAAGGAAATTCACTTCACTTATACCAGCAGCACTTTAGCACCTAGCTGCTTATCAATCAGAAAGCATTATTTACAATTAGCTTAACAAATAAGTAATTGATCTAATGGTTGTTTTTCACTCTGCTAATACCAACTCAATACCAATATTCTAATAAAATTCATCGACTCATTATCAAAGGTTGCTGATATTTTGCTAATGTTATGCCAATGGAAGCTCATGAAGTATCGGTGATGGGTTTCAGTTTTAGGCATTGTGAAAATTACCAATGATAATAAAATTCATAACAGCTGAAAAGCCATACCGTGATCTCCAAGCAGTACTATTATTGTATTGTCGTACAGTTTAGTTGACTTCATCTCCCTGATGAGTTTGCCGACCAAGTCATCAATGTAAGTTACAGCTGCGTAGTAGCTTTGTCGAATTAGTTTACTCCATTTGTCTGAAACATATTTCTACTTCGGTTTTGAAGATTTTCAGAACCCCCCAACCAAAGGCTTACCAATTGCCATGGACATACACAGATATACTGTAGATTCCCCACCCTTGAGGAAAAAAATGGTCATATGCCAAAAATGTTTCTTAAGTTGACATCTTTAAAAATATGACGACATGTTTTCTATGCTTTGGTGTACGGTTAAAAGCACGGAGATACAATACAGTGCTTTTTTCAGTGAGGGTTTGAATGTCGACAATACCAGAGCTACAAACTGCAACTCAAATAGGCCGCAAGACATGGTAATTATTATAATTAATATTAATTCAAATGCCTAAATAGCAATTCAGATACTCATTTTGTTAACGTGAGTCTTTTTATCGTTTTTAGTGGTAAAGAAAGTTAGTAATAGTTAAAATTGCACTGTTCCGGATGTTTAAAAATCCGGACAACCCTCAAACCACATTAGTTTGTTCAAATGAGAGTTTACTGTACATACTTTTCCATCTAATACAATGCATTTCCGCAAGTATGGTATAAAGATCTTAGCCCAAAAGGAAATAGTTAGCACCTGGCATGTGGCCGAAGGGGAAAGAGATGTTGAGAGCGGAAATATCATCTCTACTCCTTACATCCTCCCAGTGGTTCCAGGCTACAGTTGGCAGGTCTGGAGGTGTCCAGGCTGCTGGAGGCAAAGACACGTTCTTCAGAGGGTGGTGAGCTGGGGACCAAAAGTGAAATTATTTTTTAAATGTTTGCAGTACACCAATATGAGGGTCATCCAGAAAGTAGCGATTGCGCATCACGTGCCGCGCACACCCCTCACCACTATGAGCATGCGTGCAGCTGTTAGCTACATTCTTCCTCTTCAGTTTGAGTGTAGGTTCGTTGCTGTGTGATTACGCATCTCGTGTCCACAGTGATTAATAATGGCATCGACAATTGAAAACCCGCTAAATGTAAAGTGTGAAATTTAAACACTCAAAAAGTCATGGCAACTGTTTTTTGGGATCAAACGGGCTTAATCCATGTCGAATTTATGCCAAGAAAAGAAACGACTACAGCCCTGACTTGGTGCCGAGTGATTATCACTTATCCGAAGCTTAAGGATTTTTTGGGTAATTAAAAACAGTTTGCTAACGATAAGGAACTCAAAGAAGCTAAGAAATTCTGGCTCATGTTTTTGGCGGCAAATGAGTAGAACATGGGTATGGAAAAACTGGTCCCACGTTAAAATCAGTGTCTTGAAATCCATGGCCACTGCATAGAAAAGTAGAGGAAGGTTCTATGCATTTGTAAATAAAGTTTTGTGTTGATATCTTTATTTTTTATTTGACGATGCCAAAACGTTCTTTACTTTCTGGATGACCCTCCTAGATATGTAGCAGCCGCAACCCTAAGGAGTGGTTGGCTGACTCGTAAAATAATATTATAGGTCTATTCTTTGAATGCTTACACCGTTATAAACGTTCCCTGTCTATTTCATCCGTCTTTAAGTATTTTTCTTTCCTTCACCAGATCACATATTCCCTCCAACACAATTTTCCTCTGTTGCATCACACCATGTACTGATTCAGTGTCAACCTCTTGAACTGCTTGGGTGGTTTGAGGGACCCTAAGGCCACTTATAAATGGGCAAATGCCCCGGGGGAACAAGATTGGGGGCGCAAAAATGGAAAAATATTCAGTTTTAGCCTAGTTGGATTTTGTAGTCAAATAGTTATATCACTGTTTCAAGTGATATAGCGGCTATGTTTCTGTTGGAGTGTGAGTAGCTACTCTTAGTTCAATCACATTCCCTTGCTAACCAGCTAACCTGAAGCAACACATTTGCAGACTGTTCGAATTGTTTGATATCGCAGAGAAGTCACCGAAAAGTAGGTATTAAGTAGTTCTAGTCTAAATAGGGTCTGCAGCTGTATGAATAGTTCACAATCCACAGCCAGAACATGGCGGATCCGTAGAAGCATAGGTAACAGAATGGCTCTCTTTGGGAGAATGTGATAGAAAACTTACTGATACAAAACTGAAATCCGCCATAGCTAGCTAAAGCAATTCATATTTTACTGACAAGTTAATAAGCATTTAAGTTGTGGAACAGTTAACACTACTTGCCAGCATGCAAGTACTTTTCAATTGTTCAGTGTCTCATCAGCAACACTTAAAATTGTATCCAGAAATGTATAAAATCTATTCGAAACATCAACTACCACACCTAAATATTTCCAAGGGTACTTGAGTGGGACGTGTGGCTTATGGAAGCCAACAGCAAGGAAGAACGGCTGGAGTTGGTCTGGGTTTGCGGTGGCGTTGAGCAGGAAGGATCGTGCCTCGCGCAGACTCTGCAGGTCGGGAAGTGTGCCCTCCGGCTGCGTAGAGAGGTGCACAGGACACACCAGGTTCCTCTTCAAACCTCTGCCAGGCTGACCACAAACCGCATCGTTCATGTACGCTTCAGTAGACGGGTGGTAGGGGGTGCAAGACCAACTGTACGGCTGGTCGTCGCTGAAGTTGCTGGAAATACCTGCACATAATGGAACTGATGAAAAAATGTAAATTTTTCTTATTTAACAAGACAAAGTTAAGACTACAAAGTCCTTTACTTTCTATCACTCAACCTCTACCCTTACCTAACCCTACCACATAGTCACTTGACAAAATTGTTAGTGGTGACTGGAGCGATCGATCTCGCGCCACCAGAGTGATGAGCTCAGGAGTCGCGAGTGATATTATCTTGTCATGGGTCAGTTAGATTTGTTTTTTGCACATTATAAAAACAAAATAAAAACACATTATAACTAGAGTTAAAATGCTGAGTCTTTATTTGGATTTTAAAAGTATAATAATGAAAACTCTGAAAAACAAGTGAGTAAAACGTTTAAAATATATTTTAGTTTGAATAGATTTGAAACTTTGTGTGAAGAAAAAATCACTATGATGGTATAGGTACTCAATTTATAATTAGAGGTAGTTGATCCTTTTCAATTCTTTACCAAAGAATGTAATAACTATATACTGAATTCTTACACATAAATAATGCAATATATTTTAAGCATAAAATTACTTGGGATACCAATTTTTTTACCTGGATGAAAAACTTTGCCAATGGATTTGGTAAAGTAGCCGTTTTGTTTGAAGTGTTGAGGAAGAGTGGTGAAGTTGCCGGCAGAAGTTCGCCAGTAGCTGTAGAAGTCGTAGAGTTTCAACGTGTCGGGTCGACGGCTGGTGAGGAAAGAGTTCCGGCTGGGTGCACACAAAGCTTGCTTCAAACATTCGACAATCATTAGTGCTCTGTTAAATACAAGCTTTTATAAAATCAAATGCTAAAGTGAGTGATAATATTTTAAGAGTGCCCAGTACCGCTCGACCATTTTGTTTTTGTCCCATAAGAATAATGTAAATAACACAAGCATTTTCTTGAGACACTTCACACCTACAATTTGTATCAGATCTTTTTGAAATAAGTTTTATTTGAAAGATAACACCGTACAGCAGTAACTCCGCTGACCACTTCTTTCAGAAGTTCTATTGACTTAAAAGTAAAAACAAGAAACTGAAATACATAATTTCTTTATTTATTTCACTGTCTTATAAATTAGAACATGGAAATTCGGCTCAACAGAGTGACTAAAATATTTAATACACTGCAAAACCGGAAGTTTATTTCATAAAAATCCTATGAAAACTGTAGGTGTGAGATGTCCTAAGAAAATACATGTTTTTCATTGTTCTTATGAGACACATTTAAGGTCACAGACATTACTGTGCACCCTCAAAGAAAACCCAGGTCGACACGCAGCTCAGGGCTAAAGCGCCACAGGCTTTGAGAAGTGATTTTCCTTTGAAATTTATAAAACTATTTCGCTTATTTTAACTCTAGTTTGCTTTGATCAGAGCGCTATTACTAAACTGTCAGCTGCGCTCAAAGCCTTCGGCCTCAGAATTTTGTGGTTTTTCTATTGCAAGATTTACTACATACATACACCATAAAAGGAAAAGTAATTTCAAATGTCATTAAATTCAAATTATTTATTCTGCTGTAATATCACTATTTTGCCGCAAATTTCAAACAACTAAATGGATTTTAATAAATTGTAGTATATTTATGAGCAACATCGATGATCTAAATACATAAATTTAAGTTCAAATATTGTATTAAAATCAAATGAAGTTTACTGTTTTTGGATAGTTAAACCCTTTTTTGGTGGAAAATTCCCCCCTGGTACTTCTTATAGTCAGATTTTTCTGGCTAACAAACTTGACTGAGATATTTACAAAAAGAACATTTGTAGGTACCAAACTTTATGAAAATCTAACAAAAATGCAACCTGAGAGTACAGAGAGTTTCAGTTTCTCCAATCAAATAAGATATGTCACATTAAAATGATAGAAATTTAGACCTGTCTGTATTTTATAACATTACAAAGAAACCCCTTAAAATGATTTAGTCACTGAAATTCATATTTTGCATTGGTGTTTCTAGTCTATAATAAATCGAATGCTCAATACATAATATTACTATGAAATATGAATTTTTAATTTTTTGAATTATACTCAGCAGTTCTATATCTATTTTGGATTCGGTGCATACCTGAGCATATGCTTTGTTAAATATTACACATTTTTTGGACAAATCATCAATATTAGGAGTGACAGCACTCTTATCTCCATAGCAACCGAGAGCTGTTCTAAGGTCATCTGAGACAATCACAAGGATATTGGTGTTTCCAAAACTGCTAGAGCAACAAATCAAGATAATATAAAATGTGCTTTGTTTAAACATAGTTTTTTTTATGATAGGACACACTATTTTCACTTATTTACAGGTCTTTATTTTCCGTGATGATAAAACCCTGGTTGGAGGCAGTTCAAGCTCAAGGACAAAGGAACGAAATTAGATCGAACTGTACACTTGAACGACTCTTTTTCAATGCACAGTAAAATTACAAGTTGCAATGAGGTAACAATGAAAAGAGAGACGACGAAATAACTTGAGTCGTAGTAGTGAAAACCATAGGATAATGATAATAGTATTATCAATAATGATAATAATTTCTAATAACAAAGCACTGTGTTTGACTTAAGATTGTTGTGGTGGGGGGAGGGCAATGTTTAGTGTTTACAACGATCGACGATCAGCTGCTATGCCATCTGCCAGCTTTCAAGTGGTAGTCAAGCTAACAACTTAGTATAGTAGCAGTAGCAACCATTATAGTATTTATTTTTGTATTTGTACATGTTTACGGACGTTTAGATGCAATTTAGATTTAAGTACAGAAAAAAATCGTGTATGGTATTTTTTCGAAGTGGTATTTTATGTATTCTAGTGGAATGGAATAAAGGTTTTTTATTTGACTTGAGCTGTGAGTGGCAAATGGCATTGACTGAAAACAGCTGGGTGAGAGGATAGCAAGTAAGCAGTTGTATGGCGCAATGACAGTTCTTTGAATCTACGTCGTAGTGAATATAAAAATCCATTTGTAAAGTTATCTGCGCGCTCAGATCAACCAAAATGCAATAAAAAGATGTAAGTAAAATTTAACTATCATAAAATTACATTCGTCTAATGCTAAGTAACTATATTTGTGAACTAGAGCTCGTTTAAATGAGCTCTGTCGATTGCTTTGTTTGGCTAGTATTGACGTCTCTGTTATTGTCCTAGGTCTGACACCAAAACAATCTTTTGTTTGATAACAGGGCTCATCTATATATATACACTTTTGAACAATTTAATCATTTTTACTGGAACTTTCATCGGAAAAATTAGATTAAATTTTATTTGAAGGCTTGTTATTAATATTATGACCTTGGGGATAAAGGATTAAATTATATTTTATCACTTTTAGTTGCAGAGATAGGCCTAGCTTTAAGCCTTAGACCTTGACTTTATGGCTTTGGATATGTTTAATTGGTTGATGGCTGTGATGAGTCATTATTGGCTAATTTGGTCATGTGTTTTGCTAGGAATGATTAGTTTCAATTTGACTGAGAAACAAACAACACAATGTCTGCTGAATCACCAAGACAGGTCAGCAAGAAGGAAAATTCTGGTCATGTTGTTCTGCCTCAAACTATAAATGACCCATCATTGATTGATAGTGTGGCTGGATTTATACAGGAAGTTGTTCCTCAGGTGAGTCATTTTGATTGTTTTACCTGTAACATTTTTTGCCAACAGCAATAGCAAAAACGTAACCCTTGACTATGTCATCCATGTATCTAATAGTGATATGCCAAAGATAAAATTTTGGTCTGGATGGGATAAGAGTGTTGTGTGTCAGTTAGAGTATCATTTAAAACCCTGATAGCTTTAGGGGATGAGGAGTTAAATGAAACAAAAACAAAGAAATATTCACGGTTTACAAACAACTGTAAACACACCCTTCCGAAAATAGGCCGGTAATTCTATCATTTGTAAAAAGTTGACTGTTGGGTTGAAAGCTATAATATTCAATATGGATATATTGAAGTTTAGTTGCTGGATATCAACACAAGCTTACTTTAGGTTAGCTTACTTTAGGTGTGTCTGCAGGCTTACAGTGGTAGTACTGGGGACAGCCGGGAGCAGATAACATGGGTGCGGGTGCAGCAAGCTGACATCAATGACCCGGCCCACTACCCGGACACGGGAGACCAAGATGGCGTCCCTCCGCTCCTCCTCGTGCTGGGCTACGGCACTGGAGTCCAGGTACATATCATGTTACAAGACTCCCTTCTGTATGTGACAAAGTACTAATCTTAAAAATAATGTAGTAAAGATAATTTGTCTTTGACTTTTCCTAGGGGTTTCAACAGGAATACATTTGTTTGACTGATTTTGGCTAGAAATTATGAGACCAGTACATAGAAAATATGTAAAAAATAACAACATGTTTTTTTTCCTAAATATCGGTGTATGTGAATTATACATTTCTTTCATTACTGTGTTAATATCTCTTTTGAATATTACTACTACTTGCTCTACCCAAGCTGAAATGTAACGACACATGTAGGTGTGGAGCGTGCCGGCGTCAGGAGAGGCGAGAGAAGTGTTGTCCTGGTCTCAAGGCTCGGTGCGTACGCTCTGCGTCCTGCCCAACCCTGAGCCACGGCTGCCTTTACGCCAAGACCTGTACAAACACAAGAGACCTCTGGTGGCCATTGTCGACAACGCAGGCCCCGGCCCCCAGTTCTGCTCTGTTAACTTCATCTCACTCAGGGAGGGCGACCAGGTAATTTATTTCAATGACTCACTTATAAACTTTTATTGCATTATTTTTCTACAATATTATTGTAATATTTTATCATCAGTAATGTGCTAACTGTTGGTTCAATGTTACGACAGGTGAAGAGTATCAAGTTCTCGCAGCAGGTGTGGGACGTGGTGGCCAACAAGCGCTCAGTGGTGATCACACTGGCCGAGAGAATCGCTGTGTTTGACGCCAGCACCCTAGAGGACAATCTGGCCATCACTACGTGCTACCCGAGTCCTGACGTCAACCCTGTTGCCCTCGGTTCCAGGTGTGCTATATAACTCTGGAGTAGGCTTGTGTTGTTGGACGTTTTCTCCTTGGTCTACCATTTAGGGCAACAGTTGGGTATTCTTTTCAATAACGTAATAGAGGTAGTCTCAACAGGAGGTTCAGTTTTAAAGTGGTTTTTAACATTTTTAGTTAACTAGGCCTCACGGTCAAAGCCACTGTAAAGAATTCTGAAATTCTAAACAGAAAATAAGCAGAAAAGTCAACCTATTAAGATAACTTGGAAAGATCTCTTAATTTTAAATACCTATCAAGTAGCAAATTATTTAAAAGATTTTTAACACATGTATCAAATCACATTAGCAATTAGTTTTTGGATATCTTGGAAACAAAAGATTTGGAAGAAATTATTCTGCACAAAGACTTCAACTGGTGTTAAGCTACCACCTATGGTATCAGTGAAATTCAACCAAAGTTTATTTTCACTGTTGAATTTGTTGTTAAAAAACCATCATAATTTTATGTATTCTAAAACTGAACCAGATTTGCAACACTGGTTGTAGAAATTGAATATCTTTAATGCACTTGTCTTTTTAATCATTAAAATCTCAACATCTTTTCTACTAAAACCTTTTTGTTCAATCTCAAAATATACAAAATGAAGTTATTCTTAGGCCTTCAAACACAAAATTGTATGCAGAAAAAATATGTACAACATATTTTTTGACTTACTAAAACTTACTAGTAAAATATATTACAAAGTAGCCCAAATCAGCTTAACAGTTGAGGGTTCCGGACACGGTAGCAGCTGGGTTAAATAACCCCTTTTTACACATGGTTCCTTTGTCAAGCAGGTGGCTGGCGTGCAGCGGACCGAGCTGGTGACTCAGTGGCTCCTGGGGCGGTGTCTGAGCGAGGGGCCGCACAGTGTGACTGCGACAGTGTTCCACGCCGCCAAGTTCCTAGGCAAGGGACTCCGCGACCTAGGCGAGACTGTCGCCTCTAGTCTGACCGGCAGCAGTCCGGACAATAGCTACGCCCAGGCTCATGCTCAGGCTCACACTGCCGAACCTAATCTCAAGGGCATTGTCACCATACTTGATATCGAGGTCAGTAGAGAGTCTGGTTGAATGGTGGTACATTTCTTAGTTAGTAATTTATGTTGTAAGGTTGTTTTAAAACTACAAAGTAAGCAAATTTGCCTTTAAAAAGGCAATCATGCTTATTTCAAGGTGCTTATGATGTAAATAACTTCAAAACTCGATTGTAAGCTAACAAGTTAATATCTCATAAAGGAGTATACAGAAAGGCAGACTGACCTGGTTGAATTATAAACACATAAGAAAGGACACAAACTGACAGTTACTTTATCCAGGTGAGCCTGCTCTCCTCTATAATCCACTCCTTTTTATAGCATATCCTGTCCTTGCGCCCTCTAAGCTACCATCTCAGAAAAGATCACTTGATATTCAGTCTCATCTTGTGTGATGACCTTGATGCATGTGTAAGACCTAGTAACCAATAAACCTTCTTGTGGTCTTTTCCAATTTAAAATTCTGTTACAATTAAAACCACTTAGATTTGAACAAAAACCTTAGTTATGAAAGTTAGTCAATCAATAACTGGTGTGACTGGCTTTTCTAAAATTACTAAAATATTAAATCAGTAACGTCTTAGTTGTTTTTCTTTGGTACACTAATGGTGGCCTATTCTCTTTTTCCTTGCTTAACCACTAACCGCCCAGTTTTGTAATTTATTTATTTATTTCAACAGCAAACACCAGTTATACAAATTATAATCAGTTGACAACAGTGAACAATATGGGAAGTGATATAATATGAATAGCGATAATAATACAGTACGATCTCACTAATCCGGCCCTATATCGGGATCGGAAGCGCCGGATTAGTGGAAATGCCGGATTATTGGAAGTTCACTAAAAGGCTCAATTAGCCAGAAATAATCTTTCTTGCGTTACGTGTTAATATCTCTTTTGAATATTACTACTACTTGCTCTGTAAGCTGAAATGTAGCGACACATGTAGGTGTAGGCGTGCGGCGTCCAGGAGGCGAGAGAAGTGTTGTCCTGGTCTCAAGGCTCGGTGCGTGCAGCTCACGTCCCTGCCCAACCTGAGCCACCTCACGGCTGCCTCTCAAGACCTGTACAAATAAAGAGAGACCTCTGGTGGCCATTGTCGACAGCGGGTGCCCCCAGTTCTGCTCTGTTAACTTCATCTCACTCAGGAGGCGACCAGGTAATTTATTTCAATGACTCACTTATAAACTTTTATGCATTATTTTTCTACAATATTATTGTAATATTTTATCATCAGTAATGTGCTAACTGTTGGTTCAATGTTACGACAGGTGAAGAGTATCAAGTTCGCAGCAGGTGTGGGGCGTGGTGGCCAACAAGCTCAGTGGTGATCACACTGGCCGAGAGAATCGCTGTGTTTGGCGCCAGCACCCTAGAGACAATGGCCATCACTACGTGCTACGAGTCCTGACGTCAACCTGTTGCCCTCGGTTCCAGGTGTGCTATATAACTCTGGAGTAGGCTTGTGTTGTTGGAAGTTTTCTCCTTGGTCTACATTTAGGGCAACAGTTGGGTATTCTTTTCAATAACGTAATAGAGGTAGTCTCAACAGGTTCAGTTTTAAAGTGGTTTTAACATTTTTTTTTAACTAGGCCTCACGGTCAAAGCCACTGTAAAATTCTGTAAACAGAAAATAAGCAGAAAAGTCAACCTATTAAGATAACTCGGAAAGATCTCTTAATTTTAAATACCTATCAAGTAGCAAATTATTTAAAATTTTTTAACACATGTATCAAATCACATTAGCAATTAGTTTTGGATATCTTGAAACAAAGATTTGGAAGAAATTATTCTGCACAAAGACTTCAACTGGTGTTAAGCTACCACCTATGGTATCAGTGAAATTCAACCAAAGTTTATTTTCACTGTTGAATTTGTTGTTAAAAAACCATCATAATTTTATGTATTCTAAAACTGAACCAGATTTGCAACACTGGCAATTGTAGAAATTGAATATCTTTAATGCACTTGTCTTTTTAATCATTAAAATCTCAACATCTTTTTCTACTAAAACCTTTTTGTTCAATCTCAAAAATATACAAAATGAAGTTATTCTTAGGCCTTCAAACACAAAATTGTATGCAGAAAAAATATGTACAACATATTTTTGACTTACTAAAGCTTACTAGTAAAATATATTACAAAGTAGCCCAAATCAGCTTAACAGTTGAGGGTTCCGGACACGGCAGCAGCTGGGTTAAATAACCCCTTTTTACACATGGTTCCTTTGTCAAGCAGGTGGCTAGCGTACGCGGACCGCAGGCTGGTGACTCAGTGGCGCTTCCTGGGCGGGTGTCTGAGCGAGGGCCGCACAGTGTGACTGCGACAGTGTTCCACGCCATAAGTTCCTACAAGGGACTCCGTGACCTAGGCGAGACTGTCGCCTCTAGTCTGACCGGCAGCAGTCCGGACAATAGCTACGCCCAGGCTCATGCTCAGGCTCACACTGCCGAACCTAATCTCAAGGGCATTGTCACCATACTTGATATCGAGGTCAGTAGAGAGTCTGGTTGAATGGTGGTACATTTCTTAGTTAGTAATTTATGTTGTAAGGTTGTTTTAAAAAAGGCAATCATGCTTATTTCAAGGTGCTTATGATGTAAATAACTTCAAAACTCATTGTAAGCTAACACTAAGTAAGCATATCTCATAAAGGAGTATACAGAAAGGCAGACTGACCTGGTTGAATTATAAACACATAAGAAAGGACACAAACTGACAGTTACTTTATCCAGGTGAGCCTGCTCTCCTCTATAATCCACTCCTTTTATAGCATATCCTGTCCTTGTGCCTCTAAGCTACCATCTCAGAAAAGATCACTTGATATTCAGTCTCATCTTGTGTGATGACCTTGATGCATGTGTAAGACCTAGTAACCAATAAACCTTCTGTGGTCTTTTCCAATTTAAAATTCTGTTACAATTAAAACCACTTAGATTTGAACAAAAACCTTAGTTATGAAAGTTAGTCAATCAATAACTGGTGTGACTGTGGCTTTTCCAAAATTACTAAAATATTAAATCAGTAACGTCTTAGTTGTTTTTCTTTGGTACACTAATGGTGGCCTATTCTCTTTTTCCTTGCTTAACCACTAACCGCCCAGTTTTGTAATTTATTTATTTATTTCAACAGCAAACACCAGTTATACAAATTATAATCAGTTGACAACAGTGAACAATATGGGAAGTGATATAATATGAATAGCGATAATAATACAGTCACGATCTCACTAATCCGCCCTATCGATCGGAAGCTACCGGATTAGTGGTCGGATTATTGGAAGTTCACTAAAAAGGCTCAATTAGCCAGAAATAATCTTTTTCTTGCGTTGAAGGATGATTTAATTTCATTCTTTTTCTACCTTACGTGCATTAATGTTTCATCTGTTGATGTTGAATTCCTTGGATGGATTAATTAGCTTACACCACTTTCTAATCTTTTTAAAATCACGTACTTTTTATTAGCAAAGTAACATGATTACGTTTTTCAACATCTCATGGCCCGTACTGAACGGAAGCACAGATTAGTATTAGGCGGCAGACGTTACGTTGACTTTTAGTTGTCGCGGATCTGACGCGGTAGCGGCAGTGAGTTTGATTACAATAGCATCATATGGAGCTGTTCAGCCGCTTGCCATTGTAATCAAACTCACTCGTCCAGGCGTATCGGCGCGCCAAAAGTAATAACGTCTGAACGCTAACTCTGTAGCTCTCTGCAGCAGTGAATTGAAGTAATACAGTCGGCGCCGTCCGCCTTCACAGACAAGTGAAGACTGGAAAACAGGTGGCTAGTTGGCGGTTACAGCGCCGATTACTGGGCGTGGCGAGCGGCGGATTATAGAACTGTGCTGTAAAAGACACGTGTGGCTTAAACAAGCCACAGTAATCAACTGTTGTGATGCACGCTTTCAGACAAAACTGCCCAAAGAATCCAGCGAAGATGAGCATCAGAGTGGTACCAACCGCTTTGTGGCCCACTTCAACGCCCACTTTGAGCCGATTGTGGCGCTGAGCTTTGACCCGAGAGGGATGTTACTCGTGTCAGCTGACAAGAGAGGACACAGATTCCACGTGTTCCGCATCAACCCGCACCCCTGCGGCCCCACTCTGGCCTACGTTCAGCACCTTTACACCCTTCACAGGTGAGTGTGACACTTTCGCACTTATGTTTTAGAGCTGAAAATATGACTGTGAGTATTGGCTGAGTATGTACAGTTTAACAAAGTCACTATGAAAAACACATCTCATTTATATCAGTTAAACATCCAAAATCATGCCTAATTCTTTTGGCCTCTGATGACTCTGAGATAGCACACTGAAGGGTTTTTGTGCTTTTGTAGTCAGTAATAGAGAAGAGGAGTCTTGTGAATGAAAGAAAGTAGGGCTTTGTGAGTAGCATGATTATTGAGTTTTTTTTTAGTTTATTATCGCAGCAAATGTCTCAACTCGATTTTGGGCAAAAAGACCTAACATTTTAGAGTTTTAGTTTTTAGTGGTCACTTATTAATTTTTGATCATTCATAAACTAATAATCAATATATCAAGTGTTTTGTTTATGGCACTATAAATGAAGTGCTGAATTCAGTGAAATATTACAATACAGAATTGTAGCTTAAATGTTTTGTTCAAAAGAAAATAGGGTACCTGTTTACTATAAAACTTAACTTAACTGGCCGTTAAAAACTGAATTACAAAAGTACTCAAACCTACAAGTTTTTCATTGTAAATCAACTAGACTCAAACTTAAAATTATTACTTGCATAGGCTAAGTAATAAAAATCATAAGATGTGCAGAAATTCCATAATTAAAAAATAGGTTTATTGTTATTCTTTTATAGCCATGGAAAACAAACATTTGTCACATTTTTAAACTATCTTCAATAAATCTCTGATTGTGTTAGCACTTGCGTAATTGTTCATTGCAGTTACAACGGTGGCAATATTTCAGTTCCTGAAACTAAGTTGTCCTTTAGTTTACCATGACATGTGCAATCTCTCAGCTCCTAACAGCCTCATCTTTACGCTTAGTATGATGAGAAAATCCTGTTTATGTTTTGTCACCGATGATTTATTCGACAGAGGAGACACTTCAGCGTGAGTGCAGGACATTGCGTTCTCAGCCGACTCGAGGTGGGTAGCCGTCAGCTCCATGCGAGGCACGACCCACGTGTTCCCGATAACTCCGTACGGAGGTCCAGTCGGCATGCGAACACACACCACTCCCCACGTCGTCAACAAACTCTCCAGGTCTGTAACCGACTACACACAGGTTCCGACTCAAGTTTGTATAGTTGTGCAGAATTTCCATTTATTTCTTAGATGGATTTACCGTATATACTCGAATCTAAGACACACTTTATTTACCATATTTTAGGCTCTAAAATAAGGGTCGTCTTATATGAGTGTGTCTTAGACTAGCTGTCTGATACAAATATTGAGTTAATTTGAAGAGTTACCAAAACCCTCAAAACATCTACAAAAACATTCAGATAGGCCACGAGAGGTAGGAAACACAACAGGGTTGGTATTGCATTGCCTGTTTTGAAGAGTGGAATGAAAGAATTTTTTGTGACTAGAGGGGACTCAGAATTGCTTCTTATTGCATTCGTTGTGTTCTCCATCCTTCTTCCCCTCCCTCCTTGTCTGTAGGTTGGTGAGGGAAAAGAAGGAAAGAGAAGGGAAGCAGTAGCATACAAGAAGGAGATACGCTCCTATTCAAAGCAAACACTAACGCTTGGAAATATGGGACAATCACCAGTGGCAAAAACATGAACTAACTGACTACAAAAAATAGTCTCTCGCCAGACCCCAGGTGGTCCTTTATCTCTCTACCTGCCTTTCTAATCTGATTGCTGCTGACCTTTGTTTACAACATTTTTTGTGCTGTGGGAGGGGCTTAGTGGTGGACCTAGCAGGGCGGGGTTTGGGATGGGATAGGGAAGGCAATCATGATGCATTCTTTGTTCTGCTTTTACCTCTTGACAGCTGCAGCTGGCAATTATGTCACTCGTTGCTAAGGAGTCAGGGGCTGACAAATCATAGCCCTCTAGCTGTTGATATTATAAAACGATGGTCGTCTTATAAGATGGTGTAGAGTTTTTACCGTATATTCAGGGAAATTTATATGTGGTCTTTGATTATGCGGCTTAGACTTCGAATATATACAGTAGCTTTGAATTATTTTTTATAAGTAGGTTTAGTTATGTAAAAATAAGTTATGGGAGCATGCCTCCAACTCTGGGTACCGCTTATAACATGGAGACAAATTGTAAACGACGTTTTAAGCAAGTTAACCTACTTAAATGTGTTATTGAAGAACTATCCACATTTGTGTCAGGTTTCACCGCAGTGCAGGGCTGACTGACGACGGACGGAACAGCCCGGTGTTGTGGGACGGTGGAGGCGGGTCAACTCCTCCGCCCAGCCCCGCTCACCCCCAGCCTACCACTGTGACCCCGCTTGCACAGGCAAGTACTCTTTACACACGAATCAGAGGGTTTAATATACAAGACAAGTTTGATTTTGGAAGTGGGCCATGTCAGAGCCTAAAATACCAAGAGGCCTTGGGGGTTTGGAGTTTGCTAAATTTTTATGCTAACTGATGAGTTTTGGTTGATTCTAAAACCAAAGGATTTAATAAGTTAATTTTGTAATAATATTTGCTTTTAGATATTTATTAGGTGCTCTGAAAGAAGCTACCTAACATTTGCATTTAAACAAATATATTCTAAATTTGTGATAATGGTATTTTAACCTAGTGGAGAAAAAGTTGTTTACAGTTAAGGAAAAAACTCCTTACTGTTAAATTTAATACAGTTTCTAAATGTATCATTGTGTTATTCATTTCTGTATTCTTAAAGAAAACATTAAGATCAATATTCTTGGGATATTGTGTACCTTATATTGTTATCACTGTAACCTTTAGACACTAGATAGACACCCAAGAACTAAATCATTGGTATCAAAACAAACCAATGTCCGATATACGTAAATAAACCAGATAATTGCTTTTGGGGTTTGGCTAGTTTGCAAGAGTCATAAATAATCCCACTGTTACAAACTTTCCATCAGGGAATTTTCATAGTTATCTTGTGTAGTGCTCACTTTTGTAAGATGTAACTTGCTTATTGGATCATAATTTAAAAAATAATATTGTTAATAATTTGTTATGTTTTTGGAATAGAATAATCAGAAATTATTAAATCAAAACCTAAAACCCATGTGCTATATATTTTTTGTTTAACAAAACTCTTATAACATAAATAAATTGTACTTGTATCTATTTTATGCTCATTATTCCACACAAAGGCTATTTTGGAGCCTCTATCAAGAGTCATGACCTGAAACTCCCCACCCTCCCTCCCATTCTAAAAGAAACTAAGTCTAGACATGTTGAGTTGACTAACTTGAGTGTCCCGAACATGCAGGTACGCAGGCAGACCCTAGCCCCGCTGACTGAGGAGAGTGTGCTGCGCGTAGCTGCGTGTTTTGGCGCGCCTCGCGCTGTGCCTGTCGGTCACTCACCACACCTGCCTTCTCGCACGCGTCGCTCAGTCGACTCCCTCTATGTCATGGCCTCAAACGGCTCACTGATACAGTACGACCTTGAGCCCAGGCATTTATCAGGTACGTATTGCAAGTGCTGGAAATTCCCGCTTTTGACAACATTACATGATTACAACACTAAGAATGGATTAGTACTAATTTGTCTTACCGATTGTTTTACTCTTTTTGAGAAAAGCCCCTTGTACGCTGGATTGAAGCTGTACAACAATTTACCTTGTTCATAATAACTATCAGTAAAATAAAATTTAAACATAAATTAAAGAATGAATTCCTTCAAGAAAGCAACAAAGCTTTCAGTTGTTCAAGCCATGAAAGATACTTTCCACATCCTATCAACTCTTACCAATACTGGTAAGAGTTCAACCAACTAACTCCGCTTGTTTGTCACTACCCAGGAGTTACCAAGGAGAAGGTGTGTGACGACACGGGAGTGGAACTGCACGTCGAGGTGAAGGCTGAGTGGGTTCTGCAGAGACCTCCGTACAGCAGCTCACTGCACCCGCCGCTGTCCTGTACCAACCCTCTGCTGTGTCAGCCCGAGCCGCCGTCACCTTCCGCGTATGACTCGCAAAGCGACGATGAGCGCTGGCTCTCACAGGTAAACAACCCGTTGTTATTGGTGAAACTGATAAATGATACTCTTCAGAATAAATTCAAGTAAACCATCTAGAGAGTTGAAGTACAAAGCATTTTAGTATCTATTTTAATCCATCACAAAGATCCCTGGCAATTTGAAATTTGAACTTCAAAAATGGAACCAGAACTGTTCCAATCAGAATCGTTAGCTTAATTTTAACTAAAAATGCCAGCCTGAAACTGAGTTAATCTGAGCAGACTATCTTACGGCCAAACCAAGCGAGACCAAACGAGATGGAGTTGTAATAACAAAGAAAAATTGTGACATTTTAACGGTTTCCCCTTCAGCATAAATAAATTTTACGCAAGCAATAAATTGTGAATCATTTGATATATCTCTTAAAGTATGAAAACTAGAGGATAAGAATGTTAAACAGTAGATATATCATTTTTCCTTTCAAGACTAGATTTACACTGAAATTTGAAACAGGTGCTTTTCTTTCTCAGATACTAATGTCTAATAACTTCCCTAGCTTTAAGAAATAAATACAGCTAGATTTATGTAATTGTTTACTATGTTTATTTATTATGATTGCAGGTTGAAATAGTTACCCATGTTGGACCTCACCGCCGGTTGTGGATGGGGCCTCAGTTTACTTTCATTACTGTCAACTCAAACAAGTAAGGCCTCCCAAAGATGTACTGTATTAATATTTATAGTTTTCCAAAAATTGTAAAAGGAAAACAAAGGCTCTCTCTTCAACTAAGCTGTGATTTTGTAATGTCCTAATAGGACAAAAGGGAAAAAAACTCATGAATTTCTGGATGTTAAGGAAAAAGGCACATCCATTTTAAGATTTTAAATTTATACATAGGAAATAATGCACTTGGCCAGGATATGCTTACAAATGCCCCAGTAGGGCCAACATTTATTCTTGATCTTCTACCCGTTTGTCCTTTGTTCTTCATTAACACAATAATGAATATATTGCAAGTTAGTAAAACACTTGAGGCAAGTATCTACTTTCTTTGCCAGAAGTGTACATGTGTTGATGGTCTGTGCAGTGACGGAGGAGAGGCCTTGGATGTGAGCAAGCAGGTTGTGCGGTCCAACCCTGTCAACATGCCTCTGAAGCAACCTCTCATCATCGAGTCCGGCTCTTGCAGTAAGTACCTCTGTACTCACTCTTCTAAAGCAGTGGTGGCGATTGCATGTAACGGTTGGGTGGGGGTCCGAAGTCCTCCCGCCTAAAATTTTAAAATAGAGTATCACAAAATGCAGTTAAAGTACCTCAAATGCGCCTATGAATTGGTCTTGTGCATATGCACAGTTATACAGACGTGCATTGTTACCAGCTGAAATTGGCTTTGGATAATTATGTTTGTCGCATACCATTGATGTACGCCAGTCCAAAGCCTCCCTTTCCTTACCTGTGCGTACGTTGTTCTAGAGCTGTGCCTTAGCAGAATTTTGGGACGATAGCGGTGGGTTTTGTAAAAAATCTGGGATTCGGGAACAGGAAAAGCTTGCAAATAGACATCATTTATAGCAACCACTTAGCATTTTTTCTTATTACCATTTTTACCATTTTGTATAAATCTCTGTTCACATTATCTACATTTTTTACACTATATCATAAAGGGCAATTTACTAAAAAAATCAGGTGATGTGTTAATTTTGTCCAAGTGTGTAAAAGATTTTCCATTTTTCCATTTGGATAAACTTAGCGGGAGTAACTAGGCCTATATCAAATTTTCTTTTACAGAAATTAATTTTTTCCTGCCCAGCCTACCAAAAACCTATACTTTCCAAAAATCTTAAAATATTAGGACTTATCCATGCTTTTTTATACAGTTGCGCAAAACATAGATGACAAAAAGTTTACTGAACAAATGTTTACAACTTATATTGTTCACAGGTAGTCTAGAGTTGTCGCCGAACATGGTGGAGCTGGTGTACAAGACGGACTGCAGCTGGAGTTGTCGTCTGCGGGAGGATCTGGCCGAGGCAATGCAAGAAGCACCCTCGCCTTGTACACAAGGTATGTGTCCACCTCACGTACTTGCTTGTGTACCTGCCTGTAGGGCTGAACACACTGGGAGACAGTGAACGACGCAAAGCAATACTAGCTGTACATACGAGGTCTGTCCAATAAGTTGCGAACTGGTTCAATATGGCGGCCTGGTAAACTCCACCAACTACATCACGTGACTACTGGACATCCAATGAAGCGTCAGTGCTAGTTTGACAGACTAGCTGTCAGTTTATATTTTATTTGTTTTTGCTGTTCGTCAAAAAATGAAGATTGATCAAATCACTGAACAACAAATCAACATGAAGTGATCCAGTGATGCCCTCTCATCAATTTTTGCTTTTTGGAAAAAGGACAAAAATACAGGGGCAGAATCTGGCGAATAGAGTGGGTGGTCAAGGAGGTTAATGGAATTTGTTGCCAAAAGCTCAGGAACAATCAAAGCAAAATGTGCAGGGGCGTTGTCATGGTGAAGATTCATCCATCGCCTTGACACAAAGTCGGCCTCACTTGATGCAGACCTCTCGCCTAGGAGGCGTCAACATAGAATTTAGATGTTCGTCTGCTATCATTCTAACAGTTTTCCGACGATCATCAGACACCAGGGCTCAAACATGATGAATGTTTTCATTCTCACATGAGGTTGAAGGTCGTCCCTGCCTTGCAACAACTTTAGCGTCTTCACGGCCATCTTTGAAAATGGATCCACTTGAAAATGGGCGTTTTCGTCAAGGCATTATCTCCGTAACCAGCCCTCAACATATCTGTAACATCTTAAGAGCTTTTCCCTAGTTTGACTAAAAATTTGATGTTGATTTGTTGTTCAGTGATTTCATCAATTTCTATTTTTGACGAACAGCAAAAACAAATAAAATATAAACTGACACTGACAGGTTAAAGGCATGCTTCGACTGTCAAACTAGCACTGACCTTCATTGGATGTCCAGTAGTCACAAGATGTAGTTGGCAGAGCTACGTCGCCTCAAGGCCGCCATATTGAACCAATTCGGGAACTTATTGGACACACCTCGTACGTATTGATGCAGAACTATAGCCTTCTTCCTATTTCTAATAGTAAGAAATATGTTCTCACGAATAGGTTGCAAGCAGGTTTAAAGCGAGTGTCTCTGTTTAAGGCCCAAACTAACTAGTCCGCTTTACTAATTTGTAATGCTTTATTCATTGGATAAACAATATTTAATGGTATTTCAATACCTCTCTGTGAAACGATCTTGAGTTCGTTGCGGCGGTCAGTCTGAGAGGTCGTGAGGAGGAGTTGCTCATGTTTTTCTACTAGTAGTTTTGTTCCACTTCGTTTAACAAATGGATTCATTAAACGTACAACGTGTAAAAGTGTAGTTTTGCTGCCTCCTTGGTAAGAATGCTTACAAAGACGATGCTGTTAGCAAAACCAGAGTGTACGGGTGGTTTTCCCGATTCCAAGATATCAACACCAATTGTAGACAAGCCTCGTCACAGACAACCTTTAACTTCTCGGACTGATGAAAATTTTCAGAAAATCTGTCAAATAGTGCACAGAAGACAGTTGAAGGACCTTAATAATCATACAGGAATGAACAGTTTAGTTGGTTAACAGTCATCTTAACTTTAAGCACACTTGCAACTTTTCATGAGTACATATTGGTTAGTATTATACTAAAAAGTAGGGGTGTCGCGGGCACCAATGGGTATCGGCAGGCTGGTATCTCATACCGATGCTCGGCGGGTTTATGTAATACCATTAGCGATCTCGAGACCGGCAGGCCTTTACGGATACCCGTAAAATTCGGTCGGGCCTCTATCAGGGTTCCCACTGGACCGTGAGAACCGTGAAAACGGAAATTAGCCGTGAATTTTGTAGTGAATGATTTACCGTGAATTTTGACTTAAAACCTTGAAAAAGTAAAATTTTATTAAATAAAAATGTAAAGCGTGAAAATATTGATGTTTTGATCAAATTTGTTAATGTAATTAGAGCTGTGCGGATCCCGGATTTCCGGTACCGGGACAGGATTGGTATCATTTCCTGAAACCCTCCCCTAGTCCCAAAATTTCAGGACAGGAAGTAAAAACTGCTGGTGTTTTTCCACCGAAATTTTTACTTTGTACTTCAAGTATTTTTGTCGTGAGTGTGTACTTCTGGTGGAGATAAGATAAGGAACTAGTGGCCGAGCAGTTCGAAGTAAACAACCCCTCTCCCCCTCCTTCCGTTCTGAGTGCAGGTATGAAAACTGACGTAGACCAAAACTGATGTAGACCCCGGTCAGGTACACAGTTTTGCCCCCTACAGCCTTGTTGACTGATAACGACCTCACACCCGCAGAGATCCAACCCTATATTTTGCCTTCACTAATCTTCGTGGTCCTCTCAGTTTGTTCGTCTTCTTGCCTTGTTTCGTGTGTGTTGAAAGGTGACGTCATAGCATACTGATACTGAAGAACAACACGGAAATGAGATAATGTGCGTCCTTTTCCTCCCACTCTGCTCGCCATCCTTGCCTACCCCTTGTTCCTTTCCACTCTTTCTTGTTGTTGTTCCACTCTCATAGTTATTCGTCACTCTCTCTTGATTCAAACCCCACCTAATGTCCGCAGTCTGCACGCCCGTATAGTCGCCGGGTTTAATCGCGCTTTTATTTGTTTGATTACCTATAAACACCATTGAATACATACGTCGTACACAACGCTAATCAATTAATATAAGTTCTTATCATGGCAATGTTAAATGTACACCCGAAAAAAACCCGAAAAAGGAAAAAAAATAATACTTGACCCGAACTAAAATTTAAAAACCCGACCCGAGTTAAAAAAATTATACCCGCACACCCCTACTAAAAAGAATCAAATTTAGCTAAAAGAAGCATAACAAAGGTGTCCATAAAAATAAATACAAAGCAGGAGAGGATATGGAAAGAGTGAAACTAATTAACAAAACTAGACCAAAATCTGTTTCAGCATAATACTGAATAGTATTTAGATTTAGAAATGAGGCTATAATTATGCAACACATTCCTCCAGTTTCTCTTACAGATCAGCAGGCTACATCTGTAGATCGGGATAAACAGTTGTTCAAACAAAAGAATTTGAAGTCCAAACTCATATTTAAAGGTTCAAGTACTGTACGAAAGAAACTGTGTTACTCCGATATCTCTTATTGTTTCACTGCTCCTCTGGTTTACGTTCAGCCCAAACAGCAACGCTTGTCCAACGTGTGCTACCTCTAAGGATGTTAACAGTAAAATTCCTCAAAACATCATCAGTGACTAAGAAAATTTCCCATTCTAAAAATGTGTTTGAAACATAAATATACACACTCAAAAAACCATCATGACTGTCTTTAACTCTGAGAATTATAACAAATGTGTACCCTTCAGTCGTTTTTTGTATTAAAGTTTGATATTGTAAAACTAAAAGATATTCTTGAAATGATTAGTTATTTCATAACAAATTATGACTCGACTTTCCAAACACATATTTGGTAATAGGGCTTTTAATGGTGTCAAATAACGTAAAGTATTTTCAATAAGATCCAGGGAATTATTTACACTGCTCAACTTTTTGACCTCGCTGTAGAGAGTCATCTTCAGTAGTTGACTGACTAGCAGAGACAGCTGACGAAGTCTCATCTAGTTAGACCAGTTAGTCAGGTACTAAGAATGACTCCCACAGAGAGGTTGAAACGTTAATAAGTATAACTGTGACGCGATACAAACTGGAATCTCTAGACATTGGTGATGACACTGACTGCGATAGTTTACAAGTTAAGATAAAATATTGTACTATATTTAAAGGTAAATCTTTCATTCAAACATGTACATAACATTTAATGAGCTGGGGACCCATTTAAATAGTCCTATGGGTGGTAAAACTTAATCACCAATTCAATTCATTGGATGTAAAAACCTTTGTCTGACAGCTCATTTGCGTCAAACACGAACGGGAAGAAAATAAACCCGTTCCGTAGTGTGGCCTTTTTTATTTTGTTTGTGGTTTTTGGCTGGTGATTGGTTGCCTACTGCATTGAACAGTGAAAACTATGTTATGAAACCAAAGCAGTTTCCCGTTTACTACCTGTAGATGCTCACTCAGCAGCTTATTGGCTAATGAAAACATTGAACCTCAAAAACATGTGTTCAATTGCGGACAATTTCTAGTTGTCATTGTCCATTTGATGACTTGTTTACAAACACTGCAACAATTTCCTATCATACAATGTTGACAGTTCAAGCTAAATTGCAACTGTCTTGAGGAGCAAATTGTTCTAGCAAAGATCTAATTATGGTAAGTAGATTGCGCATAGATGGCTGAGGCAGGAAAATCAACATAGTTGTGGCAGCCCGAGCACAGATAGCCCTGCGAGGGAATTCTTTTAAGAGTCTCAAGTTGAGCTATTGATGCACGCCCAAGTTCATTCTTTCTCAAAAATCGCACAATTTGGTCACATTTAAGTCATTGACATCGGACAAACTCAAGCATGTAGAGCTGAGGGGGGAGAAAGACAGCAAGAAATGACAGTGCTCGCAGCGCTATCTGTGCTCGGGCTCCCGCAACTATGTTGATTTTGCTGCCTCAACCATGTGGCACCTATGCACAATCTACTTATCATAACATAATCTTTGGTTTTAGTAAGCAATCAAAAGCCGCCAAGTGAGCTTCTATTTGCAGTAGCCAAGAAACTGTTACGATGTTATCTTTATTAATCTGAGCAATACTCAACCAACACAGTTGAGCTGTCAAAGTACCAGGATAAATGGTTCGCCAGCTCTTGGGCTACAAAGTAATGCTAATGCTGATACTGTTTATTGCATACAAGTGTAACAATTTGTTGGTCGTAACATTAAGTAGTGTACAAGTTGAAGGTATAAGCAGGTGTGTGGGTTGACCGAGTCGAGAGGATTCCTACTCTACATCTAACAAAGAAAACATTGCGTAGCACAGTTCCATTATCCATAATATATACAACCCTATGTGTTCACTCACTGATATATACAAATGTTTACCCACTTTTAGACAAGCTAAAAACTTGAAATTTGGTATGTAGGTACCTTTTACTAACTCAATGACAGAAAAATTGCCAAAACCCAAATTTTTAAAATTTTAACCACCCTAAAAAGTAAAAAACCAAAATGGCGGAAAACACGTTTTTCTAAAAAAACATCTAGTGGGTGAAGGGTAAGTCCTATCTAAAAACGGATTGAATTTTCATGGTCAGGTTTTAGACGCTCTAACTTTTGGTTCCTATGACACTCTCAAAAAGAGCAAAAGTTTCAAAATTGCTACTTTTTCACGAATTTGCCAAGTTTTTCAATTTTTTTCACGTACTATAGTGAGCTTTAAACTTTACCTAAAGTATGAGTTAAACTTGCCCTTTAATAATGTGTTGCAAAAAATTCAAAATTGTATACATTTGCTGAAAAACGTGTTACTGATAGAATATTTTGAATATATTTGCAAGACCGGCGTGAAGTTAGCCTGACCTACACCTTTCTTACTGACGCCAGCAACACTTCTAGATGAGTTAGAAACTTGAAATTTGTTATGTTGGTACCTTTACGCCGAGCAAAGCGGTACTACATCAAGCCAACCCAAAGGGGGCTGGACGACCCCAGCGGCAGCTGGTAGAAGTTTCAACACTATACATCAAAAATACAGTTATATCTTTAAAGTAATGAAGTATTGACAAGCATTGAAATAATTTCTTAAAACATGATAATTTCTAGTGGGTTCTGATGTTTTGTAGTTGCACATAATTCCCAATTACCCTTGAACGTTTTGTGTTTTGTATTTTGAAAGTGTGGAGTGTTATGCACTATTAACTAGAGTGATGTGCAAGGAGTAGTTTGAATACGTTTTGAGCTAAACATAGTGGATCCTCTCAAACTTTCCTGGAGAGGAACTTTTGAACATTAACTTGTTGATTTATTTTTTACTAACTCGTTGAGTTTATTGATCACTTCAAGAAAATATTTTTACTTGTGTGATATTTTTAGACACATGTCTTGTAATGTTCTTTGGACAACGAATACAAAGAACCAAACTTATTGATTTAAAACATGTTTAGTTCTGAAAAATTTCATTGTTTCAAGTCGTCTGCTACATGAGGTGTTCAGAAAGCTGTACTATTTCCGCAGTATTTAAAACAAAATTGTATAATAAACCACTATTTGTTTGTTAAACAGGTTGTCATATTAGTAAATGGCTAAACTTTGAAAAAATGTCATGGGTTGAAACTCAAAATAAAGATAATAATAGGGTGGCCACGTTCCGGTCAAATTAGGAATTATGTTTGAATTTCAAAAAAGAGGAAAATCATGCTTGTATCTCTCGTTTAATAGATCACAATTCTGTTTTTGGCTACCATAAGAGATACTTAGTTACATCGGCCTGCAGAGTTTGAAAAGTGTGCTGAAAGTAACAATAGTAAAATGGTCCACAAAACAAACAAAGAAGGAGTAAAACAGCATTTGAAACAGTTAAAAACATGATCTTGAGTTTTAAACAGCCCTTGGAACATATGGCGGTAGTAATGGTACTGAGAAATCAGAAAATAGTTTCGGGAAAACTCAAGAAGTATACTTAATTTTATCTAGCTTCTCTAGTAGCCAACCTGTAAATTCAATAATACAAATTTTTCCCACAACTAAACAAGCTGTTATTTGTTTTCTTCATAAATTCAGTTTTCCGGAGTGAGGGCCGAGTTGGTAGCGCGCAAGACTGTGGATCCAAAATTCGCAGGTTTGCGCCCATTTCAGCCAAGGGTGTGCGGCCCAAGGTCACGCATAGGCTGCATAAGCCCACCGTGACTGGCAGATTAACTTATTTTTAAAAAACTAGTCTTGCATACCACTTAACCAATGTTTTAAAACTCATTATGCTTTTTTAAGGTTAGGTCCTTAAAGGACATAAATTACTAGTATTGTAAAATTTTTGTTTGAAATGGTGGCTCTTTTTGTACGTTACAGGATTCACTAAAATAGTGTAAAATCGGTAAGGTTTACAATAAACTGTTCAGAATAACTTTTGTTCGTAAATTGATTATCGATCTAGTATTGAGATTTAAAATTATGTTGAGAAACAACTTAGCTGCATTAGTAAATATGACAAAAGTAGGTAATATCAAGTGAGTAACCAATTTTATCAAGTTTTCCTTTTATTCAGTTGTTTCTCATGGGCTTTAATACTATGGTAGATATTTAGTAACCAAAGCTGTTCAAAAACAATTTTTGCACTTGATTTTATCTTTATTTTGAGTCTAAGAACCAAAGTAAGGTTACTTACATAATGGACACCCGTAGAACTCTTAAGGAGCATAACCTACTTCAGTTAACTGTAACTCATTCTTTTCAAATTAGACCACCCTCTAATTTAGATTATCTATAATAAAGTTATAATTTACGTAAATATGCTTCTTTAGATTTTCACTCAAATAGCTTTAAGCTAGAGTGGTAGGCCCAAAAAGTACTGTACAAAAAAAACTCTACTTTGAAAATAAAGAACTTGTTAATACACACACTGAACATTGTTTACAAGTGTTGTATAGTGGTATGGGTAAATATGTCTCACAAAAAGCATTTGCATATTTTATTTGTGACATGAAAACCATCCACTAAATATAAGTTTTCAGTGGATAACTCCGTCCCCGAGTAGTTTCGAGTTTGCAGGACCTTTTATACAATAGCCTATATGCTAACATTTCCAAAACACCCTCACACTTTTAAAAATTGTTTAAAATGCTTAAGTTTTCCTATTAGCTATTTCCTATTTGATTGGTTGGTACATTACTAGTGAATGCTTTTGATACTTCCCTTATTTGACAAGAATCTTTCTAAACTTGAACCTGTCAGTGGTGATAACGCTTTGCGATTTGTCTGTTAAGGTGATAAGGGGGTGTCGAGGCGCGAGCCGGTAATAGAACGTCAGGTGAATCCTCTCGGCTCAGTCGTCACACTGACGGCTCAACTCAACTTTCCCGCTGAACTCCTGACTCCCACCGACCAAGTAACTGTAGTTGGCACGGAGGTTAAGAAAATCGCACTGGAATCTAGGCTTAACAAACCGGCTCTGAAAAATATCCTTAGTGGATGTTTGTTTGGTGATAATATGTTAGATTCTAGTTTAAGATCTCAGTCAGTAAAAACTAGAGATTTTGAAACCTCTGATTTTGTTCAAAAGAAAGATAAGAATAGGTCAGAGGTTGAAGAACATGAGGGTAAAAACCAGGTTAAGGTGTTGATGGAAGTAAACGAAAACATTTTCAACTCATCAGAAGAGAGGCAAGCTTCTGGGGAAGTACTAGAGAAGAAAGGTAAAAATAGTAAGTCTAAGAGAAAACTCAGCAAAGGAGAGAAAAACAGATTGAAAGTGGATATAGTAGCCAAACAAGTAGAAGAAGAACCATTCGTACCGGAAAGCAAGCCTGACCTTGTAGAGCTTCTGGAATCCGAAGTAGATGGGCGTCTTCAGTGTTCAGGAGACATAGAAATGCAGCTGAGAGAGGCGTCAGCAGAAAAAGACCTTGAGGATGTGTTAATAGAAGAAGATAGTAAAGGTCGTAAACGAAGTCTGGATATCACAACAGATATGAAAAATTCTCTTATGGAAGATTGCAAATCTGTTCAAATTGAAAAGTATGACTCTAAAGAAACTAAAGAAAATGATAAAGCCAGTTCAAGACAGAGGAAAAAGTCAAAGACCAATGACAAGGATTGCCAGCAGACACAAACCTTTGTAAGTGACAAAGCTGATAGTAAAAATCTTGACAAGTTTAACTCTTCAATTTCAACCAATTCACCTGAAAAAGTGATGAAAGTTGAAGAAAAAACTAAAGGAAAGAAAAGACGATCAAAGAAAGGTGTTAGCTTGAATGAGTCTGTTTGTTTGGAGGTGCAATGTTTGGAACCTGATTACGAAGAGAAGAAACTATTGGAGTGTGAGAATCAAATCGAAACCCAGATGAGTCAAGAACTTCCAGCCCCTGACGTGTCCCCTCCATCTAATACAGGAAGCTTTGATGAGCCTATTGCTTTTGAGCAAATTATTTCTGTTGAAGTAGAACCTACCAATGTACTTCTCAATGACATTGTCAGTGATGAGGCTCTTAATATCAACACTGAAGAACCAATATTTGCAGATGAGAAATCTTTGAATACAGATGATGAACTAAAAGGATTTGAATCCGATATATTGGTGAAAGACAGTTCTTGGTCTCCAGAAGTCAGCTGTGAAAAAGAGGTTGATGTGATTATGGATGATAAAGAATCTGACAAAGAAGCGGATAAAACAAAAAATGATGAGACAACTGATAAAGATTCAAGCGATGATTGTCAGCCAGTTGTGGTGAAAACTGACGTAAAGCACCCACATAAAAAAGGAAAGAACCGTAAGATATCTAGGAAAAGTCGTGAACCCGAACTTAAAGTTCAGGACGAAGAGATGAAACTTGTTGAAAACATAGAAAAGAATGACTCAAGCACATTGGAAGAAAAAAGTCTTGATCCAGAAAGAGAAACTGAAATAGTTCAAGAAGGAGGAGAGAAAAAGGATGTAAAAAATGAATCAGAAGATGAAGAATTTATGGATGCTGAGAAGGTACCAAAAGAAAGTAAAGTCGCCAATGAAGCTGTTGTTGATTTGCAGTTTATTGATGGAGTTAAAAGAAGGTTTCGAAAGAAAGCTAGTCTTGATGAAGACTTTGGAGATAGAGATCAAGTGATTGAACCAATAGTGCCTAAAAGATCATGGAGCTCTGTGGTCGCCATTAATTTTGAGGATCCAAACGGAAATATTTTGAAACCAGAAGAACCAATTTTACCAGTAAGGTCTTGGAGCACCATTGCTGCAGGAGGAGTCAAATCAAAATCAGACGGAGAATCTGTGAAAACTAACAGTGTAGAAGATCGGGATTCTGTTTACGAATCCTGCAACGACAGCGTTGGTGAAGAAGTTGAACCAACTTGTGACTCGCTAGGCTCTTGCTACTTTGAAACTGAAAATAAAGAAACTGAGGAAGCTGATGTGACCGATTTGAAACAAGAACGGGTATCTTCTGAATCAAAAACTGTGAGCACTTCAGAAGAAAAATCTAACACTGACTCTGGTGAAAAGGATGACATATCAGCCGGAGCTCAGACAGTTACTAAAAAGTCTAAAAAGCAAAAAAAGAAGAAGAGGTGATATACATTTGTGAAATTAAATGGTAAAATTGGCGAGAAGACTTGTAATTGGTTGTTTGAGGGTAATACTGTTTTCAACAACAAAGCTTTTGTAACAAAAAAAAAATATTTTTACTTCATATCGCATGTTTTATTGTTTTGATTTGGTTATCATTAAAAGTTAGTTTTAGCTTTAAATTAGGTTTGTGGGGTTGGAAATATAATATCTGTGTATTCAAGAAGCTGAATCTAACTATAGTTAAACGTTTGTTTAGTTTTCAAATAAATAAACCTGTACGTCTAATTAAAAATTAGTTGTATGGAACTTTTTCCATAACATACAGGCATTATGTTCAAAATAAGGAAAGTTATATCATTTAACGCTCATACTTAGTAAAAAAAACCTTAAAAATATCATCGAACTGAATTCTTTTAAAATATTTCTTGAAGTCATTTTTTAAATGTACTCAACAAATGAAAAGAAAAATAACACAAGTGGTTGCTCTCAGTTCATTATTACTGAACATACGAGTACAGATTAGACACAGTTGGCTATAGAAACTACTCCAACCACATATTATTCAGATATCTTTTAAATGTATATTAAATTTGAAAATATACATTACATGTTTTAGTCAAACTCGAAGCAAATCTCTTACTATTTATAGTAGCTCATATCAATATCTCTTGTAAATATTCCTTATTTTTGTACTTCCTGGTAATGATGATATTTTGCCATAAGGTAATTTAGATCAGTTTATTTATTTTATGTTTAAATAAAAATGCTGCATTTGAAATCTTAGAAACTTATGTAATTATATTTTAGAACAATAATCAAAATATGATTAAAACTTGATTCATTTTTGAGCCACCACTTTAATCCATTTTTTGAGACATTCATTTAATTACAGATTATCTTTCCAAAACAAGGGTCAAACTGCTCAATAATGAAAATGCATCTTCCAAAAGTGTTTCTTAAACTATTGTACACCTTTCAATATTAAAAAAACCATAACCATTGTTGTGTATTTTTTTATATTGTTATTTTCATTATTTCATATTTATAATAGATTGAAGAAGAATTTATTTCCCCTAATTCAACTCCTATGTCAAATTCCTAACTTTGAATTTATTATTTTACAGCTTAGTTAAAAGTCTCAAAAAGCTGTATTATCTACATAAGTTAAGGATCAAATGCAGCATTTCATGTTCGGCAATTACCAATCAAAGAACTTCTGTGATTTCGTGAGCATTATTTACTGATTATGATTTTAGTTGTATGATTTGTTTATAAATGACTGTGAACATTTTGATTATTTCATAATGGTAGTACGAACTGGTCCAGCATATCATTATTGTTATTGATAATATTTATTCATTTTCCTGATGATTAAAACCTACAAAGTTTTTATTAACTTGATTAAAACTAATTTTGATATAATCCTACCAACAGCAACGGTAGTCATTGATATTTTACTAACTTTCAGAACTACTAGGATCTAACAATACATTGTACTTTTGTTTCTTTAGGCTGAACCAAACAGATTTTAAAAAGCTTAATTACAACACCTGTTTATCAATTATCTTAGCAAGTGAGAAATAGTATTTAACATTTGAAATCTGCTCTACGGTGGGTTTGATGGGTTTATAGAGATGGTCCAGTTCCACATTTTCTTGGTTTTATGCTGATTTGATTTAATGATCCCATTAGTTCCTGGTTCTTAATCTGAGTATATACAAGATTCGATGCAATTAAATTCAAAATACATTTGTTCCTAATCTGCGTACAGGATATGAAAATAGTGTCATCACTTTCATCTAAATCTACAAAGTAGTACAATAAATAAAAATATCAAATTAAACTAGGTAGGTTCAAAATTTTCAATAAAGTAATTACATAGAACAATATTTAATGTCTGGCCACCAAATTGTGAAACTTTGATAACTTCAAAAATAATCTAAATTATAATTTTCAAGTAACTTTCGAGTTAACTGGACAGAGAAGATAAAGAAAAGAATTGTTGATCTGTTACACTTATTTTCATTTGTATTGTTTTATTTATTCACTTATTTTTATTTATATATGTTATATTTTTTACACTCTAAGCATTGTTCACTTTATATAATCTCAAAGATTCACTGTTCTGTTTAAAAAAGTAACCTTTTCATATTTTTTACTACTTGAGTAATAACGTGTTTTAACTCTCAATATTTTCGGTAATTGTATTACATGTTAGTGTTTATCACACTATTTAAAGGAGCCTTACTATTTAGCAGATCCGTGGCGGGTTGGAATTGTGCGCGACTCTGGAGCTGATCACTCCGGTGGCGCGGGTTCGATCCCCGCTGTCACCACTTACGTTTGTAATGTGACTTTACGGTAACGCTAGGTAAAGGTCAAGGTTAAGTGGTAGAGAGGACTTCATAGTCCTAACTTCGCCTCGTTAAACAAGACAAACTTTACCTTAACCTTTTTTTAACATATGAGGCTTCTTTCTAAGAAATTGAGACTCAGTTACGCTTAATCGTAAGTACCTACACGATCCAGGCACCAATGAAACAGGAACTGACATTTGGAACTGGGCCCCTTACTAGATTTTAAGTGTTAAGAAACACCTTGTTTTGAAACAAGTAATTTTTTACCAAAAGCTACAAAACGGCCATGCTGGCCCTTGCAATTGAAAAGGGTTAAGAGTAGGGTGCCTTCTTGTAATAAAGTAACTTTGAGTTTGCCTGTGCCTATCAATTTCAAATGTATGTACTACATGTACATATCTCTTTTGTCGTTCTTCATCTGTTAGTATGTACGGTACGTAAGTGTTGTAAGGTGTCAAATTTTATTTAACGTTTAGTTCTTTACTAGTTGTTGTTAAAAATTGTTCACTTTTTGGTACCAAAGCGTTGCAAATCAATACCAAATAGAATCAAACATACGATAGTAAATGGATCCAACCTATTTTGTGGATTATTAAAAGAGGCAATTCTGCAACTATTTGAAAAGTTTGACGTTGTCAATTCAATTAATATAGGGTTGGATATTAGTTGATACATTGGTAATTAATTTTAAACATCCTAAATAATCAACAAATATGCTTTCCTTCTTACCTAAAAAACTTTTAATATCAACATCTTTTAATATCTACTTTTAATATCTTTTAACATCTACATTTAAATTAAATTTTACACAAAGTATGTTGTATGAATCAAATATTGTACAGATAAAAAACTAAAAAAAAAGGTTGTGACAAAATATTTCAAAGACATAAAAAAATAATTAACTTTAATACCGTAGTGGCTTTATGTTATATTTTGTGTCTATTATCTACTTACAACTATTATTATACGTGTGTTAATCAAGCATAACCGCTGTGATATAATTTAAAACTCAATAAAAATAATAAAAAGTATTATAGAAAATCCTAAAAAGTCGTATTATTAAGATTTAGAATTAAGTGGTGATCTTTTAAATATAATTTATTTTAGTAATTTAGACATATTTATGAAGAGTTGTACTGGTTTTAAAATGTGTATCAGCTTATTTATTTATGCATGTGTAATTTAAGTAGCTCAATCAATTTTTTCTTTACCAAAAGTAATTTCCCAAAACAATCTTACATACAAAATTTGTCTGCCTTAATATAATTATGTGGGGATATATGTGGTGGGTCATATAGGAGGTGGGTGGTTTTCCATACGATATGAAATGTCAGATAAAATGAAAGATGTGACGGGTTTCAATTCAGGAGAAATTCTAGATTGATGGTGATTCTCAATTTGGAAAATTTCATAACCAGTTACAGATTGTAAAAACATAATTAAACATTTATTTTATGTACAATGGCGTCAATACTTGGTAATTAAAGTTTAGTATAACACCCTTTGAACGGGATCGGTATGTTAAATCATGAAGTTTTCATTTGTGTTACCACAATGAAAAAAAAAAACAAACCATTGCAAAGTGTCCATAGGCACCTGACGCAGTGGTAGTGTTAGGTAAGAGTCTAGTACACTGAATTGTATTTAAGTATTTTAAATAGTTGGACAATTTGATTGGACTTAACTAATATAACTAAAACTTAACTAAAATATAACTTTCAGAACTATTGGCAATTAAAAGAGGGATTGGACAGGGAGATCAGAGATGTTATATCTCTATTGCTGTATTTCAAAAAGTAATTCAGGAATTGTATAAACAAAATGTTGGAAAATTGTAGATCAACCTATCAAACTAGTTAGAACCAGTATCAAAATTAACTGGCTTTTGCAGATGATGTTGCAATTTTAGCTTGAGACACAAGAAGTTCCCAACAACAAATCAAACTCCTTAAAAAAATTGCAGAAAAAGAATGTTTACAGATATACGATTTAATATTATGATTAAAAAGGCTCATATGGTTATATTTTAACACTTTCTTTATGGTAAGTAATGTTGAACTATATTTAAGACTAAGAGAGAATAAAACGGATTTAACACATTTATTTTAGTTCAAAGCCACGAAAGAAATAGTTCAAATTTAGTATTTACTAAGGTTAGATTGTTATAAAGTTACTAGTTGTTGTGGCTATCACTTCAGTCAGTATGCTATTAATTTATGTTTAATATTTAGTTTTAAGGTGTATTATCTCTATACCTTGAAGATAGCAGCTGTTGACCAGACCACTGGAATGGGCCTAGTCCAAACAAACAGCTCAAAAAATATTGATATTATTCCAAAATAATGAAAGTATTGTTGATAAATATTGATATTATTGTCCAAAAAACCTAATTACTCAAGTAATTGTAAATAAAGGTAGTGAGTTTTGAAATCAATTTTTAAAAAAACATCTTAACGGCAAGAAGTTTTCTATGTTTGCATTTGATTTTTTCACCACTGCTCAAGGGCAGAAAAAGATCTAAACGAACTCAACAGTTGAAAAGCTGAATGTCGCCAGCTTTTTCCATGGAAATCAAAACTGAAAAGCCAACTAAAACTACGTTCATTTGTATGAAATTTGCATTTTAAGACAACTCGAAAGAGCATTGTTTTCGGCCATTAAAAGTAACTCGTAACATGTAATAAAAAATGCAGAACTACAATCTTGTAACTGTTACTTCCAAGTCTGGTTTTCCACAATCCACGCATTATTTTAACTGAAACTTTATTTTCAGCGGGTGTTGAGAACTTTGACGACCTGTCCCTGAGCAGTTACGGATCAGCGAGTAGATGTTCCCCTCCCCTCCATCACCATGGAGTCCGGTATAACATTCCCCGCAGATAACCTGTGATCCAAGGACCTCTACTAGTTCCAGTCAGCCGCCATATCATTCCTAGCTGTAGTTCATAGTGGACCGTGATACCAGTACAAGCGAGAGCCGTCTTCTCTCGAACAGTAGTATATTTACAAATTTACTTCTTTTAGGTTATCGAATAAGGGAATTATTTTGAAACATTCTAGAAGTGTTGTTCTGTTGGGTTGAATTTGTTTTACAGCAAACTCTCTTAAAGAATTGAATTCCGTCTGACTATACCAAATATGCTAATTCAAACGGTTGTAATTAATCTGTTAAACTGTTTAAGGAGTTTGTTGAACTGATAAAAATATTCAACTCTATATTCGTCGAGTGTTGAGTTTTAGCTCTACTCTTATCAAACTACATGTTTCTGTCAGGTCAGAATTTAAATATATACAAAAAAATAGATTCAGTAAAAATTATTTTTCTACATTAATGTCCAAATATTTCACTGTATCTTGTTTTTAAATTAATAGTTTCCTGAAGAAATTAGGTTAAATCACGCAGACAATATTTGACAAATTTTGATTGCATGAAGTGTTCTTTGCAGGTAGCCTTTTTAACCAACAAATTGACTATATGACTTAAAATGTTTTTTTACATTTTAACATTATAGGTAACTTTTCAAAAGTAATTATTTTCACCCTTTGACTGTTGTGGTTTTAGAAAAAATGAGTTGCTATCATTGATGTATATTGTAATCAATATACTAATGTTTAAAAGTAAGCTCTAATAATAAACTATTTTGACAAACAAATTTTAAATAAAAAAATGTATAATTTATTTTTAAGCAGAGATTATTTGATGATGGAAGCCTTGCTGTTGAAAGGCGCCTCATGATAAAATTATAAATATTAGTTTTTTATTTAAAATATGTTTTTATTATAAATGATTGAGAAAACCACAACATATTCAGTAATAATTTTTCTTCCTCGTGTTCTATGCTATTGCTAGGGAACTCCCAGCATCATGTTTTGTCCATTCAAGTCAAAGGGTTGGTTAAACTAATAGAAATATTTGCAATTGTGGAAAATGTTAGAGGAATGAAATAACAAACACATAATCTACAAAATAGAACAGTTGCTAAAGTACTTACATTGATTCTGATTGAGCAGTTTTAATTTAATTTATCTTGTAACTGAACTAGGTACATTTACGTTGTATTGTCTTTAATATTCAACTAAACCTCAAGTTTGCTTACCATAAGAAATTAATAGGTAGTTTTGTAAGATATTACTGAGAAAAAAGCATGTAATGTACTGTCTAACTATGCATTTCTGATTTCATCAATTTTCCGCAACAACTACTGCCCAAAGGTATTTCTTATTTACCTTCATCACTGAAAAGTCTTCCACTATAAGTTATAATAACACTATTTTTAACAGTTGTCTTGTGTTCTTAATAACGGGAATCAGTTGTAAACTATACATTTAGGTCTGGGAATAGATATGAAATTCCAATATCTTGAATATTTTTAGATTAAGCAGAGGAGGTAACCACCCTTGAATTTTGCAGTTAGTAGTTTGATGGTGTTAAATAACTTCCAGTTGTTTCCAAGCTTCAATTATACTAGACGTCTTCTTGTAGGGTAGACATCAGCTGAGTTGGCAAGATGGCCCCTGAGTACTAGTTTGCTAAAACAGTACAGCGTGTTTGCCTATAAAAACTAACTGAAGAAAAGACTGTTTATACTGATTATAACAAGCTGAAACTACAAAATATACGCTTAAGTAATACTTCAAGAGAGCCAGTCTTTCCTACTTCAGCTAAGGAAGCACTTGGCAGCCAGGTCGAAACCGTCGATAGCTTTTATCTAAAACTTTTGGAAAGGCCTTATACTTACAATTAAAGATGTGTAAATAGTTCAAAAATCAAATACTCTGACAGCGTGAGTTTGATTCCTGCAGTGACCACTAGCAGTTTGAAATTTATTGAGTATATAGGGTATATATATAACGCTAGGTAAAGGTTGAGGTTGGGTGGTAGAGAGAACTTTACAGTCTCACAGATAAGTAGATTACAGTTTTAAACTCTTAGTCTCAATATATTCAGGTTTGAAATTTGCTTTTATGTATTTTTTATGAAACTACATAGGGCAGAAAGCCTTGCCAACTGAGCTGATGACATCAATACTGATGTTTTAATGTGTTAGCCATCATGATGAGCAAACAAATCTCAGGTATTTTGCTAGGCTCATTTCTCTACAGTAGACTTCCTCTCGTTCGGCCACCTCAGGATCGGAACCTCGGCCGACAAACGAAAAATACAAGGAAAAGACATTTTGGGGCCCTTTGGAGCTACAAAACTGACGTAGTTTAGCTTTAGCCTATGTTAAATGAATTAATATAGTCAAAAACGCAACTACCATTCAGCAAAACCTTAGAATTTGTGACTGATTCCAAAAGAAACCGCTCAAATGAATATACGCTTATGAAAAAATTGTAGATATAGCCTATGTTTAGGCTTCAGGTGGCAGGTCGGGCCGAGCGAGGCTAAACGAGGGAGGGAGTCTACTGTATATTGGTTTTATGACTCGGACTGTGATTGCAATATGAAGTTAGTTGGGAAACGAAAGTAGTGTACAAATTCATGGTATTATTTATAAAGGAAGTGTTAGGTCAAACTGTTTCCTTATGATTAATGTACTTTGACTGTAATAGATGTTTCGTAATACAGAGTCCGGCAGTCAAACCTGACGGTTTTTAAAATGGAATAAATCAAAAAGTTGTTGAGATATTTTAAAAATTATTTTTTTATTGTAAAGAGAAGAATTGGAAATTTAATATTCATAATAAAAAAGCACAAAAATAACTTGTATAGCAAAAGTTATGTCACTTAAATAATGACCACTATTTCACTGTATGAGTCTCTTGGAGAAGTTAGTCATGACTGGCGGTTTTTGAGTGGGGATAGGTAGTGGTGGGGACGTCTGGTCAGTTGGGGATGGTCGCCATTCTGTTCACCTTGAGGGTGCGAAGAACGGCAGAGCGACGAGGGTTCGCTCAAAATCATGTCGAACAGCTTCAATATTAGCAGGTGTTCTAACCGTTCGAGATGATCCTCCTCTTCTTGTTGTCCCAAAAGCAGTGTTCTGAAAGTTTGAACCCATAGAAGAATTGTGTTTAGAGACGGATCGCACTACCAGGAGCATTAAACCGTATATGAAAACTCTTTTGTGTTAGAATCTACATCCGTAAAAGTCTCGACTACATACGGGCGGTGTTCATGGTCCAACGCTCCATCTCGAACTTTCGCCAAGGTGGACAGTATGGCGACCATCCCCAACTGACCAGACGTCCCACCACTACCTATCGCCACTCAAAACCGTCATTCGACGAGAACTCGTGACATCCCGTGCCAAACATTGGAGAGAGTCATGACTAACTTCTCCAAGAGACTCGTACAGTGAAAATGGTGGTCATTATTTAAGTGACATAACTTTTGCTATAAAAGTTATTTTTGTGTTTTTATTACGAATATTAAATTTCCAATTCTCCTCTTTACAATAAAAAAATAATTTTTAAAATACATCAAGAACTTTTTGATTTATCCCATTTTGAAAATTGTCAGGTTTGACTGCCGGACCCTGTAGGTAGGTAAGGTTTTGCAATACATTTGAGTTAAAATAAGATTTTAAAAACTAGTTTAAACAAAACTGGTCTACAACCTAGCTTACAATTGACTTTTATAATGTGAGTAATTTTATTAGTGTACTTTGTTAGTATCATTTAGGAGAATGCATTGACTATTCATACCATCTATAGATCTGACTTGCTACAGGGAAGGATGCACACCTTTTGGTGGATACCCAAATGACGGGGATTCAACTTTTGGAATTTTACTGAATGGACTCAATGCCATAGAAGCCTAAAAGCCAAACTTGCAGAAGTGCCGTAATAGGCTGCAACAATAGAGAGGAAATCTCATACACCCACAAAAACAAGTGTCACTCTTCTCTATAGCAAGCCACATCTGTGGGTAGTATCTACAACCAATGGTAAAAGTCAAATTTGAAAAAGTGCCACTGGTTTGTAATCATATTCACTCTCAACTTGTATCTATAATCCCATCTTCTTCCTACGTAAAAGCTGTGTACAATCTAGTTTTTGTTAAGTAAGACTAACTGAAATTAACTCCAACTTGTTTTACTAAACCTAACCAGTAAGGATAGCCAATTTTAGTTTAATACCTCATGCAAACGGTGTTAGTGAAATGTTTTTTTTTTCAATTTCCTTAAAGTGGAAAAAGTTACAGGTTTTTAATCTTTAGTTTTATTTTTTAACTATTTCAGAGGTGATATATTTACACATTAACATAACGATGATGTACCATATATGTCCATTTTCTATTCATGATGACTGCTTGTTGTAATATTGTGTTATGATCTCGCCAAACATTTGCTGTGATAAGGTTTAAAGTTGAATTCATATCAAAAGCTGAGTATTTACGTCATGCTTACTTTGACATTTAGTTTATTAGTCAATATTTTATGCTTTTACTTCCACAGCTTTTCAGCACATTAATTATATCGGATGCCTTGATTCTATGTACAATTATATGTTATGAGTATGTATAGAATAGCTCAGTGGTAAAATGCATGCCTCGCACCTAAACGGCCCGGGTTCAAATACCGGCACAACTTTTTACACTTACCCCTTTCCCCATGGCTCTGAAGTCACGTTAAACCTTTGGTCAATTTCCATTATTAGTAGGGCTATTTATCAATGACTCAATCTGAGGAACAGTTGACCCCAGTGTTTAACAAAACTGCACCTCACCATCCTCTAAACATTTATCACACTCATCATTCAGCCAATATTCATCTAAATTTACATTTTGTAGAGTGAAATAAAATTGATTTTAACTCAAGAATTCAATAAGTACAAAGTTTTGCAATTTAAGCAAAGTTATGGTTTTGTATGTGCTTGTCAGTATAAAGCTAGGTTTCCATTTCAACATTGAGATCAACATTGTTGGGCGCTGAGCCGGGCTCAAAGCTGGGGACAAAGTTGAAATGGAAACAGTAGCATTTGACGCGGCGCAATGTTGCGGGTAAAATTTGTTGGGGACAAAATGTTGCGGCGAAAGACGGGGCTCTGCGCCCAACACCATGGAAACGCCTTCCCATCTTGCGCAGCTGCAAACGTGGCAATCGTATAAACCGCTTAAGGTATCTCAAAGTAGTAGCTAGCTGTTCGGCAGGTGATACTGGTTTTCGAATTCAATTGTTTTTATTATCAATAATGCCACTAAACTAAGTAAACTTTCAAAATCTATAAAGTCATTCTCACAAAGTTTTCATAGCCACTTTGTATTTTAAATCCAACACCAAACCCCGTAGGCTCCTCACTTTCACGCTTTGCTAAACAACTACGAACCCACCAACGGTGGTTTACGCCTCGTGACTTCGATATAAACTCCCATCATCACCAAAACGCTGCAGTCGCACAATAATGTTGTTCAGCCATGGTTGTTGAAACCTCACTGCAAAAAAACGACTAAACGGAAACAGTCCACCGAAACAACATTGCCCTCAAACAAGAGCCCAACAGTGTTTGGGCTAAACAAGTAAACATTCTTTCAACATTGTCCCCAGCATGAGCCCAACATGCCCAACAATGTTGATCTCAGTGTTGAAATGGAAACTTAGCTTTACACTTATTTTATGGATCAACACTTATTTATGAGAAATGTTAAAAGTCAGTAATATTTGAGGTTAGGATAGAATCATTTTAAGTTCAGAGTACATTGGTCTACATTGCAGCTTAAATTGTTCGAACAGTAGAGTCACGCCCAATCAAAGGCTAAACAACCAGACTGTGAATTTCCTGCAAAATTTCATTTTCTTTGCTCCCTTACACAAGTTACAGTTACTCCCACTTTTACGGCTAAAATTCTATAAAAAAGATTTGCCTTGATTTGAGTATATTCAACATTATCTGTATACTCTTAAAGCACAGTAAAATATATATGAGGAAATATGTTTTGGAATCAAACGTGTAGAATAAATAATAAATATTTTTCTATCTAATAATAACTTAGAATATGTAAATATTTCAAAGTAGTGAAATTTATGCTACTAGATGTCATGACTCATTGATATTTAGTTCAGTTTTCTGTAGCTTTGTAAAGGTCGGTGAACTGGCGTACATCTAATCAAACTGTATATTTGATATTAATTACTCGTACCTTGATCATTGTCAAGAGGGTTGTGATAAAATAATTACCGGTATTGAAATAGTTAAACAATTGTGTTTTAGTAGCTCCAATATTATGTACAATAAATTAATGTTAGATTTTATATAATTTTATAAAATTATATTTTCAGCTTACGATACAGCTAGAACTTTACGTTAATTACTATCAAGATATGGAAAACTATTATTCTTCTGCTGAATTTGTTGTCTTATTTTTGTTGAACAAAATAAATCATATTAAGTTTCCTGATAATTTCTTTCAAAAGCCTTTTTAACTTTAGTAATTTAACCTCAAAACTTTTAAGATTTAAAACTTAACTAGAAGTTTTACTAAAGACATGCACTGTCGGTACTTTCCTAGATCAAGCAAGGAGGTCTTTGACTTTGGATCCTTCTATGCTAAAGAAAAATCAAGACCTCTTCTTCTTGAAGATAGTTGTCAAACACGGCAGTTGTCTGATAGTGTCTGACCCTGAACAAGACAATGGATCAGACTTCAGCTTTTGACCGATTGCCTTCCTTTAGAACTGTTTGAATCACTTTGGGTTCAACGTAATCATCTGGATGGTACAATAGTCATCACTCTAGCAAAAATTAATTATTTACAGTTTATAACCCTTTAATTTATTCAGGTAACAACTCTCCCATGTTTCCATACTCTTGGAAATACTCAAATACAAAAATGTCTCATAATCAGATACTAAAGCCTGGGTGGTATCAGACTTCTGCTAGGTTTAGCCAAAATACATTCAATTAAACAATGATACAGCTGTAAATACGGGGGCTATTTAGAAAGTGAGGAACGGTTGCAGATCACGGCCAGTGCAGATGCCCTACCATTATAATCTGATATTCAGCTGACAGCTTAAAATTAAACCAACAGCCAAAAGCAAAATTACCATTGTTATTGGTTTTTCTTTAAACAACACAAAATTATACATGTTTTTGGACCGCCTTGTTTCTTTGAACACGAATCTTCAAACTTCATAACCCTATCTTGTTCTGTTTGGAAGTTATTCACGATAAACCATCCATTTCGAGTGAAAGATTTTTTCCAAAACCTGACAAATTGTGCATTTTTTTGGACCGCCTAATCGCGCTGAACACGAATCAAAAAACCCTGTTAAAATATCTTGTTCTGTTTGGAAGTTATTCACAGAAACCGTAAAACTCATTGTGCCGTCAATTTCAGGTGAAACTCTTTTTTACAAATCCAAACAAATTGTACATTTTTTAGACCGCCTCGTCGAGCCAAACACAAATCTGCAAACCTTGTTACCTTATTATAACAATAGGTAGAAATTTGATCGTTGAAATATTTTATGTCAGAAAAATCTACTAACCCTCGAATAACAACATTTTAACATTAAATATCCTTTATATTTTTAAAAGGCAATCATGGTAATTAAGGTAATCATGGAGTCTTTGTTCTCAAGTAACAAAGGAATTTAAAAAAGGAAGAGAAACTAGTTTCACACAGTAAAAAATATTTAATATGAACAAACTCTTACATCACATAAACTTGTAGCTAAAATATAACTTTACAAATGAAATTCTGCAGATGAAAATTCTTCTTTGTCTTCGACTTAAACCCAAGTCTCAATTAGTAAACTGTGTCTTCAACGAGCATCAAATACGACCACTGTGAAAAGGTCAAGGACAACTTCGTGGATTTAGTTTGGTTACTTTTATAAGTTAGTCTACTGTACATCATAAACTTAAAGAGTGAAACATAATACGCTCTCAGATTTCATACTGGCCTGACTTCCTACACAAACCTACACACTATTTGAGAGAACATTGAAAATTTGCACCTCAAATTACCTAATTTCCATGGACTTGTAACTTTTTATGGTAATAGATTTTTAAGATGACTTAACACAGCAAAATTTTTATTTTATAATTGTAACTCCCCCAAAAAAATATAATTTAATAAAAGTGGAATTTTCTTGTTTTTATTTAAAGTTAGGTTTGATTGGACCTCGCGACTGGACTATTGTTTAAATTGAGACGAGTATTTAACTTAGATTGCTGTAAACCCGACACCGTTTTGATTTGATTGATTTGTTCGTTAACAAGAATGTGCTACTAGGCTAACGAGCACATAGTCTTATACTCAATTGCCTCATCCAGCTGATTGACCTGTGAGGGAATAACTTGAGGTGCAAATACTAAGCACCTAAAGCAACAGTTGAACCCGAGACCACCAAGATTTATCTTAATCTTTAATTAATGTTTTTAAATAGTTTCAAAAATATTTGTAGCAAAGAGTTTAGTTGTAAAACTAGTATTAACAAATAATTTAAAAGATTTGGGTCTATATAGTTATGTAAAAGGATACATCTTTTTGTACGCTTCTTGTACATAATTCGATAACCACATTCTCGGCATCGGATTGGATCTCTTGGTCTGATTTCATTTTCATGATGACACTCTAAAAATAAAACAAAAAATTAATAACAGATTATTATGATTTCCAAAGCGAAATCGATATCATGCCTGAAACCTTCCTTAGGCGTCAAACACCTTTGACAATTGCAATGGATTCAAAATTTTGGATAAATTCAACATTCCGCCATATCAAGTAAAATTAGTTTGTGTTACTGTGCCTATGGGCACTTGGTATTTTGGCTGCCCGGAAACCAATGGCAGTTGTCATATTTTCACTAACGATTGCAGTACGGGGAAACATCTATTTCAATTTTACTTATTAGTGACTTACTATATCACAAATTGCACCAAACCTTCTTAGTACAAATTTCTACCGTTTAAGGTCCAGTTTATTAATTTACTAAGCGAAGGTAGGGGTAATAGGAGGTATACGTAGGGTATACGAGTCTACCTCAGGCTTTTATTGTCTTACCTCCACAAATATATACCATAGGTACTTTTGCTTGTGTTTGTTCTTTATTCTGCTCCATACCTGACGACTAATCAATACAATTTACAAAATAAAACACAATTTGCACAAAACGTTGTTTTGTTATACTTTTATAGGTTAGGTCCTGTCGTCTGACAGTCAAATTACAAAATATCAAGATTCCATAGATATAAAGAACCCTAAAGCATGGAGTAAGTCGAAATTGAAATGTTCCTGCGTTTTATTGATTTATTCTAACATTACTAGTCAATATTGTGGTATTTAAAATAATATACAAACACAATAAATAAAAAAGAACATAATATTTTACCACAAAACTGTTTTACACACAACAAGTTGATGTAAAACAAGTTGTTTTCATACAGTTTGCATTCTAAAAATAATTTCAAATATGCATAGATTGAGGATCCTGAAATTTTAGGCCATCATAAATCCCTCAGTAACGTTATGCACAGAGTAGTTTACGTAAATTACATATCTCCATTGATTTTAAATGTATATTTAAAGTCAATGATAGCTCATGCATTGACTTTACATTTATAATCAATGGCTCATGCTCAATCAAGATTATCAAATCCCAGCATTCTTCGTCGACTGTTGATAGACATGAAAAAAATCACCACGTAAACAAACCAACCAAATTTGGCCAGCAAAATGTCAACGAAAAGTGACAAGACAACAAGAAAAACTGTAAACCCGATAACCTAACCGAATGAAGTGTTGGCCGACGATTGCCTTTGAAAACATATTTTTAGTTTAAAGTTGTAGATAAAAATGTATGTATCTTGGAGTTTTGCACTCCTCTCAATATGCACATATTTATTGCAGTCATGTTCTGGGCAAGTTAAAAATAAGGTAAGGAACTTAATAGTCATTTAGGTTAGCTATGCCTACTAGGCTTAATATTAACTTAGAAAAGTGTACTCAGATTGTTCTTCTTTAACAGACTAGTGCAATCAGTTGTATGAATAAAGTTTAAAGTAGACTCTGCTCATGAGTATGCTCTCACATGTTTTTGTATCTAAAAATAAATTTCTTTTGAGCAAAAAGCTTGAGACTAGACATACTCAACTCCGGATGTGACAATGGCCTTTGCACATTTTACCATTGAGCGTGTTCACCGATTTTGGTACAAATAAAGTTCACTGTGTGCTCCGACAGCTGTCATTGTTCTCTCAAAAGGCCAAGACACTGTTACCTTGTGAGAACTCTCTTAAATTAAATGAGAAGTGGACTTTTAGCGAGGCTTATGTGATTACTCAAGTAAAGAGGCTATGAATTTAAAACTTGCTGAAAGGATTTGGCAAATTACCACTTTAAAGTACATGGCTTTTTTGTTTGCAATTTGACTACTGTATGTGTAAATGCTTAATTTAATGTTTTAAGTGTCTGCGTGTTTTGCCCCTTCCAGAAAACTGAGGTAGGTTTTAAGGACTTGCAATTATGATATTACAGCCTGAGAACTTCAGTTATAGAACCATGTATTTTAACTAATGTCCAGCAGCTTAAACGTCCTGTGTCCATGGGACTTACCCAAAACTAGTCGGAACTTTTCAAATTAGGTAAAAATATGATTCCGAGGACGTAAGTTAAAATACAATGATTAATTATTTACAAAGCTGGTATAAAAAATCATAATCAATATTTCTTCATAAATGTACATAACAATATGACCAATAAAGCACATGTTTTTTGGTTAAATATTGTTTCTTTCCATGTGCACTGGTGAGTAGCCTAAATCAGAAATTAGGAAATACACATTGTTTGTAAGGATTACCTTAAATTACAAAGTGATTACTTTATGATAAAGTAAAATAATAGTTATTAATCAGTTAAACTGTTTATATCTGAAAAAATAATTTTCCCCAAACACCAAAGACCATTCAGTGCCTTTGGTAAATTCTTTGGCGGAGGAGGGCGAAAATGTTTAGATCCAGTCCTGAGAGGAATGGAAGGAAAATTAAATGCTTATTTGTCATTTTTATAGGGACAAAGTTTAAGCGAACGAGTTCAGCAGTTAACAGATATGAACTCAAAAAGGTCTGTTTTGAAATTCAATGGAGCGAAATTCAAAGAGTTTGTGAAATCAACACCAAGGAACTATTCAGTTGTGGTCATGTTCACAGCGATGGCAACTCAAAGGCAATGTTCAATTTGCAGGTTAGTTAATTACTGTTAAATTTCATTTTCTTTGTTAGGTGGCATTTATTTATTAAAGTTTAACACCAATTTACAGGAGTTTTACATGCTTTGATATAATGACAATTAAATGAGAATAAATACTAATTCAACAACGAATTAGGCCATATAGCTAAAGAGAAATATAACTAGAATAACAAAGATAAATATATTTAAATTATTTGGCATTGCACGAACTGTAGTCGCTCTCAATATTAAATTGACTTGCTCCCTCGCGCCAGTTACGATCTTGTAAACTCTATGTCAATGCGACTCCACCAATGGTGTACAGTTATCAGCCATAACTTAAATATATCAACCAATCAGCAAGCTGGATTGGATTAGTTTCATAATGAAACCCCAAAAATTTGCGGCACAGTCAAGTCAATCGTCATTGGGATATACTAAAATGTATTATTATTATTAATTATTATGAACTCAGTTCGGTGACAAGATAAATAGGATACAACTAGACAACAATGTAAATCAAGGCAAAGCACGTTACAAATATATACAAACAGACATTAAATTGGTTTTCACTAATTGAAAAATAAAAAGTAAAACAAGTAATACAAGGAAATCAACAAGACAGCCTTGGTTTGTACAATTCCGCTAATAAATGGTTGCGACACACCACAAATTGTCTTTAGAAACAAAAGTCACTATGGATAGACGCGGTTAAATTAATTATTCTGTGATTCACTGCTATTATTCGCCAAGTGAGAACAAGCCAATCTAGAAAGAGGGAGAACTTCGCTTGATTGAAGGAAGTTATGAAATCGACAGTCTAGCAAAGGTTTGAAGATAACTGTAAATTATGTTCTTTGCATTCAAAAGTTTTAATAATTGATTTCAGGCAGGCAAATGAGGAGTTCCTGATCGTAGCAAACTCGTTCAGATACTCGCAAGTGTACTCTAATAAACTGTTCTTCGCAATGGTCGACTTTGACGAAGGATCAGACGTATTTCAAATGGTGAGATTGAATCTGTTTTATTTTAATATAAGCTTTTCATTGACAGATGAAAGTAACCCAGATCATTTACTGGAATTTCTTTTAAGATAATGTATAGGTCTGGATCCAGGGCTCATCTAATGGGTCGCCAACAGAAAAAACACATAGTTCAAAAAACACATATCGATACAAAATAAGCCCAAGGATTGTTGAAGTAATTTGCGATGTTAATGTAGATTTCTTTTTGTAATAAAACAATGGATATCGCTTTCATACTAAAACCTATAGTCAGAGTTGATACAATACAAATCATCAATTAATCAAACAATTTCCTAGAGTGTTCAGTCTGACCAACTTTGACGAGTCCATAACAATGTCTATGATGGATTTATATTGGAGAAATTTAAAATCTACCTTGCACTTTAATTTTTAAAAATCCCTTCTTTAGTTTTTTGTTTGTACGAAATTGAGATTAATCTAAGTTTAAAGTTGCATGATTAAAAATGTAACTTTGTTTTGATCTGAAAAAACTTAACAAACAACATATATTTACCAAATCAGTAACTTGCTATAAGTGGTGTCCTAGTACCCAACACTATACAGACCCCAATATAACTTGTTTATTACAGTTTAAAAGATACATTTCCTTAGATTCAGATTTGTTTCCCATAATATGTTTTCCTACTATTGCAAAACAAATTGTCTGTTACAGCTGAGACTGAATACCGCCCCGATATTCATGCACTTCCCACCCAAGGGCAAGCCAAAGAACAGCGATACCTTCGACATCCAGAGGGTTGGGTTTGCAGCGGAGGCTATTGCCAAATGGATTGGTGAACGAACTGATGTGCAGGTAGGTGATTAAATATTTCTGAAAACAATCTGACATATTTGTAGATTGAAACTTGATGCTTTGACTAGTATGAGGGACGCTCAATAAGTAAAGAGCGCAGAATTAAAAACGCAGATATGATGGGCAGTACACAGATGGCTGAGGCCGTAGGGCTTACGTGCGTAACAGTAGGATACTAACCTTTCCAACCCCCGCACACAGGCCTTTACAGTACAGTCATCCGTTCTATAAACAAACCATGACTCACCGTGTCGTTCTGTCAGTGCGTCACTTGCTACCCCACCGAGTGGATGTATCTTGTTCAAAGCTATTGTTTGAGCACATACCTGCGTGTATAGTGTGTCATTGTGAGTGCTGGTTTGTTATTAAACACATACCGCATGACGTAACTTGGAAAACTAGTTTTATTCATTTTACCTGCTCAACAATGTTATACATTTGTTCCTTCCAACAGTGTTTGGATTTTCGGATTAACGGGGTTCGGATTAGCGGGACTCTAGTGTAATGTTTTATTTCCTAATGGTTTCAGATCCGAGTGTTCAGGCCCCCTAACTACTCCGGCACCATGGCTCTGATCATGTTGTTTGCTCTGGTCGCAGTGTTCCTCTACCTCAGAAGGAACAACTTGGACTTCCTCTACAACAAGAACGTGTGGGGCACCTTGGCTGTTGTGAGTATGCCTATTTGTTGCTCAATTAAGCAGGTAGTTTGTGTCAAAAACCACTTTTTAATCAAAATACTATTCTTATAAAATTGTGCATTTTGTTTTTCATTTTTAAACACAAATAAATAAAGAGCATAGAAAAATAATTGACTTTACCTATTGAAATTAATGTTTTAGGTAAGCTGTGCAAGACTTGTTTCCAGCCAAATAGTACTTTGCGCAAACCTCAGGATTTTAGTTTTTTGCCATTTTCCAACAGTTTGATTGTGGGAAATGTAACAATTCAGTTTTTGGACAAGTCAGATATTTACATGATGTTTGGAGCTGGCTCACTGCTAAAACAGTAACGTATTTAAGATTTTACTGTTACAGCGAAATATTCTCTTGATAGTAAAACCAAATGCAAGAACTAGCTTTTACCTCAGTTTGCAAGCTTCTAATGTGCAAAACACCTACAACTGATTCAGGAGGTTTCCACTGAGTAAACATGACAAACTGGTCAGCAATTGATGGTTCTTAAAATAATAATAGAAAGGTTCTCTGACAAGTAGACGGTTGCCAGTGACTTGCCACATTTAAAATATTGATTTAACAATAAAAACAAAAAGACGTGGAGGTAACCTCTGTGACAGATCTATGAAGGGTTAAATAAAGTTCATAGAACCATACTTTTTAATTAAATTAATCTAAACTCTTGAAATAATAAATTTTTAGCTACAAATAACAAGTTTCTGTTTTACTATTACCGTAGTTGATTGTGTTGCATGTGTTTGTGCAGCTGTTCTGCTTTGCCATGGTGTCTGGTCAGATGTGGAATCACATCCGCAGCCCTCCGTTCGTTCACCGCAGTCAGTCTGGCGGCGTAGCGTACATCCACGGCTCCTCTCAAGGCCAGTTTGTGCTGGAAACCTATATTGTCATCATCCTCAGTATCCTTTCTGACGAGTCTTTGATGTTGGGCTGTGCAAGTCCCTTGAAACTCTAATCGAAAATACTCAAATGCTTGTTTCCTATGTCGATGACCGATGACTCAGATATGCAGCGTCAGTACGTTAAAAATATATACAAGAATATTTACACTATTTACAATGGGCCAGGACAAGCTAATAACTGCGATATCGGTTTGTTTTAGGCCAACAATTAGTTTTATTCTAATTTCTAAGTTTGGAAAAATTATCTGTTGTGTATCAATGGTGCTTGGCACAATTTTATTTTTGAGAGTAAAAGTTACTTTAACAGCCCCCAATTTCACTCTAGCATACCTCTCTCTCATTACTCTCTTACCTTCTGAGCGCTGTTTCTCTCCTGTCATAACTCCCATTTGCCTTTTCACTTTCAAGATAACTATCAAGTACTGTTTTACTCCCGCAATACCTTTTACCTTCTGAGCCATCTTTACTTCCTGTTCTAACCAGGCCCGGATTAGCCACTATTTACGCCCTAGGCCAAAGTTCTAGATTGCGCCCCCTTCTGTGTTCTGAGAGATTTGAGGTGTGTGAAGTTTCTTGCTATGATTTAACTGAAAATATGGCGTTTCGCGCCGAGACTAGAGACAGGAGACTGCGATCAACACGCGCCTCGGTGTCTTCTGCATGTCCTCACTGTCAACACATGCCCGCTCAAAGCCAGATGTCAAATACATAGATCGCGGTCACCTGTCTCTGGTCTCCGTCTTCGGTCGATACCGAACGGCGAACCACCGCCGGTGAACACTGCAGAGCCTTTTTGGAACTAGGCCATTTACTCATTTTAATGAATTAAATAACAATGTAAATACATATAACATTGATCGACATTCCAAAGTGTAAAACAAAAATATCATTTGTCGCATTGCACGTATTTCTCCACGAATGCTCCCCGCCAAGAAGCTTATGCCTCTAGGCCATGGCCTAGGTTGGCCTTATGGGTAATCCGGGCCTCGTTATAACTCCTGAGTGTTTCTCTATAACTGTAATTTGCGAGTGCAGCTTCTTTCCTGTGTAGACTTTTGAATGCCTTTTTAATTCTCTGATGTAATCTGAAACTGTATTTGGAATGCTGATTTCATCCTGAAATCTTCTGAGTTTGGTTTCACTCCCACAATCATTTCCGAACAAAATTTTTACTTCTCTATACATTCCTAGTGCTGTTTTAGCTTACGCTGACTTTAGATTAGCTTGATTCTATTATTTTGTCTTACGTTTTAGGTTAATTTTCACCAGAATTTTAAGTGTATGTCCTTAACAAAAATTAGATGGTGCAATAGTGTTGGGCATGATTATGATGATTGACGCCGGGAACCGCAAGAATGGAGACATCAGAGTTAGACAGATCATTGTTATTGTGGGACTTGCTCTCGTAGCCATTTTCTTCAGTGTGATTTTGTCGATATTCCGTTCGAAAGCACACGGATACCCTTACAGGTAAATCATCATTTTGTTCATTGTTTAGTGTCCAATTCATTTCTGAAGTCAAATTAATACGTCAAAGAAGTTGAATTTACTAATGTTGTGTTAGAAGCATGTTACAGAACTTGTACTATTTAGTGCAGCATAATGTATTACAGAAGACTCCTCATCCAGAGTAATAGGTGTATTCAGCATTCAATCTTGCCTATTCAGGATTAAGTTGAATCTAGGAATAGGCCAGAGATACCTAATTACTTATTTTCTGCCAGCATCAAAACGATGTTCAGCAAACTAGAATTACAATTGCCAAATTAGAGAAACAAATTGGAAAGGAAATTTACTTCACTCGTGCTAGCTGCTTGTTGGGCTGGTAATAATTAACAAAATGGTGCCCTTTAACATCTAGAAGGTTGCCATTTTCATTGGAGAGAAATTTTAGGTTTGGTTTTGCTGCCTAGAGCTGTATTAACGAAGGTCTTTAATTTGATGTACAACTTAACCCATCCAAAAACCTTACTGGAAGAAGGGTTTTGAGAAAAATGTGTTGGAAGGGAATAAGTTCAGTTTATATTAAAGGCATGCTTTAGTAAAACACAAAGCCACAAAACTGCCTTTGGAAGATTCACTCTAAGAGAAATAACAGACTTCTAAAATTAAAAAATATTGATCTTTGGAGTTGTACTATTTTGTTAGGAACAAATCTTTAAAAGTGAAACTTTTTTTGTTGTAAGAATTAAGTTCTTCGTACTTACACCAAATCCAATAATCTTCTTATAACAGTAATAAAATATATTATTATAAGCCCAGGCTACTCTCGGCTTGTTACCCATTACAGATGAAGTTGTCAGTAGTACTGGCATGTGCCATTTACCGATTTGTTAAGTTTCGTAGCATTAGATGTACGAATAGTTTCCATACCTTCCTTTCACACTATACATTCTGATTAAATCCACGTTTGTTTCAGTTTCCTGTTCAAATAGCTACTGGTAGAGCTGGGTTGAAGAGGCAGTTAGGTTTTGTTCCACAGACGTGATTGTAACTAGTTTTTTTGTGCAAGGTGTTGATAGTTTGGACACTTAAACAATTTAAAAGTTTGATAGTTCAGTGAACGTCGGAATCATTCCAAAGCTTCTAAAGAGTACAAGACACTCCGCAACTGTCCACGGGTTCACATGACTTCGTCCGTTTTAGATTTTAGTGTTAACAATGCAATTCAGAATTAAATTTAATGTGGGAAAATTAAAACACTCTTGATAAAATTCTAATTTGTCATCATTGGAAGCCACTTTTTGGTGGCTCTATACTACCTATACTAGAGTCTCTAGGGTGCCGGGCCATGGCTAGACACTCTTTGTGTATTCAGATTTCAATCCACAGTCTACTTGGGTCTTATGCTTTTCCATTTTGTACATTTAAAAATTAACCTTTTGATACAGAGGAAAATGGTTAATTCCTAAACAAATATAAAATGCGATGGGTTAAACGTACTATTTATGTTTGGCTTAAAATAATCACTTATCAGTTCTTTATTGTCACAAATACATTAGTATACATAGCTTTGCTATAAACACAGGTGAAATAGTAAATCTCGCCACTAAGACAATCACAACTAAATTAAGGGCTATATTAAGAAAAATTACAAGATATATTTGCTCCTTGAGAGCATAATATTTAAATAGGGTTCTAAAATACAGGAGAATTGTATTAGTTGTTAGGTCAACATTCACCCTAAAAAAGAGTTCGAGGTAAATCAAATGCATTAAAGAAACAGTAATCATGCTTCTTTATTCATAAAAGGATTTGATTTTTCTTGTCTAGGGTAAATGTTTGTTCAACAGTAATATTGATAAACTTAATAATACCAGAAAGAAAACCCAACATAAAATTATTAAAATAATAACAAATCTATCCTCTTAGGTATTTTTTGATAAATAGCTTAACAATCTTCAGGCATAAGATTCATGCTTCCAACAGACATTGTGTTTGCTAATTAATTTTATTTTTAACTAAATGGGAGTCAACCATGACTTTAAGCAGCATCATATAAATAATAAACCAGAAAACACCCTAAGTTAATTCATGATTCAAAATTATAGGTATTAAGTTAGTCCTGATTATCACTATGTATGTACACTTTAAATAAAACCAACTGTATGCATCTCCTAGATATGTTTTACAACAACATTGCTTGTCTGACTTGTTCTGCGTTGGCTTTGTCCGTAAGTTGTTCAACGAGAACCAGGGCGAAGTCGAACGCTGTCCCAGGCCCTCTGCTTGTCACCAATGTACCTAAAAGTAAAACATACAATGTTCAAAGATGTTTATACAGTCAAAACAAACTATAAGGGCCGTTTTTTCAATTGACTTCTAACCAGCTGGTTAGTTAACCGTCTGCAATGTTTACATTTTCATGCAACGTTCAAAACACTTTGATGAATCATTGAAGATTATTCCTGTAATAAAGGTGTTCTTTTTCCATTCTGTAATGAATTTAACATGTGTACGTTATGCTAAAATAGTTAATTACAAACTAAAATGCAAAATCAAAACAGGCAAAATAAAACTTAATTTCAAAAAATATCCAGCATTCCTATTGGCTGGGCCGGTTAAAGGCTGGAATGCTTTGGCCCTAAATTAATTATTTTGGCATTCACTAGTTAATTTGTTGGTATTCACTTGTTGATAATTAATGACATCCAATTTCAAACGTAAACTTATCTAACTTGAGTGACTACTTAGAATTTGCATCTCTACATTTTTGTACGACTACTATCGTAGATTTTCCTTACCGTCAACAACAACTTTGTCTTCACTGTATTTATAATCATTTACAAGTTCTTCTTTGACGCTGGGGTAAGATGTGAGGCTTTTCCCTGTAGCGATCCCATGGGTTTTCAACACGGAAGGAGCTGAAACAAAACACTGCCAATCTTAAAACGTACATTGAAACAAGATGTTGCTTTATTTTAAATGTTGATTAGTATAAGGGTCCGGTAATACAAAAGAGTGGCAGTTTGTCAGCGGAGGCAATACAGGACAGGTCTTCCTAATACCGTTGAGGAAAAGATAATTCAATGTACTTGCAAATGAACTCTTTATTTAAGAAATTGAATCTTACAAATACCACACAAAACCCAGAGTTACAACTGACAAGTGCACTGTTTTAGCCCCACAAAAAGTTATAAATGTTTGCTGATGAGTCTGACTGTGTAGAACCCAACTGTGTAGAAAATCCAAAAGCTGTTTTATTCTTAGGAATAACAACAACTCTCGAAAGGTCCCTTTTTTCCCCAGTTGTATGCAAAAATTCAAAGCTTATTCTAGTTAGAGAGGTTACCTCTGTAAATTCAAAAAATTAATCATATTCCTAACAATTTTGCTAAGTAAACTAACATTACCTAATAATGTAAAAAGCAGCTTCCTAATAGTGAAGGCTACTTTTCTTAAACTCTTCTTTATTTATTACACAAAAACATCTAAAGATGAAAAATGATGTGAAAAAGATACCTGCACAAATGGCAGCGATAATTCGGCCAGCACTTTCTTGCTCTTTCAGGGCACTACCGACTTCAGCTGACTGGAATAAGAAACAATTTATTTTAAAACGTAGTTATTTGACCATGTGATTATTCAGGGACACACTCAACTATATTTGCTTATCAGAATGAGCAAATGTACTCATGGAAAAAATTTAAATTAAATATTCCGTAATGTAATTGTTGTGAATGAGACTTTGTAAACGTGATTTATATCTGTGTTTTCAGCCAGCGAATTATAAATTTTGCTGTTGCCACTTACCGTAATAGCTTCACTCCCTACATTATTGAACAGTTACAATCTGAGAATTACTGAACAATTCCTGTCAGTACTAAAATACTTGTTTTGTTCCTCACGAATAATTACATGATCTGTTCTATGACAAAAACTTCATTCTGTTCAACAAATTACGAGGGCCATCCAGAAAGTAAATAACGTTTTGGAATAAAAATTCTACGAAGAAGAGGAAAAGATTTTTATTATATACATTTGAAAGCCACACTAAAATACTACTTTTCTACATAATTGCCATACAAATTTAGGCAAATATCATACCCATGGACGAGTTTTAAAATTTCTTCGTCATAAAATTCTGCCGCTTGTTCCTTCAACCATTTTGTTACTTCTTCCTGCAGCCGTTCATCATCGTCAAAACGCTGTGTGTTGCCAGCCACTTCTTCATCGTTGGGAACAAGTGGTAGTCGCTTGGGCAAGATCCGGACTGTACGGTGGATGAGGAAACATCTCTCACTCGTTCGGTCACCATAATCTTCCTTATCGACATCGTTTGCATGCATTTTTTTCTTTCTGAGGGAAATTTGTGTGGGGACTGCAATTTTGTCTCACAGTTAACATGTTTCACCCATGTTTCATCACCAGTAACAATCCGATTAAGTAGTGAATCGCCATATTTGTGGTAATGGTCCAAAAATGTTAACGCTGCACCCATTCGCTGATTTTTGTGATTTCATTAACTTTTTCCGCAAGTTCGGCATTTGCCAAGCTGGGTCTTCCACTCCACCTTTCGTCGTGCACATTTGTTCGGCCATTTTTAAAGCGAATGCTCCATTGACGCACCCCACCTTCAGTGATGGTATTGCCCCCATACACTTCACAAAGCTGCCGATAGATTTCAATCGGTTTACAGTATTTTGCAGCCAAAAACCTTGTTACTGCACACACTTTACAGCTCACGGGATTTTCAACTGACAAAGACATTTCCAAGCGGCACTGTAGTGTAAAAGTACGACACAGACCTGAGAGTAGATCGGCAAGATGCAGATTGAACTGAGGAACAACCACATATCAAGATGGTCGCGTTAGCTTTGCTCCTAGCGGAGGTAACCGAAAATGTAACTTACTTTCTGGATAACCCTCGTAATACTGAAAAAAACATTTTTATTTGAGAAGTTTGTTTTAATGAATTGATACAAGGAATAGAGAGAGGAATTAAACTCGATTTGGCTGATCAGACAATCAGGAGAGGAAAGAACAGGCTCCGACTTTACTGTATATTGGCTGATCTAAACAACTTACAGCAGCAAATCTTTTGTACCCAGCGCCTCCTGGAAGCACTAGTGCATCGTAAGGGCCCTTCTTGACAGCTTCTGCCAAGCTTGTATCTGGCTTGATGACAACGTCTCTCGAACACTTGACGGGATCTACACCATCCACCCCAGCTACTGTAACTGCCACCTGGAAATTGAGTTAACTTGGTAAATTAAGCAAATTCTAGAAAATATGAAATCAACACTCCAAACCCAATTGATGTTTTACAACTAACTTAAATTAATGTATACCATGGCTGGACTTAAGTTCAAACCTTAAATCGTATTTGAGCTGCAAAATTTGAATATGAACCACAGACAGGGAGGTGGTTACACAATATGACGTTACCAACAGCATATAAAGATGAAATAATTTAACTATGGCTTTTTATGAAAATAAACAATGCAGCTGCCAAGCTGTACAAAGTTTATACACAAAGTAAGAACTCACCAGATGTTAAGATTCAAAAGGTCGAGGATTTGTTACTCTCCATGTGCCTGCCTTCGTCTAGTTGGGCTATGTATTCTACCGAAACAAATTAAGTCCGAAATAGGGAGAGGAATGGGAAAGTTGTCTGTAGTACTGACTGGGGTAGAATGGACATTTCCTAAAGGAATTAGACTAAAGTTGCAGGTAGATACACCACATTTAATTGAATTGACATCAGACAGGTAACTTATTCAGCCAAGTAACTCAAGGCTGTTTCTCATTACGCCAAGGGTATCCCCCTCCACCACATTCTCAAATACTTTTGTTTGTTAACTTAAATATATAGTACTGAGTAGTCCAGCTCTTTGTACATCTGGCAGTTCATAACAATGGTCTTATGACATTGATTCATAGAAACAAAACACCTCTTACATGTAAGCAAATATCTGTCTAGAAAAACATTGACGATGTACGTGTGGAATTTGAATGCAGGCTATGAAATGTTACAGTGAACGTTTTAAAGAGTCAGTTAAAGTGTACAACAATTAAACAAACTGTGCCTGAAATCAAATGGATTAGGCCTAGATACCTGAATTGAGACCCCGATCATTATAGGAAGGTATTGAAAGTTGAATGTAAGATTATTGATGAGCGTTTTGATGGATAGTGAGGTATAGTCTTGTTAGAAACTAGGGCTGACTGCCCCCCTTGTTGAGTAAATTAATGGACCAGCGGCTTGACTTGAATACTTACTTGAATCCTGCGTCGCTGACCGAAAACCTTGGATAGGCTGTGTCATTATTAAAAATGTTTTATTTACATTATATACAGTTAAGGCGAAGGTTAGCAGACTCCAAACAGTGGCTTCTCCTCTAGCTCTTTTAAAGAGTAGAGAGGTCTCTTTAATAGGCAAACCTTAAGTTTCCGTTTAAACATCGCCGCATCTAAGTTTTTCACTTCCGTTGGTAGTGAGTTGTAAATATTTATGGTGGAGCAGGGATAAGACTTAAGGTTTAGAGTTAGTCGGCAGCGTGGAAAATCCAAGCACACACTACACCACTGAGCTATGGCCGCCCCCAAATAAACCAATGTCTAAGCCTGTAATAGGCTACGGTACTACTATCAAAGGATCGTTGTCAGTTTGGAATTGGCAATGTTATCATTTACTTTTATGTTATAACTTACTATAAATGAAGGTTAGACCAAACTTGTTTACTTACGCCGGCTCTTCTTAATACATCAGCTGATATGGTAAATTCCATTTCCTCTGTGCCTTCAACAATCAACACTAGTGCAGATTTCATGTTTGAGGAGAAATTTCTTATACTCAATTGATTAAGAATATTATAATTCAAAGAACCGTTATGGTTAATTTTATTACTAAACCTGAACGGCAAAAGTGTACCAATGAATTTTTTAGAGGTTAGAGTTATTAACTTGGTTGACATTTTGATTTTGACAAGGTCATGGTTAAACCACAGATAAACTTTCTCGGACGTCAAAATCATTTAGGTTTATCTTTGGTAGGTCCTTGGAGTAACAAAACAGTTCTGCCTTTAGAGACATTTGTGTATGTGAATAAACTCATTTCGTTTGCATTTCATTTCAGGCTAGTTAACCCCCATTGAAATCCTAATAAGATTTATAATTTTTTTACAATGTTACCTTGTTTAGAGTGCCTGAAGATGTTTAGGAAGAAAAGTTTTACGTGCTGATGCGCATTTCGGCCTCATAAGGCCATTGTCCGAGCACTTAAGTCACTACACTGTATAATGTTCACTTCACTTAACACTACACTATTTACAGTTTATATACAAGTTCCGTCAGAGTCTGGTAACAGTGGGGGTGGTACAAGTGCACTAGCGTCGCGGGCTGTGCGCGGCGAGGTGGCGACTCAACTACTACATTATAATGTTCACTTATAGTGCCTTGTTCAGGCACTCTAAACAAAGTATTCAATAGGTCTTGAAACCGGATATAGTAAATGTGTATTTTTTTAAATCTGATGTGTGTCAGAACTATATTTTAACTATAAATAATAGGCACTCGTTGTTTCAAATATTTGCAGGTTTATTACAACCGTGCACCTACACCCCTAACGAAACTATACGGGGAGGATAGAACCCCCTGCCCCATACACCAGGGGCTCTTCTGCTTAAATTTTTATTGCACTAATTCCGGGAAAACAAAGACTTGTTTATACTTTTAAAAAGTCGTATTTCTTTGTTTAACGAAAAACAAACCATTCAAATATTTCAATTTAAGTGTTATTAAATACACCGAGACCCGATCAGTGATCTAACTACTGCTAGTCCATGCTAGTCGTTGAGACAATCAAAACCTAATACATTTCTTAATTATAAGGAAAAAGGAACATCCATTTTTAATTTGTTGGCAAGCACTTCTTCTAAATAAATAAAGAGTACACTATTGATGTGCACACAAAACCCCCACTATATTTCGCCAAGAAAACATTTGACCTCTTTAGGTAAAAACTAAGACATTAGCAAAAGCTAAAAATTAATATTGCTTAAGCAGCGGTGGAGCAGAAACAACCAATCGCACAAGTTTGTATCGCCAAATGCGCAATAACATCCGCCCCTCAGCAGTGTTGTTCGGGACTCGAGAGGCACACTTTCAACTTTTTGTTGTCGAGAATGAAAGGGATCGTTGAACAGCAACCAGTTTGAGGGTTGTGGTATCAACAGGATGGGAATCCAGCTCACAAAGCAGGAGAATCAAAAATACCCCGGACATTTGGTTTCTTTGAGAGGCCAGCATGTTCCCCTGATTGAATTGTGTGATTTTTCTGTGGAGCTACCTAAAAGAGAACGTGTTGCAACACCGGCCTCAAACCCTGCTACAGCTAAGAACACGGAAAATTTAACAGGTTAGCGCCATTCCACGGGAAACTTTCGTGCAAACTGGCAACACCTTCAGACAACGTCTTTAAAAGCGAACCGACGCTGACGGCCGTGATCTTGCTTACGTTATTTTCAAAACCAAGTATTCTAATAATTAAAAAAGAAAACACATGTTTACACAGTGTTTTGGGCAGCAAGTTTTTGTAAGAAATGATACTATCTCTGACCGCAAGTACTGCATTTTCATAAATAGTGTAGCAAAATTACCGAGGAAACTGGGAACGTCTTCCTGGCTGTTCTTCTTATGGTTGTGGGTTCCATAATATTTTGTGTGCTATTTAACTCCTTATCTATGTTTACCATAAATAACGGTGTGTTTCAAATATTTCAAAGCCAACAACGCCTATTATAAAAACAAATCAACTTAGCAAGCTGAAACTGTGGCGATTACGACAATCTGAAAGACATAATAGACAATCTCTATGGATACATACGACAGTAGCTACGTATTAACACAGAAAAAATGAGCTCTATACAGTCCATTATAGTCTGTGCCTCTATGGTACTACAGTACCATAGAAAAGCGAGTGAGTTGTTAATGTATCTCTGGTACTACAGTAGCAGGTGGCTGCTTCCTTTGAAAACTCCTCAAAGCGTAGAACCGCTCGTCGTCCTCTTCGCTTGTTTCTGTTTACGATTTCCTCGATAGACTCCCGGAACGTAAGACACTCTAGGCACGCGGGCTGCACACGCCACTCGTACGACCACCTGACACACAGCTGATAATATCCGGCACATTGTACTACTTCCGGTTCACAGAACAGCTGGTTCCGGCGTGCCACACGACTCTTGTCTCCCGCTCGCGCCACAGATAACTTGTATAGACACAAATATAAGATAGGGAGAACATCTGCAGACGCACATTTGCAACGAAACCTCACAAATAAATTTAGGAAGGAAATATGGCATCGGAAAGTGTTGGGTGACGGTTGGTGTGAAAAGATGTTGTTCAATACTGGGTGAAAATAGGTGGTGCAGACTTAACAATGGACTGCGGATACTCGGCAACAGCAGTCTTGTGGGCAAAGAGACCAGAACCCATAACAGCTGGATCCTGATAGAGACCACCTGGGCTAGGCTGCGTCTTATTTACGTTTGCCCTGTTCTTGTGTAATAGTGATAACTAACAATACAAAGAAAATACCATTACCAAATTGTCGTTAGTTTTACAAATTTTAAAGTATTTCGAAGTGCCAACTAGTAATTCAATAAATTATGTTGCTTCAGTGATAAGGCTAGGTATACATTTAAATGTAGTTTAACAGAAAATGTATAATGGGGGTTTTATAAACTGAGTGCAATAGTATGTTAAACCCAATAGAAATAAAGCTTTTTTACAGCTTCTACCTCAATGCCAAGCGAAATAATTCCAAAACCTACAAAGAAATTGTATCCCTAAAAATAAATTAATCAAAGACAAAATTAAACAATGCAGAATTTAGAATAGTGGGAAAAATGTTCTTAGTTGCATGTTACCCCCCAGAAAAACGTCCGAAGTCCGGCGACCATGGTGAGAATTTGCACGGTAGAGCCGATCTCGTCCGTCTGACGACGAACCAATAATGTGATTACATTTTCCAGATTCTAATCATGCTTCTGTGTAGCTCATCACGTTATCACCGTATATTAACACATACAAAAACAAAACAAAGGTCACTTGACTGGGTTTTCTTTGGTTCGTATCTTGGTTAAGGGGAGGGGCGCACCCTGTCAGCTGGCGGGGGGCGCTCCATGGCTTAGTTACGCCACTGGATTCTATGGAATACTTTTAGATGCGCTTCGAATAAAAAGATGACCTAAAACCTGAGCCCGGTTCACGTCAAAACCATTATAAACAAAGGTTAACAATTATAAACAGAGGTTAACAATTATGAATAAGGGTACTGGGTAAAGAATAGAACCTACTAAAGAAATAGTTCCTGGGTAAAGAATAGATACGCCTAGTAACCGTAGTGCAATGAGTTTGATTTATTATTGAGCAAGAAATGAAGCCCATATCCATACCATAAGCGCCCATTATAAGCGCAAATATAGTCCGTCTCGTCTGCATTAAAGCTTTAAAAGTAGGATTGGATCTTTTAGAGACAATTTAAGATCTAATGGAATAGGGAAAATTTTGCACAGTTTATTCGTCAAATCCATCCCCAAGCGCTGTTGCCATTTCATGTGGAGTGCAGAGGGCGGGAGTGTGCACGATATGACAATCACGCTCGGTGATGAATTCGGTGATTGAACCACTCTATCCTTTATACCGAAGAATGGATGTCTGAAGAGAGTTCCTTTTGTCTGTGGTTGGATGGTTGAGCATCACAGCAAAAACTCGTTCTGTTTGTTTTGTCTTCATAAGAGTCAACAAATAAAACCGCCTATGGCATTAATTACACCTTTACCTCCAATAAGTCAATTGCATAATTATCGAACTCTTTCTCAGTCCTCTAATTGATTACTGCCGATGAACATCTTGATTAGAGCGCCAGGCCTGGGTGTAATTAAAGAGCAGGCCGGGGATAAATCTAGGGATAATTGAGGGTTTTAGGTTAGTTTCAGGAGGTGAACGAATTGATGTTTACTTTTCAGGGGCCGCCCCTTGAGTTGCCAGCTATCCTTGTAGATATAATCAAAGTCGTATTACAACTCACACTGTGGACTTTTCTTTGATTGGACTGCTTTTGCTTGTGCCAACTGTAGTCTACGATGTGTCTCCGGGAACTTCATGAATCATTATATGTTCCAGACTTGGGGTAACGATTACTGTAAAATTGTAATCGTTACATTTTCCTATAACTGTAACGCAAACCGTTACATTCGAAATACTGTAACGGAGTAACGGGTAGTCGTTACAAATTGCCAGTAACGATTACGTAATAGTTACATTTTCAGCTTGGAATTGTAAAATACGCGATTTCAAAACAAGTATTTTAATATGAATTTCACTTTGATATATGTGCTATTAAAGGTAATTTTGCAGTTATACAATCTAAAATGTGTTATCTATGGATTGTATCTGTCAAGTTAACAAGTATCTGTCAAGTAAAACAAAGAAAACAAAAATTGAGCATCATCAATGTGGGTGTCACATTGTAATTAATTATTATTGTACGATATAAATATTAAATTTGTCTTATTATTATAATTATAAAGTAATTCACGATTAGATATGGTTTTGCTTTGCAAGTTGTTTCAGTTTGAGTAGATATGTACTCATTTCAGTCATTTGGTGGAATTCGCTACCCTTACGCGTAATGGCTACTTCTTAACAGTTTGAATTAAGTGTTAACCTTTTCCAGCTTTTCAAATCACAAAACTGCCATAGACAATAACTACTTGACTAAATACGTTTAAGTTAACCTGCCTCATACTGCTTAGTGATTTTCACACGGTAATAGACTAATACTTGTATAGTTTAAATTTCAACTGTAAAAATGTCTAGAAAATTTTTTTACCACTAAAGATACTTGAGAAGAAGATTGGAACACTTTGGTCGAGCATTTAGTGGGATGTTTCAACAGATATCTCGTTTTGGCTCCAATTTAACTTTGTAAAGCCAAAGCTTAATTTGATCAAGATATATAACCAAGTGATATAACACATTTGATTATTGTGTTTTACGCTACATTGCCAACTGTAGTCTACGATAGGTCAATCAGAGACTTCACGAATCCATTATATGTGCGAGATAATAGGCCACAATAGCATCAGCCATTTTAAAACTAATAAATACCGCCATTTGTAGTGGGAACAAGACTACAAAAACCATACTCATACATAGCCTACTGTACGTCGTTTTGTCTTGGTCCGAAATCCCTTCATACCAAGTTTCAAGGGAATCGGTCCCTAAATGTGACTGAAACTGCACATAAAAAGACAGTATGCCAAACGATCCAGAAACTATAGTTAAATCAGAGGTCTTGCTAGTTCAAAACTCATAATAAATTATTATCGTAAGATATAAAGTAAAAATTGTGCGTTGTAATTCAGACTTCGGACTCGGTAGTTTGGTTTCTTCAATGCTGGAGTAGTTGAAAATAATGTGAATTAACTTTAATGTTTTGTGTACAGATTTACATCTTGAGGTTGAGTGGTAGAGAGGACTTTGTAGTCCTAACTTCGCCTCGTTAAACAAGACGAACTTTACCTTTTTTACATGGACCGCGCAGTGAGGACATAGATATATCTGACTTCATGAGGCAAGGCGGCACCCCGAGTTATCAGACCGATCTCATCCCTGAAAAACAAATCAATCTGTTAATTGCTTCGGACTGCAGCTATTAAAAAATTAACCGAGGCAAAGCCGCACTAATTGGACAAACCGAATGTTTCCCGCTCAATTACCGAATTCTACCTTTAATTGGCGATACATCAAAGCGGTCAGCTGGGAAGATTTAGAGCCGCCATATTTTATTCTCTTCTACCGGCCAGACCTGTCCGGCTCATAATACGACTGGTATCACCTTGTTTTTCTCGCTAAACAGCTGTTTGTCAAGGCGGCGTCCCATTTCATTGTTTGCTGTGGCCGCGAATCTTCCATTTTTGATATCGGAATGCAAAATTTATGTCTCAGCTTGTGGGATAAACTACGGACTGAGTTTGGGTGAGAAAAACATCTGTGTGCAATTTGTCTGGGCAGAAATTGGAACAGAATGATGTTTTGCTTGCAGACTCGGCGCCGCCTCTGAGAGGACTCGGGGTGTAAAAACTTGTCGATGGAAGTACGTGAGACGAGTGTCTATTAGTTTCCCAGAAACCGTCGTGTAACATTTATAAACAAAAAAACATGACATTAAAAAAAAACGTAACATTTACGCGATGTATGTCGTAAGAAGAGCAAACATAATTTTCCAAATTTCTATTTGAAAATACAGTTAGAAGCATAACACGTTTTGTAACCGTTTCGAAAGGTTACAAATAGTGCATTATGCAGCTTACTATTTGTAATGATTAGAACACTGCAATTACTATTTTATATAATAATTCCAATGAACAATACATTTTTGCGTGTAGATTCTAAGTATATTACATATTTAAATTCAAAATTGTTATACTTTAGAGGCGTGAAAACAATAGTGTAGCTCATAATTATATTTTAATGACCCTGGTTCAGGTTTTAGGAAACTGTTTAGGAGTAAAATGTTTGTGGTTCCTTGTTGATTAGCTCCAAAAAACCCTGGAATCAACTCTATAGCAATTGTCATGAACCTAGAAAACAATTTAATATTTACGTACGTGAGACATTTCTGATACATTTTATTCTACTTTGTTCTCGCTGTTGACGTTGTGAATATGAAAGAAGAGTGTCTAACCACTCTGAGGAGTGGAGTCGTCAGCGGATTTAAAAAGAGTGGATAACAGCTCATTGTAAGCCGACATATAGGCCCTACAGTAGTGAGTTTTAAGAGGACCTGTCGGTTATTTTGCTTTTTGTCCCATAACAACAACATAAAAACAAGCATTTTCTTGAGACAACTCACGAAAACTTATTTCTCAGATAGTTTTGAGATAAGTTTTTTTTGAAAGATGGCACTGCAGGGGCTCCGCTGACCTTTTTTTTGAAACTGGTTAGTTTACTAGTAAAAGAAGGAAATTCAAATACAACATTCCCTCACATTTTGGATTAACGTCACGGTCTAATAAACGAGAAATGGAAATTCGGCTCAGCGAAGGCATTGAAACATTTAATGCACTTTAAAACAAAGTTTATTTTATAAAAATCCTATGAGAAGTGTATTTGTGAAGTTTCCCGAGAAAATGCATGTTTTTACATTATTCTTATGAAACGAAATTCAAGGTCACAGCCTCTGACACGCTTTTTCTTGGGACACTTCGCACCTACAGTTTTCATCGGATTTTTACAAACTTCGCTGAACCGAATTTTAATTTTCTCATTTGTCAAACCGCGCAACGTAAATCTGAAAGTTGAAAAAGAACTTTGTATTTGAACTTTTATTTTTACGTTGTTCTAAAGGACAAAAATGGCCACCAGGTAGTGTGAACTCATAATAGTACATTCTAGTTTAGCTACTTGATAACTTCTGCAGTTCTGAACCAAAGAAATTGGTGCGATGCAGAGTTACACTTCAACTCCGCAACATTCTGTCCGCGTGTTCATCTGTAGGAGAGGTCCAGGTGAGGCCAAGGGATGGATTTCACGCCCCTTGGCTCAGAAAGATTCCGCCCTCAGCCTGCACGCTTTGCCGCCTCCACACAACCACCCTCGTCACGCCTTCAGTCAAGTGGCGGCCTTTCTTGCTCTTGAGAGCGTCTTTTGTACAGCATCTAGAGTTTTTACGCGTGACATTCTAGATTAGGCACAACGCTTTATTGGACAAACCTAGAATGTTGAATACATGGACGACGCACGAAACACGACGTTGTCGGAATACATGCGGTGACGCTAGGTAAGGGTCAAGGTTGAGTGGTTGAGAGGTCTTCGTAGTCCTAACTTCGCCTCGTAAAAGAAGACCAACTTTACCTTTTACATGCTGCTATAACTAAGCGGTAACGTGAAAAATATGTACAGTACTATATATTCTAGTGATTGGGTTTGTCATAATAATTTGTTATGTCTGTATCTGTACTGAGACCTGAAAACGAGAGCGCTAATGTATTTAAATGGTTAATAGACTTTTGCTCAAATACGTTTATACTGACAAATTTGAATTTTTGGTATGATATATGTAAAATAAGATAAACAAGTGGGTTTAATCACGGATAGCCAAAAACTCGTTCCCAAAACTGGCGTATTGTCCAACACAATATTTGCCACTATCTGAAAGGATTCATCTGTTTTAAATTCGAACTAAGGCTGGATCCACAAACTACAATTTATTTTGGATGTTGGCTGGCTCCCGTTAAGTTGGAAAAAAGTGTCTCTTTGGGACCTACTAGTAGTGATGAAATATACTGGTCTCGTCTTTTAGAAGAAAAACTAAAACTGCTAACCTGGCAACTGCAAGAATCTTCCGTTGTACGCTCTATTTGAAACGCATCACCGAAAAATGTTAAATTTTGAAAGTCACTGCCTGAATTAATTTAACAATTTAGCCTACTTTCTATGGCAAGGAAACAAAAATAACAAATTACCGGGGAACAATAGAAACGTCAAGTTAAGAACTCTTCAGAAGTGCGCTAGCAAAATTTCAATAATAAATTAATTTCTTTTATACAAAGGGAAACTTTTTGAACTAATCGTTGACTTACATAATTTGATTCCACCAGTGGCAATTAGTGGTGTTTGACTGACGTACATTGTCTACGCAGTAAAATTAATTGTACAAAGCAAAATAAAACTGGTACTTTGAATTTGGTGAATGCAATTGCTAAATAGTTATCCTTTTGCCTAATCAGCTGTTGGATCGAAAACTATTTACATAGATGTATGATTAGTTATATTAGCGAATAGTGTTGAGGAGGAGAGATATGCGGCAGAGCTCGGGTGGTCTCACAGCTGATGTGATATCGGCGCCCCCGGCTGCGTAACATTTCATCCAGGACTTGGTTAATTGTCAGCAGATAACAAACCCCTCCAGCCTAGCTAGATCTCGATCAGCTGATCAGCTGTTCTAGCCGCCGCTAGGTTGGCAGCTCTGGACATGAGGATCGAGCAGAGTATGAAGTAGGCTACAGGCGTAAGTCGCGAAAAGAAAAGAAACTAACTGAAACCAAAGTTTTATTCAGGAGGTACTTAGTTACTTAGTGCATTGCAAGTATCTACAAAACTGTTGCATTTCAAAGCGACGAGTAACTCATGAATGTAGGATGGTGCGGTCAATATTGCTCCTAAACTTTTAAAACGTGCATGAAATGTGGGATGGAAAATATACAATTCAGTCTTTAAAAATGCCACTACCACGTGGAAACACCGAACGGTAGTTTTAACCTGACAAACACACGAATTTGCGTTTTAAATGTGTCACTAAATCACTATTTGAGATGCCGACCACTCTCATGAGATTATTTTAAGGCAAATATGTGGTGAAGGATGAGTGTGATGAGTGGTATGTCAGCATATAGGTGGATGGCTAACAAAGTCGTTATGGTCTCAGGATTTCTCAACTATTTTATCGATTCAATTGAGAATTATTGACCCCGAATTATTGAGAATTATTGACATGGTATTATATCATGGACTTTCCGCTACTATAACTGGAGGACCATTTAGCTTATAGGATTATAACTAAACAGACCACGAAACCTTTCCAGAGACTGCAGTCTTGACTTGTATTCATTTCTAAGTATTAAGATTTACTGTTTTCGAGCATGTAAATAAAATATACAATATCAAATCATGTTTCGCTGTTGCGCCCAACAGAAGCCAGACGCTTTTATTTTAACAAAATCTGGTCTGTATTATCTGTGGACTGTGGAGTGTCAGCTGCTTGATGCCAGCTGGCGGCTGATGTCCTCACTCTCATCTGCCGGAAGTCAGGCCTGCTGCCGGATCAAGGAGGCCGAGGTAGAGAGGCAGGTGCTCATGCAGCCACGCGCCACCCTCACCCATACAACCAGAAGCAAATACATGAAATCGTAATTTTACACGTATTTTATAATAATTTAGTTCGGCCAGGAAGTGGGTTTCTTTCGATTTTCCTTTGGGTTTCATTGAAAGCTTTTTCGAATCCTTTGCGATTGCCGACAAGGAAATCGCACCACAGTTCTTCTCTACAGGACGTATGGGCTTTATATTTATTTAACCAAAATTTCATAGTCTGAATCATAGTCGTATCGCCCGAATAAAAACATAAATGCTGTTTAGTTTTCAGAACGATCAGGTTTCTTTAAGTGTGGCAGCAAATGGTTTCTTATAAATCAGCATTTCAACGCGCCGCATAGCTTGCTCAATACTCGTTTTAAAATTTCAGATATAGCGTTTTCTCCCACCGACAACTAATAGTATAAAAACACAAATTTATAGAAAGAAAATAGTAATTTTTCTATGCCTGACAGCATTAACTAATTCCTTGAGCCTTGCGGTTGTTTTCTCAGTAGTTTTCTTTCAATAGCATTTAAGATTGAACGAATATACACGTAAAATCACCTCTATACACTTCGGCCGAAGTTGGCCTCATAAAATTGTGTTATTGATTACCTATAGACGACTTTGACTAAAGGGGAAAACAATATGTCTACTAACTCAGGAGATACTATCACCATAGACTAACGGACTATAGAGAGGGTTTCTAGTTTGTGCTATCACCTTTCTTTGAAAGATTAAACCATAGGTTAATGACCTCTTCTTTAGTCTGTGATGAAACGTAAACATAGCTCAACGGAGTACTCCATACACCATTTATGATATTTCCCATTGTGTAGCACGGGTACACAGCTAGCTAGGAGCAGGTTTTGTACCAAGACTCGAAAAAAGATCTAAAGTATCAACACAGAATACCCAGAGATTGGTTTATCTCTGGTATCAACAATTAAGCGACCAATACAATGGCAATGAATAAAATACATTTTAAAGTTTAATTGATCTATTTTTTAATTCAATCCAGTTTCCTCACACTGAAGTTAATATTTAATAACGCAAATAAAATGAAAGAAATGAGTGAAACTGAACCTTCAACAAAACAAAGTAGAAACTGGATCGAATCTTGATGGGCATTCGCTCCCGGAGGGCGGGATTCTCCAACCTTCAAGCGAAGATAAATTGAATAGTAACAAGCCGTGAATCAATTAACCGTTCCCATTCCATATAACCCCAGGTCGCCCAGGGCTACCAACCCAACAACGATCTAGAACACAAAGTCAGGTTATGCCATGTCTGAGGATGTTAGGGAGATATACCAACTATGATTATAACTAGGGGCCTTGCAGGATCTTGTTATTTATGGTTTCATAAATTATAATGGTGTTATTTTAATATTACAATCACAACGTTCTGCATTTCAGAAGTAGGCCTACTATTTATATAGTCTAAAATAAGTTTTGTTTATTTTAGATAAATGGTTTTAATTTGCTGCTATTTGCAAATAATAATGTTATATTTATGCTTGTGCATTTTTAGTACCTTACACTTCTTACTTGTAACAAGAAGAGTGTAGTAAATAGCTTCTTTTTCGTGCTATAATTTGTAAAAAATCCATCTATTGTTACAATTGAACTTTTGGGCACTTAAAGTCAAATACGGGGTTATGTACTTTATGTTGTAGATTTATTTTGTGGTTAAAGAAGCACAGGAAAACGTGCTTCACAGGAAAAATCAAAGTGGATTTGTATCAGAAGAATTTGTCCAGTCCAGCTTAAATTTAATAGTCAATTTTTCTTGAATGCACAAAATCATGTTATGATATTTTATGTGACCTTACATCTACAAAGGTGATTTTGAACTCAGCAAAAGTAACGGGATGTAGTAATGAAAACAGAGCAATCATAAATCACATTTAGTTTCTCTTTAATACTTCTTCAACAACTTACAGTAAATAATCGTTGTTATTTGACTAGAGATTAAAACAACAACGTTCTTAAACGTATAGTATACCTACTGTTAAAGTTAAAAGAAAATATTTGGTAAATAGTCAAAAGAAAAATGAAATAACTTAAACAACACATATACTAATAATAAATACTAAAATACTAATAATAAATACTAAGACTTGATAATAGTTCAAGAGTTAGTTCATGTAGAACATAAAGAAGATATTACTTGTATTGTTGCATTTTTTTATGTACAGCTATGAGCTGTAAACTCACAAGCAAACTTAATCATTTTGAACAGTTTGGTTCAAGAGAATCAATCAGAGTAATTTTTTGGTACTGTACAGTTTACCAAATTAAAAATGATATTTTAAAATGTGACTACCTAACTGCAGTAATATATTACTTCCAAAAGTAAAACGTTAGACAACTATTAGAAATTTCACTATTGTTCAGTAATAAAATAAACCATTATTATAATTTTTCCACTATTTACAGACAGAGATCATTGTATTAGATTATTGAAGCCACTCATTCATATTGCTTAATATAAAATAATATCAAATATGGGAAATATCGCTGATGTTTGATAAATTACATGATCACACAATTGATTCAGTATAGAGCAAAAACTAACATTAAAACTAGAGAGTATTATTTGGTATCAAAAAGACTATCTACGTTTTATAGTACCATCAAAACAATAAAGTAGACAGAAAACACACATCAAAGGCTTTAGGAGACTACTTCTGAGTTAGCTTTGTTTTCAAGTACTTTAAGTCATCTTCAATAGAAGTGGCAACACCCGGACTTGAGTTTAGATCACAGCCTTGATAGATGGACATCTTTAGGTTGAGAGGCTCCTTTCCGGAGAACACTGCAAACACAGGTTCGAAAATTGCGCGATTGTTTTAAAACAAAAATCCACTTTTATTATATTACCACGTTGGAAATATGATGTCATTTCTGAATGGTTCACGTGTGGAAAATATCATACAGCATGTGCCGTATACCCTCATTATTTCAAGTTTTGCCTAAAAGTCGTATTTCATTGGAATCAACAAAGCATTATCGCTTGCTGCGACTTCTTCTTTGATTGCCTCCTTCAGTTCGATCAGTGCTACCGAAGATAAGATTATGTTATAATAGGTAGATGGCGCATAGATGACGAATGGCTGAGACAAGAAAATAGACATAGTTGCGGCAGCCCGAGCACAGATAGCGCTGCTGTCTCTTGCCGTCTTACTCATCCCTCGGCTCCACATGCTCAAGTTTGTCGATGACTAGGGACTTGAGTGGTTACATTGGAATGTATGGGAGAGATTGAGTGTAAAATCTGTATGTTTGAATGGGATTTAGATGTAAGAATGAAAGGAAAGTTTTAGGCACATAAACAACAATTAACGATTGCGATACATTTACTGTAAATGTCTATATTCAATAAAATATTTATTTATTTACTTAAATGTGACCAAATTGTGCGATTTTTGAGATTATATGAACTTTTGCTTGCGTCAGTGGCTCTACTTGAGACGTTTAAAAATTGTGCTCGAGCTGCCGCAAATATGTTGATTTTCCTGCTTCGGCCATTCGGCAACTATACCACCATGCCCCATCTACCTACCGTAGCTCGTACCACTAGTATAATACCCATAATGACGCATTTTGGGCGAAAATGTTGTCATCATGGAAGCGGTGGACAATCTAGCATCATTCAGCTAGTGCATGAGTTGATGATCATTCTTTTATTTCAAGATATTATTATTGATTCAGTCTCAAAATAATGAAAAGAGCGACACTGCGAGGAGCCATAAACAGTGATAGTCAGCAGCCTGTCCAGTCTATAGCTTCATTCACACCAGCTTGCCAGTTCAACAAACGAACCCAGCAGGTTTTTACGAGTAACCGTCGTTACGTTTTTGTCTCTGACCAGAGTTACAATAAATTCTCGACACAAGTAAGACATGAAGCGGAGAATAAGAAACCGTCTGCGATTTTTTCACTTCTCTCGCTAACAAGTACGTTAGTTATCGCGGAAACATTCAGACGATCGCCACATATTCGCGGAGATGGGCGGTGCTGCTGGGCTGAAGACATTGATTAGGACTCGGACTGCACAATTTGCGATCCTTTTTACACCTACGGGCTGCGAAAACAAAAGGAACGTAGTCGTTACCGATAACGGTGCCGGGGAGTGTATGTGTCATTTATTGCAACTGCTTCACACATTAGACGCGCGATGTCTTCGCGAGTTTTTGCGCATGCGCCGGTGTTTTACTGTTGAGAATGATGTGTGAAAATGAATGTGGCGGGCCGTGGGAGATTGACACTGTTTTTTTGTCTTCTCTCTTTCAGACATTCGCGTTGCATTTTTGGGGTTTCTCTGTATGGAATGAATGTTGCTCAATGGAGAGTGTTTGAAAAGGTAGCATATCAGGGCGACTATCTCGAAATACATTAAACTGTAGTATAGTCAAACAATACTATTGAAATAAATCGTTATTTGAGTGAACTTTTTCTTATCCCTAAAGTATGAATTTTCCTACAATTTTCGAAATTAATAGTTATGCACTATATAACAGGATAGTATAGGGTGTTTCCTGGGAAACGCATGTTGTTTTTTATGTGTGTACATAGGACAGGGAGTAACGTGGTCGTGAAAAAAGGTCATTTCGTGTAGAGATAGTTTGTAAATTTTATTCACACCCAACAATACGTTTCTCTATGAAACTTGGTACAGACACCATTTAGAGTTTTGCCATCGAATGATGAGAATATTATGTTTTACTCATTAGCGATGATGCTCACGGCTTTGTAAACAAGGCACAAGCAGAACTTTAGATTTCGGTGTTTAGAAAATCCCCAGGTATTGCAAGAGACCGGGCTTGTTGGTTTCTTCTGCCTTTACAGAGTCCATGAAGCATGAAGTCTTGGTAGTGTAATTTTTATAATTCAGTTTTTGTAAAATTTTCATGCCATTCCAAGGCTATAGAACACATTGCTTAGAAGAAAATAGATACTTTGTACAGATTTAAACTTTATAGCTATTTGGAGTTCTCAGGTAACACACAGAACAATTTACTATAAATTGCTCTACAAATACCTCCATTTGAGGCGATCAAAAAGCGATTTCTCTCTATATGATCAGCACACATCAGCTGCAGGGAGAACGCGATACGATCAATGCTACCACGTGACCTTGAGCTTGAGGGGTTTGCGTCCAGATCACAGCTGTAATGGACCCATTAGCAAATACGAGAGACAATCTGCAGATAATCTGCTCTAATAGCAGTCCTCAGATGGGCTCGAGATTGTATCAACAGTTAATTGTTTCTGCCGATCTTTGGTCGCCCTTGAACAGACCACGAAACCTTTCCAGAGACTGCAGTCTTGACTTGTATTCATTTCTAAGTATTAAGATTTACTGTTTTCGAGCATGTAAATAAAATATACAAATATCAAATCATGTTTCGCTGTTGCGCCCAACAGAAGCCAGACGCTTTTATTTTAACAAAATATAGAATATCTGAATCCACCCTCTGGTCTGTATTATCTGTGGACTGTGGAGTGTCAGCTGCTTGATGCCAGCTGGCGGCTGATGTCCTCACTCTCATCTGCCGGAAGTCAGGCCTGCTGCCGGATCAAGGAGGCCGAGGTAGAGAGAGGCAGGTGCTCATGCAGCCACGCGCCACCCTCACCCATACAACCAGAAGCAAATACATGAAATCGTAATTTTACACGTATTTTATAATAATTTAGTTCGGCCAGGAAGTGGGTTTCTTTCGATTTTCCTTTGGGTTTCATTGAAAGCTTTTTCGAATCCTTTGCGATTGCCGACAAGGAAATCGCACCACAGTTCTTCTACAGGACGTATGGGCTTTATATTTATTAACCAAAATTTCATAGTCTGAATCATAGTCGTATCGCCCGAATAAAACATAAATGCTGTTTAGTTTTCAGAACGATCAGGTTTCTTTAAGTGTGGCAGCAAATGGTTTCTTATAAATCAGCATTTCAACGCGCCGCATAGCTTGCTCATTACTCGTTTTAAAATTTCAGATATAGCGTTTTCTCCACCGACAATAATAGTATAAAAACACAAATTTATAGAAAGAAAATAGTAATTTTTCTATGCCTGACAGCATTAACTAATTCCTTGAGCCTTGCGGTTGTTTTCTCAGTAGTTTTCTTTCAATAGCATTTAAATTGAACGAATATACACGTCAAGTTGGCCTCATAAAATTGTGTTATTGATTACCTATAGACGACTTTGACTAAAGGGAAAACAATATGTCTACTAACTCAGGAGATACTATCACCATAGACTAACGGACTATAGAGAGGGTTTCTAGTTTGTGCTATCACCTTTCTTTGAAAGATTAAACCATAGGTTAATCTCTTCTTTAGTCTGTGATGAAACTAACAGTGAGTGACATTAATATTATATTTTCACTCTCAGTTCATCGGTTTGCTCGCCAAACTACGTGAATAGTAACATTTTGAGGCGCTATAACATTGTCGACCCCTTAGATGAAAAAAAAGCAAAAAAATTAATAAATTATGAAATTTTAACTAATGGTAAATTTAAAGAGTTCAAAAATACCCACAACGTTGGTGCATGGTTTTATCTGCGGACGCACCACTTTTCCCAGGTTGCAAGTAATTGGGCTTAGTTCTTTTCTAAAACTACCCCGAATACTATCGACCCTTCTCAGAAGGTTCATGTCCGGACTTGGGATTTTCTCCAGATTCGAAGCAGACACTGCTTTTCCTTTGTCCTTCATTATTACTGATCTGAGTAGCTGCACTTTCAATTCTCCATAAACAAGGAAAACCCATATTCGTACATTCTGCTGATAAATTTAGTTAAAAAAATCTGAAGTCATGAATACGTATAAGTAATGGCGCGAAATCTTAAGACCAATTGCTGTCCAAGATTGCACTGGTTCATAAAATGGCCAACAATATAAAAAATGTTAACAGTTTAAAATCCTAGTAATCAAGCCAATACGTAACTGTATACCTATTATAGCATAAAAAATTCATTGCGCTACAACGAATATTAAAGGTTGTAGAAATTTTCACAAAGTTTATCCTTAGTCCAATACGCTCGCAAAACGTGTTTTAGACTCTTCATACCTGGAAAACATATTTGTTGTTTAAAAAAATAATTGACTTAGATGTCCCTTACGTACAATTAAACGGAGACAATTTTACGTGTTTTGCTATAATTTGATTGCCCACTGTTTGCATACAGCAACTGCTCGAGTATATTGCTTTTTTGAATCCGATAGTTCTGATAATGTAGAATAAGTTCGAGACGGTCCTGGACCGTGCGCATCCAATATCTGCTGGAAATTGACTCGGTCCAGTCCACGCCGATCCGCGCAGAAGGCCCTTCACGATCCCGGCGCGGACTGACCACCTTGATCGCTCGGCTCGAAATCGCCCACACACTGTCGGTTTGGATGTTTCGACGCGAGCCGTGCCTTGACCGCGGTCCGGAACGGTAGTGTATGGGGCCCCTTAAAGTGCACTCCAAGATCTCGAACTTCCGTGACCGTCTTCAGAGCATGGTGACCATGCGATAGGTAAATAGATAGCTTCTTCGCTAGTAGTAACAGTAAATTTCTCTGTGAACACATCCGTGTTGCCGACGAATCGACGATGATAGGTTGCTATCTAAAGGCCTCTGAAATTAAATGATTATAATCTTGGTTTTATTTTACTTTCATAACTTATAGTACAGTTGTAGCATAGTGTTTAAAGTTGTAGTTTGAAAAAGTATTCTAAGAAGTACTATATAATTATGGCACTATTTAATTAGCTGCTGTAAGGCAAAGGTGTGATAAATTTTCACAATTTAGAAACTTAATAAGTCATAAATGTTCAATTTTTTAAACCAAAGCAGAATGAAGACCCGATTCACATAAATTGTGTATCTAATGTTCAACCAAATAAACATGGTTTTAAAAGCTTTGGTGTATCATGGCTATTGTTGAAATCAAAATTTTTCAACAACTATTGTACTTTAATACAATTGATACATTATTTATAGAAATATTCAAGAAAAACTGTAATGGTTTGAGTTAAGTAAATCAGGAAGAACGTGTCAAAGTTGTAGCGATTCTTAAAATAATAACAAGTATGCTGTTCACGGGTGGCAATTCAAATCACCTTAAATCAAGGGTGGCAATTGGAATCCACCCGAGTAGAGAAGTGCTTAGGGGGGAAGTCAGCTTACGGCGCGAAGCTGATCTGGAACGGACCAATAGCGATCGAAGCATCGTGTAGACCGCGGGTAGGTATCCATGTAAAATCAAAATTATTTGCTTCTGAAAAGCACGACGTAAACCTCTATTGGATATCGCCAAACCTCCACCGAAACTTACCCACTGCGTTCGTATGTTTGTTTTACATCATGTTGACATCGACCGCGACATCTACCTCCACCGCGACCGCGACTTTACTTGCGCCTGTTCTTACCCTAGGTCCATTGACATATTCAAATGGGCGCATTTATGCATTGTTAGGTGACGCGCGTCACGTTTAAATACATTGTTTCAAATCGGTGTATTTATGCAACTGCGACGTCGCGCGGACTATGAAAGTTCTATAGACCGCTTCAAGTTGAAACGTGTTGGAATCGTGTTTATTTCGCGTAGGTCAATTACATTGGTTTGTTGCAATGGAAATATATTTCTTCCAAACGGAATAATAAACTAGTTTAAACTGTCCAGAAGCAGTAATTTAACGCTTAACTTACTATTAAAAAAAAATCATGATCAAAACCCCCAAAAGGTACATTTGCCTGCTTAATTGGATGATAAATTATTCTCGAAAAGATATTTTCGGGCAGAATAAGTAACTAAAATATCGTACATTTGATAATCTGATAACGAACTTAATCCATACAAACATAAGAGCTGTTAAAAAACAACAAACTCAACAAACAACTAAACCAATTAACAAGGATTGTGAATCAAAATAGAACTAGTGGTATTCATTGGAACTTTTGCACATAAGCGTACGCGTGTACTACGGAATTATACTAATTTCCTGCACCAACTTATACAAACAGTACACATGAAGTGGTCCACCCTACGCACTTACTCTTGTGGAACTGAGTCAGGAAATGTATTAAAACAACGAAGGCGGAAAACACTTCCGACGCGCGTCCCTCTCGATGACCGAAATTTCACGCGACCTTGTCATAACGTCGCGCGTCAGTGACGCCTCGTGCATAAAACCGGTCTGAGATGCCACATTGTACATCTCTCACGCTTGGTTGTTAAATTGCTTTTGTATGAAACTTGGTAGGTATAAACCTTAATTGTTTTCCTAATAACATTTTTCCAAAACTATGTTTTATCTAACTTGTTATTAAAAAATGACAGTCTTTTAAAATTTCAAAGTTAAATTCCAGTTTGACTCCATTTTGAATTTATTAACTATTTTCAAAAAATTACAAAATGGTGGATTACGGCTATTTTAAGCAGAAATTAAAATAGTACTACACATTTTCGTCTTCCTTTGTATGTAAAACTGACATTAAAACTAGAGTATTATTTGGTATCAAAAGACTATCTACGTTTTATAGTACCATCAAAACAATAAAGTAGACAGAAAACACACATCAAAGGCTTTAGGAGACTACTTCTGAGTTAACTTCTTTGTTTTCGCAGTACTCGAAGTCATCTTCAATAGAAGTGGCAACACCCAAGGACTTGGAGTTTAGATCACAGCCTTGATAGATGGACATCTTTAGGTTGAGAGGCTCCTTTCCGGGAGAACACTGCAAACACAGGAAACAATATTGTACAAAATGATCTTCTTGAGCCATGTAGTTTACATTTCATAATTTTATAGCTACTCAGTCAACTGTAAAAGTCAATTGTTCCAACCTGATCATGTTGCTCTCTTGAGTTACAGGCAGAACGATCAATTGAAATTATTATTCTGGTCTCAGTGTTTAGAGATAAACAGCTGCTTAGAAAAGCGGATCCATACGTGTGTTCGGAGCTCATCTCTCCACTGGCGCGGGTTTGATCCCCGCATTCACCATTTACATTTGTAAAGTGACTATACGGTGACGCTAAAGGTCGAGGTTGAGTGGTAGAGAGAACTTCATAATCCTATCTTTGCCAATCAAAGTTTTGGTATGATTTATCCCTCATGCTTGAGTATTTTAACCGACATTGTCCTAAATTGAAAACCTGTAATGCTAGAAGTGACCTCGGAAGTAAGACGACCTTTAGGCAATCTTGTGGGCCAGGGGATGGCTCAGATTGAGACCTTGATCCAGGATCAAGTATTTATAGATAAGATAGGAAGTAAGGACAGCTGATTCTACTAACCTGTAGACCGAACTGCTCCAAGTAACGTGTATACTCGTTGTGTGCCGTGGTCATCACGAGATGGCAGTCGTAGGCGGTGACCAGGGGATGACTCGGATTGAGACCTTGGTCCAGGATCAAGTATCTGAGCACAGCTCTTGTCTGCTCTCTGTATGATTGGAACATCGTACTTTCCTCTCCGTGCTTACTCATCTAAACATAATTAAAGATATGATGAACTATTTTATTTCAGGGATTATTAGTCATTTGATCTAACCTACTAAACACCTTATAATAGTTTGTAATTTTCAACATTCCTTCGTGGATGAAAATGATCAAATGTTTCTTTCGATCAAAATAATTTGCAACCTACGTGATTTGTCTTTGATATGCATGTAGTTTTTTGTTTTTAAGTAGTCATTTAACCTAGAATTTGTGGGCATCAAAAACGTTGTTTGGGAAAGCGGCCCTCCAAACCACATTTAACGTATTTCCGACAATTTAGCCTTCGAATTTAATTTGGAAATGCTAACGTTCAGTGACCACTTCAAGAAAAATCCTTAATTTTCTTAGTATATCTCAAACTAATTTCTGCTATATTACCTTCCTGAATTACCCAAGGACTTCCTTCTGGAATGTTCAAATTCCTTCCGGCAGTTTTGAGCTTTATTTTGCCTTACAATGTTCGTACTATTTTCGTCGAGCGACTGCTTAGCGCCTACTTTCGTGATTTTTTTCCCAGAACTCCAAAACAACCAGGTTTACGCCGCGGAGAACAATTTCAGTGAGGTACTCGCTTCTCGGTACAGGTACTGTCAACAGGGGCCGCCGGCAGACAGATTTTGCTCAACAGCTCAATTACTCTGTCCAGTGTATTTACTCTGGTGTGAGTTACGATCTGTTTACACGGGTTCTGCCGATAATGTTGCACCGTGTGCACTCGCCTCGAGGACACGCGTCGTAAATCAACTGTACTCGACGTGTTTGTGGCTCTCAACCAGAGTTTATCAAGATGAAGTAGAATTTTGAACATGTAATACTTTTTCGGGTTCAATTAATCACACGTAGTGACGAAAGTATATTTGCCTTTTTTCTTACTCAATACTCATAATGGACTATACGAGTATTGGAAGGCACTTGCCTGAATATGTTCCTTCTATTGACAGCGTACAAACAAATTTTTTGTTGACATCATAACTTAAATTATTTTAAATTACAAATTAACGAAAAAAAGTACTTTACCTTTACGAATAACTTTGATCTAAACTGTTCGGGGTCATCTATGGGCTAATTTGCCTTAAGTTAGGAGTTGAATTAAAAATTCATCCTCCGTCTCCAAAAGGTTGCAAGTTATAAACATCGTGTAAATAGGTACTGATTTGTCTGGTTGTATATTTGTTCATTTGCACTCTTTCAACTAAATTAAAATTTTTCGAAGTCCGTTTGATTCTAACTTTAGCAAAACTAATTTACTAGAAGTTAAATCACTATCTATGCAACCTTTATGTGCCTTAGCACTTGACCTAGGCTATGAAAGTGTACTCGATACTTTGTACCCATCAAGAAAACAGCTCCTTAGTTCTTACTTTTGGATTTTACCGAGAAATACAAAATACAAACCGCAAGTTTCTAAAACTGATGATATTATTTACTATTTTAATCGTACACAAACAACCAAAAACCTCCTTCCTTTTCCGCCTGAAAGGTCAAAAGGTTCACTCTTTCACTCATCTAATCCTTCAACAAAACGCGGCAATTTCTCCGCCAGAGCGACTGCGGCTAGACATTGTAAACTGTATGAAATGTCCCAGAGGACGCTCTACTGGTTTCTAGGATTGTCAGCTTATCCTTCCCTGGGGGTAGTGATACAGCCGGATACAAGGGACAGTATCGCTTGCCCCCTACTGCGGGTCCATTCTTCCCTGATCACATTTAAGGCTTAGGCTCTGCGTCTTCTCTTGCGGTTTGTTTATTTCTCAGTCTCTAGATTCGAGTTAAATCATGCAATTCGGGACCACATTACGAACGAATGAGCGAAATAGAGAAGGAATTGCCAGTGAATTGGTCGCTTCAGCTGTTGATACTTTGGTCCTTTTTCCAGCTTTGACACTAATCCTGCTCCTAGCCAGCTGTGTACTCGTGCTACACAACAGGAGATATCAAACATGTTGCCTAAACCAACTATTTAATTATCGGACAATATCGAAAACTGTATTGGAATGTGCCCGTTAGTGGTGGCGTGGTGTGAGGCCGGTTTTGTGCATGGGCGTCACTGACGCGCGACGTCGCGCGTCACCTCGTCGCTCGTTCTTAGGTCCATTGGTTCAAATGGGCGCATTTATGCACTGTTAGGTGACGCGCGTCACGTTTAAATACATTGTTTCAAATCGGTGTATTTATGCAACTGCGACGTCGCGCGGACTAATGGTGTTCTATAGACCGCTTCAAGTTGAAATGTGTTGGAATCGTGTTTATTTCGCGTAGGTCAATTAATAAGGTTTGTTGTAATGAAATATACATATTTCTTTCCAAACACGGAATAATAAACTATAGTTTAAACTGTCCAGAAGCAGTAATTTAACGCTTAACTTACTATTAAAAATCATGATCAAACCCCCAAAAGGTACATTTGCCTAAGCTTAATTGGATGATAAATTATTCTCGGAAAAGATGTTTTCGGGCAGAATAAGTAATTATAATACTGTACATTTGATAATCTGATAACGAACTTAATCCATACAAACATAAGAGCTGTTAAAAAACAACAAACTCAACAAACAACTAAACCAATTAACAAGGATTGTGGAATCAAAAATAGAACTAGTGGTATTCATTGGAACTTTTGCACATAAGCGTACGCGTGTACTACGGAATTATACTAACTTCATTCCTGCACCAACTTATACAAACAGTACACATGAACCGGGTCCATCCTACGCACTTACTCTTGTGGAACTGAGTCAGAAATGGATTAAAACAACGAAGGCGGGAAAACACTTCCGACGCGCGTCCCTCTCGATGACCGAAATTTCACGCGACTCCTAGTCGCGCGACGTCGCGCGTCAGTGACGCCCATGCATAAAACCGGTCTGAGATGCCACATTGTACATTTCACGCTTGGTTGTTAAATTGATTTTGTATGAAACTTGGTAGGTATAAACCTTAATTGTTTTCCTAATAACATTTTCCAAAAATATGTTTTATTTAACTTATCAAATTTTAAAATGGCAGTCTTTTAAAATGTTCAAAGTTAAATTCCAGTTTGACTCCATTTTTGAATTTATTAACTATTTTCAAAAAATTACAAAATGGTGGATTACGGCTATTCTAAGCAGAAATTAAAAATATTACTACACATTTTCGTCTTCCTTTTGTATGTAAAATCCGATTCTGCATAGCGCGCTACACATTTTTGTGACACCCCGTATAGGTAGATGCGAAACTACAGTATTTTATTTTTGAACATAGTACTATACCTGCCATTCTTGCTCCTTCACCCTGCCCACCCCACCACTGCCTGTATTGGTTCTTATTTTTAAACCCCACCCCTATGATTAAACACAAAAGATCCAACCTATTTAAAAGGCTAAACACACAGAGGAGAAACGAAACCAGAATAAAGACATTGTTACAAATTGGAAAGGAATCAATTGCTTGCCGATATCGCCGGTGGCGGTGATGATTTATAGACGAGTGGGGGTGATTATCTTGCAGGAGGCAAGGAAGCAGGGAGGGTCGACCCTGCTCATTACAAGGTACTGTTTGTTTAACAAGTTCATCAGCTGGTCGCCTACAGCCAATCGTGCAGCGTGCTCTACTGCCTCCTCCACGAGTCTCCAAACCAGGTGCTGCCCTCCCTCTCACTTCAACCTTGCGGGCTTCTTGTTTGGGCTTGTAAAAGGGACGTAACCATGGACATATTTTCAGAGGGGAAGGTGAAGGGAGATGTTAAGAGACAAATTTCCTTTTAAGAGAAAAATTAAATTAAGAAAATCTGCTTAAAAACTAAATAATACATTCATTAAAATGTTTCAAACTAACAGTGAGTGATTCATAACGGTGGCGTATTTTCAGAGGCGGCTCGAGGACCCGGCAACCCGGGCGGCCGCCCAGAGGCGCAAGGAGGGCGGCATTTTGGGGGCGCTAGGTGCATGCAGCTAAACAAGGAATTCTTATATAGAGAAGAGGGAAAAGACTTTAAAAAATTAACGATATCCAGAACAAAAAGGGAATTATATTTTATTAATTAACTATGCGCAATAATTACTAATCTACTCAATTAGTAATCATTGCTACGGAGGTGGACTGCAACGTGCACAGTATCAATATGTCAACAGGAAACATGGGGTGAGTTATTGCGTAGCCACTGACTTCAGTCAAAACATAAACTCGCGAACCTGCTACAGGCGGCATATCGCCTATCCTGCCCCTCCGTCCACGGTTCACCAGCTGTTTACTCTTCAAGTTGTAACACGAAAACAATTCCTCATTTTGTTTGTGACATGTTCACCTCTCAAGAGTTGAGCAGATGATTATTCGTTTGAGTTTTGTGTAAATTTGTTGGTGCCTGGAGGTGTACAAGGATAGGCAAGGCAATACTGTAACATGAGCTTTTCAAATCAAGTTTGGCAACATTTCGGAAAGGGCGACTACACAAAATAACTGTTTCTTTTAAAGTGCATAGTGCTAGTCAAGGTTTCCATTTTATATAATAATTAAAAGAATGCTTTCTATTCATAGTCATATTACTGGTAATGAAGTCAGTTGTTTTGTTATGTCAAGTTACCAAGGCCCACTTTAAAACCCTTTAAACGTTATTTTCTTTTAAATTTCGAAAGGTTTCCGGGGAAGCCCTCAGACCCCCCTTTGGGCTGGGTAAACGCTAAACACCCTCTTGAGGGGGGGCTGCCAACTGCAGGGCGCATGCATGCTCGAGCTGCCTCTGTACGGACCAACCCTGCATCGTCATTTGTTTACGCTCGTAACATAGACTACGGACTCTATAGTTTCTCTAGTCTGTGCTCGCAACCTCTAAGCTACACACTGTCGAACCTTTCAGATGAAAATTACAGAAACGTCTTGAACCGTCGCTTTGACATCTAAAAATAAACAATAAAGTCGGCTCATACAGTGCTCACGCCGAGGCCCGGAATGGTTGCGGGGAGGTACACACTGTCGTGCCCCGATCAAGACATCGGATCGAGCAGAGAGAAGGGAGGACTCTCTGATCTTGGGTAAAAACCCGCCTCTAGAACGCTGACCTCTTTGCTCGCATTGATGTCCGATCCGTTGTCTAGTTAGAAGTTCGGACCCGATACACACAATGAGACATGCTCCCTTCTCCCTGCTCGGTACGTGATCTTGATCGGGAAAAAGACCGATAGTGTATAGCCTGCTTTAAACTACGTAGCCTACAATTGGTTTTATTTTTGTATATTACTGTAGCAGACGTTTAAGGCTATAAATGTACAAAGTGTAGTTGGAATGAAAATAAATGGTAGAGAAATAATAAGTACTATATTTCTGTGTTGTTTATTTGGGCTTATAAAAGACATTATGGCGTGGTCACATGTTACGTAGCATAATTATGGGTCTAAAATATAGTATGTAATGTTGGAAATGTGATAGTGATAGTCCCAACCACAGATACGCTGGGATACTATCGGACTTTTTTTATTATAGGCCCCTCACTTTAATGCGTAATAACTTTCTTGAAAACTTTTTAGAAAGTTCTAGTTTTCAGTTAACGGTTCATTATCTAATACTTAATATCCAGACTTACTAAATCAATTATGAATGTTCAAAAACAACTTATCCAAAATTCTGATAGTAGCCTAGGCATGTCTCGCACTGTCGAGTACGGCAAGAAGGAGAAGCGAAAATCCTATCGAAATGTGTTTATCTATCGAAATGGTAAAATTCCACGACAAAACTCTTAAGGTGCACAGTAGGCTAGTGTGACCTTGATTTCATCCCATAAGAACAATGTAAAAACATGCATATTCTTAGAACACTCCACACCTACAATTTTCATCGGATTTTCATAAAATAAACTTGGTTTTAAAGTGTATGTCTTTGAAGCTAGTAGAGTTTTTCGGAAAAGTGGTCAGAGAAGTCTTTGCTGTACACCGTCATCTTTCTAATAAAACTTATTTCAAAAGATCTGATGAAAAATGTACGCATGAGGTGCCACAAAAAAATTGCTTGTTTTTACAATGTTCTTACGGGACAAAAAACAAAATGGCCGACAGGTACTGTGCACTCTTAACTATCCTTGATTCAGTATTGAGATGCGCACGTAAAATCTGTACAAAAACTGTAGGTTTTATTTTTTGTCGCTTTGAACAGCCTCTATCAGACCGACCGTCTATTGAATATGCGATATCTCAAACGTGACCCTAACAATATAAAAACCTAATAACTACGGAGGAGGTCCCCTTCAGGCTGCTCTACCGACGATATTCAATAAAACATCATAGCTCTTTCAGAGTAGTGATGTTTTCTGTGGTTGTAGTGACCCTGTTCTGATTTCAATGGAATAAAACCATGAGATCGAAAAAGCCAAGAGAGTCAAAGATGCAATAAACTTAAATTTTAGGCTTTCGCTTAAGAACGAGAGTTCAGGAACACATCAGACACGCTAAACACGAAGATGTTGAAAAGTCGGCCATAACAGAACACAGCTCGAAACATGCAGTAGAATTTGACAAAGCCAAAGTATTGGCAAAAGTGTTACATTATTACCCGAGAGTCATCCGACAAACCATTGAAATAATTAAAATGATAATAACTTCAACAAAGAAGACCGCATTAGGTTTTCAAGAAGCTGGCAACCTGTCCTGAAGAAGTATTTTCGATAGTGTCACAGCCAATGTGAACATCGACAGTTGGCATCCCTGCTCTAATGGACGGTTGGCAGCCCTGTGACCAATAGCATAGCAGACAGCAAGTATCTCAGTTTCAGCCAATTAGTAAATGAAAAGATAGTACTCCAGAGCGAGACCGAAATATCTCAAGCTAATTCTTTGATGCGGTGAACAGGAAGAAATAGATTAAAGATGCAGTGTTTACAAACGATATTGGTATTCAAATTACAATGTTGAAAACAATTATTATTAAAACTGAAAATAAGCTTTCGCGCAAAAAATCGACAGGAAAAATTCTATTTGAGTTCATAAGCATGTTTTACGGTTATTGCCGCCTATGGGCGCTAGGCTTTGACTCGGCACAAAATGTCTCTCCCACGGGGCAAAGAGGCACGTTCACACGGGGTTGACGTGCCAGGCAATAAAACTGTCGTCCTTTAGTTTCTGCCTACTCTGGCTTTTAGTAGGTCGTAGGCGTAGCACAGCTGAAAAAGCCAGATGTTGACGACAAGCTTTCCCTGTACAACAAAAACATTCGCAATTGGGTACGTCCCATTTCAAAATGAGTTTCGCCAAAGTGTACGTCGGCGGTTACATCTCTCATCCTCGCAAATATGGAGTTACAATTTTGATTGTGCAAGTAGTTATTTTGTGCTTATCGCGTCGAGTCAAGCTTTTTATTTTAATTCTCAAGTCGATTTTTTTCGGGTAACGTTGTCTTTTCAGTTCGAGAACAGCACTATATTTTGTAGCTCTAAATAAAATTACTGTGTATAAAATAAAAACGGGTCTAGCAATACAGTGTTATTGTTCTATTTTCATCCAATGCCGGATGCTTTTTGAGATACCGTAATTGGTTTTGAAGTGCACATGCAGTTGCAGTCTCATTTATTGATAGGTTTGCTCGAAAATTTGTAACTGCAGTCTCCTACCGTATTAGAAAATAATAAAATAATTATAAAGTACAAGCAATTTTGAAATCAGTTTTTAGTACAGTTTTACTGCCTGGTTGCTGGCCTAACGAATAGAATACAGATGAAGATTAAAAAACACAAATATACGGAATGTCCAGTAAACTCGGGATCAAACTTCACCAGGTTATTTTCCAATCAAAATAAACTAAACATGTACAGTAGCACGAATAGACCTTATCTCGCTTAGCTTTCGGCCTGTTTAGTGAAAAACATAGACAGACCGAAAACTAAGCTAGATAAAACTATGTGTTACTGGACATTTTTTGTGTATTTTGATATGGAAAATCACCTGGTGAAGTTTAATACCGTAATTACTGGACACCCTTTACATGTTTTCTACAGTTCGAATACTACATTATTATTTTCGCTCTCAGTTTTACAGTTAAGTTTTCTTTACAAATGTTATACGTGTTGCGTTTTGATTTAATTTATGAAATTAAAAAGGTATTGTTATCAGTATTTATCAGTAGATTGCTGAGGAGTAGAGAACTGTGCTGAAGCACGGCTCCCACGCGTATCAGCACGGAGATAAGAAATAAGACCAAGGACAGCTGGTACTAACGTCAGCAATGTCGGTACAGTTCAGTGGCACAACGCTGAAGCAGCTGAATTCTAAAAGTTTCTCAATATCAAAACATTTGCGTTTCTGTACAAATTGATGCGTCAATACGGATTTACTTTTTGGTATGTAAATATAGTTTTAGTTTTTATACATTGTATATAATAATGAAACTCATAACCTGGACTGACCATGCACTTCAAGCTGATGATTTCAGACAGCTGTGATTCGCAATTTAATTGTACGCGTTTTGAATGTAGACATTTGGTGAACATGAAAACTTAGGTTTTTACTAACGACCTTACTATATGTCCTAGGTAAACCTTAAAAGCTCACTTCATGTAACATATAAGCACAGCTGAGGCGGTTCCCAGCATGCGTGCATTTGGCGGGAAATAACCAGGCGAGAGTTGAGACGACCGAGCCTTCTATCCGAGGACCGACTCCAGCTGAGCTCTCTTCTCAGCTGTTCCAACAGACACAGCTGATGAACAGATGTTTTGCCGGACGTTATTCCACTTCAATAAAAATAACCGACTTTGTTTTTAAAATTATATGTCTCATTGTCTCCCTTTGAAATTACAAATGTTGTCAAGACATGTAATAAGTTAATTGCAATTACAGTACCTGAATTATAGCAGTTAATTTCAAACTAAATTTGAACTTACTATGTCAGTACTGGCTTTATAACAAGACATACGGACTTTTACTGTACACCACTTCAAAGAATACAATGATAGACCTATCAAGTACACGCCGATGAAATTCGATGAGTTGCATTTTTTTGTATGATCTATAAAGCCAAAATTGACTTTACAAAGTACAAACGAGAGGACTGTAAAATCCTCTTATTTTTAACCTCAAAATGAATACATACAACCTATGTACATAAATATACGATATTCATAAGCTACCGGTAAAAATTAAATAGCAATTGTGCCTGTGCTTGGTTATGAATAAACAGATGGAGTACACTCCAAACACTAATCACAGGTTTAAAATAGAATAGCCAACACCGGAAGCGTCTCCATTGCTACACCGTGAGCTGGAAAATATTGAGATACTTTGACTTGAGACACCGACCAGGCAATTTTTGAATATGAAGTGAAGGGTATGTGATGAGTGTTTTGATGGATGATGGGATGTAAGCTTGTTACAAACTATGGCCGACTGTTCCCTAGATTGCTTATACTTTACTTTACTTACAGCATGGTTGAAATTTTGTTTTATAATATTTATGCATGGCTTGGATTTCTATTTTGTATTGTATTTATTGACTTAGGCTATTGTACGTAGTGTATTTAATGGCCAAATAAAAGACTTATTTACTTATTGGGCCAACAATTGATAGATCACTGCTCAACGACATTCGAACCCCGAGGGAGTAGTCATAGTGAAAAGTTATTTCTGCTTCGCCGGAAATTGAACCCGGGCCGTTTTGGTGCGAAGCACGCGCTATACCAGTACCACTGACCGATGCCCACCCCCACATCAGAACCGCGAATTCTTCCCTACAGAGTTCAAAACCTGCAAAGTTACACGATAGATATTTAGATGAGTGTACTTACCTTGAGCGTCCAGTAGTGCAGCTGGGGTCGTTGTCACGAGCTACTGATGTGATGTGAGAAGTGAGAAGGGTGCTTGTGTAGTTGTAAGGGTGCGGCGGCTGCGCAGTACACAACGCAACGCACAGCTGTTCAGAACACACACACACTCCCGGTCTGTCAGTGTGTGAGTGTACCCCTTCCCACCTCTCGCCAGACACACTGGCGGTTCCCGGTCCCGCTCTTCCGCAACGGAAATGCCTACTTGATTTTTATTTTAGACTTTTCTATGTTGGTAACGTTGCTCTGTCCACAGTGGAACATCAAACAGCTGGGACTTTCCTAATCCTATGTGGCCTTAGTTTTGGCATTTTTTTGGGGTTGGGATCCTTATTTTTTAGTAAAATAATAATAATTATTATTGTTGATTGAGTAATTCAAAGCGTTGTAGAGTTATACATTTATTTTAGCGATAATTGAAATCCTACATTACGGAGCCATCTAAGCTACTGACAGCTGTACTTAATTTTTACAGCCTTTTATACAGTTGGCATCTCTTTTGAAAGCAAAACAAAGTATACTGAAACAGTTACACACATTGAAATTTTAAGTTGTTGGCAAAGTGTTCTTCTTTTAAAATAAATAGGAAACACTCGTCATAAAAAACGCAGTATAATGTTTGGTGAACAGTTCAAATCAAGATTGTTTAAAAGTAATTGAGAGTTCAAAAATTTAAATTTCAAAATATCAGCAAGTACTATACGATTAGCGTAAATACAGTAAATCAATAGAATAAAATAAGATGTTTCTTTTCGTGACGAAGCTATTATACCTTCATCATTCATAATCTATGTACAGTATCTTGAAATACAAATCCTCTAATTATGTAATATTGTTGTGTCAAATGTTAAATACTGTTTGAATTCAACTGTGAAATTTATATAAAATTGTAGTGGTTGCTTTTCCTGAATTGATAATGCAACGTTCAACGTTAAATAAACTCTTTTATCTTTTTATATCCAAAGAACCCATACAGCTCAAACTTTCTTAATATTAGGTTTGAAAAACAACACAATCATCAACAGTACATGTTTATTGTCAACCATTAACCATTACGGTTTTCATACAACTATTTTACAGTATGTACAATTAAGTATTTACACATTAGGATTAAAGCAAATGTCCTAACAACAACCGACAATCATCGAAGACAAAGTCTTTGCTTTCAATGTTAACAGACTATAAAGCTATGGGAGGGCATGGTGTTTAAATATTTACAAATTTCTTTTTAATTCAAGAGTTTTAACAGTGTTAATAGAACTAAATAAAACCTCTCTGATTAAAAATTCGGAAATTTACGTTTGGTCTGAAACTACGAAGCAAAAGTGCGTAAAACTTAGTTAATTGTGTATTTATTTATTAAAAGGTTTTATAAAACTTAACAGCGTAAAACTTACGAGTAATTAGCTGTGTACCCTACACGTAACATGGCTGATACAAAAGACTAGATATTAAATAGATTACGCCATTATAATATTTACAAACACAACCAACTTTACGTTGTCGGTTAATATCTATCGAGTTTCGGTTTTCACAAAAAGTAAAAACCATTTTCTGCATCATGAATACAACTTCTCAAATTAAGTAATTTGAGTAAAGTAATTAATGCGTGAAGCTTGCCCCTTCACTTCGCGCATACAGAACGGGGCAAACTTCACCCGCTGATGCGTAACGAGTAATGGCTCCACAGATCACACAACCACAGCTGTTCACTTCATAACAAGTCCACAGATAAATGTCGAAGAGTTTGTTTATCTAATCTGTGGCCTCACAGTCTGCAACGCCTTGGCGATCAGCTGATTCTGGTAGAGTGTCAGGTGTTGCCTGAGAGCCAGCACTGCAGGGTGGGACTCCGGGTACTTTTCCTCCTCTACAAGATATCTGACAGCCTCCAGCATGCAGTCCATGTATCCTGCCGTCACCTGGGCCATATCTGCAATCAAAACAATCATATCTACAGGCGTCTCGTGGGAGTTTTCTTAAAAGTATTGGACAGATATTTTGAAAGAGCGGTCGTGATTTGTCGTGCAATCTACAAAGACCAGTTGGAGAGGGGGTGGAAACTTTCTAATGATATGTTCAAAATATTACAATTTGATACTTGATTGGACACCGACCATTCATCGATTTTATTTTAAGCTGATTATGAGATGCAAGATGAGTGTTTTTGGTTTATATATTATGAGGTGTTGTCCTGTTACATACAAACTAGGACCGACTTTTCTCAAGATTTGGTCATCAATGATTAGCCCATTGACCAATGACAATCTTTTGACGGCGTTGTATAACATAAGTACCTACAGCTATGCAACATCAGTAAGGACAGCAAAGGTATCTTTTTGTAAAGTTTATTTTTGAAGTTATCATTAATCAATCTTTTAATCCAACTATACCATTGTCACTTAGTAAGGATAAGTCAAAATAATAAACGTTTAAAACCATAAAACCGTTTAAAATTTAGAGTTTTGTTGTATAAACAACGTTTCATTACAATGATAAAATAATCATTCTGGCCTAAGACTTGGCATAAAGATAATGTGTTTAATTAGAACCTACAGATAATGGCGTATAAAAGGCAACACGGTGTTTTGCACGATTTTAAACACTAATTGTATTTCATCCCTTAATTTAACGATGATGTTTCAATCTTACACTCAAAAATTAAATTTCAGTTAACCGAATTTTGTCCTAAGCAAGGTTTATTGATACTGTACCGCGAGTTTTGTATTGAAAGTACTTGTATGGAAAGTGTAATTTCAATACAGTATTTGTATAGTAAGTACAACTTCAAAGTATCAGTTTTGTCAAGTAGCAAGTCTATATTCAAAGTGTGCGTTGGATATCTCTTGAAGAAGCGACTCAAACCCCAAGAGGTTCTCCTCCCCTCGGAACAAAAACTGGTTCAAGCCGCCACTTAAACCGTTGCATCTTATAAAAGCAAGGAGTTCCATCACTGCAGACTGCACCAGCATACATCAACATAAATTTCCTTCTATAAGGAAAAAAATGTTGCAGATACGATTTACTTTTACGTAAAAAAACTCGTAGAAATGTCAGTTATTACAGACCAAACATTCAACGCTGTTTGTGAGCTTAACCTCTCGAGGTTTTCTGTGTTTAACAGTTTGAACTGTAAGAACAAAAACGGAATATCTTTTATGTTATTGTCATTACCAATGAGTGTATAATGAAAATCAAAATTACGTACTTAAAACAGTTGTTAGAAAGGAAATGTGGAGAAGATTTCATGGTTTATAGAAGACGCGTTTTGTTGCTGTATTATTTTTTACGACTGACGTGCACCCAGCTTACTATAATCCAGAAACCGCCCAAGTGTCTCTACCATCCACATTGAATAAGTGATAGCAAACAGATTTACTAATGATCTTCTGGAAGAGATATTGGCACTTGTAGATAAGAATTTTAAAAGTGTATAAAAATTTATAAGACCCAAAAGCCAATATAATACATTTTTATTTGTACAAGCACTTGTGATGGCAGGCTATTATCTTCAGGCGGCTCCACAAAGAATTACAAACATTTATATATTATGTTTAAAAAAAAATATATGACTGTTTGTAATTTGTTCTGCAACCGCCTCAAGATGATAACCTGCTATCGAAAATTCGGAATCGCTTGAACAAATACAAATGTATTATATTGTCCTACTGTTTCTTAAATTCTTATCTACAATCACTAAGGTTTATACACTTTTTAGGCAAACCCTAATAACCAACGACTGATTTATTCAAAATCAAGTGATAATGCACCAACAGTCTAACCATGCAGTAACCATCGTATAATTAATCATACTAATTACTCCATTTGGGTAGGCAACATTTTTCCAGTATTTTTAAGGACTTCAAGTCATTATTAACCTGTCCTAATCCAAACCCCCGTTTGCTTCTTAGGTGGGGGCGGTCAACCCCTAAGTTTCAAGTATGAGTATGAACTATTATTTTTAAATAATGAATATTTACCGTGAAACGGATTGCACACTTCTTCCTGGGTCGTACGTTTGGGCATCTGAAACAATAATGATAACATCCATAACTAAATTTGTAACACAAAATAATTATAATACTCTGATTTTAGTCCCCACTGTGGCCCTGAAATAAAGGCGAGACTATAATATAGTCTATACAGTGTAGGTAACTCATACAGTAGGGTGTATCTATTGTCTATTTAATCAATTAAAATTAAAACGTAACAACTTTACAGTTAAAAGGTACTCATAAAACGTAAGGTAACATATAAAAACTCTTAAGAACTTCCCTTCCATTAGCTGCACATAAGTAGGTAATATTTTGTGTTCTCTGTTACAGTTAGTCAGTCTGATTTACGGCTGTGATTGGTCGTCCATTGTCCGAAACAGCCAATGGGGCTGTTTTGTGGCTGTCCAGGCAGTCAGACTTAGAGGTGATTGACTGCTCTATTTGTTTTTTAATTTCGTAAATTTGTTGTACAATGTTGTATTGTTTTCTCGACTAGCTGTCATAAAGTTAACCAGACAAAGAAAAGTTAAGGTTATCTGGTGAGTATAGCTGCAAGCTGCCTAACTTACTGGTTAGCTCTTGTTCTAATGTTTTAGATTACTTTACACCTGAAGACGTAATCAAATTCCAGATACCTAAACTTCGTGTACTTTTTGTTCACTCAAAAACGATGGAAAAAGTCTATAAAACTCAGTTACAAAAGGGCGGTTCCCCGTTTCCGTCACTTGTACGAAGTAAAAATACTGAACAATAAAATGAACTAATATGTGTACTTCGACGTGCTCACGCTGGAATACGCACAATGGAATATTGGATATTGCACAACATGGTAAATATTGTATTATAAATAGAAAATAAATCAAAACGAAATACCCTTTTATCATTTTTTTTATATCACCGACCGGTTTCGGACATTATTCCATGGTCACGGTGGAAAACAAAATCTCAATACAAATAAATATCAATATTTACATTTAGGTGTGTCCTGTTTTAAAATCAATTTGCCCCATAAAAGTGCTTATTTAGTAGAAGCCGATTTGTTTAATAGAGACAGAACTCTAAAATTACCGCATTTTTAATCTTGACAAATGCACAGTTCTCACAAAGATAAACCAAGTTAAACAATTGGCTTCCAAGGGCGTGTTTATGGAATATATTTATACTGTATATGGAATATAAACGTTTATCATTTGCCATTTATCTACGTTTCATTTTTGACAACACCGTTTTGAACTGCGAACCTCCATATCCATTGGGCGGTCCTTGTATTTCCATTGGTCATTGGGCTATTAATTAATGACCCATTCTAAGGAAGAGTCGGCCTCAGTTTGTAACAAGACTACACCTCATAACTCATTACTACCACATCACACTCATCCTTCACCACATATTTGCCTTAAAATACCCTCACGAGAGTGGTCGGCATCTCAAATAGTGATTTAGTGATAAGAAATAAAGAAGTAGTCTGACCGATGACTGTGGTTTGGGCGAAAGATTATATATGTTGACGAGCGACTATAATTTATAAAAACTACATAAACTAGCGTCAACTTTATACAAGTGCTTTATAGTGGCTATACAACCAAAAAACGCAGCTGTTACGTGATAACTATCTGTTTGGTATATACATGGAATATGTCTATGCAATAGACTATTAACTGTTGTATGATAATTCTTACGAACAAAAATTATTGGGGGGACGGTATTCATCATATTTGCAATACATGTTTTGAACATACATAATAAAAAAATAAAACCGCATTTTATTGCATGAGAGACTTTAGACACCTAGCAATCTTTCTAGATAAATATTTAGAAGGTTAATTCCAAAAAATAATAGGAACTTGATCTCAATTTCTTTTGGGATTAAAAACCTCGCCACAGAACAAACGGTTTACAATTATCTTCTTTCTTAACCCATCAAAAACCAATTTCAAACAACTTCTTCAATTTAACACAAACATACCACGCAATAAAGGTAGTGTTTAAAACTTTTATAAATACAAAAATGTCAATAAATTCTAAAGATATAGTCTGTACCCAAAAAATAAGATAAATGTGGTGGTGAATTAATTTTGTTTATATTTATAGTTATTCGACTCCTATCTAGATAAACCAGGAAATAATTTAACGTTATGATAAGAAGGTCTCAAAATATTATAAACTTAGCTCAAATATTAACATTTCGATGAAAACTAGAAAATTAGTCCTACAAGTTAGCCCTTAATTATTATAAAACTGTGTATCTGCAAAGCGATTCAATATCCTAGATTTACTATTTCTTTTTCCCCTTAGAAAATGGTTCCATTATCTAGGGGGTTACAATGCACATCATATTTATTTAATTCGAATACGACATTGGAAGAGTATCAAAACACTGATAACAATCGCGCATGAATTGTCAACTTCAGAAGGGCCGTTCATTTAAGTCTTTCCTTATCGACGCGTTGATGTGACTGTGAAATAATATTTTGTAATCCAACCGGGGTCCTATGTAATATTATTCGAAAATCCCGCGGTCTAATAGGGCTCACTCGTGCGAATAATAATAACTTTTACTATTTAAACTATTAAACTTCGGTATGTTGGCTTCGCCAATTTGAGAAAACCATAACATGTAAACAAATCTTAAAAGAACAAAATAATAATACATAGAATATTGTGATAAGTCCCAAAACTGTAGTAAGTATATTTCAATATATTCTTTCGGACAGTTAATTTAAAAGCTATTCGTACAGACCACCTAACTTTTACTATTATTCGCAGTAAAACCAAACCGTCATAGTAAAAAAACACAATTGCCCCATGAATTTCACTTTTAATACTATAAAAATACACCTATTTAGTTCACATACATTGTAAATAATAATCTCTTATCAACTACCTTTAGATAAAAATACATATTTTCATAAAATACTCACTTCAGGTGCAAACACAACTGCGTCATTTCTAGCACAGGGAGACATTTCTTCAAACGCGAACACACAACCAATATTAGAATCACACAAGATTTCCACTGATTACGATCCCGTAGATTTGTGAAAAGACCGCACGTCCAACCAGCACAAAGACCACTGCGGGAATGCCGGTGCGGTAAGCGGTAGATACTGCGAAGGTGTGAAGGGGGGATGAACACTGGGCAGGTAAAGGAGAAGGATCAAGGAGTAAGCGACACCTGCGCAGTCTGGTGGCAGAGACGGCAACTTCACTAGCACACCTGTCAACAACAGCTGTTGGAGAAAACAGAAAACAAGCAAGGGGCAAATCTGCTAATGGAAATATTACTTGGTATCAAAGCGCACGTATCCCTTTAAATAAAGTCAGTCAATGTCTTTAATAATATCGAATAATTAATAAACAGGTAGGGTTTAAAGGTACACCTATAGTGGCATTATTAACTCAGGTATTCGCGTCATTTCTGCTCATTATAAACAATGCAAATCCGCTGTAATGTCAGTGTCGATTGTGTATTTGATTCGCTTGGTTTATCTCTGAGGAATGACGCCAGTAGCGTAGCCAGAATTTTGTAACGGTGAAGGAGGTTTCCAGATTCATGAAAACCTTTCTAAGACCTTTTAGTGTGAAAGGGCTATCGATGGGGGTCGCTAGGGGGTGTGTAGTACCCTCCAGCATGAAAGAGGTTCTGGGCCCTCTCCTGGAAAATGTGTTGAATTTTGATGCAAAATGGCGAGTTTGAGGAGTTTTGGGGTACATTTTAATACTAAAATCAACATATTTAATACGCTGATTTCGTAGCAATGTACTAATAGTGTGGTGATCAAGCGTTTTATAGGCTACAGAACCTATACAGTAACTAAAAATTGGATTAGATCAAATATGTTCAGATTCTTTGGTAATGGCAATTATACTTGTGCTGAAATCGGGTTTAAAGTTAGATCTGATACTATTAGATTACTATTAGAGCTACTATTAATTATTAGTTTACTACTAATAGTAAACTAAGATCTAAATCTGATACGGTTTCAAAATTTAGTATTGTGTTATCCATTCCATTTGTCAAACTTTTAAATTCATAATATTTGCCAAAATTTATACTGTACTTTTGAACTTGTTTTTATACATTTTTAGAGAGTTATCTAAAAATAAAAGTTATCTAACGAAAATTCCTAGATTCCCTAATTCTTTTATTTCTTTAAATAATAATGTAAACCATTTGACACCTCTAGATAAAAAATGAAATAGTACCAATAGTATATAGTTTTGTGATCTGGGAGTATTATTATTTGCTGTACAGTTGCTTGTCAAGACTTCCACAAAATAAATGTTACTATAATGTTATATTCCACAGTGGTCATTTTGGGGCCTCAAGGGTAATGGGGAAACCCTCTTTGGCTACGCCTTGAATGACGCAAAAACTACAGATGAAATTTTGTAAGCTGGCCCTTAGTTTCAGGTCAGAAATGTGTATTCGTCGTCTAGAAAACATCAGGCATCGTTGTCACCCCCGTCGGGGCTGTAAATCGTCGCTGGCCCGTCCGCACCCGGTGGATTCCAATTGCCACCCTTGAAAGTGAAAGTTTAAGGTGATCCGAATTGTCACCCCATGAACCTGGATGAGCACTTACAGTACGCATCGCTACATCTTTGACACGCGGCTCTCACAGCTTCCATTGTTTACCATGAGTCACTCAGTACGAGAACCCAAATAATACAACTAACTATCAAAGGAACCAGTACCAACTTGGGAATTGTGGAATATTTGTGAATCATATCTAAACTTTAACTATAATTACTATAATTATTTTAATTTTGGAAACTTAATTTGACCCAAAAGTAAACAATGCTTCGCCATACTACGCTCTCTTTTTAATTCTAGAATAATTTGTCAAAAGCTTAATTTCTTTAACATTTAATTTCGAACAGTTATTGTATAGTAGCCTCTCTCTATACGACTAAAACGTGAAAATATTGCCCTGAATGACAGGTGTCTGCAGAGTCAGGTGCCGGATAGCTGTCAGGACAGGACCGCCTGTCAACGGTGAGGTGAAGCGTACGATAATTGCTCATCGGTGTTCACGGGGTGGCAATTCGAATTCCCTCAAACTTTTGCTTTTAGGGGTGGCAGTTGAAATTCAGCCGCCCGCAACATTGAGACAATCCTATTAGCACGCTTCCATGAACACCCTAGTTCTAAATGTGATTTAAAAAAGTGAATCACATATCAATTTAATAACATGCTCTTGTAATTTAAAATGATTTACCAATAATTCCTGTTTTTGTCCTATTACAATCGGATAATGGTGTAACATAGCGATATTCTAAGGAAGACCATAAAATTAATTTTCTCCTCAATACCGAATCTGGCACAGGTTCGTAGTATTTACATGTTGGGTTGTTTTGGTAAATTTGAACTTTCATGCATTGACTATAAAGTATTTTAGAATATTCTATTCATCTTGTTTTACACCTGATTTTACCGTTGAGCAGGAGTAAACTACTGCGGAGGGAGAGGTATCGAAGATGTCATCTTGTCTTTTAGCGCAAGCATCGACTATAGTAAAATGAATAAATAGTTAAATTCCGCGTAATTTCAAGTAGTCGACAACGAGTTGACAAGTGACGACCCTGGTGTAAAAGCTGCCCAACGTGTTTTGTCGAACGTTTAAATCTTGGCTTGTAAGGCAATTAACTAATGATGATGAGCGAACATGTGAAATTCGATATCTTTTAACTGAAACAGTGTAGAACACAACTACTTTACTAGTCTACTACCATGTGAATAAGTATAACTGTTATACTTATTCTATATATACTACAACTTCAAGTCATAAAGAGTATTTTTTAATTATAGATTGTCAAATCTTCCAGTGGGTTGCAACTTGCGTACATCAGCTTTTAATATTTTAAAGCCAAAGGCTGCGATTCACACTGCAGAGTACGTTTACATGTAAAATATATAACGCGTCGAGAGGGGAAGGGATTTGGATTTAAGGTACTGTGTAGGCTACTGTGCGTTATATTCTTTCGGAGGGAAAACGTTTCCGAAATCGTTAACGCAATAAACTATTTTACTTAGATCTGGGTTTTACTTTCTATTTCAGTATGGTTGAATATTATACAGCTGACAGGTAGGTCGCTATTGCACCGGAAGTTTTTAAACCAGTTATAAGATATTATGTCATTACATTATTTTATTATTAGGGTTAAATCTAAAACCTTAAAAACAAGCCAGCTCGTACAGTATAATTATCCAAAGAGAAAAATAAGTGACGACTAAAGGGATTTCAGTCAAAGCTGTTATGTTGGTACTAGATAGTTACTATCAGTTGCTAATAACAACAGAACTCAGAAATGGCAGCTACTAGTGAAGGTAAGAATATTTCTTGTAAATACTGGTTAAAAATAATTGTCCACAAATCTACGCCTTCTGGTTTTATTATATAAGCGAAACAAAAATAATATTTCAAATGTAATCGTAATTTGTTTATTTATTAGGAAAGCTGTACTTCCAGAGAAAAATTATGTGGGCTGCACCTGGCCTTGGTGTACCCTAGTTGTTCAGCCTTGTCTTTCCATAACTAGACACACTAATTATTCTGGAATTTAATTTCGAGAAATTTTCAGTAAGCTGTTAAAATTGTTCCATGTTTTATCTCTTGTTAAAGCTTGATATTTTTCTTGCAAAGTCGGCTAGTAAAGCCTTGAAGTCAACTTAGAATCTTGTCTGTGATTAAACTGTAGGTAGGCCTACTTTTTACTCTAGACTTTAAATCAAGGAACGTCGAGAGTGCAAGTATTACTAATGGACTGTTATAGGTATGCTGAGCTTCCTACACATCTTTTTATTCCTGATGTTACAGCTCACAGAGCGTTATTTGGCTTTTACAGTTATTTTAGATTGGACTACGCATTATTGAGAGTTTATTCAGACTCTTGGTAATTCCTACCTGCACATAAACTATTTAAATACAGATCAGACTTGGTGTATTTACAAAGCCCTTCACAAAATGTTAGACCTTGCTCAAGTAAAAAAAGTGACAATTATAGGCCTTTATCCGAATTATTGCAATTGGGAAATAGCCTGTACGTAATAAATAAACAAATAACAGAATCTGGCCGGAATCGGCTAACAGACTTTATTTTAGGCCAACAGTCTGCACTGTAATGCCTTTTACCAAAATGTGACTTGCAAACTATGGTGTGCGGAAACATCAATATCACCAGCTGACTGCACTCCGTGTGTGCAGTGGAATGACTGGCACCCACACCCCTCCCACACATTGATATGTAGTTGTAATGTAAGCAAGGCAGTGCAGAGCTAAGAAGTGCAGCCTTTTGAGTTAATTAAGTGTAGGTAATTCTGAAACTCAAATATCATCATCTTGAGTCTATTTTAATTGTTTCTAATGAGATAGAAAGTGCAAAATTATTAAACTTGCCCTCGTCCGGATTTTGATAGCCTCAAGATGATGATATTATTTTGAGTTACTGAATTACTCAATAGGATGCACATTTCTCAGCTCTGCACTGCTTTGCTTACATTACAACTGCATATCACTGTGTGGGAGGGAACTGGGTGCCAGCCATTCCACCGCAACGTTTAGACGCTGGTGTTATTGATGTTTCTGCACCTCATATTTTGCGCAGCTTGGTTAAAATCATTAGAGTGTCGAACGTGGATTTTAAGTTGGGTAGAGTTGCATTTCGTTGCTTCGGTATTGTTCACTCCAATTATTGATTGTAGTACAGTGCATTATGTACCGATGTTTTAATCCCTGGCTGATAAATATGCTGTATTGTACGTCTATGCTTTTAACCTACAGCAAAGAACAGTAAACGGTGTGATCCAGATTTGACCATATCCAAATTACAGTGATCTGCTCTAGCACGATACCGGTACTAAGTTACTGTGTATGTTTCTGGTTATATGGCTTAACACATTCACTACGATAATCATGTTGAAACAAGAAATCTGCATTTGGTTCTGTGTAATAATTTTGGATACTAGTACGCCTTACGCAGTTGATGTGTTGAAAGGGTAGCATATAATGAATTGTTTTCAGTCTACTTAGTTTTATAATTTGCGCCCTAGTACATTAACGGCCTCTTTATCAGTTGCAGATGACAGCTACAATGATACTCCGTCCATGTTATTGCCTTGCGTTTCGTGCAATCGAACGTTCCGTCCAGCGGCTCTTGCCAAGCACACCAAAGTATGTGAAAAATCTTTAATGAAGAAAAGAAAAAAGTTTGATTCTTCCAAACAGCGAATCCAAGGAACGGATTTAGCTGAATTCCTTCCCATTCTTCCAACATTCACCAGGAAAGTGGATAAATCTCCCATGAGGAAACCACAGGTAATTTTTAAGTGCTTAGTAACCAATATAAGTGCGTTTCCGCATTAACACTATATTAAAAAAAAACTTAACAGATTTTTGCACTCATTTATCAAAATAAAATTAGACATTTCCTGTTAAATGTGCATAGAAAAAATTGTACATTTCAAGGAACCAAAGTTGTCCTCAAGCACTTAAAATCTGGGTTTTGCTTTTTAAATTAAAATAGGGCGTCATCATTTTTTATATTTAAAATTAGAGACTGAAAGTATTATCATCTACATAAAAATTGTTGAAATCTTCCTAAATAGAAATATACAGGTGTACATATGAAAAGTTCTCCTGATAACATGAACAAAGTATTTACTATTTATACAATGTCTTGGTTTAAGCTGAACTTGTATATATCTTTCCCAGATAAAAAATTATGGTGAATAATTTTTAGTACAGTAGAAATTCAACAGATCAACACCCCTATAGTAAGACACATTCCATGACTTGAAATAACCAAATAGCAGCCACAGAAAGATTTTCAGATATTTAGTTTTCTAGCAAGGATGAATGTAAGCTATTTACTAAAATTAGGGTTTATTATTTTGTACACTTTACTTTTTGGCGAAGGGTATTGAATGAAATACCACCAGTATTTTAATACCTGTCTGTGATTAAACCTATTTATATGGGATAGTTTGACTCCCCTTTGGTCAACAATTAGTTGAACTAACAAGTTTCTACTGTAGTGTTAAAACCAAAAAAGGACAGAACAAATAACGAAACAGTATGAATTACATGAGAATAGTTCAATAAGTAATCATTAATAATACAGACTTTTGATATCAGTGCAATACAGTAAACCCCCATTCATATCCAGACTTATGGCATTTAAAATAGAAACTCCCAAAATAGAAAACTGCTTCCACCTTCCTTTCTTCTGTAGTTTGATTTAAACCACAAGTGTAAATAGGAGAAATCAGGGACTGTATATTAACTTTCAAGCGCATATTAGGGCTTATAAGTCATATAAGTGCTTAAAGTCAAATTAGATTATTTGTCTTTGATTTCTTTTCATTAGACAAGTTGAACAGACAAGTTCTTTGTACTGTGATATGTTTATTTAATTTCTTCTTATTTATGAATTGAAACAAGAATAAAATGTACTAATATATTTAATTGTCTCATCAATATTTTAAAGTGGTTAAGTTTTTCCCTTAATTTATTAGAAATCATTAGACACTACTTTGAGGGGAAAAGCAACCTTTTGTACTTATAAAAAAGGTTCAAAGTACAATAGATAATTTTAAAATGCTCATTTAGATCTTATTAGTTTTTAAACAATGGAATTGTTAATAAATAGCAACGAAGATTGCTATGTTAACAATTACTTGTTACTTAAGCTTAATTACTGTGAAGCTTTTAATCAATTTGAGGATTTTTATCAATTTGCTTAAAAAAATGTTTAACCTAGTTTTTCCTAACGTAAAAATTAGACTAGCATTTTAGAGTTTTTTCTGGCTTTAGTTGTACCTTACTTCTTTTATATATATTTTTTATTGTTAGCAACTGTTTTTTGTTGTTGTTTTTGTTTATTTCACACAATAGTTATTGTATTGATGATAAAGATTATGTATTATTATTATGTATTACCATAATTTAAGGCATGTTAACGTAAGTTCTTATAAACTTAACGATTGCAAACACTTACAGTAATTCTAAAAGTAGCTGCAGTAACATTTGCACATTCAGTCGTACGTACTTGAATTTTCTGTAAATTCAAAGCACTGTTTTGTAGTGATTGTGATATCTGATTTGTGTTGCACTCGGATAGGCTCAACCCAGCTGCACAAACCTCTCCTCTTCCAGCAAGACTTCTCTCACTTCACCCAAGGTAGATGGTTGCCTCAATAACGGTTTCTGTATATCATGCTGCTTGGAACCACAATAAAAATAGCATGGCTATTTAAATAATTTCTTTACGTCATAAATATTTTGATTATCTTATCACTTTTTATTTTACTTTTAAAACTTTTAGGCTATTTTGAATCGCATGTTTTAACAGAAAATCGTTTTTTAACCTTAAAGAGTTTTTAAAACCATAGTGACTTTGATATGCTGATATTAAGGTATTTAATTACGTGGCAATAACAAAAACTTTGTTTTCTGTAGTTCAAATTTACCATCTGCTCCTTGCTCATCTTCTCTAAAGAGTGCAGAGTATAACTTTTTTCAGGCAACTATTACGAACCAACCTTGCATTATCTGGCTATCTATAACTAAAATCCTTTCACTTGATTTATCACAATGTACAAATAGTTTTGCTTTTCTCAGAGCAAATGGAGGGAGAAGCACAACGAGCTGGTGCAGACTATACAAGCTGCTCGGCTGCCACCCGGCCAGGCCCCACCACCTCCGGTGAAGCTGTCAGACCACGAGCAGTGTCCGTACTGTGACCGTAGCTTCGGCCCCAAGGCGTACGACCGACACCTGGAGTGGTGCAAGGAGCAGCAGAGCAGAGTCAAGCCTCGCTCGCCTAACAGCCAGCGTGCCAAAGAGCGTATGGAAGCTAGGACTAAGGTAGGTCAAGCACTAACTGATGTTACAAGATTTCAAACTTTATATCCTTCTCTGTTCGGCTCATTGCAATTTAAAGTAGGAGAAAGCTTTATTGAGTTGTAAACATTCAGCGCATAATTGTAATCATACAGTGTTCCATTATCTCAGGCATTACGAGGCTGTAAGCTTAGCTTCAGATTAACTTCAGATTTAAATAATTTAAACTCAGGCCTCACGTTTAGTGCTCTATAACTATGGGTTCGCTGGACTCACAACTTTGCTTCAACCTTTGGTCTCGGAATTACGTGCTGCATAAAGCACATTCTGTATGAGGCCGTTTCCTAAGCTTTCAGTCTTGCTTTGGTCTCAGATTTATGTGCTCTATTAGCATTGTGTTCGTTTTTACGTACATATCAGAGTCCTATTCCACCTCAGCTATGAGGAGGCTGGAGAGAGCTCTTTTTAAAATAGCAAAGAAATTACCCAATAGTTTTTTCTACATTCTACAGACTTGTAAGTTACCTGTAAATTGAAACATTAATTTATTTATTCAGCATGGAGAGTGGTGTTTTAGGGTAATTTTAAAAATGGTCTGGTTTTCTAGTCATAATTGTTTTTAGCCGGGCAGTAAACGACAGCTGTAAAATCAGCACTTTAATGTGTCATATCTTGCTCAATAGATAACTAAAGTGCTTTTCAGGGGACAAGGTAATTTTGTAAATTTGAAAAAAAATAATATAATTTGAAAAAAACAAAACTGTCAATTTAATTATTGAGTTTGCTTGGTCTATCAGCCTAAATGAACCCCACCATAATGGGTTTTCTATAGTTCTTGTTCTTCAACTTCTTTGCTAAGTCATCCTCTGTCCACTACATCCCTCTTCACTTTATCCATCCGTGTCTCCTGGTCCCCTCTCTTAATCTGTATCCTTCTTTAAAATTCTCAAGCACAACTCTAGTTAGTTGTGTGACCTTTTTGTGACTTTAGTTGGGTGACTTGTCATTACAACCATTTAATTCTGTTTTGAACCAAACCAAATAAAGTGTAAATTATGCTGTTTGATTTTGCAGTACCGGGCTCCTCTCACGAACAAATGTAAACAACGGTCGGCTTCAAGAGACAAACTACCCACCCATCGTAGAGACCCTTCTCCTTTCACCCAAAAGCATAGCCAGTACTCTCCGTCCACACCCACACTTTCACGGAAAAAGTCTTCCGCTACAGGTCAGTTTGCAGTTTTGAGAAGTTCACTATCTATTAACTGAACGGAATGTTTGAAAATTTAAATTACCGGTAACGTGGAAGAGTAAAACGATTAATGTTTCAAGGTCCAATGTATGTATGTAGCGCTGATAGTTTTAAGTTCTATTTTTGGACATTTTGGTTCATAAATCTACAAACAAGTGGATGAGTGTAATTTATTAAAAAAAACGCACATTTAAATAAATCCAATACACTTAAATAGACTAAACTCGGAAATATAAGTGCATGTTTATTGCACCAATAGAAAGATAATCTAATAAATAGTGGAACTAAATGTTCCATACTTTGTTGTACTTACTTTGTCCATTATTTGATGTAAAACTTTGTTGTACTACTTTGTTGTTTTTCAAAGTATATGGTTTGTGTACAGCAGTGACAGAAACCATGAGTGCACCAGTCGTCAACCACAACTTTGTGAAAGGAACTCCTCTAAGGAGCAGCACCAGAAGTGTATCTTCAATCTCCAGCAAGAAAACTCCTCAGCCTTCCAGGTAACTCAAACACACCTTACGTTATCTTAGGACTCAGTCAGAATAATCAAATAGATATAACTAGATAGTTACAAACTTGCCAAGAAATATAAGTGTGTCTAGAGATAATGAAACACGAAAATTGCGACTTAAAGTCATTGTTACAATCCAATGTAGCTCTTTAGCACTACAACCGTTTCAGGGCCAACTTCATCGACGGGTGCAGAGTGTTGTAGTACTAAACATCTTGGATAATATCCTCACAAGTCGTCGATGGAGTTAACTCCAAAACGGCCGTAGTGCTAAAGAACTACATTGGATTGTGGTAATGACTGTAAGTAGCAATTTTCATTTAACAAACTGAATCTGTCACATTCTTATCATAATAAGACTAGATAACTTTAACCAAAGATCAAAATGCTTAGACTTTAATACTGGGTCTTTGCTAGAACACCACAAAATTGGATAACCACTTGGTGCTTAGTGTTTGATTTCTTTTTACGTGTGCTATGTATCATGATCAGATGTTAGAGTAATGTATACAACTACAGTATACATAATTTTAATTGTTATTGTAATCATTAAATTTCTCTGTAACTTCGTAACTTTTGACATTTAAAATGCGATGACTTAAACTGTGACCGTTATATTTGGGTAGTGGCGATTACAATTATTACATATTATCGTTGGACATTACCGAAGTTGTGTTTGTCCCACCTCTTAGCTTACACAGAGGCAGTTGCTTGGTCACCGGTAATCTCTTGGTTTGCCAGAGTGTTTGTGGTAATTTGTTCTTTTAAAATGGTAAGACTCAGGAAATAGGACACTCACTAGGACAACTGTTTAAAAAAAATGAATGTTCTTGTTACAATAGCATTATACGCATGCACTCGCTTTTCTTGTAGCGATTGAGTTACTCTTAGTTACCAGTGTAGTGATCTTTAATTGAGCGAGGCAATCTTTTGTTTTGGGAAAGCACCAATTTTTTCTGCGCTTTAGTGGGAGGTTTTTTAAGCAAGACAAGAAGAGTTCATTTTGGAATTGCTAAAATTTAAAGCACAGAATATTCAAAGTTAAAACCTCTTAGTCAGCTTTTTAATATTATATTGATGAATTTATACTGTTTTAAAGAGATTTGTCACAAGTTGAAATCATAATGTTGCCAGGTATTTGAAGTTACCAAGCCTTTCCCCTATCCTGAAACTAAACTGTGAAGATGTGAATTTGCTTGTACCTGAACTCAGTATTATGAGTTGCTCAAGAATGGAAGACTTGTTGATCGGAGAGAAAACCGAAGATGCAGACTGTGAATCTTCTTTGATAAGTCAAAATGAGATTCAAATTGATATTCCCGATGATTTTGTGATAACTAGCACTCCTCAAGAGGCAACCGATGTAATGTATGCTGACGATGTGTCTGAAGAATCATCAGTAAAACAATTTAGAACAGATTCAGTCCACTGTTTGCTTCAAACACCACAAACAGAACTGAACAAAACATATTCAAAAACTGATTTAAAAGAGCTGGTTGAATGCAGCTCTGTGAAAAATAAGTGTCCGAACGAGAAAATGGTTAGAGTCAGAGTAAAAGTTAATTTGATGAGTAATGAAAATCAACAAAATAAGAAAGAGTCCACATGTTGTAAGAATAATAAAAAGAGTGAAAAAGACCCCAGAGAAGAAAATGAAGTCAGTAAAAAGATTTGCTCAGTGAGTTTAAGAAAACATGACATTTCCTGTGCAAAATCTGTAAATTGTTATGGAGATTATATTGCATCATGTAATATTTTTGATTCACAAATAAACAAACCTGAAGACAATATTTCTAATCTTGAATCAAGTATGTTCAACTTTAAAACCGACAAATGTGGGTCAAATTTTAAACTATATTTAGTTTGTTCAGAAAATGTTTTTTATACCTTTTTGATGTCCTGTTTTTTGCTATCTGAAGTTAGAATTGATTTTCCTTATTTGTTTATAAGAACGAACTATACAGATATTTTACCAAATTGTTCTAGTACAGCTATAAACTGCAATAGTAAGAAACTGACAAATGCAACACAGCTCTTAAGCAATTTCGATTTTAAGTCATTGATTGATTCTTCGGTTCATGGGAAAGAATCAACGGGAGATCGTAGCAAAGCAAAACAAAACCAAAAGGTCAATAAATCTAAAACAAAAGAAAAAGATGCATCATTTAAAAACAAAGAGTGTAGAAAAAGAGATTTCTGGGACAAGCAAAACATTGAATTTAACAACATTCAATTCAAACACTCTCAGACGCCAATCCAGAAAAACACCATAGCAAATACTTCCACAAGCTATGACCTTCTGGATGGCACTACCTTTTCCCAGTATAGTACAGAACAATTCTGGGACTATTACGGAGTAGAGCAATTCAAAAAAGGGAGTAAATCAATAAACTCTAATGATTCTTTAAATTTCCAGTGTGAGAAGCAAGACACTGATTATCTGACTTATGAAATGTTTGTTAATGAACTTCATAATTTGACAAAGCAATCAAACTTATCAATTGATTCGCTAGATACTAATTCACACTGTGATAACCTATCAGCGACTTGGAGTGGAAGCTCTGAAAATAACGACAACAATGACAGCTGCTTTGAGTTTATCAAGAAAGTGCCATCTGATGTAAAAACTCCAAGTGCTAATAAGCTTCCCACAGCTGAAAGTTCTGAGGATTTGCAGTACTTTTACACTCGTTCAATATCTTCAAAGTGTGCCATCAATAAAACACAATATATTAATGTCAGGTGTGTACTTTCAGGCTTAGTATTTTTTTAATGGGAATATTCTGAACGAGAGTTTTTGAACTATGTTCAGAATTGTTTTTAAGAACTAATTTTTACTCTTGTGAGACGTAATTTATGTTTTTAATTGGACAAAATTTTTCACTTGTACTTAACTAGTCTTCTTGTTTTTAAAAATATTCTTTGATCAGATATTTTACAATTTTATTCTTACTGAACAGTTTTCAACTTACAAGAAACCAAGTCAATACTCCAACTTAAAGTTTTAGTTGTTAGAAAAATATAGTTAGGGTACAAATGTTTTGTTTTATTGATGGTTTTCTATATAAAAAATTTATGTTCATCCAGATCCTATGATCGTGAAGAAACTACTTACTTTGAAATTAACAGTTGTGGTCAAAATTCATCACCTAAATTACTAAGAAGAGATTACAAATCCTCCCATATGGAGACTAGCACCATTACCAGTGATTTAAGAACAAACCAGTCTGTCTCAAAATTGTCAAGAAATTGCAAGGAAGACTCAAACATTAAAGAAACCTGGTATCGGAAAAGAAATGACTCTCAAGGTTTAAGTGACAGTTTTAAACAAGGTAATTATCCGTCCAAACTGCCTAGATTGTGCTCAAATGTGTTGACAAGAAAGACAGTGAGTTTGCCTGTGTTGAAGAACAGGTCTGGTCCTGGGAGTCCTATTTCATCTAGCAACAATTCAAGTCCACAAAAACATATCATTGTTACTAAAGATTCAACCAAGCTTCCAGTTTTAAAAGAAAAAAGTGCCCCGGAAGGCTTGAACAGTTTTCACTGGACCGAAAATATTAAATGTGTGGAAGATAAACCAAAACCTTGCAACTTAATTCGACAAAGTCCTAGAGAACAAAGGTCGTTATTGCATAAGTCAGCCTTTGATCCTGGTGTTAAACCAAACAAACGACATAAGCTTTTACCAATCAAATCAGAACCAGCGTTGAAATATCATTCAAGTTCATCTGCTAAAAATACCAACAAGATTCAAAAGGATATGGATTACGAAAATGTTGAAACAGGAGATGTGTTTGTTGATAATCTAGAAGATTTCTGTCAGTGGAAAGCTTCTAATGGTCGAGAATTTAAAACTTATACATTTCGGGAGAAACCCAAGTCAAAATCTAAAGATGCATTTGAGCATACTACCAGGGAATATGAAGATGCTTGCAAAACATTAGAATCAATTGTTAGCAGTAATACAAGGTAGTTTATTATTATTTCAATTACACGATCGCCTATTGTAACTTAAGAGTTAAGTCAAGTTTTAAGTTCTATTATTATTTATATCAGTTAAAATTCATAGTTGATCAAGCGCTTCAAGAATCTTACAGAAATGTGTTAGTTACCTAACTTAATAATTTAACTCAAAACTATTTAAAACTTAAGTTTGAACCCAATTTTACCAAGCCAGGTTTGATTGACTCTTGTAAAGACGCCACTCTGGGTTGACCCGTCAAATAAACACAACTCTCAAAACCGGCAACAAGTGTAAATGCAATATTGTTAGAAAACACGTGGTAAAACTGTTCTCCAAAACTCCAGCTTAGGTTAACTTCTTGACGGTGATCTAAATCAAACTTTTGGGATGAACTAAACCCAAACTTCAATTTTAATCTCTTGCTACTCAACTGTCTCTAAAAAAGTAAATTTTGTATAACAGCTACAAGTTTTAACATCGTCCAAACACAATGTCGGTGACGTAACTTACTCAAACATTTCAGAGATACAATAAATCTTTTCAAAACATTATGAATAATGAATGTGGTATCAAAGTTAGTTATAATGAAAATCTAAAATAATTGTGGAATCATGACTATTACCCTAAAAACCATGTTGTTAAATTGCTACTTTAGAAACTTTCTAAGTAACAAAATCTTTGATGGAGTAAAAACAATAAACATGAGTCTGGTTTGACTCCAAAATGTTCTTAATGTGTGTCAAAGCTGAAAATCGTACAAGAATATCCTCCAGGTTCTGTTTGGGTCTAAGCTAATTCTAGTGAAAATTTTTCAGAATGAGATTTCCAAATGTGGTAAAAAAGGTAGTATCGAATAATAGACCTGCAAGGAAACGTAACCCTAAGTAAGTCCTACAATTGAACTGTCACATTCATGCACTGTGCACCTGACAATCAGCCATTGCTCACTCATACCCCCCCACGCTAAACCTGACAGCCACAAATTATTTATTTACAACTAATAATCCAGGCAAACAAAACATTCTTTTTAGAAAGAAGACTGCATTTCTTTTTTGTATACTATAAACAGTCGTCAAATGTCATTTCTTAACTCGCACTATCACTTTAAAAATGTATTCTATTTCAACAAAAAATTATTTTTGAGTCATGTTAGCTGCTGCTCAAAGTACAGTAGTAGACTCCCTTTTGTTTGGCCAGCTTGGTCCTGACACTTGGCTAAACTAAAAATGGCCGGACTATCCGAAAAACGAGGAAAAGACGTTTGGGGACCCTTAAGAACTCTTAAACTGACGGAGTTTAGCTTTAGGCCTATGTTATGTGAATTAATATGGTTAAAAACACAAATATCATTGCTAAACTTTAAGATTTGGGACTAATTTGAAAAGAAACTGCTTAAATTTAAAATTGTAGATGTAGCCTATGTTCAGGCCTCAGATAGCAGGCCGGACCATCCAAAGGCTGAACAAAGCGAGGCCGAGCGAGAGGGAGTCCACTGTAAGGTCTTTTTGCACATAAATTTGCAGCTTCAATTCCTGCTCCAATAATAATGTTTGTTACTGGTAATTGCTATACCAAAGCTTAATTTTATTTCTGTAGTCATACATTTTTTAAAGCTATTTCTAACCAACCCAGCAATTATTTGTCTTAAAAGTGACCTTTGCGTTAAATTGATGTAACTTCCCCCTGTAATGCTGTGACAGAACACTACACATTGCCACCTTGCACTTTAATTTAGGCTATTTTTTACTATGACTTTCAGAAATAACATTGGCACAGTTCAGCCTAAAATAAGTATTAATATTTAATACATACCGCCTTATATTTACGTCTCTAAACATTTTTGCTAAAAGACTGTTCCAAATTATTTCTATCTGATCGAAAACCTTTAGTTTAATTTTTAATTGTTAACTTTGTTGTAACTTTAATCTATTATGGTGTTTGATTTTGGTGTTTAGGCATAGGCAACAATCATATTTCATTAAAAAAAGGCCTTAACCAAAAAATCTTCCATTTCAAATAGTTTTGAAGAATTCTTTTGCTTGTTCTTTTAGATTACTTTAAATACTTCTATTAAAATGCTAGGAGGCTTCTTTACTACTGATGAATGTGGTAAACACTGTAGGATATAATGTTGATCTCCTTAATACTTTATTCTAAATGAAGTAGCCACACAGTTGTTGATTGAAATTTGTATCAATATAAAATATGTACTTAATTAAAGTGAAAAGTACGTAAGGTTCAGTCAAACAAATATTTAAAGCAGAATTCATGAATATTACTTTTGCTTCATTTAAGTGTAAGTTTTGAGTAGCGCCTAATTAGCTCCTCAAATTAATTGACCAATAATATACGTAAAACATTGCAGATACAACGTGCATAGCCTAAACTTTTGATTTAACTTTGACAAATAATGTATACTTGCCCTCAGCAGCTTCATTTCTACTCAGAAATAGCGGTTTTAGATAGTTATTTTCAAGTTGATTTGTTTTAATTAAAGTAAATTTAAACTAAAATATTAAGTGATTCATAAATTCTGCTCTTGTTTTCCAATAGGCATTTACAGGTAAGCAGTTATTTTTTTGCAATAAAACTGAATTTTTGTGTTAATTCTGAATTGAATATCTTCTTGCTAGTGGCCCAGAACCATATGATCCATTCAAGTCAGCGGAGCGGCAAATGCTGGAACTTCTAGAGCCCGAGAAAGAGCTGCCGAAGGTGGCTCCAAAAACACCGTCCCCTCCTCTCGTGTCATCCCCTACCTCAGCATTTACCAAGTTCACATCTCTCCACACTCCTGAACCTCTTTTCATCACAGAAGATGACAACCACAACCTTCCGACTATAGATGACAATAAATCCGTTCACTCTAGTGATAAGTCTGATTCCCCTCTTACTATTACATCAATTGAAAACTTTTCTTCTTCAAAAGATTCCAACCAAAACCCTATCAGTCTGAGCACTTTAAGTCTTTGCTCCACTATCAGTATTGAATCTGTTGAAAACAACAAAAATTCCAATTTCAGGGTAGGCATTAGTTCCAGCGCAAAGGTTCCTGAGAAGAAAACTCCCGTCCCTACACGCAGAACTACTTCTGCTATCGAAAATCGAAGGAATAGAGATCCTTTCAAAGGAAAGTTAAAAATGGAAGATATGCTGTATGGAAATAGCATTTCTGATGGGGAAAGATATTTCGGCTCTCCTACTGTTATGGGTCGTCTCGATAGAGATGTGGATGATGTTGATAATTCCAATTCATTTTTCAATACAATTTCTGACGCTGAAATGCTGAATGCCGAACAGGAGCTGTTGAAATCTGTGACTGAGTTTCAGAAACTATTGTCGTCTCCTTCCACCTCTCCCTCTCCTACCACTCCTCCTCCTAAACTGTTTCCTTCCTTGGTTTCCAGCTATCCTGCCCTGGACCTGAACAAACACGAGAATGATCTTAATCCGGCTCAGATGTATGGTCCAGATTCTGCTTATAGCAGGTTAGTTAAAAAGAGTTATTACATTATTTACCATTAAGGGTTGCAGTTTATTTTTAAAATGCATGTGTTGGTTAATAAATAGAAAATTGCAAAGAAAATTCACTTTACTCAGTGGTGATTTAGTGCTTACCTGCATATCAGCCTGTTTTTTTTATTAAAATAAAAAAGTTTTCTTTAACCCTTTGAGGTCTTGTGTCGACTATAGGTCTACAAACGCTATTTCTTTTTGAACGCTTGGATGTACAGTAAAGGAGACTGTTGAAACAGTCTCTGATATGCGAGGACTACACTACACTAACGGCACCTAGCAGAGAAACCCGAAACTACCACTCCCTCCCCTCTCGATGGCAACTCAAGTGTGAGTTTGACAGCCCACGACAAACAGCCCGGTGGTTTAGTGGTTATAGTAACGGACAGTTGGCCCCTGTCTGTCACAGGGTGGGTTGAATCCACCAGGTGCTCTGGTGCGGTGCAATGCTAGTGCATTGGATCATTCGGTGCGGGGGCCATAATGACCCGTTGAGGATCACTGAAGAGAAAATGGCTCATCAAATCCAGTGGCGGAGGGTGGAACTTGAGCTTAGGGGCGCTGAATCAGCGGCAGGAGTGGTTCAATGACTGGTAGTGCACCGTACCAGATAGCGGTTTTGATGAAATTTTGCTTACAGGGACTGGGGAAACCCATACGGGAGGCTTTTTATGAAAATTTAAAAATAAAATGAGACCGCAAAGGGCTAAAAAACCTCAAAGTCCCTTTAGGGCACCAATAAATTTCAAATACAAATATATTTTTAAAAATTGTGACCACAATAATTGTAGGTGTGACTTGTTTTCAGAAACCAGTGTGTTGCCGAATAACTAGTTTATTTACCTCTGTTTGCAATGGGTTTCAGCTTGAACCGCAAGTCACCGGTGGGTGGGGAGGAGTGTCCGGCTGCCGAGACTGCTGCCAGTGTTGCCAAGTTCTGCCACGAGTGTGGGAACAAGTACCCGGTCCTGGCTGCCAAGTTCTGTTGTCTCTGTGGCGTGCGCAGGCTCGCCTTTTAACCCTCCTCTACCCGTCAATCTATTTATTTTAACATATGTACTAAAAGTTGTTATTAATTTCCAGCTTCTTCTCATAAGAAAAGTTTTTAATTTTTACAACTAATAGCCTTAATATACCACTGTGCAAGTAATCTTTCATGCGTAATATGCCTATTTTGTATTTATTTATTTTTGTAACTCTCAGTCAGTTTTATAGACAGAGTATACTAATTTCAAATTTTTGTATGTAGTTGTATTTTTAATATAATTTTTTGTTTTAAAGTTTACCTTTTTTTAATAAATAATCAATTTGCACAATTTGTTTTACCTAAGCGTATAATTGATCTCAAATAACATGAAGTTATAATTTATTTAATTTACTAATTAAGTAGCATTTACTTGCTCTAAAATTGTGTTTTGTTAATGTTGATGAAGTCTTAAATTAACTGAAATAAGCCATGCATTTAACTGTTACTTAGCCATTAACATTATGTGTCAATTGGAAAAATGCAAGTCAATCAGGTATAAACAGGATAAGTTTTAAACTAGGTCTTTTATATTAAAGACAAGCAAACTATTTAACCTCGATAGTTGTATAACTAGAAGCACTAATATTATTATTGAGCTTTTTCTTAAAAATATTACTTGCTAGACACTTATACAACGTACTTTTTGTCTGTTCTAAGTCAATGACATAGTAACCCACAATAGTTTTAAAAGTAAACTCATTTAAACCTTTTAGCAGAGCCTTCAACAAAAGCTCATTACATTTCAAAACCACAGATAACAAATGATTTTAATTTCATATATTTACAATGTACAAGAGCTTCTTCCACTGAGAGTATTTAAACAAGAATGGTGCAGTCACGAGAAACATTATGTCTAGTGAAATACAATGGTGCTGAAGTACTTGTGATTATGTTCAAACTACAGATTGTACCATAGTTATAAGTTTCGTAACATTTAGTCTTTAGTTCTTGCCATACACTGTTTTGATATAATTAGTAATTTATTTTATAACAATTTAACACCTTGTTTTATTCTTTGCAGTTATACATTATTTAACTTACTTTCTATTTACATTTTTTATTCCTTGATAAAAGTCAAGAATTGTGAATATTTTTTGTATTTTCAACGTGAGAAAGACATAGGTTACTGATCAATTAATGAATTGGGAGGTTTTATAATAGAATACACTAGAGTCCCCTAATCCGAAAATCCGCCTAATCCAAACATTGTTAGGGGAAAAGATTTATACAATTTTTAAGTTGGTGAAATAAATAAAACAAGCTTGTCAAGTTTTGTCATACTGTACGTGTTTAATAATGAGGCAGCATTTACAATGACGCACTATACACACAGATAAAAAGAAAGAAATATTTAATCCATGGCATACATGATGCATAGGAATACAAACAAAGAACAAATCAACAAAAAACAACCAAAAGACCCAGGAAAACAATGCTATTCTTCACATATTTCTTCCATCATGTAGTGGTAATGCAGGGTAGAGGCCTTCTTCAAGAGATACGTCTTTTTAAATTTGATTCGCGCACAAACACTGTAACAGGTCGTACTATCACATCCATCTGCGTGCTGCCCGTCATGTCTGCGTACCTTACTTCCGAGCTGTTTATTATTGCAGTGTACTATAGGATTAAAATACATCATCTCTTACATTTAAATATAAAATATTAGACGCTCAAAGTCAATATTAGACCTTATAAGGTCTATAATTATACATATAATAAATGCATCAATATATGCCAAATTTTCGATAATCTGAAAAGGGTCCGGTCCCAATAATTAGTTCGGATTAGTGGGACTCTAGTGTACTTTCATGTTAGAACTATTGCACACTATAAGTAATCGAATTCCATTAAGACAACTGCACATTTGCTGAATACTTTACAACCAGTAAGTTTAAGCAACTCACCATGATCTCGAAATAAGTGCAACCTCTTACTATAATATTTTTAAAAGTATAGATTAAAAAAGTGTAGTAGACTGAACTTTAAATATTACACCCATTCAGTCAGAAGTAGATTAGAGTGATAGGTGTTTTCTGCAATTCTTAAAGTTATGATAATTTCTTTTTTCTGTTGTGCCTTATTATTAATTTATGTGCCTTTACACATTTAAAAGTCATTGCAATACATTTTCTTCTACTTGATTTCCTAAAGAAAGTTGAAAGACAAATAGGCTGGGGCTGTTTATTATAATACTCAGGAAAATACTTTCAGAAAATGAATGAGCTACTTTGCCAATTTGTTACACACATAGTCATAAAGCAATAATTGTCTCTTGGAATTTAAAACCTGTGAAATAACGTAAAAACCCATAACATTTTAAATTAACACTTTTGTAAAGTAAGAAATTTAGGCAGAAAAAGGCATATTATTGCCTAAAGAATATTCTGTCTAAAGAATTAACTTGTACAATAATATTTTATGGACCGTGTTTATAGATTATGTATAATTAAGTCAAAAAAGTAGTCACGATACCTATAGAGATGTTTATGCACATATTGTTCTAACTTCAATTCTTTTTAAGCAGATAATATTGATAATTTAGTGTAACACCATGTTTTTTTTGGAATCCAGAGAGTATTGATACAAACTACCTCGCTAAAAATAGCTCGCTGCTGGTTTTCTAAAATCTGTTTTAAATTTAGTAAGCCAACTTTTAAAAAAAGTAGTTTTAGCCAGCTACTTTTAAAAATTAATTTACCCAACACCATTTTTACCCACTAACGGACAGTGTCACTTCCTCCTTTGTCTGTCTGTAGCAGAACTTGCCCCAAACAACTTCTCAGGAAGGGAAATTTTATAAAATTGTACTTTGTGGTTGAACTGTTAGTGGTTGAATGTTTACTGAACCATCATCATTAGAAAATATATGTGTATTTAAATAGTCCATACCTGTAAACGAAAATGGCCAAGTAAAGGCAGTCTACTGTACAAGAATATTTCCAAAATAAGTTTGTTCAAAGTATTATTGACAGTATTTTATTAACACTCCATTATTTTATCAATAAGATTGTTTACAAATTTCTAGTGTTTTTTATAAATAAGATTTTTTACTAGCATTTATTTGCTTAGCACTAGTTTTACCGAAACCTAAACGCAATAGTTTTGTATGAATGTGTTTTCCATTCCACCTCTTAGTTCGGAGTCCATTATGACTCATAATGGGATAATTATTTCTTTGTTAATATTTCCAATTTTATAAAGATTTGTACTTAATTTTACTAAAAGTGCTCGGAATTTGCCAACATTCCATGAACAAATATTTTTATCAGTTTTAAGAGATGAAGTTTTTAACTTTTACTCTTCAGAATGATTATTTCATTAATATTTTGTCTTGTGTAATGTAAAGTTGTGTTTTATGTTATTTCTTACCTGTTGCACTGTATTTACTATTTTTAAACTATGTTTTTTTTTAATCTTGCAAATCCCAACCATAAGTTTTCGGTACTTATTAACTACTAAGACTACAGAGGGTGTCTAGCAGGAGTGTCTCAATGGGGAGTCTAGAGATTTTACGAGTAATTATGAGACTTTTTTCATTGAGAATTGACAGGTTAGAAATTGCTGCTATCTCCCACAAATACCTTTTCCAAGCCAAACCTTGTCAGGAGTTATTATGACTTTCTCAAGATTGTGTTTTAATAGTTTTTGCAATTATTAATGCGAAATAACTCTCTTTAACAGAAACATCGGCCTCAGAGGCTGCTAGAGCGTTTGTGTTTTACTTTGGCATTGAGTGGGTGAAGGTACCTTACTCCTACCATGTCCTCCTACTGCTTGATATGATTATAAGTCTGTTTCTAAGTCATATTTGGCTGTCTTGGTTTCAAAAGTTTGGCGGTCTCTGAGATTAGGTGTTTTTATTTACGTCTTTGAAATTTTCTGTATAAATATTTTGTTTCAGTGTATTAAGTCTTATTTTGCTCTAAGATTTTGAAATGAAGTGGTACTTAAAAACATTTGATTAAACATTATCAATAATTTAAAATCATTTGATAACGGTTTTTGTTATTAATTCCTAAACTGATAGTCAACTTGTGTCCCAATAGCTTTAAAACCAAGAAATCTGCTAAATATTTTCTGGGGGAAAAGCAGAACTAAAAGAAAGTTTCTTTTTTTATGAATTGCTGGACACCCTGCTAAGGTATTTGGTTGGAGCAATTAGTGGATTAGATCTAGATTACCTAATATTATGTTTACCAGTTTTTATGTTTTAGTTTAGATCTAACCAACCATCAAAATTCAGGGATTTAATGTTCAACTATATTTAAGTCCATGAATTTAATGCTTAATAATACTAATATGTTTGTTACCATTTACTTGTACTAATTCCAATATGTTCTAATTATATTAATGTTCATTCCTGTTTAAAGGTGCCACATCTACCTTGCTAGTCTGAAAAGACAGGAAACTCATCTATTACTTGTGTAGATTTTACATGTAACGCCGCTAAAGACTTTATTACTTGATTTTCAATGGTAACTACAATCAAGGATATCGGTAACTAGTGCCTAGCATCTCTAATTCTTACACACTGGATTTAGAATGAAAATAAGATTTGTGAAGAATTAACAAATAACAATAAGTCAATTAGTTTTAAGCTTTTAGATATTTACACTGTAATATTCGGTCTTAGGGTTGTGCCTTAACGCAATGAAAAAATCTGCAATTATATAAAAATGTGCTCATAACATACTAAGTTTATTATTATTTTATTCACAGTAATTGGGTAGTTTATAACAACCTCTTTTACATGTTTAACGTAGATTAATTTAGATTTGTGGAAGTTCAGCCAAATCAAGGCTACATGGAAATCGCTATTGGCGGAGGATAGTATTTAATAAGACTCAGTCGGAAAATGTGTATATACTTAAATGATGTTGCATTAATATTAGAACATCAACATATTATACTGCAATATAAATAATCTGAAAATTAATTCACCAAATAAATTGAGTTTTTTTATTTAAGTTAGGAATACCTTTTTGGTTTTCTTTAAAAATTATTTTAAAAAAACAACTCATTGCTAAAAACGTACTATTTTCATAACCTTAGTAATCAAATGAAATAACTGCAATAAATTAGAATAATTATGTGTTAAGTAAGTAATTTAACTAATATTGTTTTAACTGTTGATTATTAATAAGGGTGACGAAAAGACTAATCAATAACGTAGTGACAAGTGCAATTAATATTTATCAATCAAGCACTGGTGATTTGACTTTTACTTTTTACTAAACCTGTTTTAACTTAGTGATTTTCTCTAGGAGTGAGTGCTAGTGTGTATTTTCTAGTCAAACTAAACCATTAGCTTTAGTCAGTCGTCTTTTTGTTTTCGCTGTTAATTATTGTAACAAATTTCAATTTTGTTTTAATTTTATGGTTTTAGTTTACTAATTAGACCCTATGGTCTAAGCTGATTCGTAATAAAATAATGATTACTTAATAACTACTTATTTGAAACCCTTTCTTTACTCCCCAGCAAGTAACTATTGTACCATGTGTGTATCAAGATGTAGTGCTCAATTTGCGCTTTCAGAATATTGAGTTTTATATTTAGTACTCGTCAGCAAAGCCAGCAATAAGCAAAAAAGAAATTTTAAGGGTGGACTAAATTCCACTTAGCTTGCCAACGTTAATTAATTGAATGTTATTTTGTATAAAAAATGTATTGCATAATTTGGGCTTTCAAAATATACGACCTTTTAAATTTTGTGCTAATCAGCACTAAACCCTGAACGTTCCTTTTCAAGAAGTGTTGTTTAGTAAAGAAATACTGCCACCAGACTGCAGCACAAAATAATTGAACGGTTTACTTCACCAAGAGTTAGTACAGAAACACCGCCACTAGATCGCAGCACCGACCAATAGACGTTCCACTACAAGAAGAGTTAGTACCGAAACTGCCGCCAGGCTGCAGCACAATTCAGACAATCTGCCCGCCGCCGGTACTGCGTAGTTCACGCTCTTCCCACCGCGGCAGCACTGATCAGACAATGTTGGAAGTCCTAAATATTTCTATTTCATATGATCAAGTAGGTTTTAAGTAGCTGCTGCACTCTACTAGGTAAAACTAGAACTAACAAAAGTTTTAGTGAAAGCAATATAGTTAAATCAGTTTTCCATGTATCTCCTGCACTATAACGGGTCACACTCGAACTAACATCTTTTTTGTTTTTAGTGAAAACAGTATGTTTAAAACTGATTTTCATGTAGCTGCTGTACTCAGCTGCTCTATATTTACACATTTTGAAAGACTACATTTCTAGTTTTTATATTAGGAATCGTTAACTAATTTTGTAATGTATTAATTATATTTTAGAAAGTATTAAAATGTTTTATTTATTAACTTAATGAAATGTGTTTAATATATTTGTTTATAATATATTTTAGCATTGAGCTTGCTTCAAATTTACTCATTTTCCAAGTAACTTAGAAGTTTTTCTGAGTTAAAAAAAGATTCCTAGTTTTATTAAAAGAGCTTTGCTACATGAAAGTTAAAGATGAATAAAGGCCCATGTTATAAAATGTGCGTAGAGACGGATTCATTTGTCTTGTTAAATGTCTTTGAAAACAGATTCAACAACATAAAATAGTACATACCACTGTAACTTAAATCCCGGATTAGCAAAAATATTTTCTTTGATATATATACATATTTACTTTTATTATTTACAGTTGAAAAGGAATATGCCGAAATATACCAAGCTTTTATTGAGCATTTTTAAAGTTTTTTGTTTACTAGTGTTAGTCGAATGACAGTTTTGTTTTCAATATATATACATATATATTCACAAAGAAAATATTAAAATAATATAATAAATAATAATAATATGTTTTTAATATATATATTAAAACCAAAGTTGTCGTTCGACTTAAATAGAACACAAACAAACTTTAAAAGTGCCCAGTATATTCGGCATAGCCTTTGTCAACTGTACAATTAAAATTTATATATAAATCAAGTTAATAACTAGTATTGAGCACACAATTTTTTAATTTGTATGATTTGAAAGCACAGGATAATCACTAAATATTCATACTATTTTTATAATTTTCGATGGTTCCATGTTTCACACACACATATCCAGAGCTGGACCCGCGACTGCTCTGTTCGGCCGCCTCTATAGTATTAAAATGTCTTCTACTATACGCGTGACTACTCTGTGGTACTTCTATTTGTACCAGCTGGTACTTGTGTCTTTTTTATGTTTTAGGGTGGGAGGGATTTTCTGAATAAAAGGGAAATTTAAAGGGAATTTTGTTTAAAAATGTTTTGAGATTTGAGAATGAGATAATTATAACCTTGAGTGAAAATCAGTGAAGTAATCAAGTAAATAACAAACTGTCAAACTGATAACTACTCATAAGTGTGTGTAGTATTCTAGGCATTTGTAATGTGAATCACAGAAACCCCAGAGTGTGAATGTAACAAGATAGTTTTATGCATTATTGCTTGTTATCATTTTATTTAATACCGTACGTAGCCACGTAGTTCTGGTAAGGAGAACAAAAATTAACAACGGATAAGGGTACAGGTTAGGGAGCACGTCTGCATCTTAACATAATGCCATATCTTGAACAGGTAAGCTCCTATAGTTTACTGTACTTCATCATCTTATGGTTCTTGTTTAGTGGTATTAGCATTTAATGGTTTTAGTATTTAGTAGCTTACTGAAACGGTGTTACTCGTGTAAAGGAATGAATTGCCTTTCAACCTAACATAGGTTTTCAAAACGTAAGAGGGCTCAGCCGGAGGTCACTTCCAGGTAAGTAGTGAAAATGGCAAAAACATTGTTGTTCAACAGTTATTAGAATTTATTTTTTACAGAACAACATAACGAGTGTGTGGGCAATAAACAATTATTATTTGGAAGCAATGTATACGCTTAAGAAGGAAGAGTTAATATGCCGTTATGGCCCTAGCGTCAGAGAAAGGCTCCTGCTTCATGTCACCAAGGAAGATGCCGTGGATTCTATCATCTCCGACAACTTTGAATGGAGTCGAGTGAAACGTAGCAGGTTCGGTCTCGGAACCAGCTTCTCTGATGATGCAGTTTACTGTCATCGTTTTTCCAACTTTAGGATAGGTGGGTATATTTTATATTACTCTGTTTCTGAACTCAAGGTCTATGCTTAATTCAAGTTCAGTTCAAAGATAGTAAAATGCATCTATTCTAGAAACATTTCTTTATATTAATACTAAAGAGCATTCGTTTTTTTCACCTACATCTTGAAATATTAACTATAAAATTCAGAGCTCTTGTCAAACCAAGACACAAGGTTTCTAAAGCTACTGCATGACATTCTGCCGCCATAACGAAAAACGGATGCAATTCAAGCTTTAACCTGCTTTAGTTTGCAAATCACACTGGATTACAAGGGAGTACCCAAAAGTATCAGGAATTGTTCTATGGCGAGGTGGGGAGCGCATAGTTCGCATTTTGCCCGTTAGGGGATGAAAGCGCAACCCTTCCTGAGTTCAAGACACTCACTCTGGTCAATCTGAGAGGTCGTGAAGAGTTGCATGCGTTTTTATAAGTATTTTTTGTTCTGCCTCGTTTTGTTTTGACGGTGTAGTTAAATAAACAAAGTTCAGCAGTGAAGTTTTGCTTTCTTCTCAGTAAGAATGCGTCAGAAACGGTTGCAATTATTAAAAAAACTTACAAAGACGACGTTTTGAGCAAAACCAGAGTGTAATGAATATTTTCCTAAATTCAAGATGGTGCCATGTCAATTGAAGACAAGCCTCATTCCAAACGACCTTCAAATTCTCGTACAGGTGAAATTGTTCAGAAAAAACCGTCAATATCGCGAGAAGCCGCCGTAGATCATTGATAATGCTTCTTTACTATCTGGAATGTGTTGAAATTCAGTTTTTGGCCTATACCAGCATGGCCACCCTTCTTCACAACTCATACCCACCAAATCTTGCCCCACGCGACTTTTTTATGTTCCCGCGTAATGAAAAATTACATAAAAGATCGCCGTTATGACAAAAATGAAGGAGTGAAAATACAAACGAGGATGGCACGTGTAGCCATTCATACGAAGGGGTATGAGGGGTGCGTTAAACCATAAGAGCATCAAATGGACAAATGGATTACACTAAGTGGAGAGTATACTGAAGGTATGTACATGTAAATTTGTAAAAAAAAATAATAAAATACGGTTTTCATAGTGAAATTCCCGCTATTTTTGGGTACCCTCTCGTATGTGTAACAGTGCAACCCTTTAAAGTTAAAAATAATATCCTATAATTTTGGCAAATCAAGGGTTTTAGAAACCCCTCCACAAAAATTGTATGCCAAAATTAATTTTTTTAAGTTAGTAGGGCTATTATCGGTTAGCGGGAATATTACAATGTATGTTTACCTCTTAGAGATGTTAACCTCATGCCATGTAGAGATAATTTTGTTTCTACATTAAGAGTTCACAATTACAAAACAAAATGTTAAGCATACCGTTGGATTTACAATGAGTCGGGCTTTCTAATGACATTTAATATACACACATGGATTCGTTCGTCTACTTGCCACACAACAACGGAAGTTAATTTCTGAACAGCCCTGGTATTCTTTGTTTAAAGTTTGTTGTTGACGATGAGAGAACTTCAGAGTTTAAACTATTACTGCGGGCATTTTCCATCGCAAATACATTTTCCATTCTTGCTCGCTAACAATGGAAAATGTCCGCAATAATACAGGGTTATTCAAAAAGAATATCCTACTTTCAAACAACTCTCCTTCATTATATATTAATTAGATATATATGAATTAAATACTAGTAAAAAGAGCACTTTTCAAAGTTTGTCTTCCTTGGTACACTTCTATAAATGCTCACCATATCCTCCCCTGACTGCTTGGCAAAAATCTAGCAGATAATCAAACTAATCTCCTGTAGATCACAAAGTTAATATTGACTTATGGAATTGACTGCCGCTCTGTTACGGTTCCGCAAGTCATATAGATTGGGTTAGAGTGGGTACGCAAACCTTCACTCTTACATAGCCCCACAAAAGAAATTCACGAGGAACCCACAAATGTACGACAAAACTCAAAGTGAACAGACTGGCTTTTTGAAAATTCAAGAATGCAAAATATCTCGTGATGAATGGGCAGCCATCTTGTTGGAAATTAAAAGCAGAAATTACCTCTCAGTATATGTAAACAAAACGTTGAAAGTTTTCTTTTCAACCATATGTAAATTATTCATGAAGTACTCAGACTATAAAAGTTACAGAAGAATGAAAGTAGGACATTCTTTTTGAATAACCCTGTAGTTTAAACTCTGGAGCCCTGGTATCTTGCTACACAGTTGAAGATATTGTCAAACAACTTTGCATTTAGTCCAAGACTTTGTGAAGGATAGTCTCACTTAACTTGTGCTAACGTTAGTGGCAACATCCCCACTCCTGGCAGCAACTACTCTCATCACATTTTCTGCAATATTTTTAACTGCCATCATTATAAGGGACAAGTACTTTACCACTTATCTTTAGAAAAAATTTCCCTACTCTTGCAATAGGTACAGTTGACCTCTTTTGGCGATGGTCCGTGCTTTAACCTAGTCCTGTATAAGGATCCTCATGATATTTTTCATATTAAAATATGTATAACGTGTATAGCTAAATAATTTGGGTATTAATATGATAGTAAACTTTTGTTTTCAATGTAATCAAATGAGAGTTTTTCTAGAGAAGGTGGATGTGGATGTTTTTCTAGAAAATGTGCTGATGAGCATTTCGGCCTCAAAAAGGCCATCTTCAGAGCATTGTCACTAACTATAATGTTCACTATTTATAGTTTATATACATAAGTTGCGTCAGAGTCGAATAACAGTAAGGGTGCTACAGGTGCACTAGCACCCTGGGCTGTCGCATTACGTCTTGCTTGGCGAGGTGGCGTGATCGTTGGTGGCCGGGGGTGTTGACTTAGGGTTCCTATCGTTGTGCTGGGAAGTCCACGGTTGGGTCTGCATATTTCCTGCTTATTTTCTATTCCAAGAATAGTTCTATATGAGGGGTACCCAAAAATAACGAAATTTCACTATAAAAACCATATTTTATTATTTTTAAACTAATTTACATGTATACCTTCAGTATACTCCCATTTAGTGTAATGCATTTGTTCATTCGATGCCCCATGGTTTTAAGCACCCCTCATACCCCTTAGTCTGAATGCACGCTCCATCCTCGTTTGCCTTTTCACTCCTTTATTTTTGTCATACGGTGATTTTTATGTAATTTTTCATTATGAACATAAAAAGTCGCGTGGGACAAGATTGGTGAGTATGGTGTCGTGAGGAAGGGTGGTCATGCTGGTATTGGCCAAAAACTAAGCGCGACAAGGATATTTCGTGGACAGGCACATTGTCACGATGAAAGAACCAATCTCCATATCACCAAAATTTAGGTCTAGGTGTGTTGAAATTTGCTAAATTGAATTTTAACACACTCCAGACAGCAAAAATCCTCAATGGTCCTCCGACGGTCTTCTTGCAATATTGACGGTTTTCTGAACAATTTCACCAGTCCGAGAATTTGAAGGTCGCCCAGAGGAGGCTTGTCTTCAATCGACATAGCCTTCTTGAATTTGAGAAAAATACTCGTTACACTCTGGTTTTGCTCAAAACATCGTCTTTGTAAGCTTTTTTGATAATTGCAACCGTTTCTGACACGATCTTACCGAGAAAAAAGCAAAAATCTCACTGCTGAACTTTGTCTATTTAATTGAACCATCAAAACAAAACGAGGCATAACAAAAACTACTTTCAGAAAAACGCACACAGCTCCTCTTCACAGCCTCTCATACTGGCCACACCGAGTGCATTGAACTCAGGAAGAGTTGGGCTTTCAGCCCCTATCGCCAAAATGTGAACTATGCGCCCCACCTCGCCATCGACCGATCCCGATACTTTGGGCACCGTGATATAACCGGATTATGCATCTCCTCACGTTTGTTTAAAGTTTGTCTTGATAGGAGTCTGCTCCTATATAAATGTGGTACGTTTCATATGCCTGGGCAGTTGACAGTTTTGACAGTATTTCCCACAAACTTGTGGATAAACTTATCAGGGATTTCATTGAAGTGGTTTAGGTATTATTTGTCAAATAGAACTCAATACGTTGAGATTACTTCCACAATTGATAAAAACGTAATTAAACATAAATCTGATATTTCTACAGTTAGATATGGTGTTCCACAGGGTTCAATTCTTGGGCCACTGTTATTTCTCTGCTATATCCAGGGGATGCCCTCAATTTTGAACAACATCAATAGATCAAAAAGTCAATTAGTTTTATATGCAGACGATTCAAATCTTGTTGTCGGCTGCTAAATTACCCCATCCTTGAAATGGCAAGTAATGAGCAATTAAAAAGTATTAACAATTATTTTATCCACAATAGCCTGTTCTTGAACACTAGCAAAACAAATTACATAGTTTTTTCAACAGCACAAAATAAAAATGTTCCCCAATTTGACATTAAAATAGATCAAAACTGTATTGAAAAAATTAATCACACAAAATTTTTAGGGCTAGAAATAGATAATAATTTAAGTTGGAATCTCCATGTGGAAAAGATAATTAGTAAAATGTCTTCTGGGTTATACGTTCTAAGAAGAATGAAATTTTTATGTAGTTTTGAAACTTTAAGATCAATTTATTTTGCTTATTGTGCACTCACACTTTGCCTATGGTTTAGCCATATACGGTGGCACTTCAAAAAAACCTTGATAAAATTCTGGTAATGCAGAAAGCATTAAGAATTTTGTTAAACCTGGGGGAGGTAGAGTCAGTTAAGAAAAATATCTGTGAATTGAACATTCTTACGGTATATGATCAATATATTTTAGACTGTATTATTTGTATATCAGATCAGTTACACAAATCTAATCTTAAGCTGACTGTCACTTTCATAATACAAAAATAGAAATTTAATAGACATTCATAACATCATTTGTCTTTTTACACTAAAAAAAGCGTTTCATATGGGATCACAGTTTTTAATCTTTTGCCACAATTAATAAAAGTAATGTGCAGAAAAATGTTTTAGACATTCAGTTAAGAAATATCTGTTAAATAAAGTCATTACTCACTAGAGTGACTAGACGAATACCTTGTTTCAAGTTAAAGTAAAAGTTAGTTTTAAATACTCTTAGTTTAAAATATAGGATATGATGTTCTTCCATTGTTATCTTCTTTTGTTATTTGTTTGATTTTGATTCTGATTCTGATGCCTGGGCAGTTGGTTTGCGGTTGGGTTTTAGTAGTACTTTTAGGAAATCGGGGTATGTTATTAAATGATAGGAATTATTCTTATGTACTAACTACTTCTTATGTACAACTTATGTATATAAACTGTAAATAGTATAGTGTTGAGTGAAGTGAACATTATAGTGTAATGACATTGCTCCGACGATGGGCATCAGCACATAAGACTCTTCCTCAGGATCTTCAGGGCTGGTGGTTTAATATGATCACATTAAAAACAAAAGTCGACGTAATATTACTACCATAAAAAACGGTCACTGTATTGTTTGACAGGCTGATTTGTTTTTTTACATATACTGTATATGAATGTTGTTGAATGCACCACACTGAATTAAGAGTAAATATTTATTAGTGATTTCATTTTCAGGTCATGCCAGAGCTATAATAGTCACCAAAGTATTGATTTCAAAATGCAAGCCATCTCAAAGAAATGAGTTGGTGCCACCTCCTGAGTATGACACCTGCACTGGACACAAGGATAAAGTGTTTGTGAAGTTCTGCGACAATGAGTTTCTCCCTGTATTTGTAGCATTCTACAATGTGTCTAATGTAAATCCGGCCGACGTCAGTGATGACTATGAAAGAAGTGTCCACGTAGCTGTGCTCGAGGGTGTAAACAAGTATTTGCAAAGATTTCCTGATGGATCAAGACCTCCAGTCCCAGCAACCATACCTCAGCAAATACCTCGGCAATTGGTCAGTCCTGATTAGAGAACATAAGGCAGTCAGTCTAACTGTCGACCCAGTTCCTCAATAGGAATCACTAATTCTGGACAGCCTGCTTCTCATTGGAGGAAGAGGCATAAATGAAAGCTCAGTATCTGATACAAACTATCTAGTTCCACCGGACGACGAAAGCGAGGACCCCATTAATTGTTGTTCTGAAGACGAAAGTGAAAGTTGTTGTACGATAATGTGAGATGAAACTTGCGTCAAAACACATCACTCGTACAATTGGCTGAGCCATATGAATTGCACCTTTGAGATAAACTTGAGAATGCTTACCTTTAATATGTTAATTTCCAAAAGTTATCTTTGTTGTTTCAAATTAAACATACAGAGGAGAAGAGGGGTAGATTATCTCTAGCCAAGTGAAAAATCTGAGGAATCTATGAGTCATATTTATGAATTCATTGCCATTGTAGAAAAACCCCTAAGAAATTACTCAGATTTCAGATTTTAACTTAAGAGATCTATGATATGAAATGGCAGGTTTTTGCTAACACTAACAGATTAAAAGTTGCTTACAACTGTAATGTTTAAAGACTGACTGCAAGACTGTGTTCAAATCAAATTAATTGAAATGTATGTTTATTACTTTCATAGTTTGGACCATTAGGACTTTAAGCCGCGTCCACTTAAGCGATTTGCTCACAGGAAACCGAGGAAGTCCACTCTGAGCACTCAACAAAGTTCCAGTTGATCCACCTGATTTTCATCGAGTATGGATTTTTCGAGCATATATCCCACCTCTTTTTCCACATAGGTAATTTCTTTCTGTTTTTAATTCAATATGATAGATAGAAAGTTTGGTGTCAACAGCGGAAAGCAGTGCTGCATAAACGGCTCTAAGCTAGACCATTTCAGCACAAAATAGGTAAAATATTCGTCTGTTTTTAAGTACCACTGTAGCATCTTTGATTTTACATTACCATAATTTTGTTTATTCTTCTATTACACAAACAAAATGAAAACACAAGTCTACATTTAAAGAAAAGATGTCATAATTTTGTTTAGATATTGAAGTAATAATAAAAAAAGGTTAACAGTAAAAGTGTTTAAAAAGTCAGTAAAAACTGTATTATTAGAACGTTAATTATTTTCAATAATTTTCACTGTGGAACTCATTGAGAAAGAAAAATAAACAAACACAACAATTAAGTAAGAGATTCCAAACCAATTATAAAACTAGCTAATGACACTTGTGATTATGTTAAGAAAGAATGTCATAAGTGAACGATTCAACTCATAATAAAATATGCAAGTAACTCTAGATCAATTTAAATTTTAACTAGAATTTGTAATGTGCATTTTATGACAAGATTATGTACCTTGTAGTTGTAGGGTGGTTCTAATTAGTGTAGTAAGCTTAAGCTATGATTTCCTAGAAAAAAGTTTACCGCTATATTACGGCCGGTGATAGTGGACGTAACACAATATTCAAACATATGTGGACAAAAATAACTTTTGACATGTTGTTTATTTTAGTTATCAAAGTTTATTTACCGTTGTACCGATTCCTGACCTGGGGCCAGAATTATTAAATATGATACAGATTATGATCCACAGATCATGACACCGTACGCGTGTTGTAATGGACAAACTAGACTTTTGTTTACAAAACAAAATGTGTCACCTGGCGAGAAAAACCTTAACTAGTTTTCACCGCTACTTTACGTCCAAGTTTTCTAGGAAACCACTCTCATCAGATTGTATTGAAAACAAAACTCACCGTCATATTACGGCCGTAATGTAGCGTTCATCGCTTCCTAGGAAACCATAGCTTTAAACTCTTGTTTCTAAAGTGGTTAAGCCCATATGTATTTAATTTAATTTGTAAGAACAATTAAAATTCATAACAGAGATAGCAGTAAATAAATTATATAATCAATAAATATGTAACAACGAATATAAATATGTGAAAAAGTAGTATTATGCAATAAAACATATACAGTATAAAAGATAACATGAGAGTGAATGTGAAAGTTGAAACATGAAATGACTTGGGCCAAACGGCTGCTTCGTTGCCGTAGAGCAATGTGCTCACTAATGTGAATGTGTCATTGGTATTGACAGTATTTAAATGTGCCATTACTTTACTTGTAGGTAAAATTATTCTTCACTATTATAATTAACAATATAATCTATTAATGGTCAAAGACCAAATTATATGTATACTCCTATGCAGTTAAATAATTATGTATAAAAAAGGGATAGTTAATATTATTACCTATTTCAAATGTATAGCTAGGATAATTTTGTCAAAATCCATGTATTGTATCTTATTATTTTTGATATCAAAATTAGAGTTTGTATACTATATAATATTTTAATACTGCATGTATTTTGTTATATTAGATTAGTAAATTTTCATTAAATAAAATATGTTGCCAAGTCAATTTCTTATATACACATGTGCCATTCAGTCACTAAAACTCAATGCATTTAAGTAACTAAAGTCATTTATAAGTATTTTCCAAATTACAATGCATTGGGTGACAATGATTGAGTAGCTCAGTCAAGTCAGCAACATCAGCAGTTGTTTGGCTGACTGCACTTTTCTATCACGAGTGAGTGAGCAGTACAGTCGAGTTGGGACCAGAGGGGCACCTGGAGTGGTCGGCTCAACTTCTGTTAGTTAAAGGTAAGGGTAGGAACACACATACAGCGGAGCGGGGCTTTTTGGAGCGACCAGATCAAATCCATAGCGTCAAATGGGAGCGTGCACACTAGCAGCGATTGCGAGTGTAGCGGAGCGGATCGGGGCGTCTGACTTTGGAACAAACTAGTTTGTTTTTTCCGAGCGTTTTGGAGCGGCAAGGCTGATCTTGCCAGTCTGCTCCAGGCACTGTGCTAGCGTAGAGTGTAGTAGCTCTGTGTTCACTGTTGTGCTGTTTACTATGAATCTAGAACTGTTGTTCGCCTGTGTTCATGAACGATGTACTATATGGCAAAGTAAACACAAAAACCATTTTAATAGAGGAGTTATAGATAAATATTGGGATGAGACAGCATCAGCTCTCATAATACCTTCAATTATGATGATTTTCCTTGAGGCATTTTAGATTGTAATCTTTGTAACTACTGTACTCGTATATAATGTTTATTATAGTATATATATTCATCTTCATGTAACTACGAGTATTATAATGTTTTTGTAAATACTTATTACTTAAAAAAACCGATAATAATATTAGCCTTTGTTTAATTATTTTACCACCTGTATTCTTTAAATCTTTACTGTTTTATGAATGTCAAATGTAAATTAAGTAAACTAATGTTGACTGTATGAGTTACACAGTTTTGCATTGGGTTGTAGATTAAAATTTAAAACTGGTTGCAACCAGAGTTGGGAATAAAAGAATATATTCAAATGCCCAGGTGGACATACGCATGTATTGCGTAAATCCTGATTCATGCTTCTTTAAAATGGGGAATAAATGGTGATATTCTCCATGTTGTTCCCTTCCTCGTTCACCTCGTGTTCCCACCGATCGGGAGGCACGGACAATGAAATCTTTTAGCCGTGTTCTCGCATAGCAACAATGTGCGTCGCGTGCGGAGAGCACCATCATGAGACTGAGATAAGGCGCTTACGAGCGCTGCTGCCAGTCGCTGTATGTAATGCGATGTCAAAGCGTCTCAAAAGCCCGCTTCGGCTGCGTAATGCATTCGCTCGGCGCTCCTAATCGCTGTTTGTGTGTTCCTACCCTAAGGCCTTGTTAACATTTTATATTTTCATTTTTAATAGATATTTTATTATTGATCATAGTGACTGCCCTCCCTGATATCTCTCAATATATCTCAGAGCTTATATTTGTCCTGACATTTTATCAAGACATATTTTTTAAAAGTATTAATCTTTTATAATTATAATTTGTTGATATATTTTATAATTGTTTTATTGTATTAGTTTTGTTTGGGAATTGTATTAGTAAAATACATTTAACTTTATACAACCGAATAATAGTTTCTTTTAATAAATAACCTCTTACAATTTTAGTAGCGAGTATATGTTTATATATAATAAGAGATGACAACACTGACACCCCCAGGTGTTCGTCACACACATGCGAATGCTTGCTTTATATAACTTTATTCAAAAGAATAACAACTTACCCTAATCGGGTTTGCTAAAAACAAAGTAATTTGAAAAACAATAACAATATAAATAACTGTAAATTTAGATTTGATTTGTGTTATAGAGATGGTTTCTGAGTATATATACTGAATATTTTAAAGTTGTTCTTATAATTTCTTCTGTTATGGACTTTTGAATTTGGAAAAAATGTCATTTGTAAATTTGGGTATTGTTCCTCTTCTTGAATCATTAGACCAAAAATTTCTATTTGTTTGAGGGTTATTTAGTTTGGTAGAATTTAGATGTGCTTTCATAAATTTTGACTTTTTCTTCATTAATTTTGATTGGTTGGTTTTGATCAATTTCGAATCTAACTGTGGGATCTAAAATTGTTCCGATAGAGTTTTTTATACAAATGATGTCAATTCTTCTGGTGCTTCCGTTTTCAGCAAGGCCGTGGACTTCCTCATATACTTCAGAACCGTTTTCTTTTAAACTTGCGACTATTAGACTTCTAATTTTGTGGTGTCTCGTGTTCCTCAAATAAACAAATCTGTTATATTCAGTTAGAAATGCCATTTTTCAGTCTGGTTAATGAATGATCAGATATTTACTACACTCTGAGGCTCGCTTAAATCTACATACTGAGCATAATGCTGCAGATATTGAAGGGAACACTGTGACTAATTCTGTAAAAGCACCATCAAAGATTAATCGGTGTCTAACATTAAGTTATATCAGACATAGTTCAGCCACTAATCTCGTACACCAATACAGTAGCAATGTTAGTCGCTCTGGCCGGTGCCCCAAGATCTCTCCACACGTTCTTGTGAAATCAGCATGATGAAGCTTTGTTTAAACTCTCGAATAGATCAATTAATTTGTGTGATTTTTTTTTAGTTTTACTGGGTTTTGGCACAAAAAATAGCGATTACAATTTGCAATTTGAACGGGATGCACTCAAGAGCCTTTAAGCGTTGACTTTAAAAATACCAGTCAATGCTTTTAAGACTGCCATTGATTAATGGTTTACAGAGGTCAAGGAGTAGTGATATTGTCATGATTCTAATGGGTTAGTTTTGCAGTATAAGAATACCACTAGTTTTTGAGCTGTTACCTCATATTCCCATAATCCCAGGAACAACCCAGCCAGAAATAAATCAAAACATCAGCAGAATATTTAAAACCACAGAACAAGTTCTTGACCACATGCATCTCAAAATCAACCAATCAAAAAGTGTACAAATAAATTTTACAACTAAAATTAACAACAATTATATAGAAGAAACGACTACAAACTTTACAATTCTGAGCCACACTAAATTTCTGGGAATCACAATAGACCAAAACCTTACATGGAACCACCACATAGAAAAGTTGTACTCTAATCTGTCCACTAGATTATACGGGCTAAAAAGAATAAGAACCATTCCAGATGAAAAAGCTGCACTCACTGCCTACCACCATTGACTTTAAATATACGAGTGCATTAAAAATCAATGCTATCACTCTCTTTTCTCCGAGCATTTGAGATTTGGGATAATAGCATGGGGAGCTGCAGCATACATTCACTTACAAAACATAATAATTATCCAGAAAAAAGCAATAAGAACAATAAATAATCTTCCATGGGACGTACACTGTAAGCCCTTTTTCATCAAAAATAAAATATTAACAGTAATAAATCTCTACATATATGAAACAATCATCCATGCACTCCAAACAAACAACATTAAAAGATCAGATATACATAATTACAATCTCAGAAGAAAAGAAAATCTGGACCAACCCTACAATAGACTTAAAAACACAGAACCATCCGAAGTATGCAGGCGCAAAATTTTTAATATGCTACCAACCAACATTAAAGAACTAGAAGCCAAAAACTTTCCAAAATTCAAAAAATAGTTAAAAACCTATCTGGAAAAAAACACCCATCATATACAAGAGAAGAGTTCCTGGAAATTACATAAAATGGAGATGCTACTGTTTAACCTGACAAACCCCCTATCTCAAGGATGGCGGAGGCGATAACCTACAAGTAAGTAACAAGTATTACAAGGCTATACATAACAACTGATAGGAAAATTAAGGCGTAATATGATGATTTGCAGGGGTGTAGTGGTGCGGGAATGCGTGGGAACGGCGTTCCCACACTGAAAAAATGCTTTTCAATTTTTCATGACTTTTAAAAAATTTCGGGAGGGAGGTTTCCGGATTTTCCCTTCCCCTAGGTGTTTCATACTCCTTAACCTGCTTCGTAAAGTGCTTAGGTACCATACAATTACATTAATATTTATGATAACCCAGATACAATTTTGCGTTCCCACTCTGCCAAATTTACCACTACACCACTGATGATTTTACATGGTAAGTTTCTGGGACACAATTAGTCATAATAGTAATCTTCTCATAATAGGAATTTGGCTATGACAAATTTGATTTGGGTGCTCCAAATCAAGTTATCTATTACGATTTCTAAAAATTGTACACTATTAGATAATTTTGTAGAGTTCAAGGGATATACAGCATATATACTGTACATGTGTAGTCTTGAGCTCCCCCCATTCCCTGGAGGCTTCCCCGAGACCACCCGATATATGATAGCCCCCTGGAAGATACCCTATGGGCGTTCTTGAGCCCGAGTACGATACCCTTTGAGAAGAAAATCATAAAACCTTGGTAGAGAGGGCTCTACTTGTCAAGTCTTGACTTCGCCTAATATACAACTTAAGTTTAGCAATTTGTTTGTAACCAGTAACTGTTATAAATGTGGACAGTTTCTCCACAATTAATTGTTCTGTTTTCTCCTGAAAATTTCGGGAATCGGGATGTAAATGTTCAGGAGAAAACCGAACAATTTGACAGGAATCCTATTACAACATGCACATTGCACAAGTAGTTTGTCATTAAGTGTTTACCAAACGTATCTATTATGTCTATAAGTAAGTCGAATTAAATGAGTCACTACCCGCTTAAATTGTAAAAAACATTAGAAGGGGTGTCGGGAGCATCGAGTATTGACGCGCGGGAGCGTGTCAGCGTGACTCTGTGGACTCAACGGTTTAGCACATTTGTCAATCCATAGAGAAATAGAGGTCACCCCTGATCAAGTTTTGGATGTAATGGCCGAGAAATCACGAACACTGTCAATTATTAGTATTTAAAGTGAAAACAAAACAGACTGATATGCTATTTACTTGATGATCTACTTCGTCTAAAGCTAAATTAACTTTTGATAATTTATAAATTTGAGATTCGGCAATGTAAATAGGTTTCTATTTTTCAAACAACAAAGTTCATCATCTAATTTCATATAGTGGAAATATTATTGTATTTTTGAATTGAACAATAAACCTTTTGTCATTAACTTTGGTCATGTTTATTAGCTTTACCAAATCGTTTCCTTTAGTTAATATTTTCTGGCTTAACTATGAACTACTACTGAATTTGACTTCTAGGCTATACTATTGAAATGAACCATATGCTAACAGGAAAACCTGTTAAAAAAATAAACATCTAAGGAGGGCCCCCAGACCCGCCCCCAATAATTCCTGGCTACGCCACTGGATACTTGTATCAAACTACCGATCCTGTGGGCAACACCAAGGCGTATCGGTTTCGCGCACCTCGCGAAGGTTGTAAGGCGTACACAGCGGTGAAACTCCACTCACCAACCTTATTTACGTTTTATTGAATTGTTCGAAAACAAAGAGAGATTTGTGAAATGAACATTATTTCATTCCACACATACGTTTTTTCATCAGATTGGAAATTGGATCCCTCGTTTAAGAGCTAGTGGTCCAAGTAGACGGCCTCTAAAAACCAACCACCACTAATTAATATATATATTTTCAACACCCATTTCTTATAGTGGTTGGTTTTGGGCTACCAGAAACAGATGTGCTAAGTTTCAAGTCTGTCGGTCTAGTAGTTTGGGCTGTGGTCTGATTATGAGTGAGTGAGTCAGGACACATCAGGACATGATTTATACTTGTCATCTTTTGTAGGGATATTTGAAATACTTCAAAAACACCCCTTTGGTGGTCGGGCCTCTGACGTATTTGAATTTACATGATCTTTTTATTAAATACTTTGATTCTTTGCTTTGACCCCGACCCTCAGTCATAGATGGCATTTTATGGTGAATATGGAATAAAAGTGAGTGTGATGAGTTTTTTTTAATTAATTATGCGAACTACTTGAATGACACCTCATAACTCATTACTACCACTCATCATACTCATCCTTCACCACATATTTGCCTTAAAATACCATCATGAGAGTGGTCGGCATCTCAAATAGTGATTAAGTGATGTGTTGTTACAAACTAGGGCCGACTGTTCCCCAGGTTGGGTCATTAATTAATAGCACAACAATTAATGTAATGATGAACCAACGGCAGAACAAAATTACGTATTCTTATAAATTGATTGTGAGTTCAAATTTTATAGTTCATTGGACATAAAAATGTGACAGTATGTAGAGACATAATTATATGTAGAATATAGAACGAAACACGGGTAACTTTTGGGCAATTCCTTTGCCATTTGGGCTTAGTAATTGACTTATAGTAATTGACATATTTATAGTCAATTACGGCTCTTAAAACTTCTTACCGTTGTCAATATAATTCAAATCAATGTTAATATTTTCATATAGTAATCGTTGTCTTTAGGTTTCAAGTGTATTATCTCTGTTTATCCACAAACACAGGACCAAAAGAAATTTGTAGTAAAAAGTGAAAACAATCGTTTGAACTTTGATCTTCATCGTGTTTACTAATAATGTGGCTGCATGCACGCCTTTAGTATTCAATTATTCATATACAAATTAAAAACTATAATAACGTTGATTTTGCTGTGAAATTATACTTGAATTATGTGAATATTACCGTGCCGTAAGTGTACAAACATTGGTTACACCCAGCAGTATCAATAGCATTAGACTGTTTTCTTTTTAGGCTCCTACAATGGTACATCTAGAGCAACAGGTTAGTGGCGACTCACTGTAGGCTAAACCAAAATTTACCATAATATCACGTACATACTAAAGCGGTCACCACTTTCAGAAGAAACCATAGCTTTAACGTCAGTTGCACATGGTGGTTGGTGGTGTGTTAAAAATCAAAGTTAATCCACAGGTGGGAGTTGTCACGTGTTACAACTTATGCTACAAGTACTCAGTAATTTGGATCTGTAAAAAAAACTTTCTGTGTGTTTAAGATCAGGCTGTCATTATGTGTTTTAAAACGTTGTATCCTAAATTGTATACAGTTCTCAAGAACACTATTTTGTTGGTGTGTTTGGTGTGTTAGTGTTTAATTACTGTATGTAAATTTGAATGTTATTTTTAGGAGCAGTCAGTGATACAAGCAATATTCCCTGGGCCCGTTAGAAAATGGGTTGAGGAGGCTTCAGAGAATCAAAAGACACAAGTTTTGTCTCTTATTGGAACTAACTTTATTGCGGTGAGGAATTTCATCTTGTCCTTAGCCGAAATCTTAAGACAAATTGTACAGAATCAATAATAATATTTAAAAGTATAATTTTACCCATTTTTATTAATGTCCTACATACACACATCAAATAACTTAATTAACTCAATTAAACTTTACCTCCTTAAACAAGAGTTCCGATCCAGGAAGGTTTTGATAATGGGGCTGTAGTTATTGTATGTGCTCTCCCGTTAGATTATCTTGGAAGTGTTGCTCTACACCATGGTTCAACCTTAGGTTTTGTGAGTAGCTAAAGCCCAGTTGGCTTGTTCAGCTCTAAGTTTTGCTTAACAGCACAGGAAATGTGTTTCTTGCCTCTTCTTCGGACCTCTTGCTGGAGCAGCTTGTAGAGAATCATACTTTATACTTACACTTTGCTTTGAGACACCGACCACTCTTAGAGGGTATTATAAGTGAATATAGAATGATGGTAAGTGTGATGAGAATGTGATCACAAACTAGGGCCGACTGTTCCCCAGTTGGGTCATTAATTAATAGCCAACCAATGAATTGGACCATCAGCTTAACGTGACTTAAGCTGCTTTCGTTTTAAACTCATAGTTTAAAGTATACGCTGAGCTGTTTCCGGGGCTGTTCATAATCTGCAGCAGGTCTCTTCTCGTCTAAGTGAAGACCCATTATTGCCAAATTGTTTCTGAAATGTTTATTTTAGTTATTTAAAATTATTCTGCTTAATTTCTTTTATAAACAAACAATTTAATATACAGTTTGCACGTCAGAAAAAATTGAACTGATATTTAAATAACAGTTTTTTTAATTTGATAAATATTATTACTCTGACTACAAGATAGTAGGCTAAAAATGATATGTTGTTAGGTGTTATGCCTGAATTTTGAAAACTAGAGGTGTTTAACGAAAAGCTGCAGTTGCACTGATTTAAATTACTAATAACTGCCTCGCAGGAGTTGTGGAAACTGCTAGACCAATGGAAAACTGCCAAGAGAGTGAGGTATCCTTACTTAAGCAAAAGCGCTTTTAAAGTTCTAAAACTGAGAAAAACATTTAACATTAACAATTTTCTTCTCAGCCAAGAGTTCAGTTAGTCATCCAGTTGCTAAATTCGATCAAAACTTCTCCATCACCAAACTTGTTCAAAACTTGTTATAAAAGGTTTTAGCCTCAGAAGTTGTTTACAATGAAGTCAAGTTTATGGCACATGACTAAAGAATGTAGAACAAGTTGACTGACAAAGGGTTGGATTGGGTTATAATTTGAATGGATGGGGCGGTGAATGAACAAAATGTATGTTTGATTGGGACAAAGTCAGAATGATTAGTAATTTTTGATACTATTGATATTTAAATAAACTACTTGGATGTATCGGACAAATGTAAGTTGGTACTATTGATATTGACAACTACTGTATATAACAAGTAAATTTTCTGTAGTAAAAATTTATTTGATTATTAACTTACTGACAAATAATAGTGGATCAGTAATATTCAAAGCTGAATCAATATTGATTCAGTTGTTATCGAATTGATTATAATATGGAAACTGTATTTTGACAGGATAATATAACAAGTGTGTGGGCAATAAACAATTACTTCTTGGAGTGATGTATTTGCTGAAGAAGGCAGAGATAGAATGCAGCTTTGGTGGTAGATCTGAGGAAAAATTGCTGCTTCATGTCACCAAGGAAGATGCCGTGGATTCAATCATCTCTGACAACTTTGACTGGAGTCAGTGAGCATTAGCAAGTTTGGCCTTGGAACCAGCTTCTCCGATGATGTAGTTTACTGTCATCGATATTCCAACTTTAATATTGGAGTAGCCTCTAAAGTTCTACTTACTATAGTATTTTAGAAACACTCAAGTATCTTATGACTTTATGTTGGAGACTTTGATTTGCTTATTGACAGCTGTTGAATTTACTCAGTTCTGTACAAGTATTTCAATTGTAGAATTAAAATTTGAGGTTTGGAAGAGCCATTCTACTCACTTAGTAAAACTCTTGTCATTGCTTTATATTTCTGATCTGAAATAAAACTGACATCTGCCAGATGGCTGTCCTTTTTATAGAAAGAAAGCAGCTCATCCATAGTTAGTAAAAACTAATTCTTCTACGTGTATGAAATCTTATAACATTTGTTTCAGGGCATGATAGAGCAGTGTTTGTAACGAAAGTGTTGGTCACACAAAGCAGACAATCTATTAAGAATGAGGTAATTCCGTCTCCTGAGTATGACACTATTGTGGGAAACGGAGGAAAGGTATTTGTCAAATCCTGCAAGAGTGAATATTTCCCCGTGTTTGTAGCATTTTACAATGTGTCTGATGTAGATCCTGCTGATATCAAAGACGATTATGAGAGGCAAATGCACTTAGAAGTGCTTGAAGGTGTTAATTGTGGGAGAATGATTCCTGATAAAAATAGAGGTCCACCAAAGCAAGTGAAAGGTTGATCTCACCAAATGTTCCAAAAGCAACAAACAGACCACCACTGAAACAACAAAATGTTGTGAATCCCAGGATGGAAGCTGCCAAGCGCTTAGAAAGTGATTGGAGGTATTCCTTCAAGCATTCATTGCCAGTTGCTCACTCTCACACAGGTAGAACCGGACCAGCCAATTGTTCAATACACATAGACCTTCTCATCTGCCTAGAAACATGCATCAAAGTCGACCGATCACCAGTCAAAACTACTATGAATGGGAGAATGGGAGAATTGTAAGCTCCCGGCCATCAACTCCCACCATCCAGCTAGAGAAAGAAGATTGTTGTTCAAAATTCATGAGCTATTGTTGTAAATTGTTTTGTTTATACCTCTACCGGTTTATGCTTTTCTTTGGATTTGTCTAAGGGCTAGGTTTGTGCACTGTCTGCCTCCTAGTCATTGCCTAAGCAACGTTGGCACCCTACGTTCACAGGAGACTACTCACGTCAAACCCAAGATCCTAAAAACCTGTTAATCTTGGATAAAATACTCTCTGTTCAAACCTATTCTGTTGTCATCTACAGGGTTAAGTTTGTCTCCTTCTCAGCAGTGCGGACAATTGAACATGACATGGTGAGCTGTTTCTTCTACCTCCTGCATTTCCTGCAGAGGATCTCCTCGACTCTTATACCCATTCCCTGCAGGTGACAGCGGGCCCCGTGTCAATAATAAAACCAACTTCTCTTCAGAGTTCTACTCTGTTAAGACTTACAGCTTCTACCAGGGTTTAGGATGGTCCGGGCAGACGTTTGCGGACTCTATTACATCTACGCTTACCCAGTGTCTTTGGTGTTCACCTGTGACCCACTCCGCCAGCTGGTGCTAGGCTGTATGAGACACAGCACACTGGACCGGGGCCAATAAGGGTGGTGCTGGCACCTATGTTTGCACATTCCGCACCTTCATGTTTCCTTCGACCCCCTGTATCCTAGCACCTATAACAAATTAACCTTGTTGGATTCTGCCAGTGTTTAATTACCTTGTAGCATTCCCATACAGTTTGGAGGCGGTATTCCTGGCTGTCCAAGGCCAACAACGCATCTGTCGAGGTTAATGTAAATGACTTAGCCTCTATAGCCTCTCTGCCATTATTCCCTTGCATTTCAGCAATGGCTGTCACCTCATGCCAGAAAGACAGTTTGCCAGATTTGCTCAGAGACTTGAGCTGCGGATTGGCTGCCAACTCTGCTCCGCTCTTCCAGTTTTCCATCCGGACCAGATAAAGTGGCAGGAGCTGGAATGACTCAAGCTTGGCGGGAGCTTGCGCCACAACCAATGGCGAGTCTACTGGCACTCCGTCACTGCTTTTTGGGTTAGGTTTGTTGGTTTTCCATTTGTTCCCGAGAACCGGGTATAGGGTCCATCTCTCCCAGTGACTCTGAATGGGGAATGAGGGTAGATACTACTGGGTGTCCCCTGGTTCCAGAAGGCTCGTTAAAGTCACTGAATATACCTCCAGTGACCGCAGACTATCAGCGGGTCGCCTTACACTAGTCTAGGAGCTGCATAGTTAGGTGTCAGTCGCGATTTGCCAAGCGTGTTATTGCTGACAAACTGGCACTGAATGCTGATAGCGCTGCTGCCACACTACCAGGGAGTCTTTTGGGACTCCAGCCTAGATCCGCCGGGTGGAATGTATGCAGGGCCACCCGCAGCAAGTGCAGAAGAGACTGCAGAGGCATGATCCAACCATTCTCTTATTTTTGAGACTGGCTGGAGCCTGCCCCTTCCGAGACAATCCTGAGAGCCATTGCTGCCTCCCCTACTGTGGTGGAAGGGATCTCAAGGTTTCGCCGTTGGAACCTCCAGGTTTCATGGGTTTCATGGCCTTGTGCATCCATGGGATCACTACCACCACTTGGCTTGTGCCATGCTTCTGTTAAGCAGAACACCATTTGGTAAAAGTGTAAAGGGGAGTCTTAACAAAAATATAACAAAAATTGTCTAAAAACTCATATTGTTAAGATTTTCTAGTGCCAGACTGCTTCAACAAAATTAAAACTTTAAAAAAATTAAGAAGCAATCAGTTTACATAAACTTAACAAAGATATTCTCTAGTACATAGTCCGTTATTGGTTTTAAAGCTTATTTAACATTGAAAAAGTAATTGTTTTGTTCTTTAGGATGAAGCTCTTCTTCTCCTTGCCCATCTTATGAGCTAAAAGTTCTTTTCAATAAAAATTTTAGATGTTTTAGTTAAGACATCCCTTTTAGTAAAAGACTACCAAAGAATAGAGATTTTACCTTGACCGAGTTTTCTGCCAAAAAAAGTAGTCTTTAACAAATCCAAGGTTCCTATTAACAGCCAAATATTATCATCTTACCAGCAAACTTACTGAAAATTGCTAGTCATTTTGTTAAAATAGTTTATTAGTCATTGTGCATGACATTTTGATATCAATTTCTTCTCACTGCCTTTCATAAAAAGACAATAAAATTGACTTCACAGATATTTAATCCTAGAAAAATAGCATTTGGAATTTCTGATGGCTTACTCCTTTTCTAAAGATGCCATCAGAAATAACGACTTCTGGAACTCTCGCGATGCATGGCTACAGAATCGATTTTTGACTTCTAGTTTTGATAGCAGTCATTATCAGCTTTTATTTCAAATGGTTTTGATGATCTTTGGTTCTAATTTGATGTTATTTAGCTTGGTTACTCCTGTAATGAAATCAACTTCATTGTCTTCCATATAGCACTTTTAGGTTAGTTTAAAATAAAGTAGAGGCGGTTGCCAGAGTTTGAGGATAATTGACAGGACAACTAATTTACAAGGGTAGTCCAGGAAGTTAAGACCTTTCCACACCACTTCCAGTGCATACCTATTACCATTGTGATTGCGTTTCATTCATAAGCAACTTTTTGAAGGATATCAGTTTGCATGTCATGCAATCCTCGAACACAGGTGACATACCTGCTCAAAACGCACATTTTAGTTCTTGTGTTCAAACTATTTTTTCCCCTCGGAAACTCTGCTTAACCCAAACCTTGCGTATGTAGCTCACTAGCTCGGGTCACAGGGGAAATTCGCACTGGTCATCTATCGTGGTGCGAAAAAATCGTTACTTTTAAGACAACCTTAGCACAAAGAGGAGTAAAATAGTATCCAACAAACTTACCCTCTAAGCTAAACCGGTTCTTCCTGTCTATATTTTCACTATTACAATGAAATGGTGTCTACTATTTTTATTTTAATACTATTATGTTAAATTTATAAAGTAGAGTAATTTACAGAAGTATAGTAATTTATATAGTACACTGTTTATGATTTTGTTGGTAAAAATTACAATTTACATAAATAATACGAGTATATTACAAAACATTAAGCTTTTGTTAGTTGTTAATATGGTGTTTCTAATAGTTTATAAAGGTAAGCAATTCTGTAAATCTGAATATACTGATAGTACCTCAACCTCATGATAAATCAGTTTTCCTAGTAATTAAATAACACGTGTATCTGTCTGAATATGTTAAACCTGCATTCATAAAATATGCTCAAGTTAAGTTAGATTGTTTATCTATAGTATTTATATCTGTTTAGTATCTTAGAAAAAGTAAACATAAGCCAATAGACTGACACATTAAACACTAAAAGGGAAAAGAGGTAACTTTACAAACTATAAAACATATATTTCGGTTTCAAACCGTCTTCAGTGAAATATAAAGCATATATGTTTAGTATCTTATTTATATTAACACTATTTGTATCAAGAGGTAAATCAAAGTTTATCGTCACTGGAATAACGCAAGTGCCTTTGAATTGTGTAACGAATTTTAGTTAGGTTATATTTAGTTATTTCTATTCAATCCTAACTAAAAGGTTAGTGCTGATTCTTACGTACGCTAACAATGAAAGTTATAAATTGTTAAGAACTATTTTCATGTATTGTTGAAACTTTACACTGTTAATAATTTTACACTTTTATAATATTAAATAACTAAAATAAATATTTGCAGTAATTTCCTAACATCCTCCTAGACCCAACCCTACCTATAGAGCGCAACACAATTTGTGGTGGTAATTAAACCACTCCTGTGTGATGGAAAGGTTTTGCCAGGAAAATATAAATTCAACCAATTAGATCCTATTACATACATGTTACATTAGTTTTATCTACCCACCCAAAAAGTGGGTTTCACAAGGCTATAATTCACCTATGATCTTTTATAGCATTGGAAGTTAGTAACTACAGTAGTCTAATAAATTCTGCTAAAAATAGACGAATGAGTATAGCCTGGAAAGGATCGGGGAGGGGTAATTTCTTTAACAGCTGATGCCCAATCTTCCAGATCGGTGGCCGTAAATCAGCTGATTTCTGTAACGAAATAACGCGGTAAACATGTGATGGCGGGAGGGGGAAGGGGAATCTGTGGCACGGGAGGAGGGGAGAGAGAACTGTCAGTCGTGTTGTGATCGCGCTAGCCCGTACCGCTCTCCTTGCTCCCTGCTGGATATGGATTAACTCATTACCATAAGGTATATTTCTTTAACTGATTATTATTTAGATAGTTATAGTAATGTTGAATATATAAATTTATAGCTTTTGTATGGAAAATTGGTTGCAAAATGATACCTTTTTTCTAGGTTAAGATAAATGTATTCAAATAGTAACTTTCGTTTGCACACAAAATTACTTACTGCAGTTAAACTTTTGTTAGCGAGTAGTTACTTGCTCAATTACTTGTAGATTGCCCACTGATAATGCATCAGCATCGTGGTTGTCATGTCTTGCTTGCCTTCTTCTATGGGATCTTGAAAGTTTCTCGTGCATTTGTCTATCGGGAATTTATTTATCTCTTTTTTTGAAAATTATTGTTGATTTTGAAACGTTTTAAGAAAGTGGATAGTTATATGTAAGGAGTTCTTTTAGTCTTTTACATTCATCTCATGATGTATTTCATATTTGTTGTTGTTTGATGGATAGATAGATACTCAACTGGAATTTTTAACCGGCCTCAGAGAAACGAGGAGGTTATAAAAGTTGACCTGCGGTGATCTGGTTTTTTTATGTGTGTAACGAATAACTTTTTGATTGATTAGTGTTTGATTGATCGAATAGATAATACCTAGATATATATCTTGAAGATCTGGTTCTTATTAGATATTTTAGACAAACGGAAACTTCTAGTAATTAAATTGTTTTATTTCTGAGGCCTTTCAAATGCAATTTGGCATTCATCATTAGAGACTCTCAGAAAATGAGACAGTTTAAAGTTTTCGAATACCTAGGTGGAAAATTGATTAGGTTAGGTTACCTTGTTTTCTGGTCTTGATGCATGAGCAGCATAGATCAACAGATTTGTTACAAACATACATTTATTCCATTAATAGATTGAATTGAAATCATGGCACTAACTAGGTTGTTGACAACACCAACAATGTCTATTATTGGATAAAAACAGCTGATTGGAAAATACAATAATATATTTATTTATATAAACACAGATTAATATTACAAAAATATAAACAAATATTTAATTTAGTTTAACAACGTTGAGCCAAGGTTAACATCTGTTGTTTATTAATAAAACTGTAAAATAAGTTAACGTTTAAGACGATTTAAAGAAGATTTTACCTTTTAGGACTCGCAAAACTACTAAAAGTTCAGTTATATACTCACAAAGAAAGTGTATTTGAACTATAAATTTACACCTTATTCTACATAAATACATTAGACATTGCATATAAATGCTAAGTATGCTGGCTCAATAGTAGTAACGTTCATTATTCTTTTGTTTAAATGTTCTCTGTATTAAAGTTGTAAACGAGGGGTTTTAATGTGTATTCTTTACCTTATAGCTATTTAAGAAATTCAACCAATAATTTTGTTTCCAATTTTAAAGTTTTCAAATGTTACTTAGGCTTGAGATTCGATTAGTAGTTCAAATCCTATACAAACACAAACCCATGTTGTTGGGTCATAAGTCATAACTCTTCAACCTTCAGGCGAAAGTGGCCAGGAGATTGTGAGCGTCGCGATCTTTACGTGTACAACTCAGTAGAGCGTAACCTAAAGAACCAAAAGTTACCGAAAATGAGACGACTATTACTTCGATAATGACGAGATGATAATGTTACTTTGCCGAAGTGAATCCGTAAAAACTGTTCGTGTTGTTTCTAAACAGGAATGTGCCCATTACAGAAGTGGCAATCATCGTCCCTTAATAATCTAGAAAACTTCATGTTTCAGGAGTTTTAAATTGAAAAATTAGCTGAAATTGCAAAGGACATCTGAATTACTTTTAAGTCTTGAAACAACCAACATATAGCTACGTGATTTTTTTATGTTGAACTAATAACTTTAGCTCATAATTACAACAGTGACTGGGACTCGTGGCGTAGTCCTGTAATCCAGCTCCATGGAGATCAGGGTTTGAGGATGATATAGGTCTAAAGCGGCTTAGATAGTCTCAGTGATCATCTGATGATACCCGTATCAACTCCCACCATCGTTTAGACATATCGGACCATCACCTGCGTGGTTCGGAAGTCACGTTAAGCCGTTGGTCCTTGTATTTCCATTGGTCATTGGGCTATTAATTAATGACCCATTCTAAGGAAGAGTCGTTCTTAGTTTGTAACAAGACTACACCTCATAACTCATTACTACCACTCATCACACTCATCCTTCACCACATATTTGCCTTAAAATACCCTTATGAGAGTGGTCGGCATCTCAAATAGTGATATAGTGAACTTTAAAAGTCCGTATCGGACACTTCCAGTTTAGACTTGTATATATTGCTCATAACTAAGACAATACCAAAACAACACAAACGCACACACATAGAATCGGGGGTGGTCATAGCTCAGTGGTACAGTGCGTGCTTCGCACCAAATCAGCCCGGGTTCGATTCCCGGGCGCAGTGATAACTTTTCACGATGACCATTCCCCGTGGTTCGGAAGCGTCTCCGTGGTTAAGTTAATAGTTTCATGAACACTGTGAGCGAGAATTTAATTTGTATCCTCCGTAAGAACTTAAGAATAGCTTACTATTTTTGGAGTTTTAAAATTCAATTGCGTCTTATTGGGCTATAATGGCGATGATCTACGCTAAGGAACTATTGGGAGTGCCTACGTCATCAGACGTGTGTAGCCTCTTCCAATTAAACTCTTACGGTCAGAAATCTTGAGATTCGCGGCGTGCAAACATTTGACTGGAGGCTCCCTGCCAACAACATTGTCACTTTTGCTCGTATCAGCATATTCGTGAATTTCCCCCGAATCCTCTATGACGCCGAGGACGGAGTACATCTGCAGAGGAGAGGAAAGCCACGGCACAGACACAGATACAGCAAGTGTGTGACAAAGTGGAATAATCGCAGAATCCAGGACAGGAGTAACGGAGTCCCGGCCTCCGCACTGCGCAGGCGCCGAGCACCGCTTCTGTATCCTGGCTCCTGCCGCGGCGCAGGACTCGTCATTGCAGTCACTTGTCAGCGAATTTCCATAGGAAATAGAGCTATTAATTTTTATTCCCACATAAAGAGAACAAAACTGATGCAGTTTTGACCTTCCCAACACCTCTTGGCCCATGATCCCATCTCATCTATGGCAACCTGGTATCTATGGTTCCGTTCTATCGCGTGTATAACTAAAATCAACGAAAACTGTTCAGGCAGACAAACATGGTGACGAAAGAACTGTTTCTGCCAACATCTTTGTCTGGCTGAACGGATGTTGTTCATGTTTAGTACACAATGTGGGTAAAGTAAAGTGTAATTAATGTTTCAACCAATTTCATTCGAATCGGATCTTAATCACAGTTTTTATAGCGTAAACTCCACATTTGGGGGAAAAAAGTTTTTGCCTCTAAATATTACCTGATTGATTAGTAGACGATTAGTTGCCACGAAATAATTCCTAGATTATTTTTCAGTAGTCCTCCTCAGACAGGAACTACCGAGACCACCCCGGTCGTATCTGGGCAAAAATAGTTCTCTGCGAGGTTGTATTTACCCTGAGTCTCTGACGTTTACTTGATGAAATGAAATATGTCTATTTTTTTGGCGGAGTTAGGACTATAAAGTCCTCTCTTACACTTAACCACATCGTGTCTTGTGCTGCAATTCACAAAATTATTATATGGAATTTCACTTGTTCTGACACCTTCACCCAACATGACAAAAGATAGATCCGGAGCCGTAGCAGAATTAGCTGTTCAAAGAAAGCACTTAGAGTGCAGTGGCACACAGCACAGAATACCCAGAGGTATCTCTGCATAAAGTCAAGATGATTCCTTTTCATCGTAGTAGGCATTGAAACGATGAGGACATGGTGCAATGAGGGGAAAGCATGGATTACAGAGTTTGGTGCCAAGCTGAAGCTAAAGACCGGTGACTCTAAATCCAAAAGCTCTCTTGTTCAGAAACTAAGCATGGCAATACAGAGAGGAAATGCTGCCTGCATAATTTCATCCTTGCCCACAGAAGAATATTTCGAGGATGTCATTTACCTGTAGATGTGTGTGCTATTTTTATTATTTTTCTTTATATTTTTTATATATTATACAATAAAAACTTGTTTCTGTAAATTAAAAAAATCTTGTGTCTTCCACTCATGTCTCCAATTTTGAATATTCGAAATTTCTGAATCCAAGCATTTACAGAGCATAAAAATGCAATACAAAAAACGAAGATAGTCTTTGTCCCTGGTAGGAGGAAGGATAGAAGGAAGGATTGAGGAGCGAGGATGAGGATAGCATAGCCTGGATTCCAAACCTACTTGTCTCGTCCTCTGGTCAGCTGGAGCTGGAAGCCTCTCTCTAACTCCACTCTCTCACGGGCCAAGGACATTCCCACTTCCGTAAACATTTACATGCGGCACTCTCTCATCTCATTCATTACCAGTAGTCATTACCATAACTTGTTGGCATTTCGGCCACCCACCACACCATGGCATTTAGCCTTTTAGGACTTTCGTACCACAGACAAACGAAGATTTCGTTAGACTATGTTCGTACTTTTAAATATTTGGAATTGAATCAGCAATTAAAGAAATTTTTATAGGCAATATTACATTTTTTGTATATGTACTGTTGATTTGTTTAAGTTGGTACTCAAAGCGGTTTGAAAATAGTTTCATGTGTCGTGAATTCACACTACACCTTAAGATGTGGTGGGAACGTCAGCATTGCTTCATTAAATTAGCCAACCTGACGTGTGCCATGCATGGAACTAAAATAAAATATATGTTCTGCAAGAAAATATTCTGTTGAAAATTCTGACTCCGCCTCTGGTCAGTAATACTGTATTTAAGATACGTTGATTAACCTTTTAACACTTGGCAATTCGACGAAAAAATCGTCCCCCTTCTTAAAAGCTAAGAAACTTCGTAATTTCCACCTTGAAAGGAAATAATTTCGTTGTAATTTTATAATATCAATAAATATTCTTACTAAAATGTATTTTAGATTAACGTACCAAAATAAGAAAAGTCGATTAATGCACTAATGATGCAGCCTGTAACAAATAAAAGCTAAAACGTAAAACTTCCTTGCCAGAGAAAATATTTAATACGATGTTTCAAATTCTATGTTATAATGGGACAATTTTAAAATCCTAATTTTATTACTAAGTCATTATTTGAAGAAAAACAAGTTTTAGAGTTCACACGCAGCAGCCTCACGAGCTAGATGCCTTGAGTGAAACAAATTTTGATTTAAGTACCAGTTCAAAACATTGTTTCCAGTTTTTATTCCGTGTTATAAGTGGTGCCCAGAGTGGAATCTCTTAACTTACAAAAAATATTGTCTATTTTTTCCAATTCATTGGTATGACTCCAGTATTTGCCACTGCCAGTAGGCCTGATGTCCACCTGCACCAAGTCACGTGGACGGTGATGGACCCGCGAGGATGAGGATGACCGGAAGTGAAGAAGCGTGACGATGACCTTGGCGCCTCCGGTCACTAAACCTGGATATCACTCACACACCAACCCGAATGGAACTCGTCGAACGAATTGCTGAAATCCTGAAACAGACCGAAATTGATACCTTCGATTTGTTCCGGTGATTTCATATATTATTGGCGAATTTCAGTTCGTTATCCTTGATTTAATTTCTCGTAACAGTGATTTTGCTGTTGATCATAGACTACTGAACGACGTTGACCCAACATAATACTTTTATTAAGCTTATAAGATGACTAGTCCAAGACCATAACCAATTAAATTCCCGAAGAATCGGAAAAAGGAACAGAAAAATCAAGTTACTTTGAATATAAATGAGACGAGCGAAGAAGATAACGGCAGGTTTGAGAGGAAGTGATCAGGGTACGTACTCTATAGACAATGGATAATACACAGTTTTATGCCCCATTGTCCAAGACGGAACGTCGCTTACCAGCAAAAACTCCAGTCTCGGCCTTCCATTATGTTCCTTCTAATTACGTAAAAATGTGTTAAAGTAGGCTTTTATTTCGGCTCTCTGAATTCAGGGAATATCGGTCATTGTTCGATGGCCAAGCGGCCATAGAGTAAACGTTGTATGAAATAATAATGATTTAAAAATCTTAATTCCTACATTAGAATTTCATTCTATCCATTGTCATTTGCAGAACCTCATCTACAGAGGCACAGAGCAATCAAGTATAGAGCAGCAGCACTTACTGAATGCCCTGAAGGCCACTCAGTGATCTCTTGACATGTGCCTCTCCCTGACCCGTGACCCCTGTATCCGTAGCCATGACCGCGACCGTGGGTGTGGCGTGTCCAGTCCTGCATCCTTCTTACGCTGTGTGATTGGTTTTCACCTTGATCCTGAGGAATTTATAGGTTAAAAGTCGAAGTCAATTATGCTCGTAAGCGTACGCAATGACCATGAAGATAACTTTTGTTTTGGACTAACTTGTCACAGAAAAGAAGCATAGTGGAGGTACAGTACGAGACTCAAACGGGACATCAAAATAAGCAAAGGAGTTCATTTGATCTATCTTCGCCATGCTGTACGTCTAGTTTACGGTTTTGAAGCTCCTGCCTCCAGAGACCCTCGCAAGGAAATGTATTGTATATAAACGGGTTTTAGAGCATGCATACCATTGAACATGTACATTACAAAAAGTCAAGTCAAATAAAAATCTTCACCCGCATTCTGTCGGTGAAGTTGTTAAATAAAGAACGTAGACTGTATTGACCAGCTGTCCAAAATAAACTCTCCCACGGGCATTTCAAACTAAGCGAAAATTGTTGTTGGTTGAGGACAAATTTTAGACTCTGAGACGTTTACATTAAATGGTTAAACTGGTGCAGACTGATAAAGAAAAGTTACGTGCACTAGAACATTAAATGTGTCTTTTCATTGAACTTCGCAGATGCTGGTGAATTTCTATTATATTGTCTAAATGTTGAATAAACATGCATCATACAAGTAGCACCACGTCACATTACCTCTGATTCAATGAACGAAAAAAGTCTGTGGAGCAGCATCTTCGCGGAAAAGCTGTTGAGCAAGCAGTTTCAAGGTCACTCGCGACCGCCTGCAGCAGGACCACTTTATTTTGGGCCGAGGAGCGCCTCCCATCTCCCCTCGCCGCATACCCATGGCCTCATCATCTCTTCGACCCGGCGCTCAAGTGGAAGTTGTACATTCCAGGGGAAGAGTGCCTGCAAGAGGCTACTTTAGGGTGAAAGTGTGCTTTTTCCTTATCGTTACTATTGTCATGAGCAAACAGTTTTTGGGCGAGTAGCCGAGGTGTTGTTGTCCATTTGGTGCTAAGGTAGAGTTTCCCTAGTTCAGAAAGAGTCTGCTCAATGGGGGGTTCATACAGTAACGTGATCTTAACGAACCATGCAAGAACTATTATGTGTGTGTGTTTTTCTTTTAGCCAGCTGTTATTTTCGTTTAGATAACATAGTTGAAATACGTTTACATGTATGAAAGTACAAAATTTATTTGCCTCTGCTCCACCTATTAGATATCATCAGACTTTAATATCCAAGGAAAAGTATCTTGCAATTCAAACAAATAGCTTGTCTTTATTGTAGCCAGGGATATTATACCTTATAAACAACGTAACAAACCTGAGCTGTTTCGACGTTGTTTCGTCTCATCAGGTACAGACAGATAGCAGCTGTACTATAGCGAACTGAGTTGACACATAAGTGTCCAGTTCCATTGAAACAGGAGGAGGAACAAATCTCATGAATTATAAATAACCAATTATTGTGAACGTTTAAAATACGTTGGTATTTCTTGCCAACCCGAAGATTACCCACATTTAGTAAATTTCTTGGGAGAATTACCGTCAGCAGAGTAACCCATGGATGTGCTACAATTCTGACTTTTAAGAATAGTGTACGCGTTCTATATGAGTGACCCATTCCAGATAAAGAGTAGTTTCAAGATGAAAGCTATACTCTGTATAAAGCACAGCACGGCTGGCCAGGCTAGTGTTATCTAGACAGAGTGGATACTGGGGCCATGTGCACTCTGAATCCTTCTCCTAAAACAGCTCCTCTGGACTGTTAACGGTTCCCTATCTGCCCACGTGACCAACGTGCAGGAGAGGAGGGGGATAGTCCATCATCTCCATATAAGGTTGTCATGTTTCATCACAATGCTTTTATGAAACTCTAGGACGTTTTTTGTTAGGAAGAATAGTAAGTATATGCAGGATGTCAAATCAAATCAATGGTTTATTGGATAAAAATTTTCACAATGCATCGCAATCGTCAGTTAGAATGTGTAACTACAATTTTCCCTTCCCTGAAATATCGAGAACTCTTTAAAACATACATTGTGCGCCTTCATTCATCTTCATCATACGAATTGTTCCTCCCTAGCTCTTTGATCAAAGTGTGAATTGTGATCAGATCTCCCAATTGTGCGCCAAAAACTTATCAACGCTGTAAAACTCTTCTGCGACCAAAACGTTTTAAGCGAGTTTTAAATGCCTTAGGCATATGAGCACTTTTGATTGAATATGTCCTGGGATTCACTTATTTTCTTTTCTTCACTAATAAGTTTTTTGCTAACTAGCAAAGGTTTAATTTTGATTGAAAAGTGTGTTTTTAATAGTTATACAAGTTGTGATTGGGACATGCTTATTAAACTGAATACATTAAAACTCTATTAATTTGATTTGAGACACCGACCACTCCTAGAGGGTATTTCAAGGTGAAAACGGGATGGATGGTGAGTGTGATGAATGTCTCGATGATGAGATGTAGTCTTGTTACAAACTAGGGCTGACTGTTCTTTGGATTGGGTCATTTATTAATAGCCCAACGACCAATTCAATGGACCATCAGCCTAACGTGACTTACTAACTTAAATGGAATTTTAAAAAAATTAGTTGGAATTATTCAATAATTTTGGAACCAGACTAACGACCAAGTGAAAGTTAACAAATTACGAAACTGGATAAATCTGTGGAAATAAGCCAAGAGACAATCAGAGAAGTCGTGTTGGTCGGATTAGTAGTTCTGAAGTTACGTTATGAGTTTCACAACCGAGCCACTCACCCACTCACGTAAATATATGTCACGTTTTCTAAATAATGTTGCGGTTAACTCTGTATATCGTGAAGGTTAAACATCTTGTTCTCGTGTTTGCAAAACGTACATTGACCTGAAACACGAACTAACTAACTGAATTGTCTGATGCCTCAGCGTGAATAAAGACAAAGCAATGTAAGGTTAGCAATGTAGTTATGTTCGTTTGAAAGTTCATAATAGTGGCGGAGAGCAATTTAGTAAAAAGAAAGAAACGGACTTTTCCTGCCACTTCCGGAGAAAAACTACTCCTAACGTTTCGGGTAGTTAAAAACTCCACCCGTCTTCAGAGGACTACACTAATCTAGGAACTACATTTAATTAATATCTAAACATAAGATCCAACCTAAGGCTATTCCAACTAATATTTAAGTAAATATTGGTTGGAATATTTAAGTAAATATTGGTTGGAATAGCCTTAGGTTGGATCTTAAGTTAAGATATTAGTTAAATGTAGTTCCTAGATTAGTGTAGTCCTCTGAAGACGGTGGAGGTTTTAACTACCCGAAACGTTAGGAGTAGTTTTTCTCCGGAAGTGACAGGAAAAGTCCGTTTCTTTCTTTTTACTAAAGTAATAGTTATGTTTGTATAGTACAGCAGTCCAATGGAAAAAAGTAGCAAGCCTTAAGTTGGTAATCGTGGTAATTAAATAGTTCTAAGAAAGTATATACAAGTATAGGAGCATTCATGCAAATACGATGGTTTGTAAGGGGGTTAAATCTTGATTCTGACAAATACAATAAATTAAATTAAGGCTTCTAAAACAGAAATGTTGAACAGAAATTCCCCTGTTATGTTGAACAGAAATTCAAGGAAATAAAATTATTCCCAAAGTTAAATACTTACTGGCATTCGCGGTTTATTGGTATTCAAAACAATATATTTGTCCATTTTTAAAATAAATACTTTCCAGCAAATACAGGAAACTTAAACTCACAGTTCTTACGTTATACGTACAATAAAGTGTTGAGGATTCGTCGTTGAATTCAGTTGTACCTGTGCGATAGGTCTCTCAGTAATGAAAGAGACAGTCACAAAATGCTGTGTATGATTTCACGTGTCTATAACTTTTACACAAAGTTATAGAAGGGCTTTTCTTGTTACTTAAATTCATTGTCCTGCTCGCGATAATGTAAAATAGTTATACAAATTCTAACCAGATCAATTTTACGACGTTTTAACTATATTTTGTTATTTAAATTATTTTTTTACACCATCTGGTAGGTGGAAACATTGAAGCCCAAGTGAATACCAAAACTGAACATCTTCGCAGCTAGGTGCGAGAAAACCTCGGCAACACAGCAGCACAGTCACGTTGACTCGCAATAGGAATATACAGTTTGTTTTATTTTTCCCAATAAAAACAATCTTCTGGGGGTTGATGCCAACATGTCGTATTTGGGCTGAACTCAGCAAAAAAGAGACCTTTTCGAGTATGCTTCGAAAAATTTATAAATTCAATGGTGGACATTTTTAGCATATTTATGACTGTAACTGTTGGGTCAGTTTAGTTATTTTATATGTCTTCATCGACGTTAGCTAGTTCTGAATTCAAACTCTGAGAAATTGTGTTTGTAACGTTGTATTGCAAACACAAACTTATGTAAAAATACCAACGTCAAATTGTGAAATTCCCGCAGAAATAGGTTAGGCTGGATGGTCTGTGGGGCTTGTTAGGATCAGCTGATTTGGTCTGCTGGTTTCATTTGGCATGACCGGTGTTCATAACAGCTGACTTAGTTTCGTGGGCACATCAGCTGTTGAAACGGTGAAATCGCCTGTCACTGTGCACTGTTCCCTTCTCTGCCGTGCTCTGTGGCGGTTCTAGCTATAGTTGACTTCTGTGAGAATCTGTCTTCGGTAAAAACAGAAAATATAAATGTCATCAGAGGTGCAGCAAAGAGCGTAGCTTCATCCTGTCATCACTATAGCTTTTTAACCATAAACCATTGAACACGGTTTTAATCGCTAGCCACCTTATAAATTATTCAACTTTTAGCTAGGTAAGATAATGCTTTTCCAGACGTTTTTAGATTGAGAGCTATAATAGTTCGTAACTACATAAAAAACTAATGATCATCATTAATTTTTTCAATCGTTAGCTGCACCCCGAATTCCGTATTGGCAAAAGTAAACTTAGTTTTAACGAATCATGTCATATAAAAATCGTTAACATTTATTGGAAGTAAAACTAAAAGTAGGGATATATTTAGGTAGCCTCTCTGAAGATAAATACATTGTATTTGAAAGACTTCAGAACAAAAAACCATTATTAGACAGTATTAAATAGTTTTTAAATTATATATTTAAGTAATTAGAAAAACCAGTAGTGAGTACACTATTATTTCCTTCAAGGGTGTGCCAGAGTTGACTTGTTTTGAGTTTACTGTTCATGTGGAAAATAATTACCCTATTGTGATCGCTAACCACGTTTGGTCTATCAAGGGTTAACGGTGAAAAACGGTGACTTTGAGTAAATAAATCCAGAGAGCGCAGAGCGGGTACAATACCGGCGCGTGATGGAGGTTTTTACTGTGGAGAGAACCTTCGCTTCCGCCACGCTGGAGAGACAATGGAGCATGCAGCGGTGTTGGGAGATACCGGGACATGCCATCACACAATACACACTATATACCATACGAGCTGTACAGGGTGACCGTCCAGTGCCATGCAGAATACAAGCATACCACTTGACCTTAGAACGGTAAAACTTTGTTCAAACGCTTTGGCATACATGTCCATTTTGACTAGTAGGCACTGTTAGCTTTTTTCTCATTTTAATTAAATTAGAGAACCCAATCATTTGGCCTCCCCATTTGCAAAACCCTATCAAGTCTTCGGCCCAAAAATACTCTCTACAATATTTTCAAGCACCGCTTTTCAATTCCACGAGTTCGTTTTATTCCGTTTTCTTATCTTTATAGTTTACTTTATTCTAAACATTTCTGAGTGGCGTATCTCAATTATTAATGCACGTAGTTTATTCATAACCAATTAAAGGACACAATTCCATACCTAGTCTTTTTCCTATTTTCAACAACATTCTTTTTTGACAGTGTTTATATTTGCCTTTGGGTAACTATGATTGCCGTTTTAATACTCTCAGGCAGTACACTGCCAAGAAAGCATTTGACGAAATACTATATGAAAGGAATAAGGATATCTATGTATGAGTTTGCTGTTTTAAACTATATGCTGTTGATCATGTTCATTAATTGCTGACATACACTACTCAGCTATGAAAGCAACACACTAAGAAAGGAAGGTACTGTAACAGACCGGAGTGTCGTATCAAACCCATGTTATCAAGTTAGACATAACTTTTGGAACAAACGAGTTTGTTTTTACGAACCCACGCAATAGGCGTACTAATTTATTAGTTTTAGTTTTTACAGTAATTCTCAATCTAAACACATAAATTACACATTAAGTATTGGTACATATGAATGAGTCGTCAGACTCAGCAGTTTTGGGTGTAGACCGGTCAACAGAAAAGAAGAAGAATCAGAAGAAGATGTAGAAATTGAGCAAATATAAAGATTTTGTCATGTTCAAAGTACGACTCTTCAATTTTAAGCGGCCGTCTTTCACGATTCGTTTCTATGTTCGTCTTCAAGCTTTTACGTGGAGCAATCACCTTTCCCCTAGGTGTTGTAGTTGTGTTACGACGAGTTATTTTGTTTAGTTTGCTATGAAGAAATAGTTGTTTTTTAACCACTTTTAGTCAACAAAAATACAACCAGCTTCATTCCAAATCAACGTCATCAATTATGTTGTAGAGGCCCAAGGTTAGTATATATACCTCTATACTAACCTTGGTAGAGGCCTACTGTATTTTCTTACCGTGTAAGTAAACAGACTAGCGAGTAAGTCATGTAGACATGATCTCACGTATTTCGATCTCTCACCAGTTCATCACTGTTAAAGGTAAAGTTAGGTAGTCTTTTTTAACGAGCCATAGTAACTACTACGAAGACCTCTCTACCACTCAACCTTTACCTAGCGTCACCGTTTAGTCTTTTTTTTAATTGTAAGTGGTGATTGTGAGGATCGAACTCGCACCACCGGAACAATGAGCTCCACAGTCCGAACCGCTACCGTTGTACATTTCTTCGCACCCATTCTTTCGATATTTTAATAATTCCTAATATTTATAATTTAACAATTAACGCACCTGAAACATCCTGATTTCTATATATATTTTTTAGAAACAAACAGTAAGGAAGTGATGTGAAGTGGTGAGCACTGAACCCTGTCCATTGTGCACGTAGGGCGGCTGCTGCGCTGTGGTGTACGGTATTGTGCACTGACAAAAACTATGGGAAATGACAGGAGCCGCCCGTGTGTAGTGGCCGAGCAGTTTATCCTGTACGTTCCGCTGTTTTTGCCTCGTGTGACCAGTGCGTAACTGCTTCGCCGAGACTCACAGCACCATGTACTCGTATATCTGTAGTGATGGGTTAGAGGAAGTCGTTGAGGTGTGACTCTTTTGAAGTGTGGGGTTTCTTGACCAAAAGTTGATCTTCAAGTGTAAGATGTTTTCGGTCCATATTTTATTTCTGAGTCAATCATGATTAACTACAGCAGCTCAGGTGCTCAAAAGTTCAACATGAGGAACTTCAAAGGAACCTTTGCGGGACAGAACATATATTTTTAAGGTTGTTTTAATTGCGTTAGTACGAGTATTTGTGTTAATTCCAGCCTAGATTAGCTGTTATAGGTTTATTTAAGAGACGCGATACTTATTTTACAAGTGGAACATTTGATGCATATAGGCTCTCAATAGACTCTTCTTAGATGGGTGTATAGAAAATTAGGAATTGGCGTTAGCCTTTGATCTGAACATGGAAAATTGTACTTCCAAGAGTATGAACCTTTTGAACTTTCTGACCTCTTGACTTGACATGATATAGGATTTTTTGAGGATATCATGATGACACACCTCATAACTCATTACTACCACTCATCACACTCATCCTTCACCACATATTTGCCTTAAAATACCATCATGAGGGTGGTCGGCATCTCAAATAGTGATACAGTGACAACAAAACCAAATGTAAATTTATACCATATTGATTTTTCTAGAAACTATACAGAGCTCTCCAAAGAGCTTGGCTTTACTTTCGGTTCATAGAACCTTTGTTTGGACTCCAACCAGTGCCTGAAATGTCTTCAGGCTTTACGACGTCGTTCCTTTCTCTACAGGGAGTGCGACAAGTTGCAAGGAAGATGCTGGGAAAGCACGGACTGCTATACAGGGTGTTATACAAGCCCGGTTGCACGGTGCTGCTACAATCACCTACTTCCTTGTCTAGAACTGTGCCTCTACAACTCTGTGCTGATGTCGTGCTCGCGCAGGTTCACTGCTCCTCGGATCACTCTCTCCTGTACCACAGACAATGGATAGTCTTCAGAGATCCAACGAGATAGGAAAATTTAGTTTTGTTATCAAATCGATCACAAAGCGTGGCTTCCAGAGGGTGGAGGGCAGAGTGGCCCGCGCGAAGAGAGTAGGGTGGCGCTCGGTGGTGGATTTAAAGAATGAGCTATTTTCTTCTTTATGAAAGGAATAAATACACATTAGTATAGAGATTATATTTTCTGTGATTATAATCTATGTGGTTTGGACAACGTAATGAGAAAGTGGTTTAGAGGTTCTTAGAGGCGATGGTTTGCTTATAGGAGTGCGCACACGTCAAGGGAGTTGCTGAACATTTCCATCATACATGCTCAAAATTCTGGAAACATCAAGATAGTTGCAGAGTGTACTACAAAGTTAATTCCCAAGGTCGGGAATTCACAATATCAGTGCTCAATGCGGAGGAAACAGACAATGTCATCATGAATGCAAGCCTCTTGTCATTGTAAGACATATAAATCTTCTCTGAACTGCCAAGTGCAAACTGACACAACTATGCGTCACCTCTGACTTCATTTAGGTTCCCTTTATAATTTTCTAGAGTTTTACTCGGTAAATATATTATTTCCATTCCATCATTTATCCAGATGCTCAGAAGCTTTCTGTGTAATCTTAACTAATATTCAATGTAAGACTTCAAGTGAAAAGTCTTCTTTCGTCTTTGTAGCTTAACATGTACAATTGAATTGCAGTGAATACACCAGCTGACCTTGACGTGTTACAGTGTGACATCTGACTTGCGCAAACCTGCAGTTTTCAGATTGTTACGATAATGAAATGCAATCAAGCTTTAATCATAACATTGCAATTGCATCAAGTCATGATGATAGTGTTAACACTACACGCAATACTGCAGAGTCGCTCTATTAATTAGATCGTTAGTAATATAAGTCAAAGTCAAATATTTCTGTTTTAACTAGCGCAACCATTTGGATGTTTATGTTGGTAGTATAAAAGAATACAGTGTTTTGAGTGTTGAATGTTGGCGATTGAGAAGTGGAAGGTGGAAGTTCACGGTTGAGCCGATCAAGTATAAAAGTAATCAAGATCGTACAAGGTGGAAGGATTCCAGCTATGGGTCTTAGATGGAGTGGATGATGAAGAACATGTATTCACTAATGTTCACCCCCTTACTTCAACCGTTGGAAGAACTTGCATGTGTCGCAGATTATAGCGATAACTTAAAACTAAGGACACCTCGAGTAGGGAGGAGACGGAGAATGCTTAAGTCTGGAAAGCAAGACACAACCGTCTAGAACAGTTATGATGTGAACTATACATAGTGTACAGCATGTGTCTAACGTTTAGATAAGACAGGAATACATTCTAGTATTCATCTATTCTCAGTACAATTCAAGAAAAAAATTAATACAGTCTTTGGGTAGCCATTTTGATGGTTTTAATCTTCTAACAACTTTATACCAGGGCCGAAGCTCATCTTCAATGTCAACTTTAAAATTATTTAGTCATTACCTTTTAGATTTTAAGTCTAGAGATGGCAAGTTGGGTTGAAAGTTAGGACGCAGTATATTACTTTAAGTTGAGGGTAAAAGCAACAATGCCATTCGGCAAAGAGTAAAGAAACAGTTCCGTTTTCCAAACAGTAATTAGCCCCTTCGTTATTTGTCTTGCCTCCATTTTGTTTTAAGGCATTTTGATTTTTCATAAGTAAGCAAAATGTAAAGATGTATGCAAAATTTCAAGTTAATTTGTTAAGAATCTTTGTATTAAAAAAACATGGAAAGACAAAATAACGGCCGAACGAAAGGGGCTTTGGACGAAATAAATGTCTTCCTTTATTTAGTTTTTGAAGCAATACCTATTACTTGATGAGACTTTCGAAACATCCTGAGAGGTTCTCCTCGCATTTAAAAAGCTTTGCAGATAAGTTCACGTAATCTCCTCTCACATGACATGTGCTTATGATCAGCTGTTCCTGCATGTTGACCTTAATGAAGCTTTCATGATTATAAATGGCAGTTCCGTTTCACCTGGCAAGAGTAATAGTTTCCGCCGTCATAATGCCGACGCTCCCTTCCACAGAGTATCTAGGATCAAAGATTACGTAATTTCTCTCATTGTCTGTCCCTTCAATCATCCTTGGAGCTAGCACGTGACTGTATTACTGAAAACTAATAATTAATGGTTTTTTATAACCACGAGGATTGTACGTTTAAAAAATTGGAGTAAATAAAAATATATTTTACTACTAACGAATTGTGTATGGGTATGGAAAACCTCTGTAAGGTTCTAGAGCTCGTTGGTTTGCGACTAGTTTTCACAATAAGTTAGTTTTATTGGTTGAATTCGAAAGAAAGAACAGCCCGTAGTTAAATTCCCCTCCTGCACAGTTCGATAAGCTCCCGGTGAAAAGATGCCTCGTCAAAGCCATTAATGCCATCTATGCAATGGCAAACAAATTCTTAGAGTATCTATGGAATTTTGCAAGATGTTTCAAAATATTTATCCTTTTTAAATTTCAACTTTTCTGGCACGGGTAATCATAAAACAATGATCATAAATGTGTTTTTATTGAAAATCCTACTTAATTAATGTGTATCTTTCACAAACACTGTCACCAAAACATCCACACAGATAGTGATCAACAGCATCGACGTTTTAACTTCTAGACAAATACATTTGATCCAAAGAAGATAAAATCATTCGTTAACTCTTAAGCAGTTCCTTTAACAATAAAATTAATGATAGTTCAGTAATATCTTAAGTTAAGGACGAACTAAATTTACCTCCAAAAACAAGGTTCGGGGTTTTATTTTTGTATTTTGTTCTTATCAACAACTCTCCGCCTACTAGCCTCTTTTTAACGTCAGCACTCGAACAATAGAAACTCTATACATAGGTCAATTTCTTTGTTATACAGAAAAGGCCAGTTCAATAATTTAATTCCCTACCGAGTGCGGTTGCCATACTTATGCGCCTCACTGTGAAGGTTACACTTCCACACCTTGGGAGCGCTTGGGCCACTCTGCACTCCGTATGGTAGGGTAACCGCACTTGGTGATGGATTTGACGACAAACTTCTTTCCCTATCCTACTGGATCTCTGTTCTCTGTGGTCGGTCACCACTCGCAGCTGTGAGTCGCTGGTGCTTTACCCATCAGTTTCCACAGATTCGCCAGGAGTCAATGTTTATCTGTGGGTTGCCCAGTGGGTCTGTAGACTGTCTGTTCTCTGTGGTCGGTCACCACTCGCAGCTGTGAGTCGCTGGTGCTTTACCCATCAGTTTCCACAGATTCGCCAGGTGTCAATGTTTATCTGTGGGTTGCCCAGTGGGTCTGTAGAGGCACGACTCTCGTGAGTGCCCGAGGGACCCCGTGTCCCACTTCCCCCTCCCACGGCCCTTCACTCCAAATGTTCACTTTCCTGCAAACTCCGTCGCCTCCGTTATTCTGCGGTTTGCCGCACTTTACACATTTGATATTCAATAACAGTGTTGTGCTCGTAAACGGATGTTTCAACGGAATGTCTGACCCGTATGTCGGCGGACCCGTGGTGGGTTGGAATCGTGCGCGATTCCGGAGCTCATCATTCCGCTGGCGCGGGTTCGATCCCCACAGTCACCATTTACCTTTGTAATGTGACTACACGGTAACGCTAGGTAAAGGTTGAGGTTGAGTGGTAGAGAGGGTTTTTTAGTCCTAACTTCGTTTCGTTAAACAAGACAAACTTTACCTTTTTCACCTTCATGTTGCTGCCGTCTGGACGGTCTAGGAAATCGTTTCAAAGGTTAACAGGGAATTGTGTAACTTCACTTTTTTAATAGTTTATAAACTACTATAACTATAGTTATTGATTATAGTTATGGCCTATAATCCATAGGCAATTATTAATCACTACCACATAAACAATTATTGTTGGTTTCCATCTCTTAGAGAGTTTTATTTGCTCAATTTTATTTAGCCTGTCTATTACTTTTTTAGGGCCTTTCAAGCATTTTCATCAGTTTATGTTACCGTGCTAAATGTGGTGGTATTTTTATAATAATCTGAGATATTAAACCATATTACCCCAGTCGTTGAGTATATGATTTAGTTGAGGCCTTAGCACCAAGTTACATGGTCCTCGGAATCCTTTAGCGTTTTAAAAACGTGTCTTATTTTAACACGGTGTGATCTTCAAACATTTGTTGTGTATATAAACTAAAACTGTTATAACCTCCTCAAAGAATTGTTCAAAACTATAGTCCCCATCCAAACTATTCATCGTCAAATTTCTTTCTTCCTACCCTAGAAACTTTTTTTGTGTATATAAAACTAAAACTATTATAACCTCTTCAAAGAATTGTTCAAAACTGTAATCCCCATCCAAACTATTCTTCGTCAAATTTCTTTCTGCCTACCTTAGAAATTTCGAGTCCCTCGTGGATCAGTCCATAGACGAATGGTTCTTGTACTTCTTGCACATGAGTTACCTAAGAACCTCCTTCTAACACTGCATATAGTGTCGAAGGTTATGTTCAGGTACCGAGGAGTGGTCTAATCAAGTCACCCGAGGCCGGTAATGGACGTGACATGAAAGCTTAAACAGGGCAATCAGTGTCTTTGTCAACAGCTGAGAAAAACGCCAGTCTGATAGACGTAACCTCAATCCGCATGCAGAGTGCTGATACGTGTTCTTGTCCTTCCGCACTCCAACTTGCACCTTCCTTCATGTAATATTTATGTGATCAGCTGTTACACATTTTATCGATAGTTTCCTCTAATCCATTCAACGTATTTATAGATTTTACCTTCATTTCCATAAAACGATGTGAAATATTTAAGGTTAGCAGCAGTACAAAGGTTCAATTCTTTGTTTGAGGTTTGTTGTTGACGATGGTACAGTTTCTGAGGTTAAAATATTATTACAGACGTTTTCTATAGTTTTTGAGTGGAGAGAAAGTACACGACGTTTCGGGATCTGAATTCTGACCCCGTCCTCAGGTGAAAAGTAACCTAAAACATTAGGAAATGAGCTATACTAAGACTAATCAGCGCAAGCTGACCAGTCCCCCACCAAATAACCTTTTCCCCTTAAACCTATTACATTTTTTAACAGGTAGCCTAGAAAACAATACAACATGTACAACAACTTTACGAAATTTAAAAACAAATAGAGAGTTCAAGCACGTCCATGACCCCATTAACATAAACACCATTATAAAAGTAATGTTTATTACTTTATAATCACGTATTCCTAATGTTTTGTGTTATGTGTTAGTTTACTTTTCACCTGAAGACGTGGTCAGTTTTTATATCCCGAAACTTTCTGTACTTTCTGTTCACTCAATAACTGTGGAAAACGTCCATAATAATATTTTAACCTCAGACAAATTTCCAGTTACAAAGTTGGTAGTTCCGAGCCATAAAGAGACAACAACCCCCGTAATTTGTGGTTAAAATCGAAGATTCGTTCTCATATACTGTATAAATTATGTTAAGTTTATGCCCCAACGGCCTACAGTTTTGACAGCCCTCAACCGCAAGAATTTCAACTCTATCATCTACAGTTTAGAACTGAAGTATCCAACAGTTCAGCCTCGTGAGTAGCAGTTTGGAGTAACATTTTCTTCTGTAAATTACAGTAATATCGCCTGAATTTCTAGCGTCAGTAAGTGAAGTGCTTTGACAGCAAAGGTCGTGTTGTTTAAAGCATCAATTTCACTGTTGGATGACCCTGAGAGCTTCAAACTCTGACATCAGAATCCTTGCTTTCGCTGCCAATATCATCAAAGGTCAATCAGCTGTTTTCTCTACTTTGGCTGGAAATCTGTGTACAATCTTCGAGCCTCTGATTCTAGGCAGTTGCCGTGTTGAGACCTACAAAGTATCATGTGTTAGATTGCTTATGTTAAATTTAATTATGTTCCAAAGAGTTGTGATATCTTAATGTTTTTATCCGGAGTTGGAAATTAATTTCCATGTGGTTAATAGTGGATAGCATATATTGTTGTGTTTACTAAGCTTTTTTAAGAGTATCGCAGTTTTACTGTCTGCGGTTTAATGTCGTGTTTGTCTAGAGTTCAGACAACACATATCTTCTAATTAAGTTGTTTTTTTTAAGAAAATCCGCACATTCAAAAAGTCAAATCTACATTCTTTGAAGGTAAACCCCTCGCCTGTTAAACCATTTTTATTGGTCGATTTCATTGATTTTGACCTTTCTGACCCCAAATCTTTAAAACCTTCACATTTGCAGCTGTATACACAAACACGACACAAGAATCAGGAATGATTTACGTGTTCAACAACACAAGAACAAATTATTCAGTAAATTTTCCTCACAAGCTGACATACGGTTTTTAGCAGAGATAGAAACGAAAATAATATAAAATTGTTCAACGCTCGATAAAAGCAACATTGAGTGTCCACGCCGCGTATTTTATACGAAGTTATGATAAATTAAATCTATAATCCAGCCTGTGTTCAACTCAACGTGGATTGCTTACCTTTCACCAGGGAAGAATGAATGTAAAAAAAGTAAAGTTTGTCTTGTTTAACGAGGCGAAGTTAGGACTACAAAGTCCTCTCTACCACTCAACCTCGACCTTTACCTAGCGTCACGGTATTAGTCACATTACAAATGTAAGTGGTGACTGCGGGGATCGAACTCGCGCCACTGGAGTGATGAGCTCCGGAGTCGCGTGCGATACCAATCCGCCAAGGATCCGCTGAATGTTTGTGTAAACCACATGTATGCATGCGTCAATGTAAATAAATCATATTTTATTTGTAACTTTTTTGTAACACATAATATCTTGCAAAGGAAGATTTTGTCTGTTTTGAGGTCAGGACTACAAAACTTAAAACTCTCTACCAACCAGCCTCGACCATTACCTAGCGTAACCGAATAGTCCACACATTGTTAGTAGTGACTTCAGGGATCAAACCTTCACCACCTGAGTGACGAACTCCGGAGTCGCGCCCAATACTAACCCGCCACGTAACCCCAAACCAATCCATATAAAACACAAAGATAGACGATAGACGAAGTATTTACCTCTTCAAAATACCAAAAACAAATGTAGAGAATATTTCTCCAGTCCATCCAGAAATGTGTATTGGTGATTGCGGATTGTGATATAGTGACGGCGTGACGGCGTAGCTCACTGTCAACAATAAGTAACTGTGAGTTGGTACCAGAGCAAGGCCACGTGACCGTGAGAACCACGACACTCTGACATCATCATCCTCCTCGTCCACAATAGTTGCCAATCGCGGAGATGATTGTGTGTCGGAGCACACCTGTATGTGCAGTGTGCACTCACTTGTTCAGTGAAAAGAGGATACAGATTGTGCGATGCCATAAACGAACACAAAGTTCACCCTGTATAGTAGAGTTTTAATGTCTCAATCGATCATAACGACTCCCGTTGCTCTACCATTTTATTATTGAATAAGAATTTCTATACTTTGACATTCAGAGCACTGGGCATAAATTAAGCCGTTATATAATTTACTAGCCTATGTTTCCTTCGGTACAGAAAATAAAAAGGTTAAGTTTGTTTTGTGTAACGAGGGGAAGTTAGAACTACAGAGTACTCTCTACCACTCAGTCTCGACCTTAACCTTGAGTTACCGTTACAAATTGATGACTTCGGGGATCGAACCCGCACCAGCGGAGCTACGGAGTCACTCACGATTCCAACCCGCTTAAATCCGTATGCAATAACAGAAGATCAGGCTTACGTTAAGGTTTCACCGTAACATTTCACTCTTACTAGTAGACATTAAATTGAGCGAAGGTGTAAAACGAAGGTGGGCGTGCGCGTACGTGATTAGTGACGCAATGCTCACCGAGGCAAGGAACAGCTGGCTCAACTCTAGCCCAGGATTGGTACAAGAACAAGGTGTACATTTCAGTCTTGATCTGTGGTCCAGATCCGCCCCCGGGCTCGGTGATTGACCAGCTGGCAGCCTCGACCTCTTGAACCTGCAGACGAATGCAGGAATTCCTCAATTCCTGTCTGGTTTAGAAAGGTGACTGCGGTTTCAATTGTGAAATTTTGAAATTTATTAGGACAGGAGGTTATTGAAGTTAATTTAACGAATACTGTTTAATATATTTGCTGAATAAATTTGATGGCGTACCTACTCTTTAGATTAACTTGTAACACATAATAACGAACGTGAAACCCTAAGGAAATACTATAAAATAAAGTAAAACATATTCGTAATGTAGTTATAAATTTTAGATGTAACAGCTGCTTCTGCAACACGAGTGATTTACGAATTGTTATTATTCATATATACCAAAATTAATATCATTAAACTTAGATTGTTTTGTAACTCTCGGCGTTTGAGAAAGTGAACATCTTTCATTTATTTCAATTGGTCAAGGGTAAGACCAATGCTTATAAGTGATCTCAGGGACGTAAGTGAAAATGGATACATCTAATTTGAAGCAGTGCCAAAAAATGCATCTTTTCCGACACGTTGACCAAAGTACGAGCTTTTACCCCGTCCGAAAAACTCTTGTTCACGAAGAAACTGTTGATTTTCGAGCTGCGAAATATGTCAAAAACGAAGTATCCTACTTTCTAAAACTCTATTCTACTTTAAAACACCAAAACAATTCGAACTGTTTGCCACACATGTCTAAAGACACGTATAAGGAGAAACTAACCGAACGCCGCTTTCGTGATGCGTTCACCTAGTTTCAAAGTGACAAGTAATGATTGTCTATTCTCTGTGGTGTACAGCTGTTGCGTCACGTGGTCCATTCTATCACACAACACAAGGAATCAATTACACATACACGTACACACCACAAGCAGGGCTGCGTAATCAGGCTTACATGGCCTTCTTTTTAACCGATAGAAAGAACATAGTTCTAGCATTCAATCGCTAATGGAGCTCTTGTCTCTTTTGCCAGTTTTGGTTCAACAATTAGATGTCGTAAATATATGATCACATTCGAGCCCAAATTAAATAAAAATAAACGGTAATCTAAGGTGGCGACCAGAACTAGTCATTATATCTTTGACTTAGCAAGACAATTAGACTCCATTAAAGTCTTCGTTCAAAGATTTTGATCATAACAAGATGCATATGAACTTATAGTGTATATTTTATAAGCTTGGGCTATCTACCGTACCGGAATGTCGTATGTGTGGCCCATCGTGTGCGTGTTTGTGTGTGTCTTCAATGACGTACTCAAAACGAGGGATAAGCTTCTACGTTCCGTTTGTCTGAAAATGAGGCTCGAAAATTTAGTATCATAAAACTACTATTAACGTTTGTCTCGTTTAACGAGACGAAGTTAGGACTACAAAGTCCTCTCTACCACTAAACCTCGACCTTTACCTAGCGTTACCGAAAAGTCACATTACAAATAGAAGTGGTGACTGCGAGAATCGAACCCGCGCCAGCGGAGTGATCAGCTCCGGAGTCGCGCACGATTCCAACCCGCCACGGGTCCGCTCGAATACTATAGGTCACCTCTGACAAAAATCAAGGTAATTTAACCAATTGTAGTGTACATTTTCGAGCTAAGAAGGCTAGAAAAGGTAAAACGTCGCTCTCAAAAGCGCTCAAATATTCAAAAGTTCAAAGAACTTGACACAACTACTAACGGAAGATATCCTAACCTGTTATGACTACGGAATTGGTTATTTATCCTATCAGAGGAGAGGTCTGGACCAAACCCTGTAATGACAACAAATCAGAGCCGGCAGGACTTAATTTGAAAGCACCAATTACCTGCGTGTTAGCGGTCTGGAGAGAGGCTAAGATGGAGGAGTTCTGCCTATTTACTCAATTGTAGTCTTGCACAGGCACGCAGTGGGCAAGACTACAATTGCCCTATCTTGTCATATACATTCCAAAATATATGACAGAAAAGCATTCATATTTCTTAATTTAGGAATGCTTTTCTGTCATATATTTTGGAACTTTAAAGTTTATAAAATATAAATTGTATTATGAGGGACCAAGCTCACTTGTGTACTTCGCGTGAATAAAGTCAGTCATGTTTCATTTCAGTAATTATAATTATGTAACCTAATAGTGCTATCTTATTAAACTTGAAGTGATACGTTGTATGAGCAATCCGAAAATGAAAAGCCTGGTCGTACATAGATCTGCTAGGACTTTTTTATATGCTTACAACATATAAGTGAAAATACTATTGCTGTGTGTGAAAGTGGTAAAATGTTTTTTATATATTTTTGGTGCTCTTGGCACAGGCAGGTGTAGGGATTCCAGTTAAAATAATGTTTGTACAAAAAATTGACAAATACATTCAATGATAAATAAAAAAACACACAATACAGTTAAAACTAAACTAATGCGATACAGCAAAAGTTCGAATTCATGAAAGTAAACTATTTGGGTTATAATAAACATTATACTCTATACCCCTTGCCAAAAAAAAAACACAAAACAACCCAAGAACACATGTACACAGATTGAACGATTAAGTTAATAATAAATAGACGCCAACACATGATTGTGACAGAATCAGCTGCGCACGGAACACATTAGAATCAGCTGATTTGTTGGAACGGTTGAGTCAGCTGTTGTGTCCTTGCGTTTGCGTGAAAGGGAAAGGCTACCGTTCCTGCCTACATCTACATTACATTCTACAGACTACATCCCGCGTGTGCAATTCGTTACAATTAAACTCAATCAGGCCATAGAGTGCAGCTATTGAGCAATCCTAACACTGAGTGCTGATTGTTGTTCGTTTCTTGCCAATTGAAACCTCAAGTATTATTTGTATGGGTTAATTTGGGTTTTCTAAACTGAACAACCTCCTCGTTTCTCTGAAGTCGGTTGAAAACCACCTTTTTTAATGAACGTATAGTGTAGTTTTTACATCTAATGAATAAACAAATCCACAGAATTAAATCACTCAAATTAAAATCAGGACAAGAGACAATTGAAGTACAATATTGTGCGTTTTTCATATTCAAGTTGTTGTGTGAAAAACTGTTGTGGACTTTAAAAGGAATGACAATTAAAGATTCTGTAATATTAAAGATGGAAAAAGATGATGGGCATATACTAGGTAGGAACATTTTCAAAACAGCAAATACATTTTTTAGCCCTTTACGAATGTTGGTAAAAAGCGAAAGTAAAATATAACCTATAGCTGTTCTTCCAGTTCACACCGCGCCAAAACACTATTATAATTAGCTTGAAATATTTCGACCTCGCTGTAGAGTACCACCTGCAGTCACTGCAGGTACTTCTTAGGGACTCCACAGCGGAACCGAAATATTTTAAGCTAATTACAATGGCGTTTTGACGCGGTGTGAACCGGGAGAACTAGATTATAATTGTGAAACCGGCCGCGAAAGCCTAAGAGCTAAATGTAAAATATGGTAAATATGGTTATGGTGTTTACTACACAAGTAAACACCATAACCGTGGAGACTAGCTCATGCTCATGGTGTGCGCGTATTTTCTACTCGCGCTAGGAGAGTGGAGTGACCAGTTTATAAGAGCAATTGATTCGCCGGCACCTTCCATCCAGAGAAAGCCGTTACCGCCGCTCTCGGCGACTCTGTACTACTGTAATTTGTCCTCACTCCCATATCGGGCAGTTGAGCAGTTCTCTGTAAGATGTACCGGTACACGAGTTTCTTCACTGATATGTCAATAAAGAATGTACACAGATTTTTATCCATCTATGATTTTATCTATGATATGTGGTAGAAGGATTAGCAAAAATTGATTATAATATTGATTATAATAGGCTATTATTGTCTCTTTTTAGAGTATTTCCTTTGGAAAAATGAGATATTCATGCTGTCTAGAACCATCCCAAGACCGTGAAATGAGCACCGATCCTAACCTTCAGAACACATTTGAACATGTTTTCAATACTTTACGGCCATAATATGTGTGTAATCTCTCTACAGGTCGCATTTTTTGTTCAATGTTCAAATTGTACAAATGTTTTCTTTGTGAATATCTAGGTCAAGTTCGTCAGCTAGTGAAATCAGACTACCATAGGTTCCTTTTTGGGAGGGGTTTTTCACACAAAAACTATTTCGTTGTTATCCATCAATACACTAAAGGTTAAAAAAATCCATCCAGACGTTTAAACATAGCGGCCGAAAAAAATATATGTTTATCTTAACATCGGAAAAAGTAGTAGTATTTTAATGCTATTTAAAATACGTTTTCCCTTTACTATACGTAGTAAATTTTGTTAGCGTATGAAACAGCCTCGTAACACTCGTAATAATACTGGATGCAAAGCTGAGGCCGATGGCCGAAGCGAGACTGCGAGCGTAGTGAAAAATAGTTACTATAAGCGAATTAGAGTTTAAAATTTCAAAGGAAATTCGCTTCTTTCACACCAGCGGCGGTTTAGTGCTTAGGTGCGTGTCAGCTTGGTTTTGTTTTTATTTAATCAACTTGCCAGATTTCCTCGGTGGCTTTTGAAACATATTCTATACAGCGTTCTTTGAAGAGATGAAATCTGCACACGTTGGCATTGCAGTTTTTGAAGCAGCATAGCAAAAACCAATAACTCATATTACTTTTCCTTGGAGTATTATTTTAATACAAATTAGTTTATTTATCATATTATTACCCACAATCGGTTAAATTGCAGTAATATTTCACTTTTGAAACACAAGGATAATACTTAAACCGCATTTTACAATGTTTTTCTCCTAAACATGACTTTTGCACATATGAAGATGTAGAGTTTCCTCGCAACGGTTGGCAACATTACATCACAGGAAACATTGCTGCCACACGCCACATCTCTATTCCCGGTGGATTAAGCGTAAAGAGGAAAACAAGCCAGATGCCGTGAGAGCACCGAGCGGGGAGAATGTTTTAATCTTCATGAACGAATGAAAGGAAAGAAAGAAGGTAGTCGCGAATAAAAATATAAACAGCTGTGAAGTAAAACTGTGAAAGCATGAAGTTAATTACGCCCGAGTCAGCTGAGCGGTGGCTGAGTGCGAGTGGGAAAGGTAACAAGAGCTATCAGCTGTCAGCATCTGCAAGTGCTGCACAGACCGTGACCTATGACGAGTATCACAGTCAGCTGCACTTTAATTCATTCAAAACAGTTGTATATATTACAAGTGAGAGACCCGGGTTCAAGTCCCGGTTCGGTCCACACAATTTGTCTTCAAATTTCTGTAGTTTTGTTTGCTCGGAAATAACAAAGCTGTTTACTTTCTGTATCCTAGGAAAGCTAGGCAAGTAAATTAAAAATTTGAAATGTGTTCTACTCACTCAGTGAGTTTATTAATACTGTATTGACGACATTTAATGTCGGCTCAGTGCATTGAATGTTAAAGAGAAGAAACTCTGAGTTTTTAACTTCTGCCCAGTGCCTCGAATGTCAAAGTGAAGAAATCTGCTCAGTGCCTTAATTGAAGTGAAGACATTCTGAGGTATTGTTCCAATATTTAACCCCCCAAAACCCACCTTAATTATTGAATATAAGAAAATCCTCTCTTAGTGGGTGCCTATACAATAAAAGGAGTGTTCATACGAAATGTCAAGTTTTAATCCTTGTAGTTTTGGCTCAGCGGTATAGATTAGTATACAATAGTACACTATAGCATACCATAGTAAGCATTAATTGTAAAAATCCATTCACGGTTACCGAATGGAAATGTCAGAGAATAGATAACTAATATTGTTTACAGATAACCCAAATTGTTTACTATTTAGGCGCGGCGCTGTGAAATTCATTAGCAATATGTCTATAGAAGTTTTATTTAGTCGGGAAATAAAAGGACCAGTTTGATTAGTAGTTCACTATCCTGCCATCAGTTATAGTTTACAAACCAAACCTTTTAAGTGTTAGTAATTGATACACAACTGGCGAATTCTTTAATGTAGTTATTGATTTAGGTTAGGCACAGATTAGTGTGATTATCCCAATAAATAAAAACATATGACTGGGAAAACGTGGAACACACTGACTGACTACAAGCTTGGGTGGTACAATCCGAATGAATGAGAAAGATTGAATCTCAAAAATGTATGTCCGATTGGGATTTTGATATTAGAATTGGTGGACAATTAGTTTAGCTAATCAAATTCAAGTAAATGACGTTTGCATAGCTTATAAATCTTCACACGCAATAAACTATGTTACTTTATTTACTGAAAGATACTTGAAAGCCCATACATTTCCTATTCCTTAATTTCCCATTATCAACAAAAAACTAACCGTTTACCTCCACAACATTAAAATTGAGTTGATTTATTCAATTCAATAGATTTACTCTTTTGATTGATTTATTAATTTAGCGTAAAATAAACTTAATTAAAAATGTCTTTATTCATAAAAAGATATAGGATGGTAAGAGTTCCCTCTACTACTTAGTGGTGTAAAAATATCAGCTGATTCAATGTTGACATACCGAAAACTTCACACACATGGCTGGTACCTGTAGCAGCTACTAAGTCGCAATGTGTGACAGGGCCTTAAGACTTGTTATTTACTTGACTATATTTACTTTAGATCACTCCAGGGTTGGTTAAAATGTACTAATATTAACCGTATGCAATTCACGTATACTACAGCTACCAGTATTCCAAGAAGCAGTTCTTTCCAAAACTACTAATTTGAGTCCCGTAAAATAATTTTACAGTTAAATTGATGTTTCGGAGGCTCTCGGGAATGATTAAAGAGTGCCAAACCTGTCCAGGCCCGGGGACTTCAACGCCGGGTCAGCCGGGTGGTCTGAGAGCGGAGAGCAGTGTGTAGCTCCTCTAGGCGAACCACCTGCCTTGCCGTCGTCTCTCCGCAACGCGAACCAAACAACCCGATAATGGATTTAGTTCTTGTAGAGCCTCCACGTTTTACCTTCTTACCCTTAAGAGTGCACAGTAGTGACTGAGACCTTAAATTTCGTCCCATAAGACCAATGTAAAACATGAATTTTCTTGGGACACCTCACACCAGTTTTCAACGGATATTCATAGAACAAACTCCGTTTTACAGTGTGTTAATCGATTCAGTGACTCTACTGAGCCGGGTTTTATTTTCTTATTTTCAAACCGTGACATGAATCCAACAACTGAAGAAACGTTGGAATTACATTTTTATTTTTACTGATAAATTTAAAAATTTCTATAAGGTAGTAAGCGGAAACATTGCAGTACATTACCATCTATCAAGTAAACATTATTTCAAAACGATCATATAAAAAGTGCGGGCGTGAAATGTCTCAAGAAATTGCTTGTTTTTTAATTGTTCTATGGGACAAAAACAGAATGGCCGACAGGTACTGTGCACTTTTACCTGGCTATTTTGTTTTAGTCCCTTAGGAACAATGGAAGATATAATTTTCTCGAGACACTTTACGGGATCAATTCTTTTCATAAGATATCCGTATTTTTGAAATAAGTTTTATTTGAAAGATGACAAATACTGCAGTGTCTCCGCTGACCACTTGCAAATTCTATTGGCTTGGTAGTAAAACAAGAAATTAAAACTCAAAAGTTGTAGACTCCACATCTCAATTTTTGGATTTATGAATGGAAAATGAGAATGTTCCGGCTCAGTGAAGTCACCAAAACATTTAATACACTTTAAAATAAATTTTATTTTATAAGAATTTGTTGAAACCGTAGGCGTGAGATGTCCCAAGAAAATGCACGTTTTTACATTGGTCTTATAGGACGAAATATCACAGCCACTCTTAAGAATGCAATCACATAATACGATACTGAAATATACATGTCAAGAATGATTAGCACTCACGATAGGAAAGTCTCTACAGTATTCATTTCATTCAACTTTATCAAAGAACAAAGAATGTTAAAAAACCGAAAACATATCAATTGTCTTAAATCACGTGACCGAAAAAAGCTCAGAAAATCATGAACTGAAACATAACTGGTTACTTTATTTCGTGAAACTCAAAGAAAACTCGTGAATTCCACGACGACGTTCTCTTTTGAACGCAAACTATGTCAAGGCATTTCTATTATCTGGTGAACTGAAAGAACGTCTACCGGGACGTCAAGGATCACAGTTTGACGTGAGAGACTCCACAGATTACGTAGAGACTATTCTGTGTTCCTGGCTACTCTGTGGAGACACCAGCTGGTTGTAAATGATTGAATGATAACAGACGACAAGTTGGTGTTTGGTTGAAGTTACACGACTTGTAAAGGTTTCGCCGTCGTGGCGCTATCACTGCGGCCTTGACTTTCTCTGAACATCTTCCGCGCACTTTCCCACCGCCCGGGAATCAGCTGCAGTCGCTAAAACCACAGTTAACATGGCTTTATCAAGTAGGTCATCTGGGAGTATCAGCTGGAGAAGTGAACTGTTGACTTTGTGTGTGGGCTAACATTTACAGTTATATCTTAAATTAGTCTAAAGGAAAGCATTAAAGGAAACAATAAGAAAAACTTTTAGGAAACCACTGGAAAAACTGTTTAAATTGAAATTTGACAATACGTTTCGATTGCGCTATGCTCATCATGTCGAAAAAATAAAATTATAGGAAGAGAAAAACTAATGAATGAAATGAAATAAGTCTTTATTTGTGTGGTGAATTTAGAGCTATAAAGTCCTCTCTTCCACTTTACCACCATTATACAATAAATTACAAAGTATTCAATTAACTTAGAACTAAAAAATGTTACGTACAACTTTACAATCCAACGATTTATAAATATGTAAAGTTGAAAATATATCTTTCTTGTTTTACGACTTGTACGCTTTTTTCTTTTTTAGTTTTATTTATCAAATTATGATGATTAGCATAGCCTAGTCGAAACGAATTATTAAATTTCAAATTAAAAAGTTTTCCCTAAGGTGTATATTATTTTAATGTGTCACCACTCAAGTTAAAAGTCTTAACTGTGCAAAGGAAACAGATCAATAATATATTGTAAAGAAATAAGCGTGATAGCGCGAGGGTTAGTAGGAGAGATTGGAAGGTATTTTCTTCAAAACTCAAATCACTTTTGCTAAAAAAAATCACCGTCTTAAAGTTTTCCGCCATTTTGCTCCTAACTTATGCAGCACCCGCACAACTTCTTTACTAGCACATGACACAGACTAAATACAGGTTGTTTTTTATATTTGTTTAACGTAACTTAATTTTTATAGTATGGTAAGTTGTTCCTTAGGAGTATTATATGTTCATAAGTTGCATCCTTGGTTTGTTCACTTCAACCTTCATTATTTAATAACTAGTGTGTATTGTTGCAGTAATATTGTTGCTTTGATTTCCTAATTTGATGCTATTGTGAAATAAATGCAATCTGGTTTTTAGCGAAGATCAAAGAGTGTTTATTGTTTAAGAATACTTAAAAACAAGATAGTTTACTTTGAGACGAGAGATACTTGAGGAGTGAGTATTCCAAACAAATCTAGCGTTGACAGACTTGTTAAGATTTTAAAGAAACAGGTTCTGTAGGAAACAGAAAACATAACAGAAGGCGGTCTTACCGAATGAAGATTGTTGGAAGATGTTAGGGTAAGTTCGGAAAATTCCCCCTTAAAAGTCTTTAAGAATTTTTAAAAACAAAACCAAATAGCCTACTTACCTCTGAAACCTTGACTTCAAACGCCTCTTGTCACAAAGAAAATGATCTTTGTCTTAAGTATTCTTCAAAAATGTACACTATTCCTTTTGATGTTTGATAAAAAGCCATGATTGAATTTGTTTAACATTAACATCACATTAGGACATCAAAACCACAGTATTACTGCAACAATACAACCCAGTTAATAGATATTGTTAGTGATGCAAACAAGTACGACCATAATTATATTGCTCGTAACAAATGACTTACTCTAGTTCAAAAATTCGGTTTCGTTAAAAAAACTCTGTACAGCTTATTTCAAACCCGTACACCATAATGATAACACTGGCTGTTGCCTTTGCAAGTTGTCAAACGGCCTGATACTCTCTCCAGGTGTCATGCGCTTTCCCATGTACCGGCATGTCGTGTGGTGCACTGTGGGTCTGATTATGGCAGTAACTCACTTTCATATCCTGCCCCATAACATCGACACTTTCCTGTCCATCCTCCCCATTACAACAGCTGTTACATTTAATGTCTCTGTGAACAGCCTTGATTAAATTGCTGCTTAATGTCTTGTTTTAAGGTGGAATAGAGTGCCTTAAGTGGGGTTTGAAGTTTTTATTATTAGAGTCAACTGGCGTTGATATTTTGTCGATTGAGAGCTAAATAAATGTTGAGAAATGGTGAAAAATGTGGTTTTGTTGAATTTCCTTGGAAAATGAGATATGCTTGCTGTTCGCATGAGACCCAGACCTGGGACCATGAAATGAGCATCGATCCTGACCCCCAGAATACGTATTGAGCATTTTTTCATAACTGTATATACATATTATGTAAATATGTGTGTACTCTCTACTAGTGACATTTTGTGTTCGATTTTTATGAAATTTTGTATAAATGTTCCTTTTGTAAATAGTTTGATCAAGTTTCTTAGTTAGACAAATCGGGATTCCATAAACACACTTTTAGGTGAGTATTTTTCAGCAAAAAGTAGTTTTAATGATGAAAAATTGTTAAATAATCCATTTTTGATGAAATTACACCGCCATGAGAAGTTCAATTTAAATGGAATTTTAAATTCGTTTTCCTCTTAGGCCTATGATATGTAGTAAAGCGTGCAGTAAAAAGCCACGTTGAAGCGAGGGTGAGAGCGCAGCGAACAGCCTCGTAACAATAAAGAATACAAAGCTGAGGCCGAAGGCCGAAACCAGGCTGTGAGTGGGGTGAGTTAAAGAACGGAAATTCGATTCTCTCTTGTTAGCAGCGCTTTAGCGCTTAGCTGCGTGTTGGCCTAGTTTGTTTATTTTAATTTACGAATCATACCGGAATTTTCCGAGTGCTGGCTCTGCACGCTTATATTATTTTTGACGACTTATTTAACCCTATTTGTCATTTCTGAGGTTGGTGTTGCTTCTCAATGGTAATTCATATTAATTGTTGAACCAGGTGTGAAGACTTTTGTGTGTGTGTGTAGTTTTGATACATTTTCTTACACGGTGGTCTTGTCTTTGGCATGTAAGTAATACTGGGCATTGCATAATTTTCCCACAACTCTGTTTGTAAAATAAAATAATCAAGAAGTAATACATTATAGCACTTAGGTATTGTGGAGTCAAATATCTAGGTTAAACTAATTGCAATGCAGATGGGGATAAGACAAATACGGTGTTTATCTTTACGCCTTTGATTACGTTTGCATTCTAATGTGACTCTTGCGACCTTTAGCGAATTGTGTAGGCACTAGCTCCACCTGCCTACCCAAGGCTCTTCGGCGATTCCTCCTTCTGCATCCTTGACATTCTTTTGTCCTATTGAACCAGCAAAATGTCAAGAGGTTGGCTAAAGATTATTTCTTGCTTCTATACCACCTAAGATAATTGTTACAAAGAGGAAGAAATATTATTAAATGAGATCATTGATTTGTCTTAATTTGATCCGTTAATCGATTAGGATTTCGAGTGTGCGGATGTATTTTACCTTAACAACTTCTCTGTTGTACTTTAGCAATATGAAATGAGACTGTGAAAAAAGTAATACAAATGTGAAATATACCAAACTCTTCGAAGAGCCTTTGTCTTTTGCACATCTATGGCCTCCTTGCTACTTGGAACTTTACTGCGTTGGTCGTGATTGTATGGTTCAGTTCAAATGCATCACGTGATGACCAGGCTGCCTGCATTCTCGCAGATGGCATCTCCAAAAACTTCATTCTAACAGTACAAAGTCTTATGAATCTTTTAAATGGTGTGATATGTTGCTGTTCTACGAGTATGTTATGTTTTTCTTTTCAAGACTGCAATGTCATCGGGAGAGGTATTAGTCACCAAAATCTATGATGAAGTTAAAAATACACCTCCATGCTAAGACGTGTGGGTTATTTGTTACAGAAATCCTGCCGTTTGTGTGTCTAAACTTTCTATGATACTGATGTATTTGTGTTGATGTTCCAGAAGCTGAGATGAGCTGAGCCTGATGTGGGCGGAAGGGAGTGGATGGATCGCGACGGGGGTGGGAGCACCGGTAGTGGCAGTTTTTCTACTATGGGCCGCACTGGTGCTGCACTGCGACCGCCGCAGATGGCGAGCTCTGGACCCTCTGCTGATGGCCTTGCTGCTGACGAGTGTACTGCACCAGGTGGGAGCCTGCCTCAGCACGGTGGTGCTGCTGTTCCGCCCTGACGAGGAGTTGTGGTGCTCCTCCTTGGTGTGGTGGTTGGCAGCAGTGCGCGCTCTACAAGCCGCTACGCTCACCACCCTCGCCTGTGCAAGACTGTTCCGGGTGCGCTACTCTCACCTCATCTACCACATGGTGTGTCTTGCCATGATCAGCGCGTGTGTCGGTGTGGCTGCGGTTCTCGCGAGGGCGTCTCCTTGTGCTGACTCTCCTGATCGTCGTTACGTCGTGTTCTCCCTAGCTTTACACATGATTTTAGTATTCAGCTCTTGTGTCGGTGCCGTGTGCTCTTGTTGTAAACCGACTTTCCCCGGAGTCCACTTGCTTCGTAAACGGTCATCCGAGAAGACGGCAGCTGCTAAACTCGTCTTCGGATCTTTCTTCCGCCATGTCTGACATCTCCATGATCTCCACAATGAGGTCTCGGAACGGCAAAGGGATCTCGCACAGTGTGAGTGACTGCAGTGCGCGAAGAATGAGACACTCTCTGGTGGAAGAACTGTTGAGGATCTCCCCTCAGAATCCGGGTCAGAATCCTCCGGTGACTTTCTTAAACGGTGCCCCTGACCCGGCAAGACTCGCCTCCAGTAACTCGTTCCTGAACGGTAAACTTCCGCGCAGCCCCTGCGGACACCACGACCCTCCTGAGCTGCAGATCCCCTGTGCCGCCATCTTGGAGGAGACAAAGTTGATGGGGTGCGACCTAGACTCTAGCAGCTACGGAGTGTCCACCCTCAGGCAAGGGGAGCCTTGCTACATCTCCACCTCCACCTCCGCATCTTCCACCAACAGTCGCTCTCCCTGCCTCGCGTCTGAGCGGCCTGAGGAGGTCTCTCTCACATCCATCTTGTGTCTCCTGCTTCTCTGCTACTCCGTCAACCACATACCCGTGCTGGTGAGTCATAGATTTACTTTAGTTTTGTGATTAATTTGTTAATAAAATCAGATACTATGAATATTTGTGTGCTGACGTCGACCTGTCTAAAGGAAACAATGCTCCTAAGAGAGCAGAGCAGATATGAAAGGATTGCACAGTGTTGCGTGCTGGCTGCAGCCCGATTCTCAGCCTCAGCTTTCACATGAATGTGACCCGTTTCTGCCTCAACAACAATCCAGTCTCACTCCCATCATTGGAAACTGCTCAGGGAGTTTGTCTCAATATGTCTCATTGTTCATACATCTCTTCTGCCAGTATGATTTATGTTTATCGTTTATACTTTCACTCGTGGTCTTAGATCTCATCTGGGTAAATCTACCCTCACGCGTTATTAGAATGAGAGTAGTTTTATGTTGAAGAGTGTATAAAAACGGCCCAAGTTAAATTCAGCCTAGGATTATTTTTAATCTTTTGACAACCTTAAGTTTCTCGTGCACGTTTTCTCCATAAGCACCAAACTGCCATCTATTAGCGTTTACACGTACTCTGAATAAAAGTCCGATTAACAGTAAGTTGTACGAGTAATGAGTTCTGGCGTTAGGGTATATAAAATGCTGAACAAATTATCAAAACGTGTTCCGGGGGTCAGAATCGATGATCAATTTATAATCCTGGGTCTTACCATGCTGATGGCATGAATATCTCATTTTTCCCAATGGGGTTTTGCTAAAAATACAGTATGTTACAAATAATATTGTTCAAGAACAGTGTTGAGTTGATTTGTGTCGTTGTCAGCCGCTTGTATGATGCAAGCGACGAGCTCCGGGCACGAATTCACCTTTTATATGACGTTGAATCCAGCAGATGGGAACGCACGATTTAGCATTAGAGGTGTAGCAACAATAGAACAGTGCACGAAGCACCTCCTGGCTGCAGGAACAACTTGTGGTGTCAATGCACTTCGTGTGCTTCGAGTGCATCGGTTGATGCTCTTACTTAAATGAATTGAGGGAAATGTTCAATTAAAACGTGTTATATGTCCGAAGTTTTCCGATGTATTCATTGTAGTGTTCAGGGCAAAGTGGATAATTTTAGTTTTTAAACACGTGATGATTAAATGACAAATTTAAACACTGTCACAGAATCTGAGGAGTTCTACAAAACTTTTGGACTCCCCGTAGTTTAGAAGTTACTTTAAGCCGTTGATCCTTTCAATTGGTCGTTAGGCTAATAATCAATGACCCGATCTTATGAACAGTCGGCCCTAGTTTGTCACACGACTACACCTTAAAATACCCGCTAGAAGTGGTCGATGTCTCAAAACACGGTATATAAGGAGTATTGAAGCACTACGTTCAATATAAACAACACGATTAATGGTAATGCTGGAATTTACTTTACCATTGATAGTTACTAGTTTGAGAAAAGACATTTTAGAAATACACGCGTATGAATGAAGTGATGTTAAGTTATTAGAGACTTTAAAGTGTCGACAACAATTGGCACAGCCAATCTTCCCTAATTACAAACAACAAGTTTAACTTTTCCCACGGTTTTTCTTTTATTTAAAAAAAACATACCAGGTGGACATGGCCTCTAAGGGTGACTCAAATTATAGTATCAAAAGTATAAAATTTGATCCATTGAATTAATATTTGGTCGTGTTGTAACTCCTCTTCCCCACTTCAAGTATTGTTTTGCATCTGCTATATCTGCGCTGACTTGGAACACACAGCTGACACTTTCTTGCACCCTGATGGCGCAGAGTGGAGTTAATCAGCTGATATTGTCTATTTCGAGCAGTTTGTTGTGTCCGAGTTTGGCGGAGCAGGGACGGGTTTCCATGTACGGTCTGTACGGCTGAGAGGTATGCAAGGTCGCTCACTTCTGACACTTGGCTTCAGCACTCCTACACCGGCCTGGCAGTCCCGAAAATCTTGTGCTTAAGAGTGCGCAGTAGTGGCTGAGACCTTGAATTTTAACCCATAATAACAATGGAAAAAACATGCATTTTATTGGGACACCTCACGCCTACAGTTTTCATCGGGTCTTTATGAAATAACCTTTGTTTTAAAGATCATTAAATGCTTAAGTGACTCCGCTGAGTCGAATATGCATTTTCTCATTTGTAAGACCGTGACATAAATCCAAAAATTGAGGGAAATTTGCATCTGGATTTCTAGTTTTTACTAATAAACTAATCTTCAAAAAGGTGGTCAGGGGTCTGCCGTACATTGCCATCTTTGATATAAAAGTTATTTTAAAAAATCTAATAAAAATTGTAGGTGTAAGAAAATGCTTTTTTACATTGTTCTTATAAGAGGCAAAAAACAAAATGGCAGACATGACAAGTATAACTGTACCCAAGGTCTGTACTTAAAGCTGCACAGTATAGACAGAAAATGTGACGATGATGAGGATGAGGACGATAAGGACAGTCCAAAAATTGCCGCTGTTATATAGTGTTACTGTTAGTTTAAAAGCTCAATTTTCCTTATCTTATTTCTATTTTGTAAAAAACTGAAAGTCCACTTTGGAACACGCAAAAGTACAATACTTTTCGAGCTCTGAAACCCCCTTTTTAATATTTAGTTGTGGGTTCTCTCTTGACTTGAGAGTTTAAAAAATAAAGCGTTCAAAAAAAGCAATACGGGTTTTTATAGTGTTTGAAAGCAGATCAAAACTGCGAAGGTTACGTCGACCAAGGCCTGTCAGTGCAAAACGAAGCCATTATTGAGACTAATGATGAAGAGCATGAGCGTGGGCGAGTGACGTAACAATAGTCGTGTGGGGCAACACTTGGACTCGATTGTTTTGGAGTTTTCCACATCAGCTGCCCTTGTAGATCCTAGATCCAGTCAGTTGATTGCAGATTGATCTGACGTTGTTACGTAAAGTTTGAGCCACGAAATATCCCATTAAACGGGTTTTAGTCAAAATAATGTTCTAGACAAAGAGATGTAGCAGCTTTGCAAAGGTAGTTAACCAGAGGCATGTGTGTCAATTTGTTCATAATTTAAGGTACGGTTAAACGATTATTAGCGAATTTCTTTTGGAAAATTATGTATTCATGACGTCAGCATGGCAATACAAAGGTCATAACTCGAGCACCGACCCTGACCATCCCCCAGAACACGTTTAAAGCATTTTTCAACACTCTATACATATTGTATGTATAAATGCGTGGACACTCTGCAAGTCGTATTTATTATCCAATTTTTATGAGATTTTGTACAAATGTTCCTTTTGTAAATATCTTGGTCCAGTCTGTTAGCCAGCAAAATCGGACTACAGAAAGTACTCTTTTGGAAGGAGTTTTATTTTTTAAATGTGGTTTTAATGATTCGAAGGCCGAAGCGAGGCGAGCGGAGCGAACAGCCTCGTTACACTCGTGATCATACAGCAGGCAAAGCTGAGGCCGAAAGCCGAAGCAATTGGCTCCTTGTGATAAGGAAATTCGCTTAACTCATGCTAGCGGCGCTTTAGCGCTTAGCTGCGTGTCGGCTTGGTAACTTTTTTACTATTTGAATGAGCTGTATTCAGTACCAAAGTGACAGCCTATTCATATATCGAGATTAAAGCTGTGTATAAGCGCCTTGACATATTTCTCTATGTCAATCTCACATTCTTGTCATCTGATTACTTTCTCCATGGCGTGGAGTTGGCGCTGCGCCATCAGCTGTTCCAAGCGGACATCGCTCCTTGTGTGTAAACAATGTGAGTCACCTCGCCGTTCTCCTACACACATTCCTCTCCACAGATTACAGTGCTCCATCAAATAGAGGTCTGTTTGGACAGCTGTTCAATATCTACGTGGTGTATGCCATAACTAGGAACTACAGTAAAAAATATTACTAGAAACAGTTTGTTTAATAAACAATAATTCTTTGAACAGCTAATTCTGCGGCTCCCGATCTACCTTTTGTCATGTTGATATAGCTTGGGACGAAGGTGTCAGAGCAAGTAAAATCCCATATTAGGTATTTCCCTTTTCCCCATGGATCGATGGTTCAGGTTGCTCCGTCTGGCCGCTTCCCGTCATTTCGGCCAAGTCCGGTAGATTTATATTCTCAGTATTATTATTTCTCTATATTATTATTCAGTTATTCCCGGGCTTTTAACTTTTTATTACGTAAGTGTATTTGAATTTGATACTTGTATGACTATGCAGCCCTTCTAGTTAAGAAATACTAGAGATATCTTAATACTAATAGTAGGAGAAATTTGAGCTTCGGTAGTAAAAGTTGTGTTTAAAAGAAAAAGAAAAATGTATTCTCGTATATTGCAAAGTACATATGTAAAAACATTAACATTACAAGATATGTTAAGTGTTTTAAAAATATTTTTAAGGAATCTCTTTAAATGAACCAATACGGTAGTACTTTTGAACCATTCAATACAATATGTTCGATCCAGTGCACTATATGAAACCGTATAGTTCGTTTCAGCAAATTTACACAGGAAACATAAGTTATTTCTACATGTAGAACTTATCTAAAATGTATACAAAACCTTTGGAAATTTTGCTTTAAGAAATGAATCATAGGAATTATAAAACTCCACGATCTCTCTAGATTTATTGACACACACCATGTGGTCAAAGGCTAAAACAGTTCATCCATTCAGGTCTAAAGAATACGAGATTTTAATTAGGGATATTCGGATGATTCAATATTAAATATTAATAAAACTTGTCTTGTGGTCTTTACAAGATCCGTTTGAAAACTTCTCTTTCACCATGTTTCTTCTGCAAACGATTCTTGGACAGCAAAACAAACATATCAAAGAAGAAAATCCAAGTAGGACGTCGTAGAAAGCTGAGATGTCGGGAAACTCTATACACATAGAGTGGCATTAGTCAGGGCTGTCTGTACAAAGTAAAGCCTCTTTCAATATTGTTGCCATCGTCAGGAGCAAGAGTGAGAGTAGCTTTCATTGGCTCCTGAGTCCTGAGTCGTCATCTCTGCTCGTGACGTCATTCTGCTGAGATTATTAAGAGTGCATAGTACATGTAGGCCATTTTTCTTTTCTTTCTTAAGAAAAATAAGCAATTTCTAAACACCTCATGCCCACAATTTTCATCATATTTTTTGAAATAAGTTTTGTTTGAAAGATAATAATGTACTGCAGTGTCTCCGCTGACTACCTTTTTTGAAAGTTCTATTAATTTAAACGTAAAAACAAAACATTAAAATACAACATTTCTTTATTTTTTGGATTAATGTGGTTTGTTTATTGAGAAAAAGGAAATTCTGCTCAGCGGAGCCACTAAAACATTAAATGCACTTAAAAACAAAGTTTCTTTTTTCATAAAAATCCGATGAAAAGTAGGCGTGAGGTGTCCCAAGAAAATGCATGTTTTTACATTGCTCTTTTGGGACGAAATTCAAGGTCACGGTCACTTCTGCGCACTCTTAACAAGAATCAAAATTGGACCCGAAGACATTTTCCTATCCAGGCAGGACATTGATTGTGGAAACGTTAGGTTGCAAAGTGATTTTCAAGACGTGGTAACGTATCTTTGGAAGTTGAATTGGTAGTTGGTTATTCCTGATTAAATTAATATATGTATTATAGCTTCGGTATCAGATACTTACAAAAGAAAACTTTGAAAGTGCCTTTGAATTTACATGGAAGTACAACCCAAACGTGTCTGTTGATTGCTGAGTTTAGCACGAACTCTTTCGGCATCAAATCTAGAGACCTTTTGGAGATTAGGGTGGGACTCGTGGCGTGGTCCTGTAATCCAGCTTCATGGAGGTCAGGTTTTAGGATTATATAGGTCTAAAGCAGCTCAGATAGTCTCAGTGATCATCTGGTGATACCCGCACCAGCTCCCACCATCGTTTAGACATATCAGACCATCACCTGCGTGGTTCGGAAGTCACGTTAAGCAGTTGGTCCTTGTATTTCCATTGGTCATTGGGCTATTAATTAATGACCCATTCTAAGGAAGAGTCGGCCTTAGTTTGTAACAAGACTACACCGCATAACTCATTACTACCACTCATCACACTCATCCTTCACCACATATTTGCCTTAAAATACCCTCATGAGAGTGGTCGGCATCTCAAATAGTGATTTAGTGATTCGGTAAACGGAGAACATAGTCCATTAAGCCTAACTTAATAGACCATTTGTATTTCACAGTTCTTATGTGGTCAATTTGAACTTGTTTACTTGCTATTCTTCGACTGTTACTTTCTCTGAGGTTTCACTTCATTCAAATCAGTTCTTTGTATGAGGCAACTGAGTTAGCTGCGGGTATAGCCGGCGATGTTGGCTCAAGATTAAATCATTCGATTTCACAGTAAAAGTTTCTTGGAAAGTTTATATATGGCTCAACCAAATATTCTATTTGTTAGTTAGTGTCATTTTAATTTTACTATACGTAAGTCGATCTGTAAAGAAATGAAAACTGCGAAACGCTTGTAATAAAGCCATTTTTATTAATTTATATTATAACGTGGGTTATCATACAAATTTTAGGTCACCTCTAGCGTTTTGCAATATCAAACCAAAGATAATGTTCTGTAAAGTAGATTGCGCATAGTTGTCGAATGGCTGAGGCAGGAAAACCATCAACATAGTTGCAGCAGCCCACGGAACGGAAGTTAATTTGTTCTCGAAAATCGCACGATTTGCTCACATTTAAATTATTGACATCGGATGAACTCTAGCATTTGGTGCCGAGGAGGGAGAAACACTGTGAGAGACGGCAGCGCTTGCTGCACTATCTGTGCTTGAGCTGCCGAACTATGTTGATTTTGCTGCACCAACCGTGTGACCCATGCGCAATCTACTTACCATGACATCATCTTTGATCAAACGTATCAAGCATTCAACTAACCCCAAACACCACATGGAACTACGACTTATCATGAGGAAGTATTAACTAAACAGGTACAAGTACAGTAAATAGCTACTGAGTCTTCTGAGTCCAATAAAATATTAAATTCCTCAATTGATTTATATGCGAGTCTTTACATGTTAAAATGCTTGTATTTGAAATGAGGCAAACTGGATTATTTTTCTTACGAACGCTTAACCCTAGAATATCAGTAGCTACCGAACTTTCAGAGGACTCGTGGCGGGTTGGAATCGTGCGCGACTCCGGGGCTAATCACCCCGCTGACGCGGGTTCGATCCCCGCAGTCACCAATAACATTTTAAATGTGACTATACGGTAACGTAAGGTAAGGTCGAGTGGTAGAGAGGACTTTGTAATCCTTACTTCGCCTCCTTAGCCAAGACAAATGTTACCTTTACCTGTTAGCTCGCTCTGCAGTAGCAGTAGGCTCGATACACGAGCACACCCTCCACCGAGGTCCCGGTGCCAGCTCGTATCAGATCACAAGTTCGATCTAACACGCTCAGCTGACACAGGAGTCACATTGTAGTGGCAACACTGTCTGTCACTGCCTACCGTAATAACATGCTTTGTGTTGGCAACAATGCGTCCGCACTACAATGCAGCGTTATACACGCTCAAAACTAACCTATATGTTACTTAATCACATGGTTTAGGTTATGGGGAAGATATTTGCAGATATTGCAGAGTACTAGTCCCGAATGTAATAACGAAAATTAAATATTGACCAAAAGAAAATCTCATTTGCATAGTTTCAAATTGTAGAACAGAGCCTCAATCTTAGAAATGAACTAATTTTAAAATTAGTTTATTTCATAGTTTCAGCCCTACTATCAAAGTGCATCGTAGTTTTACTCGTATTGTGATTAGATTACAACTTAATGGTCACTATTATTTCCTTTTTATCGAATTTCCTCTGGAAAAAGGAGATATTCATGCCGTCAGCATGGTAGGACCCAGACCCGGTACAGTGAAATGAGCACCGATCCTGACCCCCAGAGTAGGCTGCGTTTTGAGCATTTTCACAAGACTTCATATACACATTTATATATGTATGTATACATGTCTGTACTCTATAGGTCGCATCTTTTGCCAATTTTCAGGAAATTCGGTACAAATGTAGTTATTTTTCGCAAAAAGGTAAAAAATTCGTGATTACAGCATTAGTCCGAGTTGAATCAAATTCAAAATACGTTTTACCTTTACGAGATGTAATGAAACTTGAAGTAAAAGAACACGTAAGTCTGAGGCCGGAGGCCGAAGCGAGTCTATGAGCGTAGCGAACAGCCTCATAATGCCCGTGGAAATAGAAAAGCGACTTTAGGGTATAAAAATACGATTTAGTCTAACCAATCACTGTATAGATAAATAGGTAACCAATCACTAGATATTATTCCGAGCTTCGAGGGGCGGAAAACTACAAAACCTCTCCTCGACTTTGTAACTGCGCAAAAACGATGTCAAGGAATTATTCTCAATGTAACCGACGAGAACATATATTCATTTGTCTAACTCTTCAGAAGTATACAGGTTTGTAGGGGCCAAAGGTTCCGTTTAAAACTTAAAATAAAATACTTGATTTAATAAGAAAGCAGAATATTACTCTTATATATTCTACCTGAATTTACCTGAATTGTGCTTTCAATAATACGAGTACATTAACATTGATTATATTAAATTAAGTTAGATACTCATGAAGAAAATCTTTTAAATTTTACAATCTCAGAAACTTTAACGATGCTATTAAAACAACAATTTTTAAGGGGATCCAGTAGAATTTAGGACTGTTGCTAAACAAAATCTCCCTAACGTTACAAACTATTTGCTGACCTAATATTTCTTGTACTGCATGGCAACTGCAATTACAGGTAAATGCCAGCAATTCTCACACACCATCCATCCTCTTACACCAATCTTCTGAAACTGATGTTTCGAACCAGTTTCAAGGACGGACAGCTTCCTAAAGCAATAATTATATCCCATCATTACTAGTTAATTGCGGCACACTGCCGTAGACGGTTATAGGCCAACAATTAGTTCGGAATCCTGAAGCCTTCGTGTTTCTTAGTTTTATTTTCTAATTTGGGGTCTAAATTATTGATCCTGTTGATTTTTTGTTGGGGTGGATTTCATTTTGTTTTTACACGCCATGCTTTTAGCATAGCTGGGATGCTACACGAACGGGTGTACAGGGATGAAAAATGAAATGTACAGGCACAAAAACGCAATAACTATTGGTTTCCGATTTTATTTAGCAACTCTTTAAAGGAACACCTCAGTTTAATACCTCTTTTTATATTTTTAATTGTCAGCGACATTCTTCTTCAAATATAAGTAAAGAGAAAGCACTCTTAAAAACACTACATTTAGCGGATCCATGGCGGATTGGTTCGATCCCCGCAGTCACCACTTACAATGTGTAATGTGACTAATACGGTGACGCTAGGTAAAGGTCGAGGTTGAGTGGTAGAGAGGACTTTGTAGTCCTAACTTCACCTCGACGAACAAAACAAGACGAACTTTACCTTTTTTTACATTTTGCCTGGACAGCCTATTTCAAACAGATTCTTAAGGATCAAACGTGGTGTAGATCGTTTTCGTCGATTATTAAATGTTGTGTTATCTATGTTTTGTTTAGATTAATACAAAATATTCACTGATTTCACTCGCAGAATAATTATTATTGTGTCATCATTCTTTGTCTGTATTTCCAGAGCTGAGATTTTAGGAATTATATTTTTACCCATAACTTCACTTCTTGAGTTTTTTTACTAGCAACTATGAACTAACCAAGATTATAACGAAGAGAGCTTACACTATGATACAAGCAGATTAATGTTTCTCTACGACCTACGTTATTCTGATGTAATCACTTATAAAGGCTCATTAATTAACAGCTGATTAGCGACTAAGTGATGACACAGAGTAGAGGGAAAGTGAACTAATTAGTCAGCTGATTCTTGCATTGATCTCAGCTGATGGTTGTGGTGCAAGGTGTGGAAAATTATTACACTCACACAGCCTCCTTGCTTGGCTGCTTCTCATGAATATGTTTACAAATTGTCGATGAAATTTCACACACCGTTAATTTAGATGTTTTGCTTTTCTGTTTTCTCTTTCAGCTTTGTAGTGAATCAAGATCCTGTTTCGGAAGTTGTGAAATCCTCCAAAGGTTTGAGAAAGAGTCAAACTATTGCTCTATACAAAATGTTTTCCACATCACACGCGTAAAGGTGCTGAACTGGAATTTTGCTTTTAAAGAGAAAGAGACAAAACAACTATTGATGCATGGAGTTTATGTATTTATCGAAAAGTGTGCGGGGAAAACTAATCAAAGTTTTCTTACATGTAAATCAATCTTCTATGGCCATCAAACAACCAGAGATTTCCAGAAACCAGCGTTAAAAAGCTGTAGCCAAGCAAATATACATTCCAAGTTCTCCCTCCATGTTCGACCTTCCCGTGTTCGCAGCGGTCGATCATTTTCATACCTCGGAGGTTTATCATAGATGTCCTACTTCTGCGCAACTTGCAGTTGTAAACAATCAATTACAGCTGGTTCATGATCAACAGTTAACATGCCAGCGCATAAAACCTGCAGTGTTCTTGAGCCAATTCCTCCGTGATGAGGGAGAACTGAGAACTGAGAAGGTTCTTGAATCTCAAGTAGTCTCGGTGGTGGTCGTAAAGCTGCGTTCTCACGGCTTAACAAAGAGTAGTATGGCCTGAAGACATGTTGGCTTTATGGGAAATTGCATAACGACTGCCGTAAGTGTGAACCTCGGGACTGTGATCTTATGGTAACTGTTAAAAGTGTAAAGCCTCCTGCTCAGTCAAGTCAGATCGAGCAAAATCCGCAATCAACGCACAGATTAAATCAAAGTAGGTACTTAATACATACATTTTATATAGTTGCTTACGATTTGGCTCGGTTTGGATGCCTGAGGTTGCATTCTTCAACGGATAACCTTTCAAAAGTACAATTTTTGACCTTAAGACTGAAACCACGAATACAGTCGCGCATACAAGGTTTACACATAGCTTCTTAGTTTCTAATGGTATGAAATATGTAACTCTGTATGCCCGTCGACTAAATTTTATGGTTAGGCTACCTAATTTTCTTGACGCCCATACAAACTGCGTACCCTTTATAAGTGTAGTTTTATCTATCGTGGACTGCAGTCCACGGGCGTAAAAATCTATAATTATGTGTTCGAGTGGCTAGAAACTAAAAATTCCACGTCACCTATGTACAAGAATTGTTTAGTCGCTTTACAAAGGTATGCAATCCAAAAAACGATGCTCTCAAAAGATAACTTTCTCTATGTATCATACTTTTTACATGCTGAAAAAAATTATCTAGTTCGGATTGGAGCAACATTTTTGATACCCCACTTTAAAAAACTTGAAGAACCCATAAAAGTGTCATATTTTCATATTTCAACGTTATATTTTCTTTACATTCAAATAAAATGAGGAAAATTGGCTTCTAACCCGCACTGACGAATATATATTTCATTATTAACGTTTTACGAACTGTTTAGAAATCCCCATATTTCTTCCTTTTTTACTACAAACTTCTTCATAGATACTTTTTTCTTCCCGTACTGCGCAGCCTAAAAACAAAATGCTTTCTTTGTTCGATCACTGAAGATGCTCCTAAGTAGGAGTTGGAAGAGTTCTGCGCAAGAAGGTCCTGTGTCAAGGCCGGGGAGGTCCTGACAGTCACGCCATCCTCCGTGCAGACTTGGGCAGTGGGCACATCCTCGTCCAGCCACGACAACATCGGAGAGGTTACCCACACAACATACACATTTAAGCTGTTTTTTCCAAGACAACTTTCAAACCATTTAAATAAATAAAATTACTGAAGCCTTTTAAGAACATCTCAGGTGAAAACAAACAGACAGTATTAATGTCCATTCTCCGTCATAATTTCGACTACAACTTGTGTGGTGACGAAGGGGGGGTCAACCATGACCCACTAACGCAAAAAATTGCCTTAGCCTTGCAAAATTTTTTGCATTTTTGGAATCCGTATTCTTTAGTTTATTGACCCAAGTGTCATATAAAAAAATTGAAAGCTTTATGAGAAACGTTACGTAAATGATCCAGTTAATCGTTAGCAATAACACGGAAATTATTGTGTGAGTTCGTTTGAATGAAAATAAATTCGGCGTTTTCTGCCAATAATTCTTCTCTACAGACACATTTTCAAAGTGACCATTGCCATTGGTCCGTTGTTAGATTTGATTGGATTACTATCAAACGCCTACGGTAACGAACATTATTACAAGATCACGCTCGTAAAAACCTGTCGGGTTTAGTTCATATACATTAAAGTGTTAAAACGCAACTGTGAAACGAAGATTTAGTGAGTTTATGCAGTAGTTACTTTTAGAATGCCTTTCATGGGTTTCTCTATAAAGCAATCGAATTAAACAGTTATATTCAAAGCTATCAGAATACGTAGTTGTCTCAAATAGAACTTACATAATTCTTTGAATGTCCATGCAAGTTATAATATTACACTTACATCACACACAATTATCCTCGTACTTGAACTGTTGCCCTCGTTTATCAAGGAATGGATCTGCAGCGCCGCCTTCCGATCGCAACCTTCACTAGTTCTTATTTGGAAACTCGCTTTCGATTAACCTATTAGACCTAATCGAGGTAATTATGCACTAGACCAGTCAACTATTAACTGCGAGTGGAGTTTTAGAATAACGCTGTGACCTTTCACTACAGTCTACAACTTTCTTGGACGGATAATTGCTATTTTCGCTCCTCGTTTGCATTATTTACAATATAAATAAATAATTTATTGCATAATTACATTATACATGTATCGCAATCGTCAGTTATTAGTAGCTAAAGTTTTCCACTCACACATATCTAGATCTCTTTCAGACATACAGCATTTCCAATCACACGATTCATTCATTCGAATTTTCCCCACTTTAGCCCCGTGGTTAAATTAGTCGTTTTCTAATGTGTTCTCCCAGTCGTGTGCCTTAAACTCGTCGGTGCTATAAAATGCTTTTGCGATCAAAACTTTTTTGAGACGAGCTTTAAATGCCTTTGGCATTGGGGCACTTTTAATCGAATTTGGCAACTTGTTGACGAGTTGAACTCCTGCCTGAGAAGGCAAACGTTCATGAACTACCGTTCTGTGTCTCCCAGTTCGGTAGTTCTCCCTGCCTCTAGTTATATCACACATGTGGCTTGGACGAGTAAGTACATCACGGTATAAAGGCCTCATTGCGGAGGGCACAAACACTCTCCGCACTGAGCACAATGTGGCAATAGCGCTTGGTGATGGAAGTCGACCAAGCTTCTTAAGGGTCCTCCTCACTGGTCACCTCAGAGAAAGATTTCCGCACAAGGTATACACACGACACCACGCACGTAACAACTGGTTAAACAACGGATCTTATTTTAACTGATGCGGTCTGTAAAACCGACCGCTTGCAAGAGTTTACAACGGACCCGTTTTCACTTTTCAAAATAATGTTTACTTTAATAAATATTTGGAATCTAGAGGGGTTTTCTGGCACTAGTGCAGAGCCCGATTCCTCATAAGTTGTTCAACAGTTTCACAAACCAACTTTAAAGTTATCCTAGTTTTAGTTATTTTCAACTCCATTTTGGACACTTAAAAGCATGATTTCGGAAAAAGACTCTATATACGCGTGTGAGTACACTTCTGAGTTATGGAACTAATGTAAATACTTGTATCAAGCTTTAATGGTGTCGGTGTATATTGGATTATTGCAGACCCTTGAACTAAGCTAAGCGCCGTGGTCCAACTGAGCCCGACTCTCAAGTCTTGACACCCTATCCTAATTGACCTCTGTACAGACGCTCTAGTCTCTGTGATATAACAAACCCATGTTTTAAAGGCTTTGATCCAATTTTCGGTCACAGATGAATATGGAAATTAATTTTCAAGAGTTCCAAATGATAAATTGATTTCGAACCACAACCTATTTCATTTTCTTCTTCACCAACCAGCACATCCTCGTGGTCTCTCCTGTTGATAGTGGAAGGTATGTTTTGCCTCGCCTTGTACCACTGACGGGCTTGGTATCATAATCCGTTACAGTCGGCGCAGTTCCCACTGTATCGGTATCAGTCCCCACAACATATCCGGTGTCAACACACACACACACACACACACACACACCCACTCCCTCCTCGTACACACGGGAATGAAGTGCACTGATTCACAATTAATCTTCAACTAACTTTACAATAATATCTGTACCCATCAATCGTGTTCTTTGACAAGATTTCTCCGTTTTGATATTTGTAGAACTTATAATCTAGTTCTTCTGGTTTACAACGCGTCAAAACATCAATATAATTGGCTTGAAATATTTCGGTCTCGCCATCTTTAGTCACTGATTGGCTGAAACTGAGATACAGTAATTGCTATCTGCTATTTTATTGGCCACAAGGCTGCCAACTGTCGATGTTCTCATTGGCTGTGAAAGTGTTATACTCGTAAGAACCTCCTACGTTTCAAACTTACTAAAGAATGCCTAGGTGAAAATTCGTCTTCAACTTCACCCAGAACAACAACTCTCTACACTGACAGTGACTCCGCTAACAAAGGAGCTGCAAGATGTCCCTCTGTGTCCGAGAGAAGGGCTCAGGTGACACACTTTAGGTTACATCACGTGACCAGGAGAACCGATTGTCAATACAATACAGTATCTCACTTAGCTGTGTGTGGACATTCACTGTCCTTGACTGTAGGGCGTGTCATCTGCCAAGGCCTAACGCACATGCCCTCGCCACCTCACGCCGGCTGCAGGCTGCAGTGTGCCGTACGAAAAAATGTGTGGACCGAACCAAGACTCGAACCCGGACCTATCACTTGCCGGGCGAGAATGATACTAAAACAATAAAAACTCTCAGCAAAAAATCACTCGAAATCAGTGTCTGAAATGCCCGAAAAGAAGCTTGATTTTCGATACGAGCTAATGAGTGAAGATCAAAAAGACACTTTTGTGACGAGTGATGAAGTATACCTTTTTTAATGTGTGTAGTAATATAGAGAAATAAATTTCAATTTAGGTTTTTTTAAAGAAACTCCAAGAAAACAATATTGCAACAAATTTTAGACATGTCTAATAGTTACCGAAGTGATTTGAAGTTCCTAAATAATTAATTACTCAACGAATGTAGCTTGACTATGATGGCAAGTTTAATGGAAGTAGAACATTGGTCTTGGACCTTTATAGATGCATAAATGCTATCAATCAAGATACTGTTTGTTTGACAATAAAAGAGGTTTTTGGTTACCTTAGTCAATATTCAAAACATTGAGTTGAAGGCTGTTACATCTTCGGAACGTTTTGATGTAAAAATCATCGACAGGCTTGCAGTCGTGTTGGAAATCCACCTGTTGACTTCTTTAGTAAAGTTGTTGAGTAAAATAACAATAAAATTCATTTTTTGCCCCTTGGATACCAATTGTACAACGACATAGGGTTTTAATTACCCTTATATTACCTCAATATCCTAGAAAATTTGTTGAGAGTGGTTACATCCCCGAGAAGTTTCGATGTAAAAACATCATCGTCGGACGTGCAGTCTTTGGACGTTGTTTCCACATCAAACATCCTAGAGATGTTACAACCCTCAACATATTCTTTTGGACATTGACTAAAATAATTTAAAACCTATTTAGTTGTCAATTTATATCCAAGGGGCAAACAGTGAAGTTTTATTGTAATTTTACTCATAATTTAAAACCCAATTTCACCCTCTAGATCCCAGGTAACTCCTACGCGGTTACGAATCTACGTGGCAACGCCGATGTTTACAGGAAAGGTTCAATGGTCTCATGTGTGAGCGCGGGAGCTGGTTCTATCCAGGTTACCAAGACTCCTCAACTGCCGCTTTCTCTCTCCTGTCCTCCCATCCTCCCTCCGTCCTCAGCACTGCTGTGTATCTACAATCATACTCACTCACTGGGTCAAACGCGATCGATTTCACTCCACTCGTTATATGCAGATCTAATTCCCAGAGTTTGCTTGTTTTTAATCCATAACAGGATGCTGATACTGGCTGGAACCAGGTTCAACCTGAGGCGCTCTGTAATGGTATTCATTTTAAACTTAACTGAAAGTAAAATTCATAAATTATTAAAATGTTGTTCTTTTTAAAGAAATAGCATTTGAGTTCTGTATCAAAGTGTTGGAAGTCTCTGGTGATTGTCCTAACAGCGTTGAACAAACACAAGAATCAAAAAGGCTCATGACAGTTTTTGAACATTTGAAGAGTTTGACCGAGTTCTGTATTGGCATCAGGTGTAATTCTTCTTGGAATGTCCAATATGCGATAACTGAACTCTATAATCTAGTTCTTCCGGTTCAATCCGCGTCAACACATCATAATAACTAGTTTAAACTATTTCGGTCTCGCTCTGGACAACCATTTTCAGTCACTGATTGAGTGATTAGCTGAAACCGAGCTACTTGCTGTCTGCTTTCATATTGATGACATGACCGCCCACCGTATATTGGAGCACGGATACCAACTGACGATCTTCTCATTGGCTGTGGCCTAAAGAAAATGTGTATCGTCTTTGGCTGCACTATCGAAAAAACGTCTTTAGGACTGGTTGTCATCTTTTGAAAGGTTTAATGCTGTCTTCTTTGTTGAAGTTATTGTCATTTTTAATTATTTCAATGGTTTCTCATTACAATGGTTTCAACGGCTTACATTCCATATATTCACAGACATATTTGATGGTGTTGATGCGTATGATGTTTTGACGCAGTGTGAATCGGAAAGGGCCTTTAGTGAAGAAGTCAATAAATGGGATACCTTAACATTTTGATTATTTTTGTCAGCTTCAATCCTCGGATCTTTTCCCATATACTCGCTATAACCTTCCTTTTTACATATTTAAGTCAATGGTTCAAGCCGTAAGACTTAATACACCGTAATAAACCATAACAAGCTTACAAGCGTTTTGAGCAAGACAATGTTTTATTTGTGTTATCGGTGTAGCCAAGTTGAATACATCGTTACATTGCTAATGCACATATTATTCTTCAGTATACCCAAGCTCTTGAGTAAGTCTTGGCAATAATTGGTGCAATATCTGGATACAGTCGTGGGTACCGGGCGCTTGTGACACCAATTGAGAGTAATCAGCTGGTTTTGACAATAATTGACCGTCTCCCACTCACATCGCCTCTCTACGGCGCGCAGGCCCACTCTCACCCACCCGCACTCGCCGACATCAAACACGGAGGAAGCGCACTGGCGAAACTGACAAATGACCTCTCTTACGTGTTTGGAAGAGCTCACACTTTAGCAATAGTTTGCAAGGTAAATGTCATGCGTATGTTTTGTAGCTTAACACGTTTAAAAGTATAAGCTGCTGCAAAAGTTTGGTAAACAAGATTTAAACAGCACGAAAAAACATTGCAACACTTAAATGTTCTTCTGATGACGTCAAGGTTCCTAACGGCTTAGAGCTATAGCTCTGCTTGTGCGTATTGGATTCGAACCCTACTAGAACCGATGTTTTTGAAACAGAAGATAAACCTGGATAACCACCTACCCCTCGTCCACCTGAGAGAAAAAAATAAATACCGCTATTTTAGTGGTAAACATGGGTTCTTTCTTGGTTGACTAATCCTCTTAATTCAATGTCAGAATTTTTATTAATTGTGTATTAAATCACTATTTGAGTTGCCGACCACTCTCATGAGGGTATTTTAAGGCAAATGTGTGGCGAAGGATGAGTGTGATGAATGGTAGTAATGAGTTATGAGGTGTAGTCTTGTTACAAACTAAGGCCGACTCTTCCTTAGAATGGGTCATTAATTAATAGCCCAATGACCAATGGAAATACAAGGACCAACGGCTTAACGTGACTTCCGAACCACACAGGTGATGGTCTGATATGTCTAAACGATGGTGGTAGTTGATGCGGGTATCATCAGATGATCACTGAGACTATCTGAGCCGCTTTAGACCTATATCATCCTCAAAACCTGACCTCCATGAAGCTGGATTACAGGACCACGCCACGAGTCCCAGGCAAATAGTTAAACGTAAATAGCATCTCGAACTTATCACGGTTCAGCGAACCTCACATCACAGCTACTGTAGACTGTGTTCTGGTCGAGACGCGTGGACCTAGGAGGCCTGAGAGGATCTCAGGAGGATATCCGAGCAGTGTGTGACTGACTGGAGGCTGTGATCCGCGAAGCTCCGTTAATCCGCTGCGCTGTAGCATTGCGACTGTCATCATTCAGTCTCACAAGTCACAACCATATCTGTTCTGCCGTCAACTGTAAGAACTTGTAGCTCCATACCAGCAACAACATAACAGTGCGTCATCTGCTTAGCGGTATCACAACATTTCTTATCGACCAGTTTCAAAATATTTTTCTAATACGACTAATAAATGCTTATAGAGTCTAAACTATAATATAGTTATTCCTGTTCACGCCGTGTCAAAACATCACATTAATTTGCTTGAAATATTTGGTGGTATCGTTGTGGAGTACTATCTTCAGTTACTGATTGGCTGAAACTGAGATACTTGAGTGCGCTATCGTATTGGTCACAGACTCCATTGGAGCAGGGACGTCAACAGTCGATGTTTTCATTGGCTGTGACACTATCGAAAAGACTTCTTTAGTACTGGTTGCTGAAATATTTCAAGCAAACTATTATGATGTTTTGACGCAGTTTGAAACAGAAGAACTAGATTCTAGTTGTAACTCCCACCGCGAAAGAAGAGTCTAAACTATTGTACGGAATAGTCTTTTGGGTGTGTGTGTCCCAAGCTTCTCTCTTAATTACGAGTATTCTTAAATACAAAAAAGAGCAGTTCGTACTATGTCAGGTGTACGTAGACAAGCTTCATGCATAGAAATATATTAATTACCACAAATTTTACCTTTGGTTTCACACTACATAATTATACATAACTGGGACTAGGACTCGTGGCGTGGTCCTGTAATCCAGCTTCATGGAGGTCAGGTTTTGAGGATGATATAGGTCTAAAGCGGCTCAGATAGTCTCAGTGATCACCTGATGATACCCGCATCAACTCCCACCATCGTTTAGACATATCAGACCATCACCTGCGTGGTTCGGAAGTCACGTTAAGCCGTTGGTCCTTGTATTTCCATTGGTCATTGGGCTATTAATGACCCATTCTAAGGAAAGTCGGCCTTAGTTTGTAACAAGACTACACCTCATAACTCATTGCTACCACTCATCACACTCATCCTTCACCACATATTTGCCTTAAAATACCCTCATGAGAGTGGTCGGCATCTCAAATAGTGATTAAACGTTAATCTTTAAAAAAATTTAACTTGTAACGTTTCAAACGTGGTCAGACAAAAATGAGCATCGACAGACCCCACATAGATTATCACGCCACATCATTATCAGAAATCACGGCATCTCCTCCAACCAATTCACATCTTTGCTGAAACGATAAAGACATTCATTTAATTTACGTTACATTAAATACAAACAAATATTAGGTCAGGATTCAACGTTTGACAAGTGACAGCAAAAGTATCCAGTAGGTGGCTCTCGCAACAGCAGGCGTGCAAATATTGGAACAGGCGGAGTCCCACGTTACTTTGGTAAATGTTAGCAAACGCCCTGAGCCGTCTCTGCCAGTGGACGTGACTGCCACGACCTTCCCAGTCACCCACCGTGTCCACGTCATCACAAACACATTGCGCTCAGTCCCATTGAGAAATCAAACTAAATCCAGGAATAATATAATCAGCTCGGTCGTCATTTCCAATGCGTTTATTGTTCGTTGTTAACAATATTGGTTGCTGACTTTACTTTTCAGTTTAATGATAATCCGATATTTTAAAGTCCTTCGCAATATTTTGACAAGCACGTGCCTAAGTTTACCTTCTCTAAAAAAGTATTATCGACGTGTTCCATAAAGAATCCTCTCATATGACTAAAACATTGTTTGTCAGAAGAGCAAACATCTTTCTTAGTTCCCCAATACCAACTATCTTCAAGTGCCTATCTTTTCACACGGGAACATTAGCTATGTAGTTTCTTAAATGGAGACAGATGTTCCATAGTCAGTCCTAGAGAAACGTGTTGTAGTTTACGAGAAATTTGCAGGAACCTCGTAGTAGAACCAATAGGCAATAACATTCCAATTAATAAACAACATTATGTCATATTTTGCAAAACATGTGTTAAACACAAGTCTGTGTTGATTCCCAATACATCGGCTGCGATGGACGTTCTCGTAGTTGAGCTATTAGAAAGAATCTAATGCATTTTCACCCTTTAACCTGATCATGGCTGTGAATTCCTTAAACGAGATATACATACTTATGTATTTTCTTTTCTGATTGTGTTCAAAATGTAAATTGTAATAGAACGTGTAATTGAACAATCATTATTAAATGTTATTACATAACATAGAAATAGATGCATTTGTCTACCGGCTGTTGTCTTAAAAACTACACAACATTTCAAGAGAAAAATAAATAAAATGTGATATGAACATACTAAGTGTTTGGTACGTAAGACTTTTAAAAATTAAACAAAAGCTTTATACATTTATGGAACATGTAAAGATTGTGCTTAATTATTTTTAGCCATCACAGTCATCAGCACTAAAGAGCTTCAATGGTTATTGCAAGATCAAGAAGTTTCCTGGTCACATTTCGTTTAGTACTACGTTTTTAAACAAATACTTAACCATAACTATTAATCAACAACGATAAAAATAACCAGCCACATCGTTCATAAAACGCGCTAATTATTTTACAACTCTGCAGTTTACGAAATTCAACACGTTATATGATGTGCTGTACAGTGTTGTGTTGCGGACAGCTGGTTTAGCGGTTTATTATAGTACGGCGTTGTGCGGCAAGTCTGGTACACAGCTGTGTGGCGGGTTGCCTACCCAGCGCCGTGCCTTCTCCACTCACATCTAACATAGTCTTCCTTTGTCCTCTCCTGTATCTTTTATTACTTTAGTGTTATTTATAACTTCACGCTTTTTAGGGTAGGTGTTGTTTGAGGGAAATAACATTGTTAAATAAAATTAAACTAAATATATTATGGTGTTGGTTAGTTTTGTGAAATAAAGTTGATATATAAAAGCCAATAATTAATACCACTCACTGACTCACTCAGCCCAAAGCCCAAACTACTTGGCGGATTGTCTTGAAAATTTGGACACACATTGCACTAAGAAAGGACTAGAGAAATGTTAATTTAATTATCAGGGGTGTTTTAAGGGGGTTAAAGTACGAACAAATACTCATAGGTAATACACGAAGAAAATGTCTTAACCGGAATTAGGTAATTTCTAGACCAGATATGAAGAGGAAATTATTTTTGTGTGAAAGTCCAACAATTTCGGATTTCGTTTGCTATAAAATTGTTCGAATGCTCGGGCAAAATTATTTGGTTTCAGAATTTTAAAACTTACAGTTTTTTATCACTACAAGTTCTCATCCCGTAGCGAAGCACGGGGCCACGGGTAGGGCAGCTGGTAGAATCATTAAGCTATTGTGACTGTTGCATATAAACTCTGAAACGTGTACTTTCGTCAAAGAGTAAATTATTAATTACGTTGATTAAAACTTGATTTCCCCGTAGTTACATAGAACTGGAATCCTCGTAATAAATATTTTGGTTGGCAAGGCAGTTTTACATTTTTGCTTTTATATGCTTCAGCATTAATGGCTCTATGCTTCTATTGAACCACCTTTCCAATTTTCGTACGTTAATCTACTTAAAACATCGTTTGCAATTTGTCCTATGTTAAATTCACAATTCCAAAAAAGGCCGCTCAAGCTCTATCCGGCTGCCTCTTAGTGTATTAAGACGTTATTACGTAAGTTAACAAATAGTATTCATAGTGAAAAGCAGGTCGTGCTGTTTTATTTTAGCCTTTTCATAGCCCTTGTAATTTAAATGTTCTAGTAAAATAATGTATACGTTAAAACCACGTTGAGTCATAAAAATATTACTTTCAATATAATTTTCACTGCCTATCTATTTGCAAAGTAATGCTGTAATACAAACATTGTCCAAAAATAATATCCATAAGCTTGTTGGTATTTTCCGGTCTCGAATATACATTTTTCAAAAGGTTTGGAAACAGTTCATATTTGTAAATTAATTATACAAAATGATTATTAGTCCCCTCCAAAATATACATTGAACCAAAAAAAGTCCATACGTTAAACCAAACTTTAGTACTTAAGTCTTTACATTTTAATCACAACCCAATTTCAAACACCAAAGATCTCGTAACTGAGGTAAGATTTCGACCCCTGTTTCATAATGCATATTCAGTTTCCACATTTCAGTGTGTCCGTGTGCTCTCTAGCTTGACGTGGGTTATGTGGTGTCGGCAGTTGTGAGTTTGTTAGGTTGTCGCCCTGCCTGGTTTGCAACACTGTCCTGCGTTTTACACTTCCCTTTCACCCACTGCTGCTCTACTCTTCAATCTTAGACATAATTTTCTACAGGAGTTCAAACGGGAAAAAATGTTACTAGTGGTAAAAAAGGGTAGTGTGTGGTTTTAATTAAAAAAAGGCTGAGAAATGAGCTCAAGTGCTGAGAAATTCTTTCATTCTTCTTGTTTCGCCCATTTGATTTGTTTTCTTTTCGTTTGCACCATTTGGGAGAACCAGCAGTAATTTTCAAACTGGAGTAAAGCCAGGATTTGTAAAGGAATAGGGTTTCTTATCAGGGGCGGCGAGAAGGTGAGGCAGGAGAGGCTAAAGTTTCGGCCCGGTGCTCCTGAAGGGTTGGTGCCTGATAAGGTTTTAATCTTTTTATATACACAACAGTGATTTGGATTTAACTAAATCTATATAACTAACATACAAATCTAATATATGTATATAATAAATATGACAAATTAGTAAAATTAATAATAAAAATTAAAACATTTGAATTAAAAACTAATATGAGAAAATAACATTTTGAAAAGTTAAGTAGTGAAAGCCCTGTAGTTTTCATGTGTAAGAAACGTCACGATGTGACGACTGGAGCAACCAAGGCAGTAGTACAGATCACTTTAAAGTACTAATTTTGCCTCGTAAACAAAAAGTTTTCATTTCATCCCAAAGCTCAAACAAAATTTCACCAATCTGAGGAATCCGGTTTGCGTCTTAAGCTATTTAGCATGGATTTTGAATATTTTTGTCGAGGAGAAACCTTTAATGAAATACTTATCTCATCTTATTAAGTACTCAAGAGGAGACCTAACCAACGCTAGATGAAGGACACCGCAGAAGTTTCCCGATAAAACTAAAAACCCGAAATTCGAAGCTAAAGATTTTTCTTTCGAGATTCTTCCCTTGAAGTTGAGACTCTACGGGACTAGTCCACCTAGATTCTTGTAGCTCCAAATAGATTGGTATAAATTAATAAACAACGATAACGAACAATAAATAAAAACAAAATAAATAACGTATTGTACCACCAACATTAACCTCGAATGGTCCAATAAGTCTTAAACGTAAACTAGGCTATACAGTTTGCATTATGAGCATTGTGAGAATCTTCCGGTAGGCACCCATAGAACCGCAGCCTACTGCCTGCCAATGAATTCCCTCATTACGGTTATTAGTGGCTGCGGTATGCGGTATGCGTGCCCCTGTGTCCTCATACCTCATATGCGGTCAGACACTCTCCTCATTTACTCGTTATATCAGCTGTAAGTAGGTTTGCGGAAACTTGGCAAATAAGTAGTTTCCAGTAGGGTAGGTCAAATCTCAATCATAGATGCCTACATTCGTATAAAAATAGATTCAAACCCCAAAATTTTTGTTATTCTGCTCTGAAAACAGCTGCTTTAGACACATTCCCTAGGGAGAAAAATATCATCAAAACAATACTTCATTTTCCTGGGTGTAAAAGTGACACTTTAGCACTGTCAATACATGTGTCTAAAGCAGCTGTTTTCAAAGCAGAATTGCTACAAATAAATTTTCTTCTTGAAGGTTAAATCCTTAAATTGTATAGGCACTTTTTAACTGACCAATCCTATTTTGAAATACCACATACTGAATTGTTTTAGGCAGTTTACTAAAAAGCTTTCTGCCCATACACACTGAACTGTTCTAATTATGATGTTGACTTGAAACGAATTTTGGTCTTGTGTTGTAGATATGGGTTGAATTTTGAACTAATAAGTCTTCATTTATAATATAAAACACAGTTTCATAAACATAAATAAAAGGTAAAGGTAACGTTTGTCTAGTTTAACGATGCGACGTTAGGACTACAAAGCCCTCTCTACCACTCAACCTCGACCTTTTCCTAGCGTCACCGAATAGTCACATTACAAATTGTAAATGGTGACTGCTGGGATTGAACCCGCGCCATCAGTGTGGTGAGCTCCGGAGTCGCGCGCGATACCAATCCGCTACGGATCCGCTCGCGGATCAATACTAAATACTTGTTACTGTAAATATTTTGTTTGATTTAAAAATTTCTCTGCAATGTTCTTTTCTAGATTTATTTTCTATATACTTCATAGCTCTTTTTTGATGTATAACAATATTTTTGAATTATAATGAAGTAGTTGACTACGTTGTGATCAATGAGGTTTCGTGTTTTCTTTTCTCTCTTAAACTTGTGTATGCGTACATGTCGTATTGCTTTTGTTTTATAATTTGTATTTTCGTCATATAAGTTTATTTGTATGTTCATCATACTACTTCCCGAAAAGAAACTTACATAACTCGAGTGCTATTTACACTCGAGGACATCTGCTGAGACGTGTTTCTGCACGAATAAATCTAATCGGTTCAAACTTTCTTCCAGAAAGCAAACACGATGAGATGTCAGCTGATGCATAACACTCGATTTAGAACTGATGGAAATCTGAATCAAATAAAACTTGGGCGCCAAATCCAATAAATATAAACGTGTGAGTAAAATGATCACGTGTTAAATTGAGTGTCGAATTGGAATTTGCTGGTTTGGGGCGAAGGAACGGTGACTCTTGTAGGTGAAATTGTATCTTCCACTCGTGAATAGTTCGGTAAACTTGTGTCCATCTTACTTTTCAACGAACAGTTACGGAATTACTTATCAAGTAGATTATGCGATTTTGTAAACTCTGATAAACTGAAAGTACTCTTAAAATTGTCTCAATGCTGTGCCGCTAAATAATCGTTATCCAACTGACTGCAGATCTAACAGTTTTTGGTTTTCATGAGCTGGTTTATACTAATGTAAGTATTATCATTGATTTTTCATATCACCCATTGTATAGATATAGCATCTTGTAAAGGAAGTATGGCACATGTTTTTGTGTGAACCTTTCACTATAGCACACTGTAGAAGGATACTATGTGAATACTATGAAAATTAATGGTATCATTAACATAATTATATTTCTTAATAACAGGAATAATCGATATCCTGTTATTTATGGTTATAACGACAAGCTTGCATATTATTTTCGGGCTTTATACTATTTTCCACAGGAGAGCGTTTTTACTTTTTACGGAATCCTTTTAGTTATTTTTTTTACTTGGGTAGTAAAACAACAGTTGTACGCATTTCAATCACACTGAATTAATGTTAGATTCAGTATTAAAACAATTGTTTATACCGTAAGAGTGTGGAAACACCTATCAACAGAAATATTCTTAAGAATGTGCAGTAGTGGCTGTGGCTTTGAATTTTGTCCCGTAAGAATACTATGCATTTTGTAAAATATGAATTTTCTTGAGACACCTCACGTCAACAATTTTACCAGACTTTATGAAACAAAATATGATTTTAAGTGCATTAAACATTTTAGTGGCTCTGCTGAGTCAAATTTCCTTTGGTCTCATATTTTATTAGATTGTGACATACATCCAAGAATTGAAGACACTTTGTTGAATTTTAATTTCTTGTTTTTAATAGTGGACTAATAACATTTTATAAAAGGTTGTCAGCGAAGTAACTGTAGTACATTAGTATGTTTCACATAGAACTTATTTTAAAGTATTTTATAAAAATTAAAGGCGTGAGATATTCCCAGGAAATTCTTGTTTATACAATCATCTTATGGGACAAATAAAATGGCTGACAGGTACTGTGCACTCATAAGAAGATGAACCTCCAAGTCAACACGTAGGTCACGGATATGGATGGGATTACTTGGTAGATAGAGTTCAAAGCTAACTGTATCCCCGAAACGTAGAATTGAACTTACGACCTACGATGATCTCTGGTGTCAGATCCTCGGATGTGATGTCCGTTATTCGCGTCTGACCGCAAATCGGAAATCATCCTTGCAAAGCGAGGCCTCGCATCTCGCACTCACCGCCGCCACAGGCTGCTTCATTTATCCGTTATAGAAGATTCTAAATGAAAGTATAATTCAACATTACACAATAGACAATATTCTTTATTTAAATATTCATGGAGAACATGCCTCCAAATTTGTTTAAGAAAAAAGAAGTTATTCAATGCAGTATGTATTCATCACTTGGATTCCTGTTCGGGTTGGACTATGTAGTTCTGTTGGTCAGGAATTCTTTCTCGGAGTAGAAGGGTCTCTCTTGAAGCCACAAGGTCAGCTTTCTCTTGAGGTGTTGCGGGTCTTGGGCTTTCAGATGTTCAGGAAGGTGGTTGAAGAAAAGAGCTCCTTTGTAAGATTGTTTCATTTTGAAGAGACTAAGATGGTGAGGTGGCAAGGTCTGTAGCGTGTCTAGTGTTGTGCTGGTGTAAATTGTGGCGTCTTGGTTGCTGACTGCACGCATGATAGTTTCACTGATGTACAATGAAACCGCTTTCAGAATTTTAAGTAAGTAAGTAAGTATTTGAAATGTTCTTGGAAGCTGTCTAGGCGTGGTTTTCTTGCTAGGCATCTAATTGCTCTCTTCTATTGAATAAGAAGTCTTTCTAGGTTGGTCTCTGCTGCTCCTTCCCAAGTGGCTATGCCATAAACTTTTAATCAAAATTAAGATGTGTTTGCCAGGGACAAATCCAAGCCATGCTCAAGGGGAAGTACAGCACATGGAGGTTTGGGGTTCCGGGAGGGATCCGGGAATTCTCCTAACCTAAGGCGTTTTTAGGGATTTTAGATTGTTGTCAACTTGTCGAGATACAACAATGATGTTTCAGACTTCATTGTAATCAATTCCTTTATCTTGTGCTGCTATAGTTTCATGCAGTCTGTATTCACTCCAATGTATTAAGTTATTTAATTCACAAGAGCTATTCAACTCATTAAACTCCTAAATTTAAAACTTGTTATTTTCCAAATGGCATGTACTATTTATCTTTATTAAATAAAGCTAAAAAGCTACATCGAACATAAATCATACAAAAATTAACAAATTAATAATTATAGAAAGATAACATTTGGCTTTGTTGACATTTTTTGTTTGATTAAGTGGTATTTACGAAGAATTTATGTGAGTCTTGCGATCTTTAAAGAGGAAATATTGAGACCTGCTTATACCAAGAAACAAAATTAGAATAAGTTTTGAAGAACTTCAAAGTCACTTAAGTTCAACAGAACATAATTTCCAGGCCTTTAAAATTTTCTATCTCATGCAGCTTCGTGTGTTGTTGTTACCTCAAAGAATCTACAAAACTCAAGTTTAATATTGTTAAAACTATAAAGGATTAGAAATAACATTTGTATTTTTTTAAACAAAGTATTCAATCTTGAATATTACGTCTACAACTCCAAAACTTGGTCACCTGTCAATCCAACTATTCAACTTCCTCAACACTCAAAGTCGTCACGTTTGGCCTCGCAAACAAAGACAGTGCTAGAACTGGTGAACAAGAAGATATCGGCGCGCGCACGCGCACAACCATTGTATTCAGCTGTCATTAGAGTTTCAGAAACCGTTGTTGTTGTTGAGATTTGACCATGGATACGTCAACCTAGCCCTCCTGACCCGGTCCGAATATGTGGACTGGCAGACATTGAAAATGCTGTGTGGTGTGGGGTCGGATGTCTTCCGCCGTGGAGGATTTTAAATTTAGCTGGAAAATCTTCTAATCTTTGGTAAAGTCTAACTATTATTTATAACTGATATGAACAACATAGACGACGCGTAGCTCCAAGTGCTATCAAGATCCCTAGCAAATTTCCTGTAATGGGGGGTAATTTACAGCGGAAGTGCCTAAGGCGGAAGTTTGGTATGGCGTTTTTCCTTAAAAATGGCTTTTTTACTATAAAAGTTTCGTTTATGATTCGACTTCGATGAAACTTGCTGTAAAGATTTATGTTACCGTCCCCTACGTGTACCAAAAATTCTCAAAAAAATCAGCCAAACCAATGGTGATGGTGGAAATGGCTTTAAAAGAAAAGGGAGAAATACTCTTTAAGAATGTACTGACAAGGTGTTCTATTGTTGCAGGCTCTGACAGTGGCTGACAGTTTCATGCCTCACTTGATCCCTGCCCAGTGGCCTGTCACCTCCATCCCCCTGTGGTGTGGACTTCTGGAGGGTGTGTTGCTCCCTATCATCCTGGCTATGACTGACAAGGCGTTCTGTCGTCGGGTCGCCACCATCTATTCCCGCCGCCGCCCTTCCGACATGACCAAACCTCCTCAAGGTAATATACATTGACTTATTTTTGTTTTAGCACAGATTTATCAAGGAAATATCTTCACTTTCAACACTACAAAGGTTTAATAGAAAGTGTACCTTTTATAATACCTTTCATTTTAATCAATATTTCACATTCTTGTACGTACTCGTATGTAGGACAAACCGCAAAACCGATCTTCATTGTGCTAACCAACTAATGTTTCCTCAAAAACAAATGTGATCGTGTAAAAGGTATAGATATACACTCTTACGAAACTAGAGGCAGGGAGGACTTCAAAACTGGGTTACACAAAACGATAGTTCACGAATGTTTGCCTTATTGAATTCGTCAACCGGTTTCAAAATTCGATTTTAAATGCCCCATGCCAAGGCGTTTAAAACTCGTCTAAAAATGTCAATCGCAGACACATTCTTCAGGACAGACGGAATCGTGGCTCATGAATGGGAGAACGCGTTATGTTACGAATGACATCAAATAAAATAGTCGTGTGAATGAAGCGTTGTGTACGTCTAAAAATATCTAAATTTGTGCCAGTGGAAATGCTTATGACGATTGAGATCCATGTAAAGTGTACTTGTACTTTATCTATTGATTGATTGATTGATTACTCTGTGGTGGATGACAGGTCTGCACGGCAAGTTCCGACTGTTCAACAACTGTGTGGTGGAGACTCAGAGACCCATGGAGACTGTCAGGTTCCCCATCACTAACGGCTCCCTCTTCACCAGTCTGGACGGACGTATCCCCATCATCCACAACTACCGCAGGACCAAAGGTCTGACACTCACTTTCACAGCACCGTATGGCATGTCTAACCTGGCTCGTACAAGTATTATACACTTTAGGTTTTCGAAGAAGGTCCCATCCGTAGTATAGAACCTTGTCAAAAGAATTTAACATTTCCTATAGAATTTCAAAAGGGCTGATTTGAAGACGTAGATAATAAAATTATCTGCAAATTTGTGGGTGGACATGGAGGGCTGACGCGTGTTTTGGGGCATATATCTGTACTGTGAGGCTTCTTTGCACCCTTCATACGAATTGTATTAAAAATGTATAAATAGTGAGCATGACTTTTACATTATGAAAACTCATTTGAAACCGGGTAAAAAGTGGGTTAATTTAAAGGAATTATGACTGACCATAGAACAAAAAGACAACCAAACTTGCCGAATTTGTAAACAAGTGAAAGACATCTGTATTGAAACATTAGTTTTGAGAAAAATGGGAGGGGCATCTTGCTTAGAGATGTACTGTGAGACTTATTTGCGTTCTTCATACAAATTGTAACAAAAAATACTGATTGAAGCTATGAAAAGAATCTATACTGGCAGCAGTTGGTAGGCGAGCTATATCTAAGCGCATGTCTCTTCTCAGAAGATCTTAAGGACGAGTGGGGCATCCATTCTCACTCAGCCCCGACCTGAGTTTTTGCAAACCTCTGGTTTGACAGGAACTTAAAGGATCCCAAAAAGCTAAACTTGTATTTTCAAGTTTTGCTACAAAAGTAAACTTTGACAACCCCACAGAGCGATTAGAAGTGTCGAAGCAAATAACTCATTCAACGCAACATGTGTGATAGGTGTGCGCACCACGAGCATGCTGCCGTCATACTGCATGAACCAAGGGCTGGCTCAGCGCTACTGTCCGCCCAGTGCGCCGGCTGAGGAGCGTCAGCAGCTGAGAGCTAACATCATCAATGCTGAGGTCAACTGTGACCGCAAAGCTGAACCTAGCCTCAGCCCTTTCACTGAGGTGCCAGTACACAAACCTATGGACACCGGCCAGTGCTACACGCAAAGACTCAACACTTCGGACCTCAGGTGGGCTTTGAGCTTGGTGCGATTTGTAACGTTAAAGATTTAAGGGTGAAATAAATTGTCAGTGGTGGATAAATGAGTTGAAAATTGGGTCTGGAATTTCTTTCGCAATATACCAGCCCATAGGAGGTCCAGCCAACGGGGTCTGGGGACCTTCCGGAATATGACGCAAATCTAAACATTCAAAAGTAACATTTTTACGTGGTTTTAAACTTATAATCACTCTTGAAGTTTTGGGTTTTTATAGCTTTAGCTTAATCAAATGTAATAAGGATGCATACATACAGGTTAGTTTTAAGAATGTATTGCTGTTTATCCTCAAATTGGTTTAAATTGAACCTTTGGGGAAACATAAGTTCGTGGTTTTGCACCCCACTCATGGAAATATCCCAACTTGGCAAATAATCTCCTAAAACATGTTTTTGCTTAGTGGTGTACCCAAGGTTGACCCGAGAAAAGGGAGAGGGTATATCACTAGGGAATGTGGTCCTCTCCCAATATTGTGTGATCATAGCGAAATGGGTTGCAAAGTGATTTGCTTGGATATTGGTCAAGATATTAGTAGTTTTCAAGCTTCATAAGGTTAATCAAAAAAGTCTATAAATACGATGCAATTAAAATTTATCATTAACTTAATTATAGTAAGTTTATTTTTTCATGATGGCATTCTCGGAGTTCCTAGAGAATGCTGGATCCATTTCTTCATTTTCAGTGCCTCCCATCTTTTGCTAAGAACTTTAGTAATTCAATCTCTTTTAAACGTCAACATTTGTTGATCTGGTTTGGATAGTATAGTTATGGTTTGATACCTTTTGGATGTTATTTGTTTTATTTCTAGTGTGGAGTGTGATTAAGGTACATTGTCCTATTATTTTAGTAACCACAAGGACATTTTGGTAGATGAAGGAATGAAGAGTTCAGAGACAGTTTTCAAACTGCTTAGATAAAGATGTCTTGCCGTAAAACTTCACACATCAAATATTGGGATTGAAATAAAATGTTATTACATTCTAGTAATAATTCAAGTACATGAATGTTTATAGGAAAAGTTGATTTACAACCCAAATTCTGTAGCTGTAATTACCTTAGAAATACTTAAGCAGAGAAATAATGAATCTTCAAAGAAGTAATGTCGTTTAAAACCAAGTCAGTTTACATTGTTTGATTCATGCATGTTTTCTGTTATTCTCATCATGTTTAACCATTTATTTATGGTCCACAGACAAGAAACCACCGTATTTCCCCAGAACATCCAACAGCTGCGTGAAACTCTCTTCCTGGAGACCCAAGAAGACTCTGAAGACGAATACGAAGAAGACTACGAAGAGAACTGCGGAGAGCCGATCTACGCGACATTGTCTTCCCGCAGTGCGTGCTCGGCCACCACCGCTGCCAACGACGACTTCGAGTTCTACCAACAGGAGGGCTTGAGGGGGAACTCGAACAAACAACAGCACGGGTCGCCCAGGAACCCCTCCGTCCGGAGACGTGCCTCCAGGAGTTCTTCCATCGACAGAATACTCACTCGCCAAGAGGTGAGTCAACTTGTTGTTGATAAAGCCTCCTGCTAAAAATGATGCACAGAACATTGTTGTACTTAATCAAAATATTCATTGAGTTTTAATGGGTTGACATGCAACTTTGGATTTGATTTTGGATATCAAGTTGAAGGACCATGATGACCACGAAAATAAATACAACACGTGAGGGAAAACGTTGTAATAAAGTAGGGTCCCAGAAGGCTTCAAATTTAAGTGTTAGAAACAATTTAAGTTTTGTTCCTCCTTAAAACTTAATTTATGCAACATTTGTACCAAATTAACAAAAATACTGGGGATAGCCTCAAACCTGTTTTTCTTGGCCTGCTTTACATTATAGGGCTTAGAGAAGAAAGATAATACCAAACTTTTAAATATATTTTTTTATGAATCATCCTTAATTAATAGAATAATATGCTTCCTTGCTGGTTTTTCTGTTATACGTTCAGTAATCCACTTTGCTTTATAACATAACATCCTGGATGGGTTCAAATCTAATCGCAACTGCAGGTTAAGTTGAGAGTAAGGTGTAGAGACCGTAGAGAGGACTTTGTAGTCTAACTTCGCCTCTCAAAATAAGGCAACCTTTGCCTTCTTTCTTCATAGTCTGTAGCATATCATACTAACACTTAACACCCGTTGTGTTGCCCAGACTGACGAGGAAGGAAGCCTGAGTGACGAGGGGAGGGTGAAGTACCGGCAACAGCCTCCGCCACCGCGCCGCCCCCGCATGGTGCGTCCCCTGAGTCGCCGCCTGGGGCTGCCCCCGACACCACCCCCGCCACGACGCCTGGCTCCCGTGCTCTCTGTAGACTCCCTGGTCGCGGCTCTGCACCAGGCGGACATCTCCTACCTGGACACTGGCGACTTGTGTAGACACACAGACTCCAGACACACTGGCAGTGTGCCAGACCTCAAGAAGGTCTTCTACACTGGGTTTTTGTAGAGTTTAGTTAACTTATTGACATCAAAGTGTTTTAGTGAGCGAGGGTTTGTTCCAGCCAAGATGTGCTCTAGTGTAGGCCCATACTGGAAGTTTAGGCCATCGTATCACAGAACTGTTTGCTCTTTTAATATTGTCGTATCCGAATAGTAAAACTTGACATACAAAACACGCATTTTCGTCTAGATATCGGTCTTAAATTCATAAAATAACATCTAAATCCGACAAACAATGTTGACTTGTTAGGTTGGCTTCAAGTTCAGATCAGATATTAAAAGGAAGTTTGAGTTGTTTTTTTTAATTAAGAAGGTACCTCTCCAGAAGGTAAGTCTTAACACCTCTTAATATTTGAACATTTACGTCCATAGATCTACTACGATTTCACTTGAAACTCTCTCTACACACACAAAACTACAATATGATTAAAGCTAAACAACATAAAGTGATTAGATTATTGAGCTTTTCATCAATCTTCCTATTACCTAAAAGTATACATAAAACTGATTTACCCACGCCAAAGCTTTAAAAACAACATTATGTTATTTATTCATTCATTGCACAAAACTTTAAGAGATGTAACAAACCAAATTCATAACTGAAATTACATGTACACACTTGTAAATAATAATAATACAGTAGCCATGTTAAATGTAAATTTAATGTTAGGAATTATTTAATACGTAATATCTTAGAATATAGTGAGGCAAAGCCAAAGATGAAGAGAAATTATAATCAAGAGGAATACGGACGACTGCACAAATGTAATTTTATTTTGGTAATAACTTTTTTCAAACAAACTTAAACAGTCTGTAACTTAAATGTTTGATCTAGTTTACAAACCCTCCGGTGTTTTGTTGTAATAAATTTGAAAGAAGAGCTTTTATGTATTTAATTAGGTGATGTTTGAGTGATAGTTTGATCTAAGACTTTCAAAAACAGTTTGTTAAAGATGTGTTATTTTGTATATTGCTCAATATAATGCATAAACTATGATAATTACTGTAAATACAATGTATATCCAAAATGATGTGTGTTTTATTAAATTTATTAGGTGTCCTAAATTTTCCTGTTTGAACTACTTTTACTATGGTACTAACATAATTTCGATTCGCCAGGTTTAAGAAGGGGGAGTTCATAGAAGGAAGCACAAGATACATCATGCCTAGTAATTTGATGAGTAAATAAAAGTTAGCGAATTTTATTATCCTTAACTATTGCAAAAAATATACTTATGCTAGTTTTTCATTGTCTGTCTGTTTTCGTAGATAATAGATTTTGAACGGCAACGCCGTAACGGGTTGCAACAGTTGCGTTCAATTTTGAGGCTTCAAGTTTAAATTTGAAGCTTATCGAGTCACATGTTACAAAATGACGACCATTTTTACGATTTTTCTTGTTCTGCGTAGTAAGCTCTTCCAACCAAAGCTTCAGGACATTTTAATACATGGGATTTAGTTGTAAAGGCGAAAATACTCGTAGCATAGTTTCAAAACAGTGGTCGTGTTTGGGATTTCTTTTGTTTTGCGTACGTCTTGTACCAACGACCGTTTTCAACAACAATTCCAGAATGTGTTTATTAGGCTATGATGAAGTCTGTATGATCACAAAAGTGAAGTATCGAAGCCGAAAGCCGAGGCAAAACATTGATTTGTCAGGGGTGAAATGCCGAGGCTGAAGGCCGAGGGAAAAACAGTCATTTGCTATGAAGTGATGAAGCTTCAAAACCAGAGGTCGGGAAGAAGATTGATAACCTGCAGTGAAATGGTGACATACTCAGGCCAAAGCTTGACTCCAATCCATCAAAACAAACGTGCAAATAAAAATGACAACGCACGCAGAACAAAACTCGTACAATACTTGCAAACATCCCGAACGGTGAGGCGTCTTCACTCCTTCGATGGCCAGCTGCTTTAGGGCCGCTTTGTAAGTTTTCTAGCTGTCTGCTTATGGCTGGTTCCATATCGGAGTCAGACGAATAAATGTTTAAAACTAAAAAAGTAAGATGAAACAAAAGATTAAAATTAAAAAAAAAACGGGCGAATCAATAATTGGACTACTTGATCAAACGCTGTTGACACTTTCCCGTTCTGTGGTATCTACTATGAAGGAGAAGAAAAACAGTAATCAGTAGTTTAGCATACTTTTTTTAGTCATACATTAGTATGTTTACTTGTACAGTATACTTGTTTACTATGTATACTTTAGTCATAGCAGTGCATTATTATGTTTATTTAATGTAATGAAATGGTTGAAATGGTGAAGCTCCGAGTCTGGAGGTCAATGGAAAGATCGATAAGTGTCATTTTGAGGTTTTAAACAGACCCAATATGCTGGGCTTAAATGCTGAAGAAGGATTTGTACGCACCCTGACAGCGAGAAATAAGTAAATGTATACCAAATGTTGTAAAAGAAATCACATAAAGGCATAGACGAAACATAAATTAAACAAATCATTACTCGTTGATGATAACCAGTCGAGGCTGTAGATCGAGGCGTATCGGATCCGGATGACCTATCTTACCGTACATTTTAGATTCGAGCTGCACGGTTCTGGCTGTATTTTGTCTAAAGAAATGAACTGATCGTAGTCAACTTAAATTGCAAGGAATTGAATTCACTCAACCCAATACACAACCAAGTAATCAATAAAACTTGCCCATCAGTTAGTTTACATCGGCATTGATACATCAGTTCATATTATAATTGATAACTATAACATCGTGCTTTGATATGCAGACCAGTAGGATTTTATATTAGAGTCATAGTTATTTTATTAACTAGCTGACCCAACATACTTTGTCCTGTCCACAAAAAACATTTGTTTACTAAAACTATTACATCAGTTTTGCGGACATCACACTCTCATCGTCACTCCAATGTCTTCAAATAGCGTGATGGCCTTGAAACAGCCGTAAGTTTGTAACCATTCTACAAAAAATTTGGATTACTGACTGATAGGAACAAATTTGAGTTCAACAAATAATCCGGAGGCTCATACCATAGTGAAAAAATTACTAATATAAAACGGTTCATAATTAGATGTTTATGTGGCGTACCCAGGATTTTTTCGGGAGTGGATTCTTAGAATATTACGACCACGTGGCAAAGGGGGTCTGAGAGGGTAGTACAGAAGGACATAGGGGGGTTCAGGGTACTCCCCTGAAGTTGGTTAAGTATTTGGTGACAGAAATAATGGTTTTAACTAAACCTTTGATGATATATTACCAGTTTTTCATTCAACAATTTATTATTTTTTAAAAGCGTCTGAAGATTTGTCTAAATAATTAGGCCATTTGGTTAATGTGGCATTAAGTATTGGCTGTATGGAGCTTTATCTAGATTTCTACCATTTGCTCAGGCAGAAGAAACTGTATCGTTCTTAGTAAGTCCTTGTGATCTAGAAATCTTTCATCCAACTGACCAATATGTATAGCCAATGAATGGATAAAAACACATATTTTGTAATCGTCTTCAGGTGACGCAGGTTTCAAGTTAGACCTGTGTGTTTGTTTTCCTACCATGTTTGGAATAACGTTTTTGCTTCCAAATTTTACAACCCTAACGTGTTACAATTTTGAAAATTCATCAATTTGTAAACGTGTTTACTATCAATAATATTGCTTTATTTTAACGAATAAGACTTAAAAAGATAGTTGGTATTCTTAGAACAATCAATTAGCAAATCTGTCATGCACATAGTTTAGTTGGTAATGGAAATTTCGTGGAGGGATACATCCTCCTGTCCCCCCTCTGCGTACGACACTGTGTATAAAACCACCGACATGTACTTGTCACCTGTTCTTTACTCCTAGTATGTGCCTTGCGCCCTAAGGTATCCTCATAAAACAATTATTAAAAATATATTATTAGGTAATTCTGAAAAAAATTGAACTGCCTTAAATCCAAGACGAAAAACAGCCATTTATCACGTCCCGAAACATAAACACATTAAGAAATCTGCAGATGATTCTTTCCGAATCAAACCCTGTATAATTATTAGGAAAGCGGCGGCGGCGTGACGGATGAAGGAGTGAGGTGTCATGGATCACTATTATCGATGGCACATTTCTAGTGGAAACGAGCGTGAAATGGACAAGGAGGATGGTGTGAGAAAGGGGGCAACTGCGGCCTGGAACCTCAGTTGTACCGCACCAGGCACACCGGACACTGCTACCGCTTGTGAGGTACGAGTAGTTCGTCTCACTTCTTTCGCTGTTGTACTTCTTAACACGTTTTATTTGAAGAAATTATTTATTCATGCCGTCAGCATGGAGATTCAGTCTCAGGGATGATGAAATGAGCACAGATCCTGACCTCTAAACACGTTTTTTATTTTTTTTATCTTTTATTGCGTAAAACATATACGTGTCATGCAACCGTCATAATTATTAATTGTCTAAAATTTTGCATTCATACACATCGAAACCCCATTCAAACATACAGTATTTGCATTCACCCAATTCTCATTCACTCGAATTTGTTCCACTCCGAATTTGCCCCTTGGTCCGTGGTCTGTTTACGCGGAGCCCCAGTCGTGTGCCATAAACTCGTTTATATTATAGAATGCATCTGCGACTAATTTTTTCAGCTAGTTTTGAGTGCCTTTGGCATAGGTGCACTTTTAATCGAATTTGGCAGTCTGTTGACGTGTTGAACTCCTGCCTGTGAAGGCAAACGTTCATGAGCTACCGTCCTGTGTCTCCCAGTTCGATAGTTCTCCCTGTCCCTGGTTACGTAAGAGTGGATATCACTCCCTCTTACGGGGTCGCATTTTTGTCTGAAAAAGGCAGGTATCCAAAATGTAAAGGCAGTATAATGTCCACAGTTTCAAATTTTTGAACGTGTTGAGGATTTGTTCCAAACTGTATATACTCGTACTTGTGTATATATGTGTGAGCTCTCTATAGATCGCATTTTGTCCCAGTTTCGTAAAATTTGGTACACATATTCAGTTTGTAAGTACGCACCTTAGTCAAGTTCGTTAGCTGCAGCAAAATGGGAATAACTGAAGTATCCCTCGTTTCCCTGACGGCCTGGGGTTTCCTTTATACAATTTATTATTTGCGACTATTTTTATTTTGACAATGAGGCAGTTATGTTTTATGGTGATTCACTAAACACGTAATTGTAATAATAAAACTTAAAATTACAATTTTACTATATAGTTTTATGTGATTTAGGACATTAAAATTTATTGCCATGGATAGCAAATTCAAAACAAACTAACTAAGGTACATGAGCTTTTATAGAGACGCTTTTGGCAAACCTCCCACTAACTCAAATAGAAAACGGCCCCACAGGTTAACTTTAATTTTTATAATGTACTTGATTGATACTTTTGCTTTGAGACACCGACCACTCTTAGATGGTATTTTAAGGTGAATATGGAATGAAGGGTGAGTGTGATGAGTGTTTTTGATGGATGATGAGATGTAGTCTTGCTACAAACTAGGGCCGACTGTTCGTGTAGGCCTACTCGTAGAATAAACGCAAAAAATTTTAAATGTACTTTAACAAGGCAAACAATTTAGAAAATTGTACTACATTTTCACAGTTTTAAAAGGGTTGATGTTTTAATTAGTTGGTATTAGATATTGGTAAAAGTTACCACTTCATGAACCACACCACATGAGGTTGCACATTTCTTTACTATCACATTTCTAATTACTCCCTCGATCGTCAGGTGTGACGAGGGCGAGGGTGTTGTCAGTTCTCTGTTGTTATTGCGGTGTGTATTGACGCTGAGCCAGGAGCTCTACTGCGCATGTGCAGATTATATGAGTCATGGCCGCCGACACCCGGTCTTCGTCTCTTGCTACATCCCTCTTGTTATCTCGTATCAGTGGACAGTGTGCGAGTGATTATCTCTCTCAGTGATGTCGTTGTAGTGTTAGTTGTTGTAATGAAACTTGAGAGTCACTGGAACATCAACGTGTCGATGGTTAGTGCCGTCGGGAGGTTTAGGCTTGATAGGGATTAAGGGTGGGAAGTAAATACAAATCAACGTGCTCACGTTAAGGTGAGGTTTCTTACTTGAATGTACTAAATATATTTTTGGTTTTATTATCCTTGCCTTAGTTTGTTTTTACACAGATAAAACCAATATAGTTCAGTGTTGTTTTTAATACTTTACTGACGGCTCTGAATTGTCATGGAGGATTCATACAGATTTGAATAGAAATAGTGCATTGAATACGCATTTAAATAAAAAATGTGTTAGAATAGTTTACAAGGGTTTTATAAGTATAACAAACGACTACGCTGTCGTACTTATTTTAACACAACTTTTAAATTAAAAAACTACTACTAAAAAAGAAATTTGTAACACATATTAAACGTGTGCATTGCAATGAAAATGTTGCAAGTAACAGAGCAAAGCGAAAACAGGTAGAGTCAACACGTCCCTGTTCCATCTGCGATAAAACTTTAGAAAACAAAAAACTGAAAACACGAAAACTGTCTAGATTTCTGTCTTCACCTAACATCCAAGGAAGTTCCTGAATTGCAACACATAACAACACTATCCAACTAGTTTCACACAGGTTATTTTTCTTTTGTAGGTTGTGAAATAGGTGCAGTTACACATCTAAACACCTTTCACACACAACATCATCACAACATCAACCCAGTGTAGAATGAGAATCAGATAAACTACTAACGGCTTTAGTCTAACGACCTCCCCAGTGGACGCGTCGCGAGTGCAGTGATATGAGCAGGTGTGGAGTAGGTGAGGAGTGGCGGTGCAGGGTGGACTACAGGGAGGGGGTGGTGACTGTGGACAAGTGACCAGGAGACACCCCAGGAGCCATGGACCACGAGGCAGCGACCCCCGAGACTCCCGGAGACCAACGCAGCAGCCAGGTGTCCTTGGCTGACGAGGCGGCCACTGGTGAGTCTCCTATATTTTGTTTTCTGTAAAAGGTTTTATTTATTAACTTAAAACTTGTTTATGTGACGGTATGGTGAGTTGGTAAACAAGGTGTCATTTCTCTTTCAACCCTTAACTGTCCTGGTGAAAAAGTAAATACCCTCTGGGGAGGGGGGGAATCAAATCTAGAAACTGTATCACAGACAAACTAACGCTACCGTCGGTCCATAGTGTATAGTCGAAACATAACAGTATGGTCATCTGCAAACCTAAAGGATATTAGTACATTTGACAGCCACCAGGCTGTTTGAAAAATAACTCATTTGTAGAAAGAGTTTAGTTTAATTAGGATCCACCAGGGAGTAAAAAGGTTCAAAGAGGGCGGAGGAGGGGTTGTTGTGTTGTACTTATTGAGCCATTGAAGTGAAATTAAATCTATTAAAATAAATAGTATAATTAAGTTCTTCAAATGGACTAGTTTGTGTTTAAAGAGTATGCAAATTCAATAGTCTACTAATAAGGCCTGAACTACAACCGGGGCACTGCCCCCTCCAAACAAAAGGGTTGGCCCTGCAGAAGTACAGGCCTTTTGAAATTACACCATTTGAAACCACCATATTTTTATGGCATCTTTTTAAAAATCCTAATTGTGCTTGGACCTGGAGCCCTAGGAAATTCTTACTTTGAGTCATGATTGTCTGCACGAGACCTTAATAACCAATTTAAAACATAAACTGTTTTCACTACTGTAAGAGTAAAATGAGCTAAATGAGTGTGGTAGGAAGAATTTTCCAATAGTCCAACCTCATAAAACTTAACTGGCATAATTATGAATAGTGAAGATTCACCTTTTCAACCATTTCCTAGGTTTCTCGGGTCGGGGGCTATGTAACCAACTTTTCAAAGCAAATAGTTAAAATATCTGTGGTACTACTGTACACCTAAAATATTGTTGTCCCCTTCCAGCCTTGGTCGGAAATAATGACGCTCCTGTTAACGAAAAAATAAAAAGGGTTATGTTGTTTTTGTACGTTTTGTTTGCAAGTGCTGAAAGTCTCGATATAATTCCTTAATATAATAAGCCATTAGGAAAATTGTTTTATAATAGGCGTCCCGTGTCTAAATAGATCAAATATTTATTTATTTCATACAATACAATAGTTGATAAAATTGTAACAAAGTGTCTCTTTAGTAAAATGGATAGATAACTGAATGGTGTGGATGGATAATTTCATTAAAATATAATATTGTCTAATTGTCTAATATATCTTATTTTTGGGATGGGAGTGGGTGACGCAAAGTACGCCAAAACCAACTTCAGGATCCTATACAAACATTCCCCAAAGGATTTTTCAAAATATTTTCTTTTTTAAAAGTTAAGGGGGGAGACATTTAAAACTCACCTTGTATATTTGGAAAATATCTAATGAAAATAGAGCTATTCATTCCTATATCAATACAGAACGAAACGTCAGAGAACAAAATGGTTTGCAGTTTTGAACTATACATACTGAAACAAGATTCAAAACTGAAAACTTGATATACTAGTACAATTATATTATACTTTATTTGTGTGAACACTCTACAAATCGCGTTTATTGTCAGACTTTTACGACATTTTGTTCAAATCATTTTACAAATCTCTAAATTAAGTTCGTTAACCAACAATGGGATTCAGGGTAGCGCTTGTGGCTACCAGTCGACCATGTTTAGTTTTATTTTAAATAATTTAAATTTAAAAGCTTTTAATGTGTCAGTGTACGTGCTTTTGAATTTACCGCCAATAATCGACCGCGATCTCTGACGTCACAACACACAACTGGTCAGCTGACCCGACAGCGCTGCCGCAGACGAAGCAACGCATTGGATAAACGCCATATTGCTACCATCATTTTTGGTGACATTGTTCCGGAATTCTTCTAATTTAACATGTAATTGTGTAGTGTGAGTGTTATTTTCGCCATAATATATAAATATATTAGTGTCATCAGTTAGTTCTTCAACAATGACCGACGGAAAAGTGTTTTTCATGAATAAGGTAAGTGAAATATTTGACTATGTGTTCAAGTCAATAGAGATGAGTTTTGCAATGCTCCCTAGAGATCGAGCGGATATGAACCTTCCTTCTCAGTCCTAAGGCTGTTTATTGCTAGATTAGCAGACGAATTTTATTATGTATTTTCATAACCTATAAGTGATGAAAATAATATTCTTCACGCAATAAAGTTAGTTCTATATAATTGAGAGTGTTTATAGTAATGAGTTTTAGTTGACCTAGGCCTAGTTGATGGCTGTCTGGTTCAGTCCTAGTTCAGAACACAATCTAGGCTAGGTTTAGTTAAAATTTAGGATAACACTGAACCAAATTATGAAACACTTTTAGACAGCCTTACATACATTATGGCGTGTTTAATTATATTCATTAATATATTTGCCAGCAGATTAAATCCCCCAATTTTGGCCCTCTTCAGGTAAAGTAATTTTACTTAAATTCTATGAGATATTGAATTAATGTGGATTTGCTATGTGTTGTAAGTGTTACAAGAAAATAATGTAACGAATTCCCCTTTCCACTTAAATAATGCACAGTAATGCTAGGCCCAACATCTCCCCTTTACACGTGACATAATGTGGATGATTTAATAGAATAATCTGTAGATGATATATAATTAAATCTTTTTGCCTGTAGGCTGTAAAGTAGTGATGAACAATTGCTTTTCTCTCAGTTTGGGAGTTGCCATAGCTCAGTGGTAATGGTCATGCTTTGCACCTAATGTCGTGAATGGTCTGAGGAACTGTGGTAACAGTTTTCCGATTGTAGGTCACTCCCTGTGGTTTTTAAGTCCCAATAAGCCATCAGGTTTACTATAAAAAAGTCGTTAAGCTCATTCAGTCAATTAATCAATCTACCAATCCATTTTTCTAGTCCATTGTTTATTACTAATTAAAGCTAGTGGTATGCTCTACTGAGTCGTGTATCAGAATCAGTGAGTGCTCCAAATATTAACATTGATTATAGGATCGGTATTTGTATATATTGTTTTATTATTATTTTTTTCCGAGGCTGTAGACTTCGGTAGCTTATCATATCATTGCAGATGTTTTATTTGTTCCTCGGTCTTCGGCCTCAGAGTTTCACTTCATTTAAAATCTTTTACCTTTCGGCCATTTATTGTTATAACAGATTATTGAGTTCTCCTTTACTCTTTGGCCTTAGACTGCTACCACTTCATTACAAACTACTGACTTTTTCACCTGATGGATAAAAAGTACTAATTTTTCCCGGGCCTTGGTATTTTATCAATCTATTACATTTTATTGCTTTTTCCTTCGGTCCCAAAGTGGTGGTCTCTTTACGACTGGATTACAAATTTCCATGATTTCCCACATTCTTTGGTTTCAAAATCTCCTCATATCATTACATATTGTTGTTTACATACATCCTGAAAATTTTGTCAAAAATATTTTTTGGTGATGCGGGAGATCCAGGCAAAACAAGAAACATCCTAGAAATGGCTGCCATTTTTTTGTAACTGGTGAATCGGATTCCTCTAATATAAATTCAGCCTTCCTAGAATAGCTTCTAGATAAATTATCCTGCAACATCTTAGTGCAACAACGTATAAATCTAACTACAGGAACTACAGGACTATAGCTTTTTCTTAACTACAGCTAACTAGAACAACCTGTTATGTGTTTGATAGTACAAATTTTAGGTCTTGTTGTTCTTTTTAGGGGACTAGAATTGTCGAAGAAGCAGAAAAAGAAGCAAGTGAAGTATTACACTCTCTTCTATCTGTTGAGCGTGTGGAAAACCCTGAAAGCTTGAAAAATATTCAACATCAGGTAAATCTCAGCTTTTGTCCACTTTGTTTTACTAATTTAAAGACATAAATGATTATTTTGGGTTAGCCTGATCATTACTATTACTTGTCTTTTAACCTTCTAAGTACTGTCGTTGGGTCCGTGTGACATCACACGAACAATAACTATAAATATTCTCCAAAGGAAAGCTCAAAACGGCTGGAGTAACTACGACTCTTGCAAGGTAGCCAAGCACTGAAATGCACCGATTTGGTGTGTTTAAATGTGCATCTAGCATCTACAGGTTACAGGGCTAGCAATGTCTACAACACATCTCTTAAGTAGGCTATATGGCGAATTTGTTTAAAAACTCTACAAATGAATAACATACACATAATTGTATCAAATTTATCAGTAAGAAGTTTATATACTTAACTGTATAGACCTCACAAAAAGGGTTAAATTAAGGACAAACAAAACTGCACTTAAGATCGCATTGTAGTGTGTCCTAATTTTATGTCTACATACTTTCCATCACAATTATACAAATTTGTTATTGTTCCTCTCTCACACTTGTATTCTGATATTCAGGTTGTAGTGCTCAGCAGTAATGGTGAGGAGATCCAGTGGCATGAATCCGGACTCCAACATCACGGAAACGTGTTTATGTTGGACAACTCACACCAGTATTCACAACAAGGGAACACTGTCCTGTGGGACAACACGTTGGAGCTAGATGTTGATTCTACACACCCCGACCACCAGATGGTTAGTTTCGATTTGTGATACCGTCACAGCGGACAAGTTGTTTTAGAACTTCATTAAACATGAAATTATTGTTACCAAAGATTCATGGAGAAAAGACAGCTTATAAGTTATATAGGATGAGAATTAATACTACGATTTGTTGGCTAGGCCTATCCGACTTTATTTTAGATTGGTATTCCAAGAATAGATCAGGCAATTTCTCTCCACAATTTTCAAGTTACCGTAGAATCTTACTTATACGACTTTCTGTATTATTTGTCATACAATTAAAACAAAAGATTGTAAGAAGTCAAGGAAATCAATGCATTTAAGGTGAATATTTTGAGTATACAGTGTTTCTTTCATGTTTTGTTTATATACTTTCCCACCGTCCAATAACAGAATGTTATAATAATAATAAAACGTCTTTATTTGGTTTGACAAAAAGGCGAAGTTAGGGCTTAAAAGCCCTTCCTACCACTTAATGTTGTTATGGAACAAAAAATAAAATAACTATAACTTGTTAAAGACTTAAACAGCTCTTTCTTGAGGTTTCTATTTTATCCGACATTTTCGCTTATCTGCCTTACAGCTTGTCTGTTCATGACAGAAAAGCAAAATCCTATTGTGTAAGAACACTATTTTGAGGGACAAAAACATAGGTTCCACTAGGTAGGCCTACTAGAAATCCTATACATTTAACACTTTTACAGGTTGTACCAGCAATTATTGTAAATGATGAATCATACGAGCAAGAAAAACCACAAAGGCCTGTAACTAAGGTTCAAGAAAGTAAAAAGAAAAATAATAAGAAAGCAAACCAAAAAGTGCAGTTTAAGAAGCCAGGGAAGTTAGTGAATAGAGTGTTAAACTCTCTGGTGGACGTGGAGACAGACAGTGCAGACGACGTGATGCACAGGTTCCAGCAAGGCTGCGAATGTCAGGATGTCAGCTGTTTCTATGGCCTGAACCCTGACAGCGTTTATCGGTAAGCACTAAGCACCCTAGTCAAATAAACTGCTATAGTTTATTTACCTATCTAGGTAGTTTTCATACTTTGGTAATTGTGGAGTTGGTAACGAGATGTTTAGTCACAAACGGCAGGACAAATCCTTACAAACTAGACCATGGTTCTAAAAAGTCCCCTGGAACAAGGTTGTAACACCCATCCAAATCCACAGACAAAATCTATCATTACTATGATTGTTTATTCCTTACAAAATGAAAACAAACAAACTATGTGATCGACGTCAACACAACAAAACACTTGCTCAAAGGTTGTTGTGCAAAGTTTTTACATATATAAAACAAATATGAAATGTTTATTATTCTTTTGAAAAACAATCCATTTTCAAATTATTGTGAGTCTATGAAAACCAAGAAACAAGCCCAGGACTGGGGACTTTTTGATGTAACCCACGTTCAGGTTTGTGGATTTGTCCTGCTGCCTATTCAACACATTTTGTTTTATTCCGTACAAAAACATATATTTATATATTTTGAACAGTTCTAAAATAGTTCTAAAACAGTTTGAGTTTGTAGAACTCGATATGACCGTTTTACTAGTGTTTGAGAGAAATAAGTAATATCTTCAAAATTGTTTTAACACATCACTTTTAAACTTGTCTTATTATAGAGTATTACTATTTTAAAAGTTGTAAATAGAATGTTTGAATTAACTTTTAGTAACATTAATTGTTTCAAATCATTCTACATTGATGAAGTTGATTTGTATCAACAAATAGGTTATGCATTTAAAAATGTGTGAAGAGGGGGGAAACAGCCAATGGTTAGGCTTTTTCCTCGACATGAAACCAGTGTCTCACACTAAGAATTTAAGACACAAACTACTTTGAGGCCCAAGCAAAAGTTTCAGAATAGAACAGCTGTTGGTAATAAAAACTCCTGATGTAATTTAAAAAAAACGTATCTTTTACTTACTCAATTTAGCTGTAATAAAATTACAAAAAATAAAATCAAAATACCTCATGTCCAGGCACAGACTGAACATCGCCGAGTTGACGAAGGAGGAGCACGACATGTACCTGATGGGAGTGACGATGGCTTGCATGTCAGATCCGAGCAAGACGGTGAAACATCGGGACAGGCGGAGGCTGCGAGCACAGTACGTGTACCACGGACGACGTGTGTGTCTGTCTGCTTTCCTCTACCTGGAGAACTGCACTCTGTACCAGCTCAAGCGCATACGTAAACACGTCTGATGACGCACGGAGTCACTCCCCGTGTCCACGGCAACCACGGGAAGAAACCGCACAATGTGTTCTCACTCGAGACCTACCGCAGGGCTACCGACTTCCTCAAGCTGTATATCGACCAACACAACACAACGGGGTAGGGCTTTTGGGGTTTTCTTTAATCAAGCCGTCAAATCTTTGGCCTTTAAGTAAGGTCTTTCTTTTAAGTTGAACTTAAAAAAAGCATGAAAATTATCAGAAAAATGTGAGGTAAATTTTGTTTTGTTTAGACAACAACTTTAAAGATCTAGTGTTGTAAAAACTACTGTTTAAAAGTAGCTTGCTACACTACAACAGCTATTTACAAAAAAAATAGTTTAGCTACTTTTCAATCTACTTTTGACAACAAAAAATTTATATATAAATCTCTGTGTTTTGAGTGTTTTTTTTTTACTATGTAAAACAGTGCACACGGTTCCAAACAAGTCAGACTGTTAAAAAAAATTCAAACAATGCTGGTAATAAATAAAAGTTTTCTTTAGTTATATCCTTTCTATCTACGTATTATTGGACAAAGTTCTAAGTTTGGTTTTGCTTTTAGGAACTGCAAGAATACTTTCATATTTCCTCCGGAAATAAGCAGGAAAACTATCCACAACGCATACAAAGAGCACATGATAAATACTGCTCCTCCAGAAGAAAAAACCATGGGCTATTCGACATTCCGCCATTTCATGAAGGAACAATTCCCACATGTCAGATTCTGTAAAGTTGAACTAGGTACGTTTCAAACATATTCATGATAATTTACATACAGTGTAGAGTTTTCCCTAAAGGTCGATAACGTAAATCTCTGACAATTCAAAAATGGCAGATATTTCCGTTTGATTTCAATTGGTTAAGGAAGATAATGTGTTAATATTATATTAGATAAACAAAAGAATTATACTAAAAAGAATATTAAATATATTTCTCTCAATAAGTAATTGTTAAAACTAATAAACAGATAAAATTTAATCTAATCCAATTGCTAACCAATAAATAAATTTACAAACCCTAAGGTCTTTGTTACACTGGGACACTATGCGATCGTCAAGAAGACCCGAGAAGTTTGTTGGACCTAGAGTACTAGGACTCTTTGTGACTTCCTGGGTAGCTTAGCCACATGTGCCCAACATGCAGGGTGTCTTTTCATATTACATCAGGTCACTGTGCATCGATGGCAGAATGTTCCGGTATAATACAGTCCTAAACTTCAAGAGCAATATTGGCTCTAACTTATTCAGAGCTACTCTAGTTGATTTGATTACATGTCCCCCTTTTATTATTTATAGTAACATTGTTTACAATTTGTTTTAGGCTCTCAAAATTCCAACAATTTTACCAGTTCCCTCTCCAAACAAAGTCATCACCCATCGACCAACAACAACCACGTGAACAACCCTCCTGCGTCAAACACTCACCGAGCCACCAACACGGAGGAGTGTCACACACACAGAGTTGTGGTGGCAAGTCAAGCAGCGACCGCTCCTATACAAACATTGTCCACCATACCCCTGCTGATACAAGATCAGAGTAAGCCAGAACTGACGCAGACCTACATCGTCACACCTGTCAGTCAACTGCTGCCGGCCGGACACACGATAGCAGTCGCTCCACTCACCAACTACACCTTCACTATGTAGTCCTCAATGTGTGCGCTAGACTGCTAGACAGAGGGGAGTTAGAATATGTCTCCCCTCATGCAATCTGCTCTTTATTATGTCTCCTTAAGAGGGGGCCGGATAGAGCCCGAACAGCGTTCAAATGGGATAGGGAATTTAACATGGGAAAGTTTGCAAACTGTGTTTTACGTAGGTTAATGAACGAAAACGTGGAAAGTGTTTCTGGGGAAGCATAGAGTCATTAGTGCTGCTGCATATAAAAAAGGAAAAAATGAGTTCGGTTATAAAATAGAATTTTAATTACTGAATTTCGAGTGCTTTGTTCTTATGGAAAACCCCAGTTTTTAGTTCAGAAGTACATAATTAATTTGATGACGAAAGTAAAGGTTTTAGTGTTTATATGAAGCAGCATCAATATATCTATGCTTCCCCGGAGAACATTTTCACATTTAAGTCAATTAAATTGCCTAAAACGTAGTTTGCAGTTTTTTTCCCATGTTATAAGCGATACTCTGAGTTGGACCTCCGGCCGCTCTTTTCCGGCTCCCTCTTAACGTGCCATTTTCTAGCAAGTTACAACAAGATTGGCCAATGTTAGTTTGGATTAGGGACCGCCGGGACCCAAGTTGGGAAATTCCAGACAAAAATTAAAAACCATGAGTTATTATTTCAACTCTTTCACATTTTAATGTTTACAATTTCCCGTAATTACTGCAAAGTTTTATTATATAGTGATATTAAATAAAAAAATAATCATGCTGTACCATACACATTGTTTTTAATACTCACAAATGAAACAGAAGTTTAGGATTTTTCGGGTGAATGTACTTATTTATATTTATAATGTTATATTATAACAACACTTGAAGTATAAGGTTTATTATTTTTTGACTTGGCAAATACAAATGTTTTGTTAATCTTGCTTAATAAATGATTATTGACTTATATAAACTTTAAAAATACCTTTTCAATTTTTGAACCTTTTTCTATTTAATTTGTAATTACTAAAATGACCTTTATTCCTGTCTGAAATCAAGCAGAACATTTGAGTGGCTCGATAGCTCAACTTCAGTTTTGTACAACCGTCAGTGAGGGCCTTTAAAACTTTGTCTACAAATCAAAACTGTAATCAAATTAAAAATGCATATTCTTTTAGAATCATTCAATTTTTAGACATTTTGGCTGTGATAGTTAAGTTTTACTAAGTATTACTAAGAGCTTCATATAATAAAATAATGTAATAAATAATAGTTTCAAAAAATTCTTGTGAATAATATTCCTTTACCATCATACAGTATTTAGTTATTATTATACAATATTATTTAGAAATTGTTCGTTTTCAAAGGTTGTTATCTTTGTAGAAGTTTGAAAATTTTCAATGAATGTTTGAAAAAGTCAATGGCAAGTCATTGAAGTTGAACCAATGTGATATTATAAGGTCAGAGTGTAAAAATGGCCAATGAAAGCATTCCAACCAGTGATGAGTACTATCCTTATAATACTGAGTTCTTCTACAGTTTTGATCAAGCAGGGGGTGTAAGTGGCTAAACAATTAAAAAATCAATCGATCGGCTAGAATTGATTTAATTACTTTTATTAATTAGAATCGTACATCATTATCTAATGGTCATTACGCAACATTTACAATTAATGTCAAAATCAAATAAGTAGTTAACCTACAGATTTATCATTCTAATACTTTACAACGCTATTCAGAAAACAAAAACTGTCATGGTTGTTACAGTCTAAACTGTCTTTCATAGCTATTACAGGGTAAGAAAACGTATTACAAATCATTGAATCAATGAAATCACATGTTTTATCTTCGAATCAGGAGCAAACTTCTCGAAAAATCAGAAACTCATAAAGTTGTGGGACAAGTATACTATTTGAAATTTAACAAGTTCCTAAAACATTGAGCTCAGCATCTGAACGGCGAATTATGCTCCTGACAGTTCTCAAGTTTACTTAGTCTTTTACTACAAGTTGTACTACATTTTTATAAAGTGAGAAGGCATTCCAAATGTCATCTAAATCAGACTACTTGTTCTGATTTTATAGCAAAAATAATTTTTATCGAATTTCCTTTAGAAAAATGAGCTATCTATGCCGTCAGCATGGCAAGATCCAGGCTTGGGACCATGAAATGAGCACCAATCCTGACCTCCAGAACTCGTTTTGAGCATTTTTTTCAACACTTTATATACTCATGTATAATTATAAGTGTATCATTTGCACAGGTCACATTTTTTGCCCGATTTTTACCAAATTTGGTACCGTCAACTGGGGTGACTTTAGTGGGGTACAAATGTTCCCGAAGTAAATATTTCGGTCGAGTTCGTTAACCAGAAAAATTGTTCTACCGAACCCTCTTTTTGTGGGTGGGAGACTTTCACCAAAAAGGGGTATTAAATTATCTAAAAACAATAAATTTCGTCAGATTTTGATGCAATTATTAAATAAATGTGTATTTTGTTATTATACATCAATATAGGAAAATCCTTAAGTCATTTCAAAGTGGTGGCCAAAGAGTGATTTTTCACTGAAAAAGGAATGAGTAGTCCGATTTTACTATAATTCAAAAGGAAGGAGCTTATTTAAATAGTGGATCCACACACAAATATATGTATCTATGTATATATATTTTTCCATTAGAGGATCCACATACCTACGCATATATATATATATATATATATATATATATATATAAATATTTAGAAATAAATTACTATTTAGCATTTTAAACAAATTGGGTTATTCATATATATATATATATATATATATATATATATATATATATATATATACTTTATAATGATAATTTATATATATATATAAAATTGATATATATACATATATATAAATATTTGTTTTAATTTACAGTTGAAAAAGGCATTACCAAATATACCTCGAGCATTTTTAAAGTTTTCTATGTTTTTTTATATAAAGTCGAACGACATTTTATTTTATATATATAAGTATGATTATAAAGTTTTGAAAAAATTCTCAACAAATGTTCCGGGGGAATGTCGGTGCATATTTTATGGTCCTGGGTCTATAAATTTTAATTCACTATACGGTAAATGTTATTGTTACTAGTACGGAAGGACAACATATGTTGTGTCTGTAAAGTTTGTAGCTCTGAATAACTGTCAACTGACAACAAGCAAAGACGTCTGTCTGTAATCTGTCAAAAAGCTGTACACTATTCACTAATCAAATCAAATAAGGCCTAACAATAGTAATAGATCGTCAATCATTTACAATTGGAATTAAGTAGCCACTGCAGTAATAATAACTTTGTAAGTATTCAATTGATATACTTCTTGGAGCCGTCCAATGCCTCAAATTTGATAATGTATTACTTCATACTAATTCTTTTTGTAAAGCAAGTTGGAAGAGAGATAGGTTTAAACAGGCAACCCAAAGACTGTAACACAACCTAGACCTGAATCTAAATCTTTTCCTTCAACTTCACACCTTTGACTACACTGACCAGTTTTCATTTTTTACATATTATAACAAAACTGCAAAATTTCAAAGTTGGATTTTTGATTCTAAGAATTGAATTTGATTTGTTCTAGCTGACATGACATCAGAGGAAAATGAAGTTTCAGTCAGTGAAGTTGCTGATTTACTTCATCAGCAGTATGCAGTCATAACAGGTAAAGTGTTAGCATCAATAGGTAAGATGACTTGAAGACATTTTAGAATACTATAGCCTAACATAAAAGTTAAACACATTCTTTGACAGAGTTAACTTTGAAGTCTAATTGTTTTACATCTTACATTCAGTTAGTTGTGTGGTAATTCTTTACAAACACAACTTTTCAAAGTTATTATACAAAACCTTTTGAAGGCAAGTTTACAAGAAAACCCTCGTACATTTAGTGCTTGTACATATATAGAGTCTGGTTTTGGAGAATGTTAAATCATTAATAAAAGGGGTGCTTTTTCTGGTTTTATAGTTTTATTAGATCTTTCAAGCAGTCAACAAGAATTGAAAGGGTTGTGCTACCTATGGCGCTTCTATGGCAATATTAACCAAATCTTATATTTATCTAGCGCTTCTATTTATTACTTAATCTTAAAGATTAGTAACTCCCAAAACTTGCTCAATAAGTTATTAGGTATAATAAATTACTGTAACTATAAGTACTAATTTTTAAAATGTTACGCATTGTTCCTAAAGGAAATAATAAACCAATTTGAACAAAATACAGCAGTTACTAAACGTATAGTAATACAAAATATACCTTAATTCAAGTTAATTTATTTTATCCAATCTTACATATTTTTTGGTATTTCTTTGTCATTGTGGTTTGTTTTTGTTTGGTTCTATTTTATTAATTTCAGTTTGTTTTTGTTCTTTGAGAGAAAGTTGGATGATTTCAGGAGGCAAATCGCAAGAAGGTTACCCGTTGATCACCTTGCCTGATCAGGGCAACTTCACCAGTCTCGCTGATGCCGATTATCAAAAGCTGGTGTCTTATCTCACCTCAGTTCCCTCGTAAGTTACTCCCTCACAGTCCCTCGCTTCCCTCGCACTCATGCTCGCAATCTCACACTCTTGTGTCACTCGAGTGGTAGTATGCACTTTGTGTTATAGCCTCACTGTTTAGATACTGCTCAAGATAACCAGAACTCCCTTAAAAACCTTATTTATGAAAATAATTCAGACTCGCTTAGCGGTTTGCTTATAGTGTATTAAAAATCATTATTACATGTCTATACATGTTATTAACTTATCCAGTGATGATATCCTGAAAAGGTTTTAGTAATACTGCATTTTACAGGTTAATTAAAAAGCAACAATTGTAACGTTAATTGCTGTTATTTTTATCAACGTGTATAATTTTTTACCTATTTAAAGTCGATTGCTTACTATATCTGAAAAACTTGTTTAATTTTGTTGTATTATAAAATTCTCCCTACATTTACCTGGCAATCTTGTTACTTCTGTAGGCAAATTGCATTCTCGGTATTTCAAAATAACAATTCTTAATCGACAAATTAAAACTTTTAACATTTATTTAATACACATACAGTGGAACCCCTCAAATCCAAACCCCGCAAATCCAAAATCGGCAAATCCAAACAGGCTTTGAGTGAAAAATGTTGTTAAAAAATACAATTTCAACATTTTTATTTACAGTTTACATACTAAAAATACAGTACACACTTGAAATACAGTATATACTGTACTTCAAATACAGTACATACACGGGAGGGTATGTCAGGTGAGTGAGAGTTGTCTAATTATAGCTCATCGGCACAGAGTTTCCTTGCAAGGTCACCCTCGTACTGCACTGTGCTAATGTGCAGTGTACTACTGTACTGTGTTGTGGATACATACTACATATATTTTGATCCCGACATTTAATTGCAATAATATAGACTGCATTAAGTATGCAGTATTAATTTTACTGTTTTTTTGTAATTTTAGATTTATTTGGCAAATCGAACAAATCGAATAAACAGGCCACAGCCAATTAGTTTGGTTTGAGGGGTTCCACTGTAATTATGTTTAAAGCTTAAATGAATAGTAATTGCATTAAAAATAATGACAATATTTTTATTTGCTTTAAACTATTAATTTAATGACCATATGAATTAATTTTCTGCTATAACTATGGTTTAAAGAAGCCTTGTATCAATAAATAAAATATAGATTTAATGGTATTTTGCTAACAATTTATTATTTCTCAACTGGTTTAAAAGTAATAGGTTAGGATTCTAGGAATTAATTAGCTGTAAGTGTTTTAATGGACAAAAAAATATCATTTGGACTTTTAAGCCAGTTAAATGTATCTTTTCGGCAACTTTCAAAAATACTCCTCTTAGGTAACAATCAGTTAGAAATTTCAAAAAAGTAATTATTTCTGAATAGCTTAGTATTTTTAATGTTTTCAAACTATATACAATTTTCTGCTGTCAAATATGATCCATAAGTGCTGAAGTACTCCTGAAAACATATCAGTCGTTTTAGGATTTCCTCAATTCATTTATTTTATATTTATGTTTTGTGTTTCAAGCAAGTTTTGTTGAGTTTGAAATTTATTTGTTAAGTTTGAACATATTTCATGTTTATCTTTTGATCTTTACCTATAATATTTGCAAACGCCATATAATGTATTGAACTAATAAAAATGTAGAACTGACTTATTTGGCTAACAAAATAAAAATACGCTGTTATAATTATTAAATGTAGAACTTTACAAAACACAATTCACTTGATGGGTATTTACATAGGCTAGTAATATGTTGGTTACCTAAGTTATACCTGTCCAAGGCATGCCAATCAGTCCTTATTTGCCTACCAATGTGTATGGGATGTTAGTAGTACTAAAGACAATGTTATGGTAGGTAGACACCACATGGCTGAGACAGGAAACTCAACATAGTTAGGCAGGCCACACACAGAATGTGCTGCAAGCACTGCCGTCTTTCTCTCCCCTCGACTCCACATGCTCGAGTTTGCCCTGTGTTGTTGACTCAATGTTACCAAACTGTGTAATTTCCGAGAACAACGGAAACATGCATCGGTAGCTTTATTTGAAACAATAAAAAGGATTCCCTCGCACCACATTCTGTGTTTGGGCTGTCTCAACTATGTCAAGATTCCCGCCTCAGCCACGTAGGCGTCTATGCGCTATCTACCTACCATAACACTGTCTTTGGTAGAACCTTGATTAACCAGTTGGTGATAAAGTGGAGGGCTACGGATAACCGAAAGAACACAGTTTATTTTTTTAGACCAAGAAAATAAAAACAAAAAGTAAAAGTTCTACATAAAGTAAATGAATGTTATGCAGCGTTTACACAAATTTCAAATTTGTTGAATATGTAATAGTGTAGGGTCGATTCTGATTCTCGATTCCACCGATTCCCAAGGTTAAGAATCGGTATCGGGAATCGGTCAGTAAAGTCGATTCCGATACTACAGAATTGGGAATCAATTCCGATCGATTCTATAGAAAGAATCGGTTTTGGAATTGGGAATCAATTTCGGAATCTACAATCAAGAATCAGGAATCGAGGATCGACAATCGGTTTTAGAATCGAATTGTACAATTTTCAAGACAAATGAACGTAGAAATACGCACGAACAGTAAGCTACAACCGATTTTCTGCAATTGAGAATCGGCTGGTAAAATCGATTCTGATACTGATTCCTTCCGGAGGTCCCCAGTATCGGGAATCGAAAACCGGAATCGGAAATCAAACCCAAAATCGAGAATCAATATTCTGGTATCCCGTGGTAAACCCGTGAACCTCCGCACCAGAGGCTGCAATTCTTCTATTGAGCAAAGCATGCTCAACGTTATTGGAACTTATCAACAGCTATAATGTTTAAGTTGAGTGTGTACCAGATAAAGAATATATAGCGCACATCTGGCCTAGTGAATGTTATCGCCCACCAACAACTACTCAAGAATTATGAAAGTTGCATACCGGTCTTATATTTATGGAGTTGCACAATTTTTATAGAATGCAGGAAGCTGATATGGGATTTGTTCTTATCGACGATAGAAGAAATGACAAATGGAGCTCTGTAAAAACCACGTTGCTCAAAATCTCTGTGAGTATGAAAATCTACTGGTGAACATAGAACTTGTTAATAATCTAATTAATTTAGAACAATTCAATTGGAACATGTTGTGTTATATTTTTAGTTGTGCAATTTCCAAGTTAAGGTTTTATTTGAATTTTGTGATCTTGATTAGCAAATTAGGTCTATAATAAATTATTCTTGAGTTCAAAATATTAATACTAATAATATTAATTCTGAGATTGACTTGAGACTTAATTGAGATTGGGTTGATTGAGATTGATTTGAAGACGGGATCAGATTCCCTATCCCAAAATGTTGTATTCTTCTTGTTCACTAACGTTGGTAAACATCTGTGATAATATTTTAAACACAGTTATTCTCCCATTGTCAACAACAATCTGTAAACATTTAGACCGTTTTAAAGCCTCAAAAAAGTCCTATTAGTTTTTAATACATTTATTTAAAAAAATTCACAATCCTTTGATTATTTTCAATAACCCATTTGGTTTTTAATTTGTTCATACCATTATTTATTCTTCCATCAATGACTAACATGTTTTTAATATTTTTAGGCCTTCTTTCCTGGGCTTTTGAATGTTGCTTACGTAGTTCGTCCGTCTGGATTCTTCCAGAAGGCTATTTCTGAAGTTAGCAATAAGTTATTCAAAGAAGAATTCAAATTCAAGGTAAATAGATAACTGCATATTCAATTATTCATATAGCATATTCATATTACTACTACTCGTCACACTCATCCTTCACCACATATTTGCCTTAAAATACCCTCATGATATTGTGGTTTTTTAACAATATTTAACACTTTGGTATTATTATTAATAACGATTTTTTTGGCTCTGTTTGCTGCTCTTAGCCCAAATGGCAAAGAAATTACTTTATTTATGAACAATTTATTAGTTTAACTACGTCAGTTTATAGAGGGTTGTTTTAGAGGCTATCTTAGTATGGTCTGTTTTTTAGTCAATGCTGTTTTAAAGTGAAGCAGCAAACAGGTCAAAAATCAAGTTCCACGCCATAGCTTGCTTAATAGTTGTCTTAAAAATTTCAGATAGAGCTTTTTCTCATTCAGATAACTGTATCAACAAAACACAAATTTTAAAACTATTAATTTAAATAGTGATATTTCTTGGCCTAACAACCGTAATGGTATATGCACAGGTGATTGTATGCAGCTGTATAGAAGAACTGCACGGGTATGTGAACAAGTCTGAACTGACTGTAGACCTGGAAGGAACCATGCCGTACAGTCACTCACACTGGATTCAACAGCGCATCGTAAGTTTCACAGTTACTTTCTACAAAGTATTTGGAGGGAAAAAAGTTTACTTTGAGAGCAAGACCTTGCATGGTACAAATGTACATTGATTCTTTTGAGTAGTTTTTACCTATGCTGGTGCTAAGTTATTCAAAATGCTTCCTAGAAGATTATTTTGAAGTAGCTTGATGATGAATTGATCTACAGCCTTGCGTCAAGACTGAACATGAGAGCTTTGCATTCGGTGTAGCCGGACGTTGAAAGCTCCTGCACCTACTGATTAGGCCATTTTAAAAACAAAACTACTCAATCATAGTAATGTGACTACTGTACTCTACTTGTACGGTATCTGTTACCAGGCCCTGGAGCAGTTCTCATGCCAGACGAGAGCCGTGTCGCTGTCTCTGGATGACTTCACGCGACGGTTGCGTGACAGTGCCGCCGAGCTGTGTACGGTAAGCATGCTTTGGAGGTACACACTACTGGTGGTGCAAGGGGACGAGTACGCCAGACTCAAGGAGGAGATACTGCTACGCGGCCAAGCGAGGCGAGACTCTTCTAGGAGACATCAGACAACGCCTCAGCCAGACTCCCACCAAGGAACCTTCCTCCATGCACAACATCACTGCTGTCGAGAGGTGCTCTACACTCATACTTGTTGCACTTAACCCGATAGCTGCCACCATAAGACCTTGGTCGAATATCTCGTGTTGCCACAGTCCGATCGGTCGGCAAAAGTACCAAAATATGACGTGATGTTTGCACATATGTAGTAGACTTTATATAGAGAAATACGAGGGGGTACCCAAAAGTATCGGGAATCGGTCAATGGCGAGGTGGAAGCGTTAATTCACATTTTGGCGATAGGGCTGAAAGCCCAACTCTTCCTGAGTTCAGTGCACTGTGTGGCCAGTCTGAGAGGCTGTGAAGAGGAGCTGTGCGTTTAAAAGTAGTTTTGTTCTGCCTCGCTTTTGTTTTGATGGTTTAATTAAATGGACAAAGCTCAGCAGTGAGGTTTTTGCTTTTTTATTGGTAAGAACACGCCAGAAACGGTTGCAATTATCAAAAAGCTTACAAAGACAATGTTTTGAGCACCAGAATAAAATTATTATTTTTCACAAATTCAAGATGGGCTACCATATTGATTGAAGACAAGCCTCGTCCTGAACGACCTTCAAATTCTCGGACTGGTAAAATTGTTCAGAAAAAACCGTCAATATTACAAGAAGACCTTCGAGGACCTTTAAATGCTCCTTTGCTGTATGGAGTGTGTTAAAATTCAATTTAGCAAATTTCAACCCACTCCAGACCTAAATTTTGGCGATATGGAGACTGGTTCTTTCATCGTGACAATGCGCCTGTCCACGTATCCATCTCAGCGCTTAGTTTTGGCCAATACCAGCATGGCCACCCTTCCCCAAGACCCATATCGCCAAATCTTGTCCCACGCGACTTTTTATGTTCCCATAATGAAAAATTACATAAAAGATCACCGTAATGACAAAAATGAAGGAGTGAAAAGGCAAATGAGGATGAGCGCAGGCATTCAGAATAAGGGGTATGAGGGGTGCTTAAACCATGGGAGCATCGAATGAACAAATGCATTACACTAAATGGGGAGTATACTGAAGGTATACATGTAAATTAGTAAAAAAATAATAATACATGGTTTTATAATAAAATTCCCGTTATTTTGGGTACCCCTCGTATAGTTCTGTGTTTAGGTGGTATCTTCTTTAATGACAGTAGTTATTTATCACGACCGATCGGCGGCATGGCAGCTAACGTGTTAAGGAAGTTCTAGTAGGCCTAACTAGTGTATGCTTGATGATGGCTCCAACCAACAAGTTTTTTTTAAATTTGAACATTTCTAATAAAAATTAAGTTTAATAGTGAAGAAATAATTGTATTCACAAAAGTCACATAGTTAGGTAAGAACTGTAGGATAGGCCTTCTCTGATTTTAAGGCCTCCCTGTGCTAAAATATGCCTTTGTCTAACAACAACACTAAATATTATTTGTTATATTCATATTTAAAATTACTTTAAACATATCTTCTTTTCTATTAATTATATATGAAATGTTTAAGCTTTACTCATAAATCATCGATTGTTATTGTAGTAGCAGACATTATCAAAATAATACATTAGGTGCAACAGTCTGCAATTTCACTGTACTTAAATATTGTATTTTAATGACGCTGAAGCGGAAAATAATCCAACTATAAACGCACTAATTAGTTAAATATAACAGGCAAAAAAGAGCAAAACAGTAATGAAACAACTAACGGTGGTCAGTCGCTCTTAGATCATATGAGTATGACACAGTACTCCACACAGAGGAGTAAATATTACACATGGCAACATTGTGTGCAAAACAAACCTTCCCAGTTATTTGTGATATGCTGCACAACGTTGTTTCTCAACTCAGTGGCATGAGAGACAGTGCCATACATGCAGGTAAGAAAGGAGTAAAAAACATGACCCATCTGCACTCACAGGAACTATCAGGTGAGGCACCATAACCCCTCAAGTTAACTTCAATAATACCTTCCATTATGTTGATGGTAGGTGTATGTATGAAAGAGTAAAAAATGAAAAGAGTGAGTTTGTAAAAAGAAAAATACTTTTAGATGTTGGTATGACGTTTGGTGGTGGCAAGAAGAGCTTACGCGGTAGGCCAAAGCAAAGTTTTAAGGATAACTTTGAAATCCAATCGTAGATCTAACTTCAAAGCTTTTCAGAAAATAGATCAACTTTTAAAGAAAAGAACCTGCTAATACAATTTATTTTAGATAAGTCTGAGCAAATACAAAAGCAATATGGTCATTGATTAACCCTAACTTAAAGGACAGTCCAATAAAAATGATAACACTGCATAACGGAAATTAAGAAGTGTGATAGAATTTATAAGACTGTAAATTTAGGACACGTAAAAGAATAAGGTAAGAACTGGAAGGTAAATAATACCAGGAAAAATAGTGAAATGTTGAAGTGTAATAAAACGTAGAATAAGTGTAAAAAATAATAATGAAATAAGAAGAGGTAGTAGGATTACTGCGAAAGGAGTGTAGTGTAGAAGTGTGATTGAATATAAAACGGTAACAACTGCTAAAAATAATAATGAGGTAAGAAAAAGGTGAGTAGGATTACCAGGAAAGCAGTGTAATGTGTATAGCAAGGTGTAGCAGGTTGTAGAGTGAACAATAGACAGTAGCAGTGTGGCAGGCAAGAGCACAACCATAACTGGCTGTGCAGAGAACACTGGTCACCTTTTATCTCTATCTCCCTCGGGCCTCTCCAGTCCACCTCAAACAGCTGATCTTACCTAGCCTTTGGCTGCTATTACCTCACTTGATTAAATAAACGTGATTCTACCATAGGAAGAGTATGATATTTGGCATAAGTAATATATACATAGCTTGATTCATTCCAAGTGTGTTGAACGTTATTGTAATAAACGGTAAATGATTCTGATAGTCATAGCGCTAGAATACTCGTATGTAAACTCTATATTTTAAAGAGTAAGTACGATATTCTTGAAATTATTATTCGAAAACCCTAAATTTGAAAGTAAAGCCATTTTGAAAACCGTAAGAGCCATGCAAAAAATTTAAATAAAAAAGTTATAGAAAAATTTAATTCTGACCATGAAAATCATCAGATTTCAAATCGGACTCAAGGTTTAGACGCTTAGCTCATATACTCTAAAAGCTTAGGATGCCGCAAAAGCGGGCGTCTGTTTGGTCTATCATTAGGGGTGAAAACTACCCTCTTAGACTCCGTGCAATTTTTCAAAATCCCGCCTTATTGCACATCTAGAGCATATATGAACCATCACTATGTTTAAGTTTCAACCCTCTACGCTCAGTACTTTTTAGGATGGCATGATGAGGACAGTCAGTCAGTCAGTGAGTGAGTGGTATTTGAGAAATATATAATAATAGATGAGGTGTGGCTAAAAAAAAACCGGATTTGCATAAAAATCATTTATTTTAATTATTGCAAACTTTTACTTTACAACCTTCAATATACACTCCTTCTTGGATCCTGAATATCGGTCATGCAACTTTCCACTGCTCAAAAACAGTGTCTAAACTCATTTTCGAAAAACGTGTTCATTACCTCTGTCGCTTTTTAACAGCTTCCACACTATCAAATCTCGCTCTTTCAGTTCAGATTTCACTTTGGGAAACATGGAAAAAGTCACACTGCGTTAAGTCCGTGAATACGGATGCTCCACACGGGAATCTCATGCTTACCCAAAAATCTCCTCTTGACCAATAGTGCATTGTGAAGCTACTTCTTTAGCCACTATCTTTGGGGTTTCCAGTGTAACTGTGCAAAACCATCATTGAAAATACACATTTTGATTAAGGGTTGAAGTTTAAGGAATACTGTAATGATTTAAAGAATTTTAGGAGAGTTATACCTGCACGTCGACAACTGAAACAAGTCATTTAATTTAGGGGAATGTATAACTGACGCAAGGTAGCACTATAATTTTTCTTTTGTAATCTAATAATTTTGTGCCTTGTCCAAAACTTCTAGTAATCTGAATCTACTCTGACCCAATTAGCATTGGGTACACCATTGAAATGTACAAAACACATTCTTCGGTCTAGCTTATTGCAATTTTATCAGTGATTAAGACTGGTAGTTTTAAAATGTTTGATACTCATAACTATATAAACTCTATAAAACACTAAATTACAGTTAGGCCTGGAGCTATCAAATGCACTTTGAGTTGCTTGATTAGTCGGGGACGCTGTCGCAGTTGCCAGTCTCATTGGACAATTGCTAGACTAAAACACATGTAGTCTTAAATATAGATTTCAACAATATGGCAGTTGTGTGTGCTCTCTGTTGAAATATCACGCATGTAAAACTAAAAAGAAGATAGCCTACTGGGTTAATTCCATACACAGTGAACTAATTTGTGAAAGAGCAGTTCCAACTTTGTATAGTGAATTAAGGGAACATCCACACAAGTTTTTAAGTATTCTAGAATTAATTATCACACACATACCATTGTAGTTCAAAATACGGTTTAATGTACTTTTTTACTGCACAATGAACTGACCACATCACAAAAACAAAACCACTAGAAGTGATAGGCCTAGTTTCTACTGAATACTTTGGCGATTGAGCTAATTTCATGTTGCCTGCGTGCTGCCAGACTTGTTTGTGTAGTTCTCTAGGTCGTCAGCAACAGTCCCCAACAAGAGTTGGGTCCGAACAAGAGCTGCAACGGTTGCAGCGACTGTCCCCAACCGTTTACTTAGTGTGCGCATCAAATCTAAAACTATGCTGAACATAATCTTCAGCTACTAGTCGAAAGCAACTGATGCTAATAATAATAATCTTTATTTGTGTAAAAACTGGTACAAGTTATAGACAATGTCATAATTACAGTCTGCTAGTACTTAATTAGTACATGCTACCAAGTCAAATAATACATGCACTTTTTTTTCAAATTAAGATAATAACTTACAGTTTTACATTATTAACACAAAATAACCTTTATAATTATTTACAGTAAAATTAATTTGACAATATTATACACAAAACACTTTATATATTCACAATTTGTTTAATAAAATTAAAAGAAATAATATCTATATAAAAAACCTCATCTAGGCTATAGAAGGGTTGTCAGCTATATTTCAATACTTATTATTTTTCTATAAGCCATTTATAAAATTTTTGTCTAAATTTTGCAAAGGGTATGTGTTTATTAAATGCTGCACCATATTATAAATCTTAATAGATACAATATGTCAGCTTTGTTTTACTTCATGATGTGAGTCTATAATAATAGCTTTATTTTTCATTCTTGTATTATAACTATGTTCATCAGAGGGAATTTTTAATTGATTTGATTTTTATAATGTAAGTTATTATATCAAAATGTATAAATTTATTAGTGTTAAAATGTTGTGTTGAACAAGAGTGGTCTACAGTGAGCTCTAGGCTCCACCTTGCTATTGTTCTAAGCTTTTGTATGATTAGAATCTCCTGAGCTAGGACAGTTACCCCATAGAATAAAACCATACATAATTGATTGGAAGTAAGCAAAATATGATGCAAGTTCATGTAGTTATCAGGTACGACTCTACTGAGTCCATTTTAGAAGATAAATATGACCTGAAAGTCTTGAGCATGTTGTCAATATGGTTACTCAGGATAATTTTTTATCTATATAAACTCCTAAAACTTTGTGTTGGGATCAGAATAGAATTTAGTTGAGAAGATGTTTTAGACTAAAATGTATATTTGCCCCAACTCAAAGTCGCTTTTGTGCGCTTAGGCCTAAGAAATTGACATAATTATACTGCTCACATGCTATTACACAGGTGTGTGTGATGTATAATAATGTTACTGCATGGTAACAAGACTAGAATTGAAAGAGGCTGATTTCTACATGTTCTGTACGGCAGAGAAAGTCGCTCTTACAGGCTGTACAGCCATTACTGTCAGAATAACCCCAGGTCGAGAGACTGAGGGCTGCTTCAGCTGCCAACGCCAGTCAGCCAGTTGTCACAAGCTGCCTGCCGCACCTGCTCGCATTCTCCAGGACTCCATCACCCCCGAGACCAAGGCACTAGTCTCACAGGTCAGTTAGGATATAAAATGTGCTCACGGTCGTCCCTTTTTTTCAGCACTTCCGTTTTCCAGAAATAATTGCCGTGGCAGAATTCTTCCTAGTCATAACGACCTACTCTCTAAGTACCAACATGGTGGAGGTAACAGTCCCCTGGGAAACATCCCTTAGCAGCACCTCTACAAGACATATAAATATTTTGATTTGGGATCCCAAACCAGTCTAAAAGTCTTTACTGTCAAGCTATTTGTTGTTAAAGTTTGAGCTTGTGGTCTGCAATACCACACTATGTATGATTTTCTTCTTTGAGTAGTTGTAAAATGAAAATCTTTTGAAACGAATATTGAAGGAAGCACTAAAGGCATCATAACTTCTTTGGGTTAGGAGGAAAGATCATTGGAAAGCTAATGAGGGAACCGTTGTGACCAAGTAAAGACGTCCTATATAAGTGGTTATTGGGTCTTACATAAGCTGTCTTTTGAAATTAAATTTTATTTTCTCGTCATGTTGGTTGTTAATTTATTGTATTCCCATCCCTAAATTAATAGTTCATTTTGTAGAAAATTACTGAAAGGTTTTCTTAGATTGAAAACTGTCTATTCTAGATCACAAGTGTTCAACAACTTTTGTTATTTTAATACTCCAGGTTCTGCAAAGGATAGACGACGTGACGATGATGTGTGACAAATGTTGACAAGCGACTGAGCAGCTTGAAGCGGCTGACTCACAAGCCCCCGCGCCCCATACAGACAGTGACTCCGGAGCCGGGGGTGCCCCTGCAGACCCCGCCAGCTCCGCCGGCACCACCTGACCCCATGGCCTCCAAGCGCAACCATGTCCTGCGAGAACTCATGGAGACAGAGCGTATCTATGTTACTGAACTCGGTTCCATACTCAGCGTGAGTAAACCTGACCAGTAGGTTCTATGTTTACTAAAATGCCAAGAAATTAATGGTATAAAAGTTTTAACTCAATAGTGTTTAGTAAAAAATTGATCACAACTCATTTTTGGTTTTGAGCAGTCATTCATACAATTCAGTTCAAGTTCATTTGTTATAGGTGTAAAATTTTGAAAACTAGAGGTGTTTAAATAAAAGTCTGCAGTTCCACTGTTTTTATTGCAGGTGATTGGCCGAGCGGGAGCTGTGGAAACTGCTAGGTCAATGAGTAGATAGAATAGTTTGTTATAATAATAAAACGTCTTCATTGGTTTAACAAAAGATGAAGCTAGGGCTTAAAAGCCCTTTCTCCCACTTAACCTTAACCTTAGAAACCTTACCCTGGATCTTCTTGGAAATTAAACATGAAAGTGTTCCTTTTTCTACTCTAAGTATATATGTGTACAACGACTGAGTTAGCCGTGAGGGTTGCAGGGCTACAAGTACCCGATGACTCAGGAGGAGATGAAGCCGCTGCTGCCAGTGGGGCTGGAAGGCAAGGTGGACGTGTTGTTTGGTAACCTGGAGGAGCTGTATCGGTTCCACGGGGAGGTGTTCCTCAAGGACTTAGAGAACTGCATCTCGACCACTGAGCTGGTTGCTCTCTGCTTCACCCACAGGGTAACTAGCTCAATCTGTATAATCATGTTGTAAGTAAAAGAACTTTGATACTGCTTTTGTATGGTGGAAGACCACACATCAGGAATTCCAGGAAAAACGGAAATTGTGTTAAGAGACACGCAAGTAAAATTGCACTAGAAACATATCCCAAGATTAAAATGGTATTTGGAAATCATCGATTAAATTGGTTCTCAAACATGCAGAGGTGAGAATCTATCAGCACAAGAAACAATAATAATTGACCTTACTGTGTCAGCAGTATTCACTAAAGTGGTAAGCATAACTATGACAGGGAAACACCAAGAAATTCTAGGAAAACCAGGAATATGGGTGAGTTTTTGAAGCTACTTCCTTAGCACCCCCTGTCTTCGGGGTTTCCAGAGTAACTGTGCAAAACCATCATTGAAAATACAAATTTTGATTAAGGATTGAAGTTTAAGGAATACTATAATGATTTAAAGAATTTTAGGAGAGTTATACCTGCAAACGTCGATCACTGCAAACAAGTCGTTTAACCAAGGGGAATGCATAATTGACGTAAGGTAGCACTATAATTTTTCTTTTGTAATCTAATAATTTTGTGCCTAATCCAAAACTTCTAGTAATCTGAATCTACTCCTGACCCATTTAGCACAGATTAGGAAGACTATTATCTAGTGGCAGCTGGTATATTCTGCTGATTGAAATGTAATGTACAAAACACATTCTTCGGTCTAGCTTATTGCAATTTTACCAGTGATTAAGACTGAGAAGTTTTAAAATGTTTGATACTCATAACTATATATACTCTATAAAACACTAAATTACAGTTAAGAAATTGACATAATTATACTTATTAAACACATGTTATTAGCACAGGTGTGTGTGATGTGTTATTACATGTGTATAATAATGTTACTGCATACATGTTAACAAGACTAGAATTGAAAGAGGCTGATTTCAACATGTTCTGTTACGGCAGAGAGAGTCGTTCTACAGGCTGTACAGTTACTACTGTCAGAACAACCCCAGGTCGGAGAGACTGAGGGCGTCTCTAGGCTTAACAACGCCACACATGTCAGCGCAAGCTGGGTCACAAGCTGCCTCTCGCCGCGTACCTGCTCAAGCCCGTGCAGAGGATCACCAAGTACCAGCTGCTTTTGAAGGTACGTCTCCGTAATGAAAGCGCTGTTTGTTATTTTTGAACTAATATGATGAAATGAATTGAAATGAAAATAATCTTTATTCACATTGTACAAAATACAATGAATGGCGCCAAACAATTCCTATTACTAGCATAAAGATAAGGAGAGAGACATAGAAAAGATGGGCACAGTTTAACAGAAAACTCACTGATTGAATATAAAGGTCTAGTCAAAAAGTATTTTGCGATTGTTTTAAATTGTATTAAATTTGAAGTGTTTTTTAATAATTTTGGTAAAGCATTGCAATATTTAATTCCTACATATGTTGTCTTTTTTCAAAAAAATCTTAATTCATGTGATGGTATTGAAAAACTATTTCTGTTTCTAGTAAAATATTGATGAAAATCACCAATCAGTGAGATAGAGTCTTAGTTTGACGGTGTATAAAATACATTGATAGATATGTTGCCTTTTTTTCAAAAATCTTAATCTATGTGATGGTATTAAAAACTATTTCTGTTTCTAGTAAAATATTGATGAAAATCACCAATCAGTGAGATAGAGTCTTTAGTTTGACAGTGTATAAAATACATTGATAGATATGTTGTCTTTTTTCAAAAATCTTAATCTATGTGATGGTATTGAAAAACTATTTCTGTTTCTAGTAAAATATTGATGAAAATCACCAATCAGAGAGATAGCGCGTCTTTAGTTTGGTCAGTGTATAAAATACATTGATAGATATGTTGTTCTTTTTCCAAAAATCTTAATCTATGTGATGGTATTGAAAAACCACGTCTGTTTCTAGTAAAATATTGATGAAAATCACCAATCAGTGAGATAGCTGCTTTAGTTTGACGGTGTATAAAATACACATGCTGTAAACAGTAAAATATTTATTTCAGAAATAATACATAAAATGTTATTACATAAAAATTATGAGTTATTGAAAAATTAATTAAACTTGGAAATGAGGAGTGTTAACTAGTGGGCAGGAGTTACTATTACAAACTAAACTAGTTATACATACACATTTTCAATTATTTTTGCCCAGCTTCATCTCTTACTCAGCTATAGTGTGAATAGGGGTGGTGGAGTAGTGCTATAGATCAGTGGTATAGTGCATATTCACACCTAATTGGCCCAGGTTCAATTCTTGGGCGCAGTGATAACTTTTCACAATGGCTACCCTCGCGGGTTCGAAGTCACATTAAGCCATTGGTCCATTCTATTGGTCGTTGGGTTATTAATTAATGATCCTGGGGAACAGTCGGCCCTAGTTTGTAACAAGACTACATCATCCATCAAATCACTCCATATTCACCTTTAAGACTGGTCGGTGTTTCAAAGCAAAGTACCAAAGTATTTAATTTTATTAATGTTCAAGTTTTCCAGCAACTTTCCTTTAGCATAAAAGTTGAATGAATAATCCTGCGTCTAAAATACATGGTACAATTTTTTATGTGAGAATTGTGTTGTTATTTTAATTTGTTAGGGAATCTTTACATTGATGAGTCGACTCACACCTCACACGTGAATGTGTTACAGCAAGTCAGAAATACACTGAGACATGCTTGACATGTATATGATATGCTTGTACATCCCAAACTATATTTTACGCATAGTTTGTGTTCACTTAATTGTAGTTGCAATTTAGTACATTATTTACTGTCTCCAAGAAAAAAAAGGAAAAGGCCTATCAATAGTTTCAAATTTATCACTCTACAAATATTATGTCAAAGGTCTTTTTAGCTTGACTACAACTAATTGCAAAACATTTGTCAAGATAGTTATGATGCAGTGACAATACTGTAAAGGAGCTTCACTAATAAAGAGTGTTCTTGCTCAGTTCTACTGTGGACATAAAGTGAACATAGTGTCAGTTGGATTGCGGTTTATTGTTGCAGGACCTGCTTCACTACAGCGAAGGACAGAAGTGGTGCCACGAGCTGCAAGAAGCGCTCGACTGTATGCTTGTTGTGCTCAAGTGTGTCAACGACAGCATGCACCAAGTGGCGATCCAGGGCTACTGGGTAATTAACCAGCATACCTACGATTTGTCATGTTTGAAGTGTGCAAGATCTCGATTTCGAGATCGAGATCGACTTTTTTTTCAACGAATTTTTATTCAATTTAAAAGTTCGAGACGAGAAAAAGAAATGAACACTCAACATTTGTTATACCATAAAATTGACTAGAAGTTATTTGAAACACGATTTTGCTGTAAACTAGAAGATTCGCTCCAAATATTAAGTGCCAGCAGTTTGAACAACGACTAGGTAACATCGATGTCCAGTAGCCACTGAGAAATGACGCATAAGAGGATGATGTAATATTTATATACTTCAGTAAACAAGTTTGTCAAGATGGTAGTGCTACAAAATGGCCTCCAGTCGGAAAATAACAGCTAGTATACACAATAACTAGTCATTTAAATCTATAGTTACAATAGTCGTAGTGTCGATAGTCGCGGACAAAGTTGCAATATTTGTTTTAGTTTTCATTTGCAGTAATCGAACAACAGCAATTTAGAATTTTTCAATTTTTGATCCAGAACATTACTAACCGACACGGCCATTATTAATGCCTGTTAGTACTTGCTTGCGGATTTGTCGGTTACAAAATCATCAAACATGATGTGATTTTATCAAGGTTTTAGAATTTCATTAAAGAAAATGGTTATAAAACAAGTTTTAAATAGTAACCAATCCAATTTTTGATCATGAAACAATACTTACAATACTAAAACTATAAGAGCACTCAGGAAAAATTGAACACACATAACACTTTTAATATTACAATAATACCATACTTCTATAACAACTAAGCAAACTACTCTAATAATGCAAAAACAAACAAATAAAGCGAAAATTATCAAAATTAAAATTTCGCCTCGAACTCGACTTCAAGATTTTGGCTTATTCCCCGCCGACCTCGCCTCTCACCTAAAACCTGTTCTCAGACAACTCTAGTTATTTTTAATACCTCTATACTGCTAGCCCTTTAAAATTGGTATGGTTTGAAATCCTGGAACATTTAGCTTACTTGACAAGACTACATTTATTTTTTGCTCAGTTACACCTGATCTAAGTACAATTACACTTTGATTCAAAAACTCTTGGATGTGTGACAGGGAGAACTCTCGGAGTTAGGGGAGTTGCTGATGCAGGGGAGTTTCTCCGTGTGGCCGGAGAGCAAGAAGGACATGTTGCTGCGAGACCTGAGACTCAAGCCGATGCAGAGACACATCTTCCTCTACCAGACGGCGCTCATGTTCTGCAAGAAGTCTGTGGCGACAACAACAACACTTACCATTTCAAACGGCTGCTCAAGGTTTGACAATTCTCTGTTACGAATTGTTTGATGTGTTGTTTTAAATTTCATGTGTTTTTACTTTGGATGTCCATATATTCTGAAAATATCAAAGTTCTGAGGGACCTGAAATTTTGGACAAAAATTAAAATAATGAAAATTGAGCCGGAATTCCCTAAAAGCGGGTTTTAGGTGGTAGGGACTTGTGAGGGAATATTTGGCAAAATACAATAATTTGTTAAGATTTTAGGCAGAAAAGGAAATTTAAAGACCATTTTTGGCAGATATAGGGTATTTCCAAACAATCTGTCATTTCTTGATAATTTTAGGTTGATGGCTGTTCAAAAAACAATCATTCTACAGCATATTTTTGTATAAAACTCACAAATTGAAGGAAAATTTGGGATTTGTAGGGTAAATTTATTTAAATAAACTAGGGTAGGGTATTTGTAGGGTATTTATAAACTATTCAAAATTATCCTTTTCAACCTTTCCGTTTAAGTTTTAAAGACTAGAGATAACTTTCAATTCCAACCAAAAGTTACTCAAAATCAAGAAAGGAAAAATATTTTTTGCCCGATTCCTGCTCAAAAGGAAATTTCAGGATTGTCCACCCTAATATTTTGCTGAAATTTTGTAATTTAACGTTCATGTGTGGCACAGATGTCGCAAGTAGGGCTGACGGAGACAGTGAAGGGTGACGGCAGATCGTTTGAACTGTGGCTGCAAGGCAGACAAGAGGTTTACATCATCCAGGCCACGACCACGCAGCAGAAGAATCTGTGGGTCGATCAGATCAAGAAACTCCTGCTAGACCAACTCACCGAACTCAAGATCAAACAGTTCAAGACTCAACACTTGTAAGTTGTAAACATTTATTTTCAACAAATTTTAATACACCTGATATGCTTCTGGCGGACCACAAAAGAGCTCTGTTAAACAAAAATCTGCATACTCTGGTAGTCGCTAGTGAAATCTTTAAGCAAAAAAAGTACATTTTTAAACACTGATCCAGCAATTTATTGTGTGACAGGCCCCTGAGGCAGACATGTTCGCTGGACAGTAACGTAGTGTTGGTGGGCAACAGGACACTCAGTGTGGACGACTCAGTGAGTCATAGTAGCAGTCCGGCGCCCAGTCAACCTATCGACGAGGACGTCGCTTGGTCCTCTGATTATACAAACAGCGAAGAGGACGAACCTGTGACAGAACATGTGAGTTTGACATCTTGCTGTCAGAATTTGCAATACAATCTCGTTTGATTTGGAAATACAAGTTAGATGTAGTAGAGAGATGCAAGCTAATTTTAAACTTATGTGTTTTTTATACCCTAGTTTTTTTTAATCCTTCATTCTTAACTAATTAATTTGCTCAGATTCTATGTCCTCATTACACTCATGACAAGAGACAAGAGATCCAAAAGAGATAAGCTTAAAGTTTTACTGAATAATTTTTAAATATTTTTCTTCTATTGATATATTTAGTTAGATAAGTTCTATGCCTCTTGCCTGTAGAGTATTGTTTTTAGTTCAAAAGAGAAAAGACTATTAACAGGTAATTTTGTTTAAGTGTATTCAAATTATTATTTTAATGAAGAGTTTTAAGTGAAATTACGTATATTCTAGCTAATGGGTTGATATTTGTTTTAAATACTACAATTTATCAACAGTACTTCATTTGTTTAAAAGTTTATTTAAAGTCCAGACGTAAAATAAAATTCCTCGATAGTCCTTGGCTTAATTCAAACATTATAGACAGCCGCCCATCTCTACCAAACCTTCAAATCCACCTCACTTGTTCCATATTCTGACCTAAACCACTCAGCACCTCTACACACCTCCTCATGTACTTGACATGTGTGTTGTATTATGCAGGGAGGCAAGTTCACGGCATTGGCAGACTACTGTGCAGTTGGTCACAGTGAGGTCAACATGCGGGAAGGTGACACAGTCGAACTGCTCAAAGTTGGCTGCGCTGGCTGGTGGTACATCAAACATATTGGTGAGTTCAGCCTTTTTTTGATGTGAGTCTACTTAAATTGTCTTGGAATGGCTGTTGCATTTTTCTTTTATTTGGCAGGAAACAAAATTTTCTAATGAATCAGCAATCAAATAAGGTTTGAGTCCCTGTGCAGGCGCCAATTTATGTGACAAACTTTCCTTTTCTTAGGTTCTAGGACATTTTTCCGTTGTTTTTAAGAAAGCGCTGTTTTTCTTAATGTTATTCGCCTTCCTTAGTGCCATTATGAACAGGTCTTCAGTAATTACCTATGAGTTAAAACTATCTCTAACTTATTCTTCTAAAGCAAGAAAAATCAATATTTCAGTGGCGATCAAGATGTAAATTAATCAAAACATCAAAATGATCGGTTAAAGTCAATGAAGAAAAATTTTTTTACTTTTAGTTGATATTGTATGTTTATTTACCCTTTGAAGCCTAAGCCAAAGAATACATTTGTTGCTAGAGCGCTTGTGTTTTGCTTAACCATTTTGTAGTGACACTTGATTCCCTGGTGAAAGATGGGATCTGAGATGTCAGTCAGCAGCAGATACTTTTTTCCCTTTTGGTTGTTGTGGGCACGATTCATGCAATCGGTGAAGTCCTATAAATTGAACTCACTTTTGTGTCGTCCAGGACAAGAAAGAATTAATGCTATCTGGCATGCGTGGAAGTTGACATTTGAGGTTTCACAACATACCCATTTTTAGTTTTAATTTCTTCGGTTACTAGGAGTATTAGCTTGTAATAAATGACTATTACACAATTATATAAAACCTTTTTACACACTTCTGGAGGAAGGTGTGTTATATTTACTACTTACCTATAGTTTGTATTTAAACTTGTGCATTACAAAACAAGGCTAGTTAAAAGTCACAGGAAAAGCCAACTGGCTTAGGCTTCAAAGTGTTGATGATTAAGAAAGTCTCAACACATATTATACAATTTCTATCAGTAGCGATGATGAGTAGAATCGAGTGCATTGTCCGTAGGAGGGGGTGGTGAGGAAGGGTGGGTGCCCGCTCCGTACCTGGAGCATTGCTCTCGCAAGACCTCCCGCAGCAGTCAGTCCGTCAGCAGTCAGGCGTCCGTCACTGCCGACTAGACCTTAGTCTTCACCCTCCTGTCCTCCCCTTCACTTGTATCACTTCACAGTACGATCCTGCAAGTTCGGCCAACTTGGGATTGGACCCTAGGTCAAACTTAAATTAGCCCAACTAACCGATGCCTATTAAAAAAAGGCCCATTTATGGTTTGTAAGGATCCAAAAAACACTGACTGTGAGCCTACTGTATGGATGATTGCCACACGACTGCACAATGTGAATACACAACGCGAAACTGATGAACTAAACAAAGAATATAGTAAACATGTTAAGACTTGCTGCCTGCTGGCGGCCAGCAAGTGCGTGACTCATGCTCGGAGAGCCCGCCGGACTAAGCGGAGATCGAATTAACTGAGGCCGAACTTACAGGAGTCTACTGTACATCAAAATGGTTGTCTTGAGGGAAATTCAAGTACATGTCTAAAGTAGCGCCCTGAATGTTTGAAATCATCTGTTTTGTGTTCTACCTTCGTTTCGTCAATTTTACTATAAATTAATGTTTTAAAATTTTTGGTGTCACTCATTGCCTTTAGATATGCTCTAAAGGTACTTTAAACTCTAAAATTTGTCCATCACTGAGATAGTTTTGGAATCTCAACAACTAAAGTGTCAAAAATACATTGAGACAAATCGTTAAGTGTTAGTCGTTAAGGTTTTGATGTGTGGCTTATGTTCACTTGGAAATATTCCTTTTTGAGATGTTTAATTTTCCAACGGTAATGACTTGTTACTAAATATTTTGTTAAGGCCAATGTATAGGTAATAAAGTTTTGTCTCAATATACAGGTTGTAAAGAATTAAAATAGTACAAACAGAAACAGTTATAGTATGATACATTTCTAAGTTAAAGGCTAAATAATATTGATCGTTATTTTGATTTGTACTTGAACATTCCCATTCACAATGGTTATACATTAAACATTCCAAAAGTCAATTCATCAAGTGTAAAAAATCCTTGTATTTATCAAATAAAAGTTAGATTTTGAGTGTTATTTTGCTTTTGGAATATTTGGTGTAGATGTAATATTATTGAAATTTTAATTAATATATCAAATATTGCAATGTACAAAAGATAACTATACATAATGTATCACCTGTATCAAAAGTGTAATTAATTATATAACCAATTCTACTACAGTTATAAAATTATTATAACATTTACAATATCCTAACTTTAAAAATCAAAAGTAAAAATAGTATTTTTATAATGGCTGCATCAAATAATGTGAAATATTTAATATTCTATAGTGATATAATACCTAGTACAAACATATATATTCAACGTTTTTGTGTAGCTTGCTAGCCTTTACTTTGGTTATTCAATAAATCCGTTCTCATGTTAAACAATAATGATACAGGTGGTTTTTAAGACCTAATTGTAGCGGCTCGTGAATAAGTTTAACTATTACTATATGTATTTCAATGATTGTGTTGTGTAGGATAATGTGCATGAAGTATAGACTGATCAAAGAATCGCTCCCTAAAAAGAGGTCTTTTGGCCAAGTTGGAAGAAAGCTTGTTTTTTAAAAGTCACATTTAAACTGACAGTATTGTAAATTAAAAGCAAAGTATTGCTATCACCTTTGGTCAATCTCTACTCGCATTACTTACGTAATTATATGAAATGTAACGGGAAACATCTAGTCAATTTTAGTCCCTAAAGTACCAATCAACCTGAAGACTTGGTTAACGTTGTTAAAAGTCCACGATGCTCATCACCAATTCAATTGTAACCTTGCCAAACTGACAATAACTTTACAACATTTTAGACGATTTTAGCGTAACCTCTAGCTCTGTCGACACTTTTTAAAAACTTTCAACAGGTACCGCACAACATATATACCTACTAAAGTTACATTTTGTATGGTTTTTTGTAACATGTGTGTTAAATACACTACCTGAATAGTGAATATTGCTGCATGCTTCTCCGTGTGTAGTCATACTAAACGAATTTATCAAAATGTAAATATTTGTTTGCAACCGTTTTGATACAGATTTAAGAGGACAATCACACACTAATATTGGCTTTTACTATTTTAGTGTCACTTTTTTTAACATGTTTATTTGTGATGCTGTAAGATTACAGTGTTTGTTTTGCTCAATATGAGCCTTCTATTAATCGTGCGGTTTCTTACTTATATTATTATTTTACTGAAGCCAAAGAAAATGTATGAATTTTGTTTGTTGTTCTTGGTTTTATATTTTTAGTTTTCACGATTATTTTAACAAAAACTATTAATATTTTTTAAACCAATTGTTGGTTTTAAATTTTTAATGTAAGCAACCGTTAAGTAATGTATTTTATTTATTTTGAAAGTTTTCTTTGATTTATTAGGACTTAAGTGCATGTACAATGAAGCTGGTTGTAATTTGTAAATTATTAACTGTCTAAGTAGTGAAATTTTCTATCAGCAGTTTTACATTAAACAGGGCCAATTTTCCTAACAAAGTGCCAATACATAATCACGACATTTTAACGTCAATAATGAATGAACTTGTACATCTTCTAAAACTCAGTTACATAATTCAAATCTGTATTACGTTGTATAGACTTTAGTTTTGATCGAATCTCATGAAATATTTCTATACTTACTCTATAATGTAGTTATTCAGCATTGTATACTTTCAACACTTTTGATAGAGCCCATAGGCCAACTAAAATACCTGAAAAATGAGGTAAAATTACTTATTTAAACGTTTAAACTTTTATTGTCAGAAAAAGTTATTTATGTTGACTAAACAATAAAACCTTTTATAACTAATGTAGCTTGATAACTAAGAGCCTAATTGTTACTGGTGTATTCGAGATGTTAAATTGTTCTCTTTTTTTGAAGAAAGGCCTTGGGACAGCCGGAATGGGCCGTTGCGATGAAGTATAGTGCGGAGTGCCACTAATATTGTAGTACACGTCTGATTAATTCCAGCAAGACCCGGGTGAGCCAGATTCAATGTTGGTATATCTTGTTTTTTACTTTCTTTTTGTTGTCTCCACCAATGGCATTTCAATAATTAATTCGGCCTATGGTTTGTAGATATAAAAATGAATGATTTTTCGGGAAAGCGAAAGGGGTCCGAGCTCTTTTGCCTGCAGGGATCGAACTTGGGTAGCACATGCCGTGACTGCTCTTAGAGCCAACACGCACATCAACACATGTCTTTTTGCTTACAATTTTTTGTAATATGTTCAATATTATTATCCAAATCTGGCCTATGGACTTAATATTTCCTATCAAGTTAATACCATAAATTCATTATATCTTAAAATATATTACCAGTATTAATTATTTAGATGATTTGAAAATTACCGTAAAATTGTGAAGAATTATATTTAATGCTAGTATTTTTAAAAGTGTGAATAATGTAAACCATGTTTAATATGTATTATTAACTATCGTAAGAACATGTAAGTGCTTCCTTAGCTTCCCGCAATATTTACAAAGTATTTACATTGTTGGTAATATTTACATCAAAAACATAGTTAGTGATTTCAAATAACAGAAGATAGTTGTAGCATTCAAAGCAATATTGCTGTACATTTTATTGTGTTTGTACTCCTACAGTGTTTTAAAATGAAAAGTAAGCCAATATTGTATGGATTTGTATTTTGAATTATTTCAGCAAGCAGTATTAGAACATTTTAACATTATTAAGATGTTCTTATCAAAGATGTTATTACTACTTATTATATAAAGATTATATAAAAAGATTACTTAAGAATTTTGTTAAACTACCAACTTTAAATATTTTTAGCTTGGTTTCCATTTTCAAAATAATTTATAAAGTATAATATTTATTTGCCCAGTCATGTCAAAGGAACTATGTAAAGTAATATTACAAATGTGTAAATAACCAAGAGCCAAGTAAGTACCTGATTGTATTTTTTATATAAAGACAATACCGATAAGTTATGTTATAAAATGCTAATGAATACAAGACCTGTCCACTTTGCTGGTTATAAGTCCCTTTGAAAAAATTCATTGTAATATCAAATAACAAGCTAAAAATTGATTGGATCTCTTTTGGATAATAACTATAAACATTTTTTATTGTCTACAAGATCTTTTCAATTTATTAGTTAAATTATAATAGGTAACGTAAAATGTATTACTAAAGAGTAACCCAATTGGAAAATAATTATAATACCAGTTTTGCACATTTTAGTGCTACTTGAACCATTATTAACTATTAAATAAAAGGCAGAAAAAGTCTTTATGGATGAAGAGTGAGTTTAAAGGCACCGAGGATAATATTCAACGATAGTGATTCAAACATGTACCAACTCTAAATGTACACATGGGAGATACGGTCTAAGAACCCAACCCATACAATACTGAATGATATACACTATTAATTGACACTTGATTGTTTCATTGATCACACGATTGTTTTGTAAGTCAGCTGTATCAGGTACTTGCTTGCTCTTATCCAATCAGTTCCTAAAATGCTACTTTTAATGTCGAATTTAGTTCAAATGTGTTATTAATGTTATGTTTGTTTTGCTGTTAAAATTAAGTTGTTACAGTCGTTGTAAGGGTATTGTAAAAAGGCTATTGCTGGTTGTAACCCTTCAAATAAGTAAACCTAAAAAATAAATTTATAATTTTTAATCAAGTATATTCTAGTATACTTGTAATAGAATGAAAAGGTAGTAATGTTTACTTTGCAGTTTAATCGAGCTCAAATAGTCCTGTTAACTTGGGAGACCTTGCAATTCACTTATCAAATTCTGCTTTCGACAATAAAAAAACCAAATAGGTAAAAACTAACATGCTAGAAATCATGAAAACCAAAATTCAAAATTACATATATGGTACACCGTTTCCTGTGTTATTTCTTTAAAATGTACAATTGAAGTTTTTATTTGAAAGTTCGGTTAAATTTTAAATATTTGAAGCTTGTATTACATAATTGCAGTGAATAAACGGACATAACGTACTACCCAAGAGGTTAATATAATATTTACTCAATTTATATGAGATTTGGTCTAATTTCTTACACGGAAATCTTTTGGCCAAGGTACCAAGTACCTTTGTACCAAATTTCAAAATAATTTCATTATTGTAGGCGAATTTTGTTACGAGCTACGACAGACGAAGTCCCAAGCCGTCAAGTTCAAACAAAGGCCTTGTCAGTTAAAAGTAGCCTAGGATACGAGAAACTTGAATCAAATAAGGTTTTCTATTTTAAAAATTGTCAGTTATCTCAATCGCCTTTTTAGAATAGTCTATACAACTTGACATTGTTGATATCAAGCTTAAAGTAGTTTAATGTTGCATAGTGCTAGAATCTTGCTGTTGTAGACTTTGTGCTGTTAAACCTGTGCTGAAGTCTGTATCTTTCTTACCTTTATACCGATAAGTGATTGTGCTATCCATTCAACTTGCTTTCTTTTATTGAAAAAATATAGAATTGTCACTTACTTTGTTATAACAGTTTATAAGAATATTTATTACTATGATTTGTGAAAATGCTGGCTTGACTTATATTTAACTCCTGTGTCTGGCAGGCAATAGCGTCCGTAAAGAACCTTTGCTGAATAATTGGTGCAAATTGTATTGTTTCATGTTTGCCAAATGGTGCGTTAACGATGCATTCAATTTTGATTTGTTGTTATCTTACAGTGATCTTGCTTTTCTTGATTAAAGACATTTCTTAAGAAATGCTTTTAGAAAGTAAAAAATTATCAAAATTTGTTTACAATAAAAATGCAGGTTTTACAAATGTTTAAATAACAGAAGTTTTTAAGTACTTCAAGAGGATTTACATGAATATCATTGCTTTTATTGAACTTTCAATCCCACATCTTCTGTATCTAAATTGAGTTTCTCTCTAAAACTGAAATCGAGAGCTTCCGAAAAATTGTAGGTTAGGACTCATACAATATCATCACTGTAGGAATGTTCCACGAAGATTTTCAAAATGGTCTCAGAGTTCAGAATATCTGAAAACAAAATAAGCGTGCAATAACAAGTTTTGATAAACAGATTTACAATCAAAGGTACTCATAACTGCACCTTAGATAACTTGCAAAATATAGCAATGTTTTATCCAGGTTAAAATTGTTTATTGAAAAAGTACAATAAGTACTTGGGAATAATAAAGTGTATGATTTACCACGGTCTTGGAAATGTGTTATTGTTTTTTGTAACCAATGCATACAATGTAACAAAATTAAGTTTTATTATTAAAAAATATAGGTAACAAAACTCAAAATGTCAGATTTATAATGAGTTTTATATCAAATGCAAAATAACTGCAAATAAATAAATACTGTAGTCCAATTTTAAGGCCTTTGATCAAACTTAAATACAAAATTAAGGCCTTTGTATTTACAGCCTGTAGACTTTTATAAATACTCCCCCCATCCATTCACAAGAGTTACAGGCTGTGAATAAATACACATTTTAAATACAGTATTAATAAAATAAATTTGTTTAATTATACAAAATAATAGATATGTTTCATCACAAAGTGTTTGGTTTTGAAACTGCAAGTCATTCTGAGTGACAAGTTTTGCTGCCATGTAAATGCTAAAGTTGTGTTTGAATATGTTGAATGAATAAATAAACTTAAATCAAATCTAACTTTTATTTATTAACCTTTCACTCAAAAAATATTGTTTGTTGAATAATCAAACGCAAATTTTTAATCTGTTTCACAGCATTCAATAAATATTTTACTGTGTTCACTGTGCACATAAGAGTAAATGTGTAAAACGCTAACGCTCACTGATGTGTAGTCCCTCCCTTTTAATGTAGTGTGTGGTGTATGGTACAATTTAAAATTTACTTCACATTATCTAATAAAGACCTATCTAATAAGAACAAAACCTAGGTTAAGTAACACAGTAAAAATGCTATTGGCGTAGATGGAAAAAAGTACAAAGAGAGGCACCTAAACTGAAGGAAAAATAATATTATTATTATTTATTTGTTTGGGTGCCTCTGTGAAGATAAATACTTTGTATTTGAAAAGCCTCAGAGCAATTAAAATTCTTTATTAGATAATGTGAAGTAATTTTTAAATTATATAACAACAAAAAAACGTTTATTGTCAAAACGATTACAATAAAATTGTTTTTTTGACAATAATAAAATAAACTATATACCACAAGTTTATTTCTAATATAAATCTAATAAGAAGAGCTTTATCTCTAAATAAATAAATAATGTTGTATTTTTTATTTTTTTATTTAGAGATGAAGCTCTTTGTCTTATTAGATTTATATAATTTAAAAATTATATAAATCTATAAGTCTCTTCATGTATGGTACAGTTATTCTTATTGTTACAAAACCAGATTTGTATTTGAAGAGTAAAATGGGTTTCTGAGAAACAGAAAGTTTAGTAGATAAATCCACTGCAAACCACACAGAATAGAGAACATCAATTAATTGTTTGTAGTTACTTTTTGAATGGTATGAAAATTATAAACTTATAACTTTGACGTCTATCAAATTTTGAATACATTTGTTTAGTTTTCTATGGTAAAATGGCAGTTATGTTACATTTCTATGTAAGAAATATATTTGTTCTGTGCAATGACCCACTTTAAAAACACTCTTAACGAAATAAATGTTAAGTCTTATGAGAAAGTTTAAAAGTAGTGATGAGAACTGAGTAAGTAATAATTTTGGGAATGTTTACTTTTTGTTGGCCATGTGGTTTCCGCTACATTAGTTTCCGTTAACTCTCGTATCTACACAGAATACTTGGTCAGTTGATTAACATGGCTAGTCTTGATAAGTTCATATCTGATCTTCATGATCTGTTAGTAATATTTCTAGCATCTACAGAGCAGTGTCGAGGTGTGTGACTTTTGAGCCATTGCTCGAGGGAGGCGGGGAGGGCGGGAATAGTAGGTGCGCTAATAAGTGGGGTGTTCGGGAGAATTCTGTATTACTAATTGTAAATTTGTGACTTTTGAAGTTTTGAACAACATATTAGCAGATTGTCGAATACTTAAAATTTGTTCTGTCAAAAATTGCATGTTAAGCAATGCATTATGGACTATAAGATATAGACTTTCCGACATAAGGCCTATTTAATAATAAATAAATAAATGACGAGACACAAAGGCGTTTTTTCCATTTATTAGTAACTTACTTTCAAAAGGCAGGGAATCAAAAGAAGGAGAAGGAAGGTTTTTGCAGTTCAATTGTATCTTTACAGACTCCTACATCACAATACAAACACCACAAGAATCAGTTATAAAATAACATGTATCTTGAGACTGTACTCTTAAGAATCATGAGGACACTGAGATCAAGGACTATAATTTGTGTATCTTCAGAGAGATGGTTCGATTGAGTTGCTGTATAATATTAGGATACAATCATCACTGGCTTACAACAAATCTATGAGAGTTGACACACTTTTAGATTCAACAGCAAACTTGAACTGAAATATGGGTTTTAGTTTTACTTAAGTCAGTTTTTTCAAGTTATTCTTTGATATCTAAGATTTTAAATTTGTTAACATAAAAATCAATAACTTTTCTACTAGTTGAAAAATTTGCAATAACCGGAAGAAAAATCTATTGACTTTTATGTAAATATCATAATATTAACATGAATTGAAGAATGTGTGGTAGCCAACTTTTGAACATCAAAAATGATCATTTAATTTCCATTATTTGATTTCATTGAGTTTGTAGTTTCTGAACCTTTGACATCTTATTAGAGATTTCCAAAACATAACTAACCCTGAGTGTACATTTCAAGGTTTAAACCTTTATTTAGTCACCTCTATAATTAAATGTGTAATTGTCTACTAAAGTACTACACAAAATCAGCTTTGTTTATTTTTACTTTGTTGACCTAACATAAAAAAAGATGCTCCTGATGTTTTCGTCAGAGTATGATCGCTCATAGAAACCGAGAATCTCGAGAAACATCTGACAAACAAAAACAGCGTGTAATGAATATGTATACGTATCCGCTCTCTCGGAGAAGTGGTCGAACAAGCACAGCTTCTGCCGATTGTAAAGACTGCTAACAAGGACTAATTGAACCATTAATTACTTCATTTGTATCTTCTTAACATGATCGACATCTCTAATTCAATTGAAAGTCAAGTTTTAAAGTTTTGCATTTTAAATGTATTTTGTTACCTGGAAGTCATTTTTAAATCAAAGAAACAGGTCGTGAAAATATTCCAAAAATTCTATTACATATATTTTATGAATTTATTATAATAAACAAATTATTTGTCATGTTTGAACAAGTTTCAGCATTAATATTATAATTATTTTACATTAATTTTATTAATAATCTTCAAGACCAATTACTATTGTATATTATATTATCAACTTTTCTTTTTCTATTACATTGATATATATCATCAACTTTTACATTGTTTTAGCATTATATTTTATAAAACTTTCATATTAATTTCATTTCTAATTAATAATAACTTAAAAGAAAATACTTATTATTTTTTTATATTTTTTTATTTATTGCTTAATGTTTTTTTGTTATCCTAATCCTACACAGCTGCTGTTGTTATTTCCATAATACAAAAGGCGTTTGAAACCTGGTCGTTTTACTTTTTAAGCCTAACTTTTGTAAGATTGTAGAAAAGTATGGTCAACAAAAATTTTGATCTTGCGTTTAAGCATTTTATTTTGTTCTCAAAGGAAAATCTTTATTTATCTTCTTTTTTTATTATTGTGCAATCTATTAATCTGCTTCATAGCAGTTTAATTTAAGTACTCTACAAAACCAATATTACATAACACATAACTAATAAAGTGGCTGTAAGAAAATAAAATTTCAGGATTAATGGTAAACTCCTTAATTGTTTTGGCTATTTACCCCCTAATTCTATTTCAACGATTTACAAAAATCAAATAAATTCACATTTGTACATATTGAATATAGTAGTGTAGCGAGCGGGTGAGCCCGTTATTCAGATAGCAAGAAGAAGTAGGGCAGTGGACTGAGGCAGCAGCGACAGCAGGAAGAGTGGAAGGAGAAGTAGAAAGTGTGAGTACCCACAACACCCAGCGCAGTGCAGTGAAAGTGCAGGAGTGTGCTGACACTCCAGGTCCAGTGTGCAGTGAACTGTGCTGTGTGTGGTGTGGTGAGTGTGCCTGTACACCTCCAGGTCCAGTGTGCCAGTGGAGTGCCGTACACTCCAGTGCGCCAGTGTGCGTGTGCCTGTACACCTCCAGGTCCAGTGTGTGTGTGTGCTGTGTGTGTGAGTGTGCCTGTACACTCCTCCAGGTCCAGTGTGCAGTGAACTGTGTGCTGTGGTGTGTGTGAGTGTGCCTGTACACTCCTCCAGGTCCAGTGTGCAGTGAACTGTGTGTGTCAGAGTAAAGGAGGTGTGGTGTTCATACTTTTCTCTCCCGGCTCCCCTTGCTTCCATGTAAAGTTCTCTACAACAGCTGGTTTAAAAGTAATCACCAATATTTCTTATCAACCAACTGGTTATGTCTAGTTATAAATAGCTCATATTATTGTCTCTAGTCTTGAAATCACTATCTTGTTGTTTACTTTTGTGTATATAAGTATTGTGAACTAGGGTTTGTTATTAACCAAATGAATACATTTCAGGTAACTCAATATTAATATAAAATACTTTTTTTGGAAAAAATATGATTACATGCAATTGTTTGTAAAGCTTTTTTAAGTTTTACCCTAGTTCTTAATACTTATATACACAAGAGTAAACAACAATATAGTGATTACAAGACTGTATTGGATGTTTTTACATACAGTTTTTTGGTTAAACTTCCACAGTTTTGCATTAAAATTTGCCCAGAGCTGTGGTTTTCTAGGAAGCAGTGACCGTTAATGAGTCGTAATGAGACGGTGAACTTTTGATTCAGTTTTATCATATTTTCCTGTAGAACGGTGGCCAGTTTTGTATAACTATAATACAAATTAAATTTACCATACAGTTATGGCTGTAAAAACCAGTCACTGTTATCCTATAAAAATATAGCATAGTTAAGAGTTGAAACAGTTTTGAGTAGGCTACCCATAACCTTAGTATTTTCATGTAACGTACCTGTAATATTCTTCTTTTTTATTCTGTCTTTTTATTTGTACTTTGTTGCTTACACAATTTAAAAATTGTACATAGACAAATTAAATAAATGATTTGAAAAATATTCATCACTATTAAAATTTTGTGAGAAAAGAGGTAATACATTCTGTGAATTGTAAATATTACAACTAATTACTTCAAGCACTGTATTTTCAAATGTAATACATTCTTTGAACTATGAAATATTATAATTAATTAATTCAAGCTCTGCATTTCAAATGTAATACATGCTTTGAACTATGAAATATTACAATTAATTAATTCAAGCTCTGCGTTTTCAAACTTATTGTTTATTTTCATTGTTGAAACAAATTCCATTTTATACAGTTTTGCAAATATTTAAATCTGAATCTAAATCACAATTTTTAACATTGTGGCAAAAGTCTTGAACAATTTAAAAATTATGACAATATTTTCGCTATACAGTATATTGAAAAGATTTTACGCAATTAGCTCAAAACAGTACTTTTTCACATAAAGCTAATCCTGAATACATGTATTAAGGTTTTAAGTAACTTTTTAATGTTCTTTATCAGTTACTATTTACTCTTTATTTGTCCCTCCTAGGTTTAATTTCCCCTACTGCAGGGAAAAATTCCCTACTCTGTGGAAGCACTGCCAACAACAACTAGCTAAGCAGTTCAGTCAGCTGTTGTAGTCAGTCAGTGATCAGCTGTGTCAGTGTCTGTGTGTCTGTGTGTTAGTGGCATTGTGTAAGTGGCAGGCCTTCAAATCACAACACCAGGTACAGGATAAAAATGGCATCCAGCACTACAGGTAGGTGTTGCTATCAACCTAACTATTAACTACCTGTTGATTATTTTACAGTGAATTTATCCATTACAAAATCATTACTTAGTTATTCACATTCAACACAGTGTGTTAGATTAGTAACCTAAATGTTTATAGCAACCTCTGAGTAGGTGTGAAGAAAAACAGGTGTTTTCCTCTATGGAACCCACCCATTTATGAAAACTCTTACTGAAACAAAACCTGAAATTTAAAAGTACAAACACATTTAACTAAAATATGTTTATCCTATATAGTAAACTGTTCTGATTTTGTGATATTATAGTACAGTAAAATGAATTTAAAAGTAGTTCCGAGCGAACCATTAAAACCGTAGTAGAATAATTGTATGTAATTACAGTAAGGTACCTAGTTCAAACTAGTTTCATTGATGTACTGCAGCTGTTTTTATCTTAGCGAACAATTTCTGCTGTGATATGTTTCATTATAACAACTTAGCAGATACAGTAATACAATAGAAAATTCTCTCTCAGCCAGTTAGCTCTTGACAGTAATACTTGAAGGGGTCACACATGCTTACAATGAAATTTAATCAATTACTACTACATATTATACCTTGAACTTTTGGAGTGTATTTCTGTTTTAAATTATATAATAAACCTTTTTATTTATAAAAAAATAAAATGGTTGCTCTGGTTCATGTTTTATTGACAGCTCTGTAATTAATAACTACAAATAATTAAACCCTTTATTTCCTAAAGTTTAATGTCTAATATATATATTATATTTAATCATTTCCATCAAGTTTGTAAATTAAATAATACATCAAAGTTGCACTGATGCAGTATAACACAGAATAGTTCACGCCTAGATTTATTATAGTAAGCCAATTGAACGCTCTTTGGTAAAAAAATTATCAGACTTGAACAAATCAAATTATCTTTTAAAATGAATGAAAAAGAATAGTTTTGGGTCAAATCCATGTTTATCATATTTGATTGAGATTCTAAGAATACAACTTGAATCGTCTTACCATTACTTCAATGTAGTAATGAATAGTTTTGAATACTTGATTCCTTTCCAAAAGTAGTATACGAAGCTGCCAACTATTATAACGGAATTGTATTGTGAGATAACAGTAGCTTTCTATCTTAAAAGAAGACCAAACGTCAGTCTGCTATCATGTTAGTGATACAATCTCAGATCTAACCAAGCAAATGGTTTAAAAATTTATTTGAAGTAAAGTAGTTATCTAAATTAGAAGAAAAGTTATTTTTGTAGTATTTTGTTCAAGCTACAGTTACTTTTAAAACCAATGAAACAACAGAATAGGAATAAGAATTGTTTATTTTCTTTGTCTTTATACATACATTGCGGGGACAGCAAATTACATTTCATTTTACTACATTCTACATAGAACACTTTCCCAGGCTGACCTGTACTATATATTAAAAAATAACACTAGAAAATGGACAAAACAAAGAAAAATAGGGCCCCTAGGATTTTTGGTCCATTTAGGGGTTCCATCACTGTAATAGAAATACAAGAAAAGAAGTTCAGGAGCTCTCACGCATATAAAAATAACTTTAAAAATAGCGTACTGTGTAAAAATAAAATATAAACATGTCTTAGAGGTACTGTGTGCACAATGTGCCCCTTACAATATGTATACAAACAGAGGTATTTAAGATTGTATTACCAAAGACAATTCCTATATGAATTTTCTATGGTATTACACATATTTTGTAGAAAACATTAGAAAAAATGCTTGTGCTTTAAAAAAAAAATTAATACCGTATATCTGTTTAAAAACTCACTTTGATGAAAATGTGTATACACTATTTACAGAACAAAATTCACTTCAAAAAATACTGCAATAATTGATTTTATTTAGTGCATTAAACAAATAAATTCACTGTTTTCTTTATTTGTAGAAAATATTATTTTTATTGTTCAAAAAGAAATGTGCAAATTAAAATTGTTGTATGTTTTAATTTTTGTGAAATACCTTTTTAATATAATTTAACTGTTTTAGTGGAAAACTATAAATATAATAACTTAATATAATTTAAAAAATATAGAAAGTGGATTCATAAAAAATTGGATTGGATATTCAATTGAAAATTACTTGTATATCATAAAAGAACAGAGGTTTAATACTAATGTATTGTGAACAACATGTACAACACTACAAATGTCTAAAATATAAAGTATTTTGTCCACTTGTATTTGAGTGACTTAAACCAAACAATTTAAACAATAAAGTTGAAAAAATGTGAACGGAAATGTTGCTCATTGTTCTCTTGCTACTTACTATACTAGTTACGTTACACAATCTTATCCGACTGTACAAGTAGTTAGGATCCGTAAATTGAGCAACCTATAAACTAATTAGTATGTTGGCAATATTTCCATCAACAGGTGTAACTATTCACGTGGGGGGAGGGAGGGATACCTGACTTGATGAAGTGAGTCAGAGTGATAAGGACTGAGTGATAAGAGAGGTGGAGCAGGTGATATGATAACCACTCCCTCCAGATAACAGAAGCTTCTCTCTGTGCCACTTCAAACTGTGAATACAAACAGCTAGAAACATTGGTGATTCCGTGATATCAGTGGGAAGTTACTTGAGAATAAAAGTGTTTTTGTTTCTTACCTTCTTTAGTGGCTATTTTTATGATTTTCCAAATAATTCATCCGCTATGATTAAGGTACTGATAATGTTGATTTGTTTGGCTATATTGATGATTCCAAACTAGGATAGGCACACTTTTGGCGACTGTTACGACATGATGTGACTTTGACAATAATTTCAATAAAAAGAGCTTGTCAGTTGAGAAAGCTTTTGGATTGATAATCCATATTTGGTTTGAACTTGTCAGTAAATTTCACTTTACCTTTGCACTAAACAAAACAATCATGAGTCATAGTTACAGTACTGCCAGGAAACGTGCTTACTGCATTGTTTATACTAAAAGCTTTCTTCACATTAAATGATGTTCTACTGAAAGTCTCTTTGTCTTGAACTACAAATTATAATAAATTATTGTCCGAAAGCTACAAATAAAACTTTTCAACAATTTTGTAAAAGTTTTTATCTAATTTTGAGGGTTTATAATTTAATATATTTTTAGTACGAAGAACCCACAAAGTAAATCTGGAGAGAAGTTTCTTTGAAGTGGAATAAGTGGAGCCTTGGCCGTTTTTGAGTTGAAACGCCATGACAACGGAACAAGAAGTGGACTGCGGGTAAGTGACCCACACAGGGCTTGGACCTCCACCAGAGGCTATCATCTTACTTTTTCAGGAAGTGTATTTAACCCTCTAGCAATCATATTCTCACACCTGACGCTCTGGACCAAACTATTTTACAATGGCAAGCGTGCACAACCCACCTCACCATGTCTGTTGACTGTTTTTTTTCTCAACAAGCATTAGTTTACTTATTTTCCCCCCATAACTTTCAGAAGACTAAAATAATCTAGATATAAAACTTTAAATATATCTCAAAGAAAAACCCAAAACAAGGTTTTCATATACACCGTTTTTGGATGTTTAAAATTATGGTGTTATGGGTCCACTGAAACTGCTTTCTTTTAAAGTGTTCAACGCCTGCGTTCATGGCTCAGTGGGTAGAGTCATGGCTTGCAAAGCGCAAGGTCGAGAGTTCGATTCTTGGCGCAGGCACAAGGGTTTGGACCGCTTTCCCTAAAAGCGTTTTGTGATGCCCACAAAACGCTAAATTAAGTCTCTAAAATGGCGTTGTCGTAGACAATATAAAAAAGAAAATGCTCACATTTTTCTGGAGGGCCCCTAGATCTCCTTCTTGGCAAGGAAGTTAGCACCCTAGACCCTCCCTTTGGATTTGGCTGATGACCCCCAAGTTTGATCCCTTTTCATCCTAAACAAATTTTCCTGCTAGGAAGACCAAATTTCCCTGCACAAGGGCATGGAAATTCTGACTATGGCCGTGGCTAAACACATCTTCTGTAGAAACTTATAAGACATCACGCAATTAATGCTGCACTTTTGCCAATCAGTCAAATATTTACCGTAGATGTGTTGTATTGCTCTACTGCTATAGAGTGTCAAATTTCATGAAATTGCATTGGCTCATTTCAAGCTTCTTTTTTGAAAGAGCAAAAAGAGGTCTCTGTTTCAACTTAATCCGATTGATAGCATTTTGTCTGTCTTGTTGTAAAACTGTTTTGGCCACAATTATAGCACAGCTGGCTGTGACTGGATGGTCTCTTGAAAGTGTTAAACCCGAATTAGAGCCTGGAAATTTAATGTATATTTATAGAAGCTTGGCCAGACAGTTTTTCTGGATCTTTTTTGAGACTACTGAGGGTAAGAGGGGATTCTAAACTCTTTTTATGTTGATCACATTCACAACTAAACTGAGAGCTCACAGTTGAGTTGACATAGAGGCTCATTAAGATGACTGACCTGGCTGCTGAAGGTGGGAGTAATTGGCAAGAGAAAGCGGCCGTATGAATGGACAAATTGTTTGTTTGAATATGGACTGTGTGGACTGATTATGACTGTCATAATTATGTTTGCAACGCAGTTGTAACTGTAACTATTGAATAAAATTACCTGACTTAATTATTAATAATATTAACATCTTTTTAAAGCCTCTGAATGTTAAATTGTAACACATTATTCATCGATATAATTTAGTTAACACATTATTTTCAGAACATTTTTGTACAGAGTTGGTAAATCACACTTACAGATCAGTAAGTATTAACTTGAAATTGAAGTAAAATAAAAGCAAAATATTTCTCATCTTAGATACCTCTCCAAATAAAAATAGAGTCATATTTATAGAAAAATTATACCACATAAAATATTGTGAAATAAACTTACATGTGTTTTTTAGTAATAAAAACAATTATAATGAAATTTAAACTATCAATTTGTTCATGAAGTCAAGATTTGCTGGGAGCAACATTGCCGTTTTTGCTTTCATTACTAAAAAAATGTATAACAATTTCACTAAAAAACTTATCAACGTATTTAAAAAGTCACAGGTTAGTTTTAAAAATTGAAATTAATTTCAATCTAATAAAATTAAAGATATTCAAATTTACTTTGTTGCGATGACATTTTGGCAAAGAAAAACAAGAATAGATGAATTTGGTAACGAAGTGACACATACACGAATAGGTAGGCGAGGCTCCCGGTATCAATTAGAAGAGGAAGTGTGGGTTACATATGAGTGTAGAGTGGCGTTAAAGACAGTTTAGTTGACTAAATAGAGGCAGTGTGCAACAATACTGGGCCGGGCCGGCCAGCAGACTCTCTGCACAAAGCCACATCCTCTCCACTCTCTATCTCGCTCAGTCGATCAACATACCACAGTCAATCAGAGTTGAATAAGGGTTTCCGGATAAAAAGCACTTATTTAGGACTTAAAATATATCCAACTATCAGATGGATTACTTTGAGAATTACATAGTATATTTCACCACTAAGACCTAAAGTGAACACACTGACGCACGCTGAAGTTCGTTCAGTATCGAAAATCGTGCGATCTGGTCATATTTAAGTCATTGACATCAGACAAACTCAAACATGTGGAGCCGAAGAGGGAAAAATACGGCAAGAGACGGCAGCGCTCACAGCACTATCTGTGTTTGGGCTGCCAAACTATGTTGATTTTGCTGCCTCAATCATGTGGCATCTATGCGAAATCTACTTACCATAACATTACCTTTGCTGTCTGTCTGTATGTATAGTATACTACAATTTCACAATTTTTGCATTTTTTGCACCAATTGGTTTTTTAAATGAAATAACCAAAATTTGTTTAAACTAAACCACCTTTTTTGCATTTTTAAATATTTGAAAAGCAAACCTTTTACATAGTTGATTATTTGATTGCATATGTTTGCAACAGACAAGCAGGTGGAAAATAGTACATTTAGCACACATGGTTGTATCATATTTTACACTTCTTTTTACGCAAAGAACGTAATCCTTATATTTTCTAAAAGACCTCATAACACCCTGTGTGAAAATATGAGCTAAAAGATTTGACGCATAACGTAGGTCTTAATGATTATGTAATAAAGAAATTTGACTTGACTTGAAAAGTTGCAACTACAGAACTAATAGATGTGACAATGTTTACAGGTGCACCTGCAATGGTCACAAGTTGTTCCGAAGTCTCAGCAGGTTTGCCAAGCCGTCAGTGTTCGTTGAGGTTCTCATCGCATTCGCTGTCACTCTCGAGCCATCCAGGGCTTCTTCAACGTACACTACCACAAGAACTCCATCAATGCCTCACTCAACCTCATAGGTGAATACCAGTTGTGTATAGTCTGTATGCACATTTATATTTGATAATAGTATGCTTATATTCACCACCATGTATTATATACCACTCTTATTTGATTGCATTGGTATTATGGAAGGAAGCCTTTTTTACTATACCGTATTTAACCTAAACATGTCATATTGTATTGGAAAACTAAACAATAAATACATTATTTTCTACCTCAATTGAAACCAGATAGCGAATCAATAAGTTCTCTAAACTGGATGCCATTTTTTATTGTCTCTCTCTTGGCTATTTTGCATCTACTTAACAAGCTAACAGCTGTAACTATTTAACATTTAGTTAAAATCTATTTGTGATTATTGAATACAGCTTTTAGTTCTGGTTTTGCTACAGATGGTTATTAAAAAAAGGTAGTAACAAGAAATTGAAAAATTTGAGACCATATTCAAAGCATTCCTGATAAAAGGGGCAAAAGTGAGCCAAGGGTTTTCAGTGGACAATACACTCTAAACTCCTATTTAAATAGGGGTATATGGGTTTTCAAGCTGCTGTCTTAGAGTGCAAGATAATTTAGTCGGAAATTTCAGAAATTGTAATAGCAATTAAAATGTTTATTTTACTTGAGAAAACACAAAGTAACATAATATAATATGTATTTATGTATAATTTTCAAGAAAAAGACTGAAATAGCTAACAACTTTGTAATTACAATATATTTCAACTTAATAAAAGTCATTATCTAGTGGTAGGAAACAAAACATAAATAACATTAACCTTTTGCGCTCCAATGGCGAACTGAGTCCGACATCGGAGCGGAACGGCAAAATAGTCTAGTCCGACCCATCGTTTATTGCATATAGGGCAAACAATAGGCTAGGACTACACTACACTAACGGCGCCTAGCAGAGAACACAAAACTACTCCCTCCCCTGACGCTCCACTAATGCAAGTTTGACAGCCCGGTGGTTTAGTGGTTATAGTGACGGACAGCTGGCCCTGTCTGTCACAGTGGTTCAATCCCACCCGGTGCTTGGTACGGTGCAATGCTGAGCATTGGATCATTCCGGGTGCGGGGGTCACAATGACCCGCTGAGGATCACTGAAGAGAAAATGGCTCATCAAATCCAGTGAGGCGGAGAGTGGCACTTTTTGAGCTTAGGGAGGCGCTAAATCCCCGCGCTTAGAGGAGTGATTCAATGATTGGTAATGCACCATACCAGAGAGCGATTTTGCTGAAATTTTGCTTACAGGGGACTGGGAAACCCATACGGGAGGGTTTTTTTGAAAATTTAAAAAATAAATTAGAGCGCAAAGGGTTAATAATAAAAACCCATAATTATTGACAATAATTAAAAGAATAAATTTAGGCTATTTCAATAAGGGAAATAGAAATAAACCATTCTGCAATTTCCACACCACCCGTTTCAGTGACTTCTCTTTTGGAAGACTATTTCATCTTTTTCATTTCTAAAAATAGCTATTTTTCTGGTTTCTGGTTCTAAAGTGACAGAGAAAAGCTGTGCAATTGTAATTTCCCCACATCATTTATGTGCTAGTTATCACATAATTTCATCTCTGAATTTTTTTGTTGATTTTAAATAATTGCTCAAAATTTCACAAAACTCTAGTACATGTTATGAACTAATAGCTGGTGTCGAGATTAGCTATTGATTGTATTGTTCTTGTTGTTCTCTTACAGACTGGCTGTTGATGGGGAGTCAGCTGGTCCAAGCTCTGATAGTGGTTCCAATAGCTTATGTCGGAGGCCAGAGGAATCGTCCGGCATGGCTCGCCGTGTTCGGGGGCATTCTTGTTGTCTTCTGCCTAATATTTGGCAGTCTTATACTCACAGAGTATGAAAACTCTCCAGTCACCACCACCTATAGCCTGAAGCAAGGTAAGGTTCATGTTACAGTGTAATTTCTTATAGTTTAAAAAACTTCATTATCTAAAAAATCTTACAAAAACCAAAAAATTCCTGTAATAGATAACACTGTCCCCACTACACTTGCAGTTTAAACCTAAATTTTATCTTTAACATTAGTACCGGTAACCTTGTAATGATAATGCTTTGGGTTATAGATACGTGAATGGTCTTGCTTAAGCTCAAAGAGTTTTGAATTGATCATGCTGCACAAACAATGCTAAATATTTAGAAAACACTCCAACTGAGGGGACAGTTACAACTTGACTGCTTCCTTGCTGCATGACTTTTCTCGGCTCTAGCTGCGCAGCTGCAGTTGTCAGATTCATAGCTAACGAATTCAACCTTTAGGAAATAAAATGCAGCTTCACTCAGTCTAATGCAAGGTTTTCTTGTACAAAAAGTGAAAATTACTTAGTGTGGTATTTGTAGAGAGGACAAACATAATAAATGGTTTACCTTGAAAAATCATCACAGCAGTGGAATTGCTAGAGGAGCTACACAGGTGGCCTCCAACATGTATACCTTAGACCTTTCCGGGTATTTTTTAACTAGGAGTGTGAATGTTTTGGTCTAAATTTAGTAACTTGTCAGACATTCTTTTGAACACATGGTAAATGACGCACTCTATAAATGTTCTCTCTTGAGAGTGAAATTTATCTGACACTCTGAAGAAAAAGCGGAAATATTGACTAAATCTGTAGTAAATCTGTGGAGCAGCTTTGTTCTCTAGCTCTGTGTATCTAATGTTAACTTCTACAACAATTGTTTGAACAAAACTGTTGATAACGCCAGCAACACTCTGTTTCAGACCCGACTCTGTGTGTGAAGTACAGTGAGAAGGTGGTGCAGAGTGGTAAGAACGAATACTGGATGACGTTCACAACCGTGACGCTGCTTCATCTCAGTCTCGGCATCGCTTCTGTCTGCTTCTTCTCCTTCGCAGTCACTTACTTGGATGACAACGTAGACACTGTCAACAGCCCGGGCATTATTGGTGAAGTACTTGAGCAATTTTATGATGGGATACATAACCGTAAACATAAAGATCCTAGAAATGTGGTTTTTGTGATGGTTGCAGTATGGAATACGTTTATTTTTTTGATCAAACATCTCTTATAGTATGAAAACTACATCACACGTTTCGTCTAAAAGAACATTGTCATTTGTATAGAAAAATTAGATGGAAAGAAACCGTCTCTTCCATGGCTAGTATTTGAATTTTTAGTACGAAAACGTTTCAAATAAAAAGGTTTACTGTATTTATTTCTAATTCTTGTTTGTAAATAGTTAATAATATTCTTTTTGAGAAAAGCAGTTCTGTAGTTTCCGTAAAAAGGGGCAAAAAACTAGAAGTGAACTAATTTTAACCTTAAATGTACCAGCTTTGAAGCTACAAGCAAACGCTTAATTGTTTGTTTGGGAAAATATTCTCATATAAACTTAAGAGGATTTCAAGTACTTGATGAAAACTGTCAACACTTATCATGCAGGACTGTTGTAGAATGATTTTAGTTGGACATCAATTTGTGAAAGGAGAAGGCGTTTCTGTACTGGTAATAATTAATGACCATTAATTAATGACCCATTCTAAGGAAGAGTCGGCCACGGCATCTCAAATAGTGATTTAGTGATTTTGTGGTACAAACATTGTTGTGTCAAATTTGGTCAATCTGTTTTGGTTTTTGAATGTAAATATAAATAATGATTTAGTGAAAATCAGAATGGTGGCCAGGAGGAACTCCACCCGAGGAACATATTCGAAGAGAATTCACTAACACCTATCATATGTCCCAGTCACTAAATGATTATTAATATTGCATAAACATTTCTTGTATTTGTGCTAATTACACACATTATATGCATACATTTTAAAACCATTTGACTCAGATATCGATAAAATACTCAAAACTGATTTAACTGGTGGTAAAATGAAATAGGTCTTAATTGTTTTTTGTGTGTCTTTATTTGTCACTTTACCCCATTAATTGTGGGTACAGGGATCGTGCTGGGACTACAACAGCTCGGGCCTTTGATAGGCATGATGCTTGCGTGGCTTTGCAACTCCACTCTGGTCACGGGCATCCTTTGGATTGGTAAGTCAACTTCCTGGAGTATTAATAGCGTGTAGTTCTCAAACCTTGAAACGGGCTTGTATTAATTTAACATTTACTAGTTAACAAATTAAAAGATCTTAAATAAAGAAATTGTAATTACAAGTATAAATGAAAAGTTGACCATAATCTCTGAAACTGTTCCGATGTATTAACTAATCGTTCAATGTGGTTTTCAAGAACGCATAATAAAAACTGAGAACTAGGAAAACACCAAAACTTCTTCAAAGTGTTTTGAGGTTTTGAGGTTGTCATTGTTATTCTGAGTAAAAAATTATGAATTTTGCTGTAATTTTGTTAATCTATTAATTTATTATGTAGTAATAAAATATATAATACAGTCAGTAGTACCTCAATTTTGTGCTTGCTCCTATTACCTTTAACTACTTTTGTACTACTACCTTAATTTACAAGTGATGTCCAAAAAATGTAATCCCTTTCCTTAACATATAATATCAACAAATTCAAAAATATTACAATCAAATAATTGAAGAAGTTCTTTGATACTAATCATTTCTTGGCATCTAATGTTGCAGTTCTCGGAGTTGTGCTGACAATCGTCTCTGTGATGATCGGCATGTTCCCTCGCAGTCTTCTTGACAACGAAGGCGGCCTTGCGTCCAGCTCCATCTACTACACCAAAAACAAAGGTGAGAATAGCTTACCAGTACTATACTTGGATACTTTCACCAAGTGCATTGTGTGTATCTCAGACAATAGAGCTTGTGTTGCTGTTTCCTATTAATAATTTATTTAACCCATCAAATAGTTCTGCCATAAAAGTTTACTTGTAAGGAGTACGTTTAATCTTTAATAGGGCAGAGAAATTATATTGTAGTTTTACATTTATATAATGGTGGCTAAGCTATAGGACATAAAGGGAACTTAATGTTTCTTATGTTCTCCTCTTTCAGACACCAACCCCTCAACATATTTGGGTCCAATAAATCATAAAATTTTTCTTACTTGCTTGTAAGAAAATGTTTAAATTAATATTGTAGGAACAATTTTGTTTGTATTTTTAAGCTATAAAATCTTATTTTCTGGAAGATAACACCCTTTCTTAGCCTGATAGTGTACCATTTGTCTTGACATTTGCTGAATGTCTCCCCGTCCTCTGAAGGGCATCATGTACTCCAACTAATATCTTCCATTTTCAGAGTCTGTATGCAAAACCGAAACCCATAATTTTTACTTAATGTAGGTTGTTTATAAATGACAGGTAAGACAATACAAGAAAAAATATTTATTTCACATAACATCCATCAATGCTGGTGAAACAGGTGACAGTATCAATTGGCATGTAATATAATTATTTAACATCAGCCCTGGTACCTTACTGTAAGATTTGGAAGACTGCAATGAATTAAACAACAATTAAAGTAGGTAAAATCTACTTTAACACAGCTTAGTGTAACCCTCGAGGTTAAATTTTTAAGTGTATTGGGGCTAAATAAACTCCAAACCATCAGTACTACTCGACATATTGTTGCAGGTTTTGTCGGTTCGTTCTTGAGAGTGATCACTAACAGAATCTTCCTGGTGCTGACGCTGGGGATGGTCCTGATGTACACAGCAATCCTCAACTTCAACTACCTGCTCACTCGCTACGAGGAGTCTGTCTACTACGCCTCTCAAGCCAATGGCTTTGACGACCCTTGGATCACTCGGCAAGTCATAAGTGAGCTTCTTGTTCTAACTCTGCGAAATTAGCCCTCTCAGTTGGGACACCAGCTGGCGTTTATGACTGGTAACTTTTGACTGAGCACAGCAACGAATGAAGTCAAAAATACTTAGTCTTTTAATTGTTTCATAGTTAAATGTCTTATAACCTGACAAAAAAATTTGAGTAATTTGACATTTATACAACATAAAAGTTGTTTTTAGTTGGAGGATTCATCAACTCAAAGTTGTTTATGAAATAGTGGATAGTTATTTTTAAATTAGTTTATATTGGAACAAGTAGCACTTTTCAAAACGTTAAACGTATAATAAGCACATTGGCCAAACGCTTGTTCGAACGCAAATAAACAGTGCTGCAATTACGATATGCTTATGCTGCTGAATAGTATCAAAATTACTCTTATTTGATATTGTTGGAAAGATTATTTTATTTTCTATAGTGCTATAACAACATACACTTCAAATTTTGTCGACTATGATCTATTTGTACGATAGAAAGTCTGTTCAGTTTGCGCTGTTAATAAAAACAGCTGGTAATCCCTGTTTTTTATCCCGCTGTTACTTTACTTTTTCTCATGGCTTACTAGTTACGAAATTGTGATTATTTTACTATACAAAAACGCTTATTTTGTAAATGTGTCAAAACACCTTGGTAAAGACATGAGAACTATAGTGGCGCTCGGAGAGTTAAATTTAAGGTAGGAAAAAAATGAGAAATGCAGTTGTGATCTTGGAATAAAAATCCAAATGAAAATTGCCACAAAGATTTTCAGGGTGCATGTATCAAGGCAGAGAATTTCAACCCAAATAGAAACGGAAAGTCATAGAAATTGCTCTAAGATAAAAACGTGAACCATTAGCAGTAGCTGAATATTTCTTTTTTTGTAGAGCTGAAAATCAGTAGCTAGTTATTTATTTTATCACAAAAATCAGTTGAAAAAACACTCAAACTGTGATGGGTACCTAAACTTATAATGTTCACAGCATTCGTAAGACCAGTGCTGACAGGGGTAGTGTTCATCGTCAGTGGAATCCTGATGTTTCGGTTCGAGCCCTCTCCCTCCAAGCTTGCTCTGTGGACGACGGCCGCTCTGTTCGCTATGCTGCTCTCTGCCAACATCTTCCTCCCCTGCGCTAGTGTGCGCATCACCACTGAAAGCCAGAACAAGTAAATATATTCACAATACTCCATTGTAAGTTTCTCTTGTATTGAAAAGTTCAGGGTATAACACAGTATTTACAGTATTATTGTATTTACAGGAGGACCTTGACAACTTGACTACTCGAATTCCTTGATAACTAAATTCTTTTCTGATTCTTTTAAAATTTTCATACATTTCAATTTTTAATGTAAAAAATTCTCTATGAATCGACTATTATTAAACTAGAAATTTAATATGTAGGTCAAGTTTGATTCTTTCAGAATCATGAGACAGTAACTGGAATGTTTGAAACTTAAAGTTCACCTCTATAATTCGAATTTTTCACACAGTAACCTCAATTTGCTTGAAGTTTTAATTCTGTAATCAATCTGGTTATTATTAGTGACCTGATATGTTTTCGAGTCTCTACATGAATTAAATAGATAAAGAAAAAAAAGCCAAAAGTTCAAGCTATCGAGGTCACCAGAGAAGAACTTTGATTTCTTGAATCTTTTGAGAATTCTCTGTTGATAACTCAAACCTCATACTAAAAAACCTAGATACCTCAAACTTTCTAAAATCCCCTTTAGTTTCAAGTGATTTAGGCTCTACTGTGTTTTGATACTTATCAATTGACGGACAGGTTGGACCTGAGTATGTACTGTAACCGGGACTGTCAGTGCAAGGAGGACCTCCCCTTCACACCAGTGTACGCGAGCCACGCACGCACTGTTTACTTCTCACCCTGTCACGCCGGATGCACAACTGTCGCCTTCAGGGGCCATGAGAAGGTAACACTCTCCTTCAACTATTACAGCTCCTGCCACTACACCCAGAGAACATTATTAATTGGGATGACTTTCCTGTGGTAGTGCTGATTAAAAATCATTTACCATGATTTATTCTGTAGACAGTGATATTGTATTGAAGTTCAGTAGATTCCTCCTAGAGCGGATGGGGATGATTCAAATACGGGCTAATCCAGACCTCCAGGCAGGAAAAATTTAAACATAACAAAACACACACTTATAATTGCTAATTGTCACCAACCCAATCCTTGAAAATGTGTACAATATTTTGGCTTTATCTTGTCCTTTCCCAAAAAATCTTGAGTATCTCAAACATCATGTCCTATCCCAAAATCAAAACAATCCAAACCACTTCATTAGTTTCAAGCTTGACATTGTCTGTGGTGGTTGGCCAGGTGTACAGGAACTGCTCTTGTGTGCCTACCGAATCGGTGGTGAGCGGTGTAATGCACCAAGGCCGTGTCAACTCAACAGTATACTCTTCGAGTGTTTCAACCGCACTCACTGCTGTGCTGGTAGCCTCCACCATCATCGGCTTGCTTATGCTCTCATTCAGGTAGTAATCAGAGCATTATACATTAAAGTTTTAAACACTTTGGAACATTAAAAAAATCAATTAATTTATTCATAGATACAGTAGACTCCTCCTGGTTTGGACATCTGGGATTGAAAACCTTGCTGGACTTATTAAACTAATTAAAAAACTATAGGACCAGCCGAAGTAACGAGAAAGTTGTGGCTTATGTTTATAAGTGAACACAGTTTTGAAACAGCTTTCAGAGCTGGAGTGGCAAGCTCAAACTCGCAGGGATTTGCCGACTTTAGTGTGAGGCTAGGATCGCACTGCACTGTCTGGGGCATTTCAGAGGTCATGTGCAATATGTTTCATATTATATGATGGACACTTATGTTTTATTCAATCAATCAATAATATCGTTATTCATGAATACTTATATACAATACATGGAATGGTGTCAATTTTAGTATGAAAGTGACAGAAGGAACCCTGGATAATTGCTCCAATTGGAACGATATGGCGTTAAAACTAGTAGTTCTAAGAAATAGGGCTACTATTTCCTAATCTAGAAAACAAGTAGCAAGCTAATTTTGTTATACTATTACCCAGTGCTGAACGTAACCAATTGTGAATGATTTGTTCGTAGAGTTGTGCTGAGCTGTGACAAGCCCATGATGATTGCGCTTCAGATGACAATCGTGAGTCTCATGGTGACTCTGCCGGGGCGGCAACTGTTCCTCATAGTAGCAAGTGAGTAGTTGAGGGAACCTCTCATGTTTTACAGTAGTCAATTCCTTATAATCATTATTATAAAACAGACTGTTACCAAATAGCGCTACATCATTTAAACTAGATACAAGTCGTAACAGAGTGAGGGTTATTGCTTGAGAAAAACAGATTTTTGTACTTTGATTGTCAAGGCTCTATACAGTTACATCAGTAAAAACTCAAGAAAACGTTTTTTCAAAAGCACCTGAAAGTTACTAAAAACAAGTTTTCATTAAAAATGTCTGATTCTGAGCATTTACATTTAAGTGATCTACCACATAATTTAGTTTTTTAGCCTTACTCTTCAATATTGTGAGTCTTTTTGTTGACTGCTAAGCTTGGTTTCCTTGTGTTCCAGGACTGTCGTGTATCGTGTCAGGTTCTGATCAGTGTCGTCTGCACGAGTCCCAGCCCTTCGTCACTTACATCAACCTCATCACAATATGTGAGTAGTTTTCCAGCTCAGAACACTGAATACTTGTATATGTGCAAGCATGGACCTCGCCATATTTCTTTAAAAAAGACACTTTTTTATTTTTTAACTAAAATGATTTAATTTTTGTTACCTAAAACATTTTATGTATGCAAATTTTCCATAGGTAGGTTCTTGTGTTATTACATAAATACTAAACAATACTAGAGTCAGGACTGTCAAAGAGAACGAACACTTGCCTGTTTTGGATTCACGGCGCTGTGTTGACAGACAGACTCGGCCGCGGCTGTCAGAGCTTGAGTGTGTGCGCTGTTTTTCCCTTCCCTTTCCACCTACTGTAGAGCCCCTTCCCATTCCTCTCTTTCATTGCTCGCCTCGAATGTGTTTTAGAAGAGTTTTAGATATAGTCCTGCAAACCCAAAGGCCCGCCTTTTTATAACTTAATTCATTCAATTTAAATAATCAATAGAGTTTTTTCACAGTATTATAATAATTTTGTATTTTAGTAGTTGTATTTAGGTTTCAGTATAGTTAATAACTGCCCCACCGTTATTCATAATAAATTCTTTCAATTCCTTGTAATATATGTATAATATTTAATTATATTAATTTTTCTGTTTAACTATGAGGAGATATTTGTAAATACTGTACAAGATATCAACTTAGACCTAAACATTTTGTTTATAATTTATACCTAATTTTTTACGTAATTTATGTTTGGACATAACTCTAGACCAAAACCCACGGTTTCTATAGAAAATAATTATTTGAATTTTTAGTGTAAGAGTGTTTTAGTCCAAAATATAACTAAAAAAACGAGTTTTCAGGGTCACAAATTTTAAATTTATCCAAAGTTTTGATGGCACCGACGCAAATGTGTGCAAGTGTAAAAGTTAAAATTATTTTCTTCTGGTGGATCGGATTTCAGTCCAATTTCTTTAGAGAGACAAACAGCTGTCTTGCTTGCTTACTCTGTAATCTGTGTTTCTTTACATTCTTTTCACACTCTAAGACACACTTTTAAACAGCTGTAGATTAAATTGAGCTGTTGAAAATAAAGTTGGAATTAAGTAATCTTCAAAAAGATGAACTAAGTAAAGAATAACCAAGTAATTATCAAATTCTACAGTTGACTTGACTGTTGAAAGCACTTATTCAATAAAATGTTTCTCCGGTATTGCCTTTATTGCAAATTGTACACGTTCTTTCATTGCAATTAAGTGTGCACTTAGTTTTAGTTCTTTGAATCATTTTACTACATATAATATTCAAAATATCAACTTGAAAAGTTTTATTCTTTGTAATGTTCTTCTTTCAGTGTTCCTGCTGCTGGCTGTGGGAATCTTCATCCTATCATCGTTCATGGTACGTCATGTCGCTCTGTATGGAGACCTAGAACACATCCCCAAAGTGAAGACTCCTCCTTCTTCAGAGATGAAACTAACAAACGCAACTCTAAAGACGAACGACGCCACTGCTCCATGGAGAAGATCAGAAACTTGAGGAGAACGGACCGCCGATAGTTGTGCAGCGCTCGCCTTCGATATCTCTGGACAACGAGCATCGGCTGTCCACATACGAGGGACAGATGCAAAAAGCGGCTTCGTACAGTGAAGAACTGAACAAGTTGCTTCAAACCCCGCCGGTTCAGCCTTCCACTAGTGGAAACTCCCTGTCAGTGCCTGGTGCCAACTCGACAGTACCTAGTGGCAACTCACTGACAGTGCCAGACGGGACTACTCGACCCACGGCAGGGATGACTGTCAGACAAGACGGAATGTTGACCACGCTGCTTTAGTACTGATAGTAATATGTTTCCGCATAAAAGACAGACTTTCCTTGAGTATAGGAGTGAAGTAGCATATGAAGTGGTTGATAAAAGAGCTTGTGGTTAACAAAGACCTTAAAAGGAAGTATGGGAACGGCTTAATTTTCAGGAAGTCAACCTAAAATTACCAAATAAACCAATTTTTCACTGAGTCACTTGCAATTATAAATTTTTTATTTTACTGTTCATTCAGGCAAATTGTTTGCTAAATTATACTTACTATTATGGGATCAAATCAAAATATGAAACTGTTAAGCATAAAAATATGTTGGTTAATCAATTCTAGCTTTTATGTTACTTTGTCCGTGTTGTTGGGTCTTAAATCACTACTGTAATTGTTTTTAGTTTTTCATATGAGGCAAAACTATGTTTTAATTCACCCAATTTGTTCTTAGCTCAAAAGAAAAACGTTCCTTTGTCTGTCTTTATCCACCACTAGATTGTTTATAAGCTAATTTAAAATGTGTAACACTCTTAAGTGTAGTACTCATAAATTGGCTGGGTAACCTGTAATTAAGATAAGGATTAGATCCCCTTAATTTTGTGTAAAGCTACGTGTATTAGATTTAAGGTACTACTATCATGTCCTTATGACTGGCCCTAGAAGTTTTAATTGAAAATTCATAGATTAAAACATAATTGTTACCTTTGTACACCTTACTGAAAATGTAACTATTATAATAAAATGGAAATGTTATAATGAAGCTATAAAAATTAATTCAAGTTGGAAAACAAACTGTCCAATAAATGTTTTATTTGCTGGGTGAGGCTTTTGCTGTTTCCTGAATCTATAACAGTTTTTAATCTTGTTTCACCATCTGTTATGACGCTTTCTTTACTTTATTAGAACCACTTTCCCTATAATCCAGTAAGAGGGGAAGATTAGAATGTACAAAACCTAAATAATCATGACATGGAAAATTGAATTGAATTTTATATTTTGACTAAACATATATCCAACTATGATTATCGCAAACAAATTACAATTAATTAGTTGTTCCCTTTTTTAAACTTGTAAAGTATTTTAATTACAATTAAATGGTTTTAAATGAAGGTACTTATTCTAGTCCTGTTTTGAAGTAAGTAAAAATATTTACTAAAAACTAAAACGGTACTTAATTGTGTTTAATGTTAAAACATTGTTGTAGTAGATATATAATTTTGCACAACCCAATACTTTGATATGATTCCTCACTATTTTGAGTTTTCAAAAACTTTAAAATAATAGACACATTTGTTTTGAAGATGATGTTTCTTTGCAAAGCAAGCAAAATGTTTATGTTAAGTTTTGTTTTGTTCTTTGTTTGTTAGGTTAAATAAAAATAGTAATTATAATTACTTTGTTTTATTTTCTAAATAGACAATATGGTTGTTTCTGCTATGAAAGCATAAACCATTTTTAACAAATGACTGAAATACTATTAAACTTGCCATAATTATACAGTACCACAATAATTAAAACAATTGCAATCAAAATGTACTTTGTAAGTTTTACAAATTGATTTGCTTAAACTAGTCATGCTCTGCATGATGTCACTTAATTTTAATTTATTAATATATAAGTACTTTTGTTACAGATTTTATATTTTACTGACGTTGGAATGTGTATTAGTTTTATTGTTTTGTAAAATATACCTGAATTGATGTTTCAATGTAGTTATTGTACCTGTAATAGGAAATAATAAAATGTTTATGACGTTACGTATTTGTTGGCTTATTTAACGATTCATAATGTGAAACAGTTCAAGATCAAATCTTCACAGCTAATAAGAAAAATCTTCGCAGAAAAATATGCTGATAAGACAGTCAAAAGTAGTGAAACAAGACTAAATTGATGAAGTGAGAATTGATGATGGAATTGTTTAATAGATACAACTACCTAGGGAAGCTCTGTGGTATTTTTTCATAGCATATTTTTCAACTACATAGCTGCGCACTAGGGGGAATCTTCACATGGACAATTCTTCCTGTCTGCATTATCCCGTACTCAGGCCTGCTGGCCGGATTGTAGAAGAAGTGTGGAGGCTCTTCACATCATGCTTGACGGTTACTCTCTGGATTTTAAGATGTCGCAAAACTAACTAATTTGTATTTTCTGATCATGACTAAAATTGAAAAACATAAGCTGAAAAGTACCTTGGAACATTTTAATACAACAAACACAACTAGTTTTGAATTTTGTCCATTATCAAGTGCATGTTTTGTTGCAATAATGTTTTGTTTTTATGTTAAGCTGGAGTAGCTAAAACCCTAGTTTTTAAATGTATTGAAAATCACTACTCATGCATGCTCCCCACGACTCCCCTTGGTGATGCCCTGTACCTTGACAGATCAGTAAAAGTTCAAACTTTTCCACTAGATTACAGTTGGAAACCTAAAATTAGGTAATCATCTATACTAATATATAAAATGAGATGGTAAAAACAATTAAGGTATTAAGTTTGTACAGACAATAATTGATGCAATAGATCAAAAGAAAATGTTGTTGGCTTATTCTTGGACCTCTCCAAAGCATTTGATAGTGTTTCTCATCATCGTTTATTTAATATTCTTTTAAACTTGGAATTAAAGATAAAGAGTTATGATGGTTCAAATCGTATTTACAAGACCGTTATCAATATGTTGAAATAAGGCATCAAAATAAAAAATATATTGAGACCTATAAATCTTCATTGAGCAGAATAATAGTACTCAAGGGTCCACTTGGGCCCTTGTTTCTTTGTGTGTTACCTGACCGGCCTCCCATCCTTAAGTCAAGACAACACATAAATATGGTACACTTTAGATGATGCTAATATAACTAATTCAACTGGCAAACCCAAAAGAGATAGAAGTAGCTACAAAATGTTAAAATTAAAGACTTTTAAACTCAGCACATTTATTATTAAACACTGATAAAACTCATTTCATTTCTTCAATACAAACAAAATAGACAATCTAATAAACCCAATGAAACAATAATAACGACGGTAGAACAGCTAACTGACACAAAATTTTGGGGTTAATTATAGATGCAACTTAAGTTGATGAGCATGTTAATTTGTTGTTGCTGTATGTTAATTCGAAAATATTATACTAGAACTAAAAGTTACACCAATTTGTCAAATTGTTTAAGCTTGTTGATTAGCCTTCATTGAACACACTCCCTTGTCGGTAGTATTACCACACCTTCATTTTCACGGGCTTGTTTGAAGCTGGCGGTAACAGAGCTAAACATTAACTACAGTTGTAAAAGAACTTATTTTAAAGGTCATTGTAATTTTCTTGTTTTTCTTTACCTGTTTTGAGCGCCAATTGGTTTTAGACATCAAATGAAACACTAAACATCACAGCTACAGTAACTGTTACAAACACACATTGAAACAAAGTGGAGAAATAGTTAGGTTCACGGTGTCGCAGTGACGGTAGGTATTGCAACTGATGGCGTTAGTGCAGGGTGGCATGTACCTGCCCGTGCGCATCCCTAGGTTGGTTGTTGAATGACTTCACTCTTCAAGTGACCAGTGTGGTTCTGATAATAGCTCCGCGCCTTGGCCAAAGTGCAGCTGTACAGTACAAGGCTGAGGATATTTAGCGCCTGAAAATATGCCAGCACAAGAGCCACCATCTCATTACATTCCAAACCTAGCCCTAAGGTTAATTATTTTGACTTACTATTGGACAAACAAATTAGCAATATGGATTGCAAATATAATTTTTGGGTTTTTCCTGAAGAAGTACTTTTATTCTGGCGCCCAATCGCTAATGATTGGCAACAACATAGGGAGCTACGGCCCTAGGCGTAGTTACTGCTCTCCCCATACGGCGAGACTCTTGAAGTGTTATTTATGCCACCTAGCGGCAATTCTGTTATTATTTTATTTTAGTGTTGTCATTTCCCACTTCCGTGGAATGTTCACCAAGGTTTTGCCTATGACTGTTTTTTATTTGAGAGCTCAATTGTAGGGAATTTTCCTTTATTAGGTATTTCTTTCAGAAATGGGTGAGTTTTCTTTAACTACATATATGTTTGATCTATTTCCATATATATCTTACACCAAGTTCAAAGCTTTCTCCAACAAAATTTTTAGGGCATTTCTAATTTTCTACAGTTTAAACCCTATTAAATAATAAATTGGTAGGTAAAGTTTGTCTTGTTTAACAAGGCGAGTTAGGACTTTGTGATCCTCTCTACCCTCAACCTCGACCTTCTAGCGTTACCGTGTGTGGTCACATTACAAATGTAAGTGGTGACTCGCGGGGATGAACCCGTCACCAGGTGCTGAGCCAGTCCGTGCGATACCAATCCGCCACAATTGCTTAAATGCAAGCATACTACTGCACTACATTATGATAGTTTACTATAATTATTAAAATAGTGGGACTTTATAACAATTGAGAAAAATTGTTTGAATATGGTATTTGTGGATTATTCAAGATCTGAAAGTTAGGGGAGTTGTGGAATAGTATGGTCAGAAAATTTTGCAGGTGTCAGGTAATGTGGAACGGCCCTGAATTTTGTACTACTACCTTAATTTGAAGTGATGTCCAAAAATGTAATCCTTTCATAACATATAATATCAACAAATTCAAAATATTACAATCAAATAATTGATGAAGTTCTTTGATACTAATCCATTCCTTGGCATCAATATTTGCAGTTCTTGAGGTTATTGCTGACAATGCGTCTCTGTGATGATAGGCATGTTCCCTGCTTGATCTTCTTGACAGGCTGACCTTGCGTCCAACTCATCTACTACACCAAAACAAAGGTGAGAATGTTTACTTGGATACTTTCACTTAAGTCACCAAGTGCATTATTATCTCAGACAATGGGGAGCTTGTGTTGCTGTTTCCTATTAATAATTTATTTAACCCATCAAATAGTTCTGCCAAAAGTTTGTAAGAGGTACGTTTAATCTTTAATAGGGCAGAAATGTGTAGTTTTACATTTTATATAATGAATTTGGCTAAGCTATGGACATAAGGAAATTAAAGTTTCTTATGTTCTCCTCTTTTGAACACCAACCCCTCAACATATTTGGGTCCAATAAATCATAAAAATTTTCTTACTTGCTTGTAAGAAAATGTTTAAATTAATATTGTAGGAATAATTTTGTTTGTATTTTTAAGCTATACAATCTTTTTTCTGAAGGTAACACTTTCTTTTCTTGGCAGGGGTGTACCAGTTGTCCTAGGAATTTCCTGAATGTCTCCCCATCCTCTGAGGCATCATGTGCTCCAACTAAATATCTCCCATTTTCAAGGTCTGTATCAAAACCCGAAACCCTTATTTTTTAGTTAATCTGGGTTGTTTATAAATGGCAGGTAAGACAATACAAGACAAATCTTTATTTCACATAATATCCAGCAATACTGGTGAATTGAAACATTGAAAGAACCAATTGGCATGTAATATATTTATTTGAGGCCTGGTACTGCCAATTTGGAAGACTGCAATGAATTAAATCACAATTAAAGAAAGTAAAATTCTGTAACACAGCAAGGTCCGTTTTCTAGCTGCGGCTCAAACCTGTGATCTTGGCCGAATCGTCCTGGAGGTCTCGCGACGAAGAATTGGAGCAATAGCGTTAGCCATAATGGTGTTTTCTAGCTTCGGCTCTAGTTTTTACCCATACCGCCTCTAAATAGCTTTTAGTCTAGTAAAAGTGCTGAAAATGCAAATTCAACCTGAGAGCGACCTGTTCTTTAAGTATTTACTAGGCGAAGATTCAAGGGACAAATATGTAGTCTTAAATTGGTTTAAAAGCGAGACAAAAAGAAGCTTGTCACTATTGTTTCTTGGCTTGAGGAGAAGGGTTTATGAAAATATTATAGTGAACATTAATTTGGGAGAAATTCTCCAAGTTGAAAGTTTTTTGGTTGAACATGGAACAGTTTAACTACGTTCTTGAACTAGTAGAAAACTACTGACAAAACAATCACCTGAAGTTAAAACACCTATAACTCTGCAGACAAATTGGCTTTGACTCTAAGGTTAGGGTTGTCTACTATACTAAAGGCATTTAGGTTTAGCAATTTGAAATGGGTCATAATAATTAATTAAAGGCGAATAGTGCATTTTTTTAATAAACATGTTTATCTATGAATTCAATGCAAAATTTAAACAAAATCTTGGAACGCGATTCAATTTTGAAATATTTAACTGAATAATAAAATATGAGTCAAACTAAAAATAACAATAGTCAGTATTTAAGTGTTTCATTTGTCAATTTTTATTTTACTTAGTAGTTAATTTGTGAGTTCAAAAATAGGTTCAAGAAGAATAGAAGGGGAGTTTAATTCGTCTTTAGTTGTATCAGATGTGACTGCATAAAATCAAATAAGGACATTACTCCCTGTGAACTTTGGGATGCAGACAGTTGCATTGTTGTCATTACTTTTGGCTTCCATGTCCTTGACAAGTTGAAACCCAGCCTTGTGGATGGCTTTACCTTGTGGCCAGACTGCCACTCGAGCAGTCTCTGGCCGTTGTGGCTGAGAGAATGCAAAGCAACTGAAATTGATCTGCGCATCTTGCTTGAACCCAAAACTTGACATACAGCAGAGTCCAGGTAGCACTTGAATATGTGAAAGCCACTGGGAGAAAAGCGGACCTTTAATGTAAGCCTGAGGTTAAACTTTTAAGTGTATTGGGGCTAAATAAACTCCAAACCATCGAGTACTACTCAACATATTATTTGTAGGTTTTTGTCGGTTCCATTCTTGAGTGATCACTAACAGAATCTTTCTGGTGCTGGCGTAGGGATGGTCCTGATGTACACAGCGATCCTCAACTTCAACTACCTGCTCACTTTCGCTACGAGGAGTCTGTCTACTCATACTCTCGAAGCCAGTGGCTTCGGGCGACCCTTGGATCACTCGGCAAGTCATTCAGTGAGCTTCTTGTTCTAACTCTGCAAAATAAGCCCTCTTGGTTTAGGACACCAGCTGGCGTTTATGACTGGTAACTTCTGATTGAGCCACAACAGCTATGAAGTCAAAATACTTAGTCTTTTAATTGTTTCATAGTTAAATGTCTTATAACCTGACAAAATAATATTGAGTAATTTGACATTTTGTACAACATAAAGTTGTTTTTGATTTGGAGGATTCAACTCAAAGTTGTTTATGAAATAGTGGATAGTTATTTTTAAATTAGGTTATATTGGACTAAGTAACACTTTCAAAATGTTAACGGTATAATACATTGGCCAAAAGCGATGCGGCAAATAACCAGTACTGCGATTACAATATGCTTATGCGAATGGTAAAGGGTGACAGACACAATTCCAGATAGTACCGTCCAGTCTCAGTGCTCCTTCAGATTTGAAAAATGGCTCAACCAGATACAATATTTTTGCATCTAATTTTCTTTTAGTAATAGACAGTTTAGTTTAGAAAGGGCTTGTACAATTGCTGCCATTTCTGATTTTTTTGTGGTGAGGTTTCATGGGCCTTGGATGGGTCACATAACACAATGGGTGTGTTCTGTTCTGTGACTTATCAAGGCGTTTGATTCAATGTTGACCCGTCATATTCTTCTGAGTAAGCTAGAATTATTCAACTTTTCAAAGTAATTCAATTAGTTGGATGATGTCATATTTAAATCATCGCAATCAAAGAACGATTGATTTGTAAAGCTAATATAAAATGTAGTCTCATTGGGAGAACATAAAACTGAATTGTTCCTCAAGGGGTCTATTTTGGGTTCTATTTTTTTACTTCTATTTTACTTTATATAAATGATTTGCCTAATAATATTGATTCAAAACTAATCTTATATTTGCAGATGACACAACTGTTATTTTAAAAGCCAATTCTTTGGACCAGTTAAATTTAGGTTACAATCAATCTTTGGTTGAACTATCAGAATGGTTTAAATGTCATGAGCCAAATTAAATAAAGATAAAACTCAACTGGTAGTTTGCACTTTTGGGCTAGAAGTAATTTTTGATAGGGAATATTACTTTTTCAAGGACAACCAATTTTTAATTTAGAAAGTGCCAAATTTTTGGGTATTCATTTAGGTTTTAAACCTGTCTTGGAATAAATGTATTGAACATATAACTAAACGGTTAAACTTCAAACTACCAGATACTTATTGTAAGGGATGTTAGTGATTTAATTACGATTAATGATCTACTATGCTTGTTTCAGCAATAATACAATGATGCGAATAGAGTTTAGGGAGGGCATCAGGCATGAAAAATATTTTAAATTCAGAAGCTTGATTCTTAAGAACTATGACTAATGCCCTTGGCGGTCCTCTTATAAGCCAATTTTTAAAAGAATAAAAATACTAACTGTTCCAAATTTATACATTTTGAAAATTTTGCTTATGGTCCAGTCAAACTTGATAGTCTTTCGATGAAAATTTAAGATCATGGGTACAATACTAGATATAAAACAATTTTCAGTATCCCAGACATAGATTAAGAATAGTTGAAAGAAAACACCCAATACATGGAGTAGAAAATTGTTTAATAAATTCTCAAATAAATATAAAATTCTTATTAACTCAGATCTGTTCAGGAACAGCCTTATTCAATTTTGTCAGACAAAATTACTATCATGTTAATGAGTACTTAAATGATGATGCCGGTCTGTAACAATGTATATGGTTATTTACTTGTATATATATATTATATTTATTTGTATAATTCTGTTTATTATATTTGTTTATTCACATAAATGTTATCATTCTGTCTTGTATTCCCTTAACCATGTGCATTATTGGTTTGTGTAAAATCACTGTTCAGTAAAATTGCAATAGGAATTATTTAAATTTGTTTTTACACATAACTATTGTTTTAAGTATTGAGGATTTATCAACTATTTTACATATTTTGGATGTTTAAAAAATTTTAATCTACACCCCAAACCTTGAGCAATGTTACCTGTTTTATAGCAAAGCTATGTATATGTCGTATTGTGACAATAAACAGTTGATTTCTGATTTCTGAATAGTATCAAAATTACTCTTATTTGATATTGTTGGAAAGATTATTTTATTTTCTATAGTGCTATAACAACATACACTTCAAATTTTGTCGACTATGATCTTTTTGTATTATAGAAAGTCTGTTCAGTTTGTGTTTGGACTGTTAATAAAGACAGCTGGTAATCCCTGTTACAATACTTTTTCTCATTGCTTACAAGTTACTGTACAATATTTTTATTATTTTACATACAAAAAAAACCCTATTTTTTTTTTAAAGAATTATAAAGGCGCTCAGAGGGTTAAATTTAAGGTAGGAAAAATAGAGATACAGTTGTGATCTTGGATAAAAATCCAATTGATTTTTGAGATGGATGTATCAAGGCAGGGATTTTCAACCCAAATAGAAACGGAAAGTCATAGAAATTGCTCTAAGATAAAAATGTGAACCATAAGCAGTAGCTGAAATCTTTTTGTAGAACTGAAAAGGAGTAGCTAGTTATTTAATTTATCACAAAAATCAGATAAAAAACACTAAACCTGTGTTAGGTACCTAAATTGATACACTTTGGTACCTAAACTCTAATGATGTTCACAGCATTTGTAAGACCAGTGCTGACAGGAGCAGTGTTCATCGTCAGTGGTATCCTCATGTTTCGGTTCGAACCCTCCCCCTCCAAGCTTGCTCTGTGGACGACGGCCGCTCTGTTCTCTTGAGCTGCTCTCTTCTTCGCCAACATCTTTCTCCCCTGCGCTAGTGTGAGCATCACCACTGAAAGCCAAAACAAGTAAAAATATTCACAATACTCATTGTAAGTTTCTCTTGTATTGAAAAGTTCAATATGGGTATAACAGACATTTTATTATTATAGTATTATTGATACCTCAAACCTTGACAACTCAATTCCTTGATAACTTTATTCCCTAATTCTTTTAAAATTTTCATACATTTCAATTTTTAATGTAAATTCAACACCTATTATTAAACTAGAAATTTAATATGTAGTCAATTTGATCTTTCAGAATCATGAGACAATAACTGGAATGTTTGAAACTTAATCCACTACAATTTCAAACAAAGTTTGCCTCTACAATTCGAATTATCCACACAGTAACCTCTATTGCTGAAAGTTTTAATTTGATCTGCTTGTTTGTGACCTGCTCTGTTTTCAAGTATCTGCATGAATTCTCTAGATGAATCAAACCTCATACTAAAAATCCTAGATACCTCAAACTTTCTAAAATCCATTTAGTTTTGAGTTATTTAGGCTCTACTCTGATTTGATACTCATCAATTGATGGACAGGTTGGACCTGAGTATGTACTGTAACCGGGACTGTCAGTGCAAGGAAAACCTCCCCTTCACACCAGTGTGCACGCGAGCCATGCGCGCACTGTCCTTCTCACCCTGTCACGCGGATGCACAACTGTCGCCTTCAGTGGCCATGAGAAGGTAACACTATCCTTCAACTATTGCAGCCACTGCCGCTACACCCAGAGAACATATTAAGGGATGACTTTCCTGTTGGTTGCTGTTAAAATCATTAACCACTAACCATGATTTATTATTCTGTAGAGAGTGATATTGTATTGAAGTTCAGTAGATTCCTCCTAGAGCGGATGGCGATGATTCGAATACGGGCTAATCCAGACCTCCAGGCAGGAAAAAAATTGAAACATAACAAAACACACACTTATTAATTGCAAATGGTGATCTGCTAGAAGTAACTATCATAAAGTAGAATGTATTTTGTCCCATTTGTCAACTTGAATTTGTGTACAATATTTTGGGCTTTATCTTGTCCTTTCCCAAAAGTTCTTGAGTATCTCAAACATCATGTCCTATTCCAAATAAATATACATACCACCTCTAATTAATTTCAAGCTTCACATTGTCTGTGGTGGTTGACCAGGTGTACAGGAACTGCTCTTGTGTGCCTACCGAGTCGGTGGTGAGCGGTGTGTACGACCAAGGCCGGTGTCAACTCAACAGTATACTCTTCGAGTGTTTCACCGTACTCACTGCTGTGCTGGTAGCCTCCACCATCATCGGCTTGCTTATGCTCTCATTCAGGTAGTAATCAGAGCATTATACATTAAAGTTTTAAACACTTTGGAACATTAAAAAAATCAATTAATTTATTCATAGATACAGTAGACTCCTCCTGGTTTGGACATCTTGGGATTGAAAACCTTGCTGGACTTATTAAACTAATTAAAACTATAGGACAAGCCGAAGTAATGAGAAAGCCGTGGCTTATGTTTATAAGTGAACACAGTTTTGAAACAGCTTTCAGAGCTGGAGTGGCAAGCTCAAACTCAGGGGATTTGCCGACTTTAGTGTGAGGCTAGGATGCAGCTACTTGCTGAGGGCATTTCAGAGGTCATGTGCAATATGTTTCATATTATATGATGGACACTTATGTTTTATTCAATCAATCAATAATATCTTCATGAATACTTATATACAATACATGGAATGGTGTCAATTTTAGTATGAAAGTGACAGAAGGAACCCTGGATAATTGCTCAATTGGAACGCTATGGCTAAAACTAGTAGTTCTAAGAAATAGGGCTACTATTTCCTAATCTAGAAAAAAGTAGCAAGCTAATTTTTATTCTATTACCGTGACGGATGGGTGGTGAGATCAGTCTCATGATGGTAACTCTGCGAAGCAACTGTTCCTCATAGTAGCAAGTGGTAGTTGAGGAACCTCTCATGTTTTACAGTAGTCAATTCCTTATAACCATTATTATAAAACAGACTGTTACCAAATAGCTACATCATTTAAACTAGATACAAGTTAAGTAACAGAGTGAGTTATTGCTTGAGAAAAACAGATTTTTGTTACTAGAAGTGAAACCCAGTGTAGGACCAAAGTTCAATTATTATACCTTGTATTAGGCCTGTAGATCCTACGTTGTTGTAACTGTGGATGCATTTTGCCCGGCAGTAGGACATCTTGAACCAAGGACAATAAATTATTGACGATGCCCTGGCGAGTAAATCTTTACTGAACAACTGAGCAAATGATATCAGGTTTTAATACTTTGATTGTCAAGGCTCTATACAGTTACATCAAAGACCCCGAAGAAAACGTTTCTTTTTTTCACAAGCACCTGAAAGTTACTAAAAAACAAGTTTTCTATGCCCTAAAGAAAAATATTTTTTCTAAATAAGCCATCTTCTTTCCGAAAATCTTTCTAGCAACTGCCATATCTCCATAAAAAAATATTGAACTTTATTTGAACAAACCCCTACATGTGCTAAACCACATAATCTCATTAAAAATGTCTGATTCTGAGCATTTACATTTAAGTGATCTACCACATAATTTAGTTTTTAGCCTCTTACTTCAATATTGTGAGTCTTTTGTTGACTCAAGCTTGGTTTCCTTGTGTTCCAGGACTGTCGTGTATCGTGTCAGGTTCTGATCAGTGTCTGCCTGCGAGTCCCAGCCCTTCGTCACTTACATCAACCTCATCACAATATGTGAGTAGTTTTCCAGCTCAGAACACTGAATACTTGTATATGTGCAAGCATGGACCTCGCCATATTTCTTTAAAAAGACTTTTTATTTTTTAACTAAAATGATTTAATTTTTGTTACCTAAAACATTTTATGTATGCAAATTTTCCATAGGTAGGTTCTTGTGTTATTACATAAATACTAAACAATACTAGAGTCAGGACTGTCAAGAGCGAACACTTGCCTGTTTTGGATTCACGGCTGTGTTGACAGACAGACTTCGGCCGCGGCTGTCAGAGCTTGAGTGTGTCGCTGTTTTCCCTTCCCTTTCCACCTACTGTAGAGCCTTCCCATTCTCTCTTTCATTGCTCGCCTCGAATGTGTTTTAGAAGAGTTTTAGATATAGTCCTGCAAACCCAAAGGCCCGCCTTTTTATAACTTAATTCATTCAATTTAAATAATCAATAGAGTTTTTTTCACAGTATTATAATAATTTTGTATTTTAGTAGTTGTATTTAGGTTTCAGTATAGTTAATAACTGCCCCACCGTTATTCATAATAAATTCTTTCAATTCCTTGTAATATATGTATAATATTTAATTATATTAATTTTTCTGTTTAACTATGAGGAGATATTTGTAAATACTGTACAAGATATCAACTTAGACCTAAACATTTTGTTTATAATTTATACCTAATTTTTTACGTAATTTATGTTTGGACATAACTCTAGACCAAAACCCACGGTTTCTATAGAAAATAATTATTTGAATTTTTAAGAAGAGTGTTTTAGTCCAAAATATAACTAAAAAAAGTTTTCAGGGTCACAAATTTTAAATTTATCCAAAGTTTTGATGGCACCACGCCAAATGTGTGCAAGTGTAAAGTTAAAATTATTTTCTTCTGGTGGATCGGATTTCAGTCCAATTTCTTTAGAGAGACAAACAGCTGTCTTGCTTGCTTACTCTGTAATCTGTGTTTCTTTACATTCTTTTCACACTCTAAGACACACTTTTAAACAGCTGTAGATTAAATTGAGCTGTTGAAAATAAAGTTGGAATTAAGTAATCTTCAAAAGATGAACTAAGTAAAGAATAACCAAGTAATTATCAAATTCTACAGTTGACTTGACTGTTGAAAGCACTTATTCAATAAAATGTTTCTCCGGTATTGCCTTTATTGCAAATTGTACACGTTCTTTCATTGCAATTAAGTGTGCACTTAGTTTTAGTTCTTTGAATCATTTTACTAAATATAATATTCAAAATATCAACTTGAAAAGTTTTATTCTTTGTAATGTTCTTCTTTCAGTGTTCCTGCTGCTGGCTGTGGGAATCTTCATCCTATCATCGTTCATGGTACGTCATGTCGTTCTGTATGGAGACCTAGAACACATCCCCAAAGTGAAGACGACTCCTCCTTCTTCAGAGATGAAACTAACACGCAAACGCAACTCTAAAGACGAACGACGTCACTCGTTCCATGGAGAAGATCAGAAACTCTTGGAGGAGAACGGACCGCCGATAGTTGTGCAGCGCTCGCCTTCGATATCTCTGGACAACGAGCATCGGCTGTCCATCGAGGACAGATGCAAAAGCGGCCGTTACAGTGAAGAACTGAACAAGTTGCTTCGCCGGTTCAGCCTTCCACTAGTGGAAACTCCTGTCAGTGCCTGGTGCCAACTCGACAGTACCTAGTGGCAACTCACTGACAGTGCCAGACGGGACTACTCGATACGGCAGGGATGACTGTCAGACAAGACGGAATGTTGACCACGCTGCTTTAGTACTGATAGTAATATGTTTCGCATAAAAGACAGACTTTCCTTGAGTATAGGTGAAGTAGCATATGAAGTGGTTGATAAAAGAGCTTGTGGTTAACAAAGACCTTAAAAGGAAGTATGGGAACGGCTTAATTTTCAGGAAGTCAACCTAAAATTACCAAATAAACCAATTTTTCACTGAGTCACTTGCAATTATAAATTTTTTATTTTACTGTTCATTCAGGCAAATTGTTTGCTAAATTATACTTACTATTATGGGATCAAATCAAAATATGAAACTGTTAAGCATAAAAATATGTTGAGCGGTTAATCAATTCTAGCTTTTTATGTTACTTTGTCCGTGTTGTTGGGTCTTAAATCACTACTGTAATTGTTTTTTAGTTTTTCATATGAGGCAAAACTATGTTTTAATTCACCCAATTTGTTCTTAGCTCAAAAGTAAAAAAACGTTCCTTTGTCTGTCTTTATCCACCACTAGATTGTTTATAAGCTAATTTAAAATGTGTAACACTCTTAAGTGTAGTACTCATAAATTGGCTGGGTAACCTGTAATTAAGATAAGGATTAGATCCCCTTAATTTTGTGTAAAAGCTACGTGTATTAGATTTAAGGTACTACTATCATGTCCTTATGACTGGCCCTAGAAGTTTTAATTGAAAATTCATAGATTAAAACATAATTGTTACCTTTGTACACCTTACTGAAAATGTGTAACTATTATAATAAAATGGAAATGTTATAATGAAGCTATAAAAATTAATTCAAGTTGGAAAACAAACTGTCCAATAAATGTTTTATTTGCTGGGTGAGGCTTTTAAGCTGTTTCCTGAATCTATAACAGTTTTTAATCTTGTTTCACCATCTGTTATGACGCTTTCTTTACTTTATTAGAACCACTTTCCCTATAATCCAGTAAGAGGGGAAGATTAGAATGTACAAAACCTAAATAATCATGACATGGAAAATTGAATTGAATTTTATATTTTGACTAAACATATATCCAACTATGATTATCGCAAACAAATTACAATTAATTAGTTGTTCCCTTTTTAAATTTGTAAAGTATTTTAATTACAATTAAATGGTTTTAAATGAAGGTACTTATTCTAGTCCTGTTTTGAAGTAAGTAAAAATATTTACTAAAAACTAAAACGGTACTTAATTGTGTTTAATGTTAAAACATTGTTGTAGTAGATATATAATTTTGCACAACCCAATACTTTGATATGATTCCTCACTATTTTGAGTTTTCAAAAACTTTAAAATAATAGACACATTTGTTTTGAAGATGATGTTTCTTTGCAAAGCAAGCAAAATGTTTATGTTAAGTTTTGTTTTGTTCTTTGTTTGTTAGGTTAAATAAAAATAGTAATTATAATTACTTTGTTTTATTTTCTAAATAGACAATATGGTTGTTTCTGCTATGAAAGCATAAACCATTTCTTTTTTAACAAATGACTGAAATACTATTAAACTTGCCATAATTATACAGTACCACAATAATTAAAACAATTGCAATCAAAATGTACTTTGTAAGTTTTTACAAATTGATTTAAGTTACTTAAACTAGTCATGCTCTGCATGATGTCACTTAATTTTAATTTATTAATATATAAGTACTTTTGTTACAGATTTTATATTTTACTGACGTTGGAATGTGTATTAGTTTTATTGTTTTGTAAAATATACCTGAATTGATGTTTCAATGTAGTTATTGTACCTGTAATAGGAAATAATAAAAATGTTTATGACGTTACGTATTTGTTGGCTTATTTAACGATTCACAATGTGAAACAGTTCAAGATCAAATCTTCACAGCTAATAAGAAAAATCTTCACAGAAAAATATGCTGATAAGACAGTCAAAAGTAGTGAAACAAGACTAAATTGATGAAGTGAGAATTGATGATGGAATTGTTTAATAGATACAACTACCTAGGTAAGCTCTGTGGTATTTTTTCATAGCATATTTTTCAACTACATAGCTGCGCACTAGGGGGAATCTTCACATGGACAATTCTCCTGTCTGCATTATCCCGTACTCAGGCCTGCTGGCCGGATTGTAGAAGAAGTGCGGAGGCTCTTCACATCATGCTTGACGGTTACTCTCTGGATTTTAAGATGTCGCGCAAACTAACTAATTTGTATTTTCTGATCATGACTAAAATTGAAAAACATAAGCTGAAAAGTACCTTGGAAACATTTTAATACAACAAACACAACTAGTTTTGGAATTTTGTCCATTATCAAGTGCATGTTTTGTTGCAATAATGTTTTGTTTTTTATGTTAAGCTGGAGTAGCTAAAACCCTAGTTTTTTTAAATGTATTGAAAATCACTACTCATGCATGCTCCCCCCCCCCTTGGTGATGCCCCTGTACTTTGACAGATCATTGTAAAAGTTCAAACTTTTCCACTAGATTACAGTTGGAAACCTAAAATTAGGTAATCATCTATACTAATATATAAAAATGAGATGGTAAAAAAACAATTAAGGTATTAAGTTTGTACAGACAATAATTGATGCAATAGATCAAAAAGAAAATGTTGTTGGCTTATTCTTGGACCTCTCCAAAGCATTTGATAGTGTTTCTCATCATCGTTTATTTAATATTCTTTTTAAACTTGGAATTAAAGATAAAGAGTTGCGATGGTTCAAATCGTATTTACAAGACCGTTATCAATATGTTGAAATAAGGCATCAAAATAAAAAATATATTGAGACCTATAAATCTTCATTGAGCAGAATAATGTTAGGAGTACCTCAAGGGTCCATTCTGGGCCCTTTGCTCTTTGTGTGTTACCTGACCGGCCTCCCATCCTTAAGTCAAGACAACACAATAAATATGGTACTGTACGCAGATGATGCTAATATAACTTTCACTGGCAAAACCCAAAAAGAGATAGAGAATAAAGTAGCTACAGAAATGTTAAAATTAAAGACTTTTAAACTCAGCACATTTATTATTAAACACTGATAAAACTCATTTCATTTCTTTCAATACAAAACAAAATAGACACCCAATAAACCCAATGATAACAATAGACGACTTTTCGGTAGAACAGCTAACTGACACAAAATTCTTGGGGTTAATTATAGACTGCAACTTAAGTTGGGATGAGCATGTTAAGTTTGTGGCCAAAAATTATCATCCGGTATTTATGCATTAAGACAAATGAAGCTTTGCTGTAATCTAACAACTAAGAATAATATATTTTTCTTTGTTTCAATCCCATATTTCTTATGGAATAGCAATATATGGAGGCACTACAAAAAAACCTATATTATATACTAAAATTACAAAAAAAATATCAAAGTTATGTTTGGATTGTCTGGTAATGATTCAGTCAAAACATATTTCAAAGAGCTAGGGTTTTAACAGTGTACGATTTATACATTTTGAAACAATAAAATATTCCAAACAAAATAGTATTTCACAAACTCAAATCCTTACACACAACACTAGAAATCACTTCCTGCCAAAGACATAATCTGGAGCTCTACAAGAAAAAGACCACATTCACAGGACTTAAATTTTTGCAGTGCCTCAAAAATTACAAATGAACAAAACCCCATAAAATTTTATACAAAATTAAAATCTTTTTTGATGAACATATCTTGCTATTCCTTAGAAGAGTTTTATGATTACAGAAATTCTTAAACAAATTATTGGTATATATTATATTAAAATATAGTTAATTAATAAGTTAAATAAGTTTAGTTATTTTAATTAAATAGTTAATTAATAAGTTAATAGTTAAAATATAATTTTCTATTGCCAATGTTATTAGTGAGTACATTTTTAATTGAAAAGTTAAAGTTTTTCCAACTAAATCTTGTAATATACATCCAGGAAACTAAATTGAATTATTTATAATTGTTAAATTATGTTGACACTATTCTGTACAGATATTGTATGATTCTGAATAAAGAATATTTGAATTGAATTGAATGGTGTGTGTCTGTGTGTCTGTTTGTCTGTGTGTCTGTCTGTTCCTCAATCACGCAAATACCACTGGACCAACTTTAATGAAATTTTACATGAATGTGGCTTATATACCTGATTAACACATAGGCTATTAACATGTTTGATAATTTAATTATTTTCAAGATGGCGGTCATTAATAGGACCTCACTACATGTGAAAATTTATAACTGCAAAACTGTCACTTAAAATTCTAGAAAAACCGTAACAGATATTTAATTTTTGACAGCACATACGAGCTTTAAAATTTTATTTCCTACACAAATGGTCCTGAGCACTTTTGTCGTATCCTCAACCGTTTGCTCGGAAAGCTTGCTTCAGCGTGGAAAAACAGGCTCATGATGCGCCGCTGCACCTCAAACTCGGCACTTCCACGGTTTGTACCTCTCCTCGGCGCGTCAGTACGTCGACCGACAGTGTTTGTTGACCATATTACTTACTATTCATGCTTACAGCGTTGTTGTACTATAGTGTAGTTTTCCGTTTACTAAACAAAATTAATTAGCTGTTCATGACTTAAATAATAACGAGTGTTGTTGTATCTATGGTCCATGTTTTAATTTCTAAACAAACTAAACAAAATTAGTTTATTTTGGATTTAAAACGTTGTGGTTTGTCATGATACATTTAAAATAAATGTACTTTAGCCATGTATTTTTTATTTTCAACTAAACCAAGTAGTTTATTTTGGACTTCAATCTTATGTGGTTTGTCATGGTAAATTAAAATAAAACCTTTGGGTCAACCACAATAAACATTGTTTTTATTGTCGAACCAGAAGTTTAATTTTAATTTAAAATTAGTTTAATAAAATGGTTTTAATGACCGCTTATAACTCAAAATCAGCTGAAACTATGGTGGTGAAAATTCGTTTAAGGGTAAAGCCTATATTGCAGTGTGTTTTAGCTATATTTTATATCCATACAACAACCACAAAATAAATGGTGAGGGACCAAAGTAGGCACTGAACATGTTTTACGGCATATTCGACCGCTTAAAACTGAAAATCGGCTGAATATATGGTAGTGAAACTTCGTTTAAGGGGTTAACCCACTACGCAGTGTGCATTTAGCTCTATTTTGTATCCATATAACATACACAAAATAAATGGCGAGGAACCAAACTAAGCTCTGAAAACGTCGGAATGACGGGCTTACTACGACTCTCACGAGGTAGTCAAACATCGATAAACACTTATTTGGTTTCAGTTTGTCTGTACATTGAAATGAATCCATCGACGTTTGTTTATTAAGTTTTCTTGCACTTTGTAAAGTGCTAAAACTGACGTTAAGAAAATTCCTGTCTGTAAGTATGTAAAAACTTTTAAACCATTTTGGAACTCAGCTATCAAATTGGGCTCTGAAAGGTGTTCCCCACAGGCACTCTCTGCGGTGTGTCCGGCGAATTAGTACCCCACTCTTCACTCACGTGGCCGCGGTGGCGAGACTGACTGAAAAAAAATCCTGTCCGTCTGTCTGTCTGTAACGTTTTCAAGGCATATGGGACTGCTTATACCTAAAATCGGCTGAAGCTATGGCGGTGAAACTTCGCCCATTACTCAGTGTGTCTTCTATATATTATATTCATACAACATCCTTAAAAAAATAGCAAGGGACCAAAGTGGACTCTGAAAATGTTTTAGGCATTTGGACCGCATAAGTCAAAATCGTATGAAACTATGGCGGTGAAACTTTGTTTTAGGGTTAAGCTAATCACACAATGTGTCGTTAGCTACATTTGATGTCAATATAACATCCTCAAAATAAATTGCAAAAGGCCTAAAAACGGCCGGAACGGCGGAGTAACTATGACTCTCACAAGGTAGCCAACACTTATAAGGAGGAGATGGTGAACTAACAGGCAAACTAAATGAGTTTTCGAAGGATATACGGTATAGAAAACTTTTCACTTTAATTTTTTTTATAAAATAGACACACAGCAATTATAAAGAAAGCCCGAGGCGGCGCAGATACTCTCAACTAGTTTACTATAAGTATGTGTTAAATCCTTGTTGAAAAAATACAAAAAAATCCTTGTTGACAACCCTTCATTTTGAATTAGGGGAAAGTAAAACCTATCAAACGTATAACACAAAAAATAAAAAGTTCAAAAATCCGAAAAACTGAACAATAACTGTTTACTACATGTGATTTTATTCCCAGATTTTTAGCTATTTCCATGTTCAAAATAAATGGAATACTATTTGGCTATGTTCCAAAATGACCTTTGGCCTACCAGAAAGGACAAACATACTAGCCACATTTGTGTAACTAGTTTAACTTCACCTTTCTTGTAATATCGATTTTGCCTTCAAACGATTTGTTCAGTCCTAATTCTTTTAATTTTGAGTTTGAAAAAAACTACTACAATTTTTCCAATTTTGGGTTGGTAAATTATACATGTATGCCGAGTGTCGAATAATCGCGTGGAAGTGCTATAGAATATGGTCGGGACAGACATCCCGAGAAAATTATGCGGGCTGCACCCCCTGGCGCCCTCACAATCCCAACAGTACTCACCTTCAAACGTGCCCGTAGATTACAATCTAGACATATAGAATGGTTCTTAATTTTTTAAATTTTACTTCATCATAATTGTTGAAATATTCGTATGCTTGTACTGCATGGAAGTTGTCCTATATAGGTAATGGAAGTTACATCATATAAGTAACATAGGAGCAGTAGCTACAGTATAATAAAATCTCAAGACCCGGGGCCATTATCCGACTCGTAGAGTAGAATGTGTACTTTTTGCACACGTGACATAGGTACCGTACCTGTACCTGTTTATGTTATAGATAAGCCACAGAGACATTTGTTATTTTCAGATAAACTATAATGAAGTGTTATATTTAGGGGAAATAATAATTTGTATAACATCCTATATTTGGTACGGTATGAGCATAGATAAACCACAGTATTTTTAACCACTTGCTGGCTCCGCACAGCTGTGTTGATAAGATAACAAGCCGAGGAGGAGCTAGTAGAGGTGGAGTGTGTGCGTGTGTGAGCTGCCCGCGCACGCGCAGTAGTACCCACACCGCGCCGCGCTCCTGGAATGCTCCCAAGTAGGGAGGCGAGAGCCAGAGCAGAGTCATTTCATTATCGTGTGTTTATAGTGCGACCAGACAGACCACAACGCACAGGCCTGTGTCTGTGAGTGCTCGGTGTCGGTGTGCTTGTTATAAGTGATCACATCATCATGGCGCGTAAGTGTTCATTGCTTCTTAATCTTAGGTTAGCAGTTGTTGAATTTAGTGTTAGGCTATTTTCGTTCGTAGGTTTGTACACACACCAATCTTCTGTACCTGATTTGTTTACAAAAGGCCTTTGCCAATTAGAGTAGGTAGATATAAGTTGACGTGCCAAAAAAATAGACTTGTTTGTGTTTTCGGCCCTGAAGTCGCGACGTAGATATAAATTTGTCTGACCTTGATACCACGTGACCTTCGAATTATCTAGACCTTCCCGGCTGATAACACTCTCCGCGATGAATGAGATTTTATTAATTTAGTTCGACTTTGTAGCATGTGCTCTGTACAATGATATGCTTTAACCAATATATTTGTTCTTTCACTCAATTATTCGCAGTGTTATTTCTAAACTCCCCATACATGGTTGGTTTTTTACTTCAAGAGCTGAAATATCTACTTGTAAACCCGTTTGTTACATAAGATAATCTGCTAATCTTTTAAATTAATTAACCAATAAAATATTGTAATATTATGTTCTATTAGGAATACTGTAATACGTCTGCAGCCCATATAGGTATGGGCGTCGTATGCATGTACACTCCTGTTTTATGGAGGAAGTCGAAAAAGTACGTTTTGTAGTACCTATTACAGAACTGAATGTATATTTTCACCTGAGATATTTTTTAATTTAAATATTCTAGCTTTGAAAAATTAATAATCTTTCAAAAAATCTTTTAATATTTTTATCAGAAATAAAAAACCAAAAGCCTTTTTCCTGAGATATTATAGTAATATATTATTATAATCCTACAAAAATTCTTTAAAAATATATATTTAATTCGTCTTTATATATACAGTACTGGGACCTAGAGCTATAAGGTATAAAATTTTAAATACAACTCAAAAAAATTAATTCTGAAGCGCCTCTTTTTATTGGAGATGTAATTTTAAAATATTTATAGAAACAGAAATAGACAATTGTCTATTAAATAAATTGCATTTTGCCTTGGCCAAATCCACCGGGGCTTTTCGGAAGCTTTGCTTTTGAAATGCCCAAGGCAAAATATAATTTATTTATTGGAAAGTTTAATGCAATTTTATTTTGTGATTTATTGCGTAAAAATTATACGAGTACAATTCAGGTTTATTTAGTAAACAGAGATTTAAAATAATACATAATTTAATACTATATTTTTTACGGTACTGTATAATATAAATAGATACTTATTACGTATATTTTGATAAACTGTACAGCAACTGGCAAATTATTATTGTGACCAAAAGAACAGTGTGACAACGTGTGACTGTGGCTGTGGCTGGAGGTCACCTGGATACTTGACCTGTGGGATGGCAGACGATGCGTGGCCGTGGCATCCGGCTCGTAACCAGTCTAGTACAGTAGTACCACAGATTACTCAGAGATCACCATAGATTACCTACAGATTTGTAGTTTATCTCTGGTAGTATTCTGTAACAGTAGCCAAGATCCAATGCCATGGCCCTTGGGCCTCTGGCCTAGACATCAGACATAATAGCCCCAACGTCATGTTTAGTATCAAACTACAGCTCTTATTCTCAAAAGTACATTGGCTGATGATCCCCTGTTTATGTGCTAAAACGTCTAAAACACGTTTTGTCATAAATGTATGGGTAATGGGAAATTGTAGGAATTTCTTATTACAAATACAGTATCATAATTTTAAAGCAAAGTGTGTTTTGTTTTGTTTATTATCGAATAGAAAAATGAGATATTCATGCCGTCAGCATGGTAAGATCCAGACCCGGGACTGTGAAATGAGCACCAATCTTGCCCCCCAGAACACGTTTTGAGCTTTTTTTAAACTTAATTTACATATTATGTATCAGTTCTACAGGTCGTACCTTTTGTCCGATTTTCATCTAATTTGGTACAAATGTTTCTTTTGTAAATATCTCAGTCGAGTTCGTTACCAGAAAAATCAGACTACCAGAACCCCCCTTTTGGTTACCAGAACCCCCACCAAAAGGGGGTTTAATGATCTAAAAATAAGTTTGTAATATTCGCCCGATGTTGGTAAAATTTGAAATGAACATGTATTTTGTTATTATACATCAATATACCAACAATATAAAAATTTAATGAGTCGTTTCAAAATGACGGCTAAAAAAGTGATTTTCGCTATGACCGCAAAATGACTGGTCTGACTTCATTGAATTTTAAAATGAGTTTTCCTTTTATGATTTGTATTTTTTAGTAAAACTTCCAGTAAAAAACCCCGTAATTCTGAGGCCAAAGGCTCTGACACTTGTGGTAATAGAACATAAATCTGAGGCCGGAGGCCAAAGCAAGGCTGTGAGTGGAAGGGAATTGAAGTAACAAATAGCAAAGGAAATCCGGTTAACTCATGCCAGCGGTGCTTTAGTGCTTAGCTGCGTGTCGGCCTTGGTTTTTGTTTATATAGATACAAGACCTCGAATTTAGTTGTACTTGTGACAGCCACAATCATAATCGCTAAGTGGAGATCAAGGCAGTGCCCAAGTGAGAGAATCTAAAGGGGTCATGTGGGGGAAGGGGTGATTTATGACCTGAGGGTTCAGAACCAGTGACCAGATTTGAATGAAGCGTTTTGTCATAAAGGCATTATATTAAGTAACAGTTTAATGGTTTGGGCTCTGAGCGACCACTTTTGGGTGCTGACAACTGCAGAATGCTTGGCTAGTGGCTAAATACAAATGAAAGTCACTATTTTGGGCTACAGAATGCTGTTTATAACATGCAACGCTCTCTTAAAAAATAGTGATGGTGTGAAGTTTGCTGGCCGTTTGGGTTGAGTTGGCTCCTCCCAACTGTTAACCCACAGCGCATGTTGCTTCAATTTATAAACAACAACCAGCGAGGCATTTGTAGTTTAGAGTTTCCATTGGTTGTAGACACTTTAGTCTCTGTGGTCTAACCATCTGACCCACCTGTTTATTCTCAAACTTAGTCATATGTAAATTAATCTGAACGTTCTTCCTAACCGTGTGATCACCAATATAAAGTATTATTATGTCATTATTTTGAGTATTTTTCCAATGCTCTGAAACCGAAGGTCATCAAGTACTGTTGATCTTTAATTACTTGCTCTGATAGTATACATATCAGTTTTACAATAAATCAACTAGATAAGAAATTGTTAATTTGTAACGTAATAGTCTAGAAGTTGTAATCAAAAGTTTAGCACTTTTTACTGTATATAGTTGGATATTAATCATATACTGTAGTTTATTCTCTCTCTTTTGAAGGTGAAATGTCTCAGAAATAATAAACCAGTCTTATTGACAAAAAAAATTATTTAGTTGTACTCAAATATGTAAATATAAAGAGCTATATGAGGAAAACAAACCTGATTTTAACTGTGAAATGAGGTAAAAACTAGTTAATTGTTCAACAAAAACTTGTTAGATTTAAAAATATTATGGTCGAAAAATTAAAATTGAGTCCAAATTTGTTTGTTTGTACTGTCAGCACTCACTCAATGATGGTTAGAGAAGATGAACATAGAGAAGATTCAGAGCTGAAATATCATAAATAAATCAAATAATCAAGCAAACTACTGTAGGTGTAACGTATCTGGTTTAAAACAATCTAGCAGGTTAGGTCATGGTAGATAGATGCTGAGAGGGAGAAAACTAATATCTCTAGAGTACAGGAAGCTGTTAAGTGAATGGAACATCTCCCCAGGCCAGACTCCCCTGGCTACTCATAACTGCTGGCTCTAGCTCAACAATGACATCCATACTATACATGTATAGAAGGATAGATGAATGAAAGTCGATACATTTAGATTCAGGATAAATAGTAAAGTGTTTAATTTCATCCTTCTCCTTAAATTACTAACGTTTGCTATGCAATGTACAGTAACTGTTTCTATATTAAGTTCCGTTAAAAAAATGTTCTTTTAAACACAGCATTTGTAGACTTCTTATAATTTGCACAAATAATTTGGAGTAGAATTTGCACATATGGTTTCCATTAAAGTTACACAATAACAGAAGTTAATTTCTGAACATCCCTCGTTTTATTGTCTTCACAGTAAATTTATTTATTCATTTATTTTACAAAGCCAGATTACAATTATATAGAAATTTTGTTGACTAGTATTTAAATTAAATGAATACTGTATGATGTATTAGTATAGAATGGATGGATGAATAACAAAAAGTGAAAAATTATTGAAGCCACTGGTAAGAATAATATTTGCCATACAAAAAAAGATTTTTAATAACTATTTCATTATTGGGAACTAAAAATAATTGATTAACCAATACAAAACTCTAAAGAAAGTATTTAATTTATATATAATTGATGAAAAATTAATAAATACTATTTAATTTTTATGCATGTTCCATAGATTCTGCTACTGAGTAAGGAGCCAATTGCAATAAATGTGTTCTTAATATCTTTTTGAATAAAGCTGAATCCGGCCAAAGGTATTTTATTTCCGTTGGAAGTTTATTTAAAAGTTTGATGCCTGCTTGTATTGGTAATTTTTCGAATATTTGCAATCTATGGCTGTCTTGTCTGTATATCACATTTGATTTTGTATTTTGACAGTAAATATCATAACCTTGGACTAAACTACATTCCCCTACACAGTATGAAATGGTTTCAAGTATATAAAGTGAAGGCAAGGTAAAGATATTCATATTTTGAAAGTGTTCTTTGCACGAAGCCCTTGAGGTTGGATTGCAAATTACACAAATTGCTGTTTTTTGCAGAATATATATTTGATTGTTGACTATTATGTTGATTATTATTATTGGAAACTGATACTAAATACTAATAGTGAATAATAATGAAAGTTCTCCGCAAAACGCTGATCAGAATATTATTTTAAAGTGTTTTTAGCAAACGACAATATACATTTTAAATGCTTCTATAAATCATACAAGACCTTGTATAAATAGAAACGTAATCAGAGCTGCTAAATCTTATAACATTGAGAAAAGACTCAAAAACTGAAAAAATGTACAAATGTATGAACAGTTATTAATCAACTTAAGGCAACTAACATTTAATAATCTACTGAGTTAGAATTTAATGGACATAAAATTTATAATTTGTCAGAATTTGCTAAAGAGTTGAATACTTTCTTTGCTGATTTTGCGGTAAACAAAAAAAACCATGTCAGTTAGTTGTGTTTTCTTTTGTTTAAAATTCTACTTATTTTAGTGGCTATGTTCCAAAAAGTGTTTCTATCTAACAACCATACATGCGATATCGATTTGGTTGAACATAGGATGCCATAATTATATTTACATATAATTCTATTTGAATCCAACTGATTATTTTGGTGGGAAAGAAACATGTGTTTTCTAATACGTACCATACCATTTCGTATTCGCGTGTCGCGAAGGTGCCAAGAGCCACACGGGGACCCAGACTGTAACTCGACTCCTGAAGCTGTCACAACATACATCACGCTGCTTACGTTTTAACATCATTAATACAAGTGTAAAGGTAGTCAGGCCTGTCCACGCTTCTGCTTTCTGCTTCTCTCAACTATATTTAACACGTTAGCACTACATTCTTGTCTCTTGGCCCAAGCAACCAACACAAATTCATATTTTTGTTGTCTGCGCTTTATTTTAAAATGTTTTTGACCTGATTTTGAATAGAATAGGTATGGGGTTTCATGTTAGTTCCAAATAGTTGATTACGCTTTAGATTAGGGTTGTATTGTAAATAATGTTATATTAATTTAGAATTTAATTTAAAAATAGAACATTTGATTTATTTAGTTTTTGTAATAAATGGAAAATTTCCAGGAGGAAAAAAATTGCTGTTTGAAGCAAACCAGCAGACAGCCCATTCGGCTAATGCTGATTAGTTTTTTTTAAACAAAGGGTCTCCTGTGTGGGGCCCAACTATGTAAACTATTTAAAAATCCTCAATAAACACTTTTTCTTTCTTTCTTTCTTTCCAAATAGTTGACTTGGAGTGAGGTTACTTTCGTCATTTAAAAACTCATAACGGCAGCAGTAATTATGACTCTTGCAAGTTAACCCAACAAAGAAAAACGACAGGCAAAAAAAAACCTGTAACTATAGCCTCTGTTTTGAGTTATTTCTTTTTACAATTTTTGGAAAAACTACTACAAGTTGTATATGGGTTAAAGGATATTTTTCACCAAAAACAATGCTCCAAACTGGGTTTTAATAAACTGTTCCACTAAAAAATTATTTTTGTTAGTTTTAATTATTGAAACTTTAAACGACAATAACTTTTGATTGGATGATTTTCCAAAAGTTTGGTTTGTAGCATTGTTTCGAGTTGAAAAAATACCTCTTCAACGATATGCAATGTCGTGTAGCCATCTGCAAAATCCGTTTTACTAATCCACAGCATCCACAGCTGTGTAGAAAAGTAACTTATAGTCTTTGGAAGAAGAGCTGTAAAATGTGGTGCATTGGTCCTACACCGTTCAAAAGTTATAAAATTGTCTCTAGACTTAAATGACACCCTGTATTTTATAAGCAGAAATGTTTGTAAAATACAGCAACCCCTTTCCTTTACTCAAGCAGAAGTGCTATCAGTTATTAAACCCTACAGCAATAAATTAATATACAGATGGACTCTAGGTTTGGGTTTTAATACAATGTTTTATGAAGCTTTTATACAGGATGTCCCATAAGTAAAGTGCCTGACTCTAGGAAAAGGTTATATGGGTCAAAATAAAGAGAAAATTAGGAATACAAACTTTTCCAAAAACGCTTAGTTAACCAAATATTTGCCATTTAATGTTTGTCACTAATTATTATATATTATCTCCCACACTACTTATCGGATTTGACTCAAACTTAGCTTAGATTTGTATCTAAGTAAGACTATTTATGGAAAAAATTACCAGCATGATCTAATTTATCATTTTATAACGGTGGCTATTATATGGTATTTTAGGGCATTTTTGGAGTTACACCTTAAATAGCGAATAAACGGTGAGTTTAACGATAAAATGTATGATGATAATGTTTTGTAGCAAATTTTACTACCTATCTATTGACACCAAGATCAAAAGAATTTATTAAGAATCAACAAAGTTACAGTGGAAACCGTGGAAAACATCGAGATAATAAGGTGGAAAGTTGTCTGTTTTCATCCAGAGTTTCCCCTAAAGCTTCGTTGTTTTCCAATAGATTTTTATGACTTTGATGTCAATAGATAGGTAATAAAATTCACTACAAAACGTTATTCTTTACATTTTATCGTTAAACTCACCGTTTATTCGCTATTTAAGGTGTAATGCCAAAAATGCCCTAAAATTACCATGATTAAAATAGTCACCATTTTAAAACGATAAATTAGTTCATCCTGGTAATTTTTTCCTTAAATGGTATTACTTAGGTATAAATTTATGTTAAGTTTGAGTCAAATCCGATAAGTGGTGTGGGAAATAATAAATAATTAGTGACAAATATAAAATGGCAAATATCTGGTTAACCAAGCATTTTGGAAAAATTTTATTCTTGGTTTTATCTTTATTTTGACCCATATAACCTTTTCCCAGAGTCTGGCACTTTACTTATCGGACACCCTGTATATTGGGACTTCCTTATGGCATACTCCATTATTGCAGTGTTGATTTTGAAATTTAAAAATTAAAAGTTTATCGTCATCAACTCACATAATCTAACTTAGATATATACTTATAGGCTGGTAACCTTAACATTGCAAGGATAGTGGCCTGCTTGGCACTCTGTATTCTATTGTATTGTCAACTGAAGCTATTGTACTTGCTCTTGCATTCATCACACTTGAAGCATGAGAGCACTGCTTCAACACAACAATAAAGTATCAATTGTCTTGTGGCTGCACTGCATTTAGCAAACCCATGGCGGAATGGTATCCCATGCGACTTCGGAGCTTATCACTTTGATCCCCATGCAGTCACTAATAACAATTTTTAAGACTTTTTTAAAAGTAACAATAGGTAAAGGTCGAGGTTGAATGGTGGAGAGGATTTTGTAGTTCTAACTTCGTCTCATTAAACAAGACAAATTTTACCATTTTGCATCAACTGGCTTTAGATGAAAACACCTTCCAGGAAGAGAGAATACCCCAATTCAAAAAGGTTTAGTGAAGTGACGAATATTTTTGGACAAATACACAACACAAGCCTTTTAGTTTTCACTGGGAAAATTTGAAATTGTGACAGTGGTAAAGGTGGTAGCAACTATAATCTACAAAATAATCCATGACATAATGGACATAAAATCAAACTTTGATTTTTTCTAATCAATCTAATACCTAATTTTGGTACTGATAAAATTTAAACCAAGCACAAATGTATTCATAATATTATTAAATCAAGGTATTTGTTAAAGTTTTTTAAAGTTTCTCAGTTTAACATTTTTATAATTTTAACAAGGATTAAAATGTATCAAAAGTCATGTTTTTGATGTTACCTAAAAAGATTGGTACCTTAACTATAATTTTGGGACATTTGGTTTGTCTACGGTTGATTCACAGCATAATAGCTACTTGAGTCTACATTAAAGATGTTTCATCACACTTTTTATAATATAACTTGGTGTCAGTGTTTGGTCCGAAGATAGAAACCTGAAAGGCCTCGAAAAAAATAATAATTTGTTGGATTGTTTGTTTTCAAACTTGAATTCATTCATCATTATTTTTATTTAACTCAGTACTCAACCTTTCCACAATTTAAAAAGCTGTTATAAAAGTTGGAATAAAAATCTCAGATATAATTGTGTAACCTCCTACGCACAAGAAGTCAGACAAAAACTATCTTGATATTTATATCTGCACTTGGCTACTAATCTGGGTTTGTTTCAAAAATATTATTTTCATTTTTGGCACAGTTATATTTTCACAGGAACTATTGCACATAATCACCCCTTGTCCCCTTATTTTGTTTGAATGACAGTTACCAGGTATAGGTATACTGGTATACAATAGAGTTATGTAGAATAGGTACAAAAGTAATTAAGTAAGCAGTCAAGAAATGACTTTACCCAGCCTCATTGTACAAGAAATACTTCATACCTACTCATTTCTACTCAATGTGGTAACTTGTCGCAGGTTTTGCCTGGGTGACGCTGGCCACGAACGACTCATACTCTTTGGGGGCTCTGGTGTTGGGACATTCTCTACGCAGGGTCAACACAGCGCATCAGCTGGTGGTGCTTATCACTCCATCTGTCACAGAAGCAATGAAGTACGAGCTTTCTACAGTACTTACTAATTAGTTGTACAAAGTGACCCAAAAACAGAGATGTGACAAAAGTTTTGAAAGGTATTATGTTTATGAAAATTGTACACATCCTTTGGTGTGTAAAGAAGTTCCAAGTTTCCCATCAGATAAACTTGTTATTCCATATTATAGTTGTGACAGGAGGTTGTACTTCCAACTTTGACTGGCCGCCGTAATTTTGACTGGGTTGCCGTTGAGATCAAAAGTTGTATAATTGAACCCCCGTTTGCTTTGAAAAGTGTTGACATGATTTCCAAATTATCTTCTCCAGATTTGTATGAACATAACTGCCTTTGAAATTTTGTCATATCTGTCATTAAAAGTGATGTTCATACAAATTCGGAGAAGAGCTTCTTCCTTGTTTTGTATTTAAAGACTTTAATATTTAATGAGGTTTATGGGAATAAACAAGTCCCAAGTGAGAATAAATAGTGTACACTGTAAACCATGTGTAAATAAATTCTTGAACTGAAGAAAGATATTGGAATGACGATTAACAGATCTACAAGAGGGTTTTGACTTTTGAGCAGGTCATAAAAAATGTCAAAGCCTGAATCTGATGATGCCACAACACCATGGGAGGCCATAACTATATACTTATGAAAATTATATTTTTTAAACTTAAATCAGCTAGAGGTCTCTGCATACATAAAACCCGAACATTTCACTAATCAAATGTTACTGTATGTGTTTTAATGCACTTTATATTCAGTACCATTTGAAACTTAACCTTTAGCAACCCTACTTGTGTAACTCCAACTGTTTGTTTTTGTTTTGTTTTACAGAGCAAGATGAAATGTTGCTTTAAAGCTTGTACTACAACCCCGTTATATAAACTTTGTACATCCATTTGGATAGCACTTGTCTCGTATTGGGTGAATTGTTTAGCCACGTGATATGGATGAACAGATTTAGCGGTGACTCTAAGTAGTTTCGCCTGTGCGCAGTTTTAGTTTCAGAAATGTACTGCTGACGTAGAATAGTAAATTTGTGTGTCTAGTGGCCAATCTATTTCTGGACTTACAAATTGGGCCATCCTGCAATCTTCCGCTTTCATTTAAAGTGTCTTGAGAGTAATTTTTGGACGAGTGTTTAAATATTAGCTTCACTAATAATATTAAGTGTGGATATTTATACTGCCTTTTTGTGGTTTAGTAAAACTTTCCACAAAGGCTTTGATGCAAAACATATTACTTTTTATACACTTTTAATTCTGGAGATATGCGCAAGTTTACTCATTGAAATAAAACTATGGTACTGGTGTTCAAAATTATATTTTTTACTGACCTCCAGTACATATGTGCACATACATTTTCTATTTAAAAAATATTCTTAGTGGAGTCAAATCAGACTAAAAAATGTTGAGCCCAGGATTAAATTATTTTGTCAATCTAATTAAAACTGTTAGAAATTGACTTCTTATCTTAAAAGTCTGCCCAAAATTCAAGTGTGCTATTTGGTTTTGACCAAGGAAATAGGTCTTTAAGGTATCTTTGGAAGTAACTAATTAAGTATAGGATAATGTACATTGTATATCAAAATAGAAGTCTTTTAAAGCAGAACTGAATAGCGCAAATTTAGTTTTTACTTGAAAAAGCCGACTCCAATGAAAATAATTGTTGTGGTGTGAATCTAGATTATTGAACTTTAAAAGGCAGCTATTTTAAAAAGAGTGAACCTTCAAATATTGTGTTTACTAAGCTTTACAATAAATAACGACACTTTAAATTTGGATTCCAAACACACAAAATGAGTAAAAGCTGAACATGTTGTTGAAACAGCCGGTTGTGTTTGGTATCAAATAAAGATCTAATTTTGTTGAGCACAATATCACCGAGGCGGATCTAAGGTGATCTTTCACCAGAGGAAATATTGAGGGGTATTTAATACCTTCAAGTTTTTAATTTTCCGTAATATTGTTTATTTTCTCTGGTCAATAAGTTGTTTTAAAGTATTCTACACAAGTGGCAGCAACATTAGATACCTTTGACATTAGTGGTTTTATCCCCTCACCCCTCGGTAGGAATAGTTATTGGAGCAATTGGACCTCACCAGGTAAAAAGTTTTAAAGGACTAAATTCATATGTCCTGGTCAAATTTTTCAACTTAACTACAATTTTGAACATAAAAGTACATCATTCAGCTTTAAAAAAATGGCTAACTACTCTTGTTTTTGGGTTCTTAAAAATAATTGCATATTTAGCTTTTGATTTGTAATCTTGAGCGTATTGTAGAACCAGCACCTGTTTTTACCCTCAAAAATTACAAAAGTAAAAAACGGTAATGCAAACTATCTTAGGTCTATTTTTAATTTCAGCAATCTAATGATAAAAATAACCCACAAAGAAGGTGTTGCTTCTTGTAGACCAGCAGGTACGAAATAAACTATTTTGTCCCATCTATTAATGTTAGATTAAAAGATGGCGCGGAACCAAATGACCAGGAGGCTTGTCTTGGCAAGAGTGGGCTGAGCTAACCGGATCAACTAACGTATGCACTTGGAGCTGGCAACTCAAACACTCGCATAAATCCAGCTTATTCCACAAAACTTCATTAATTTTAAATTAATTGTTCTTAAATTTGTCATTTGACAAAAGACTATAACTATAATTAAGTGTTTAGATTGTAAGAAAAACTATCCTGCATAAATTCCTGGTGAGTTAAACAAAATAAAACAAATTGAACAAAATATTAATTAATTTGTTCAGGCCAAAACACCTCATTTCCAGCACATAAAGTATGTATTAAAAATATTTGATGACTTGATTTAAGTTAGCTACTTAAAGAAGGTTTCAAAAATAAAAGTGTAATAAACTAATGTGAAGAATGTTGTCGCAGGACACAACTGAGTGCAGTGTACAACGTGGTGAAGGTGGTGGACGTGTTGGACTCCAAGGATGCTGACAACCTCGCGCTCTTAGCTCGACCGGAGCTGGGCATCACATTCACCAAGCTGCATTGCTGGCGGCTCACAGAGTTCGACAAGTGTGTCTTCCTCGATGCAGATACACTGGTAACTGTTTTGTAAACGCCGCGCGAGGCATCTATGCATTATTGATGGAAGTTGTCTTTGCCACAAACGGTGCTGCTCGGTTTTACTGCTTGGTTGAAACCAGCAGTTGTCTGTAGCAAACATTTAATCTTGCTATAGGCTCGGTAGGCTCTGTTGGGTTGTGTGGTTACTGATAATTGACTATATTAAATAGGTCTCTATGCGTTAATTACAAACATACAGAACAGTACAGCTCAAATCTCAAAAGTACGGTAAGATACTAGACATCAGGGATACTTTTGCCATGGCCATAGAGCTTCACTACTTCATTTCCTACAAATTACAGTATTTTCCTTTGGTCTTCGACCTTGGTATTCCACCCTTGATTACAAATTGTCACTCTCTGCCTTGGTGCATCACCACTTTATTACTAATTATTGCCCTTTCTCTCTGCCTCAAACCACAGCACTTCATTCTACCATTACAGATCATTGTTCTATAACTTCTTACAGTTATCTATACTAATAAAATAATTGGGAGCTGTATTTGCAGCATAGTGCTAGATAGACTAGGGACTTAAAATTTCACTGAGAGGTTTGAGCTAACAAATTTAGTAAAAATTACTACAGGAAATTCCTAAAAAGTGCACATTTTTAATTCTGGAGGGCCAATATAAGGGGTCAAAGGTTGGAAAATTCCCTTAAGAAATGCAATGGGGAAAATTTTTCAAGCCTTTGGGGTAATTACTGTTGAGTTGGACGCATGACAAATTTGAGCACGTTAAGAATATCTTTTTTAATTGACATAACTGGTAAACTCCTCAAAAAGCCTCTTTAAATTATATGTACCATAGGTTTTTTTTAATTTGGTGGCAAATGGTTTTGAAATTTTGAAATTGTATTTGTTACGTTTTTTTAGATAAAAACTGAACTTGTGATAAGAAAGGTTTATGTAACGTCCATATTTTGTGTAGTACATATGAACATATCAGTGCAAATTGTTATATTATTGTATTTGTCTTTGACACACATAATGCATTCAAGGAATCAAGGATCATACGCTTAATCAATCAAATCTTTTTATTTGTCATTAAGCAAATACATGCAATTGACAAAGTCTATCTAACTGTTAGTGTATCTAAATGTTACTTTTTATGAAGCATGATCATGCCGGTGAGGTAGCTGAGTCATTAGCAAGCGAAAGTGCGGATCCCCAAGTTTGCAGGTTTGCACTTGGCTTCTGCAAACGCTTGGTAGTTAATCTATCACTAAGGACACCGCACACAGGCTGCATAGGATTATAGTAGCTGGCAAATTAACTTTGATAAAAACAAATAAAGAAAAAAATAAATGTAAATGAATTAATATGGTTTGAGTGTACTTTGACAAGTGATGTCTCCCCATATCTCCCCAACTCGTCCTTTAGGAGATCCTATAGAGAAGTAAATTGGTGGGTTATTAGTGCATGTGATCTTTCCTTGATTAGTTTTGGTTTCCAAATCACAATAAGCTATTAGAACTATTAATATTTATGAAAATATGTAACATATTATGTTTGATTAAAATTATACCATTACACTTTATATTCGTTTTGGGTAATACACTTTTGTCACCCTTCCTGGCGTGTCACCCGGTGTGAACCGCATCCTCCACACCACACTTTCTTGGTGATGCAATCGATTAGAAACTAAATGCTGGTAAAAAAAGCAACGGACAATTTCACTCACCCTTCACCGTAAAATACCCTCGAAGAGTAGTCGGTCTCTCTAATAAAAATATGAAAGTGTATAAAAGCTCTGAAACCTTTCATCAAACTCAAGCAAGTTCTGACTTGAACTGATGACGCTGGTTCTTTACAGTCATAACACAAGACTTGGCCTCGATTTGGAGCCTTGCTTGCAACACATTCATGCACCGAGACTTGGCATAAACCTGTGGCCTCAATTCCTCAGAACATTCATGCCATGACATTTGACCGATTGGCAGATTTCTAGTTTAGTTCTTCAAGTATGTCACTTACCACCCATGATTTAATTGTCAATATAATTGTCAAATCCATTAAGCCCCCAGACACTTTGTCCAAAATTGATATAGTATGTTATACTAACCTGGCTTACTATTTGTACCAATAGTTGGCTAGTAATTACACACAGGAACCTGTCTGACTTGGACAGTAGCTCAATAATTGTGACAATGCAAGTGCTGAACCAAATTGTGGTCTTATTTAGTTTTGCATTAAACATGGATATAGATGTTTCTCTATCTGGAAACAGTCTTTTTGTTCCTTACTCTTTCATGCTACAACCGATTGCATTTTCCAGGTCATAGCCCTCCTGCTATCCAAGCTTCCCACGACAAATAAAAACCAAACAAGTTTACTTTAAGCCCATTCCACAGCTTTATTTTCATTTAGTTCAATACCAATGTTAATGACATCATTTAAATTGTAATATCTTTATCCTGACTAATTACTTACAGCATATACTCCTCTTCTAAGAATTAAAATAAGATAAGAAAAATGTATTATAAAACTTTTTGAAGGTCAAGACATTTTCTCTCATATCATTCATCATTTGCAACTATTTTTGGCCCACAGCTTTGTAGGTTTATGTTAGATGGGCTCTTGAGATTACGTATCAAAGGTTTGTGTGCTTACAGCTGCCAGAACCCAACTGTCTCTATAAATATGCTGTCATAAATTGTGTACAATAACAACAAATTTCATAAACCACTGAAGTCTTTAAAACTTAGACCTTCCAACCTCAATGTACTTATTTATTTTCCATCTCAAATTTTTGAAAACCCTTAACCTTCCAGGGGCGTCATTATTGATTTCAAAACATGAAAAGTGACACACGGAGGTTTTCTCCAGGTTATGAAATGAACTACATACAGTGTGTATACATTGTTTATAACTACAAATTTAAAAGAAATATATTCAAAAAATAACACTTATTTTCCAAAAATTGATTTTTGTTATGTTAAAAAATATACATTAAGCCACTGTACAGAAATTTCTCGCAGACATATTAATATTATATACTTACTGTGTATAAAAAAAAGAAAGGCAATTGATTGTTATTTAACTTTTTAATGGAGCTTTATAGTATAACAACACTCTTGTAAAAAAACAACAAAACAGATAAGGATAAAAGCTTGTATTATAATGTAAAATGTATTCTGTGCAGTGTGTTCACTGCATATTATGGCTTGCAAAATTTGTCTCTATCATTAAAGTGCAACTTGAATACCACAGACCTTACCATGAACTGCCCTCATGAAAACGGTATTTGTAATTGGCACAAAAGCTCAAAAACACTGGACTGCTCCTCCCCATTTTGCAAAAATTGTGAGATATTTCCTTAACAAGCGGTTTCCTAACAGGTGGATTGGAAAGGGTGGCTTGAAAGTGTTATGTTTATGTATAATATACAATTGTTAGTTACTGCATAAAATGTAGACAGCTAAGTACGGTTTGACTGCAGGTACTGCAGAACAGTGACGAGCTGTTTGACCGAGAGGAGTTGTCCGCAGCGCCGGACGCCGGCTGGCCTGACTGCTTCAACTCCGGAGTCTTTGTTTTCAAACCCAGTAGCGACACCTTCAAAGCTCTCATAGAGTTCGCCCTCATACACGGCAGCTTTGACGGTAATTAACATGAACTAGTCACATACAACATGTTTGACTATACGTATATTATTGACATAAATTTAGATACTGTATAGGCATAAACAGAGTTGGTAAACTAAATTCAAAAGTTAGCTTCCTAAAACTTATTTTCTTAAAAGTTAGCTTGCTAAAAGTAAAACTGGTTTTGGAAAAAAGCAGGGAGCTAAAACTACTAATTCAATTAATGAAAAACTGAAAATTCAATGATATGATAACAATAAATTCAATGATTGAAAACTGGTCTCAAAGAAAACCTGAATTTTTTAAGGAACTTTTCCATCTAATGCAACTAATACACAAATGTTGAATCTCTACATTAATAGAACCACTGTAATGTTTTGAAGAAGCCTGTATTTCTGTTTTTATTTCAATGTTTTTTTAATTATGCTGAAACAATTGCAATAGTTTTTTAACACTCGGTAAACAATCATGCGCTTAGTAGCCTAACACATCACTGCGTCAGGCTTACTGGTACTCTGAACTAATAAAAAGTTGGTAGCTACTTTCCTGCAGATTTTAGCTAACTTTAAGAATGGCATTATGAAATAGAACAAAATGGTTACCTCAAACTCGTGGTGTTTTGCCAAGTTTTGTGCTAATTGGTAGTGCGCACTTCCCAACACTAAAAAATAATCAACTTTCAAAATCATGAAAATTAGTGAATACAGTGACAGTGAGAGATTGCTTTTAATCTGCAAGCACTATATGTATAATTGTTTCCAATATTTCTTTGGCACATATAATAACTATAGTATTTTCCTTGACAGGTGGGGACCAAGGCCTGCTCAACTTGTTTTTCAATGACTGGGCAACCAAAGACATAAAGAAACACCTTCCATTTGTTTATAACATGTGCTCGACCGCAACATACTCATACCTGCCAGCGTTCAAAAAGTAAGTTGACCCAATGGGTTATAAAGCTCGCAACCCAATTTTGGTTGACCTTACGATGCCATGGCAACTGATAGCAAACTGGGTCAGACCAGGACTTCAAGTGAGACTAACAAAATAAAAAGTTAAACTAAAAGTATATGGGGAAGATTATTGAAATTATTTTTAAAGCTATTACAAGTATATGTGAATAAGATTTCTTTATGTGAAAGGGTCCTGTATGAATTTTGAATTCCACAAGAATTAAAGAAGCACATTTTTGGAACTTGGGCTCAAATACATGTCATATAGCGTGCTTACTTGTTGCAAACTTTATCGGTCTACTGCGCTGCATGCTCCACTAGCAGTCTAAAGATGACATGAATGTCACTCAGCTGTCAGGGGTTTAATTCCTGCTGCAGTCCTTTTAAAATATTAGCTGTTACAGAATTCCAACAGTCTAGGGCCGGTCTCTTGAACGCGCACATAGTCATTACCCACACGGATAATGTTCGCAATTCAATCTTGTGTAATTTATAATTAGTAAGAATTTATCAAACCAAATTCACAATTTAACACTTTCAGTTGTTGTTTCCTACTGTGTAATTTAATGAAGAGTGTCTCTTGCTTGCCTCCTTTTTTTCTCTTGCCAAAAGGTGGTCTCCCATTGGCTGGTTATTTTGCAATCCTGGTCTCTGATTGGTTTCACTCAGCACACATATAGGTCCATGTTAAGGTCAGTACCTCTTCTAAGAATCAGCTGAGGCTTATCCGATGTCGACACTTCCCGTCTCTGTCCTAATTTAATTCATTTAATTTATAAACGTTTGTTTGGTGAGCAATTTATGTATTGCTCACACTTTGCACTTGTGCACTGCAGGTTTGGACAGGGGCTGAAGATCATCCACTTCATCGGAGCAGCGAAGCCGTGGCTCCAGCCGTTCAACACGGAGACGAGCCTGGTGCAAGTGTCCGGCGAGTCTCATCATATCCGCGAGTTCGTGCAGTTCTGGTGGGATATGTTCTGCACACGCGGCCACCCCAGTCTCAGTTCCGAGATGGTATGCTACTCACACACTCGCATATACTCGCTTCTTCAACTTACATCATCTAAACGCTTTTGTCAGTTTATCCTATGAACTAGGGGTCGACGGAACTCAGAAACCGGGAAATTTCTAACAAGAATAAAATCCCAAAAATCGAGTGGGATTTTTCTAAAACCAAAATTTTTTTGTTTTGGGCATGAGGGAATTTGGAAGTTTTTAAAGAGGGAGGATTTTTTTTGGAATTTAAAGAGAACTTTTGACAAATCTGGTAACTTAAAAAGATTTCCAAAAAATCGTATATTTGATAATTTTACTGATTGTTGATTAGTTTTCTACCCTTTTTTGACAATTTAAATTTTAATGTTAACAGTTTCCTGTAAGTATTACACAGTTTTATTTTATGGCAAAATCACTAATAGATGTGATCAATAATAATTCCAAAAGACAATCATGCTGTACCATATACATTGTTAATAAATTTCACAAATACAACACAAGTTTTTTTTTGCACAAGCATTTTTAGATTAAATGTACTTATTAATTTAAATAAACTGTGAAGAAACTTTTCTTTTTAATTTTTAATAATCAAAACTATCTTCATGTCTTGCCCAAAAATTTCCCAAAATCAAGCAAGAAACAGTTTTTTTGCCCAAAAGGAAAATTTCAATCCCGTCCACCCCTACTACGAATGCATGCGATAGTAATTGATTCCCCTGAATTGTCAGGCATAAAATAAATTAACATTGAGAAAACTTTGAGCTATGAAGAATCAAAGATTGTGTTAAATGTTTTTCCTTTAATGGCTGGTATTTGCAATACTTTGTTGCCAATAAATTGAAAGATTTTGTGTTTGAAATGTTTTTCTATCTTTCTTTAACTTGATTTTGTGGTAACTAATAGTTTAATTTTCTTTAGAACAATTTACTATCCTGAATTGATTTGTATTTAAATAATCTTGGTTCTAGTGTTTTTACGTAGATACCTATATATTTTTGAACTAATTCACCATAACTGTTATTCAAACAATTACTAAACAAAAATGCATGATACTTTGGTTGTTTTTTAAGGATTTAGTTCCTTTGCCAATTTTAAAGAAAGGTTTGTTCTGTAAAAAAGTGTTTATTCGTTGAAAAGTTAACTATAATGTTCAACCAAACTTACAAATTACGTTTAAGCTAATTATGTACATAATTTATTTTAAATAATCGTATTTTCGGACAATTAAGTTCTGAACTTTCCTTCACCCAGGATTCAATGAGTAGTCACTGTTTGGGTGCTTGGGTTTGATTCCCTATGCAGGCACATATGGGTGCAGACCACATTTCCTAAAAGCAGTTTGTGAATGCCACAAACCCTCAGGTTGAAGTAACTTGTTAAAATGCCATCTGGGTACCAATTTTAATAATAATAAATAAAACCTACAACAGACCCTGTCCCTGGGTTGTATAAAACGTATTAAATCGAAACCATTTTAAATATGTGTTAGGCTAGGTGCCCTTTAAAAAATCAAAATCCATAAATAATAATCCAAATTTAATCCAGTAGATATAGTACTATGAAATGGCACATTATTTTTAATTTAAATTTTGAAATTGTTTGAAAAAAAAACAAACTGCGTATTACAGTGATTTTAAACCTTTCCAGTAAATTAATAATTGGCAAAGGGCAAACTTTGTTTTTATTTCATGTTTAGTTTATCTAGTAATCATTTTATGTTGTATTAATATTTGTAGTTGGCTAATACTTGCTGTGTGTTATTTTGTGAGATTGACTTCAATAGCATATACAGTACTACCAGATAGTGAGACGGGTATGTATTGCAATTTGCTCTTTATAGTTTGTGGTAAGTAAAGTACGCAGCAACTGACTTAAAAATAATTTTCCATTGTTTCATTTCAAATAATTTAATATGATTGAAGAAGGAAATTTAATCTTCATTTGGTATCATACAAAGAGTTCTAAGCAGACTTGGTGAAAGCTTGCAAACAGCAACAAATCTTAATTATTATCAGTTCCTGAGGAGTAAAATTATTTTGTTAAGTATTCATTTTGTCATAGATGTTAGTTGTAGAGTCCTTAGAACTAATGCATGGAAGGAAGTAGAATTTTAGCAGTCAGCTTTTGTAGAAGTGGATTAGATGTTGGTTAACTTGTAGATATGTCGCTTTACGATTCAATAACTCAAATTAGGTGTAAGGTCCGGTTTATCTTCATCATCACTCTCATTGTTGCGTCAGCTGTTGGTTGCATGTCGGGTTCATGTAGTGTCGGACATTGTGAAGTCATGCTGGGGCTTGGTGCCACACACTAACCTCGGGGTTTTAAGTGTCTTCTTACATGTACCGTACTTTGTTGGGAACTTTCTACTTTGTAGAAACTCTCTATGCTTTCTGTTTCGTGGATTTGCACACCTAATGCTTCACTATTTGCACAGATTCGCCACCGTCTCAGCACCAGTTATGACTTCACTCCGTCTCGTCCGTTTCTGGCCCCACCACCCTTTGTTCAGTCACACACTGATGCACCTCCCACTTCCTCGTTCACATTACACATTTTCCGAATCAACGGGCAATCAAGAGGAAATATGTTCTTATTTTGATCCCTGGGATGAAGTGGTAGAACAAAATTACTCCCAGCAATTGTTTCAAGGCTCTTCCCACCAGGACTTTGATCATTTTTCATCCGATCATCAAATAGAGGATAATCAACATGACGAGCAATTTTTGTCGAAATTTGATGACTATTCATCGCTCAAAGACAGTAATGATGGAGATGAACCATTTGATTGTCCTGATATTCATAGAAAAGGCAGTGACTCTTATTTCTCTCTCGGTGATGGAACGAATGGGTTTTCTAGTAGGCCGTTAAGGCGAGATAGTTTTCCACAGCCGGAACGGAGCATCAGTGCCCCGGAAATGAAAGTGAGGCCGGAAGAGGTTGCTAGTGTAGAAGTAGAACCTCCATCCGAACCACCGGATAGTTCTGTAGAAACCCACTTAGAGCAGCACTCTAGTGATGACGTTGATGTAAGTAACCTAGTGCCAGGCGATTCAATCCAAAGTTATCTCCTTATCATGCAAAGCTTAAAGGTTAATTCAATTTTGCAACTACCCAGGTTTAAAAAAATGATCAGTCATGCTTTTAAGATATTTAAATCTCAATTTAACGCAACTACCTACAATATTTAATAAACACATTAATTCTTATTAAACTGATATTAATTGGTTTCAGTGATAGTTTGACAAACTTCATTTTTTCACATATGATTTCTCAACTAAAAACATTTTAATCTTGCATCTACCAAATACTATGTTTTTTTACAAAAATATATGTTTAATTTTAAAAATTAGTTAGCAAACCACCCTTAACCATAAAAGTTTCAATCAAAATAAGCATGTTCTTTCAACGGTGAAAGTCATTTGAAGAGAGACCGGATAGAGCCTAATAATCACTCGACAGAGTGTTAACTGGTTCTAGCTGGAGAAATTTTGCAAACAACCTCTCGTGTTGGTTAATGTACTTAAAACTGAAAATATTTTCTCTACAAGGATAGAAGCAATAGTGGATTAGTTTATGAACATTTAACTATCATGCTTCATTCAAACAAACAAGATTTATTTTTATATTTAAAGCTGTGTTTAAATCGGGGGGACATCGTGCACTAAGTAAGTGGATAAATTATCTTTTTTAATAAAAATAACATTTTTAACATTTATTAAAAATTGAAGATTAAAATTAATATTAGTTTTATGATTCCATAGACTAGTTTCATTGGATAAAACAAAGTGAAAGTGATGTTTTCAGCTCTAAACAAATCTTTGATTTTTGTGGTCAGACCTGAGGAAGAAAGCGTTGCTTTTGAAAGATCTCGTCGGACAAATAAAAATAATATTGGTTTATGAAGTTTTAAATTTAATATAATCTAAACAAATTGTTTGCAATTTGTGGTATAAAAGTGGCATCAAAAGTGAGTGACTGTCAGGTTTCATTCTCCGGTCACCTCTTAACCATTATACAGGGCGGCCAAGAACATTATACAGGGTGAGTTTTAAATGTCCCCTTAACTCTTGAAAAAGTACAAATTTTTAAAAACCTTTGGGGAATGTTTTTATAGGATTCTGAAGTTTGATATACTTTGCATCACCCATTCCCCACCCAAAAACCGGGGGGGAGAGCCCCCAAAATGTTTAATTACAAACCCCTTTGTGCCACCTCAAAAGAAAGGGAACTTAAATACAAACTCAACAATGCAAAGAAAATTTTTAACTCGACTCGTTTGTTTGTAATATTTATTTAAATATTGCAAGAAATCAGCTTAAAATGCCACATTTCACATAATTTTTTTAATGACAAATTTTTCTTGAATGTCTTTTGAGGGAAACAACACAACCCTATAAAATAATCCCATAAAATATTTTGAAGAAAAATTTGTCATAAAAAATTTTAATGGGAAATTTAGCATTTTAAACCTGATTTCTTTTAATCTTTAAATGGGTTTTACAATAAACAAGTTGAGACAAAAAAGTTTTACTTTGTGTTGTTGAATTTGTATTAAAACTCCCTTTTTTTAAATGTCACAAGAGGGGGGTTTGTAATTAAAAAATTTAGAGGGCCCTCCCCCCGGTTTTTGGATGGGGGTGGGTGACGCAAAGTATGTCAAAACAAACTTCAGGATCCTATAAAAACATTACCCAAAGGGTTTTTAAAAATATTTCTTTTTTTCAAAAGTTAAGGTGGAGGAGGGACATTAAAACTCACCCCGCATACTTTTCACAATGAGTCAATGACGACTGATAAGTTTGAAAACATGATATATAGAATCAACTAATACGTTTTTCTGACTATTTAAGTATTTATTTTAAATTTAGATGCTAAGTTGACTGCAATTTTGCTACTTAGTTAGATATTTTTAGAATTCATTAATAATGTTAAATATTATAATTTGTAAACCCTCTTCAATTTTTTGTTTTGTGCACTTTTTAGTGTAAATAACGCATGGAAGTTGGCGTTGCATGGACTGTTTAATTAATTCAATTAAAGCAGTTTTACTGACACTTTTTAGAAATTAAAAGATTATATTTGATAGGAAACCCTATTTTAATTTACAGGTATTATACAAAAAATAAGTACATTAGCACCTTGCATTAATTTATTTGTATACATTTGACGTGTGCCCATGTACCATGATTTATTGCCCATAGATGAGTTGACTTGAACTTTGTTTCTTTGAACTAGCTAGAAAAATTAAAAATCACAACGCAAAAAACTGTAAATTCAGCATTGTTCTATATTATAAAGAAATTTAAGTACATGAATTATAAAGATGAAAATTCAATCTACCTATGTATTGAAACTGCAAACCCTAAATACGTAACGCAACCTCTTAAAACAGACGTAAATCATAATTTGACACTTTTGATTTAATTTTTAGGAGTTCAAGCATGTCTGTCTAGTACTAGAATTGATTTTTGCAATCCACTTATCCAAAATACTAGATCTGGGATGAGTAAGGTACTAATGTACTTCTCAAAGAATAAGTACTATAGGAATAATAATTGTATTCTGTTATGAGTTTAGTGTGACTACATTTTGGTGGATGATTACTAATGTTTGTGTTCTGATTGGCAGGCGGGTCTGGCGGGAGCACTGGCTTCTCTGACACTGGGCTCCCCTCTGTCAGCAGAACAGGGTGCTCTGGAGGAGCATCTCAGGCGACAGGGCTGGGAGCAGGGCAATATTGACTATATGGGCAAAGACTCGTTTGCCAATATCTGGAAGAAAATCTGTGGTACTCTCTCAGGAGTTTCCGAACCAATCGCCTCTTCAGAGGTGCCCACACCGGCCCCGGTCGCTCCTATTGCAGCACCACTGTTTGTTTCCTCTGTTGAGATGTCTCCTGCAGGCCCGATAGATACTAGTCCGCCAGCCAGTTACGCTCCTGTAAGTGCCCTTACGCCAACTGTCGTAGCTTCTGATACTGAAGCTGTTTCTAAAGCAGCTCCAGCAGAAACTTCTACAGTTGCTCCTCAACCACAATCTCCTTCCGTTACAGAAGTAGCATCGGCCGAAGTTACCCCTTCAGCAACAGCAGTTTCGTCTCAGGTCAGCACTGAAAAGGCAGCGGCAGATTCCCAACTGGTGGTGCCATCGACGATTGAACCTGCTACACAGTCAGCTTCTGAATCTGTAGCTAAGACTGACATCTCCATCGTACCTGTTTCACAACCTGAACCGTTGACAGGAACGGCTCCTGATCAGTCAGTAATTGTTCTCAAAGAATGCCCTAAAGAAGCGAAAACTCCTCCGACCACACCAGTTACTGACAGCGCGCCCGTTCTAGAAAGCTTGTTATCTCAAGCTGTGGTTGCGCCACTACCTCCGGCAGCTGACCCTCCTGCTAAAGCTGATGTTGTATCAGATGCATCTCCAAGTCCAACAGCTATTCAAACTCTACCACCTGCTAAGGAAGATATTTCTCCAGTTGAGTCAATAACTCCTGAAGTGATTTCCACCGTGGCTCCAGCTAAAACAGAAGTTATTCCTTCTGCTGTACAAGACAAACCATTAGAAGTTCCTTCAGAAGTAGCAGAAATCGTTTCAAGTCCACCTATCAAAGCAGAGACTGCACCTGAAGCAGCAAAACTTGATAATGTTCCAGCAAGTATTGAGCAAACTCCAACCTCTGTGGTTACTGAGGTACTGCCACCACAAGTAGCTCTTCCTGTAGGAGCAGCAACTACTGAAAATCAAGTGGTACAAGGAGTTGCATCTCCTCCGGCACAACCAGTTCCTGAGCCCATCGCTACGACCGAGGTCTCTACAGAACCTGTTACTTTGCCTCCAGCAGCTGAAACCCTTGCTTCAGTACCTCCCACAACCACTGCACTTGCTACATCCCAAGCTTCACCCGTACCAACAACTCCTGCTCCTGTACAACAAGATACCCCCATTGTCATAGAACCTACACCTGCTCCTACTTCTGTTTCTGCTGCTGAAATCCCCGCTTCAGTACCGATAGAAGAAAAGCCTGCTCCAGTCGATCCAACGCCTCCTGCTTCCCCTGCAACCCCTGTAACCCCCACCCCAGCCCCTGTGGAAGCCACACCTACCCCAGTTCAGCCTGACACCCCTACTGTCACGGAGCCTACCCCTCCCACCTCACCCCCTGCTGTAGCGGTTGAATCTCCTCTTGCAGCTAAGCTCCAGGTGGACACTGAGGTACCAGCAACACCTCCCATTGAAGCAAGTGCAACTCAGCCAGCAGCTGCTGCCACAGGATCCTCAGAAGAACCTCCTGTCCCACCCAAGAGGAAAGGAGGCTCAAAAGCATCCCAAGAAGCAAAAAATCAAAAAGGAGGCAAGCCAACCAAGGGCAAAAAATAAATATACATTTTGTCTTGGAACTTTAATTTAAATATATATTTATAATTATTGAGACTAATAAGGCTAACCTTGTGAGTTTTGTTTTGATAACATAATATAGTTAAATACTTTGAACTACCTTTGATTTTGTATTCTAGTCATTTTACCTAACAGTTGGGAATGTTGTCTAAGTGCCAAAAATGTTGTTTTAATTTTGTTCTTATAATTATATTTTTATCTTTTTTATGTATACTTTAAAGTATTATGTATGCTAACAATTGTTAGTGCAAATAAAATCTTAACACTAAACGGAAATTTGAGTTTGTTAAACTGTTTCACTAGTAAAAAATAATAATATACTTTACCTGATACCACGAAACATTGCAGAAATATTGTCAAGTCTACATGACATTTTAATGGAAGTACTTTAAAAATTGAAACTTCTTGTTTTACTGCATTTTAGTTTTTATGAGACATGTTTAAAACAAACTCAACAATTATTATGCTGATAAATTAATAAAATGTGTTAAATTGTTAATAAAATTTAAATGTTTTATTACAGTACCTACTTTATCATTATACAGTAGTTGTTTTACCAACTAACTATGGCTAGTGTGTTTACCATCAGTTCTGCAGTACAATAAACCTCTGGTTGACGTACAACTGGTTCACTACCAGCCCTACTTAATCTAATCTTACCATCAGTTACAAGATGGGTACAACATCAATCTCCCTGTATTTTACAGATGGATTGGAACATGTATTAATCATGCACTGAAACTATTAAATCTTAACATATCAATTATAAAACTTATTGTTTGAACACATAACTCTCTAGAGCTTTTGCAGTGTTACAGAAGTATGAGTGTTAATTACGCTATATGCTAAAAAGTAAAATCTATTACATAATTAAAGTACAGCAGAAATGTGTTAGTTTGTCACTCAAAAGTTGGACTCCCCTATAAAAATTTAACACCTTGTTAGTTACTTGTTATTAAAAAAAAGACAGATAAAAAGTATTTAGAAATATTTTGTTCATTAGTAATGAGGTATGCGAGTTAGGTTTTACAGTCAAACTTGTGTTTCTTATTTTATATTTCTATACCTCTCTATTATAAACTTTTACATATACTGGATAATTTGACACCCCTTTGATCCACTATACTCGAACTATCAAAATTCTACAGTATTAGCGAATTATATATTCGAAAAAATGAGCTATTCTGATGGCTGATGAAATGTAGTCTTGTTACAAACTAGGGCTGACTGTTCTTCAAAACGGTTCATTAATAAATATCCCAACAATGACCAATAAAATAGACCAACAGCTTAACATGACTTTCGAACCACGAGGAGTGGCCATTGTGAAAAAGTAGTTACTGCAGCCAGGAGTTAAGACTCAGGTCCAAAACTACCAAATGAGCACCGATCCTGACCCCCAGAATAGGTTTTGTTTTATATTGAGCAACCGAATCACCTGGTTCTTACAGAAAATCAAAACATTAAGTAATCAGTTGTTCCATAAGACCAATGTTAAAAATAACAATAATACTCGTGGTTCGTGTTCCAGATAGCACTACCGCTTTGGTATCATTGCCAAAACAAAATGTCAAGGTTTACATTAGAAATGTTTTTTGTTTCAATTGAAACCTATACAGCCGAAATGTGATGGCCAAAATATAACATGCAAAATGGTCAGGAACGTAGCCAAAGGTGGGGATTTCTGGGTCATGATAGGATTGACCCCCCTCCTTCATGACCCTTGATATACGGCCCTATGGGATTTATAACATGTATAAACAATAGTATTTACTGTATAGAATATTTGTCCAAGTTCAACAAGAACTGTACAACACATGATCCTAATCAAATTGAAGTTACTTTCGTCATTGTGTGATTTGCCTCTAAAAATTTTTACTTCCAGAAGTGTTGCAATCTCTCAACAAAAAAATATTATGACCTTCATAAAGGAAAAAAATAGCTTTATTAGTACATACTTTGATACAGTTATTTATTAGTCATAATAATAATATATTTATTTGTCATATGAATCTTACAATTATTGACAATGTCATGGTACATATACATGGCTATAAGCCAGAGTCAATAATAAGTAGTTAACCATATATTTTAAATAAATAAATAACTAATTTGCTTAATGTTTTTATTATACAGTAAAGAGCTGGAAAATACAGAGTAAACCTGATTTAAATCAATATTTTACTGTCAAAAAACTCCTCTATGGAATAAAATAGATTTTGTAATAACCAATCAAAATATAAATTTTTAAGTCAATAAAGGTCTATCATTGGTTTTAGTTTATTATACAATTTAATAGACATGACTGAATGGCTATTTAGAGATTTACTGAGGCGACAAGGTTTAACTACAGCATTATTTTTATTACGGGTATTGTAGGTATGGACATTGTAATTGAATTTAAGTAACTCCTCATGTTTTTGAGAATACAAAAAAAGATCATATATGTATAAATTTATAATGGTTTGAATTTGCAGATTTGTAAAGAGTGGTTTACAGTGTTCCAAGAACTCTGCCTGAACCATTGCTCTAATTACTTTTTTGTGTTAAATTAAAATTTCCTCAACCCTTCTACTATTACCCCACAAAATTAACCCATATATCTAAATATTGACTCAAAATAGGCAAAATATGATGTTCTTACATATTGTTTTGGAACTAAATGTATTAGACGATTCATCAGAAATACTACCCTAGACAGTCTTGAACTGACGTAATCTATGTGACTTGACCACGTCTGTTCAGTGTCAACATGCAGGCCTAAAAACTTTGTTGAATTGATATAGTTGTTAGTAGAGAGTTGTGCTGTACGCTTTAAACTAAAGATCAAGTTTTGTGTTGTATCTTGATTAAGCAAAAACCCGTTGGCAGAGAACCATGTTGAAGCCCCTTCAAGAGTATTACTAACCAGTTTGTTAAGATGTTCTAAGTTTGGACTTATGTTAAGGAATGTAGTGTCATCGGCATAAAGAACAATTTTTGATTTGACAGCTAATGGTAGATCATTTATATTGATTAGGAAAAGAAGTGGTCCCAGGACAGAACCCTGTGGAACACCCTACTCCACTAAAGCCTCATCTGAACAGCAACCATTCACTGAGACTATTTGTCGTCTATTACTTAAATATGATTTGATGAACTGTAAAGGGGGACCCTGAAGACCATAGTATCCTAGTTTTGTTATCAATTTACTTTCATCTACACAGTCAAAAGCCTTGCTCAGGTCACAGAAGGTAACCTGAGCATAGGCGTTATCCTCGAAAGACTGAAGGAACTGTCTAACCAAATAATCCATAGCGTCAATGGTGGACCTTCCTCTTCTAAATCCGTATTGGAATTTACTAAAAATATTATTAGAATCAAAATATTTAACAAGTTGGTCATTTACTATGATCTCTATTAATTTTCCCATAGAATAATTAGTAATTTGTAAAATATAGTACTACTGTATAAAAGTAATCATAATTACATGACCTTTAATAAAAAATATACTGTAAACAAATGCATATAATAAACAAAGGGGTGGCCCTCCTTTGAATCTGCGTTCCATTTTAACAGTGTATAAAAAAACCATTCCAAGAGCATTTGAAAAATTAAATTATACAAATGATAATTATAGATAACACAATACTACATTTTGAAACTGTATCAAATATAACAGTAAGTAGAGAGTATACCCCCAGGGTTCATACGCGTCCTAGAAAGCCTGGAATTGTCCTTGATATATTTTTTTGAAAACTCAAATTTTGTTTTGGAATTGTTCAATTTTAACTTGATTGACTATTTCAGCTATCTGTTCCAAATCAATAGAAATCTAAGCAAATCTCTTTAGTAAGTTTACTAAATTTTGTTTATGGTACCGTACCTTAACCTGTGTTTGTGCTCGTTACCATGTACCAAACATTTATTCAAATAACTAAGGTGAATACTGCACAGGTGTAAAAACTGTAAGGACAAAATGGTCAACCACCGTTGATTATGCTGCGTTCACGTCAACCTTCCTCTTCACCATGGTACTGCTCTTGCGATTCTTTTTAATTATAAATTTGATGTGCCTAAAGTAATGAGCCATAAATTTAGCGTCTCTTTAAATTTGAAAAAAACATTTTTATTGTAGAATATAATTTACAATAAGAGCTTTGGGCTTAGAGCAACCTCTATAAAAAATAATATTTCTGAACAAATGAAAGAAAACCTTAACGATTAAAAGGTTTTTCCAAAGGTAAGTTCTCAACAGATTTCCCTAATAAATTGCATATGTTATTGGTAATTCGAGTGCTATGTAAGGACACAATACCATTTCACCCAGTGAGTTTGCATTTTAAGTGACCTGGAAAACCAGGACTTTGTCCTGGAATTTCAATTTGGAAGTTCAGTATGAATTCTGATACCTCTAAAACCTTTCAGATCAAGAGTTTCCATTACCAAAGAATCAGGACATAATGTATCTAGTCCAAATTGTAAGTATTGTTAATTATAGGTTTGATCATAACTTTTAGGGTGAAAATCTTACCCAGAAGGCCCTCAAAACTCTCTCATTTTGCATCTAAATTTCCTAAGTGCTAAGTAAAAACCCCGGACTGCTTTTCTGCTGGAGGGTATTTCATAACAAAACTGGTAATTCACACTTTGGAAGACCTAATGTTCCTGGAAACTTCCTACATTCCAAAGCCCTGTCTATGCTGTTGAATTTATTTTTAAAATTATCTATGAGCTAGAATAATACATAAGTTAGTAACAGTACAAATATTTTGTGTTACAAGAGTAATGTAATAGTCACAGCAACTAGTAGTGCCCATGAGTTAAACTAGTAAATAACCCACCCAAGATTAGGTGGGATGTTGATTTAGGTGAGCTTTGCTCATTAAAAAAATGTTTCATTCAAATCATGTTACGTAGGTACCTTATACCTATGTACTTACCTAGTATCCGCTTCAGGCCCGTAGCCAGAGAGTGACATGGGGCGATAAACCCCCCGGGGCCCGAGCTCTTCGGTGGGGTGTCAGGCCCATCATTCACCTTATTTTTTCAAGAAGTGTTTTGAAGAAAAGATTGTATGATAGTGAACAGAATACTTAATTAGCTACAGGGGGTATTTAATCTTCAATGAACATTCATTAAAATAGTGGCAAACTGTGTTATTTTTTATAAATATCAACCCATTACTTCCAAATATAAAACATTCTCTAAAATACAGTACCTTCAAAATGCATTATTTTGGATCTGAATTTTCAATATTAATAATTGTGTGTTAAAATATCCTGATCTTCCGGAAGAAAGATTTTCTCTTGGACTCTCGATCTTTCCTGGTAGAACCATCCCCTTAACAACATTCTGGTTACACTAAAGGGCCCGAACCATTGATTTTAAATGTATATTTAAGCCATGACCCGAACACTGTCTGTTAAAAGTAAATCCCCTTGGCGAAGGCCCTCATCAACAGCTTCTGAGTAATCTTCAACGGTATAAAGGTTTTAACATTCAATTTATGACGAGAGTACATTTTTTATATGTAGCAGCCCCAATACAAGAGCCCTGCGCTTCCAGAGAAAGCTTATAACATGAAAATATGTAATTTTCACCTAGTTTTAAACGTTGTTTGCACTTTGCAGGTTTACTCCTTCATCGTGTTTGTCGTACCCAGAATTGGACCCGCGCTCGCTCTATCCCGTCTCCAACGCCCTTCACGGTTCCACAGAGAACTGTGGTTCATAAGATAGAATGAAAAAACATCCAATTCTTTGTTTGAAAAAGGGTCGCCGTTATGTGCTGCAGTCAAGTGTCACTCTTCAGAACTAAATATTCCTCAGACTTGTGACGTGAGTGCGACTAGGTGGGAGTGGCGTCGTGGCGCAGAAAACGAGACGAGGTGAGACGAGATGAGATTATAGTGTAGTTTGTTGTTTCCGAGTGCTCCGTTGCGCAGCCGCAGTGAGTGGCCAGTGACACACTCCAAAATCTGTGCGGATCGAGAGGGAATGGGACAGCAAGCAAACACGGAATAGGTAAAGGGCAGAGTAACCTGCTCAGGGAAGTGTGGTGTGGGTTTTGTTTTGGGATGAGTGAAACAATCTAGGGGTTGATGTGTTTCAGGTTGGGTGGGGTTTGTTTAGTTTATGTTGATTTAAAAAAATTATTTTCGTTAAATTGCATTTTTAATCATGGCTTTAAATCCTGACGTTGAACAATTAAAAGGAAGTAACCTAGTTGTTCGTATAGATCAAGACTCAGATTCGGAATTGCAAGCCCTCTTTGACAGTGTTTTGAAACCGGATTCGAAAAGACCTTTACAAGTGCCATTTCGTATGCGTAAACTTCCTAACTCCTTTTTTAATCCACCGTCAACAGGTTCTAAATCTCCTTCAGTGTCGTCGATTTCTCATAGTCGTGAAAATTCTGCGGATAGTGCCTTTGGGACTAATACTATTACAACTACTGCAACATCAACCGGTCTTCAGGTAAATCATCCTCGGGCTCATAGTTCCCCTGCGTCTCTTCAACAAACTTACGCAGTGGGTCATCAGCAGTCTCAAAACAATCATATGAAGCAGCGGTCATGCGACATTTCTGCCCTTGAAGACCTGGGACCCCTACCACCAGGATGGGAACAAGCTAGAACTTTAGAAGGCCAAGTCTATTTTCTCAAGTAAGTTACGCCTTTCATTAAGTACTCTGACTCAAAAATGTTCCTTCATAGACAATCATTAATTAGTTTTAAGTCACTAATACAATTAATCTGGTGCAAAACTTACCCAATTTGTTACAAATCCTACTTTACAAATAACTTCGAGGGCTGAGCTAGATGTTTAGAGATGTGAAGTGTCAACGTCTTGTGCCTCTCATATGTTAATTTCTGGTAACTACCCTAGCCAATGTCTCTTTAGTTGGTCTCACCCCCTTTTTTATAAGTAGGGTACTGTATGGCAAATGTGTCAGCCCGCTATTCTGCACTTAAAGAGCTGGTCACGTGATGTGTGTTCCACTCTTAAGGTAGATTCTGTAAGGTTAATGTTAGGCTGCCAAACACGAAGCACATAGACGGCTGTAAAAGAACAGTCAAACTTGGTTTTGTATTCCATGTACAAGTCCCGTGGATAACAGTTGTTTTCTATGGACAAACCCATTTATTTTAATGCCCATCCTTCTGGATGTACCATGTAAAATAATATTGTTCTAAACTGAATGGTGACAAACCGTTATTTGTGGTAAAATCACAGCTTAAAAGGTGAATATAAGAATATAGAAGAGGGCTTAATTGCTATCGTTATTTTTAAATATGCAAATACCACTCACCGACAATTCACTCATCATTTGTAATTCACTCATCGGTAGATAATTTACTTGTAAAGGTTAGAAGAAGATCGGCTTAAGTTCGAGAACTTAAAAAGAAGGTTCTAACCTATTTGTAACTCAAGTCCTGGCGCGGACCTGTCCGCTGGTGTGTGGCTGCCTATTGGGATATGGTCAGTTACTGCAAATGATGCACTGATTCGCCACTTGTCAGCCCCTCAGGGGCCGTTCACAAGGACAATTAAAAAAAACATTAACTGATCCAAGGAGATGTTTTAATGTTAAATTAATGGCAGAATGGACTGTCACTGCCCACTGTCAGTTTAACTTGTAACCGTTGTACACACGGTTATAAGGCAGAATGCCAGTTAGCAAGTAACAGTGGATTTTGCTGTAAGGTTATCATTGGACGTTAACTGCAGTGGCTTAGGTGGGGGGATCATGGGGATATATCTCCTCCCTTAAGAATGAAAAAAACAAATCGTTGGTCCAACTAAGCTTACGAAACGGTCAAGAGTTAAGGCCTAGTTAGATTCAACGTCGCTGGATCGTTGAAAGTGTCAAAAACCCGTGACCTGGCGGACAAGGGATCACATTTAAAGTAAACGCAATGTACATTGAAAAATGAAAGGTTTTCAGTTGTCAAATTGAATGAAACAGAGGACAATCTAAAATCAACAGATTCTTTACGAACGCACAACGATCCGAATATGCTCAATGTGCACTCATACACATATGGTCGTATAGTTGATGAATAATACCGTGCTGTATATTGAATGTGTGCTTTAATTTGTGGAGGGGGAGGGAAGAAAACATAAATTGTCTTAGAGTAATCAAGCATTTTAAATCTAAGTTATACTGTTCTACTGCAATGTTTGCTACAGCGTAATTTCAATTTCGATATTCTGTAAGACATTGTTTAAGATTGTCTTGGTAAGACTCTTAAGTAATAATACTTTTGAGTAAAATATTTATCTTTTTTGGTGAATTTTAAGTTATAATTGTGCGGGTAAAACATTATTGTCCTTGAATGAAAACTATTGACCAAAAAATCCAAACTATCCAGTACTATCCAACCAAACTATCCAAAAGATCCACCAGTACTATAATTGTATCCCCCTCCTTGATAAAAGTCTATCTACGCCTCTGGTTAACTGTCTCTGACCTGTAACTGTATTAAAAGCCACTTAGGATTTACAAGTTACTGTCACGGGCCACTATGCTTTAACTTGTCACCTGGTGCACGTCCTTTTAACTATCTTCAAGGCACTATACAGCTGTTGCGCTTTTCTGGATGAGGAGTGATACAGCAAGCAACTGTACCAGTCTTAGGAGGGCAGGACTGAATGTTGATCTAATGTGCCGGAGATGTCGTCTCCAGCTTGAGACACAGGGTCACGTTTAGGGCACCAAGCCTGCCTAGATTAACAGGCATGACGAGATCCGTGATTTCCCGTGTCACAAGTAGCAAGACTTGAGTCAGTGGTGACTTGTTGAACTGGAACTCGTCAATTAACAATCTCCTCAAACCCAGAATTCAAAACGCAGAATTTTCATAACCATTTTAGTTGGTGATACTCTAGGAGCAGCACTTTCCAAATCTACCCCTGAGGGCTTAGCTTGATTGGAAATCACGAACACGGGTAGTTGCAAGATAATTTTGTTTAAAACCCTCGGTTGGTCATCAATCAAGATTTGCCACGTTTTCATAGCTGTTGGGAAGGCGTGGTCCACCATTTTCCTATGATCTTGTTTGTGTCAGACAACACAAAACATTTTTTGTACACTGACTTAATAAACTGTTTATTGTGTTAGGCTTTCCCTGTAAATAATATGAAAAGGTTGTTCTTATTCTCTCCCCCGTTTAGAAAACTGACCAGCTTTAACCGCCAGGTTTAAATGATTTATTTTCAAAGAATCACCCGTTTTTGAATGTTAAAAAAGGACCTTACGTTACGTAAGCGTTTGTGTAAAATATTTGACAAACCGATGGTTTGATTGATTGCTTTACAAGTCAGCTTAAATCTGTTAAGAAACCTATGACTAGGAAATATTTTGTTGCTTGTCATTGAGAGGTAGAGATGTGTGTGTGTGCCTGGCCTTGTTGGGTACAATGTATGTACTCTGATGAAGCAAGTGATGGAAAGGAAGGCAGGTGCAGTGCGATGAACTGTGACTCAAGTAGGGAGAGAGACGCCTCTCATCACAAATTGATATGATAACCAACCACAGTCAAGCCCTCTCCAAGTTTGAATCTGGAAAATATCAAAATTTATCATCTTGGGGTCCTTCCTGATAGTGTGCAGTAGTGGCTGTGACCTTGAATTTTGTCCTATAAGAGCAATGTAAAAACATGAATTTTCTTGGGACACTTCATGCCTACAGTTTCTATTGGATTTTCATGAAATAAATTTTGTTTTAAAGTGAATTAAATGTTTTAGAGGCTCTGCTTAGCTGAATTTCCATTTTCTTATCTATAAATCTCTGACATAAATCTATTAATTTAAAAAATTTGTATTTGAATTTTTTGTTTTTAACAGTAAAAATTTAATAAGTTAATTTAATATACCTAATAATATTTTCAAAAAGTGGTCAGCGAAGTCACTACAGTGCATTGTCATCTTTCCATAAAAACTTATTTCAAAAATATCTAATGAAAATTGTAGTTATGAGGTGTCTCAAGAAAATGCTTGTTTTTACATTGTTCTTACTGGGATAAAACAAAATGGCCGACAGGTACTGAACTCTCTTAATGAACCGCTTTCTATTTTCCTTACATTTTGTGGAGGTTCATAGCCAGGATTCCCACTCATTGTGCAGCCTTGCTTTTCTCTTTCTTCTGTCCTAAAATCCCCTCATTTTGCCTTGCTTTTTTTTATAATTTCGCTTGCCCTTTGTGGTTTTTAACTAACTCTAAACAGGCGCCAATTAGAGGATTTGACCTGTATATATTCTTTATGTCAGTTCACACATAAATTTTGAACAAAGTCGTTGTTTTTCATTCCTGTTTGATGGAGCTTAGGGTATAACAGATTGACATCAAACGCTGCTCATATTTGTGAACCCTATAGTAGTCCCAAATGAGTATCTGTGTTTTTTTGTAAGTAAGAAACAGAATAAAGATCAGATATGTGTGTACTTTTCAAGTTTTTGTTTTTTTTTTGATCGTAGAGACCGAGCACTTACTTGAATCGACAATTTGATCAAACAAGTGTTGGAATTTCCAACAAATGTACACCCAGAGCTTTTTAATACATTTTTTATTTATTCACTGCCTTTCTTCCATAACCACAAACTGTATTTGATTTAAACCATTATACCTTACAAATTCTTAGAAAGTGAAGATTATTGGCAATAGTACTTTTCAAATATTTTAAAATTACAAAAAATGCCAATAAATATATAGTGACTTTTTAATACACAAGCCCTTCAACAGAAAGTCAACGGTGTCATCTCAGGCAAACTGTTATATAAAAATTGCTATAATCTAATTTTTATATACAATTGTTGTCAAATAAAACTAAAATTAAAACATGTGATTTAGAAATAAAACTATTGCACTAAAAGTGTACAAAGAAAATACTTATAGGTGTGTATACACAAAATACACACAATTTTATTAGATCTATGAAATTTAAATTTATAATTGGTCCATCTTCTTTGTTAAGTAAATAATTCTTGTCCGTATTAATGAAGTACGATTCCTGAGGATTAAGGTATCTCGGCTTTACAATTTGTTTGAGCAGTTTTAAATTGGTCGTGTTAAAAGTGTCCAGTACTTATTGAAAAAAAGTTAACTAACTCTAAACAGGCGCCAATTACAGGATTCGACCTGTATATAATTATTCTTTATGTCAGTTCACGCATAAATTTTGAACAAAGTCGTTGTTTTTCATTCCTGTTGTTTTAGGGAACATGTTGTACCCTATATTTTATTGATCAACATATTTTTTCTTCCATGGAAAAAATTTTACACGATCAAAACTAAAGCAGTAAACTATCTTTAGGGTTGTTGTAGGAACATATTTCACAGCACTTTAATCACGTCCTTCTAGAGTTCTAGAAGTTTTTACAGTCATTTGTAGACGTAGGCCTGACCAACGTGTCCTTAGAGTAATCCATGAGCCCTCTTTTATCTCCTAAGTCTCTGTATCTACCCTGTGACTGTGAGTGTGATAGAGGGAAGGCACTGCTAGTAGGCAGAGGTCTGATGTTACGTCAAGTAAAGTGGGTGGCCTAAGCAAGTCTGGCAACGGCAACGGCGCTTTCAGCTACAGGCTACGCTACAGCTTTGTCAAGGTTGTTTTTTGTTGTGATGTACACTGGCGCGCTGTTGCCAAGTCTACCGCCTCATCTCCGCTACCTACGGTCTACACCTCACCCGCTCACCGCACCGCACCGGCCCGACAACGCGATATACCTGACACCCTGTAGCCAACGCCGCGACCCCTTCTAGTAACATCGTAAAGTAGGCTTCTGTAACAGATAACAGCAGTAACTAACTGTTATAAAACATGTTACAATAGGAAAAATTGGATCGGTGCTGCTTTGCACCAAAAAAGCCTGGGTTCGATTCCCGGGCGCAGTGTTAACTTTTCACGATGGCCACTTCCGTGGTTCGGAAGTCACGTTAGGCCGTTGGTCCATTTCATTGGTCGTTGGGCTATTAATTAATTACCCAATCTGGGGAACAGTCTGGCCTAGTTTGTAACAAGACTACAACTTTTCATCCATCAAAACACTCAACACACTCATTCTTCATCCCATATTCACCTTGAAATACCCTCTAGAGTGGTCGGCGTCTCAAATCAAAGTATCAAAGTTCATCTGGTTGACCATTTCACAAGTTGTTAGTTTGTAAGAACAGGTTGCCGTTTGGAAGGAAAGGCCAATTATTTTCTGTCAACAGGTGTCTTGCTCCCGGCCCCGTCGTTGTTCACGAACACGCTTCGTGGATCATACAAATTATCCTACACCATCATATTGTGTTTGAGTATTTCGTTATCAAGTCGATTATTGTAGTTCTAAGTTATTGAAAGAAATGCACGCCGCGTTATCAGTCAATAATCATCCCTACAATGTGACTCTACGTCCGAAAAATAATTATCGGGTTTGCGTTTTTTTCTGAGTATCCCTATCAAAAATTATTTCTATCGGCCCTCTAGTAGCTTGGCAAACTGTTGTAGCAGTTGATCAATTTAAATAATTTTCCTTGTCGATAGCTGCTTACGTTTTGATGGTTCAATTATTCCAGAGGTTGAAGATTGTTGCCATTTTCACTTATAAATAAATCTTTTATTGCGTAAAACATATACATGTCATGCAACCGTCATTTGTATTAAGTCTAAAATTTTGCATTCATACACATCGAAATCCCATTCAAACATACAGTATTTGCATTCACCCAATTCTCATTCACTCGAATTTTTCCACTCTAGTCCCTTGGTCCGTGGTATGTTTACGCGGAGCCCCAGTCGTGTGCCATAAACTCGTTTATATTATAGAATACTGTACATCTTTTTCAAGCGAGTTTTGAATGCCTTTGGCATAGGCGCACTTTTAATCGAATTTGGTAGTCTGTTGACTATAGTTGAACTCCTACCTGTGAAGGCAAACGTTCATAAGCTACCGTCCTGTGTCTCCCAGTTCGGTAGTTCTCTTTGCCCCTTGTTACGTAAGAGTGGATATCACTCCCTCTTACGGAGTCGCATTTTTGTATGAAAAAGGCAGGTTGCCATAATGTAGAGACAGGGTAATGTCAACAGTTTCAAATTTTTGAAAGCTGGCCTGCATGACTCTCTCCAATGCAGCTTTGCTATTGTTCTGACTGCTTGTTTTTGGAGGATGAAAATTCTGGAAAAGTTTTCGCTTTTGCAGCCCCCCACAGTGCTACTTCGTAGGAGAGGTGTGGAAAGACTACTCCATAATATACCTTGATAGGGCCTGACGCAAAGTTATAAGGGCTCTAGTGTAGAGAAGGTCGATTCAGGTCTTTAAAACTTCGTTGAAGGCCCTTTTAAGAGGATTGATCACCCCAGAAAAAGTTGCATAAACATGCTCTCGTAGTCCTCTGTTTAGGACGCAATTTGTTGGTGTAGCGATAAGAAAAGTTGTTTTCCATGTCCTTATAGGTTGTCTCTAGGTTTGTGTAACCTGTTTTTTATCTTACGCTAAAATTAGCAAAGAAAGTTATAGTTGGCCAAAAATAGGCTATTTTAAAAGTATTTTTTCACAAGTTGTTTGTCCTTTTCGTGTAAAAGAACATAGAACTCCTCCTACTCTATTGTATAAACCCGCATTGTGGGTTTCGGTTCATAAACGGCGTCGGAAAAAGGGGACTACAAAAAACCATGTTTTGCTACTTTTTGAGTGAGCGGAGCCAAGTCGGAATATCGCTACTACCATTTCTCTTGACTGGCAAGGTCGGCGGCATGCACGACTCTTCAAAGAACTGAGCTGGACAACACAACCTTACTAGAGCCGATGTTTTTAAAACCAAAGATACACTTGATCTACACGTACCGGAGGGAAATAACCAATACTTGGGTTCTTGCTTGGTAGACCCAGCACCAGTACGCCAGTGAACGTTGCATTGACGCAGTATGTGTATGTAGGTGTGGTGTGGTCGGGCGGTGTTGGGCACTGGTCAAAGCTGGGATTCTCGGCCACATTGCCCCGTGTTTGTTGCTGTGCACGGCTCCTCGTGTTATATTTAGTCTTGTAAACTCCCCCTGCCCCCTCTTCCCCTCTCGCAACACATACACACTCATAATCACACCTTACACACATACACATACGTGCCCGCTGCGGACATTACATCGTTCATGAGGTTTTCCCTTCGGGTTCTGAACTATTTTTCAACCTAATTTTGTGCCGCTGCGTCACTATTAATATGTAATAAAATCGAATTTACTTTAATCATGATCACCCGAAAAAACATACCTACGCGCGTAGCCTCAAGCAAATGGTCTTAGCAAATTTACTATAATGAGGTATAAATGACACCGGATTTTTGGGGAGCATTTCCTCCCCCAAACGTTCACAGCTTGGTCCCCCCCTTCGGCCTCAGCTTAGCCTTCTGTATGATCATGAGCGTTACGAGGCTGTTCGCTGCGCTCACAGCCTCGCTTCGGCCTTTGGCCTCAGGCTTGCAGTCTTTTTACTGATGCTACTGAGTTATACTACATATCATGAAAGGAAACACATTTTAAATTTCAATAAAATCGGACTACTCATTCTGTTGTTTTAGCGAAAAATCACTTTTTGGCCGCCATTTTGAAATGACTTAATCATAATGGATTTTTATAATTTTTATGTATAACAACAAAATACATATTTATTTCGAATTTCAGGAAAATCTGACGAAATTTACTGTTTTTAGACCATTAAAACCCTTTTTTCGGTGACAATTCTATTCCCAAAGGGGTTTCCGGTAGTCCGATTATGCTGGTTAACGAACTGGACCGAGATATTTACAAAAGAAGCATTTGTACCGATTTTGGTGAATATCAGGAAAAGAAATGTGGTTTGTATATACAGGGTGGTCCATAAGTCAGTTGACCGACATGCATTCAATGAAATGCATGCCTGTCAACTGACTTATGGGCCACTCTGTATAGTACACATATATAAATATATACGTATATACAGTTTTGAAAAACTGTTCAAATCGTGTTCTGGGAATCAGGATCGGTGTTCCTTTCACGGTCTCGGGCCTGAATCTTACCACGTCTGACGCCATGAATATCTCATTTTTCCAAAGGAAATTCGATAATATCTCAATTTCTTATGGAAATTCGCTAATAACGGCCAAGCTGTGACCCCCAAAACTACATTCGTGGATGGATAGTCCCAACCGCGAACTCATTTTAATGTTGCCTTTCATAAAGACCATTTGTGAAACAAATATACCTGTTGTATTATTCAGTCCTGTTTGAAAACACGTGGATGAACGTAATGACTGTTGACTATAGTAAATCACGAAAACCTATAATCTCTTATCAGTTACTGAAAACACGGAGATAACTGATTAGTTTTCAGCAGTCCCACCTTCATTTGAACCAAGAGTAACTAACACAACTTTCTCAGCATCTCACTGTTCTAAATATACAATACACGTAGTTTCATCGCTATTTGATAAGCACAAGGTCATAACAGAGGCTTTATCAGCAAACTGAATTCCAGTGTAATTAGATAACAGCTTACAGTAGATTTCGAGGTTTCTAAGATGTGTTTTGTGATTTCTGAGTTGCTGATATGCTGGAATTTGAGTTATCGGTCTGTTTGCTGATATAAGAAGTACAGTAAAGGTATTCATCAGAATTCCTCATCGATAACAGAATTAAAAGCTAAATATTTTACGAATAACGTTGGTTCACTATGGTATTTTCTATTGATAAACCATGGTGATGTTTATTCCGATGTTAGTTTTAAGTAGTTATTATTTATTCTGGCGTTCACAATTTACCTAAGTAAAAGGTAGTTTCTTGAAACGATCAACCCATATGGTTATTAGTATCACATCGAAATTGCGAATCTAGCAATATTCATTATTTAACTTGGATAATCGCAAAACCTATTTCTCCGATTTATTTCGGTGTATATATACCGAAGGTATATAAAAAACCAATTTTAATATACGTTTGATTGAGCACTCTGCCGTTTTGTCTTTTGATCTTCTACATTCAGAAACCCTTCTAAAACATTTCTTAAAATTATTATATTCCCTTCTTATTCTAACCTTGCGGATACGTGGTGGATTGTTATCGCGCTCCACTCCGCTGGCGCAAGTTCGATCTCCGCAGTCACCACTAACAGTGACTTTTACGGTGACGGTAGGTAAAGGTCGAAGTTGAGTGGTAGAGAGGACTTTGTAGTCCTAACTTCTCCTTGTTGAAGGGTTCGCCTCAGCTGTGCGGCGACGCTTCAATGCATAGGTTTACGGCTGTCCGTTTTTCACCTTTCAAAAAAATAATTTTATACATTAATAAACATGATATTTTTGAAAACTAAATGAGTTTTCTTACACGCGTTTAGAGCGCGTTTTTCTCGAAGTTATAATTTTTTAAGTGTACAAAATGAAATTGAAACACGCTAAAACTAGGACAATTTCAAAGTAATTTGTGTAACTATTAAACAACTTATTAGAAATCGGGCTCTATGCACGTGTCGGAAAACTCCTTTAGTTTCCAATTCATGTTTTTTTACAATAAAAATTATTTTGAAAGGTGACAAACCGGTTGTTGTAAACCCTTGTATTGAATCGTCGCCGCGCAGCTAACGCGGCCCTTTAACAAGGCAGAGTTGGGTCTACAAATTCCTCTCTATCACTAAACCTCGACCTTTACGTAGCGTCACTGGGACTCGTGGCGTGGTCCTGTAATCCAGCTTCATGGAGGTCAGGTTTTGAGGATGATATAGGTCTAAAGCGGCTCAGATAGTCTCAGTGATCATCTGATGATACCCGCATCAACTCCCACCATCGTTTAGACATATCAGACCATCACCTGCGTGGTTCGGAAGTCACGTTAAGCCGTTGGTCCTTGTATTTCCATTGGTCATTGGGCTATTAATTAATGACCCATTCTATGGAAGAGTCGGCCTTAGTTTGTAACAATACTACATCTCATAACTCATTACTACCACTCATCACACTCATCCTTCACCACATATTTGCCTTAAAATACCCTCATGAGAGTGGTCGGCATCTCAAAGTGATGAGCTTGACGGTGTACCTACTGTGTACTGTGTATTGTTACAAGCAGTGGTCACGTGACGTGCGCTAGGGCTGGGGAGGCTGTGTAGTGTTGCGTCACAAGTCGTGAGCGCTGCTGCCGCCGCTGCACTGCGCCTGCTGCTGAACCTTGCACAACCTCACCTCACCTACTTGCTTTCTCTCAAGTCTCAACTCACTGCGAGCTGCGACCTCATGAACCAACAGCTGATATCAACTCCGCCGTCGCCGAGCTCGGTCAAATATTTCAGTGAGATGGGAAAAATATAATTTTCAAAATGTGTAAGCACTGTAATGAAAAGGTTATAATCGAACTTATATTTGGTTAGTGAAGCCCCGCAAGTCTTGCTACTATTAAGGGTCCGTTTCAGTGGTTACTTCAGATAAGCCTGAATTCGTCCGCCCAAGGAACACACAGCACCGCGCACGTAATGACTGGCTGAACAATGGCTCTTCTTTCAAATGATGAGACTGTCCTCATCCAAGCGCTTGTTGCAAAGGTATACGGCGGTCCATTTTTCACCTTTAAAAGTAATTTTATGTGAAACTAGAGGAGCTTTGGAGTACTTGGAGTAGTAGGGAGCATGATATATTTGGAAACTAGAGAGGAGCTTTCTGATGCGTGTATGGAGCCCGATTTATCATAAATTGTTTAATAATTTCACAATTAAACATTGACATTGTTAAGTTTTAGTTCTTGTCAATTATATTTTGTACACTTAAAACGCATAATTTCTTAAAACCGCCCTATACGTTTGTCGGAAAACTCCTCTAGTTTCCAATATAAACATTATTTTGAACTGTAAAGACGGTCCGTCGTAATTTCTTGAATTGAAGCGTTGCGCTAAAAAAAGATTATATCGAAATACTGTATATTGGAACTACCCAGTTGCTTCAACCCCTATACTTCAGCACGTGCTCGCTCACATTGGATCCCAGCCCACACAAACATAACGAAACCATCATTGGGGTTCCGACAATGGTGAACAATTCAAAGCCTCCAGTATCGTGCAGTGTCAGCGGCGGATTTCTGTGAATCGCAGCGGAGGAACATGAGAGCAGTGAGCAAGGTGGAAGAGTGTCTAGAGGCAGAGGTAGAGCTGAGAGGACAGGTGGCTGATTGGTCAGTGCCTCGGGCTCGGCTTCACCTTCCTCTCGACCATTCAACACAGCCGCTATAGAACCCGAGACCCGTCAGATCCATTAGGTCACCGGGTGTGCCGTGTGCGAGCAGCTTCTTCTATTCGAGGGGCGCTAAGACCACTTCATACGCTACAAATCTAAAAGCTAAATTGTAAATGCAGAGGTCTGCTTTTGATAAAGGTGCAGGGACGCAAAAGTCCTTCATTTATAAGTTTCTTTAATTTGTTTAGGCCTTAAATATTTTTTGTTCTATAGAGAACTCCCATTTATTTCGTCCAATTACAATAATTTTTTACGGAACTATTGGTTCCGTACTCAAGAATGCCAGCAGGCCGTCGTAGTTACTACTAAAATGTGTAATATTTAGGCCTAACTTGAAACAATTTAAACTATTGACATTTTGTCACTCAAATTCGACTCGATTCACGATCTCCTCCTGTTTATGACTTGTATATTGTCGTTTCTCTTTGTCCTGCCTCTAAAGAATGCAGTGGTCATTGCAAACACCCCAAGGAAAACCGTCCAACTCCACAAGTCTTTGTTGGAATTTTTAAATCTTCTCTAGTTTCCAAATATTTTGAAAGGTGAAAAACGGGCCGCTGTGAACCCTTGCAGGCGCTTGGTTTGACAGTTAGGCCGCATCAGTTGAAAGAAGCCCCGTTGTTAAGCTAGTTGTAACATGCGAGGTGTCGTGTGTTCTTTGGACGGACAAATTCCGTCTTTCTCTGAGGTGACAACTAACGCGGACCCATGAGGTAGCTGCCCGGTCCCACGACTCAACCAGACCTGTACAAAGTACAGCATCCTCCTGAAGTCCTGATTGCTCCTCTATGGTGTGATCGGTGTCAGTTTCACGACACGAGCTGCAGTGAGGTCAGATGGAGAGTTCGCAGAATCAGTGAGACTGCAGTTCAGTGACGTCACAGAGTACCGCGAACACTAGACTAGAGTCGGTCACTGCCACCACGTCATTCACTCATTCATTCATCATTCGCACATCCGTCCTTCCTACACACTTCCTTCCTCTGTCTCCCGCGGTTAACTGGACACTTTCCCCTCTATCCCTCTGTCTCTTGTGAACTCAATTAACGCCTACCGTCACACTACTTACACGTCAAAGTGAGCTTCTAGCTATAAATAGACATGGAAGTAATTTGTTTATACGTCTGAGGCTTTTGTAACTGTGGCTTTTCTATTTCTATTCGCAAAAAGTGAATGCCAGTCAACTTCTCGTTCGATGTCTATTCACTTGTGTAGGTTGGAATATTTTCCTGGTAATGGTAGGTTTGAAAAGTAGTGTTGAAAACTGAACCGAAAGAGGGATGTTCTAGAGCTAATCTGTATCATATTTCCTTTTAAATAATTTCCACGGGCTCAGAGTGTTGGTAAGATTTATCCAAGAAAAATTATTAAATACTGCAGCAAAACAAGTGTGAATTTACGCCTAGAACTAATTGCAGTGCCGTATTGTGGTATAGCATGTATTTGCTTTCAAACTCATAAAGCGGGCAAGGGAGTGAAGTAGTTGAAATTTTCAGTCGGTTAACACCGAAGTATTTCCTTTCCTCGTTTTTTCAACACTATACGCAATGACGTACGTTTCATTAGCACACGAAAAAAGTATTTTACTCTAGGAAAATCTCGCGAAATAAAAATTAGCCACTCCCAAAAGTGGTACAGTGCGTGCTTCGCACCAAACAGCCCGGGTTCGATTCCCGGGCGCAGTGTTAACTTTTCACGATGGCCACGCCACTCCCCGTCACGTTAGGCCGTTGGTCCATTCCATTGGTCATTGTACTATTAATTAGTGACCCAATCGGGGGAACAGTCGGCCCTAGTTTGTATAACAAGACATCTCGTCAACCATCAAAAACACTCAACACACTCACCCTTCATCCTTAAAATATCCTCTAGGAGTGGTCGGTGTCTCAAATCAAAGTATTGAAGTAAGGATTGTAGACGCAAATTTACTAACAATATGTGATTGACTCAGATGCGGTATGGAAGGAAACTGGTATACAGTATATTATCAAGTGTGACTGACTGACTGTGTACAGTAAACAAACACCCACTCATATCAATCAAGCTGTGTAGAGTAGAGTCAATGTACGCAGCGCCAGCTGATCAGTTATCAGTAATCATTCTCTAATCAGAGAGGTTAAAGGTGCAGATTCAGCGTCAGTGTTTCCTGTCCTGTGCCATTTCCTGTTTCTCTCTGCTCAGATGCAGATTCTGCATATTCAGTATCAATCGACAATCATTTATGCGTACACCCCGAAGCGGACCCGTGGCGGGTTGGAATCGTGCGCGACTCCGGAGCTGATCACTCCGCTGGCGCGGGTTCGATCCCCGCAGTCACCACTTTTTTAATGTGACTATACGGTAACGCTAGGTAAAGGTCGAGGTTGAGTGGTAGAGAGGACTCTGTCTTTGTAGTCCCAACTTCGCCTCGTTAAACAAGAAAAACTTTACCTCTACCTTTTTTACACCACAGCCAAATCTATGCATCTGGGGTTTGTTCGACATGTCATCATCGCTCTCAAGCCACCCTCTCCTCAATATTTATAAACATACAATTCCTCTACAAGTTTTTTTCCAATTTTTAACCCACATTTTGCAGTTATTATTTGAACGATTGAAATCTTTTTAATATTGAACAAATCAAAAACATTACAACCACTTGATAAAAATAAATAAAAAATTACACAGTAAACAAAAAACACTTTTGGTCATAGGGGTCGTCCTTTTGATCCAAACATGTGTAGCTCCATGTCTAAATTTTGAGCTCCATTTTGACTTGAAAGTCCAAAGCCTTCCAGAACTTGCGGAAAAGGAACCATGCACGGTGTATTCGTTTAACGGAGAATTTTCAACACTAAAGCAAACATTCCCATCAACGTCTTAGATCAACTGATTTGAACTCCTGACACCGTGTGTGGATACACGGACGGACGGTGACGTGTGTTGTGTGTGATGCAATGGTACTATGTGTGGGTTGAGTGGGGTATGATCATGAACATGTGCATTGTGTACACAAGTTACACAGTATTGATGTAGACAGTGCGTTGTTGTGTAACTACAGTCCTCCTCATTGTTAATACACCTCTACACTTCCCCCTTGTCAGTTGATACTGGGAGGTAGCGGTGTAGGCGTGCGCTGGAGTGTGGTGTACTCTCTTCCCAGAGGGAAACGTACGGTGGTACTCGATGGTGATTTTTGGAGATAACTAAAGTCAGTTATGCTGACAAGAAGACCTATCAAAAACTATTTTTCAAAATACTTAGGCAAGTAGTAGAAGAAAGTTTCAGACTACGAGCTTTGAAATGTTTAAGAGTGCGCAGTAGTGGCAGTGACCTTGAATTTCGTCCCGTAAGAACAATTTAAAACTTCCATCGTAGACTAAACAAACGGTATAGTTCGTTGGTCTGTGCTTGTATTTTTTGGGACACCTCACGCCTACTCGGCCGTTAAGCCGAATTTCAATTTTCTAACTCATAAAACCGCGACATAATTACAGAAAATTGAAAACGTTTGCATTTTAATTCCTTGCTTTCACTATGAAACCTCTTTACTGGCATCTGCGTAGTTAGGCTTCCGTTGAAATATGGTAGTGTGATGTACCGGGAAGCTGAAATCCTGAACATACTTTTGTGTTATGAGCGTGAACTTCTATATTGAACATCGACGGGGACTCGTGGCGTGGTCCTGTAATCCAGCTTCATGAAGGTCAGGTTTTGAGGATGATATAGGTCTAAAGTGGCTCAGATAGTCTCAGTGATCATCTGATGATACCCGCATCAACTCCCACCATCGTTTAGACATATCAGATCATCACCTGCGTGGTTCGGAAGTCACCTTTAAGCCGTTGTCCTTGTATTTCCATTGGTCATTGGGCTATTAATTGATGACCCATTCTAAGGAAGAGTCGGCCTTAGTTTGTAACAAGACTACACCTCATAATTCATTACTACCACTGAGAATGGTCGGCATCTCAAATAGTGATATAGTGATATTTCTCTGCACTTTTCGAGAGGCTAAGGTAGCGAGGCATTTTGCTTCCATGATGTATACATACAACTGTTAGTATTTTCAAGTCTTTAAACGCCTCTGCAGCTTTCCTGTCATTCAAGACCTGCCAAAATTCTAACAACCTGCTTTTAAATAAGACTCGCGCCAAGTTGTTGTTTGATTCGGCACCCCAAAGAACAATTCCTTAGAGTAGATGTCAAGTTGTTGTTTGTTGCGTCACCCCAAAGAACAATTCCTTAGAGTAGATGACTTTCTAACAAGGAACTGAAAGTTATCTTGATCTGCTCTTACTCTTCTGAAAGCAAAAATTCCACTGCTGAGCCTCTTGTACAGTGGATAGTCTGTGATCCACCCACGGACTACTAGTAGGGATAGTGCCCGTGTGGAGCACGGTGGGTTTGTTATGGTGAATGATGGGTAGGATTCGCTACAGTGAGTGAGTGGACAGTGGTGTTTACACGGAGACTGTCACTTCTCTCTCTCTGGCGACCTTCCCCCAAGGCCGCCTACAGCAGCGGCTATCACTTCCTCACCCATTGTACACCGTCATGCTACACGTGCTGTTCTGATGTACACTGACGCGATCCAGCACCCTCAGCATTTGTCGCTTTGGGGCCGCCTCAGTGGTCACCTTAGAGAAAAATTTAGTTCGTCCGTAGAAGCATAGACTAACGGACTCTATAGAGAGTCTTTAGAGTATGGTAGAAGGAACTCACTACACCGCACACGTAACAACTGGCTAAACAACGGGCCTTGGCTGTCAAACAACGCGCTTGCAAGGGTTTACGCCGGCCAAAACGGTGTTTAAATTAATAAACATGGTATGTAATTGGAAACTAGAGGAGTTTTCCTTCCGACTCGTGTATGGAGTCCTATATCTCATAACTTGTTTAATAGTTTCAAATAAAAACTTTGAAATTGTCCAAGTTTTTGTACACTTAAAACGCATAACTTCGAATAAATCGCTCTCTACGCATGTCGGAAAACATTAGGCGTCTGTAGGCCTATTTTGAGGAATTTGTAGTCCCAACTTCGCCTCGTTAAATAAGGAAAACTGAAATTTTTTACGAAAACCAAGGAAATATATTCAAATTTTTGAACTTCAACTTAAAATTGCTAAGCTGTTATTTGGCTGATATAAATTATTATTTGATAGGTACACTCAAACGTTTCAAAGTCGATTAACGAAAAAGTTTATACGCTGCTGAAATTACTCCAGTAGGGCCGTAAAAGCTAAGAAAAACTAAGCCGTATGCGACCCTGACCGTAGCAAGCTCGACTTTCAAAATTTCTGGGAAGCATAAAACTGATTTAAAATACTTGAATAATTAAATTAATATTCAACTAATATTAATATTTTTTCTGTCTTAAATTATTTTAATCGGCCAACTTAATAGCTGAAGAAATGAAGATTAAAGCTTGCGGAAAATTATCTCGTTAAAGTAAAAAAAAGGTAAAATTTGTCTTGTTTAACGAGGCGAAGCTAGTACTGCAAAGTCCTCTCTACCACTCAACCTCGACCTTTACCTAGCGTTACCGTAGAGTCACATTACAAATTTAAGCGGTGACTAAGGGATCGAACCCGCTCCAGCGAAGTTATCAGCTCCGCGATCCCCAACCCGCTACGGGTCCGCTAAAAAGTTATATTTCAAACAATATTAAAACCAAGATGGCTATCGCCATGTCAAACTACTGAATCACTATTTGAGATGCCGACCACTCTCATGAGGGTATTTTAAGGCAAATATGTGGTGAAGGATGAGTGTGATGAGTGGTAGTAATGAGTTATGAGGTGTAGTCTTGTTACAAACTAAGGCCGACTCTTCCTTAGAATGGGTCATTAATTGATAGCCCAATGACCAAGGGAAATATAAGGACCAATGGCTTAACGTGACTTTCGAACCACGCAGGTGATGGTCTGATATGTCTAAACGATGGTGGGAGTTGATGTGGGTATCATCAGATGATCACTGAGACTATCTGAGCCGCTTTAGACCTATATCCATGAAGCTGGATTACAGGACCACACCACGAGTCCCAGTCACTGCACAGCTAGGTGTTACCGAGTGTAGTGAGTGGTGGGGTGGTGGTGTCGGCGGACAGGGAGTGGCTGGCGGAAGTGTAGTCCTACTGATGTAAACAGGAAACGCAAGGCCGTCACTCAGCCCAGAACAAGTGCGCTAACAAGCTTTTTTATCACTTGCATCACATCGCAGCTACAGAGTGTACAGAGATACAGTACAGCAACCGTACAACTACAGTACGCTGTATTGTAAGTTTGTAATCCCTTACAAGTACCGGGTCACGACGGAGTACCGTGGGTTGTTGTCTAACAGGGATATATTTTGGTTAGACTTGTGGGGATGAAGAGTGAATTCTGCAGTCATACGTGGGCCCAAATTGTAGCTACAATGTCGTATAGTTAGTTCTTTCTGGCTTCAAAATACACGCCAAAGCTGGGGCGTGAATACTAGAGGGGGATCCCCTTTGGTTGGAATAATGAATCGTTTTTTCGTTTATTGGTAAATTTATTAGCATTCATTTTGTTTTGCAGTTAATTTCTGATTGTTAGCGCGAAAACAAGGGAATTAAAGATACAGCTGTTGTCTGTTTATTAGTCTATAAATTGTTAAATAATAAGTATAACTACAATGAAATAAATTAAGTCGATACAGTTGTCTATTTATTAGTCTATAAATTGTTCAAATAATAAGTATAACTACAATGAAATAAATTAGCTTTTTAGCGTGTATACAAATCAAGATCTACAATGAAATGTAGTAGACGAATATTGAAAAACGTGTATAACACAACGTGTGAAATGAAGGTCCAGAAAGCCTCATAATATCTTCGCCATAAAACAGGCTAAAAACGCTCAAAAGTACAAAATCTTTTAAATTTTACAAGATTTTCCGGGCGGACCCTCCCTCTGTGCTGCGCCCCCTGACGTGTGCTTTCATTTGTTATCCCCCCTCCTTGAACATTCTTTTATCTACGCCCCTGCGCTATACTGGTGGGTTTACGTCTTTAGGACCTGTCTTCCGCTACGATTAAGCATTTTCTTTAAAACCGTTTTCAAACTTGACCACGTTGTCGTATTGGTTTCCGTAACTTGTCTGTCCTAAAGTTTAGCAACACCTACCTTCTGAGTCTTGAGACTCTTGTAGCCTAACGGTACACAGCCAAGACTTGACCACGGTGTGTTGGCGAGTTCGCCTGGATCACGTGAGCAGTACGTGTGAGCAGGCCCCGCCCGTACGCGTATGCTAATGTGCGGATAGAAAGTTGTGATAACTTGGCGTAATAAACCATATCTCTCGTCAGCGGACAGTGTCTCGCTGTTGTCCATTGTGAAACAGTCTGCTCCGTTGTTACGTAGGTACTAGTGCTGAGTTTACAACAAAGTTGACAACAGATTGTTGGTAGAAAGTTGTCGGCGTAAAGTTGCTCTTCTCAAATTAGAGCAACAAGTAGAAGATGTTTAGTTGAACCATAGACCAACGGACTTTATAGAGCTTCTCTAGTCTGTGGTGGAACACTATAGAAGTTGCTCAAATTAAAGCAACAAGTGGAAAACGTAGGGGCGTGGAGAAGGAACTGCTGCTCTCCACTAGTTTCCTACAAGTTGCGAAGCGCGCAGCAACAAGTCTTCCACTTTCAGTTGTCAACTTTCTTTGACCTCGCCGATTCTCTGCGGGAACCCGAATTTTAGTGGACTACTTGTCTATCCACAAGTGAAAGATAGAAAAATGCTGTATTTTGTAGAAAAAGCAACGAACTGCCGCAACTTGTGGACAACTTAGTGGAAGACTTTGGTGTAGACGCGGCTCACTGGTTGTAGTTTGCCGGTAAAAAGGGGGTTAAATTCCTTTATTCATCTGCATATAATAGTGCTGTAGTCTCAACAACGCGATTTTGTGGTTTCCGATCATCTAGGCCTGATAGAAAATTGTGATTTACTTCAAAATTACTATTTCGTTCCAGAATCGCTCATCCTCTAACCACTTTGTCGCGCAGTAGAACTTCGATGACAGAACATCTCAGACTTTATGACAAAAGTCGCCAATTCTTGGTGTTTCTCATGAACCAAAGACTAGGAACTAAATGGTTCCTGGTTAAACTGTAAATGAATATATGACTTGGCCACATTGTTTTCTATCGTACTGATGTGAAATGTGGATCGCCTGAAATTACCTGAACTTCGTAGAAACCAGATTTCATCAAAATTATCACTTAGCGTCGAACAAACCCTATTAAACAGTCAGTCAAATAATGGAAACAGATCAAAACTACAACTTTAATATGCAATTTTCTCAGTAAACATTGCAGTTCAAGAGTCAAATTTAAAAGTTGTAGATATTTTATTCCGCACTAACGATTTATCGTTGTTTTTAGATACGACCACTCGTTCACTTGTTATAACCTAAACCTTAAATACCAAAACAGTACTAGTTTTCGATTGTGGCTTAGTTTGTGTCGATTTATGTCATGGTTTTAACATACTACTTTATGAAATTGAGGTTATTCCTCGCCAAAATTATCAGAAAACCCAATTGCTAAGAAATGTCACGACCCGTGTTAGATTTCAACATTTGCTTGAGGTGGGCCTCCGGAGCACTCCTCCCTTTAGTGGATACCTATATATTCTGGTAAGTGTTTACACTCTCTGAAAATCGTCAAGGGTTAGTTTCAGCGTCTGAAGATGGTATTCCACAGCGAGACCGAAATATTTCAACCTAACTATGAGGTTTGGACGCGGTGTGAACCGGAAGAACTAGATTATAGTTGTGACAAGGGTAGTATTGTCCAGTTGGGAACTTCATCGCTTCCCTGTGCTCTGGGCTGGACGGTGTGAGTGGTGAGTCGGTGCCGAGAGTGCGGTGTGCGGACGGAGCATGGAACTGGTGTGGTGTGCGCGGTTGCCACGTCTGATGACAACAGTAGAACTGGCAACAGCGCAGACCACCTCGCCAGACCCGCACACCGCACACAGTCCAGCCACTAGCCACTCCACAGTCCACTCACAAACACCACACTGCCTGACACTGCTCTCGGTTCTAGGAAACCTCCCAGTCCCGGGCTTGGTGGTCCTGTCGACCCTCTTCCTCGCCACCAGAAAGTAACCTGCCCCTTGATGTCACTGGGTCAGAAATTTAGTCTTGACTAGATCTACTGGTCCTGCTTGTAGTAAAGGTGTAAAGGTTGTATCCAAAACTAAACTTCGGAAATCACTTGAAAAAATGAACGTCTGATTAGAGATTTTTCTAAAATATTGATAATAAATATACGAGTAAAACTACTACAGTATAACAACTGGAATGTTTCAGGTCCCTGAAATATTTTTATACATTACTCGGCAGACTTTGCCCTATCAAACAAATAGTATATTTCGTCACTAGGTGACACCTTTTGACACGAAGTCAAGAGGACGTTCTATGAGTGAGGGTCAAAAATACACTTTCGGGTCGAGTGATGAACGATACTTTCAAAACAAACTCGTCAAACCAGCTGATGTTCCCCAGGGAGAAAAAGATCATCAAAACAAACCTTTTTTACCTGGGTTTAAAAGTGACACTAGCACCTGAATACATGTGCCTAAAGCAGCTGTTTTTATAGAAAATGACAAAAACATATGTTTACCTAAGTTATTAAATATTTATCAGCTGTATACCTTGTTTACATTTTAGTAAAACTATTTATACAAATAGAAAAATAAAAGGTCATATAATTTGCAAATGTTTGTTATAAAAACGTTTTCTAGCTCAAGGAGAAAAAAGGGTTAGGGACAAAAAGTTAATAAAAATGAATATCCATGGGCCCTTTTACCATTCTGTTAAACCAACTGCTAGATCGATTATCGTCTCACGATGGTCCTTACTGTGACAGTTTCCTCGAGTGGCCGGTGACATGCACCTAACCTAAGCCGCGTTTACACCAAAGTTGTCAGCAGATTGTAGACGAAATATTTGTCTTCTTTAATTATAGTCAACAAGTAGATGACTTTTTGAGGAAAACTTAAAGTTGCTCTTTTAATTAAAATTGAGCAACAAGTGGACAACTTGTGAAAGGTTTAGTAGTGTGAAGGATGTCGGACGAAGAAGACGCAATTATCGCCGCGGCTGCCTGTGTCGCGGGTGGGACCCTCTTTGAAGGATAGGGGTAGGTGACAGCAGAGCTGATCTTCAAGAATATGACGTCGATCCGTTAAATGGCGAGCTTTGGTGCAACGGAAATGACAAACACTTTCTGAGAACGACCAGTAGTGACTTTGAGTATTTTATTTCCATGATCGGACATAAAAAAGAAACAAAAGACAACAAATAACAGAAAAAGTAGTTCAGTAAAAGAAAGAACGGACTTTTCCTGTCACTTCGGAGAAAAACTACACCTAACGTTTCGGGTAGTTAAAACTCCACCCGTCTTCAGAGGACTACACTAATCTAGGACTACATTTATAATTAATGTAAGTTCCTAGGTGAAGACGAGTGAGTTTTAACTAGCCGAATGTTAGATAGTTTTCTCCGAAAGTGGCAAAAAAGTCCGTTTCTTTCTTTTTACTAAATTGCCCTCCGCCACTATTATGAACTTTCAAACTAACAAAAGTAGTTCATTGCGGTTTCTGACACTCTGTGGTTCCGGGTTCGTACCTAAGTCTCGGTTACTTGTTCAAAACGTCTAGGGCGCGTAAGGGGGAACAGCTCTCTGCTAGTTGTGTACAAGTTGCCCTTCCTCAAAGCGCGCAGCTAAATCTTCCAATTTTAGCTGTCAACTTTCTTTGATCTTTATCAATACTCTGCGGGAAACCAAAATTGAGTGGAAGATTCGTCTCTCCACAATTGGAAGACGGAAAAAGATTCTCCATTTGCAGAAAAAGCTACAATTGCAGAGACTTTTGGAAGACTTAGGGTAAACGCGGTTTGACAATGGTTCAACATCTACACTGTACATGGGTCTGTGGTACTGGTGACTGGTGGCGCTCACTGCTGTCTACTGCTGTGTTGACTGTTGACGGCCGTGAAGGACAGTTTGTTGACCTCTAGACTCCCTCCTTCCTCTCTCTCCTCATCTCTCCATCTCCATCTCACTCAGTCATACTCGCAGTCAGCAGTCAGCACAGATCATAGTACACTACCGGCTAGTCTCGCCAGCAAGGGGACTCTTGTAGATGTGCATTAAAAAATATTCAATTATTTTAAAGGCTACTAGGCGTTAGATTTAAATAATCCCCAAAGAACACTGAACAAGAAGGTCCACTTGTCAAAAATAAAAATCATGTTTCAAATTTTGTTTCTGCATACATGTTGTATACAGTTTTGTGTGTCCTGTCAATTTGACGACACTACAGTAAGTTTTAACAGTTTCAGCAATTTTTTACCTGTACATTGTACATTCCTCAAATCGTAATGAATGATACTGGTAGAATGACAACCATAAACTTAAAAAGATTCCAAAGTCATAAGAGGTGCTCGTATTTGGCATTGACAACTGTCCAAATAGCTTCAAGCTGTTGAGGGTTGGGGTAACTAGAAAAAATATGGGAAACAGAGGAAAATACAAATTTTTTATCTATCAGGATAAATCAGCTGGAACTCCGGAAAACTGAATCCAGCCAGAAAAATATACAAATCCTGGCAAATTCAACAGGTTTTGAACAAATCAGTTCTTTGAAATTTTTGACACAATTTTTTCGATCAAGGTGATTGATAAATTCCTAATGTTGTGGCAGAATAAGAATGACTGCCCTTTAGTATTCTGAACAAATTACAGTTTGACGTTCCTCTTTTTTTGTAATTTTGTCTTGAAAAAGAGTAGCGACACTGAAATTGGGAATATTACTACTCTCATATAATTCATAATAGAAATGGTTAGTAGATCAACTATAAATTTATTCACTACCACACAATCTCAAAATGTATTTGGCTCATTTACCAGCAAGTTTTTAGGTCATGAAAAACTGTATTGAGTTATTTTTTCTTGATCCGTGCATTGGTAGCCTTTCTAGTGTGTGTCAGCATTGTCCAGGGAATGCTAAGTTCATATACTCATATCATATTCTGACAAGTGAGCTGGGTGAGTTATGATTCACTGGCAAGTACATGGCATTACCTATAACATGGTTGCTAGGCAACCTGGTGTAAACAAAACCAAGCCACGCGACATAACATTCTTTACTAGATTGTATCTAATCCATTTAATATTGATACCCCTGCTGTCATTGCCAAGTGCGAGACAATAAACAGCATAATTCCTCACCACCCTGGTCCCTCTTTCAATAATTCTTGTTAAGTTTAATAATCTGTATTTTCTATTAAAATTTTGTATTTAAATACAAAGTAGACATTAATGTTAGTTATCATCAATTTTAAACTTTATAAGTTTATTTGTCAATATACAATATTTAACAATTGTGTTGACAACAAATTAACTATATACGAGGGTCATCCAGAAAGTAAAGAACGATTGGCGCATCTGCGCCCACACCCCTCACCACTATATTTAGCGCGTGCAGCTGCTAGCTACATTCTTCTCTTCAGTTTGAGTGTAGGTTCGTTGCTGTGTGATTACGCCTCTCGTGTCCACAGTGATTAATAATGGCATCGACAATTGAAAACCCGCTAAATGTAAAGTGTGAAATTTAAACACTCGAAAAGTCATGGCAACTGTTTTTTGGGATCGAAAGGGCTTAATCCATGTCGAATTAATGCCAAGAAAAGAAACGAACACAGCCCTGACTTAATGCCGAGTGATTATCACTTATTCCCGAAGCTTAAGGATTTTTTGGGTAAAAACAGTTTGCTAACGATAAGAAACTCAAAGAAGCTAAGAAATCCTGGCTCATGTTTTTGGCGGCAAATGAGTAGAACATGGGTATGGAAAAACTGGTCCCACGTTAAAACCAGTGTCTTAAAACCCATGGCGACTGCGTGAGAAAAGTAGAGGAAGGTTCTATGTATTTGTAAATAAAGTATTGTGTTGATATCTTTATTTTTTATTTGACCATGCCAAAACGTTCTTTACTTTCTGGATGACCCTCGTAGTATATAACAACAACAAAAACACAAAATCTACTACCACTGGTAAGAAAAGATAGCTAAAACATCTTCAGCTATATGGTAAAAAATTTTAGTTTGCAAATTAAAATTTAAAGCCCATTTTCCATGAATTCTCCCATTGTATAAAACGAATTTGACAATAAAAAGTTCTTTAGTTCACACTTAAAAGTTTTAAAATTTTGAATTTGTCTGATGTTTTCTGGTAATTTGTTAAACATCTTTTTACCAGAATTTATCGGCAATTTATTGAACATTTCCAAACGGTGGCTATTAAAAAGCTACCGAATGAAGTTAACTTAAAATTAATCAGTGGTGACTGGATAGAGCCGAGTGGCATTTAAATGGGATAGGAAATTTAACATGGGAAAATTAGGAAACGATGCTTTAGGTAGGTTAATGAACTAAAACGCAGAAAGTTTTTCTCTAGAAGAATACTGTCTTTAGTGTGTGATAATTTTTACTACGGAATTTCCAGTGTTATGTTCTGATGGAAAAATCAAGTTTTAAATTCAGAAATACTAAATTCATTGGATGACGAAAGTAAAAGTTTTTGTTTTATATGCAACAGCATCAATAGATCTAAGTTTCTAGAGAAAAAGTGTCCACATTTAAGTGAGTTGACTTGCTTAAAACATCGTTTGCAGTTTTAACCCCATGTTATAAGCAGTACTCAGAGTTGGGCCTGCGGCCTCTTCTTAAAGCCAGGCTCTACCCGTCAGCCATCTTGGATTCAGTCTCCATAAGAGCAATGTAAGAAGACATAAGAGCAATGTTAAAAAAGGACCACCAAACACGCTCTTTCCAGCGTATTTCTATTTAGTTCTATTCTAAGCATGTAAGACGAGTTTACCGTTGTTACAATGTGGATTGTATTGTTTCAGTCACATCACGCGTACAACTCAATGGGAGGACCCGCGCAAGACGTTGGCGAACCAAGTGGCCAGTCAACAGCGCAGCGCAGAGATCCTCAACACACCTCACCCTGCCACCTCTCCCCAGCCGCAAACCCCACAGCCAGGTATGCACAGTACATCTTGCTCATAGTAGAGTCGTAGGAGTATAACCTCGTTCTCACGCACAAACTCGCTGGTTAAGGGTCGGAATTCAACGCTTCTAAGACGTAAATTCATCTAGTTTTAACATACACAGGGGTTTTAACTTCTTGTGTTTGTGATTTCTAGAGACATTTTCTACTGCCAAGTTTTCTAACTGTTGAAAAACTCTAAAAAATGTTAGGTCCAGTGTGTGGCTAAGCCCTTAGCAATAAGCTGAGCTTGCTAAAAGAACTGAATAGTATATTTTACTCTAAAAGCGTTTGTGATAACTAAAGCTAAAACTTCACTCTCTCACGCTTTCATGTATGAAAGAAGATTTTTGTAAATTATATTCTTTCTTTTGTTTTACAATTGTTAATACTAATCATTAAACAGCTTCGACCCTGGGCCCAATTTCTCCTACCACTGTGACACCATAATCTAGTCATCCAAAAAGGCATGTAATCACTACAGCATTGTTAAATTCGGTCTATCAACAGTGTTTAAACACAGTAGAGATTTAAATACGCACACCCACAGCTCACATTCAGCGGTGAGAGACGGAAGAGAGTGAGAGGAGAGGGGAAGATGAGAGTTAGAAAGGCGAAGGCGGACAGTAGGACAATATTGCGCAAATTAGTGGCAGAGCAGAGTAATTAGCATGCAAGTGCAGGTATCAGAGCGTAGCCTCGACCATTAGCCCGACCACTGGTTATAATAAATGGTGTGAGCGACACCTCGCACGAACCTTTCAATACACCACACTGCATTTGAGCAGACTTTGTGCTCAATGTACTGTAAAACGCACAGAACAGTTCTCAGTTTTAAATTTTGGCAAAATATCTATTTTGGTCTATACAACGTGTTCTGCAGACTTGAAATTTTATGACAATCATGAAAAAAAATACATCAAGTAGATGACGCTCTTTTGATTGAATACATAATTCCAGACGCTTAAAGTTTCGCATAGTGTTTTGTAACCTTTCTTTTGAAATGTTTTGAATTCATCTTCAGTTAGCTTCCTTCAACTCTGATAATGTGCGTGGTTCATCAACATAAATATGTGGTTTTAAGAGTCCGTAAAGAATGAAGTCTGGGCGTCTTAGCTGACAACTCTTCAAGCCATAGCTGAAAAAGTGTAGTTTTTACCAAGTTTCATGCAAGAAACCAATCATGTAAACAGAATACTCAAGTAAAGCACTTATTTCATTCATTCATTCGTATACTATTTATTGCAGTATTTATCAATTGAAAAACAAAATTTAATTTCCCAATTAAATGCTATCTAGTTTATTAAAGTTCATTTCTTTGAGCATGAAAGTTTTTCATTAAATTACACGTCATTTCTAAGAACAATTTGACATAAAAATAAATGAAGTCTGGGCAGGTTAAATCAGGGGATTGGGGAGGCCAAGGAATATCTCAAAAATGAGAGATACTGTACTTCCAACTGCACTTACCGCACACCACATCGTCACTCGTGAGCTGTGTAAAGGTTTCTCTTGCAGTATCATGAGGATTTTTCAAACACCAAAATCTAAAGTTCTGCTTGTTTACAAAGCAGAATTCTAAATGAAAGTTAGCTTCATCACTCTTAATTAAGCTAGTCCAAACAGCAACTATTTCAGTGCCGTCTCCAGTCTCCACTCATTGGACTTCTGAATTTCATAATAAATTTTACTAGTATATATCTTTAATACTTAAAACTATATTTAACTTCATTGTCCACGTACAAAAAAACTTTTAATTATTAAACGTTATTTGTTGTTTTAGTTGCCAAAGGCAGCAGTCCAGCCACGAGTCCGGCTCCCCTGGGTCCACTGCCGGAGGGATGGGAGCAAGCTGCCACTCCAGAGGGCGAGATCTACTTCATCAACCACCAGACGAGAACAACGTCCTGGTTCGACCCTCGGATACGTAAGTTCCAATATCAGATCTCTACTCGGATATTTAACCCTGTATGTGCTATAGACATGTAAACACGCAGCGTTGGTTCATGTGGGAACCGATCCTATAATCAAGCTCTTGTCACATAATGATAAGAGTGTCCTGATAGAATGTTTCGATGGCATTGGTAAAACTAATCCGTTGCTGGATTTCAGTTATGCTTTTTGGTAATGATGGTAGACAAGGTATGTCTATGTTTGAAAATGGGCAACTTATGCCCGAAATGCATAGTGTAATAGATTCAACACATCTTTAGGACCTACAGGCAATGAGGTATTTATAGTACTTAAAGAGGTCCTAAACTGGGATAAATAAATTCTTTATTTATAGTACTACAAGGTATGTGTACACCTTATCTCTGATGTATTCCCACAAGAAAAATTCACAGGGTGTGGTGTCCGGAGATATTTGAAAGCAGTTAGGAGTGTGTCACGATTCAAACCACTGCGCCCGATCCATTTTTTTTAGGTAGTATATTGTTAAGTTCAGCCCTAATCCAAGTGGAAATGTGGAGGTGCACCATTCGATTGCAGGATGAAATTTGCAGAATGTTGATTTAAATGCAGAAGAAGCCATTTCGTCCAAGAAAAGTATTCCATTGACCATTTTTCAATGAAGAAAAGGCCTGTACACTTTGTTTTAGGAGACAGTACAAAAGACATTAACTTTAGGAGAATTGCACACGTGCTTAATGTACATACCCAAACCAACATGAGTAAAATTTGTTGAGTTTTTTTTCTAATGGTACCTGCTAAAATAGTCGTAAAACAAATTAACCCCAAAAAATCAAAATCAGGAACATCATTTATAATAACCCTGTATATTTTAAAACTTTGTGAATGCAAAAAAATGTTATGCTCAAGAGTAGTTTTTTTTATTTAATTATTTTTCCCTTGAGTAGCAGCAATATATTCAACTCCTGCTGACAAGAATATATGTGTTTCAGCCACACACTTACAACGGGCTCCGACAACAGGGGTGCTTCCGTCAGGGCTGAGTTCTTGGCTGCCTCAAGCTCAGTCCTCCGTCAGTCAACAGAAACTGCGCCTGCAGTCCTTGCAGCTTGAACGTGAACGGCTCAAACTTCGCCAGCAGGAAATCATACGTCAGGTATCCATCTAGTAGTGAAATTAAGTTTTGAATTAAATGAGGAAAAAAGTGTTTCTTTTCTTTTGTGGTTTTGGTAATTTGCCAGTAGATATAATTTGAGAATATTACGTGATCTGGCTCATCTGTCTTGCTTATTTTAATGCCTTTAGAACGCTTGTGCATTAGGTACAACATTTTTTTAATGTAAACAACCTACTGTCAAGGTTAGGTTAACCTTTTTTTATCTTTTAGTTATTTGTACATGGACTCTCTTCCAAAGTACGATTTCAGCTCCTTGGAAAGAAATTTTAACTACATAGCAGAAGTGATTGTTAACCTGTGAAGCACCTTTCTTAACGGGATAAATTTTTGTTTTAAGCTAAAAATTACATTAGAGATTAGTTAAATATCAAAAGAACCACACTTTTCTTCAGAAAGAAATGCAGTTATTGCAGCAAGTATTGTTGCGTGATAGTGAAAGAGGATGAGGATGACGGGAAGCAATGACCAGAGTTTAGTGGCTTGGAGTGTGACGCCTCGGTCAATGTCAGTGGAGTGAATGGAGACGGCGTTAAACCGTGCAGAGTCACAGTCATTGTCCGCTGGACCAAGGTTATCAATAGCTCCGTCGGTGGGAATCTCAATCTCGACAACTGTCTTTTGTCACTTTCATAAGGGTCATCTGTGCAAAATGAGCCACTGGATATTTTAGTAAATTTGTTGTCGGTGCTTGAACCAATGTTTGTAGTTTTTTAAAATGTCTTATCTTAATTAGGGGTGGATTTTTAATTTCAGTATAAGGCAAGATGTGATATTAAAAAACTCAGGTTTTTTCGGGATGAGAAAGCACAAAACAGAGTAAGTTGGAAAATAGATAATTAAAATTTTCAGCCTACAACGGCAACAAAAGACCTTGTTGGTGATCTTCTGCCATAATAGTAAAGCACTCAACATTGAGTTAGAGCAAGACTGTCTGTTATTTGGCATTTGCATTTGTTAATAAGTGTGAGAATGATCATTTATTAGCAATCGCTTATGTTAATAAACGTGTGGACGACCGGTAATCGGCTTTCTTGATTGCTTTTACTAATGTCCAGGACCGTTAGTTGGCGTCTGCAATCTTATGAAGACAACCAGGTTTTTCTGTATGCAATGGCAATAAGCGTTTGTGTAACTGAAATTTGGCTATTGTAAACATTGGCAGCAGCCATTGACTCCTTTGGTAGCAACAAAAGTTCCTTAACAAATATTTTTCCCGCCCAACTCATTGTGAAATCAATTTTTTTGAAATATCCTGAACATTTCAGGGTCTGTCCTCTTCAACTCATATGAACCGGTTCTGAGCAATAACTAATTTGCTTAAGCCTAAGTGACACCCAGGTTTCCTCTTTAGTATAATCAACTCAATCATCGGACCAGCTTTTTCTTGCCTGGCGATTCAAATTTAAGTCACACCCTCTAACTACGTATGTTTGTTTTGCAGCAAGAGTTGATGATGAGGCAGAGCACCACGGACTCAGGGATGGATCCGTTCCTCAGTGGGCTGACTGATCACACGCGCCAAGAGTCTGCTGACAGTGGGCTCGGCATGAGTAACAACTACAGCTTACCTCACACGCCCGAGGACTTCCTCAACCCTATGGACGACAACATGGACGGCGTCAGTGGTGAGTGAAGTGCACATTGCTAACTCAACCACTTGAATAGTAGACCGAACCAATCGACAATCATGTTTAGATCATTTGTTATTTTGTCAGTGTGTTTACAACATAGATTAAGCTGGATTTGACCAGTTTGCTTGAGTTTTGAAACCAACAGACCTAGGTTTATGTGAGGAATTTTGAAATATGTTTTCATCCAAGATTGGGATGTAGCAGTCGGCTATTATCAAGAGTACTGACAAAAAATGTGTTGTTTCAAGTTTTTGACGGTCTATTATGGTACAGAGTTAAACGTCCTGCACAAACATGGTTTACTTTAACATTTTCCCCTAAAACCAAAGGTCAAGGAGTAAATGTTTCATTGACCTAGCTGACGTTGTGTGCGAACACACTTCTTCCATTTCTTGTCATGTTAAGCTCACATACCACCCACTGTAAGTCAGTTCTTTGATCTCTGCGTTATGATTTACTTTTTCTCATCTACATACAAGCTTTGTTTGTTGTTAAAGGTAAAGGTTAGGTCAAAGTGTTTTAATAATTCAAGGAAGAGTTTTTCTAAATCAAAGCATTATATAAAAAAAGTTGTATCATCTGCAATTGTATTACATTCTTAATTAATAATTGAAAAGTAAATAGGGGTACACTTTTCGATTAAACGTAAATAAACATGGTGCGATTGCCAGTTGTGTCCAACTATTCTGCTAAGTGCTATTTGTACTCTGACTCTGCAGTGTCGGCCACAGGAAGTGCTCGCAGCTATGTGTGAACTTAGCACCTACGCACTCTAACTGTCGGCTGTCCCACGCTGGATAGAGCGTTAACAAATCCTTGCATTTACCCTTATAAAAAAATCATATTTATTATTGTAAATGACAATTAGTTTAACTTTTATTTTTTGAATGCACAACTATAAGTTGAACACATTACCTCACATCTAGGAAAGAGTTTATTTCTGGGCATTAGTATTACAATTAAAATGAAGATGAGTCACCTGCAAATAGTATTACGTGCTTTTTATAATTAAAGTGTCTAGGTTGTTTATTCAGCGTGTCCAGCATACGGAAAACTGGAAATTATACGGGAACTTTCGATATACGGGAAAATAAAGGAATTTTGTCCCTAAACTGGGAATTGTTGCGAAATGGATCGCGAACGTGGTGATTATATCATGGACAAGTCTATTTCACCGAAGGCTACGAGACTGAAGAAATTGTTGTTGACGGTAGCGAAAGTTGTGATTTCATCGCGGGAGTCAGAAGATCGCCTGTGATTGTAGTCGTTATTGCATGAAGCGCTAGCACAATAAAGAAATGATATTAGCGGTAACAAAGTTGTGATTCGCGCAAGCTTCGCGTCGAAATAAATGTGTTATTCGCTGATAGCGGAGTCAAGAATTGTGATTTCATCGCGCTAGTCAGAAGATCGCCTAGTAGTTGTTATTGCTGCATATGCGAGTCAAAGTTATGTTATTGCGAAAGTCGGATTATCTGGCTAGAGTCAGAAGATCGAAATGGTATTAGTTGTTATTTAGCTGCACTCCTTAGCGAAATTGATTAGTAGCGAAAGTCGTGATTTCGTCGGCTAGAGAGTCAGAAGATCGCCGCAAATGGTATCGTAGTTGTTATTTCGCTGCACTCCTTAGCGGGAGTCAAGAGATTGTCGTTAAGGTAACGAAGTTGTGATTTCGCGTAGCCAGAGGAGTCAGAAGGCGAATGGTATTGTAGCTGTTATTTCGCTGCACACGTTGGCACGAGTCAAGAAATTGTTGTTAACGGTAGCAATATCCGGGAAATCAGCGGTATATATCCGGGAAAATACGGGAATTTTGTTTTTCCTGAAAGCTGGACACTCTGTTTATTGTAAATGAGGAACAAAATAGGAAAGGAATAACAAACGGCAATGTATTACAGAAGGGGGAGGAACTCCAGGACCAGCCGACATCTCGCTAGACTCTCACGAGATGACTTCTCTCACTGACAACATTGACTCTACTGACGACCTCGTGCCGTCACTGCAGGTAACACACACATTCACTCACTCACTCAATAAGCACTGCTTAGCTCTGCTCTAGCACTAGAACCTGACGTAATCTGGCAAATCCGCAAGTTAATAATGATGGCCTTTTTATGGCTTTTAAAAAATGTGAAGTTTATATAGGTGGGATCAAGAATATTTAATGTTGATCAATGTGCATTTTGAAGGACCAGCTTACCTAAAGGCTCCATGTTGTTAGCTCTTTATTCTTTCCTTTTTTGTGTAATGTTTTTTTCCTAGTAAGCTTCCAATGTAGGAAAAACCATCCAAATGAACCAATGATATGGTAAACTTAACTCTTAGCCTTTCGCGGCCAATGTCACAATGCTTAGTTTCAAGCAATCAGTAACTGAAGATACTCCACAGAGAGAGCGAAATACCTAAAGCTGATCATTGTGATGTTTTGACGCGGTGTGAACCGTAAGAACTAGATTATTGCAATGATATGGTGTTGACATTTGCTTGAGATCTGTGTACAAGTAAAATTTTCTCATTTTAGAGCAAGTTGACGGTTATTGAAAAAAATAATGCAAAAACTAAAGCTGGATAAGTTTTGAAAAGTTCAGAACAATTTTAGACCTTTGAATTGAGCACAGACAAATAGATAGGTACATCAGGAATTTTCGGGACTGAACATCTTTTTGCTAGCTAAAGAGATATACGGTAGTTACACTTGCCAATGTTCAAAACGGTAAAAATTAGTTACGTGAAAGCTTGTTAACAATTGCGGACAGTGGACATCGGAGTTTACTTTTATTAACAATCACAAACTCCGAATACTGGTCACCCTGAATAACTCATTACTGTACTAATGAGTAAACGTAATTTTCCTATAAACGTATAAACGTATTGTTGTTGTTGTTGTTAATAGCAGCAAATAGTCATCTGCCGGGAGTGATTAGACAACAGTAAGGTGGTAGTAAGCAATGTATTTTGACTCTATTGTTGATCAAAAAGCTATGAATATGATTTTTTGGGGTTATTCTGTTTTGTTCTGTCCCGTCCTGAAATAAAAAAGGTCCGTTTCTTCCATCCCTATTCAAAACCAGTTCTGATTTTTGAAGACCTTAAACTTTTCACATTTTGAATAGTTACACCCTCAGATAGGTCCCACCAAATTAATCTTATTTACAGAAGTTAGGATAATTTTTAAAAGGCGGTCATATTATGATTTATATTTTTATCTTGAGAGGCTTACTTACTTGATACTTGATGTAATCCCACTGGTAGCACAGGTGCCGTGGTCGTCATGTTTTTTGCTTAGGCTTCATCTAAATATTCCTGGAGAGAATAATAGGCCTTCTCAGTGAGATGCTTCTTAAGGGATCCCTTGAAAGAGTGTTCATTTTGCTGTTTGGGGATGTATTCAGGCAATTTGTTGAAGATTTTTGCTCCCAACAAATCTGGTGCGTTCTTAGTCAATGTTGATTTTACTCTAGGCAGGTGGATTTTTGAAGCCTGACATGATATGACATGATGATGAAGGTGTCATGATCATGAATATGCGAGTTAAGTACAAAACTCTCCGGCTTCCACCTAACAATCATAATAGTTTCTAAGATATACAAAGAAATAGGAGTGAGCACTTTAAGCTTGGTAAATATTGGTCTGCAGTTGGCAAGAAAAGCAGCACCACCTATATTTCTCACAATTATTTTTTGAAGCAGGAAAATTCTTTTGGCCTCAGAACTATTTCCCCAAAATACAAGTCCATAATTCATGAGGCTCTGGAAACGTCCGTAATAGACCTTCAACAAAACTTCCTGGTCTACCACAGCTTTGAGATGGCTTGTCATGTAGCAAACTTTAGTCAAACGTCCAGACAGAGTAACAACGTGGGCATTCTACCTTAAATCATTACTTAATGTAATACCAAGATATCTGGCATTATCACAGACTTTCATAGTTTTACTTTCCAGCTTTAAAAAAGGAGAAGAGTCCGGTTTTTCCTGTTGTAAAATGAAAGGGTGGTTGTCTTTTTCTTGATTTAACAAAAGTTGATGCCAAATGGTGCTAAATTTTAATCATATTATAATTTAATTAGGTATTGTCTAAAATTATTAAAAATTTATTTATCGTCAATGTACGGGTTACTTGTTCGATGGGTTGCTCAGATTACTGATGGTTCTACTGCACTTTGACATTGCTATGTTAGGCTCGTGACAATCTGCTTTTATTTCAGTTGGCAGCTGAGGATCACATTTTCCCCGCCTCTATGTTCAACGGAAGCATTTTGTAAAGCAGGTGGGTGACATTTCTTTCTCTGCCTGAGAGGGAAAATTAGGTCATTTGGTAATCTCTCAAATTGGGAAAACCTACTCAGTCACCTGTCTGACTAATTGAGTAATTATTCACGGAAATAAATAATTGTGAGTACTAAAACGCTGCTGTTGAGCTTTCCTGTAATCAATGTAATGAACTGAAATTTGAGTAAATAAATTTACTTACTTCGTCTCTCAAAAGGAAAGAAGTCGACACTTGCAAAATCTTACGATGGTTCTAGATTTGAAGGCAAAGTACAAACTGTTATAACTAAGGGCATTTAGAGTATTTTAAGAGGCCGCCGGTTAGAGTGGGACCCACTCTAATCACTGCTTATAACATGGAGTAAAAACTGCAAACGATGTTTTTAACCGGCTAATATACTTAAATCAAAAATCTGTTTCAATAGAAGCATATGAATATGAGCATAAGTGTGCATATGAACTCTAAAACTTGTACTTTTGTTAAAAAATAATTATAACACTCTTAAATAGTTAAGTATGTCTTCTACAAACTATTAAAACAATAGTTTAAATTGATTATATTTCGCCTAATTACATTAGCATTATTCATAGGCATTAGGCTTCTGATAGGCCTCTTTGATCTGAAGAAGCCTAATGTTATTAGGCGAAATATAATCAAGTTAAAGTATTGTTTAAATAGTTTGTAGAAGACATTGCCAACTATTTGGAGTGTATAAGAAGTTTATTAGGCATAATTTCGAAATCAAATAAATTATTAATTACGTTTATCAAAACTTGATTTTCCCTTAAGAACATAGAACTTGAATAATCGTAATAAATATTTAGTTTAGCTAGGAAGTTTTACGTGTTTGCTTTTATATGCTGCAGAATTAATGGCGCTTTGTTTCTATTGAAACACTTTTCCCATTTTGGCACGTTAGTCCAATTTAAACATCATTTGCAAATTTTCCTGTGTGAAATTCCCTATCCCGGATAGAGGCCGCTTGGGCTTTATGCGGCGGCCTCTTAATAAAAAAACAACATTGTGGTGTTAAGATAGGAATAGATAATTAGGTACATAACTAGGTGTTGTGTAAGGTTCTGGCAGATAGAATTATAATTTCAGTGCAACAAGGTTGGTTTGACTATTTTACTCCCATACCTTATGTTGGTAAGGCAGGTTCATTATTTTAAGTAGAGTTTATCTACCCATCATCTCAAATCATAGCAGAGGGGTGGTCACACAAGGTACCACATGCAATTGTTGTTTTGGAGCCAAGTAGCAAAAAAAACCAAACAAGCCAACAACCAAGCAGGGATCGCAAATGCTTAACAGGGGCCCAGGGTTTTCGACCCAACCTGTCGCCAGCCTGATTTGGTTAAGTGACCCTACCCCAAACTTTTGGAATTCTGCTGACCCCTAGTTTTGTGTAGTATATTTTATGGTACATCTGTCCCAAGCAATATATTACCTGTACAGTTTCTGTAACTCCTAAGCAAAAATAGATGAAGATCTCAAATGAAAGAAAAACAATTATATTGAATTTAGGAATGTCTCCTTCCACATTGAGTATCCTAAGGATTTTTCTGTTTTATCACCTTTTAGAGCATCAGGGTTTTCCATGGGCCTTAAGCTTAGCCTGAAAATTTTAACATACCCATACAGTAGACTCCCTCTCCTTCGGCCATCTTGGGACCAGACCCTCGGCTGAACTAAGAAATGGCCGGACTATCCGAAAATAGGGGAAAAGATGTTTAAGGGCCCTTTTGAGCTCCAATAGTGACGTAGTTTAGCTTAAGGCTTGTTTAAGTTAATAATTAATGCGGTCGCTCATTATAAAATAATTAAAAGAAACCGATCAATTGAATATACACTTGCCGAGAAATTGAGATTTATTATACGTTTAGGCCTCAGTAGGCCGGCTGGACCATCCCACGGCTGAACAAAGTGAACAAGAGGGAGTTTACTGAATATTAAAAATATTTTGAATATTATCGTATTTTGTATGCCGAATATGTTCTTTCAACCTGGTAGCCACCATTCTCTTTGTTTGACCCATAATGGATAAGATCCCTCTTTCTAGTGCAGGTGTCTACAGAGTTCCGTGTTGTTGTGGATTGGTTTACGTTGGTCAAACAAAGAGAATGGTGGCTACCAGGTTGAAAGAACATATTCGCATACAAAATACCAAAGCATTTCTAAATCTGCTATTGCTGAATAGCTTACCTCCAAACATACAATCGACTTTGAAAATACTCGAGTTATCGCAAAAGAAAGTAACTTTTTCCCCCGAATAATTAGAGAGGCAATAGAAACCAAAACAAATTCAAACAATTTCAACCATTGAGATGAAACTTTTAAATTACCAGCAGCATGGGACCCTCTTTTTACATACGGTGTATAAATAAGCAAAACTAAAATTTTCTTTCAACAATTTTTAAATCATTTTAATTTGAACCATGGTTTAGTTTGTTTAATTACAATTTAAAATTATTTTACTTTTGAATTTTTATACTCCCTATAATACGTTTTATATTTTTTCATTTTATACATTTATTTTAACTCTTCTTTGTCTCTACAACTGAAGATGTCTACCATAGTGTAGACGAAACGTCTTGTTTTGTTATATATTTTATATAATAAAATATTATTCAATGGTTGAATCCAAAAATCAATTTTTATTATGACTTACCACTTAAGCTTAAAATTGAAAATTATTATTGTACCTTTCTTAGGGATGTAAGAGAAATTATTATTGCACCTTTAAGCAACCTGACAAAATTGTGAACTTCGATAACCCATATAAATATACCCACAAAAATAGGGACTTTGTGATGAAAATTATAAGTAAGGTGTATATATATTAAGGTGTATATATAATAATAATTGTTGGTCAGCATGGATATGACTTGTGTGTTTAAAGGCAATGACTGGTTTCAGCTCGGGGAGGACTTTTCGTCAGATATCCTGGACGATGTGCAAGCTCTCATCAACCCGTCCAGTAAGGTGGACAACGTCCTCACGTGGCTCTAACTCTCACCCTGTCTGTTATGTAGTTTACTAAAGTATAATTGTGTTGGATGCCATTTAAACAGCATTTTCAATCATTTATTGCAAAAGTTGCTCTTTATTGTTGCTTTACTGTCTTTCTCGTTAAGTTTTTAAAATCTGTACGTCACGTTGAAAATGATTGCTTTTAAAACAAAACTGCATTTTGTTTTGTCATTTAACTATTTGTCACTTTTCGTTCTGTGAGACTAAGCTGCTGTTAGGTTTAGTTTTTGTATATTGAATGTTTGATTATATATTTCCGTTGAGTGTACTTATTCTAAAAGTATATTAATTGTTGCTGGACAAATAGTCCCGTTGTTAGCTACGGAGAGACACGGTTTGTTAGTGTGTTGAACCAAAAATGTTATTTTGGTTGTGATCTATATTTTTCCATTATTTGACTGAGATATGATTAGTGCTGTTTAATTTCATACTGAAACACATGAGTGCATTAAATACTTTTAGGCGACATATAGTTAAGAATTTGTCAGCAGACCACTATTGTTTAGAGTCATCTGAAATTGACCAGAGTGTAAAATGTGAGCTTGTTGACAGAAAGTGCCTTTTTATTTGGACAACACACCGTAAGATTGTTTTTACCGTAACTTGGTAGTTTTAACTCAATGTAATTTGTCCAGCAACCTTGTTCTTGTTATAAAACTCAGGCAGCTGTTTAAAGGTGGCTGAATTTGATCAGTATTTAGTTATGTTTGTTTCATAAATTTATTGTTGATTTTAGCAACTTGATTTTATGTTATTAGGTTTTCTTACGATACTCTAGCAGGGATGGACAACACTGTATTATCATTTACTTCAATTTCAATATTAATAATACTCAAGTCTACGTTTTAAAAGTAGCTACTTTGGAGCAGAAATCCTGCCAACAGCAATTTTTGACTGTACTAACGGAGTTTTTAGCCCATAACCCCCATTAAAAAGTTCTGATCGGGTGCTTGAGATAGTTTTTAGGTGTTAATTTTACACAAATTGTCCATCCTTAGCGGCAGCCGTGGGTGGTGAGTCGAGTGTGCCCGCTTGTAGAGCAAGTGGTGTTCTACTCAATCACCACACGTACACGAGCTCTCGTGCGAATGTAAGCAATAATCATCACGTCTCTGCAAACTCAGAGACAGAGTTTAGTGCTCTACAACTTACTGTACTTATACACAGAACAGAATCATTCATAGTTTTCTATGAAGTGCCTTTTAGACAAAAGAGCATTATAGAATTTGTTTGTATTGTTGAAACCAATAAAATGCATTTTATATTAAAACTAATATGAAAGTTCTCATATGTATTTTGGTAATTTTTATTATGTAACTTTAAATTTTAGCGGCAAAATTAGGTATATTTGAAAAATGCTTGGATTTAATTCTTTGACTGCACTACAATAAACCTTTTTTTAACAGTTTGCCAACTATTAATTTCTTGGGATTATGGACAAGTTCTTTTTTCAAAGGTCAACAATTGAACAGTCCACAAAATTGGTTGGGAGACAACAGCGGATTGTTCACCTTCAGAATGTCAATATAGTTTAAACTGTTTTTCTTTTCCACCCAGTTTCAGTTACCCCTTAAAAACGCAAGTTTCACATCCATGCAACATTTATTTTATTCTGAATGTTTATTCATCCCAACAGATTACGCCGCTAATGGCGAAGCTTTACTTAGATTTTATTTACTCGCTTGTTCTTCTACCAGTCAAAGGGTTAAAGCATTACCGCTAAGCATAGCAATAAATGGTTCACTTGTAAGTATAGATAGATGCAGTGAAAGTAATGATAAGCAATAACTCAGCAGTGCCTACGTAACGTAAGTCGTAACGCAACGGAGACAGATTGCTCAACACCTTGCCTCTACCGATCCATCCATCGACTGTGCCTTCTACCCTGTAGTGTAAACTGTAAATACTGTTCTCAACCTCTCTACATACTCATCTGTTAGTTGTTAAGTTTACGTTTAAGTTTGTAATCAAATCAAACTGACGGCACGATGCTTTCGTCATCTGAAAATCACAATACTTTATGTCTTTTTTGTGTGTTATCTTTTGTTACAGACATCGCAGCTTTTTGTAAAGCTTATACAGTTTTTATTTCAAAAATTCCTTGAAAACGAAACCAAATGGAAAATAAAATTAGTTTTGTTTTAATCTGTCATAGTAAGATTGGCAACTATAGTAATTTTTAGATGTTTCAAAGTTAAGTCCACCCATCACTTTAAAAAACAACAAAATCAAACCGTATTTACTGCTACTACAAAATTCATAACTGATCCATCCCGACACTTCCGTAAATCCTTGGTTCTTTTAAGAATAGAAACTCAAAAGACGAGGATCAGATAGTCGGAATTCAGCTATATTGCAAGCTGATATTCAGATGACGGAACCACCGTGGTTCAGTCTGGGTAAGATGCAACTAACATATCGTAAGGAATTGCGAGGAGACAATCATATTGTGTACAAAGAACAGTTTGTGTGCCTTCACCGAGCTTGTAGTTACGCTTCCTCTTCTTCTTCAATGTTAGTGAACTAGTGTTGCAAACGTTTACTATTTAAATATTTAGGATATGTTTATTGTTCGTAAGATTTATTGTTACTTTATATTTGTTGAATACATGTTAAACCCTAGTTGAAATGTTGGTAGGAAAAACTCGTAACCATTGTTGTTGGTTTGTAAAATTGTTTAAGCAGAGAAAATTTGATGACAAAGGAAGTACACGTAGAATGTGTGTGTGATTTGAAGTGAGGTTTTAAGTTAAATGAGGTTTCGAATGTTCTATTTGTATTCAAACCCTGCAGTTCTCACACAAGCTATATCTTACACTCCACTGCCGGGTTATTCTAATTTTGCAGATTTATATCTTCTTAGTTAGCTTTGTTATATTATTGGTTGATTTATTTAATTTTTAAATTATGTTCTCACTGTTTCGATTTTGAATTGACATAAAGGTTGTTTATTTTAGCAGCTATATATTTCCTTTGTGCAATTGCTGTGGAAGAGATATTCAAGTTTTGGTTAATAACTCATAAAAGTACAAAATTAAAGAAAACCCAGGGTTCTGCACGTTTGGTAGCAAACTACTACTTATCTACTTAGACTTGTACTGTATTTTTTACTATTGTACACAAGTTTGCTTAAAGTTTATTTTTAAGAAGTTTTGAAATGTATTTGTTTACATTTTGAAAATTATGTATTATACTATAAAAACACTTCATGATCTTCACCACATAAATCAAAATATTGTTTAGTAATCGTGACATGCTCAAATACTATTTTGCTATGTATTTATTTGAAAACATCTAGTATTTGTACAGAGTATTGAATAATATATATATTTTAGAAACTAATATTCAATGAAATCTGTAAGCTTTCTTCGCTTGGGACTTCAACTTCTTTGGACTGAAACTTAAATTGTAAAGAGAGATATATATTATGTAAACAAAAGGAATATAATGGAAAGCAGTTTCACCTGTATCTCGTAGCAAACTAAAAAATATTGAATTTTTTTAATACTGTATAACAATATTAGTGCAGTCTTCAGTTCAGGCTATTTACAGGTATAGATAGTCAAAGGTACGCAATTTAATATTGTTGTTTTCAATGTTTTGTTTAGTATATGATTAAATTTCAAACAAGTAGAACATAATTAATCCTCTATTTACACTAATAAAATCAAAATCTCATACAGACTGACATAGAGTTTTATAGATTATTTTACAAACTATTTCAGCAGTAAAGTACGAGCAATGGTTTATTATCCTCTATAGTTGGTATTATCACGATAATATTGAGCTGTTTTAAGTCAAGCCTAAAAAGATTTACTAAAATAAAATAGTGGCATAATAGAACGCTTAATTCGTATCAATATGGCAAGTCAATAGAAAATATTGTTCAACGGCTTGTGTTTTAGCTATCATACAAATTTGCGCTCTAAAGCAATTATTAGGAACAATATGTGCCATCTTTCTATTGTCTATTAGAAATTAGAATCAATATTTTTATTGGACTGATAATTAAGGCTTTTTTTATTTTCTACCGAGACTCACAAGAAGTTTGAATTTAGTCTTGTTAATGTCACTAAACTATTAAAACACTACTTGTGCCATATTGTGACAAAACATTTTAGTTTGCTCAAATTATTTAACTTTAATGTGATCAACAAATTCAACCTTTTTAAAAAAGTCACAAGGTATGTGCATTTATCTAGATTCAAACGGTAATTATCTGCCAAATTGTTACTTTTGTCAAAATAATTTTCGGTATGAATAATAAAAATGTAAAATTTTAAGAACAAACTACTATAAAATTAAGTGGGGAGATAATTATTATACAAATAGTTTTAAACGTCTTCTTTTAGTTCCTGATGTGAACCCTAAAACCTTCAGAATAAAAATACATATAAACTGAAGCAATCACGAGTAGGGAATGCCCTTAAGTTTGATTTTTCTTCCTAGGCTATACTCTATTTAAGAAATTCATGATTTAAGTCTGTGTTATTCTAATTTACATTTTTTTATAAAAGCATTTTTCAAACATATTGAACTGTTCATAAAATGTATAATATTTTACGATAAAACCTTGATATTTTTGTCTCAGTGTTTTCTGTCTCAAAAATGAATTTCACTAAGTGCTTGGCCTCGGAGGCTTTATTGTGAATTGTTTTATGTGTAAATATTACATGCATTGAAATCTTCTTTTGTTCGTTCATGTATCTAAAACTCACTTTATTGTATATTTTTCTATATTTTAGTCGTCGTTTTTTACTCAGCAATAATGTATTTGTTAATATTTTTGTAAAAATTGAATTAACTCTTTTACTGTTTACTAATACTACAGTTAAGTTTACTCTGTGTGGACTTGTTAGCTCGTAAGCTTATCTAGGGATTACAGTCTTCATGTATCATTTGTATTACACAGTAAATGCCTTGTTTTTTAGGTAATGTTGATTTGATTTATTTACCCCTGAAATGTTTCCAATTCCTCGTTAGGTTTTCGATTTTAATTTTCTTTATAATTATTAGCAAACTCCTATAGGAAATAGAGTTATTCATTATACTGTTATCTTTCAGTATCCGGGTGTGATTTCCACACAGACTATCCTTTTAAGTGTTAACAAAAGGTAAGAATGTTGGCCTTAATTTACCACATGTTATAGTAGGTTTCATTACAAAACTTAAGAGTGGCCATCGTCAGTTCAAATCAGTTTTGAAAAAAGGGTGGTAGGCCATGAAAACCCACTATTTACAATCTCTGAAGGTTAATTTTGTTGTGACTAGTATCACAGATAAAAGTTTGTAGTTTATCTCTGTTATTATGATAGTACCATGTTTCCAAAAGACGACAACAGCCTTGAGATAAACTTACGTTCATAATATTAAATCAATCTCCAAGTACACTAAACCATTGACTTTCCATCGGGTAGGATGGAAAGTCAATGGCTAAACTCAAGGCTCTACGACACAGTAATTAAACCAGAATGCCTTACTCCAGCAGAGAAACCTTGGTTGGTTCTCAATAGAAAAACAATTTTAGATAAAATCAAAAAGGAAGGTAAAATTGCTCTTGATCGGGAGACCTGTGTGATTGGTGGCGTCTGTAAGGGTGGTTGCCATGGTAATGCTAGCATGCTATAATGCCAAGAGACCCAGCCTCTTTCTCTTTCTTTACTTTTAAAAACAATATTAACCCTGGGTCGCTTAAAATTTAAAACACCATTGAAGCTCACGGGAGGTTTCCTCCAGGTGTGATAAAACGTCTTTTTTCTTTGAAAACCAAGTTTATTGATATCAAACTTGAATAAGAGTACATATAAGAAATTATTATTTATCGTTTACTACAAAATTTAGAAGAAAATGTAAATTAAGATGATGAGCCCTCCAAAAAACAACATACCGTTAGCAAATATTACAAAGTAAAAATTAAATAGTAAATCAATACAAGGTTGCAACATTCAATGAATGGGTTTGAATAATTATTTTTTAAGGTAATTGTAAGACAAATGCAACGATATCAATATGGAACTAACTCATCAGAAAACAACGCACGTACTAACTCTTCTCTCGGTCTATTCACAATTTCGTACTGTTCCTCCCGCTCCACAATGTCCAAAAGTCTTGAAAAACGATATTCTTCCCTCTCCATCTTATGGAACTAAAAATTAAGCACTATAACGAAACAACAAGTTGATTTTCAAACTAGCATAAACCATCACTCAGAAGGGCCTGCGGGTTTCATCCAGCAACTGTAGTTCAGTGATCGAGCTCACAGGACGAAACGTCGTTAATGCGCTACTAATTTGCTTCTCAATCTGACCCCTTTTGGTAAAACTAAGAAAATGGCGTAGCTGGGGGTTCCTAGGAAGAGGCGCGTGAGGTACACCCGACCTTAGACCCGACACACAAAAACCTGAATTTTAATACAAAAGAAAAAAGACACGGAGGAAACCTCCGTGGGCCGCGACGCAGGGTTTAACATTTTGAGAAACAAATTTTATTCAAATACCAAATGACAAGGTGAAATCAAACCATTATAATCTTAAAATTTGTTTTATTAACTTAGATAAATGAAACTATCAAATCAGAAACATATTTAAGTAACATATCTTTATTTGACTTAGAATATTACTTTCACATTCTATAGGAACTATAACTATCTTTTAACTAAGTTTACACAGTAACAATTAGGCCCGCATTTGTTAACATTGGCTTTACTACAGTAGATTAGTTTTGTTTTGTTAATAGTTTTGTTGTTTTGTCAACGCAAATAATTTTGTATTGTGACAATAAAAAATGTAAAAAACATAACAGGCCACAGTCAATATTTTGATTTATTTCCAATCTCCATTGTTACTGAAATAATTCTGGCACTAGAAACAATTTTCAAGGATAATACCTGGTATTGTCCAGTGAAAAGACAATTTACACAGAACATTTGAAAGAAAAGCTAAATCTTTATCAGTTGCAGTTTCTATTTTTTAGTAATTTTTTTACACTAACTAAAACCCTTGACAAACTATGTGATAAGTGCTGGTAGATAATACATTTATGTGAATTTTAGGATCGTTGCACACGGGGCCAGTTCTGGCGTGCATTAGTGGAGGCCACGACTTTTAGCGACGACCAGTACCTTTATTCACGATTTTAATAGTGACTTCCAATATTTCCTCGTAGTGGCCGCCAGTTTGATGTAGAGGTGTTGTTTTGTTGACAAAATAAATTTAATAAATATTGAGTAAATATGGAGAGTGGCAGGGAGTTTGAGAAATGTTTTGACGAAGCGATGAATAAATGTGTTGTAGAATGTTGGCCTGCTTATGTTGCGCTGCATGAAACACAAGCAAAAACAAAACCAGACCAACATGCAGCTAAACGCTAAAGGGCGCTTGCATGAGTGAATCGAATTTCTTTTCAATTTATTACTCTTATTCGCTCCATTACAGCCTCACTTTAGCATTCGGCCCGTTCCTATTGTCACTAAAGCGTTACGGAGCTGCTTATGGCGTCAGCTTGGCCAGACCTCAGCAGCCTCCTGTGTGACCATGGGAACTATGGCGGGTTAAACTGCTACATAACAGCAGCCTCACTTTGCTTTTCAGCCGTTCTGTCACTGGCGTTACGAGGGCTATGCGTCGTGCTTGGCGCAGACCTCCAGCAACCTCCTGTGTGACCATGTGGGCACTATGAGGCTGTTAGCTTTGCCCCATGTTATCTCACTTTAGCATTAAGCGTTCTATTGTCATTGGCGTTACATGGCTATGAAATGCGGCGCTTGGCGTAACCTTAACCTCAATTTCCTGTGACCATGGGCACTATGGGGCTGTTAAACACATTCACAGCATCACTTTAGCATTCAGCGTTCTATTGTCATTGGCTAATGTGCGTGGCTTGGCTTGGCAGCAGACCCAGCTTAGCCTCCTGTGTGACCATGGGGTGGAATGTTGCTTTGCTGCATTCACAGCATCCTTTAGCATTCAGCGTTCTATTGTGCATTGAGTTGCAGGGGCTATGGCGTGCGGAAGCTTGCGGTAGCCTTGGGCCCCAGCAGCCTCCTGTGACCATGGGAACTATGAGGCTGTTGCTTCTTTATTCCACAGCCTCACTTTAGCATTCAGCCGTTCTATTGTCACTGGCGTTCTGAGGGCTATGGCGTCGTGGCAAGGCGTATGGGCCTCAGCTTAGCCTCCTGTGTGACCATGGGCACTATGAGGCTGTTAAACTTTGCTACATTCACAATAACTTTAGCATTCAGCCGTTCTTGCCATTGGCGTTCACGAGGCTATGGTAACGAAGTAGCCAGACCTCAAGCAACCTCCTGTGTGACCATGGGCACTATGAGGCTGTTAGCTTTGCTACATTCACAGCCTCACTTTAGCATTCAGCCGTTCTATTGTCATTGGCGTTGCTAGGGCTATGGCGTGTTGCGGTAACTTAGCGTTGCAGGCTTTCAACTTAGCCTCCTGTGGATAAGTGGGAACTATGAGGCTGTTAAACTGCTACATTCACAGCCTCACTTTAGCATTCAGCCGTTCTATTGTCACTGAAGCGTTCTGAGGGCTATGGCGTCTGTGCTTACTTAGTAACCTTGGGCCTCAACAACTCCTGTTGGCTGACCATGGAACTATGAGGCTGTTAAGCTGCTACATTCACAGCCTCACTTTAGCATTGATCTATTGTCACTGGCGTTACGAGGTATGGCGTGCGTAGCTTGGTAAAACCTTAACAGACTCAACAACAGCCGCCTCCTATTGAAGCCATGGGAACTATAAGGGCTGTTAAACTTTGCTACATTCACACCTCACTTTAGCATTCAGCGTTCTATTGTCACTGGCGTTCACGGGGGCTATGGTAAAATGTGGCTTATAGCCAGGCCTCAACTTAGCCTCTGTGTGACCATGGGCACTATGAGGCTGTTAAACTGCTACATTCACAGCCTCACTTTAGCATTCAAGCCGTTCTATTGTCATTGGTGTTCGAGGGCTATGGCGTAGCTTGGGCTAGCAGCACTGTGTGACCATGGGCTATGAGGCTGTTAGCTTTTGCTACATTCACAGCCTCACTTTAGCATTGAAGCGTTCTATTGTTAACATTGGCGTTACCGAGGGCTATGGCGTAGCTTGGCGTGGCTGGGCTAACTTAGCCTCTGTGACCATGGGCACTATGGGGCTGTTAAACGCCATTCACAGCCTCACTTTGGCATTCAGCGGTTCTATTGTCATTGAGCGTTAAGGAAAGCCGTGGCGTAGCCAGATTAGCCTCCTGTGTGACCATGGGCACTATGGTAACTGCATTCACACAGCCTCACTTTAGCGCATTCAGCGTTCTATTGTGTCATTGGCGTTACGGTTGCTATGGCGTATTAGCTTGGCGTATTCAGCCCCAACAGCCTCCTGTGTGACCATAGGCTATGGGGCTGTTCCCCCATTCTGGCATCACTTTAGCATTCAGCGTTCTATTGTCATTGGCGTTCTGGGGCTATGGCGTAGTAGCTTAGCGTGGCAGGCCTCAACTCCTGTGTTGACCATGGGCATATGGGGCTGTTAAATGCTTCGTTACAGCCTCCTTTAGCGTTCAGCTGTTTCTGTGTCATTGGCGTTGCGAAATTTATATGGCGTGCGTAGCTTGGCGTGGCAGCGGGCTCAGCTTAGCCTCCTGTGAGCCATGGGAACTATGAGGCTGTTAGCTTTGCTACATTCACAGCCTCACTTTGGCATTCAGCCGTTCTGATGTCACTGGCGTTACGGGCTGCGGTAGTCTTAGCGTAGCCTTGGGCCTCAACAGCCTCCTGTGTGACCATAGGAACTATAGGGGCTGTTCGCTTTGCTACATTCACAGCTATCACTTTAGCATTCAGCCGTTCTATTGTCACTGGCGTTCTGAGGCTATGGCGTCGGTAGCTTGGCAGCCTTGGGCCTCAACAGCCTCCTGTTTGACCATGGGAACTATGAGGCTGGCTTTGCCATTCACAGCCTGCAACATTCAGCCGTTCTATTGTCATTGGCGTTCACGAGGAGGCTATGGTAGCTTGGCGTAGCAACAGACCTCAGCAACCTCTGTGTGACCATGGGCACTATGGGGCTGTTAGCTTTACTACATTCTTGGCCTCACCAGCATTCAACCGTTCTATTGTCATTGGCGTTACGGGCTATGGTAACATGCTGGAGCTCAGCTTAGCCTCCTGTGTGACCATGGGCACTATGAGGCTGTTAAACTTTGCTACATTCACAGCCTCACTTCCAAGATTCTATACAGGATAGATTGCGTAGGGAGGCTTTCTATCACTGCAAACAATTAACTAAATTATTTTCAATTTCAAACATAAGTGGTTGGTCATAAGTAAACAAATATTTTTTTAATGAAAACCCTCTGAAAATGCTAGTAATTTAAAACCCAAAACGTTTTGTCTAAACTGTGTTAGACATCATCAAAAAAGAGTATGAAATATACAGTTTGTCACAAAAATGTGTAGCGTGCTATGCAGAACCAAATTCTATATACAAAAGTAAGTAGAAAATGAGAAGTAACATTTTTTTTCGGCTTAGTTTAGTCATAGTCCACCAATTAATAATAATTAAAACTTTTTTTTTTTTTCATCCTAAAACATTTGTTTATTTAATGTACTGAATTATTGATACTTGATATAATACGTTACATAAGTTAACTGTAAAGGTGTATGTTGTCTGAAACACAAACCCCCGTGAATAATTTTAAAGGATGAAAAACAATTAATATCCCGTATCGACGGTTTTTCCCCTCCCTAATCTATTTACCATTTTGCTTGTAAACATTTTTATAAACAAATATGTGCTTTACATTTTCCTTTTTTATAAATTTTTTTGGTTGTATATTATACATGTTATTGTGTTAGTCACTCGGCAATACTCCTTGAGTCATCTTCATCATTAATCTATAATCAAATCACACTTTTAACAGTTTCTTGTACCACTTGCATGCGATACCTTAGGACCTCATCTGCTTATCGTAGCGCTGCGCAGAACACAAGCAAAACAAAACCAGACCAACATGCAGCTAAACGCTCAAGGGCCGCTTGCATGAGTGAATCGAATTTCTTTTCCAATTTATTACTCTTATTCATTCATTCACAGCCTCACTTTAGCATTCAGCCTGGCTTGTCATTGGTGCTATTTGGCTATGAGCGTAGCTTGGCGTAGCCTTGGGCCTCAGCTTAGCCTCCTGTGTGACCATGGGCGCTATGAGGCTGTTTGCTTCGCTTCGCTACACTCACAGCCTCACTTTGGTCATAGTAAAAATTTCAATTTTGAGTAAATTAAAAATATATAAAGCAAGTACACATGTTGAAAAATTAACTGCCGTTACTTTGAATCATTAATGAAATTTTAACAATTAAAAGTTATAGGTTTGATAATTAATTAAAAAAACAACAAGAGAAGTTAGAAAGTACTCAAACTAATTGTTACTCCCTACTCTGGAAATTGGCTAATAAATTTATGCATGAAACAAGGAACTGAGATAGTTAAATGAAGTGGGGTCGAGTAGATAGAGACGAGTGTTGCAGTGCAAAGTCCGCCAAGTGCCAAGACAAGACAAGGTAGTCGTGAGCACTTGAGCATACACAATGCTCTTCACTATTCATCTTGGTACTTGTTACGGTAAGTCTTGATTCATTCTCGTTACATTACAACCATTATTAGTAATATGTTCAACAAGTCTGATCTCTTTGGACTTGCGGCGATTTAGTTTAAAAAGGGGGTTTCAATTGCATGTGGTTAACAATGTTTTACGAACGAGACAGTGAGCAGTTTGATGTTATTATTATTCAAGTATAGACCCAGTCTGACCCCTTGAAGTACATTGAGCCGTCTTAAAAAGTTGGCTTTTCTTTGTGCCTAAACTTACTTCATCCTTTCAGAATGAACTCTTATTTTTTCATCAGTCCAAGCTACTCCTCTTCTTTTAGTAACTTCCCACTGACAAACCTTCCTATCAAACACTTTGTGTCTAAATGTGTTTCTATCAAAAATGTCCTTTTGTGTGGTACCTGCCGCTTTTACGAGGGGCATCCAGAAAGTAAAGAACGTTTTGGCATGGTCAAATAAAAAGATATCAACGAAAACCTTATTTACAAATGCATTGAACCTTCCTCTACTTTCCTTTTGTCATGGAATCACCATGGATTTCAAGACACTTGTTGTAATGTGGGACCAGTTTTTCCATACCCATATTGTACTAATTTGCCGCCAAAGACTTGAACCAGGGTTTATTTTTTTTTACTGTCTACGCTAGTGGCATTTTAATTTTGAGACTTAACCTAAGGTTTTTTGTGGGCATTACCAAACGCTTTTTGGCAAAGCGGTCCAAACCCATGTTTCATGGTTTCACACCTTCTTGAATTTCTCATTGTTAGCAAACTGTTTTCTACCCATAAATCCTTAAGCTTTGGGAATAAGTGATAATCATTTGGCGCCAAATCAGGGCGTAGACGCTAGTTCGTGACTTGTTTCTTGCAGATGCATGAGGTCGCCGAGCATAGTCATGGATCAGCAACAATTTTTCTGAAAGAATTCCCCTTCTCTTGTTTTGGATGGCACGTTGAAGTCGTTGGAGGGTTTCACCGTAGGCTTCTGACTTAATCGTTTACCCTCTAGACAGTAAGTTTTGTGTTGATATATTTTTTTTATTTGACCATACCAAAACGTTTTTTACTTTCTGGATGACCTTCGTGAGTCTTCTCTAACTGCCGCTATCCATTGAATTCTTTTTACTTTCGCCATACTCCAAGTTTCATTAAATTCCAAAATTTGCTTTGTTATTTTCTGAGGCTGAATGCTGACTCAATAAAGCAAACTCCTGGTTGAAGAATCTCCATCGCTTATCACATTACATAAAAAAATTAACATTTAGTTGTGAGAGATAAAAATCAAACGACTGTAGAAACTCGATAGTTTGATTACTTGTGGACCAAAGATGTGTCGAACTGTTCAGTATAAATGAGATTTCATCCCAAGGTAACGGGAAATATGGTATTGAAATACCACTAAATACTGATATTTGAGTAAAACATTACAAAATAAGACAAATCAATTTCACTGTACAACAAACAAACACTGTACATCATTATTAAATTGTTTAACTTATGTTACATAAATTTATTTAATTTATCAGCTGTTGTAGTTTGTTTCACAGTTTTATATGTGTTTCTTCTACTTTAAGCTTCTTGCCACAAGTCTCATATAAATGACTCTAATGTATATTTTAATTTTTTTCTTCTCTATTTATTATGAATTGCAAAGCAATGAGAAACAAACAAACAGCAAGATTGTGCCTAAAGCTGGGTTTCCATTTCAACATTGAGATCAACATTGTTAGGCGCATGTTGGGCTCATGCTGGGGGCAATGTTGAAAGAATGTTTGCACTTCTTTAGTTTTGAGCCCAACTGTGTTGGACTCTTGTTGGACGCGATGTTGTGACTCGGTGGACTGTTTCCATTTAGTCTCGTTTTCAGCAGTGAGGTTTCAACAACAAGGGCTGAACAACGTGCGACTGCAGCGTTTTTGGAGATGATGAGAGTTTATATTAAAAGTAACGGAAAGCGTAAATTACCACGCTTGGTGCGTTGTAGTTTTAGCAGCTGCGTGAAAGTGAGAGGGCCTATGGGAGTTTAAAGATTGTATTAAAGTGGCTATACAAAATTTGTGAGAATGACTTTACAGATTTTGAAAGTTTGCTTAGTTTAGTGGCACCATTGATAAAACAATTGTGTTGAAAACCAGTATCACCTACCGAACAGCTAGCTACTACTTTGAGTTACCTTGCAACGAGTGATAGTTACACACGCTTGATGTATCTTCACAGAATCGGCAGTTTGCAACACTCGCACAGGTGGGAAGGCGCTTCCATTGTGTTACGAGCCCCATACTTTGGCGCAAAAATTTTTGTCCCCAACAATTTTTGTCCGCAACACTGTTAAGCGCAGATTTTGTTGGAATGGAACGAAGCTTGGCGGAACCATACGGTCAAACCTACCAGTGGTCATGTCCGTGATAAAGTTCTCGTAAGGGTGTGAGTGCTGTTGCATCATGTAGTAGTGGCGTCGGCTTTTATGGTGCCAAAGCAACGGCTTGTTGCCAAACAACGACATAACGCACACGTTGCAGTCGTATCTATCGACATGCCTGAACGTGCTGCTCGTAGACTGGTCTTACAGAACCATCACTCACTGTGACTGTCGAACTAAGAAGGAGACTTTCACAAGCTGAAAACAACATTATTAGGCTGTTGAATCAAACACAGTAACTTATTAGATAGATATAAACCCTGCATCACACGCTTCAAGGAGGTCTTTTTGTTTTAATTATTAATGAATCAATCTTTCAAGTATAATAGAAATCCACCTGTCAGAGTACCTCTTTATTATTCATCTAAGAATAATAATCGCTTACTGATTTGCTGTGTTCAAACCTCCTAACAGGGTCAGGAAATCTCTGTGAGTGCCTGATCGCATTGAGGATAAATCGTAATGTTATTAAGTAAATTGCAATTATACAAATATTGGTTTAAAATTATTAGGTGATTTTAGGAATAAAATTCTATAAACACTGTATATACTGTAACTCATTTCAGGTTAAACAGGTGTAATAAATTTCAATTTTTCTTTATTTAATACAAATATTGTATAACAATTATTAACCCTGTAATAAAATTGTTTAGCCTATAGTAACTAGACAAGTTTTAAAATAATTTACATTTATTTATGTAAATTGATCCATTATATGAGGCAAAAATTAGGTTCATAATTGCATATGTTTGTGTGAATCCACAGGAAACCTCGGTGAGCGCCCAATGCAGGGCGCCAAAAAACTTAGTACCTTTTTATTTCTTTGAATGGATATAAATTAATTAGTTGATAAAAAGGTATATTGAAATTAGGCCAAGGGTTGTTTGTATGTTATACAAATATTTAAAACATTTTCTCCGAAACTAATATGAACTTTTCAGTAATTTTGGGCCTCACTCCCCTTAAATAGTTAGTGGAAGACAATAATTGGATTCTATAAGATTTCTTAACATAAGAGATAAATTTTTAATGAACATAACACAACACACACAATAACTTCCACTGAACCTGACGTTTTGCGGAACTTTACATGTTGTACCGCCTTTTAAACAGTTTTTTCTTGGACACGTTGCAAACGCCGAACCTCCACTGAAAAAGAGTCACCTGCCGACCAGAGCGGGGTAAACAGTGTGTGAGTGTTATGTTCCTGTAAAATCTATCTTTGATGTGAAGAAATCTTCGAGAATCCAACTATTGTCTTCCACTAAATGTTCAGTGAGTGGGCTCAAAAGATACTAAAGATTTAATTGACACCTGACCTAAAACATGTCATTTATACATAGTAAACTAATGTTATGTGTTATATTTTAATAAGTCTTCATGGCATCCTTCCATAATAATTATCCTATCTCTAAAGTATATATTTAAATATACTTATTAAAAAAACCAACAAAACCCTTTTAACCTCAAATATTTCATAAAATAACTTATTTTATTTTAATTAAATATGCAAACAAGCAATATAGAAACAGCTGTATTCTAAGCATACTTGAGAGTAAATCGAGAAACACATGCCTAGAAAACCCTTCAAATCACAATAATTACATTTAACAACTTACTGTTATACTCGAAACTGTTCATTCTTCTCTTGTTTGACTGGTAGAATTATGACAACTTTTTTCTCTTAATACTCTCCCTGATCCTCACCACAGGAGGTTTGTACATCAGATCCTCCACAGTTTCCAACATCTTGTTCAAAATATTAGTGGATGGCAAGTAGAAAAGAACGGTTTGATTTGATTGCCTTTAAAAAGTATGTATGTTAAATTACACACTTAATTATTTTAATATAACTCGTAAAGTGAATTTCAAAACTTACCACTGCAGAATATTCATAGGATTGATGGCAATGTGTGATAACAAGTTGAGAAAAACCTTGAAACACAATCTTAAACAAATCTCTTGAAAATGAAAAACTACAAAACTGAAAACCCACAACAAAAGGTAGTTAACTTTGTCAAAAATCTGATCAAAAGTGCCCATGCATCAAAGGCATTTGAAACACAATAATTAAGAATGTAAAACTAATCAATTGATGTTTAACTAATCGGAAGCATTTAGCAACTGATGTTTTACTGTCTGATATTGGTGTCTGATAACTAAGCTAGGGTTTTTAGGCGATAGCTTTCAGCACAAAGTTGCAGGAGGTGTCGCGTCACTAGCAGGTTGCATGTCGTTCCTGCCACAGTACCATATAGTCCATGAGCTTAAACTTAGATTGGACCAGAGTAGCCCAATTTTCACAGCACCAGGCTACTACTCAGTCCATCATCATGACTTATCCAAGTTCTTGAAAGTGCCTGTCAGAGAGTGTCAAATGCCTTTTTGGAACACAATAATTTACTCTGCACATCACAATATGGTTTCCGAAGGGGCAAATCAACCATAAACGCTATCGATGCTCTGGTGCGAAATGTGATCGACGCTTTTGAGGGCAAGTCCTTCAGGCTACATTCTGTGACCTGAGCAAGGCCTTCGATTGTAGATCATAAAGAGCTGCTTTCAAAATTGGATTTATGGTATAAGAGGTCGCTCTTCTGTTTTTCAAATCATATCTGTGCAACGGGAGCAACTTGTCTATTTGAATGGTGAATGGTCAAATAAAGTTACTGTCGGTATAAGTCCCACAAGGGTCCTGGGTCAACTGCTATTAACGGTCCTACGAAGGAGGTTACACAATGACTAGACTTTTTTAATTTCAATAAATGACTTGCCAGCTAATATTTCCAATTCTACTCAATCCATTTTGTATGCGATGATACTACTATTTTAACAACTTGCAACTCATTAGATGAGCTAGACTACCTGGTGCAGTCGCCTTCAACGAAGGCTCTCTCTGTTCAAAGCCAATAACTTTAAGTTGAACTGTGACAAAACTCAACATTTAATTTTACTTTAAGACCCATTGATCAGCCCATACAATTTGAAAATAGTAGTGTTAAGTTTTTGGGAATGTACTTGGACAAGAAGCTTCAGTGGAATGCACACATAGATCATATATTATATATTTTTTAAATATTATTTTGTATGTTATATTGTTTTACATTTTATATTTTTACATTATGCTTTATTTTATAATTTTTCATATTTTATATATTGTTTACTATTTTATTTATAATTTTTACTGTGTCGTTTTGGCAAAGTTTATTGATTAAACTCAGTTTTGGAAATAAAACAATTAGATTATCAAGAGTTGTTTACTTAATAAGACGTTTAAAAACTTTGGTAGATTTAACCTATTTAAAAATGGTTTATTTTGCTTTCTTCCAAAGAATTTTCAGGTATGGCATAGTTTTCTGGGGCAGTAGTAGTAGAATCAAAGAAGTTTTAATAATTCAAAAAAAGATTATTCGCATTCTCTCTAACTCCAAAGATGACGCCCACTGTAAACCGCTTTTTGAAACTCTTAGAATTCCTTCAGTCATTAATATCTATATATTTGAGCTTTTTTCCTACGCTTTAAAGCAACTTCCTTTGTTGACTCTTTGTAATGATATGCACTCACATAATACAAGAAATAATAGTAATATTAATAGATCTTATTGAAAACTAGTATTTGTATAACATTTAATTCTACTATTTAGGATGACTCCATCATCGGTGTGCATTACAAATCTAATCTGCGTAATAGATCTTATTCTAGATTAGGCAAAACTTGCATAAAGTTGTGATGTCACCTAAAATTTAACAAAGACTGTAAAATTCAAGAACTTGCTTATAATCATGAATATATGTTAAAAAGTTCTATGAGTGGCTGTTAAGTAATCCTTTTATTCTAGTCAAGAGTTTTTAATGTAAAAAATGAAATTAACTTTTAAGCACCACTTTTATATGTTACATATTTATTTATTTATTTGTTAAATTTAATATTTATATATTTGTGTAGTCATGTTAAGTCTTTCAAGCATTCATACTGCATCTTGTTTATCCATGTTAGTCTTCCACAGAGCCTTAATATTTATAATGTTACATTTAAGAATTTTTACTTGTTTAACATATATGACTGTAGCTTTTAACACGAGCTGTATGTTTGACAATTGTTAATGCATGTAAATGTCAATGACAAATAAACGTTCTTGATTCTTGTTCTTGTCTCGCGCACATTTCCGCTCGTAAAAAAATCCCAACTCTTAAACAATTTTTAAATATATGTTCCGCGCCTTAAAAAAATGTTTGCTTTGTTCATCTTCTCATTGTGCTAAATCAGTTTATGCTAGTTAGAAGACAAGCGTCACTATATTGGAATTTTACCTTGCTTTGTAGTTAAAAATAAGATTTTCTTATTTTGGTAGTTGTACCCACCTAGAGTCCTAGACTGTCAGATTTAAAATTTTATGGAGTTTATCTTAATTTTGAAACATATCTTCAAGGAGAGAGGAGTTAGTTAAATTTAAACACACAAGTTGACGCCTAGGTAAGGTAGTAAAGGCTATTCTTAGTTGCTATGAACGGACGCAAAGTTAGTGGCACACTGAGACTTCGTCATCTTACAGCTATTATGAGTCGATGGACAGTAAAATTAATAAAACCGGTGATTGCTCAATAAAATAATAAAAACAATCGTATAAAACGTAAAAGTAACAGAAACTTATTAGGACTCAGCCGCTCACATAATTATTAGGTACATCCGAAATCGTAATTTCGTAAATGTTGCTGGGCTCTTTTTCTTTTCGGTTTTTAGCACTGGCTAAAAAGTTAATACAATGAAAAAAAAACTAGGAGAATTGTGTAATGACATTGATTAAATGTATATTTAAATGAATGAGTAATGAACCTATGTATCATTAAAAATAAACGCCGGGGCAATTAGAACTTTATTTATCTATGTTAATTGTATTGGCAATTATTAATATGATATGAATATTATTAGTTTTAAGTTTGGATTCACTTGCAAGGGATACTATATATAGATTAATAATATGTAAAAAAGAAAAACATCGAGTACCCTGTAAAGTTTAATGGTCACGACCGCGGTTTCGGGTCTAGCCCATCATCCGGTGAGTGGTACAATACAAATATAAGGTTAATATTATATTATTGAATATTATTAATATTTATCATCAGAACTCACTAACAATTGTATACACTGTTATGCATTAGTTTTTAGAACAACCATGTCTCTTTGAGGAATTTCTTATTTTAAGTGGTGTTTCGTTGGAAGAATATATAATAATTAAATAAATGGGAATCGAGGAGCGTATCCTTACTACATCGCTGGATAGTAACACGTCTTGTTATTACATTAACCTGCGGTCGTTTGCAATTTTTCCCCATGGCTAACCCCATACAATTTTACCCTACCAGGCTACCCGGTCGAAATGTCCACGGACTCTAACTGGGGCCGCTCCTTAACATAGTAAACAGAAAATCGAACAGCTGATCTCGTGTCCCTTTTTATTTCCTTCAGTTCTTGTTCTTGATGTCATGTGTCATGTAACTGTTGTCTGTTAGATTTGACTGTTGACTAGACATTTTTTATTTTTCATTATCTGACCACTAAAAATATATTATAAATAATAATTAGTCAACGCCTGTTTGCCTACTTCTCATTATATTTTATAAAAGCAACGCATCATAGGTTAACCTCACAGTGAGTAAAATTCTACCTGAATGTTTTCAGTGTTTATAGGATGTTCCAGTCTACTAAATACCATGGGTCTACTCTACCGACACTAATATTTGGACAGATAAGCCATAGTTAAAATAGTCATTGTTAACTTCTAAAAAATAATTTTTTTAAATATAATCTCACGAGTATTACAGTCAATCTTAAATTACACGTCATACTGTCAGACTCGCAGTAGGTATCACTAGACCAACAAAATAGGCTCATTAGGTACTTACTACCTTGGCCCACCCATAGACGTAATATTTTACTGTAAATAAGATTACAAGGTAGTTTCTTGTCGTATTATTACTTTCTTGTCGTAAAATCACTAATGCATTTCTTATGGGAAACCAGGATTCTATCTACTGGTGAACTCTGTGTACTGGACCTTCAAGGAAAGATACAATTGTACTGTTGATACAGTAACGACGCTAGACTTTGCTTTGCCTTGGCTTTCTTTGAGAAAACCTTAGTCACAAGAATCGAAAAGTTTAACGATAACTAAAATATCCCAGACTGGATGTGACCAAATAACTTTTAATACGTTTTTTCAATCAAACGCAACATAAGTAATTCACAAAAAACTCTCATTTTCAAGTGTCTAGTCTACAATGATCATGGTTGATATGTGCCATTTATCCCATTTAATGGCTTCATTAATATTCAAATCCTGGCGATTCCCGCTAAATTCTATGAATCCTGTTTGATCCTGCTTATTGTATTTGATCCTGTTGAATGCTGAAAACAGGGCAGAATCTCATGATGAAAACATTGAAACAATCTGATGTCTCGCTGCACCCCCTCCACTTGCTGGCTACAACTTCCATATTTTATGCTGTGCAGTAACTTGTCACAACTGTTTCACCATGTTTCACAAAGTAGGGGAAACAAATTATTTAATATTATTGTAATGCGTTTTCAGATGTCTTCAAAAAGTGGCCAAGTTTGTAACGAAGATATTGAACGAGAAAGACAAAAATGCACTTTCAACATAACTGAGCTAACTCATTTTTTGGATGGAGGAATTGAAAAAACTAAAGAAAGAAAGGAACTTGGTAATGATTCTCTTTAATAATATATAGGTTTAGGACCTATTACCTTTACTTTACTGTGTATGAATAAAACTTAAAACCAAGGGGCTCTTTTATAAACCTCTGTACACTAGTACTGCAATGTAGCACACCTATTTTGTTAGGCATACCCTGCTTTCAGACGGTGTTTTATTTGTACAAGTCATAGTACATTTGCCCTGCAATAGTAAAATTATTAATCGTAAAGTTTAAACGTGAATGGTTTTTTGCAGAGGATTTTTTTCTAAATATACCTGAGTTGAAAGATAAAGTGCCAACTGAGTATTTAAGCCACAAAGAGAAGTATCAAGAAGCTGTACGCAAGTCTTGCATATTGTTCAACAAAATCAGCGAATGGCAAACCAGGAGCAGTTCAGGTGGTGGCATCAACATGTACGAGTAAGTAAACCATCCCACAGATTTGAGTAGCTTTTGTTTGAAATTAAGGTTTTATACATACTAATGCTTGTTATCCCATTGGCGAACTAAAGCACTGGTTGTTCAAGTAAATATTGATTTTGACTGCACTGTGAGTGTCACATTTATGTATTCATTAGTAATGATCTTTATTTGCTATAAGAACTTATACAAGTCATATACACGGTCGTATACAGTCAAATAATTCACATATTCAAATACAATATACAGTTCTTTCTTTTTCATGAACTTAATAACTAACTTCATAATAAATAAAATTAAACGAAAATATTTTCTATATCTAAAAATTTTACTAGGCTGTAGAAAATGTTTTTGGAAAACTATTTATACATTATTTTTTACATATATTTTTATAAAAAAACATTTCAAGAACAAAAACCGAAATTTTGACGTTAAGTCGTTATTAAAAGGTACAAAGAAAAGAAATTAACAGTAAAGAAAGTTATTGTATAAAATATATGTACAAACCTAAAATATGAAAACAGTAGTGTATATATGTATATATATATATTGCTCTGAGGTAAATATCAGCAATTGTAAGATCTTCAGGCTGCAAACAAGGTATTTGATTCTAGTTAAAAGTAGGTCTTACAGCTGGGTGTACGATAGTATAAAACTTAAAAATTATGTCATTTAGTAAGCTGTACAGTTAGCCCTTTAACAGTTAAGCTTGAAAACTATCAAGTAGGCTTTTAATTAATTGACATAAAACAATATTTAACGACAGAAATGTAACAAGAACATTCAACGCAATAAAAGAATGGGTGAAAAATAATGAAGAACCTTTTGATGAAAGCGTGGACAAATCAGTGGCAATGCATGCAGAGCAGATGCGAAATGATTACAACACGCTGATTAGAAGGTTTGTTTTTTGGGTTGCAAAAGGTTTGTGGGAAAAGTAGCCCGCCCCATCTTGCCATTGTTTAGGAATTAAACCGGACAGTAACAGTTTTCTGCTTCAAGGCCATTTCACACCAACATAAGCACAATTATTACTACGTTTTTGCCATGTTAACCCAGGGGTGACTAGTGCAAATTGGTCTACTTTCACCCCCGTGCAAAAGGTCAACACATCTCAACTGAGGAAGATAGCATACACATTTTTATGATTGTCATAGTTAATACCAAAATTTAACTGTAACATAAAAATGTTTCAAATATCCCTATATCTTTTTCAAGCACTCAAAATTCACTGGAATCTACCCACTCTATCCCTATTCTTGTCGGTCGGTGAATTCATGTTCTCCAAGTTGGGTGTCATAAACTCATCTGGACTATAAGAGGCTACCCCAATCAACATGTTTTAGAGACAAGTTTTAAGCAATGAACCTCCGTTTTGTGTCTCCCAGTTTGATAGCTTCCCCTGCCTCTAGTTTTATAAGAGTGCATACAGTAGAGCGGACCTGCCGACCCGGATTCAGGATGGTCTAGACCACCCCTCGGTAAAAAAAAATTCAATAAACGAAAACATATTTTTTGTTACATAAAGTATTTTTAACATCAACGTTAAGCTAGTAATTTAAACAATATTCAATGACAATATAGTGCACTAGCGTCCGTTGACAATACCGAAGCTACGCAAGCGCAACTGAGTTTTGAGTTTGTGAATCGATGCTGGGGATGTCAGGATACACGTGCAGACTAGAGCAGGAGTGGACGATAATGTCAGGCTATCTCCTGCGCTGCAGTGATCACCCTCCCACCCTGCATTGTCACAGATGTAAACAATAGTGAGTCACCTGCAGCTGATTAGTGATGTGATATTTGTATTGTGATAACTTGTCAGTGTGTCAATGATTAAATTGTGTGATTAGATGGAATTTTATTAAAATTAGAAACCTTTTACTGTAAATATAAGTTGTACATAAATTGTGAAAATACAGCATTATTTTGACGAAACAAATACATTGTTGAGCGTTAAATCTGTTTTATTTTGTAAGACCTTCAGTGTGAGTACTGCCTAAGTGAGTGGTTTTAAGGTGTGTGGCTCAGCCAAACCGCTCAGTAACCGATCTGGACCTCAAATTCGTCATCTTGAGTCTATTTTTATCGATCCTAATGCACCAGGATATGCTTATCGGTATCCCGATCGTCAGTTCGAAAATCGGACCACCCTTCGCTCACATTAGTCCGTTCTCGAGGGTCTACTGTACTACAGCCTCTTATAAAACCACTTATTGACCTAAAAAACACATGTTTCCAAAATTTAAAGGAAAGGTAGTGCCAACAATTGACTTTAGAAAGCAGGTCTGCACGACTCTCTTCAATGCATTTTGCAATTGTTCGCACTTCAAGATGAAAATCCTGGTAAATTTTGTGTTTTAGCAAACTGTTTGATGTTGGTAGTACATTAATAGTCAATACCTTAGTTTGATGCGAAAAGGTCTTAAGATTTTACATGGAGCAAAATTTATAAGTATAGATAATTTAATTGCCACTTGAGAGTTGCTTTCCCGTATGATTTTCTGTATCAAGGCTGGTTTTTTGTTGTCAAACCATTGATAGTTTCTGATCCTCATTTTCAAACTGATTGTTATCCTGGTTGATTTTCTAACAATATTGCAAGATGGAGGGTTATGCTTTGCTTTTTGCGTGGTCGTTTGTTGTTGTATTCATCAGAAGCTTTGAAATTTGTATAGGTCGTTTCTCGACTCTAAAGAGATAGAACATTAAAAATATAGACAAGCCCCTATAGTAAAAGTGTTTGTTGCTTTTAGAGTAAATTAGTTTTATACTTAAACCTTTTCTGTCCATTCAGGATAACATTAATTTAATTTAGAAATTACTTTGTATAATCTAATAAATTTGTTTTAAATTTCTTAGGTCTTTCAAATACAAAGTATTCATCTTCAGAGATGTACACAAACTATTCATTTGTCTAATAAATTATTTCCCTTCATACAACCAATAAGTTGTCAGATATAAAATGTCAATTTTTAATACTAGTAAAACAGGTTCAGAATTGGGATAGAAATAGTGGATAGCTAATTCCTAGTTTTTGCCCAAAAAACTGATATTTGTTGGCACTCATTCTAGTTAACCAACAGTAAATAATGTATCAACTATTGTCTAGTGTATTACCAAAGACAATGTTATAATGGGTAGATATTACATGGATGCCACATGGCTGAGGTAGGAAACTCAGCATAGTTGAGGCAGTCCACGCGCAGAATGCGCTGCGAAAAAATCCCTTTAAGAGTCTCAAACAGAGCCACTGACTCTCACGAAAGTTTGGTTGTTCTCGCAAATAGCACAATTTGGTTACATTTAAGTCATCGGACAAACTCGAGCATGTAAAGCTGAGGAAGGAGAAAGAAGGCGAGAGACGGCAGCACATTCTGTGCGTGGGCTCCCTCAACTACGTTGAGATTTCTGCCCCAGCCATGCGGCATGTATGAGTCATCTACCTACCATAACACTGTCTTTGATATTATTTTCAATCCTCCTTTTGTATTTAAATGGGAGTCCTTAGGTCCCAAAAACCAAAATGAATACCACTTAGAAAATACCTTTCAACTACCAATTAAGTACAGTACAGTCTCTATAATCCGGCCGTTCGCCACTCCGACACATCCAGTAATCCGGGGCTATGACCACGTCAACTAGACACCTGTTTTCAAGTCTCTACTTGTCTGTAAAGCACGTGACGTATGTCATCTGTATCGATTACCTCAGTTCACTGCAGACGGTCAGAGAAGTGTGCGTTGTTTATGGCTAATCTGTGCTTCCGTTTACAAGGGCCGTGAGATTTGCAAAAACGTAATCATGTTACTTTGATAATAAATAAAAAGTATGTGATTTTAAAAAGATTAGGAAGTGGTGATCAGTTAGCTACTTCATTCAAGGAATTCAACATCGGCAAATCATAAACTCACAGACATGAGGAAGAAAAAAAATGAAATTGAATAATATCTTAAGAGTAGTGAATCATTTTTCAACATTAGAAAGATTATTCCTGGCAAATTGAGTCATTTTTAGTGATCCTCCACTAATCCGGCGCTTCCGATCCCGATATAGGGCCGGATTATTGAGATCGTACTGTACATTAATAATTTCCTGAGAGTTATTTAAAAATATGATTTTTAGGCTTGCTATTTACCCTGAAGAATCAGTGAATCAGTACCTCATTTGGAACTGTTGTTTAAACACATCCATCCAATAATTTTAAAGTTCTCTGGGAACAGTGATGTCGCGTTTGTCGTGTAATTGAACGACGTGTGTGACAGGTCAGTGCTTGGGGGCACGATTGGCAGTGCTCTGATCAAGGAGGGGATCCCGTTCTCTCTGCACTTTGTCATGTTTGTGCCCACACTGATGGGCCAGGCCACTCTGGAGCAGCAGTCCTACTGGATAGGTCGGGCGTGGAACTGCGAAATCTTGGGCACGTACGCGCAGGTTAGTCATTACACTTTCACGTTCATGTTGGTTTTAGCATGGGGTCATCCCTTCATATTTTCCGGTTGACTATGGATGAGTAATGTCACTTTTGATTTTGGAACTGTGGCATTAAATTTACAGGTTTCTTTTATTTGATGTGGTGTTGAAAATAAAATTTTTAAAAACTCGTAATCAACCATCTGTCAAAAGCTGGAAGTATGTAAAACTCCTTTTGGTTCCGTTCTTTTAACTGTCATTCTAGCTATTTGGCATTTGGCTATCTTTGTATTTATGTATTTATAAGTTCAACCGCTGCGGAGACTTCCTTTGTCAAAATTTCCATACTATGTCAAATTGTGTAGAATTTGTATGTTTTGCAACAGACAGTTTCAATATACTCATAACCTTCATTGTGCTAGTAGAATTATTTGATAATAATAATATAGTAGTAGTGAAATAATGTATAATTTAGTTAATTACAGTTTGTTTACAAATGAACAGACTGAACTGAGTCCGCAGGCGTTCATCCGAGGGCTGGAGACGACAGCGCACTACGATGCACAGACTGAAGAGTTTGTCTTAAACAGTCCCACACTGACGTCCTACAAGTGGTGGCCTGGTGGATGTGAGTGAAAGAAATAAATATCTTTATTGCTTTGACAAAAAGGTTTTACATAAACATTACCAAACCACAAAATTAGATAAATAAATATAATAACAAAAAATTAAACCTCTTTCTGTTTGTAACACCTGTTTGTATTAAACATCAAAAAGCGGTCCCAAACCGAGATAAAGTGATAACTTAAAATTCCTCTAAGAAGATAGTTGTCGAAAGTGATTGAAGTAATGTTGTATAGTGTAACTCTTAGTTTTAGTTTTGACCTAAGAGTATGTCTTAGACCTAAGTATAAGTTTTAGTTCAAAATCAATTAAAAATGGCCTATTTGGAGGATTCTAAGAATTAGCTACGTAGTCTACTGTTCGCAGAACTACTAGTTTGCGCCGGAACTACTAATTAAACACCAAAACTAGCGGAAGGAATTAGCATTATTCACGTTAGATAATCGCTTAGGTTGTAACACCCAGACGCCAAAAACTAATAGCTATAAAAAATAGCGCTGCTACGTCTTTTGCTTTTGTAGTTCCCTACACTGCCTACTATGTTGATGATTGTATGTTTCAGTGGGCTACACTGCGAACTACGCTATCGTAGTGGCGCAACTGTACACTCAGGGAGTGTGTCAAGGAATCCATCCGTTCATTGTACAGCTTAGAGATGAAGAAACTCACATGCCTCTTCCAGGTAAGCCAATTTCACCTTCTGGTGTCTACCAATGGTCGGAAGTAAAATTACACAAGAGCTGTTTTTAAATTAAGTTCCGTTTCAAAATTCTAAAAGCTACACTACTTGTGGACACTATACAAAGGTCTTACAAAAAGAACTGATGGTTTTAAAATGTAAATAACAATCGTTTTAAGAGATACAAAAGTGTTTTATTGCATATTACAGATTGCTATTTATGAACATTTATAAAATAACCAAAGAAATGTTTATGTGATCGTTTAAGATTTGAAAATGACGTCTTTCAAATGATGTCCATCTTGAAGATGCATTCTTCCAATCTTGCACTGAAATTGTCACACCTTTCCCTTACATTACAGGAGAAATGTTGTCTATTTCTAATGACATTATGGCTTCCTTCAGGTCATCAATGTCTGAGACATTTGTTTACACTCTTGATTTAAGCAGTCCCCACAAGAAAAAGTCACAAATGCTGAAGATCCGGGAGCGAGCTGGACATAATGTCCCAAAGCCTTGAGATGACTCGACCACGAGAATTGCTTCTTAAAGAAGTTCATTACCTCATGGGTAGTGTGGGCAGCTGCCCCATCCTGCTGGAACAAATTATGCTGCGGTTTAAGTGTTTTTCTGCGTCAGTTTAGGATCAGGAAGTTTTTCAACATAGTCAAATATTGTTGAGAGTTGACGGTTACAGTTCGACCGTTTTTTTCAAAAAGTATGGGCCTGAAACACAATTATTTGTTACGCCACACCACACAGTGACCTTGGGACTATGAAGAGAATTAGTTCATGCAGTTCTTCTGGTTTTCCGACCAATAGCGGAAATTCTGTTTATTCTATATCCATCCAAATGAAAATTAAGCCGTGGCTTATAAAGACAAGTTTATCATCTGTAAGCAAATCAATCATTTGCTCTGAAAATAACAGCTTTGTATAATCAGTGGGCTTCAACTGTTTGCGATAGCCATTTTATGCGGATGAAAGTGCAGGTCGTATCGTAATATTCTTCTCACGAGCAGTCAGACATGCAGAGCAGCAGCTTGTTTGCGTGCAGGCCGCCGAGGACTGGCTTCACAGCTTCCCTCACTCTCGACGTTCTCTGGCGTCCGGCTGACCAGGGGCTGGCCCGTTGATTTCGTTTAATGCTGAACGGTAGCTCTAAAGTTACCCACCCACAGCAAAGTAATTGTTTGAGTTGGAACTTTCCTCAGACCACATTAAAGCGTCATGCTTGAATTGCGCTGAGCAACACTGAAGGCGCCGCTCTCCACCCCACCACACACTGCTTGTCAGATGTTTCGCGGCTTTCTTGGCAGCGAAACCGTCAGATCATTTTGCACCCGGTATTGTATCTATATGAAGAGCACTTCTCATTCATATTCATATTAATGATGGAGATGGGCTATAGTCAAACTATGGCGCGGTTTTCTATGATGTTTCATGACATTCACGCCATGCCATGTCCGCAGTAGCGAACGCAATTTACTCTTAAACCTGTTTAGTTCGCTAAATACTGGATTACATACAAAGTTTCAAGGTTAAAGACTAAAATCAAATTCACTTGGCTAAACAAGGGTCTTAGGAAACCTTTTAGCTAAAAAGAATGGATGCCATAATTATTTTTTTAAGTAAATAGGGCTATTATTTTTTATTAGCACGAATATTATGTTTAGAGACCATTTTGTTTCATGTTCTCAGAAAATAAAAATGACAAAACAAAATGTCAAGCATACTGTTGGATTCACAATAAATTGAGTCAGGCTTTCCAAAAAAAATATACCTTGCACATATGGTTTTACTCGCCTACGAGCTATAAACAGAAGTTAATTTCTGAACAGCCCTTACATGTAAAGAGGTAAAGGAAAACTTGATCTCATTTAAAGTCCGATTACTACACAATTGTCCTTAAAACATCAACTTTATAATTATGTAGTTACAATTTATTAATACTCAATTGTACCTTTTCAAATTTGATTCTATGAAATATGAACAGAGTATTTTGGTAATTTATTAATAATTTGTCAAACAGAATAAAAATTGGAGAGATCGGTGCTAAGCTTGGAATGAATACAGTGAACAATGGGTACCTTGGATTTGAGAACGTAAGGATTCCAAGACTTCAAATGTTGATGAAAAATGCTAAAGTTTTGAAGGTACAGTCAGCATTATAATACTGTAGTAAGTTATAACATAAGAGTTAAGCATAAGAAACAATTTTATAACAGCTCATATCACACTTGAAATAAAGATAGTTATTATTTAAACAGATGCTTCTTTTATTTTCAGATTTTTTAAGTAAGGAAGTAAATTTACTACTAAGTGTTCTAACTTGTAGTCATGTTTCAAGATGTCATTTCAATTCATCCTAGGTCTTGTTGAATGAATAAGGCTTAAATAATGCAACACTTTGCATAACTATTCATATTTTTCAACACTATATTATAGGAGAATATTAATAAAAATTAGTGGTGGGCAAGTCCGTGACACGGAGACTCGAAATTCCTATTTTCCCTTAAGCCCGGCGGATCCTGAAAGTAGCGGAAATTTTTCAGGCTAGAATTGTTTCGAATTTTTGTATATTTTATTGTATGGGTTTAGTAGGGATATTGGGTTCTCGGTTAGGTTCTCGGTTCCACCGGTTCTCCATACAGAACCCGAACGAGAACGAACCCAGAACAAAATTGACAAAAGTGGGTTCTAACCGGCCCGATATTGAAATAACACACATTGGGGTTAGGGGTGTCTTGCGAAATTTTCGATGTATTGATCGAGGTTTAATTATTTACGCTACTCGAACTTCGACTCGACCACAATCGATAAGCTTCGAAATTTATCGAGTAATTTGCGATGACGGTATTGATGTGATTCACCACTTGAATTATGGCGGAGTCAAGATGCGCTTGTGACAATATCAAAGTCGTGTAATTCACATGGCTTAGCGAGTCAGTGCCCTTGAGAAACGGTATCGAAATTATTATTTCACAGCGAGCGTTAGCGAGGAGTCAAAATAAGCATAAGCGATGTAAGTCGATAATTCTTGAATCAGTGCTTGTGAAGCAATTATCGAAGTCGTGGAATTCACAGCGAGCATAGCGAGGTCAAGATCGCCCCTTGAGAAGCGGTGCTCGAGTAGTGATTTCACAGCGGTTAGCGGGGAGTCAAAGATAAGCTCTTGAAGCGGAATCGAAGTCGTTATTTCAGCGGGCGTTAGCAAGAGGTCAAGAGATTTGAACTTGAGAGCGGAACGGAACAATTTTTCTCAGAACAGATGACCGAGGAACCGATTTTTCAGAATTAAGAATTTGGAACAGGTAAATTCAGGGGAAAATTATGGGTGTGTCTTAAGATTCCTTTAAATTATATACTAGTCACTTAAATCAGCAATAGCAAGTAGAAGGGGTCACTGTGTTGTTGAAAAATACTTTTAGCATATTTGATTAAAACAATTTTTACACCTATGTCATGACTGGATTTATAACTCCTAGTCAAAATATTTAAAACATTTATTTTTGTAAGTTTTTCTGCAATGTCATATTTTTCTTTGATTTTCCGGCTCAAAATTTCCAGAAACTCAAAAGGGAAAAAAAATTCCCTTTTGTTCAACTTGGCATTTAAATTTCAATCCATATTATAATAAAAATGTATAATAATAAGAGAATAGTTTTCAAACTACACAACCAGTAAAATTGAAAGTATTTCTAACAAAAGGTTAGTTTATTACTTTTAGCCAATTCCTTTAACAGAAACCATATGCAATATATTAAAAAATTGTGAAAACTACATGTAAAATACAATAGTATTGTATGAAATATAATTATATTAATAATCTTACTATATGCATGTTTTTCAAAATACAAAAATTCTAAATCTTATTACATCCTAGGAGTTAGCTATTTGGATTGCTCGGTACCTTGTATCGCCAAGTATGGAGATAACTTGACTCGACTGTAACGTGGAACTTTGCTTTGTTCAGGATGGAACCTACATCAAGTCGCCAAGTGACAAGTTGACTTACGGAACCATGATATTTGTGCGAGTGGCTGTGGTGAAGGGGGTCGCTGCTACTAACCTGGCAAAAGCAGTCACGATAGCTACTCGATACAGTGCCGTCCGCAGACAGTCCGAGATGAAGCCTGGGTAACAATAAATAAATAAACAAGCCTTTATTCTCAAGTGGTTATCAGATTTGTATATTTTTTTCATAACAACTCGCGTAACAATAATTACGGTTAAGGAAGTACGCTAAAAAGTGTGTGCTATACTAGTTAAAATAAGTACAATTGTAAAACAGTTTTAGCATCTGTTCAGACTTTAAATTTGATATTTTTTTGCTCCTTGATGTAATATGTTTTGTTTTGGTTGTATCTCTGGAATTTTGTGAAAAGCCAATAAACTCTTGTCATACATCCAGCTTTTGTCTAATTTTAGGTTCACACACATTTTAAACAAGTTTTAAATAAATAAATAAACATAGCTGACACATACCACCAAGTGTAGCTGCAAATTTCCAGTTGCTGAACTGCAAAATGTCTTGCTGGGGGTGGTTTACCCAAAAAAGTGGGTTTCAAACCCTTCCTCAAGAGATTTACCAAAAAATTATTAATTAAATACTGATATTTATGAAGGTGTTGGTAAACTGGATCACTTATATTAAGTTTTGTCATCAAACTCTGACCTTACATTATTCTTGTGTTTCTATTTATTTTGACAAAAGAATCATTTCCAAAAGAGTTGACACTTTACTTAGGAGACATCTTTTATATCAACTATATCAAATCTGCAAGCGGTTTGATTTCAGAGCGAAAGAGCCGCAGATCCTAGACTACCGTACTCAACAGTACAAGTTGATTCCTGCGCTAGCGTCTTGCATGGCAATGATGTTCTCAGCGAACTGGCTGTGGGACATGTACAACAATGTCACCAGTGAGCTGGAGCAAGGCGACATGGAGAGACTTCCAGAGGTAAACTTAGTGGCCTGGCAAAACAATCAATCATTGGAGAGACAGTGATAGGTTGGCCACACACTGGGAATTCCAGCAAAACTGGAAATTATCCAAAAATATTATGTAGTTATTTAGTTACATTTGTAGGCTACGTCTGTTAAAACAATGACAAATTGGAAATTTTAAAATCACAATATATTTCGATACTTATTAAAATTCTGGTATCTTCATCAGTTAGAAACATAAATAATAATAAACATGAACAGATACAAAAACCATATGGTTTAATATGGTTTTTGTATCTGTTCATGTTTAAAATAACAATCCTTGGTATCGTGGGCAGAAAAATGGCTCTTAAAATGCTGTCCTGGTAAATTATAGAAAAGTGGTCCTAAAAACTCACTACAGGGTAAATTTATATTTGGAAATCATTGCGGGATTAAAGTGGTCTTCAGAATGTATCGCAGGTGTCAAATGGCTCTTGAAACATATCACATTATACTTACTCAGAAATCATTGGTTTCAAATGTTGAGGTAACTAAAACAGGGGATATATCAGCACAAAAAACCTAATTGACTTAACTTCTTCCAGGGCACTTTTGAAAGAAGCGGCACTAACGACGCATTGTTTGTTGCAGTTGCACGCCATGGCTTGCTGCTTGAAAGCGGTGAGCACAGCAGACTCCGCAGTGTTGATAGAGGTGTGTCGTCGAGCCTGTGGAGGTCACGGGTACATGACCTGCAGCAACCTGCCCGGCACTTACGGCTTTGTCACTGCTGCCGAGACTTACGAGGGCGAGAACACTGTGCTTCTGCTCCAGACTGCTAGGTGACTCATAGTAACGGCTAGAGATAACTAATATGGTTTGAAACTGGAGGTAGTTTCAGCCTTACGGTGTAGAGTTTGGCTGCTAACACTTATTTTTAAGTGTTAACTTATATAAGTTTTAAAGCTCAAGACTTATTGTAAAGATAGTCAAACCTTTGAAATCTTAATACGTAGGCTTGAGCAGCCGGATTCATAGCTGTGTCACTGAGGATGCCACATCACAGAATGGGCGAAACGTCTAACAACCTTAATGTTAGTTTTATGACGTCTTATGACCAGAAGCCTAGAATATAAAACCCTTGAACGCAATGAATGCAAAGAGGTTTTTTTCTTAGGTCAGGCAGATAAGAGATTATTTTGAGAATTTTCATGACAAGAAAAGTATAGAAGTCGTAGTTACTACCGCTGACAACAAATGTAGATTACAAAAACACTGAGTAAAGATTGCAGATGTGACAAAATAAAAGTTGTACACACATTATTAACTATTAATGTTATACTGGTTGCACATTTGTTTACTGTTGAACCACGATCAATGTCTTGCACCATGTCGAGTTTTTGTATTGTCAATACGACCCGTTTGCGTTTAGTAGACATCGTTTCGCCATCACCAATAACAAAAACAACTCCTGCAACCGCACTTCAGAAAATGATATGCCCTCTTATATCACTGTCAAAACCTTGAATAATTAGTCAGATTTATCGGTGAAGCGGATGGGTTATTCCGGTGAATGGGGAGAATTGCTATTTTTTGGACAAATATTCTCAGGTGAATCAGATAGGACGAGTCAAGGTCACACAGGACACTATTATAGTCGGTTTTGTGAGGGATGGCGGCATTGCATTTTTTTACCATTCGGTTTTGCGGTTAATCCGATTACGGTTAATCGGAGTTGACTGTATTAACACTTGTAAATGTAAATTAACCTATATTCTTGGAAAGCAGCCAGCTACAACTTTGATCTTTTTATCAGCTGAAAAAGTTATTTATATATCTTTTTGACTTATCCTTCTTGTAACACCCAGAAAAGCCCCGAGTATTTTTGTGGCTATAACAACCAAATGAAATAGCATCCATAAAAATATTTTTGTAGTTGAGATATTTGAGAAATGTGTTCACTTTAGACTGCTTTTGCTTCTTGACAGCTTTGATAACATGTTTCAAGTTGTTGGTTACATTGACTTGTACATTACCAGGTACCTGGTGAAGGCGTGGCACCAGCTAGGGAGTGGGGAGATGATGCCACCCACTGTCAAGTATTTGCTCAAGAAACCCACCAACAAGAGATGGGAGAACACTCTCCCTTGCTTCATCAAGGCCTTCCAGCAAGTAGCTGCTGGGTATGTCCCACCTTAGAATGGAATAGTTTATTGTCGTAAAACATACAATTTAACAGCTTGTCAAAGTAATAGATTAGTTTAGAGTTTTAGATATAAAGACTTGCTTTACACGTAGTTCTAGGTTTAATGAATGTATGCCTTTGAAATCTGTGTCAACAAAGTTTTAAATGTTGTGCAAAAAACGGTTTCAATACAAAAAATCCAAACAGTTTTTAAATTTTAAAATTGAAGCTGTGTGATATTATGGTTATTATATGAAATTTGAAGTAGTTTTTCTTTGCTTTGGGTGCTTGTGTAACTTATTTCAAAGAAAAATCAAGTTTATACATTTTTAGTAATGGGAGCGAAGAGCTGACATTGTATCAGATAAGTATGACTGTTTGAGAAATCAACTGAACTCAATGCCAAAACATTTGTTATATTACCGTTTTTCCCATTTAATCTTGGAAACAAAGTGTGCCATGAGATTTGTTAAGCCTATCAGAGCTGCTTTTTGTTTACAGCTCAGAAAAAGCCATCAAAATTAATCAAGTAGCCACTTGTAATCTGAATAATTGAGGTTCATAGTAAATTATACACAAGCTTTTAGTTTATTAGCTGTTTACTCTCGTAGACCATATGGTTTACAATGTAAAATGTTGTTGGTACATTGCAGAGCTGTATCTTGGTGTGCCAACACACTAGAGAAGAAGGTACAACAGGGAGTTCCATCTGAAGAAGCGTGGAACGAAACCTCAGTTCAACTGGTCCAGTGTGCTGAGGTAAAATCTGCAACTTTAATCTGATAGTAATCACTTATGCAATAAATATAGGTGGTTTTGAACAATTGAATTAAAGTTTTATAAACACTTGTTTCGAAAGGTTAAGCCGAGTTTATATACTGGGGTCTTTGTAGTTTTGTTAGTACATCTTTAGGAAACTCCTACATGATAGATTTTGTGATAACTCTTCCTACAGTAAGCCTTGAATCACCCAAGCTGCTTTTTCCACTCTATGCCTGAAAACGCCGTGTTTTGCATTTCTGTGTAACTTCTGCTATCTAGTGGTTATTTCTAGAACCTTTTAGCCTGGTTCTTAAATAGACTTTTCCCACAGTGTTGATACCATCAACCTTTTTAGCTTGTTACCTCTCTGTTACCTATTGAGATATTATTATGAAGACTTTTCTTACCCCAGTTGTATTATGGACCATTTACTGATCAAATATTCAAGAGAGTACGGTAAGTGGATAAGTGAAAACTTGAAGACAAACTACTTAATTATCAGGAGACAGCTTCTTATTGGAATTAAACAATAAATTCAAGTTTGAGAACAAACAATCCAATACATTATTATTTATTGGGTGAGGGCTTTCAGAAACGATGGTTCCATCTTCGGACCAAACAACCTATCTTCAGTTGTTGTTTGGTCCGAAGATGAAAACATCGTACTTATCCTACTTATGCCTTTAATTTAGTCGATACCGTCCGCTTTTCTAGCTTGATAGTCCAGAAATATCTAGATACAGTACAGTCTCTATAATCCGGTCACTCGACACGTCCAGTAATCCGTACCGCTGTATCCGCCCGCCTGTAACTAGCCACCTGTTACCAGTTCCAGTCTCCACTTGTCTGTGAAGCTGCGGATCTCCGTATGCCTATGTATCGACATTATCAGATCTAGACTGCAGCTGCTGAAGAGAGACAGAGACACTGCTGCAGTCGTTATTTAGCATGTCGCTTTCAGACGCATTGATGCATTTTTTGGCTGCCGATACAGCCCGCCGACTGAGTTTGATTACAATGGCAAGCGGCCATGTCCGGCATGTCTGAACAGCTCCATATGATGCTATTGTAATAAAACTCACTCGCCCCGTGCTGTATCCGGCGGACACGGCGAAAAGTCGTAACATCTGAATGCGGCCTAATACTAATCTGTGCTTTCGTTCAGTACGGGCCGTGAGATGTTGCAAAAACGTAATCATGTTACTTTGGTAATAAAAAGTTGCATGTGATTTTAAAAAGAAAGTAGTGATAAGCTAACTATTCTATCCAAGGAATTCAACATCAACAGATGAAACATTCATGACAGTAAGGAAGAAAAAGAATGAAATTAAACCATCCTTCAACGTAAGAAAGATTATTTCTAGCTAATTGAGCCTTTTTAGTGAACCCCCAATTATCCGGTACTTCCGATCCCGATATAGGGCCGGATTAGTGAGATTGTATTGTAGTGTACATTTCACCCATTGCTTGAGGTAAAAACTTTGAACGGTTTGTACAACTATGATCAAGTGTTGTGACGTAATAGCATGTTTTCATGGTTTCAGGCTCACTGCCGAGCGTTCATGGTGCAGACGTTTGCAGACACTCTGAACTCTGCCAAGGCCACGATGTCTCCCGCCGTTCACCAAGTGTTGACTAATGTTTGTGAACTGTATGCGGTCTACTGGATGCTCAAGGAACTCGGCCCCTTCCTCATGGTAACACTCTCAATTAGCCAGATCATAACTAGAAATAAATTATTTAAAAAAAAGGTAAAGTTTGTCTTGTTTAACGAGGCGAAGTTAGGACTACAAAGTCCTCTCTACCACTCAACCTCGACCTTTACCTAGCGTCACACTCACTGTATTAGTCACATTACAAATTGTAAGTGGTGACTGCGGGGATCGAACCCGCGCCACCGGAGTGATGAGCTCTGGAGTCGCGCGCAATACCAATCCGCCACAGATCCGCTTTAGAACCAATTTTGAGCACAATTTTTCAAACTATCAATTTAATAGGGAGACCTTTGAAGAGGATATACAGAGTGTCTAAAAAAATGTATACACAATATTAACAGTTGTACTTTATTAAATTTAACATTGAAGTTAATTATATACGTGGTTTTGGGTTGCTAAATTTTCTAAATGTTCAACATTTTGACCATTGTGGTTCATTCATTTTTAAGCATATCGGTTTGGTACAGATTGGGAAACTGACTATACAGTGCCCAAAGTGATGTCATTGAATGAATTGGTAATCTAAAGACAATGGAGCTTCCAGCATGTTTTTTCAGACTAAAGGTCGTTGTACACAGGGCCAGTAGTGGCGTTCAGTTTTGGGGCCATTAGGCCACTAGGCGCCACTACACGAGTTTTACCACATTTAGGTGCCTTTTAGATATTCCACTAATATTGGTAATATATAATATTTCCAATATTAGTGGCTGCCAGTTTGATGTAGAGATGTTGTTTTGTTAACAAAATAAATGTAATAAATATTGAGTAAATATGGAGAGTGACAGCGAGTTTGAGGAATGTTTTGAAGGTGCGATGTATGAATGTGTGGTTTTAAGTAAAGAGGGAAAACCATTTTAAATAAACAAAATCGTTTAAACAAAAACCTTATTCTAAACAAGAAACGTAAACTAAAAAAATAGAGACTGTCTGCTCGGCTCCTCCCACCACGCCAAAAAAAACTCTACTGGCAGCCATGACACTTTAAGTACCGGCCAATAATGGGCTGTCACTAGACCACGTGAACTGTTACTGGCGCTTCACTGGCCACTAAAGTTGAACAGGTTCAACTTTAATGGCTGCCACTATCTAATGGCCGGGGGAAGTGCCAGTACCCCTATACACAAGGCCAGTAGTGCGATAATTGATGACTGCCAGTACGGGCCAAGTGCAGTGGACGCCACTACTGGCCCTGTGTACAACCACTTTATATGAAATAAATGGGTAATAACTAATAACATTAATTTATATTGTTAAAGAACAGATTTTAAAAATTATTAGCTGGTGTAACTTCAAAAGATACAGGTTTTATTCGTAATAAGCTACGTTCAATCAAAGTGTGTTTACATGTTTTGAGACATTGTATTTTTTACTTACATAGCTTATATCATTTATTAATAAAACTTTTATCTGGTAAATGCATGAGAAAATAAAGTTGATAGGAGTCATTTTCCACTTTGATCTCAGATAACACTCATAGTATTCATTCTTTATTCAAAATTATATTGCAAAATCTCACATCGCAACCTAGCGTCTGTCCGCAGTTTTCTGCGCTGAAGCCAGCTGACGTGCCGGGACTACAGTTGCTGCAGGACTCACTTCTGTCTGCAGTGCGTCCCAACGCAGTCGGCCTGGTGGACAGCTTCGACATCAACGACCAGACTCCCTCTCGGCTCCTCGACTCTCTACAGGCCAATAAGGCTCCTACGACGGCAGCTGTTGATAATGGCTAAAGCTATGTTGCAAAAAATAACAACGTAATAAAAACATAGTACTTTTTTCATAATTTTCGCGACGAGGCGAAATTTAAGAATCAATAAGAGCCTGAGAAAGTAGCTCTCAACGATCAACCCGTGGACGAGTCCTTCCACAAGTACCTCAAGCCGTTCTTAAAGTCCAACCTTTGAAAGCTACACTTTGAGCTGTTGATAATGGTTTGTACTTTGTAGTGTTTAACAGTGCATTATGGACATGTTTCTAAAGCATAGAACAAAGCAGTTATACGTAGGTTAATTAAAAATGTTGCAAAAATAACTATGTCAGCTCTTGGTTTGAGCACAAAAACATAGTGGGCTCTCTTTTAACATAAATTTTTAAGCAATTGGTCGGAGAAAACTTTTATAATGTGCTTATATGAAATTGGAATGTTAAGATAACCGCTGAAATTAACTGTACACGATCTTCAGAAGTTCCTCCATAAAAGGTTGTTACTCTTGTATAAACTCTTGTTGTTAAACTTCTAACTAATATAAATCTTTGCATTTACCTTAAGAATCATATGTCTTTAAACTCTATTTGATGTATTATGTGCTTAGGCTCCTTTTTCTAAGTATGTTAATATTTTTAAAGCATTCATTTACTTAGTGAAATATTTTATATATCCCATGACATTTGTACATTCCATGAAAGATTGCTACCATTCTTAGTATTATTATTATTATAACGTTTAAAGAAACCAAACCAAATCTTTTCCAAACTTATCAAACCATTAGCAATGTTAAAGAAATACTGTTAAGTTTTTAAGTCTATTGTAATGTTGGAAAATAAAGCTGTATATGTGCAATCATTTTTGTTTTTGTTTAACTTTATCTTTACACCCATGTATTTTGTATTCAACTAAAGATAGTGTCTATGTATTGTATTTTTTAGTCTTATATTGTACTTTACATGTTTAAGTTAAATTTTTGTTTTCTAATATGTATTGGATTTATCATACGTTATCATCAGGGCGATGTGCAATATTACTTTCAGAATTTATTTCATTTCAAGTCATATAAAGTAAAAAATACTCATTTAAATGCATAAACTTGAAAATATTCTAAGATGTTTATTCTTGAGGTGTAAGCGTCAAATTAAAATGGCTGTTGCAAGGGATACCCCTGTCATTGGAATTAAAAGCTCAACTGAACATAATTTTCAACATACAAGAATTTTTTTAATCCTTATTTTTCAAAATAATTACGACAAAGAGATAAAAAATGATGGAAGTCGTAGTTTAGTACAGACACTGGTGGCAGTTCAGAATTATGTGCATTAGTGTAGAACTTTTTTCCTTGTCATGGATTATTTCATACAGAAAGCAATTTACCAACCATTTTTACCAGTATTTTATTTGACTAAAAAATCTTGGGAAGGTGCTTACATTGTTACTCATATGTCCAGGCTCAATTAGATTAGTAAGGTATTGTTATTCCAGTGATAGTTAAGTTTGTGGCAGTTTATGTGAATATTCACTTGTTTCAAATAAAGCTATTTTTGTAATCAAGTTGTGTTCCTTTATTTCTGCAGTATTGTTTGGAGTAGACCTTTCAAAGTAGAGCGTGCTTCGCACCAAATCGGCCCGGGTTCGATTCCTGGGCACAGTGATAACTTTTCATGATGGCCATTGCCTGGGATTTGGAAGTCACTTTAAGTCGTTGGTTCATTCCATTTGTCGTTGGGCTATAAATTAATGACCCAATCTGGGAACAGTCGGCCCTAGTTTTTAACAAGACTTCATCTCATCATCCATCAAAACACTCAACACACATACCCTTTATTTCATATTCACCATAAAATATGGATGGATAAAAATGTGTTGTAGTTTCAAGTGAAGAGTTGAAACCATTTTAAATCAACATAAAGTACAAACAAAAACGTAGCCTAAACGAAAACAGAGACTGTCTGCACGGCTCCTCCCACCACGCAAAAAACTAATGGCTGCCATGACACTTAAAGATTCGGCAAATCACCGGATGTCACTAGATCACGACCTGTAACTGACGTTTTACTGGCCACTAAAGTTGAACAGGTTCAACTTTAATGGCCGCCTCTAGCCAATGGCCAGGGAAAGCACCAGTACCCCTATACACAAGGCCACTAGTGTGATAATTGATGGCGGCTAGTACTAGCCAAATGCAGTGGACGTCACTACTGGCTTTGTGTATATCTTTACATTGAACTGGCGGCCACTAAGAGGAAATATTGGAAGTCACTATTAATCTCGTGTATAAGCATACTGGCGTCCACTAATGACCACCAGAACCGGGCGCCACTACTGGCCCCTTGTTCAACGACTTTATGCTATTTAGTGGTAAGTGTCTCAAGTCAAAGTATCAAACTACATGAACACCTTAATTCACCTATAGTTTAACAGGATTTAAAAAGTGCATCTATTTCACCAACAACATTTTATTTTTAGTAAACTTGACAAACTTTTAACTTAACTTTCGGTCGTCTTAACTGTCAATGAAGAAGTTGCAATTTGTAACTCCAAAGATTGATTTATGAATCTTGTTACTTGAGGAAAATGCTCTTCTTCAGCATCAATACCTTCTTCTTCAATGTTTTCTTTGTCTGTTTCAATGTCATCGCCACAAACTATTTCATTTGTTGTAATTTGTTCTAACATCAGGTTGTCACTTGCTTCTTCATTGGTGCAATTTTCCTTAGACTCATTTTCATCAGCAAGGTTTTCAATTGCAACCGGATCTAGGGAAAAGTCATTGCTTGCATCCTCGTCAGTGTCTTCTCTATTCACTACATTTCTGCTGCTGCTGACTTCTTTGATTGCATCTTGTTCCAGAGACAGTTCATTAGTCACATCTTCATCTGTGTCTTCTTTAGGTATGATGAGTCTATTCTCTCTGATTTCTCTAATAACATCAGTATTGACAATGCTTTTTTGTTCCTTTCCCTTTTCTCCGAAATGAAGACAGTTGTGAAAATCTATGCTGTCTGAAATATCTGGCATTGAACAACTTTGAACAAATACTTTTTGTGGGAAGTCCAGAGCTGTTGTGAGATTTGGCAAAGACATAAATAAATTTGATGATTTGTTCAGTTTAATCAAGTTTTCTTCATATAATTCTTTGAAATCTACCAAATCGGCAAAGCCAGATTTTGAACTGTCCTCCTCTGACTCAGACTCTGACTTTGCAACAAACGAATCCCCATAAACTAGTCTTTGCCAAGCAGATAAGTCAATTATTGGTGATGATTCATCGCTATCTCTCCCAAACTTCAAATCTGTGGCTTCTGCTGGATTTTCTTTTAGAATAACACTCCTTATATATTTTCTGTTGTTAGTTTCACAAGAATTTGACTCACTGGCTTTTTTCCGTAAGGTTATTTGATAAGTTCCATCTATCTTCAACGATCCGTTTTCATTCACAGGAGATATGTCATCATCTGAAAGAACTTTTATTATTTTCATGGGCTTGCTTTCATTTTCTTCTCTGCCAAATGCTTTTCTTTTGTTACTACTTACATTTTCCTTATCCACATTATCTTTCTTCTCACTTGTTTGCTAAAGTGACTAAAGAGCTGAGCACTTTATCTGTTTTAAGATTCTCTAAAGAAGTTGGGTTTGATCCTGCATATATCTTTTACCATCACTTGATTGAATATCTTCTGATTCATTTGTTTCAGCCTGTTCTTCATTATTTATTTCACATATAAGTTGTTTGGTTCTAACATTTCCTTGAAACTCATTTTCTTCTTCCAGAAAAACATTATCTCTGCCTTCGGAACAAATCTCTTTTTTAAATAACTTACTTTCAACACATTTTATATCAAGTTCTCTAGTTGTTTTACTGCGGCTAGCAAATATAGGTTCCACCCCTACATTGGAACTATCGGTATCATCATCACTGTTTATTTCTTGAACTAGCTTGGACGGTTTTGTCATCCAAAATCTGAAGGAAAGTTCTACCAGCAACAGTGTCACAGTTTCCATCATTATTTTGCTCAATAATGTAACCACTCTTTGTTAACAATGAGGAATGGTCTTCCAATTCACTCACATTTGAAACTTTACCTAACCTTATACACCCAACCTCCTTTTGGTTTTCTGTTGAGTCCACTTGTATTTCGGCAAATGTTTTCAAGTCTGATTCTTCATCCGAATTCAGTTCAATTATTTTTGGTTTATTCAAATTATTCTTAATGAAATGTTTATCTCTGAAATTTGATAACTGTTCAGTTTTACTATCAATTTCAGAACATCCGTGAGGAACTATGCCAAGAAGATTATTTTGAGGACAATGCAAAGCACTATCTTGTGTTTTTGGTTCTCCTTCAGTCTTTTCTGGAATGGCTTCATTCTTGCAGATATGGTCCTCTTTCTTCAAAATAGGAACATGTTCATTTTCCTTCAAAACCTTGGAGTGATCAGATTTAATTTCATTGTCATCTTCACTTTCACTAGTAATTTTCTCAGTATCATCATCAGAGTTCTGAAAACAAAAAAATGTGTCAGATTTTAAAATTTATATGTAAATTAAAAATCAATACTTTTTAAGTTAGGTTACTGTATGTGTCTTTTTCTTATGGGGATTTATTAAAGACTTGGTGTAGGTGCCCCTGTTACCAACAACAATGGATGAAAATTGAAATTGCATAAGAGCAGCTGTAGAGGCTGTAACTCAAGACATGCTTGCTGCAGTGTGGAATCAATTCGATTACTGCATTGACATGTGCCGTTTATCTAAAGGAGGGCATATTAAACATCTATAAAAAGGTATAAACATTTTTTTGAGCTCTCCTTTCAGTACAAACACACATGGTTTCATATCTTTATTATAGACATAAAAAATCAGATTGTTCTAAAAATACAGTACAGTATTTTGGTAGCCAAAATAAAGAGTAGTTTATTTTTCAATATCTCTTCTAAAATTTGAGTTATAAAACTGTGTCCACAATTTTAGGCTAAAAAACTGTTTTACATTGAAATAGCCACATATGAAATGAAAACTGTCCTCCAAAACAGATTTGTCATTGGGTCTGTAATAGAAGAAGACCCACAGACTGACTGACAGGTTTGAAAAGGTGTGTTTACCTCAACTGGGCTGTCTTCTTCCTCCTCGACTTTTGCTTGATCTGCTTTCGCTTCTTTTTCAGCTTTTGCCGCCTCTTCAGCCTTTTTCAACCTATGATTTCTACTCATCGCCATAAGTGCTACAAAAATCCATATCTCATTAGTCATTAGATATAGGAAGGGGGCTAGTGAGAGTTATTGAAAAACTAACTTGCTTGAAACCTAAATAAAGTCTTCTGAGAGTTTAAAAATAAAATTGATTGAACACTTTTAATGACAGTCATGTTTCTTTGGGTTGTCTTAAAACTGTGATTTAGTTTAAAAGCTGTTGACTAATTAATAAAAAGGTACGGTACCGTTTTGAAAACTTTAAATTATGATATTCTATCATATATACCGTAATTTTATTATGATGACCAAATTTATTTAATAACGGTCTTCTTTTTGTTTATTTTCTGTTTCGGTTCTGGTTCTCGTTATGATCATCCCTACATTTTTCTTATAAAACGAGTAAGGTTAAATGTCTTATTGATTTTGTTTATTAATGTATTCTATTTTCTCTGGTGTATCTAGATTTTTGGTTATTATTCTATTATTATATTATTTTTTCTTATTACTTATTATTATATCATATTTTTTTGTTTGTTATCAAGAGTTCTACTGTACGCAATCAATTAATATTTTATTGTATTCTTGAACTAAAAATTATGTCTTTACCTTCACAACTTCTTTGAATCTTTAGTCTTTCATTCTCAATCCATTCTAGTCTGACTTTTTCTGAAGCATCGTAACCACCAACAGCCCTGTTACACAAAAAGTAAACATTTGTATTTCATCTTATCAAGTGAAATATATTTAAATGACCATTGTAATATATTTAATTAAAAATAACATAATCATTTTGTGTAAAAATTAAAGTTTAATTTTTTATTTTGGACACATATTTTGTAACAAAGTGAATGAATGGATTAAATGAAATTAAAAAGTTCTTGATTTTTCTATCATGTTTACAATATTAGGTCTCCTGCAGTGAGCCTGACAGTTAAAAAGACACTATACAGCATCAGTCAAAACTATCATCTGGTTGTCAATTTTTCTTATTTCTAAATATATATACGTAAACCTTGGAAAATCATTTGCCTTCAGAAATTAAGTCTAAAATTAGCTTTAAAGCCAATTTAAATCACCATAAACACAAATTTTGTATAGCATAATTTAGTATACACAAAAATAAATTGTCCAAAACTCTTTATAGTTTGTACTTTACATGTCAACTAGTGATATAAGCCCCTTGTGTAAAATATGTACTCTATATGAAGAAAATATACTTGGCAATTAGCTAACATTTATTGGAATAATAATTTGTTGCTATTGTTTAACAACTCTAGCATACAATTTGTTGTAAGTCTTATATTTTTACAGATCATTTTGCTTGTATGCCAAAAAGTGAAGACGAATTGCCACTAAGTTAAAGGCTGTTTCGGTTTTCTGGCAAGTTACACAGCCTGCAAAGATGTAACAAGGTCAAATGCAAAATTAGTTAAAACCTGTTTTTCTAATCTGCAATATTCACTTTTGCCTACTCAGTAAACAGTTAATTGCGTATCAAAAGTTTTAATTTCACTTTCATGTGGATATTTTCTTGTAGCCTTGATGTTTACTTTTGCTCCAGTTTGGACATCTAGACAAATCTTACGTCAAACAAAATAAGAATTTTCAAAGCAAACGTTCCAAATCAAACGTCCTGTCTGTCTTGCTATATGGCTACAAAACCTGGAAGGTATACGTTGCCTCAGTTCAAAGTGGAGAGAGGCCAAAGCACTTGTAGTGGATCGCGATGGGTGGCGGAACGTTGTCGAAGCCCTATGTTCCACTTAGGAATCAACGGCCATAATCAAGTAAGTCTTGATGTTTACTAAGGAATGGATAGTAAGTAAAGAGATACCAAGTTTCTTACCATGCTTCCGCACAAGCTCTGTCTCTTGGGAATACAGGACGGTCATCCAAGTGGTTCAGATTTGCCTGAAACAGTATTCAATATAGTACACCAGGAATGCAACAAAACAGCATACATTATAGTATGATATAATAACAACGTTGCAAAACTTGTTAGACTGGTATGAATCATCAGGGTATCTTAGAGCTACTATGCATTAAGTACTATGTTCGCGAGTCACCACTATGACTAACAAGTGGTACTTTGTAGTCTAACTTCTTAAACAAGACAAACTTTACATTTACCTTTACCTTATTAAGTATACCACTTGTATATTTTAACCAAGTTATATAATATCAATAGAATGTATATTATATAAAATTTCTATTAAAAATAACTGTTAATAAAATTATTGTTAATTCATAAATATTTAAATATACTGACACATTTGACGGTGAGAACGTTGCGGTAGTTGCGTATTTCTGATTTCACAGGGTTACCCATCAAGTTGAGCACACGTAGACAAGGCATAGCAGCAAACACCTGCAACAGTCAAATTTATGATCATATATCACGGTAAAGATGATGATTGTTGTGGAGCAAATTTTTATTATATCCAGTCTCAAGGCCTATATCAATTAATATATTAAATACCTGTTAAGTGCCTGTAGACCTTGTGAAGAGTTTGAAAAGTCCCGATGTACATTTCGCGACGTTTGTCGCATCTTCTGGGGAGGGGGGTACTGTTTACATAAGCACACTTTTACACACTATTTACACTTTTAAACTAGTCACTTTGTGGTCGCGCCGCTGGCAGAGACTGGGTGAGACTAGGTGCGCACGGTGCGTAGTCACATGTTGCACTACCCCTGAGGCGCTGCCTGGGGTCTTTGTCCAAAACCTAACGGGGAATCCCAGCTCGCCGGCAACAAAGACCCCGGGCAGCGCCTCAGGAGTAGTGCAACATGTGACTACGCACCATGCAACCATGCGCACCTAGTCTCACCCACCGGGGTGCCAGCCGCGCGACCACAAAGTGACTAGTTTAAGTATAAGTGTAAATAGTGTGTAAAAGTGTGCTTATGTAAACAGTAACCCCCCAGAAGATGCGACAAACGTCGCGAAATGTACATCGGGGACTTTTCAATCTCTTCACAAGGTCTACAGGCACCCAACAGGTATTAATATATTAGTTGTGGAGCAGTTACAAGACAAAGTGTAGCTCTTCACAAAATTTGGAAGAGTTTCATACACACTGCCGCATTGGTTAATAAACACAATTTTCAGAACATAAATGTTTTGGTTAGATGATGTAAAGAGATACTTAGTGTCTTACCACGCTCTTACCTAGTTTCTTACTTGTTGTAAAAACATAAAAGATTTCTGACCCTGCTGATCCCTTGGTCATCAGACAACCTGCTTACTCCGTCGCTCCGCCACCTATAGTCATTTGTTCTGAATATGCGCCTGAAACTGCCTAAGCATGACAGAGTCTCAACACTGAAGCTCACCTCCACTACCTCCGGGTTCTTGATGTTGTTGTGTGCCAGGTCCACGACGGAGAGCTCGGGACAGAGAGTGAGGTGGCTGAGGTCGGCCAGGGTCTCCAGCTTGTTGTGGTTCAGATTCAGAGTGTGCAGAACTGGCAACATTGCTGCAAACCAACAAACCCAAACCGATTTTTCTTATTTCTTTCTTTGTTGAAACAATTAAACTACAACACTTGTATTAAAAATTAAAATCAAAATGTTTATTTAATCCAGCCATCTTTAACAACTTCCTTTAAAAACAAAGTTTGACTATTTGAGAAGCAAATTCAAGCAGCATTCAAGCAGTTTATTTTATTTTGTGCTGTAAAATAGTTGATATTTATTTGTAAGATTTTGGTTCACATGCAGGAAAAGCTACTTATTGTATTAATAAAATATAAAAGAATAGTTATACTAAGTTTAATATTTACCAAATCTCCAAATACTTCTAGGGGTTGATACCAACAGGGTGTAGGGAAAGCCCAGCGAACAATGCTCCCAGTTGAGTTGACCTTCTCAATGCTCAATGCTGTCAAAGAGGAATAGAAAGGAGAGCAGGCTCACCTGGATCCAGGCGATACAGGTTTCCTTTATATTCCTTTTGCATAGTGTATCCTGACCTCGTGCCCTATTTCCTTAATCTTATACACTCAATGGTTACTCCTAAATTCCTAGGAGTGGTTATTTATTTATTTATACGGTAAAACACCATTTTCACATACAATAATGATGTTTATAATACAATTGAGTAAATGGACATAAGTTTTATTTAACTGTAAGAGTTGAGGTACTTACACAGGTTTTCTATTTTTGCTATAAAGTTGTGGCTGAGATTGAGAGTATCTAAGAGTTGGAGTTCTTCAAGGTTTTCTATTTTCCTGATAATATTGTTATGCAAATAAAGGCTTCTCAGTTCTGTTTGCTTGGAAAGGTTTTCAATTTTCAATATCCCATTATTTTCCAACCAAAGGCATTTCAAGCCAGTGTACTCTTCAAGATTTTCAATATAGCTATAACCTGAAAATTGCACATAGTGTATATTCATCAGTCATCAAATTTGATTTTGTATGGTATATTTTAAGATACCTATACTACGTTAAATTGTAGTGTTTCTATGCAAGTAAAAGTACATTTACATTAAAGTATTATTTCCTTTTTTTCTTGTCTTTGAGTATAAGTGAGGCCTCGCCTCCTTTGCCTCTTCTGATGAGCCGCCATTATTAGTAAACATATACCCTGCTGTAGCTTAAATGTTGATTTCTTCCTCTCAAAAGTTTTACCAACCTTCTCATAGCAAATTAACAAAGTCTGAGTTAATTTGATTCTAAATTTAGAAGTCATGGCAGTTTAAACAAAGACCACATAGATCCATTGTTGGTTTAAGTCATAAAATAAGAATCTTATTCATTTTCTAATAATTTACATGATTTTTATTTAAATACAAAACATACCCCCACTTAGTTGATAGTTTTTGACTTTTTGCCAATGTCAAACTAGCACCTAACCATGTTGATCAAAACTTACCATCAGCCGTTGTTAATACAATAAATGTTTAAATCAATCCAAGCAGGTAATATGTTTGTTGAAGTAATAAATGCTGCACATACCTTTAAAATGCAGGTATAAGACATCATTTAGACGAGGAGTGATGTAAAGCCTTTGTTCCTTGCAATGCTTTCTAATTGCTTCCTTTGTCATTCTATAAAAATTAACATTGTATTAAGTCAAACCCAAAATACATTGGGTTGACATATGTTGATGAATATGAAACATGATACTTTATGTACAAAATGAATGGGATGAATAACAACCAGGCCGACACGCAGCTAAGCGCTAAAGCACCACTAGCATGACTGAAGAGGATTTCCTTATTAGCACAGGAGTTAACAGGCTGTTCACTTTGGTTTGACTATCGGCCTCAGCTTGGCCTGCTTTATGATCGTGATCGGTAAGGGTGTCAAATCAGAAATCAAATATTTTATTGTACTTAATCTTGTATAACATGCGATAGACAAAGTCAGTTATAAATTACAGTGAAATGACAGACAGATTTTATTTTAAATAGCTTATTTGATATTGACTATTAAAAATTTTCCTGAGCTGAACCCTCCCCAGTTCAAGACACCCAGGCGTTCTTGGCCCAAATCAAGTACTGTATTCAGGATATGATACAATGACTACCGCTGACTTGCTGAGAGCTACTCAGATTTGGAAACTTAATGTAAAGTTATAAGAAATTGTCTATTACTCATTGACGTATTTTATTTTCTTTTATTCAAATGGAATCACAATAAGGTTTTTAAAAAGATTACTTGAGGTATTTTGTTTAAGTCAAGTTAATATACTTAATAATAATTTATTGCAAACCAAATCAGTTGTATAAGCAAGACATATTTATTTTTATATTTTGTTATTTCACTAACCTGGGACCCTTCCTTTCTTCTTCTTTGATGGCTTCTATTTTGGCCAAAGCGATTTCTCTCTCTGACAATTCTTCTTCCGCCTCAGGCATCTTTGTGGCCGACTAGTAAAGCTAATTCAAGTGCTTTGTTGTTAAGAAACAAAGAAAATGGTGAAATAAGTAACGGAATAGAAAGCTGAAATGATTTTAAAATACCACCTTAGCAACATCCAAACAAACAACACTGTTTTTGTTTGATCAATATCTGGTACCAGCTGGGGACCACAACAGAACATTTATGTCAAATAGCTTATAAACAGCAATAAAGTATTTTCTCTAGGATATTATACAAAAAAGTTTGAAACAGATGTAGGAACAAATTGCTTGTAGTTCTGTGTTATGTTGCAACATTATTTCCTAAAATTAAATATCCTACAACTCTTGGCCATAGTATAATAGATTACTTTAAATTTATTATTTATATAGGCCTTCTTAAATTTATTTGGGACTTTTTGAGGTTTGTACTTTTCTGTATCATTAATGTTACAGTTTAGGTTATAACTAGTGAATAAAGAAGAGTCAGTCATTAAAATCATTTTTCTTTTACATATTCAGACAGTTCCATGTCAAAAAATACAATCTTTGTAAAGCTGATCAAGGTGAGGAAAACCATCAAAAACTTTCAAGTTTCAAGCGTAGAAGAAGAAAATTTATTTATATAAAATCTTTGAGATCATATAAAAATTACAAGAGTATATAAAAATAACTAAATGAATAAACATTAATAAATTAATAAAACTAAAAGTAAATAAACAAAAAATAAATATAAAGGTAAGGGCAGCTGATCAAAACTTCTTATCCTTATCTCCTCTGCATGCTTCATATCATCTTTAAAAATATAAAATGAGTTGGATATAAGATATTTTTGAAGTTATAAGAGGTTTTTAAAAGGTTTGTTAGAAGGTAAAAAGGTAAAGTTTGTCTTGTTTAAAGTAGCAAAGTTAGGATTACTAAGTCCTCCCTACCACTCAACCCCGGCCTTTACCTGACATTGCCATATAGTCACATTAAAAATGTAAGTGGTCAATGCAGGGATAGAACCCGCGCCAGCGGAGTGATGAGCTCAGGAGTTACGCACGATTTCAACCCGCCACTGCCCCCGTGCCGGAAATTTTGATGAAATTTTTAAAATTTCAAATCATTTTCATGTTTATTGTAAGTTGATAGTAGTATATAATGTTGATAGTATATACCCTACAACATTTAAAGGCCGGGACACACATATCCGCGACCGGCCAACACACGCCGAGTGTTGGCCGCTACTGGCGACAGAAAACCAAGCATTTTAATGTGTAGGACACACATGACCGCGCCACGCCAGCACCGTCGCCGTGCTTAGAGACCGCACCGTCACCAACTAGTTCAGTTTACTTTTTGACGGTGACGGTGCGGCCTCGTCCAACATGGATGGCGAAAAACTTATTGAAGAAGTGCGTAGAAGTCCGTAGAACTTGATTTCATCATTCGAGAAACAGCGTAATATTCCCCTCAATGGGTCTTGATTTCCATGCACTGTCCATCCAAATTCTCTTTTTTCGCACTCTTCCTCTTCTAGAGCCAAGGCAATCATTGCCAAATCAAGTTTTCGAAATTTTGAAAACATGATTGCGACAACGAAACACACTGTGCTGAGTAGTAGGGTTGTGAGAACGTACTGACGGCCGTGGCTCGGAGCGATGTCGGGCAAGTGTGTTCTCCTACCTCCGTCACCAACAGTTGTCCGTTTCACGGACTCTGCTCGGGGACGACGCGGTACGGGCTCGGCGCGGATATGTGTGTCCCGGCCTTAAATAGTAAGGAAAATCAATCAACACAGATTCAAAAATTGTTAAATTTATTATCTTACAATGTTGTACAATCTAAATTATTAGACAGATAAAAAAATATTAACAATAATTCATAACACAACTGACACAGGAGTAAAACTAGGAATATATAACCATGACACGATAGACAAGAGAAGAATTAACTCAATGAATGTAAGAGGAAATTGGAAACTGTTATAAAACACGTTGACTACAGTAATGTACAATAAAAATAGTAATTCATCAGATGTTTGAATATTTTCAATCATTAAGATAGCCTTCAATATAAAACCAATGTAGAAAATAGTGTAAGCTAATATAAAACAAGCATTATAAATACATCAAATCATTTTCACTGAAATGATTTCTTTCCAAACAGTGATTAAACAGATGCATTTACTTTTATTTATTCTTTTAGCTTGAGCGATTTTTTTTCGAATATATAATTTTTAATTATATACTACCAGAACAACTGTGGACACTCTAATAGTATGAGGGGAGTACATATTTTGGAAAAGGATCAAAATGAAGTGTGTCTTCATAATATATACTTTTTGTGCAATTGCGATTGGGCATTGTAAGGTTTTGGATGTATGGAACTCTTACAACAGATGATCTTTTCAGTCCATTAATGATACATGACGTCTATACATGACACAAGGATAGCAAATGATTCTTCTAAAAGAAGATATGTCCATCTACCCCATAAGATCTTTGACAATAACTACCACATCATTACATACTCATATTCAATTTAATTTCACCATGGGAGTCATTCTTTAATAAATTACTCGTCATTAAAAAAGTAATTATAAATAGTTAAGTCTTATTTAATAGGCAACAAATAATGGATAAACCCTGTATAAAGGCATTTTTATAAATATCAATATAAAATATCCATTATTACTTATATTCTAAAAGACGACAGAATTTACATATCGTCTAAATAACTAAGAACGGGGAGTACTAAATAAAGATTTAGTAGTACTAATTTTCAAATCCAACTGTAACTACATACACCAATTTATAAGAAGTTTAAATTTTAAAATTATTAACTGACAATGTTCTAATGACTCACTATTTCTGTATTGTTTTATTGTTACAGTCATTAAACTACGAGAGTAAGACAAAGTTTATAGAACTTTTCACATAGAGAAGTTTGATCAATTAAACAGCTTAAACAACATTTGTTTTAGTAATAAATAAAAAACAAATTTAAACTATATTTAAAAACAAAGTCTACAACACAAAATTTGTTTCATTGACATTTTCAAAACAATAAAGTCAAGGAGACATTAGTTTAATTTTTTAGGTATAACTTTCAATTTAAGAAATAAAAGGTCAACATTTGGTACTTGAAAATAGGTTTACAAAATATTAGGGTTTCTCATTTTTAGAAAAAAATTATCATCTACATTTCGATTAATCATATGGTATACAACAACTAAACATTACACAATCTGTGGCTACAATGGTTGAAGAATCAGCTGTTTACAAAGGAAACTCTACTCATTATTAGAAACGCTTTGCTTAAATAGTTAAATTAGTTAGAGATTTTGTCTGTGTTTAAGTTTATGTGAGAAACAAGCTTGAGTTTATTGATGCTATAGTAGAAATTTGTTATTTTCAACTTCGTTTGTCCAATTGGGTGTTCTGGCAAAACTAATAATTGGGGTGTTTTTCTTTAAAACAGTTTACAGTTAGTGCCAACTAGGATGAAGCGACTTGCGCATGCGTGTCATTCTTCCCTCTCCACTCCGCTTAGTACAGTCGGTGACAAGCAAACCTCGCTGTAGCTGTCACAACAAATACAAATAACATAACCTCATCTTGTTGTTTGTCTGCTTTTAAACAGAAGTTTGGATTTAGCTTTAACACTTGTTGCAAAACAACTGTTAAAGATAATAAAACAGAATCAACCAACTGAATTCAAGCAATAAAAATAAAATAATTATTTATGTTAAAGAAACAAGATAATTTAAATATTTGCTGTTTGTAAACAAACCGCCATCTTGGATTCTGCTGGAACGGACTTTACTAAGCCGTGTGAAGGGAAAAGTGGTGGGGAGCTACGTCACAGCTGTTTATACTCCCATCTCTGGGATTCATCCTAATTGGCGGTCTGTACCAACCAATATTAACGCTAACAGAGATTTCCTTGACATAAAATATATTAAGTATTATTACCATTAATATTTTTTTGTATGTTCTATAAAATTGGCAAAACACCTCAGTTACTCAAAATTTTTTTAAAAACTAGAATGTCTGTATTTTTTATCTATTGCTGCTTTGATATGAAAAGTTGTTTTAATAATATCTATGATCAAGATCTATTTTTTATAGGTGGTAGTAAAGTACACCTAGAGGGCATTCATACATCATTAATCAAGTATTTCCTATTCCGTTGAATTACACTGTAAAACATAGAAATGATTCAAACAAGACATATATATATATATCTTTATAACCACTAGACTTCCTAGCAACTCTTGATAAATGTTTTCAACAATAATTGACAGTCACGCTAAATGTTGAAACCTTCAATTCAGACACGCAGTTATTAATCGATGGCACAAAATGACAATAATCAAAACCCACAGAATGGCAACATAAATATGTAGTTTTACAATGTTAAGTGTAGCTTTTGAGAAGCAAGGAAGAAACAGGAGTATTTTTCTTTCATATCTTTCCTAGTTCTTGGAATGTAAATAGTCATTAATGATTGACCTTTAAAGACGAGTATATTGACTTCTTGATACTATGAGAAATCACAAGTCCACCAGCCTTAAGAGTGGGACAAATTGGTAGTAGAAAAAGTGAGAGTATTTGTTTTTTATTACAGATAAGTGAAGGTGGTTGTTTGGTCTTTGTTTTGTAAAGTAATGTAGCTTAATTTGGAGGAAAGTAAACATAATGTTCCTTGCTGCTGTAACAACATTTTAACAGCTAATAATAATTGTTTTAAAAAACTTAATTTATTTAATATTTTTTATAGTTTTTGGAAAATGAAAAACATTTCAGAATTGCTGAATAAAAATGAAGCTTTTGTCTTAATAAATTTTAATATGATATTTTAAGGCAGTGTATGTAACGTTAAATGACAACCTTTTATTCCGTTAAACATATATTACAAGCTAAAAAAACTAATGGTCTCAAGAATTCACTGTTTCAAAAGAACTCCTTTTGCAATGAGTTTTATTTTAAAATTGAGATCAGTTATATCTCCACTTCTTTGTCATCAACATTATGGTGCATTCATACATGTATGCGGTAGAGCACATATTTTTTGTTTTACTGTTATGAGGTTACTTCTTCATTTAATAATAGAATTTGGCAACATTTTAAGAATTTTCCATTTATAAAATGAAAAGGCATATTTCACCATCTTAAGAGATGCCCCTGCAATAGTTGGCAACTTATACTAAAAAAAGAAGAGCAACTTTTTCAGTTCGACTACACACACAAACAAAGACAATTCAACTACCCCACTTCTCCGCGAGTGCAATCCATACAACTCTCGTCAAAATAAAAACACCAACGTTAACAATGCCCTTACGGCTTGCACACAGACAGAGATTAATGGTCGTATACGTACGTTAAGATTCAATCCTTTGTCAGTCAGCTGGCTGCAACATAAACGCAGCATTGTCAATCAAACGAGCAACTCATCTGATGCATCCAATCCACTCTTTGCCACTCATTCCACTTCTCAAGTAAAACATTTACTATCAACAAAGTAGCTTTAATGGTGCTTTCAAATAATAGTTGCAATATCCAAGATGCCACGTTTATGAACCAAAATACGGTAAAATTTCAAACATAACCTTTATGGACTGGTAGACAATTCAATTTAAATCAAGTGCTGTGTATCCCTTGCTTCTCATTTTCTTTTAACACGACTACATGGTCAAGCAAATATACAAAATATTACATTGTTAGTAATTTTTTTTAATTATTAAACCTACAAGTCAGTAATTAAATAATTAGCAGGTTTTAAATATTTTAGTCAATTTTCTTTGAAAAAATGAGATAGTCATGTCATCAGCATGGAAAGAACTAGACACAGGACTCATGAGAACCAATCCTGACCCCAGTAGGCTTCACTTTTCAGCATTTTTGCAAAACTTTAAACACACATGTGTGAGCTCTCTACAAACCACATTTTGGTTTCATTTCCATACAATTTGGAACAAAATTCCTTTTGTAAAAATTTGTAAAATTTTTCAGTCAGCAAAATTTGAATAGTGAATGTCTCCTTTGGGGTAAAGTTTTAAAAAGGGGTTTTAATAATCTTAAATCAGTAAATGTCATCTAATTTTGATGAAAATTTGAAAAACACGTATTCTAACATGTATGATGATTGATGGGATACTCATCAATATACAAGAAACCATGAACATTTGTCAAGTAACTTCAAAAGGGTGGCCTTAAAAGTAATTTTTCGCTATAATGGCGAAATGTTCTGGGGTTCAGGATCGGTGCTCATTTTGTGGTTCCGGGCGGGGTCTTACCATGCTCACAGCATGAATTCTCATTTTTCTTACAATAATTTTCTAAAAAAAGGACACTTTAGAAGAGTTGAAAGGACTAACTGGATTTGTTGTATTGGCTTCAAATTTCAAAAGTTAAACGATCATTAAGGGTAAGGCATTTTTTTAGTTATGTGGTTTAGGGAAATAATCTTAGCTTGGCATGGGCAGGGGGTTGTATGCTTGTATATGGAACATTTAATAATTATTCAAACTGTAGTCCTGAATATTATTATTTTTCTACTTTGTCTTTTTCCTCTAAAACTTTGTTCTGCTGGCTTGAAAATATCCATATTTCATTCTGGTGTTGGTTGTTTAAAGATCGTTCATCTAACATTGTTTTAACATGCAAAACACAAATACAACTTAATACAAATCATAAAAATTTGATAGATATCTTTGAATATCTATTTACAAAATACAAAATTAAGAACCACACAAAAAATCAGTACTGACATTCAAAGTTCACAAAATGCAAAAGCTCAAGAAAGAAATAACATGCTTCCTTTAAATTAGCTTACAAAGTAAAAAGTAAAAGAAGATGGCCGTCTTAAACTTAACATAATCATACATTCAGATAAATTTAATTAACATACAAAACAACAAAGTTACGTAAAATGACTTAATATATTCATCACTTATACTATGTATTGGTGAGTACACATTCTTTTTCAAAATATATTTATGCTAGGTATATTCATGGAGATACTACGGGAAATGTAATAAAGCTATACATTTATTAAACAATACATTTATACAGATGTGCGAGCATTTTGAAAGAATTCATAAACTCAGAGCACCAAAAATATTAAGGAAAACTTACAATGCCCACCACTTTTGCATTTAGGACAGACGGTGAGTAAACGCAGTAAAGTCGTTGTCAACACTCAATTAGTTCAGACTATAGCTGATCTCTAAATGACAACTAGGACTGTCCAAAACGACACTATAACCTCCTGATACTTATCAAGTATTCCTACCAAAGTTATGTTGAGGTTATAGGTGCATTTCGGCTCAAAAATAACAACAGAGATGTGTCGTTAGTTTGTCCTAAATACAGGATGTTAACTTAGATGGTTCTAGCACTTATTAATCTGCTCCTTTGAACCCTCTGAGTGCAATAAGAAACTTCTACATTGAAAAATAACTTTGGAAACCCACTAAGCAATTTGCAGTTTACCTGAGGTTAGGTAAACAGTAGTTTAGGCATATAAAATTCTGTTTTTGATAGTATTAAATTAAAACTTGTTATTTATTGTATCTAAAAGTCATTCAAACTGGACATTTCTGTGTGGAATTCAGGGGTTAAATTTACAATAGTGCAACTCAATAACTTCGATTCATTGAAGTAGTACTTTTAACCAGCGAGCAAACACTGTAGCAGGTGTATGCAACAAGTGTGCGAGCAAAATAAAGTATTTGTTTTACATTAAATTAAAACATAGGAATTTTGCTTTCGATTTCTAAATTAATTTGTCAAACCAACTCATGGAATTGTCTGTGAGTTTCCGATGTAGAAGATCAAACACTTGCACACCTCGACAGAACAACATCAGTACGTACATTGCGTGTGTTACATGACATCGACAAAGAACTCACAAGGGTTGCCCATGGCGATGCGGAAGGACTGACGACTGGCCGAGAGGTCCTGGTCTGCTCCCGTGGGGGGGAGGGGGTGAGGCTGGGGGGAGGTGGTGGCTGTGGCTACTGAGCTGCCGCTACTGCGACTGCCCCCGCTCCGGCTGTGCGGGTCCTTGCCCTTGTGTGGTATCTCTACGCCGCTCTCGCTTGCCGAGCTGCCTCCGCTCTTCGCCGTAGCCGTGGTCGCATTTGCCAACACTCGCGAGTGCTCCGACCCTGCGCTGCTGCCTGCAATGCATCAGCTCATCATGTTATTATGATTCTATTAAATAAACTACACACTTTAAGCAATCAATCTATATAAATAAAATAATAGTTTGTCATTTGATGATTGCAAGGAGCAAGCAGAAAAATATGGTACCACTGGCCGTTGAGTCAAGCCCACATAAAAGGTCAGTAATTTGATTGGAGTTACGACCTGGCATGGAGGGGTTAAGATGTTTTTATGTGGCCACAATGTTCCCTTTACATGTACTAAATGACAGCCTTAGACTTATTCATTTAGCCTATTCTATATATGTAGATCAAAATTAATGACTGACTAAGAAAGACTGACCAGTAAAACTATGTAACCTTAAATCAATTTTTTTTACTGTCTACGCCAATGGCATTTTTAATGAATTACAGTACAATCTCACTAATCCGGCCCTATATCGGGATCAGAAGCGGCGGATTAGCGGAAATGCCGGATTAGTGGAAGTTCACTAAAAAGACTCAATTTGCCAGGAATAATCTTTCTTACATTAAAGGACGATTCACTACTCTTAAGAATGATTAAATTTCATTCTTATTCTTCCTTATGTCTGTGAGTTTTTGATTTGCCGATGTTAACTTATCACTACTTTCTAATCTGTTTAAAATAACTCTTTACAACACTTATTATTAATGTCAAAGTAACATGTTTAGGTTTTTGCGATATCTCACAACCTGTACTGAACGGAAGCACCGATTAGCAATAAACAACACACACTTTGGTCACACGCTTTACAGACAAGTAGAGACTTGAAAGCAAGTGGCTAAATGACGTGGTCACAGTGCCGGATTACTGGACGTGTCGGAGTGGCGAACAGCCGGATTATAGAGACTGTACTGTACTTAACTTAGGGTTTGTGGATATCACAAAACGCTTTTTGGGAAAGCGGTCCAAACCCTCATGCCTGCGCCGGGAATCGAACCTGTGACCTTATGCTTTGCAAGCTGTGACTACCCACTGGGCCATGGACGCAGGCAATTTAAACAGTCATCCATACAGTTGTAACATCAACTTACCGGAGCCACTGTGAACACTGTCCTCGCGGTAGAGAGCCATGTCGTTAGCGTAGTTGAAGGGCATGGGCGGGTGTTGATGAGGCAGGTAAGTGCCCGAGTAGGGCATGTGCGAGGGCCAGCTAGCTCCCGGGTGTGGCAGCGGGCCGACAGTGTCTCTACCCAGCGACACACAGTCATCCAGCTTTAGAGTCGACATTGCTGCAACATTAACCAAACATCATGTTGCAACTTGTGGTGGGCTGAGTGGTTTTTCAGTTGTGGATTCCAGTAAGAGGCTTGAGAGGGTGCCCACTGAACCTTAAAACCTCAGGGTTCTTTCCATGGTCTAGAAAATTCATTTTCAACATTAAAATATTTAATGTTGGTACTTTTGAGTCATAGTTACTTCCCCCACTTGTGTTGAGAGGCAGAGTTACTAAATAACGGCCCACTTTAAATGTACAGTAGTTTCACTGGTGAATTTCCAATATTCACTCCCTCAATAGCTTCGAGCGTAGTATCACTCTAGTGATAACTTCCTAGTTCAGTTTTACTCCTGCGATACTTCATGAATGTAGTTTCACTGGTAAATTTCCAAGTTTCACTCCCTCAATAGCTTAGCGTAGTGTCATTCTAGTGATAATTTCCTAGTTCAGTTTTACTCCTGCGATACTTTTAAATGCTGTTATAATCTGGTTCTAAGTGCCTTTTTTGACCCACGATTACTTCCAAGTTTGGTTTAATCTCGTGATAACTTCCAAATGCACTGTGATTTGCTTGATTCCTTACAAATATTATAATTGCCCTGTGATACAAAAGCCAGTTGAGTCCCACAATACTTTCCTAGCGCTGTTTTAGCCCCATAGTATGTTATAAATGATGTAATCATCAAACGGTGTAGTGAGAATCCAAAAGCTTTTTTAGCCCCGCAGATTCCACCAGCGGGAGTAACTATGACTCATGCAAGGTACATTTTATGATAAGCTTGTGGCGTATCCCCAGTATTTTTATGGTAGGCTCAATCTACAGTTTCACAGGTTTCAAAGTCCAGTAGACATTCTGCTCTATCTTGATTGGATTATCTCCCTAACAAGATTAACTTATCTTAGTGAGGAATGAGACTAGAACTCAGAATTGATGTTTAGTCAATAACTGATAATCCAATTCATCCCACCCCTACTTTTTCAAACACAAAACCATTCAATTATATGTTGCATAAGCAACCATTTACACTTACACAACCTTCAAATTCCTTTACAGTACAGCAAAATTGATCAGGCTTAAAAATAATTATTTTAAGAAAAATATCATAACTTCTTATGCAGTCTCAACGGTGTTATTGCTTAGCTTACCTGATGAGAGAAGGTCGCCGAAGATGTAGTAGCACTGCTCGGAGAAGGTGATTTTGTTAACTGTGTGCCTGATGTAGCCAGCCTTGAGCATCTGTGAGGCGTGCGAGCGTCTCTCCGGTCCACGAACCCATCCACTCTCGAGTCCAGCCAGTCTACTACGTCTGCCCCTGTATATGTACGAACACAACATGCACACGTTAACCACACACTGTGAGTTGTAGCAGTTTTTAACCAGAAACATTATCTTGGCAATTTAATCAATTTTCAAGTTTTTTAGCCTTTAAGGAGAACTTTTCAAACACTTCAAAAGAAAAACTACTCCCTTCGGGCAGTTGGGAAACTTTACCATTTTCAACGGCCTAACCTAATTTATCTACGTATTTCTAATTACATTTAGCCTAACACCTAAAATAAAGAAAGCTAAACAACCTTAGCTCTACTACATTTTTTTGTATTATTTTTAAAATAATACAAACAAAAACACAATTGAAAAACCCTAGGCAGAAGATGACTAAAAAATTGGAAGACTCTTCCAAGAGACAGCTCTACAAGTACCACTTGACAGAACAACCACCAAGTTTTCTTTCATCGTCATTACAGGGTTTTTTCAATTGCGTTTTTGTTTGTATTATTCTAATAGGAAAATGTAGGTGTTTGGATTTTTTTTATTTTAGGTTTTAGGCTAATTGTAATTAGAATAATATAGATTGATTAGGTTGGGCACTTGAAAATGGCCCGAAAAGTAGAGAGTAGTTTTTCTCCTGAAGTTGCTGAAAAGTTTAAAAATTATCTTCTAAATTAATCACTGCCACTATTATGACTTTTACTCCACAAAATTAAATCCATGTTGCTTTGGATCATAAAGTTTTGTTACTGTGTAAGTGACGAAAACTAGTAACTTGTAATCTGTAGGTTTTACTTGATCCATTTATAACTAAGATGTATAGGTTGAAGCAGGAAATCATGAAACGGTGTCACTGCGTGTATAAATAAATAAACATCGTATTCTATTAACTATTTATTACGCACTGACCTATGAATGCGTTGGGGATGGTGATCTTGAGCCACATGCGGTCTCTGATCTCCAAGCCAGAGTCTGGCCGAGCCATCGCTCTCACTATCGTCGCCATGTCCGTGTTCACTGACAGGTGCAGCTCCTCAAACGGTTCTGAAACATATCATCATCATTAACTATGTGGACTTACCAACTATCTCCGAGATTTTTAGAATTTTCAGGAAATTCCATTTGCTAGCAGGACAGGCAAGAAAAAAAACACTTTTGGAATTCTTTTGCTACCTTAAGGCAGTTATAGTTACTCTTGCCGATGTTCAAAAAAGCCAAACTTCAGTTAAAAACATTTCACAACTATTGCAAACAGCAGAACCTGATACAACAGTGGTAACAATTGCAGAAGCCGATCAACAGTCATGCGCACTATAATTTAATGATGACGGACACTGACTTATGTTTTACATATGTTTGTTAATGATTATATATTATACCTTGAGATGCCTAATTACTTCATTACATAAAAAAATTAAAAATAAAAACAAGGAAGATTCTAGGAATTTTTGTTTAAACAAACGTTTTCAACTAGAAGTAAACAGAAAGTAAAATAACAACAATAATCATTTGTTAATGATTACAATTCACAAACAATGATTAACATGCACACATTCGTGAATGTTAATATACAGATAGCACAGTATTATTAACTGAGTTTCTCATTGGTTAAGTCATTTTACAGAATATTTACTTACTCTCTGTCTCAGGAAGGCTGGAGGTGATCGAGGAGCTTGTAGGCGCTTCAAGGTGCCAGTAACAGATTTAGATTCAGTTAGGAGTGCATGACTGTGTATGATCAGTATATTCTTCAAATTTGAACCAGGCGGATTATTCATATAATACTAGAAACAACTTTTAATAAAACAAGTCTTGCTTTTCACCAAAAGCATTTACATGGGGACAAATTCTTTAACCTTGCCAACTTCAATAAAATAATATGGCAAAAAGAAACCAACATTTTTTGTTCAATCCTTATATTAAACCTATGAAATATTTCCCTGCTGTCTTATAGTATAAGTGGAACACATATCATCGTCCCATTCCATTTTTCATGTAGGTTTAACAGTTAGTCACGCTATAAGTAGATCGTCCCATAACTCTTGATTTTCCGCCTTTTCCCCAAAGATTTCCTTTTTCTTCCACATTCCTCTCCTCTTTTCCACACATCTTCTCCTCAGTCTTCCTCTTGGTCTATATTCAGGAGAAGAAGGTCCATAGCGGATAAAGTGAAAGGAAATTCAGAGAAAATTCGGTCGGAAATTTCTTTTGTTCCGTTTGTGAAGGAATGACGGCAATGTTCCAGTGAATCTACGATAGGTCCAGCAAACCCATGGCAAATTCCAACTTGGTTTCAATGCTAAAGCTAAGCCTCAGAGTAGAAATAAAAATTAAGTTGGAATACATCTTGACTAAGCAAAGTGGAAGTGAGAAGTCAGTCCTACCTCTGATAGCAGCTGTGTGTGCGACCCAGGCACCTGGGTCTATGGGTCGGACAGGCTCCGTCCTTGGTATTGTGAAGTAGCCTTTAGGGTTAGGATCCCAACACTTGGCCACCACTAGTTTGATTGGTCTAAGCAAACAAAAGCAACAATTATAAATAGGAAACTCCCCACATGACTTTAACAAAAGATAATAAAGATATTCATATTGGAATAAATAAAAAGGATTTACTACTGGAAATTGTATTTAAACCACTTACTACTTGAAAATAACGACTTTTGATGAAAAGAGCAAGCTTTAAATTATACCAAACCATCCTCCAAAATAGAAACCAGAACCAAACCAATACAAGATTGGAAACTAAGAATTATCAGCTCATCATTAATTAGCAAAATTATTAAATTAACAATTTATGATATGAAAAGGTGAACTCACCCTGGCTTCTGCACAACTTCTCGCAGCACTCTCACGGCCTCATCGTTGGACATGTTCTCAAAGTTGATGTCATTCACCTGAAGAATCATGTCTCCCGGCTCTATCCTCCCGTCCAGCGCCACCGCTCCACTACACACACAAATCACTCAAACATTAGCTTCACAGCTGGGTGTGAACAGTAAATGTGACGGAATCCTGTAGAGAACTATTCAAAGGATACACTGTATTTCAATACAGTAATCTTGCCTGTCCAATGTATTTTGTTTCAACTTTAAGGGAGTCTTAGTCACTCCCAACCAGTGTCCAAAAACGCCTAATTTTGGTTATGCGAACGCTTAATGACAATCACAAACGGCACATTCCACTCTTCCATACACTTATTTACAATCACGGACACAGAATGATGGACGATCTCATGTGCGGAAGGAGTTCGCTAGGTTTTTGTTTTGCTGTTGTTGGCAACTCATTAAGTAATTAATATAGGTAACTTATTCTGTTTTGTCTGGTACCGAAAATACAGAAAAAGTATTTCAAATTTACTGTCCTGTCCCAGAACCATAAAATCCATCCCGCCTAAAATTTTTTGGTAGGCGTATACTAATTTAGCAGTAATTTAAAAAATGAATCCCAAATCCTAAGGTTTTGCTGAATGATGTTTTTTTTGTCCACATTAAATAACTTAATATAGACCTAAGGCTAAACTAAGACAGCTTTAAAATGTCTTTTCCTGGTATTTTCAGATAGTTCAGCCATTTCTTGATTCAGCCGAGAGTTTGGTCCCGAGGGGGTAGTTAACAAAAGGGGGAAGATAGTTGGAGTTACTAATGGAAATACCCTTTACGACACTAACTGCGACAGATCTGTCATTAGTAGCTGTAGTTATAGGTAAGTGGTTCGAGTTAGTAACAGCCATCACAGTCAGCTTGATCCGACACTGAATTCCACTTCAGGGTGTCTACTAAATCGTGTCAATAAAAATTCAAGGCTTTTTCACTGATTTTCAAGGCTCCGTTTCAGCTTCTTGAAGGTGAAAAGTACAATACTTTTGGGGAAAGTTGAGTAGCGTCTAAATCTCAGCAATTTCAAACGTTTAAGGCTAATAACAGGAGTTTTGAACTATTTTTGGGCATCACTTTTGTGCCCCGTCCACCAATTTGCATGGTTACTGCAGCACCATTGCCGTTAGGTCCCACAGAATTGTGTCCCACTTAACTGATAGCAACCTCTTTGCACAGTGCTGAACACAGAAGAAATTATTTACTAAAACTAAAATTACAAATAAACCATTGGCTCTCCTTGATTTTCTAGGTTTGATGACTGAATTTAGGGCTTATTAAGGTTTTTTCAAGGTACATCCAACTTTAAGGCTTTTTCAAGGCTTTGTGGATACCCTGCACTTGTCTACGTTCATCTGCTCACCCTTTCATGATTGAGCCGACATAGATGCCTCCGTCACCGCCCTTGTTGCTCTGGCCGACGATGCTGATACCGAGGAAGTTGACCGTGTCCATGTTGAGCGTGACGGTGATAATGTTGAGACTCATGGTGGAGTCGGTGATGGAGGAGAAGGAAGAGGTGCGTGACATGGCCAGTGGCTGGCGTCTGCGGCGGCGTTGCGGCCTGCGCCGTGAACTGTGCCTCTCGACACCATGCTGCTCGAGTCTGTGCACACCACATGCACATTTAGCACACAAGAAGAACAAACATGAAAATGCACATCGAGTTACTATTTTGCTTGTATACAAAATGAAAATTGCTTAAAAAGGAATAGAAAAGAGAGCAGGCTCACTTGGATAAGGTAGAAACACAAAGGAGAACACAGTCTGTCAAATTTTCAGCCCTACTAAGGCCTTGGTCAAGACAAAAAGAGAGTACTTAAAAACTCTGTACTTTATCTAGATGAGCCTGCTCTTTTTCTATTAATTTTTGATAGCATTATGATTTTTGGTTTTTGAATTAAAAAAACAATTTTAATTTGGATAGCTATAGATCTGTTTTTACATTTTTGCCTTTAACTCAAGTTGTTGTAACTGTTGTTGTTGTAGGTTAAAGTAAACTGACATCTTTTGCTGATGGCTTTGTAGTGATAATGAAAATGATTGGGATTATAGGCAATGAAGGCACTACAAAGTTTAGCTTAAGAAAAAAAAACACTTTGAAATGTGTGTTTTTTCGAAACATCTGTACTCTAACTAATTAAAGTATTTAGGGCTATCTTCAGTAAACTTAAATATTAAGATTTTTATCTACCTGATGTTGATCGCGCATCTGATACAATTTTCATGCAGCAGAAACATATATTAGTTATCGAGAGTAAATGTCACTTAGAGATATCAGATACAAAGTGCTGAATTCAGAAGTAACATTCCTTGAAGATCAAAACTTAGAAATTGTAAAATTTTATTGTTCCAAAGTACATTTTTATTTCACTCAAAATACCACCGATGATGCCATGTATCTTTGCTTAGAAATTTCATAATTTCAATTTTAGCATTCAACAGTGATTTGTATGCAATATGTCTAAATTATAGTCTATTTTTTGTTGTGAAATTGAGGCTTTTACCATTGAAATGTTCAAATAGTACATATTATGTTATAGAAAGTAAACACCTTGTTGTATTCCTTTATTTTTCACACTCTTATTTTGATATTATTATTGTCATGTAAAACAAGAAGACCAATAGAAAAAAAATTATTAAAAGTTCTTTTTTCAATCAATTGATTTTATACCTATAAAAACAACTGCCTAAGAGGCCCTATATATTTCCTTTTAGTCTGTAGTTATTCAAGATTGTAAGTTATTTTGTAATTTTAGAACCAGAAATTGGTTAATGGACTTTTAGTTACTTTTGGTATATATTTATATTGTAAGATTCTAAAGTAACAAAGTCAATAATTTAAAAAAAGGGAAATAAACATTTCTTATTTGTAAAATGGCTTTTATCTTAGGCCAAGGAATCAGTTTATAATTTTTAGGCTATAATTTAGTACTTACTTTGTCAAACCCTCTACATTGGTCCTCCCTCAAAAACCAAATTAAGGCTTTTATTAGACTACTCACCTGAGCTAGCTTAACATTCCATATTTCAAGTCCGTAGCTTATTTCACCTAGGCTTTTTAAAGCACTTATGCCATTCAGTCAGTGCCAAATAACCTTTGAAATTCAGGCTTTACATCATTACAATTTTGAAACATAAATTTGAATTAAACTACCATCATGCTAGGGAAACACCTAAACATAAACTTTTGCAGCTCTAGGCGATCTCCTTACAAACTTTTCAGAAGACCCAAATGGTCAAAACTATTTTAAACAAATTTCTATAACAATACAAATTCTGAAATTAAGATGACAAATAGCTGACCGATTCTGTCGATGGAAAGGTTGGTGTGGCGGCCAGTGGTGGTGGTAATGTGACTGCTAGCATCGTCATCTGACTCGAGGAAGCTGGTGGTCTCCAGGTCCGAGCTCAGCATCGAGGGAGTCTCGTAGCCGTGTCCCGCCATACCTCTCATCTTCGAGTGTCCGTTGATCCTCACTCCTTAACATAGAGAACTCCATTGTTAAAAACGTATACGGTAGACAGCTTAAAGTACAGTTTAGGGGCCGTTCATATACTACTTCTACAAGAATGAAATCAGGCCACAAGAGACCGTGAAGGGTTGGGCGTTATTGTTTCATAAACAGCAAGGAACACAAGAGTAGCTTAAAAAATGCACACATATTTCATGGTTTTTTCCTGGCATTTCCCATGATCATAGTTCCACCCACACACCTGGCTAACATGAGTCGATTATTGTTTCTTGTGCTGTTTTAGACAGAATTTCTGGTTTTGTTGGTTCATAACATTCACAGATAATTCTCAATTTTCAAGGAATTTCCAGTGTGCAACCATCTGGTAAAGCATCAAGCATCAACCCCCTGTTTCAGAAATGTTACAAAATGTGAAATAATGCTTTTCTGAAATGTTAATTTACTTTTGATACCTTAATTATGTAGCTCAGAGTACATGCTGCTTTAGCCAAGCTGACTTAACTTAAAACTAGTAACCCATGATTATTTATGTTGATAAAACTTACCGTTATATTTGTGGTATTTTTCATATTTATCAACGTGAGGCCGAGGTTCTTTATGAATGTTATGATGACCTGAAAAGAAATTTCACTTTTACTTCACTGCTACTAATACTTTCAATTATTTTCAAAAATTTGAACAATAACTTTCCAATGAAATCTTGCGTAGGTTTTCTTAAAGTATGTAAAAGTTAAAACTATTTTTCACCTCCAAATAGTTCAAAATATTTTCAATTTTCCATTAAAATTATAACAAAGCAATTATAAATACACAAATTTATAAACTACTTTTCATTTCAGAACACATTTTTATCCCAAACAAATTTATTGTTAAGGTTATTTTGTGAAATTAATGGATTACAAAAAAATTGCAGCTAACTAAAATTACTTAGCTCATAATGATATGTACAGACAACAGACTTACCTCCAGGTCTTGAGCTTATAATAGATTCAGTCTCTGTGCAGGTAAGGTCGTCCGTGTTTGTCCGTACAGTGTGAGTAGCTGCCATCCTGCACACAATAACAATCGTTCATTTACAAAATCAAGGATTCCTTGAGAATGAAGCGATCAATACTAAATCTGATCATCTTACAGTTAACAGACTTGAAAATTTGAGCAATTTGTCTCAAAATGTCCGACAGTTGAAAACAAACTATACCGAGATTAAATCATACTCTACAAGTTTCTCAATCTGCTATGTCACCCTCTTTTAGACAAAGAGTCCCCCTAGATGGGCACCTACTTTATCCTTTCTTATTGAACTCATTTTTATAAAATAAGACTTACCAAATACCTTTGAGGCTATGTATTAGGTCAAACAAGCTAAATTTGAGTAAAACTGATCTTTGTTTCGGAGCAACACCAGATATCGATCTACTCCTTTAAGCGCAGAAATCATCACCTCCTAAAGCTCTTAACGAATTGTATTTGGTTAGCCATATTCTTTTCTGTGAACCTCAGTGGGTCGTTGCCCCTCCTAGTCAGTCCCTCCTCCCACAACCGGCTGAATGCCTAGACATTGCACTGTACCGTATGAAGGAATCTAATCTATGCCTTTCTATAGTTTAAGCCTCTCATTAGAACCACCAGACTAATTGGGCGGGAGCTTCGAGGTACAGCACATAACCAGGCAGTTACACACTTTACTGTTAGGAGTGCTAGTGTAGCCCTGTCGGCGTGCTAATTTTAAAACCTAAATAACAAAGGTTTACAATGAAAGAATTATTTGTTCTGAAAATGAATTTAGGTGTTAAATGGGGTTGTCTGACTTACGGTGGGGGTTCGGTGGATCTCTCAGGTGGGTTCTTGCCGTCCGAGTGGCCGGCGCTCTCCGTGCATTGTGAGGTGCCATCCGACACATTACTGCCCTCGGCCGACACCAGCTGTCAACAAACAAAGTTACACTGGAGTCCTGCTAAACTGACATCAGCAATCCAAAATCTAAGGTCCATAATCCGAACAATGTTTACAAATTTTTTAAAATTTTGAGCGGTTTTCAAGTTTTAAAAACAAAAGAGCCTCTGACAGAGAAAACAACTTGACATTAATAATGTGTTGAAAACACTCTTGTACACCTATGGATGTACACCCACAAATGTGTAAGTAACTGGCAACATGCATATCCTACTTAAATTTTTACCAAGCAAAACAACTTACCCAAGAGACCACTCTGCCATTGAAACATGGAAGATGAGCGTCGTCATCGATGATCTCTTCTTTTACCACACTAAAACAAAAAACATATTTAAATGTCTAGGAAGCTATAAAGATAAAAACATTGTTTACAAAAAGTTTTAGGCTAAATAAATTTATTTTATTGGACTATTTGAGTGATTTTCAGCACGGCAAATAAATATATCCTCAGACTAGACTTGGGCCCGAACACGATAGACGAGTATATCCTTCCGGAAACCCTACTTCACAACATGAGAATTATTTGTAGTTTCCGTGGATCAGGAGCATGTTGAATACTCTGTCTAAATCAGTTGTCGATGTGAACACAGAAGCATTGGTCCATCGAGAAGGGCAGGAGGCGTGGCTTTGTCTTGGCAAATTTTATACTGCAAGGATTAGATAAACAGTTTAGTTGAATTAATTTTAACCACATCAACACCACACCGTAACTGATGGTCAATGAACACCACATATAGCCTAGCCTTTTATTATCTACTAAAAACTAACAGCCTTTATTTATATTATATAAAATGATATCAGTATGTACAATTTATTAAAAAATGTGACCTTAGTTGTATTTCTCTTAGTAAATGTTGGAAACTTTCCATACCATACAGGAATGCAGTTAATACAAGGACTGTTTAGAGCAAAAGCTAGTTTGTATTATTTTAAACAGTTTAGGGCAGTATTAGAAATTATAACTGTATTAAGAATTTAGAAACCAATCCAAACTCTCTGATTAATTGAATTTGCATTAAGCTATGGTTTCCTAAAATGCGTTGTACGCTAAATTACAGCTGTAATGTGACGGTTAACTTTTGATTTCAATATAATCTTAAGGAGTGTTTTTCTAAAGACCGGTGACCATTTCCATGGTTGCATTGAAAACAAAATTCACCAAAATATTACGACCACCGCTTTTCTATGAAACCACAGCTTTACCAGATAAACTGGCCTATCAAAGTTTCAACTAAATAAATACCTGTGACAGAATAGTGTATCTGGATTATTTTAATGGATTTATTTGCGTGTTAACTTCTTACAAATTAACATTCATAATAACACTAATCTTAATACAGTTAACATGACTAAGTTTCAGATGTTCCTCATACATATTCATTATTAGATATGCTTAGTTCCAGGAAACAAGAATGACTTAACATGATATCAAAATTACAATGTCAATCCTTTGATGTCACAGCTAAGTCAATACTACAAGCATTTGAAGGTGTAGGCCGACCTTTGGCAGTGAAATGCAAACTTATAAGTGGGTAAGTTTCAGAAATGGGCCTAAGCTCGAAAGTAACGCTCAGATTTTATTCAGAGTTTGGTCCAGCCCTATTTTTACCTCCCAAGATATTGTGAAATGATAGGCCTAGCCACTCAGGGTTTTCCAACTAACAGGGCTTATCACTCACTAGAGCATTGTTAGCTTAGTCTACAGTTTTGATAGTTATTTATATAATGATAATACAAGAAAATGATAAGTCTATGGTACAGAAATGAAGTTTGTTTAATCTACACTAATTCCACAGGCCTACCCAAAATCGTCGTCCATTGACTTGAAGAAGTACTTGTAGTTCGGTCGGTTGAGGACATTTTTAAAGTCAGCAAGGGTTACTTTTTCTGGCGATATTGTTAATTTAACTAAATAAGGAGTCTCTTCATCGTCTATATGGTAAATTACTTTAGTTTCCTCCATTATAATTACTTGAGGATTGCATCAAAATAACGTAACACACGAATTCCTAATATGACACTTCTCTGAAATCAGTCATCAACACATACTGCAATCCCACAATTCAATGTACCTAGACGTGACCAACATCATAACTTAAAAAAATACTAAATGATTTGAAGTACTATAATATAACTACAAGTACTATACAGTACTGTACTTAGTATTTACTGTACAATATAAATAAACCGTAAAAAGACTTATTGGTACTACGTACGTACAATATTTTATTTTATTTTTATTTTTACTTTCCAACGGCAAAAACCATAATACAATAATGTCAACATGCAATAGAACAAGTACACAAACAAATAAACCAATTCATGCAATAGAATAAATACACTAATATTTCAAAATAAAAAAGGCTAGATATGTGTATTGCTAGGGTTGAATAAATTAACTTAGATAATACTGAATGTAATGGAGTGAATATATAAGTATTTCTACTAACTAAATAACGATTAATTAAACAAATAAGTTAAGTAAATGCATAACAAATAATTCAAAATTAAAACTACCAGGTTTACATGATTAACTTAACCAGTGAAATAAAAATACATACAATGCAGGTAAAATACGATACATTAATTTGACTAGATAATAAGGGTAAAATAACAATAAGATAATTATAATATAACAAGAACGTTATAGATAATTTAAATAAATACTGTGCAATGATGAAAGTTAACAAGTACGAATAAATTAGGATCAATATAGATAGTAATTAAATAGGTAACTATATATAAATACTATGCAACAATTATATCTTATACAAACAACAACAACAACTAATAAATTTTAAGGGAATATGGTACAAGTAAGTGTAATAGAGTTTTCATGGAGATAGAAATAGTCTTGTTACAAACAACTGTTCCCTAGATTGGGTCATATTTACATAAGAGGCATGGATAAGGATTCCGTGATCGAAATGGAATAGCCACGTGAAAAGTTATCATGCGCCCGAGAATCAGGCGATTTGATGGGCTTTTAGGCGCTATGGCTTATACAAACAACAATACAGAGCACATAATTCATGGGCCGCTATGGGCCTGGCAAGTAAGCAAGAGCTTTCCTCCGGAGAAGACGCACTGTCATAGAAGAAGTCTAATGCTCCACTGAGGTCATTTCCCAGTCGCTGCATCCTCGTAATTGGGCTATTGTAGTCGTAGTTCCGTACATGGTGCTGGGTGCAGAAGATATTCCGTGATGGAGTTCCTGTTGATGGCACACGTAAGTTGATTTCTTCCAGCAGTTTAGGGCAGTCGATGGAACCAGTTAGAAGTTCATGCAGGAAGACAACATCACTGACGCTACGCTTCACGTGTAGGTCATGGAGTTTCATATCTAGCTGAAGTCTGGCTATAGGAACCTCCCTGTACTGCAGACCCTGGCGCACTCCTACCAAGCGGAGATATTTTCTCTGGATGGCCTTGAGCCTCTCAATCTGACCACGGTAGTAGGGAGACCAGACTGGACTAGCATATTCTAGGAGTTGCCGGATGAATGAGCAGAAGAGGGCTCGAAGGGCCATGGGATTGTTTAGCCCACGAGTTGATATCATCAAAAACCCAAGAAGTCGGTGAGCTCTCCTGCACAAATCATCAATATGGTCATCGAAGGATAAGTTAGTGTTGAAGGTGACTCCAAGGTCTTTTATATACTCAATACCCTGGACAGAGGTGTACCGCCAATAGCGTACTGAACTATTTGAGGGAGCGATTTCTACTTATTGTCATGGTGGAGCATTTTTCTATATTCAGGAACATATTGTTAGAGATACACCAATCATGAATTCTGTTCAAGCCTGATTGGAGACGAGCAGAATCCTCATCATTGGAGACGTGGGTGAAAAGTTTTATGTCATCTGCAAAGAGGAGTGCTTCGATATCTAGCAGGTCCACAATGTCGTTTACAAATGCAAGAAAAAGATGCGGCCCTAAAAGAGAACCCTGAGGCACACCAGAGGTTTGACAGAACTCATGGGAGACTGTGGAATTCAGTTTCACAATCAAGCGCCGCCCGGTAAGGTAGTCATTTAACCAGGATAGAAGAGGACCATGTAAACCATACCTCTGCAGTTTGGACGAAAGAATCGCGTGATCAACCTTGTCGAAGGCCTTGGCAAAGTTACCTTATTACCACTTCTTTGCCGCTGACCAGTGTCACTGGATAGGCTGCGTCTTCAAAATTAAATAAATACTTTACATATCACAAGAAATATTTACAAAACACATACTTTATACAAGATGGCGGTAGCGGTGGTGCACAGATCAAACAACCAGACTTTCCAGAGGGTCCTCAAAAACTCCCTAAGGAATAGAAAAAACTAGGCTTTTACCCACCCTTCAGCACTCGCAAGAACGATTTAGTGTCTAAACTTGTCACTCTCGCCGGCAGCTTGTTGTATATTCTCCACACCATAATTGGGAATGAAGATCGTGTCCTTTCCAGCCTGCACCTGGGAATGTCAACTGCTGCTCTGTTTCTCACGTTGTAGTGATGGATCTCGCCTCGGGTAGGAACCTCTGCGATTTTCCCTTTAGCATAAATGGCACAGTTGACAATGTACTGACCATAGACGGTGAGTACATCAAGCTTCCGAAAGATTGGTCTGCAGTGGGCAAGTCTTTCACTTGAAGATATGATCCTTAGTACTGCTTTTTGCAAGATTAGGACCGACGAGCATCTGGTAGCATGTCCCCAAAGCAACAATCCATAGGAAATGTGGCTGTGGAACAGTGCATAGTACATGACAAGCAAGTACGACTCCGGCAGCAATCTCTTCAATCTTCTGAACAGGAAAGTAGTTTTAGCAAGCCGACTGAAGTCTATGAAGACGACGTCGGTCTGTTTTCCTTGTCTCATACCATCGAGAATATAATTTTCAAAGAGTAAAAGATTTGTCACTGTTGACCTAGAATAGGTAAAACCATGCTGACGAGGATTTATTATTGGTTTGAAGAAAGGCTTAAGTCTAGAAAGGACCAGAGATTCAAATACCTTGCTAAGAGATGGCAGAATGGTTATCGGCCTATAATTTTTAACTTCGGAGGGGTTTCCTCCCTTGAAGATGGGAACTACATGACCGGTTTTCAGAATTTGGGGAAATACTCCTTGCTTAATTGAGGCGTTGAAGAGAAAAGCAAGGGGCTCAGACAATGTGTGTCTGCAAAATTTTAAGAAGGAAGGTGTTATATTGTCAGGCCCAGCTCCTTTTTTAGCGTCAAGGTGAACAAGGACATCAGTGACCTCGAGCGGAGTGAAGAATACAGAAGCTAGTGAAGAGGGATAAGAAGAATCTATTATGGAGAGATTGGTGTCGGCAGGGGTTGAGAATACAGAGGAAAAGAACTCCGAGAACATATTAGCCATATCCTGCGGATCAGTAGAGGAGTGATCATTCAATGAGACTAAGTTGGGAAAATTATTCTTATTAGAAAGAGACCTGACGTAGCTCCAAAAACTATTTGGATTATGTGGAATCGAATTTTCGATGTGATCAAGGTAGTTCCTGTGACAGGAGCGAGTGAGTGTCTTGCAACGGCTACGAAGATAGCAAAAGTGATGGTAGTCAGCAGGTTGGAACGATAACTTGAATTTCTTATGTGCTGCCTTTTTTAGGATGATTAAGTTGATCAGCTCCTTTGAAAACCACTTGGGGAAAGGAGAAGATCCCAATCTCTTTAGTGGACTACAACTCACGCAAATGTCACTAAGGAGAGCTAAAAGAAATTTAAATCTTTCCTGAATGTCCGTTGTGCTATACACGAAGCCAAGATCAGCAGCATCCAGTAGGAGGGAAGCCGTATCCAGGTTGCATTTTCTCAAATTCGGGACTGTGCTGTATTTGGGAGGCCTGGTCATTCGCTGAATTGAGAATGTGAAGGACAGAGGAGGATGATGAGGGTCCGGACAGATTAGTGTGTCTTCAGCTAGAACTGCTTGGAAGGGAGTAATGCTGCTAAACACCAGATCCAGAGTGACATTCCTGAAGTTCCGAACGTGGTTAATTTGGCCGAGGTCATACAGTTCGGCAAGATCCTGAAGTATGGTTCTTTTACTTTTATCCAAGGGATCAATGAGGGGAAAACTGAGGTCGTAAGATGGAATGTTGAAGTCCCCAGTTAATATGACAGATGAGGCGATTGAGTCCACCATTACTTCATCGACTGCATCACTAAATGCTTTATAGGCAGATGTAGGCTGCCCAGGAGGAATGTAGACACAGTTTAGAATTAGGTCCTGATTTGGTAGGGTCACAAATAGACATTCCAAATTAATGGCGGCTTGGATTTCGAAGGATGGGATATCATTTTTCACAGCAATCAGCACTCCTCCACCGGAAGATTTGTGACTGGTCAGGACGGTTCTATCTCTGCGATAAATTTTATAGCTGTCCGTCAATTGAAGCTCGGTATTGGAAATTTCTGGAGATAAATTTGTTTCACACAGTAAGACAACATCATATACGCTGCATGCAAGGGATTGTTTGAGATCAGATAGTTTGCTACGGAGCCCATTAACATTTTGAAAATAGATGTGTAAAGAGTGTTTGCCGTTGGAATTACCTAGTTTTTTTTCTCAACAATTTTAGGGATATTATTTACAAACTTAATGGTAAGGTTGTCTTCACCCGCTTCAGTGCGGCTCTGGAGTGTATTTCTTAGGTTTGAGAGATACTGCCTTTCCATTAAAGTCCTATCACGACCAACAGAAAGATCACGAAGGGTGTCGTCCATACCATCCCTTGTAGCAAAATAACGGAAGATAGATACAGCATCGCTGGCAGAAGGCAAGCAGAGTTTGATTGCCCTCGGTTTATCGTTAGATTTCTTGCCAACTCTGAAGAAGCGGACATCAGCCAACGTACATTGAACACCAGACGATTTCAGAATTTGTTCAATAAATTTCGAATCGTGGTTTTTGACAGCGTCGGTCTGAGATGAGTTCCTCTCCTTTACTCCATAAAGGATAGTATGCTACCGCAAACTCATGAAATAATACCATTGTCTGCAAAGTACCATTGTAGCATACGTGGTACACTACGCATTCAAATCCCCAACCGTCACCAATTTTGGTGTTTCGGGTGTTAATTAATTCTATAATAATTGCTTTAAAGAATTCTTGTATAACCCCCTTTTTAAAGTTCATGAAAATACAAACCTTTATATCATAAGACCCCGTCTTCCGCTTAGTTATACATTGGCTGCATACAGCATACTATCCTGCATCTCGTAAGGCAAACCTTAGGGGCTGCCCATATAATACGTAATTGGTTAGAGGGAGGCGTATGGCTTAGTGTAAATGTGCGATAAACTTGGGTCTCACTTGCGAATGGTAGCGGATAATCTTAAAACCTTTACGTAATATACAGGTGCTCCGTATATCCTTCTTTAAAAAGTCTGTGAAAATCGAAACCTCCGCACTGCTAGCGTTGAGTTTAATATGGGATCTTTCTCTTCCAAGGTCAACGCTGGAACAATGGATTTAGCGAAGTTCTGGGATGGTGACGTACGTGGTAACTTGCGTTGACCTTTGGGATGAAGACCTGGTCATACCTTGTATTTGCACATGCATGCCCGATTTACCAATTAAAATATCATTAACCTATGTCTAGTTCTCTAATATACATCAATAGCGCTAGCCGACCGTGATTATCTTATGATATTGTTCAGCCTCTATAATTGAAAGCATGGCAGTGAATTAGCCGGTTTTCGAGTGATAAACTTCACACTTATAGCAATTAGTAGTAGTACGTATCAAGGGTCTACAATTTGTAAAAGTGACTATGCAGTAACACCAGGAAAAGGTCGAGATTGAATGGTAGAGATGAGTTTGTAGTCCTGACTTCGCCTCGTTAAATAAGACAAACTGTACATTACTTTTTAAATTGCTTCTGTAATCGGTGGCAAGGGAGGTGGTTGAATACCAGAGTCTAGAAAAGCGAGTAGGAGTTATCATTACCTCTTAGCAAACAATAATACAGTACTTGTACATATACAATGCGAATGATTGCAGAGTCCCGGAATTATTTGGTACACACTGTAAAAACCTTGTGATAATATTTTTATCCATAATTACACACACATACAACATTCTACCAACAATTACCAACTTACAATCCAAGAATTTTATTAGAAACCACAGACATTATCAAAATAAAGTTAGTAAACAAATAACTGTCGTTTATTAAACTAAACATCAAACCATCACACTAGCCATCACGTAATTTCAAAGTAATATTTTTGCGGTTAAACCAAATAAATAACCTGTTTTGGATAACATAACCAACAAAATCAAAATACAAATTTAACACAAACAAAATCCAAAATTGAATTTCACAGTTCTTACACAATGTAAATTTAGTTCAACTCCTGATAAGAAACGAAATAAATTGATGCCCGAACGTAGCACCATCTAAAAATAAAACATTCAATTTCAATACAGCAAAGAGTGCCGAAGAGGTAGGACACAAATTCTCGTGTTTTCGCTAAACATTACATACTTTATCAATGAAGCACCCTAATCTGTTCGAGCGTCATCAATAAACCTTGAGCATATTCTTGTCGTCGAAACCGGCCGAGTGTCCGGCGTTGCGCACGATGAAGTTCGTGCCGTCGTAGTGCATGCGACGCTCTCCCCGCCGCACGAACAAGTGCGACGTCTGACCCAGCGACGCGGTCGTGTGCACGAAGGGCGTGGTAATGGTCGCACTGCCGTTGCTCGGCGAGGTCCGCAGCTGGTACTTGTTGCTGTTTCGAGCGATTCTGACAAGTCCGTCCGGAGTCTGCGATATTCTGACGTTGTTGATGATCCAGTTCTGCACCTTCTTGTCGTCCACAAAGTACTGCGCGTTCTGCAGCAAATGCATGGCCTCCTGCTGGTAGCCGACCCCGTGACGCGACTCGTTGTAGAAGACAGACAGTGAGAAGTCTTGGGTCATGTCGGAGAAGGTGTCTGTGGTGGTGCGTGTGCCCGCCGAGTCCACTAGGTACACCAGCGCGCACTTCACCGACGAGAAACTCACCCCCTTGTACCACATCTTGGCAAACCTGTCGACAACACACATACCTGCTAGTATAGTTTCAGCTATGGTTTCCAAATTACACAATATCCTAACTGCCAGGAAACCACACGAATGCGAAATTATTATTGTTTACTCAAGATCGAAAAAATACACGCTTCCCAAATGTCAACATTTTCAAACTGTTCAGTGCGAGTCTGCACTACTCTCTCCATTGGAGTTTTGTGATAGTTTGCTCAGTGCGCTGCGTGGTTTAGAAGAATGGAAATTCTGGAAAAATGTGCGTGGTTGAGCAACCACCCAACGTTTACCCCGTGAGCCAGGTGAGGGCAGATAGTCCATAACAAGCCATCATCTTGAGCGGGACAATACTGTATTTGGACCGGGAAATGGAAATATTTCGGACCGTGGCCAGGTTTATCCGGCGTCCGGCAGACAGTGCTCGGGCAAATAGGCAGAGGGTTTATTCCAGGACCAAAGGTATGGAATTTATCAGTAAATCATGCTTACTTTTACACCACGACTTTTGGCTCACGCTGTATATTATCATTGCATTGCTATACTATAGTGTTTTACTTGTTGTTTCCATGAATGTCGTGCGCTTGTATCTCCACGCGGCTGCCGTACTGGTGGATGCGTCCGTTCGGATGTAGAAGTGCGGACGACGATCCCGAAGCGCTCAGAGACATGACGATGTTGCTCTGGAAACATAATCACAATTCGCAAAATTTACTATAAACTTAACAATGTTTTTATTTTAAACAGAAACATTCGACCGAATAACCGAAACCAGGTCTGTTAAATGAAATTATGTTATTTGTTCTTGAAAAGACTGAAACTAACTGACCTTGAGGTTAGTGATACGGATGGCTCGGTCGATGGTCATGTCCACTCTCATGCGACTGTGGAGTCTAATGGACATGGTGCCGTGTTGGGTGGCTATCACCGCGCCGTTGGAGGAATCCTGCTGACTATCAAAGTCCCGCATTCCATAAGAGGAACTAGCATCCTGCAAAAGTACGTCATTGTTTGAAGGTAAAATTAAACCCCTAGTATGAACCTGGCTAGTATTTTTTTACCTGTGCAGATAACCTGATACTGGAATACAGCAAAGAGAGATCTAAAAGCTAAAGTTGGGTAGGCTTTTGGCTACTCAGTTCGACATTTCCTTTCTATAATTCAAGAGAGGGACTAACTAACTGGAGGAGCGCCAAAGAGGGTTCACTCTTGAGAGCTAATTAGCATAAGATACTCTGAAGAGAGAGTGGACATTATTGATTACCTCCGGTTTGGATCTAAAAGCCCTCTGTGAAGCAGTTTGTGACGACTGGTCTAGGTGGCCAAAGATAAAAATCCTGGTTGAAGGTCAAATCAGTCGCCCAAGAATGGTGCTAGCACACCCATTCATTACCTACCTTACCTTGTTCCATGTCCTTCCCGATCCATTGGATAGCACATATGGCCAAGCCAATTGTCCAACAACAAAAGGGTAAAATTATTACTTATCAGATTAAGTTCAAACAGAATCCTTAAGGACTCCATTGCCCAGCTAAAAATCCTTTGGCTGGCTGCCCAGTCGAGGTGTGGCCATGTGGACAACTAAAATTCAATACTAAGCCAATTGGCTGGCAACCATGTGGCCAGTGGTTTGGTCCTTTGATGGCAGCCAATTGTCCAACAACAAAGGGTAAGTATCAAACTTATTCAGATTAATTGTCTTTCAATTTTAAAACAGATTTGGCTGACATTAGTCCTTCTAAGAACTTCTGATGCCTGGGTGGACAAAATAGCTCACGATATATCGCCGTCAGGTACGTTTCTTGACTGTTGAGGCTGGGACTTAAAAGGGACACGAAGCGGGTACGAGGGCAGTAGGGGTCGCCACAGAGTGACTGGGTTGTGGGTATTTGCGGACCGGTGCTGGAGTCAATGACGCTGGTTGGTGCGTACCATCCTTCCATTTTTTGCCATGGAGGCCAGAGTGTCTACATAAGCCTGGAACATCTACTAGACCTAAGTAGATAGTCGAGGCCTTGCTCAACTCAGCTCCATATCGCTAAAATCATGTGGACAACTAAAATTCAATACTATATTCGTAAAATTTCTCATGGATAAGTTTCTTATAGACGTGCTTGGACCCCACAGATAACGATATAAAAATACCGCTTGTATAAAAAATAATGGTAAGAAAATTTAGTAGTAATTTAGGCTATAGCTTACTCGTTTTATGTGAATTTTTAAATCATGTTGGTTAACTGTAAATCAAGAACACATTTATCATTGCGACAGATCAGCTAATGACAATGATCTGCAGCTGGCTATTTGCAGATGACACCTTTGACTACAGGAGCTTAAACTTTTCAGAGTGGTTTGGTCCTTTGATGGCAGCGTCGATCGTTAACCTTTTTCATTTGTAATCGTCAACAAAAAGGCAGCGAAGCGTGCACGACCTTTTATTCCCAGTGACACTATATCAAAATAATGTCAGTGATTTAAGTTGAACCAATATAAGGGGTACCCTTTTTTCAAAGAAATTACTTTTGTTTTTTACCGTTGGTTGTCTGGCTAATTTAAACAATTTTGAATGCTCTAACATTTAAACTTCTTTAGAAAGGGCCTAAAAACTTGAAACCTGCTTCGGATGATAATTTTTCATATAGTCTATAACGAGAGTTAAAGCTGTAATCAATCCTATGGTACGTATCATAATATTATGTATATCGATGCCTTGTTGTGATGAACATGTACTAGTAGACCTACAAAACATTAAAATTTCATAAATATACAAACAACGCAACGTAAATGTATCCAGTTTTTAACGTACATATCACCGCCACTAGTCTTTATCATGGACACCAAACGCCCCGTACCGTGACAATACCGATACGTTAGATCATCAAATTTTTAAATTATATAGACAGCACTTACAAACAGATTATAAAAAAACTGTACTGCGGTATTTTTGTATGTTAAAACAATCCAGTAGGCAGGCTATCCTTTAAACGTTTCTCCTTACGATGACGTTTAAAACTTATTACAACTTACCTGATAGGCAACAGGATCATCGGTTAGTGTGTACAAACTTCTAGGACGTATTTGATTTAATGAACAGCTATTATTGGAAGAATTATCCAATAATTCTGATCTGAATTCACTAGCTTGAACGTTAGTCATTTTATTTTAATCAATATTAGGAAATATATTTATGATTAAAAATTCAGTAGCCACAAAATGATAGGTAAATTTGAAGTTTACTTCTTATTTGGTCTTAACAGGAGTTTAAAATTCACAAATGGAGTTGTTACATTGGCTTTGAAGCTGTTGTTGTGTTGAAACATATGTTTAAGAAATGTGATATAAATATTATTTTTATTCAACAAAGGCAGCAGCAATAATGTTATAAAAACAGAGAGTAGTGAAAATATCAATAACGAACTAGTGATCTGTAACATATTATATTGAAACGATCAACAAATTGTATTTAGTTTTGATTTATTTTATAAAAAGGAATAGTATAATAATTGTACTTGTAAGACATGGATTGAAAATGAAAGCCCACAGATAAACCCACAGATAAAGCCATAGAATATTTTCAATCGATAAGTAAGCTAACTGAAAAGTTCTGCGTCATCACATTTTTTCAGTTTAGATTAGGAAAAAATATCTCTTATGTCGAAGGACTTTAATGGTTGTTATTTAACGACGACTCTTGTAAAAAAAAATTTAATGAGCATGTGCACCTGGAATTACGTCCAAAAACATGATGATATACTTTGTATCATACGCAAAGTAGTTCTGTGATTAATTAATTATACTTAATTAAAATTACTTCATTAGTGATACTGGTCAATGAAACCACAGATTAAAGAATAAAAACAAAACACGCGATAACAGAATATCGCGTAACTGCAAACTGGATTTTAGATGTGGGATTTCCTCCATTGCAATTGCGATTTGTTTGATCGCGTCAGTGGTTCATATCTCCACTAATAATAGTAATACGAGTTGAAGTCGATAATTGGTATTATTATATAACCAAGCAAAGCAACTACTTGGGATCAGGGTTAACCAGTCGCCTTAGGATCAGCCGTTTTAAGTATAATTAAGTCAAATATACTTCCATTCGGCTTACAAACTTTAGTGTATAGAAATTTCGTCGTTGGTATATAGCTTCTCTGTTTAACCGACTTACAATGGCAAGGAGAACGTTACACAAACGACCTGGGAGGCTGGGACTTTGTATGTTTGTCCACGCACGCAGCTTTGGCCCCCTCCTTCCCTCCCATCCACGGTATTATGTCTTTAATAGTTTCCAAACAGTTTATTTGTTCAAGATTGTTCAATATTTTAAGGTCTTATCTTTGAATTATATCGCTTTTGAACGTTTTATTGGTATGGACACTTTCCAAGATTCCAGCGTTGGATTGTCTGATTTATGACGAAACCTAATTTTAACTAACGAACTCACTCACTTTGCGTATTTAGTTTTGCAATTTCAGTCCACTCTGCAATGTTTATTGCAATTCTCGTTATATCATTAAATACTCAGACAACTACAATGCAACAATCTCACAAACAGATTATTTCGCATTCTCATGATCAAACTATCTCAATTGCAGTCAAATTAGCGAAAAGAACCATAATTCAGTCAGGAATTAGACGCCCCTGATGTTCACGAATTGCTTTCTACGTCAGATGCGTGTTTTGTGAATATAATTATCTTGGTGAGTTTTAGTTTTATGGCTGTGTCGAACTGAACTGTAAAGAGGCGTGCGCGTACGCATTAATTCAATAATTAAACACATGCGTAACAATATATGTTATTTTATTGCCTAATAATTTTACATTAAATGCGTAGCAAATAAGAACTGCTTTGGATAAAAGTATAAACAGAACCATTACAGATGTACACGGAAGCCTGTATGAAAAGATCTCTGTTTAAATTATGATATTTACAATTATTGTTTTCATTAAATTAGCTAATTAAATTTGCACTTTATCACGTAATCTCCCCCTCCCCTGACTTATACGGCGCAGTCACTCTTCAGTCAGCTGTTGTCAGTGAGCGGAGATGTACTCTGTGGTGTCGGCGTCAGCTGTGTTGCTCCTACTCTGTGTTGTATCTCTAGTACCTCCACTCCACGCCACTCTGCGGTTGGTCAATGTGGTAAGTAGTTAGCCTATTGTTGTGCAAATCAGCCATTTACAACGGTTATGAAATATCAAACTGCCACAAGTTTTGTATATACAAACTCAAAAATAAAAATAAAACCATATTAAGATTGCTGAAAAGCGATACAAAACACGAAAAGCAAATAAAAGAGCGAACTGTAAAATATTGTCAAGTCTGAATTAAAATGATCTTTGAAAATATAGGTCAATTATAAATAAAACATATTACAGTTTTAAACAATGTTCGTGGCGACGTACACACAGATTAGATGTCTTTCAATTCGTAAAATAAGTCACGCGTGTTAAGACTCTTTCAGACTCAATTTTACTACTTCAAGAAATCAAGTTTATTCAGCCATTGAACAAAACAGTAATAGGCTGTCATACATATGTAAATAAAAAAGTTCGAACATATTCTTCTTATATTAGCAATACATTTGCTAACACTGTTTTTTGTCTAGCACTTACTTTACTGGGATTGTATAACATCGGTATGGTTGTTATAAATATGTGCAAGTAAAGTTGTACAAGGATAATGCACGTTTAGCACTGTAATAAAAAATACAATTTTAGAGATAAGATATATATTATATTCTAGCATCTCAACCTACTTTCAGACTTTTCATCCTACTCATATTGTATACTGATCTCATCATAATATACTGTATACTGTCCTCGCTTCTGTGTGTACGAAAAAAAGATGAACATGACAAACTCACAACTATTTATTGTTAAAATTCTCCCTGGTTTAATCGTGCATTTATCTAATACAAAACCGTTTGTAAAGAGACAATTTCAAACAGTACTGCTGTGTATAATTTGTTATATGGCTGTAATCATTGATGGTCGCAGCGAGCACGAATAAACAAATGTGTTTGCTTTGGTTTAGACTCTGTAGTATAAGAAAACTGCACGAACAGTAGTTTTATACTTAGAATATTATTGTTTAGCGCTTTTGAGTTCGTAAAACTAATAAAATAGCAATGTCTAAAGCGTATTGAGGACAAATAAAAGATCTATTTAACCGGACAAGTTTGCGAAAACCGGACGGAGATAATTAGTGTACGGGACCGGTACATCGCCAATCAAGTCTTGTGTTCTCAGAATCTCGTCCAGCGGTCCAGTTCTTACTTTCAACTCGTTGTTCTGGTCGGACATGCTTCGAGTGTAATTAGTCGAGTTTTTCGACAACGTTCCTCGCCGATAAAGGACCTGAAAAAATTACAACCACAGGCATTACGATACTGTTCAATGGTGTCCGTTGTGCTTCCAAATGGTTGATGCCATACTATATAAACGTTTTCTTCAACAAAATCGACGTCTCTTCGAAATTGAAAAATATACTTCCAGGTTTAGTTTAGGTATTGTACAGAGTTCGACAATGGGTTGTAAATGGAATAGGTTCAGTACATATCAACATGTAGCGACAGGTCGTGCAAACTTCCAGTCCATGCAGGCTCCAAGAGTTCAAGAGTTAACGATAGAAAACGACTTACTGCATTTAGTTAGTTTACAAGCCAAACAGGGTAACGTTTCTCAATAAAAGAATAGTTTTGACAGTTATATATTGTATTATTTATTAGTTAAAATTTCTATTTCTTCCTAAAGTGTTATATTGTATTTATACATTATAGTGCAGAGTCAAATTATTAATATTGAATGATAAATTTCATTATATTCGTTAATAACCTTCAGTAGACGTAAGATCATCGGGTGTCACTTTACTTACGGAGTTCTGAATTTAAACTTCGCGGCTGAAAATACTCCAAAAGCAACATGAGTTTAATATTTCATTATTTTACATAAAACTCCCGGGCTTTATTCATTTTGCAAGTTGTCCTTGAACATATACCGGTCAAGGCCATTGATAAGATAACCCATTTGTACAGTTTTCACCTTGGATTTTGATAAGTTTTTCTTATATCAATAACGCATTTGTTGGTTTAAATAATAATTTGTATGAGAAATGTGTGAGTCTGGTTGGATATTTACCAATGGGTTAATGGTAGTATAAAGATTGCCACTGTACAGTACGAGACCTATTAATTACGGGACAAAAATAGTTTGGAAACAGCTGTTATTTGGGAGGTTTTTTAAAGAACCCCTTACGTACTACAGGCAACATTCCCAAGAATAGGCACTAGCAAAAAATAACGAACATTATTTAAAATAAGTACATTAGTTCTGAGCATCTAGTGTAGTTGGGAATTTGGGTATTTAATACTATAGTATATTATGTATAACATTCAAAAATAAAATTGCTTTTTGGCAAGTACACCATTGTTGATAAGAAAGGAAATACCTAGACATTGACATAGTAGCACGACGACCGTTAAACCTTATACAATCGAAGGGAATTTCATAATTTCACTATCAGCAAACAACTAACACGTCACATGTGATAAGGTCACGCACGTCAAACAACTAAAATAAAAATGCAACTACAGCAAATCTGCGCAAAATCAGAACCTTTTTAATTTATTCGAAGACCTTGATGCATGTATTTTGTTGTTATCGAATTTGTTATGGGGAAAGGGATATTCATGCCGTCAGCATGGTAAGACCCAGACCCGGACCATGAAATAAGCACCGATCCTGACCCCCAGAACACGTTTTGAGGAATTTTCACAAGACTTTATATACATATATGTATATATGTGCGTGCTCTTTACAGGTCTTAGTTTTGTCTAATTTTAATAAAATTCAAAACAAATGTTCCTTTTGAAAATATTTCAGTCAAGTTCGTTAGCCAGCAAAATGTACCCTTTTGAATGGTTGGGGGGGGGAGTAGAACAGTATAATGATCATGCGTATGGTATAAGTTTTATTTTTAAGAAAGCGCATTTGTACAAAGATGCGTTTCCTTAAGATCAAATTGTACTCACTTTACATCCGGTTTGTTTGTCCAGCATTATCATTGTACAAGTTGATTCTTGTATTTTGTTCACCATGGTTTTGTATTTGTAGGTGTTCCGACATGGAGAGCGCACTCCGGCCGACACCTACCCCAGCGACCCTCACAAGGACTTCGACTTCTACCCTTATGGATGGGGACAGCTCACCAATGTAAGTAATCTCTGACATTATATCTCAAGCCCCAAGCATCAAGAAATGACTGCTTGTAGCTGGTGCCCAGAGCTTTGTCGCAGAGGCTATCACAATTGTAAACCGCTATTCTATACCAGCGATACCAGATAGGAAAACGGGGAAAATTGAGGCTATCAGATATCCCAGGAATGACTCCGGTGGTTCAAATATACGGGATTTTAGGGGTCCATGAGTCCCGAGGTTTCGGACGGGTCAATCAAATAACTATCAACCGTTCAGTCACTGTATCAGCTACGGAACGACGGCCAAAATAAGTATCTCCCAAACACATCTCTTAGCTCGTGGCAAATGTTCGATTCCCTGGTCGTCGGAGGCCATATCTTCGGTTATCATAAGTGAGGATTTCCTGCATCGTGCTAATGAGACTCATTTAGGCACCCTTCCTCATTTTTAGCCACGCTTATACTAATCGGACTTCCTGACATAAATGTTCTACCTTTACCTAATATACTTCGATCAATTACAATATTGTACACACCTATGACGAGAATAAATATCTAACAGCTTACTCATATGTAGGGCCTATGTGAATGTCGATAAGTCGTCACTGAAATATACAACACACAGCTGGAACCACCAGAAGTTTAGTAGATTACTAGAAGTGAAACCCAGTGTAGGACCAAAGTTCAAATTATTAATTACCTTGTATTGTGCCTGTAGATCCTACAATTGAGAGTAAAGTGGATGCGCATTTCGCCGCGCTTGTGGGGCAACGTCGGCACTCTTTGTCCTTAACTAAAACATAATATGGTACACTATTTACTCTATTTATTGTCCTATACACACGGGGTGGGGAACACGAACGTGGTGACGCACTACGCGGGTTCTTCGTCCAGTGGCCGCCTACGATACATCGCGCACTGGGGGATGAATGTGTGACTGGCAGGTTGGAGGTGTGCTCGTGCTGGGATGCGGGGGCTAGCCTGGCCCCCACAGGCTAGTTTAAATGCGCATCCACTTTACTCTCAACTGTAGGATCTTCAGGCACAATACAAGGTAATTAATAATTTACTAGATTACACCATAGAGACTGAAATTACCACTTTGGTCCGTCAGGTGTTTGTAATAGTTAAGAAAAAGTAGGAAATGAAGCTAGTCCCTACTAAGGACCTTTGCAGAACCTTTCTCAAGGACACTAGAGTATATCGAAAAAATGTTAGTAGTCAGAGCATTCAAACGCACTTTCGGGAACCGGTATATCAATTTACCCCTTTTTAAAGGACGAATTTCCTTTTTGTGTTTTTTACTGTCTACGCCAATGGCAGTTTTAATGTGTCACTTAACTTGAGGTTTGTGGGCATCACAAAACGCATTTAGGAAAAGCGGCCTAAACCCATGTTCCTGCGCCGGGAATGCGCTTTGCAAGTCGTGAGTCTACCCACTGAGCCACGGACGGGTTTTCAGCACATTCACAGTAACTCGAAATAAGCGGTTCTCTGGCAACATCCGCGAATGTTTTTGTAACTCCAGGAAAGTTGGGGGTCTTCCCTGGAAACATTTCTTCCTTTGAAAATAGGAGTTTTAAAGCAAAAAGATTTTGCTCAATATGGTACAACGCTAAGTATGGTTAACGTTTTGAAACTCTACCAAGGGGTTCATTGCAATAGTTCCACTAGTAGTCTCTCGTTGGCAGGAGTGTTTCAACTTTCATCTATGGAATGTTACAGAAGGGGAAGATGCAGCAGTTCCACCAGGGCAGGTGGCTACAGGCGAGGTACCGGGAGTTCCTAGGGGAGAGGTTCAGCACTGACCTGGTGAGAGTGCAGAGCACAGATGTAGACAGGACAATCATGTCTGCTCAACTCACGTTGGCAGGACTGTTTCCACCAAAGGGACCTGAGCGTTGGAATCTGGACCTTGACTGGCAGCCTGTGCCAATCCACTATGAACCCCTTGATCAGGACTCGGTAAGAATTTAATTGGAAAAATACGGTATTTTAAATCATCATTTGTTTTCATTTACAAAAATATTGTGAGGCAGAAAATTCAATGGGGGCGGCCATAACTCAGTGGTATAGTGTGTGCTTCGCACTAAATCAGCCCGGGTTCAATTCCCTGGTGCAGTGATAACCACGATGGCCACTCCCCGTGGTTCGGAAGTCACGTTAAGCCGTTGGTCCATTCCATTAATGACCCAATCTGGGTAACAGTCGACCCTAGTTTGTAACAAGACTACACATCATCATCCATCAAAAGCACTCACCCTTCATCCCATATTTACCTTAAAATACCCTCTAGGAGTGGTCGGTTTCTCAAATCATAGTACAGTAATACATAAATTTATAAAAAATGAATATGGCATAATCAATTGGTAAATTCAAAAACAATCTAATTGGTATTACCAGATGTGTCCAATTATTGATTGTATTATTGTTTTGCCCTCAGCTGTTGTTAGTGAGGGTTCCATGCCCGAGATACTACGAGGAGTTGGCCAGGGTGATGGACTCACCTGAGGTGTTAGAGAGACTTTCCCAACTGGGACTAGAAGAGATGAGTGACTACCTCAGTGACTACGCCAACATGACCATAAACAGCCCAGACGACATTCAGTCCTTGTACAACACTCTTCTAGGAGAGGTAAGGGTTTTATCCGTGATAGACTTAAAACCAATCAAATACTTCCTTATTACATTTTGTTTAATACAAGTATAATTGCAAAATTGTACAAACAAGTACAACAGATATTTGAATTCTTGAAGTGTTAATACTTTGTTGCAGCCAATCCTGAAACTTTCTTTTCGAAGTGTTTGGATTAGCGGTATTGAGGTCTTGAGAAATCATGTACAGTAATTTCACTCTAGCAAAAGAGGGCTTCTTAGTGGAAAGGGTTGTTCTATGAAATGCAGTGTTCAATAGTCTGCATTAAGTTTCAAAATGCTGAAATTCTAGATTTTTGAATAAAGGGCTTCTGTACTAGCTTCCAGTTCTGCGAGATGTCCAAGTGTCCACCATCTGGTAGCCGGAAATAAAACAAAGAGTTGCTGTGAGGCATCTTTCTGGGGATATCACATTTTGCGTATCCTTTTTTTATGTGGAGATCAATCCTTTCAAATAACAGACAACAATGTCTTTCTTCTCTTCTAACAATGTTTTCTTCTGATATTTTTAAACAGTGTTAGCTAGTCTGTTGAATTAGATAAACTTATATTAGGTAACTTTTTCAACCAATTGGGCTTATCTTCTGCTTCTTAGTTCTCACCAAACTCTCCCCAATCATCGAGCACTATCACTTGCCTCAAAAAAATTCATCTTTCAAACTGACTTGCAATGGGTGAAGAGAGGGAGTAGGAAATGACAAGCCAAACCCGTAAACAGTGTAAGTGGTGAAAACTACCTGGTTTAAGATCGCTAGTGTATACACCTCCTAAGAAAATATGTAATAATTGTTGATAGTCATTGCAGATTGTAATGGAAATGCAGTATTACTAATATTCATAACACATCATCTTTATCCAAGACTTCCGAAGAGAGCTTGAGCATCTTTTTTGTGGCGTTGAGGCAGCAGCCGGAAAAAGGTTGTGCTTAATTCAAATAGTTTTGTCAAGACACAACCATAAAAGAGAAACAAACCCCAAAAACACAATTAATAAAAGAACTGCCTAAACTGTAGGACTTTTTAGACAGGAAACAGACTCAGTTTAAATGATAGTTTACATACCTGATGTTCCATGACCATCCATCTTAATTTTTGAACATCATCTAAATGCAGTTTAACTAGGTAAGACTGCTTTCTTCAAGTTGTGACTTTGTTTTCAGGTTCTTTTCAACTTGACAATTCCATCTTGGACAGAAAAATACTTCCCTGAGAAAATGGCTGCTGTGACTGCTTACAGCTTTGTTCTGAACGCTTACAGTGACGAGCTTAAGAAACTCAAGGGAGGTAAGATAATAAGAATAGTAATTTGATAATCAAATAATGAAATTTCTTTTGATAGTTAAAAGTGGTTTTAAACCCTGAATCTTTGTTTTAAGGCTCAAAACAATTTGTTTAAAAAAAGGGTAATGTTCCACAAAGCTAAATCCAAAAGATTGAGTTAAGTTTGTTAGTGTGAAAATAAAACATGATTAATTTTGTTTAGTAACCAATTAACTTAGTCACATCAGTGTTTGAAGATGATATTGTCATTCTAATTAAAAGCATCTCAATTTTACTTAGTTATAATTGGATTATTAATTTGACATTTACAGGGCCTTTACTGAAGAAAATTGCAAATGACATAAAAAATAAGATTGATAGTCCATCAAACAAGCGAAAAATGTTCATCTACGCTGGGCATGATTCAACCGTGGCAAACCTTATGATGGCTCTAAGAGTGTGGGAGGAACAAATTCCAGTTTATAACATCATGACGTTGATAGAACTGCACGAGATTGACCAAGTCTACGGTTTGAAGGTACATCTTAGTTAAGTATACAGGGTGAGTTTTAGATGTTTCCCTCCCACCTTAACTTTTGAAAAAGGAAATATTTTGAAAAATCCTTTAGGCAATGTTTTGATTGGATCCTGAAGTTTGTTTTGACGTACTTTGCATCACCCACCCCACCCAAAACCGGGGAGTGAGGGCTCCTCCAAATTTTTTAAATACAAAAGCCCCTTGTGGCACATTTTAATACAACTTCAACGGTGCAAAGAATATTTTTTTAATCTCAACTTGTTCTTTGTAGTACAGTACCTATTTAAACTTTAAAGATTTCAAGAAATCAGGTTTAAAATGCTACATTTCACATACAAAACTTTTTTATGACAATTTTTCTTCAAAATACCCTATGGGATTATGAGGAACTTTAATTAAAAACTTATAATGAAATCCTCTTTCTCTTAAAAGATTTTCAGGTAATAACTAACATCTATTTTACATAAAATGAATATTAATTTACAAATTTTGTCATAAGAAGAATTAAAAAAATTGAAAACAAAAAATATATGTGAAATGTGGCATTTTAAAGCTAATTTAGTTTACTCTTTCTTCAATCTACCAAAAAAAACCAGTGACACAGAGTAACAATATGTAAAAAAATTGTCTCTACGTTATTTTCAATTTCTGTTGAAATAATCTTTCCCTTTCATTCAAAAATTACCTGTGTTTTGATTAGTTAAAACTATGTAATTCCTTCTCTATAACGTGAATTTTTCTTTTAAGATGTAACCATATTCATAAATGTTAGGTGTAACTTAAAGTATAAATATTAACAAAGGGGGGGGTTTGTATTCCTTTCTTTTTAAGGGGTTTGTATTTATTTGGGGAGCCCTCTCGGTTTTGGGTGAGGGTGGGGACGAAAGTACTTCAAAACAAACTTCAGAATCCTATAAAAACATTCCCAAAGGTGTTAAAACTTCCCTTTTCCAAAAGTTAAGGTAAGTTGGGACACTTTAACTCACCCTGTATAACTATGCTAGAATATTATCCCGGTTCGGTCCAGATATTTTTGTCTTCAAATTTATTTAGTAATAAATTAGCTATTTAGCGTTTTTACAAATTAAGATCTATGCTAGAATATTCTCCTACAAACATTTAGCTCTTTTCTTTAATTAACATTTACTATACAATTTTTACAAATACTGTTAGTTTTTGCAATATAGCACTATTGTACCAAAAGTTGCAAATCGTAATGTCATAATACTTCTTGGGTTTAAGGTGTTCCTGAGGAATTCTACTGAACATGAGCCGTACCTGCTTGAGATTCCTGGCTGTGAAAAGTTTTGTCCACTGGACAGGTTTTTGGATCTCACAAAAAGTGTTATACCTCAAGATTCCAAAGAGGAATGTAGAAGTCATGATAAAAGCTTTATCCCACCTCCACCTGGTGGTCCTTGAATGTATGCAGAGTCTTATGTGTTCAGTTATAACTAAAGATTTGCCTCAAAATGCAGCATTCAAGGTTAGAATTACATGTACCAAAAAGGACAATAACATTATAAACTAAGTTATAATTGTTATTCATATTACTTAATTTGTGTTCATTCAGAGAAAGAGAGCAATTTTCCGCCCAGATGTGTTAAACATGAATAGCTACTGATATTAAAAAAAAGCTTATTGCCCTGCAGCTAATATAGCGTTAAATAGTTACTAGAAGTGAAACCCAGCGTAGGACCAGAGTTCAAATGACTAACCCTTTGCGCTCTAATTTTATTTTTAAATTTTGTAAAAACCCTCCCGTATGGGTTTCCCCAGTCCCCTGTAAGCAAAATTTTAGCAAAGCCGCTCTCTGGTATGGTGCATTACCAGTCATCGAACCACTCCTCTAAGCGCGGGGATTTAGCGCCTCCTAAGCTCAAAAGTGCCACTCTGCCTCACTGGATTTGATGAGCCATTTTCTCTTCAGTGATCTTCAGCGGGTCATTGTGGCCCCGCACCCGGGTGGGATTCGAACCCACACTGTGACAGTCAGGGAGCCAACTGTCCGTCACTATAACCACTAAACCACCGGGCTGTCAAACTTGTCACGTGAGTTGGCGTCAGGGGAGGGAGTGGTAGTTTCGGTTTTCTCTGCTAGGTGCCGTTAGAGTAGCATAGTCCTTGCCTATCGTTTGCGCTATATGCAATAAACGATGTGTCAGACTAGACTATTTTGCCGTTCCTCTCCGATGTCGGACTCAGTTCGCCATTGGAGCGCAAAAGGTTAAATATGTTGTACTGTGCCTCAACTGTAGGATCTACAGGCACAGTACAAGGTATTTAATAATTAAATAGTTAACAGTGTACTAAAAGAATAAAAAATTTACCTGTGGAGCCAAAAAATTCTATAGCAAGACAAGGTCTTGTCAATATTTCGGCACTGAGTGTTTGCGGCTACAAATCAGTATTTATTAATGTCTGTAGCCACCGATCAGCTCTAAATATCATCCTTCATATCTGTTATTGGCCCCAACATCGGATCGGTTCCCGATAATGTAGGCATCTACCTATTAATCAGCCACCATATTAGTCCACAGACCACTGTTATTGTCCTACACTAACCTCTGTGACTATTAATAGGTTGTTGTGTTTTCACCTACCTGGGTCATTGTGTGTGATGATTAGGCTATGATATAATTTGCGGCCAATGTTGGACCTCTAGTAACATTTTTGAATATTTTTTCAAAGAACCTTCTCAGTCTACGTTTAGCTTGTCTTGAAACAAGTCTGATATACCACAAAAATAATGGCCCGGGTAGTAGATAACTCACAGTTTGAAAGTGCACAAATGAATTACACTGGGACTGGTAAAGAAGGCAGAAAATTACAACTGGTTGTGAGACAATGTTTTCAACAACAAAATCATCAGTAAATAATTTCTTAAAGCAAAAAGTGTGTGTTTTTTAGTTATTTCCTACATCCTTTCTCAGGTAATTACCAAGGCAGAAGTGTTAAAAAAGAGCCCCGGATACATATTGCTTTACACTTGGAAGAGATTTAATATGTTTTCTTTTTTAAGTTATTTTTTCAAAACTACAAATTGTATGATTGATTAATCCTTACCCTTTACAAATTGTACATTTTAATACCATTAGTTTTAATTTGTAATACAAGAAAAGGCAGACAAGTAGAAAGTAAATGGTTCTTTTACATTTATTAACATATAAAGTAACAAATACAGGAATAGGTTTTCTTCAATAATAACGTTTTTCAAAACATGACAGATACATTCATAACAACGGTTGTATAATTTATTACTTAAAACGTAGAGTTCATGTAAAAATAAATTTAATGGAAATAATACTAACGAGTTAAGCTTTTTTCATCTACTCTCTTTTTTGACATTCACATGGTGAAAATAATAATGAGTTTCGAACAAAACTGTCAGTACCAATTGATGTTTTAGGCAAATGCAGACTAAGTTACAGAGTGTTTAAGTGGACTTGGCGAGGGTCTCAGCCTTGGCAACGACTTCTTCGATGGGGCCAACCATGTAGAACGCTACTCCGGGCAGGTGGTCGTACTCTCCAGCCAGGATCTTTGTGAATCCCTGTAATAGATAGTTTCTTTTAAATAAGAGCACAGTCAAAATTAGCACAGAGCAAAACTCTCAAGCCCCTTCTGACGTTCAAGTTAAATCGACTTAACTTACTCGAGCCTACAGATTACTAATCAAAATAAATCCCCGATACAGTTGTTTGGAATTTTTTATAAGTAGCACTGGAAGAGTAACAAGTGAAGAGCCAGAAGGTTTAAAAAAATTTTAATGACATTTTAAAAGTTTCAACAGAAGTTTTAAAGTATTCCAAACATAGTTTTTTCTGTAAATTTCTAGACATCAACTTTGACAAAATTTTAATTTTTGATAAAAACTTGAGTTTTTTTAAGACTATACAAAATATAAACCCCCATGAATATGTAGAGTAAGTTGAGAGATACAGTTTAGTTTTTGAAGTCACTCCTCTAATATTAAGCAGGTTTTTAAAAGTCAAAACAGGATGATAGTTCAGTTGTGCTTTACAGTGACAGAGACCACATAGGTTTCGCAACTTCTCAACAGTTTCAGCACAAAATATTTTCAAGAATATATTTATAGCCTATAAACTTGATAAAAATAATATAATAGTAATATATACTTTTCAAAACAATGGCACAATTGCTCCAAACTGATATCTCATAAAAATCATTCTACAAGACAAAATGACAAATTCAAGGACAATTAGAATTAGTATTCTAAGATTTCCACAAAATGCAAACTATTAACTTTGCGAATTTTACAAGGAGAAAGAGGATAGTAGCTAGCTTACCTAGTTTAGAAGAAAAACAAGTTTAAGGGCCAACACAGAAAAAATGGCACACAGAAGAGTCACACACAAAATTTACTGATATTTCGTACTTAACAAGGGCTTTATCTAAACACAAAGAAAGTTCCTAACTCTAAAAACAAAATCCTCTCCTTGTTTAATTTACCTAGTTTAGCCATAAGGCTATTCCTTTCAAACCTAAACTATTAATTAACTTTGGTTTTTAGACAGCTGTTTCTTAATAAAGCTGTTAATGATGCCTCATACCTTGATGGTCTCGGCGAGGGGCACCAGCTTGCCAGCGTGTCCTGTGAACACCTCAGCTACCTGGAAGGGTTGAGACAAGAACCTCTGGATCTTACGTGCTCGGGCGACAGTCAGCTTGTCCTCTTCTGACAACTCATCCATACCCAGGATAGCAATGATATCCTGCAGCGACTTGTAATCCTGTTACACAACACCAACACAAATGAGATACAACTGGGGATGGGTTTAACACCACAATATTTCAGGTGTTCGATAGACATACATGTACAGTAGGACCCAACTATGTACATTTGATTAACTAGGCTACATGGTGACCCATAAAATAAAACTATACACATTTCACAACAAAAGTTAAAACCTTTTTAGAAACAGAGAAAACTATATTAAATTTTAAAAAAAAATACTAGTAGAATGTTTGTATTTGAAAACCTTAATTATGTTTATTTTTAACAGTTTTAAAATGGAAACAAAATTTTTTCCTCAATCTAAGGCGGATTCAACTGTATTTAATGTCCAAAAATAGAAGAAACCATGACTTTCAGGAGCAATTTGTAATCAAACACAGTGAAGCCTATGTGAAATTTTAGTATATTTTACCTTGATTAAGGGGAATAACCGGAGCATTGTTCAATTTGAAAACTTAACACCTAAAATCTGTATGTACCTGGAGGATCTTCTGTACACCTCGAGCGATGTTGTAGTGCTCGGCACCAATGATGTTGGGGTCCATGATACGGAGGTGGAGTCAAGAGGGTCGACAGCGGGTAGATACCCAACTCGGCGATGGCTCGGGACAGTACAGTAGTGGCGCCCAAGTGAGCGAATGTGGTGGCAGGGGCAGGATCAGTCAAGTCATCAGCAGGCACGTGATGGCCTGTACTGAAGTGATGGATCCCTTCTTGGTGGTGGTGATGCGCTCCTGCATGGTACCCATGTCGGTGGCCAGAGTGGGCTGGTAACCTACAGCGGAGGGGATACGACCCAGCAGGGCAGACACCTCGAACCGCCTGGGTGAAACGGAAGATGTTGTCGATGAAGAGCAACACATCTTGTCCTTCTTGGTCACGGAAGTACTCAGCAACAGTCAGTCCAGTCAGAGCCACTCGAGCACGTGCGCCTGGGGGCTCGTTCATCTGTCCGTAGACAAGCGCTACCTGCAACAACAGTCAATTCTACTTTACAACAGTTGGATTTTAAGAATTTGCCAGGTAAATTCTGCTATGGACCGATTTGTAACACAGGACCTCGATATGAATATTTCAGAACAACGAAAGCATGAGAATGGTGCCTCCAACCTTGCTTAAAGCGCTCGACCTTGGTCTAGGGCTAATGTGTTCAACTCATGTGATTGTTTTCCCCCTAGGGGGGTGAGAAGGGGGTCTGGCGAGTGTGCTGTGTGGAGGAAGCTCACTTCCCCGACAATAATTCAGTCTCACACACACAAGTTTTTCCAGTGGCTACTATAGGCTTAAAACATGCAAATAGTTCATGCATATATAACTTGAGTTTTGAAAAACTATTTACATCTATTTTATGATTCTCTTAATACTATAAAAGAAAATAATCAAACGAAAGACCTACCTTGGAGGTCTTGTCCTTGAGTGAGATGACACCAGACTCAATCATCTCATGGTACAAGTCGTTACCCTCTCGGGTCCTCTCTCCTACTCCGGCAAACACTGAGTAACCTCCGTGAGCCTTGGCGGCGTTGTTGATCAGCTCCATAATCAGTACAGTCTTGCCCACTCCGGCACCACCGAACAGACCTACACACACAACCACAAAACCATCAATTTAAGAAATAAACTTATATGTACTGTTGTGCAAAGAAGCTAAACAAAAATTTCAGTTTTATGAGCAACTCCTTCTTTATTAGAAAAAGATTCTTTATACACTGATATGATACAAGATATGTAGTTTCTAGGTTTCGTGAGCCCTGGTTAAGAGCTCTCGTCATTGGTACTACAGCTTATTATCACACACTATCTTTTAAATTATATGTACAGATCAATATCTTAATACATATATATATATATCAGTAGTGTGGATTTTTTTACAAATTCAGATTATTTGCTTCTTTTTATCAGTGTGGTGTTTTGTGAATGTATCATAACATTATTAAAACACCTAACAGTCTCATGTATGTCAGTAAGTCTGCTCTTAGCTTCCAAAACCTCCTTACATGTAACAGTAGCTAAGTTTCTTACCAATCTTTCCTCCCTTGGCGTAGGGGGCAAGAAGGTCTACAACCTTGATTCCAGTGACGAGGATCTCTTGTTCTACACTCATGTCGATGAACTCAGGTGCATCGGCGTGGATGGCGGCAAACTTGTCAGTGTTGATGGGTCCTCTCTCGTCGATCGGCTCACCGATAACGTTGATGATTCTGCCAAGAGTCTCGGCTCCGACGGGGATCCTGATGGGCAAGCCAGTGTCGAGCACATCCTGACCTCGCACCAGACCCTCGGTACCGTCCATAGCAATCGTCCTTACGGTGTTCTCTCCTGCAAACATCATTTGGAAGGTTAAATTAAAAATAACAAATTCTAGGTTGTATTTGTTTTAAAGAAAAAACTCCTCATGAGACAATTTAACTTATAGCAATTTCTGACACTTGAGATACTAAGGACTTTTTGGTCAATCTGAGACATTACTACTTGATTCTGATTTGGGAGTTCTGCAATCGATGTCATACCTAGACTTCAAAGGGTAACTTATATAAATCCCAAATATGTACTTTCACTGAAAAGGTGAATTAAAAATGTGGGTACACCATCTTGATTAGACAAATCGTTGAAAATCATTTTTTTTATAGCAAAATTCAATAGGTACGTACCCAAGTGCTGAGCAACCTCCAAGACAAGTCTAGGAGTCCTGCCCTTGACTTCCAAGGCATTGAGGATGGATGGAAGGTTATCCTCAAACTGAACATCTACGACGGCACCGATCACAGCCACCACCTTACCCTTGGCCCCACCGGCAGCAGCTGGCTTAGGTGCTGTGGCGTAAGCTGAAAACATTTGTGCATGTTTAATCATCACCAAAGTTTAGACTCTTGACCACTACTACTCAAAATGGCTTATGAACCTTTAAAAGAAAGAGTTTGATAGTTTTGGACTCACACTCAAGATTTTGCCGCTGATGGGTAAATTTATTTTTATTTTATGTAATTTTTAGCTTAAGTTAAGATGTGGAGTGTGTTTGTGAGGGTTTGGAGATTAGGCTAAATTATATTATAGGCTAACATATAGTTTAGGGTACGATAGATTTATGTAAAATTCCACTTTATGTTAGGTTAAGTGATATCTCTAAACCTAGCTAACTTGAACATCTTCTTAGTTGAAATGAAGGTGAATGAATTTCCTAGCAGCAATAATTGTTACAATCTTCCACCTGGAAAACAGTAATTCTGCTGAACAGAAACATGCATTAGCATCACATCAAGTCTTATTCTCTGACATATTTTAGTTATTTTTTGAGGCTACAAACTAAATACAACTCTCTAAATACTGAAAGTAAATTTACATAAGCTAATCTAAAAGCCTATATATCGCTTAATGTAGCCTATCTAACAATTAACGTGTGTATAAGTTACTAAGATGTGTGCTAGTTCAGGTTACAAATGACCTTGAGTTTGAGACTCTGGAATGGGTAGGCCCAAAACACATGAAACTACCCTTTCTATTCGACTGATTCGTAGCCCACTTTAGCCATAGGCATATTTTTAGGTCAGTTAACTCAGTAGGTGTAACAGTTTATTTGTAAAGGAGTGATATGTGTCTTTAAGGGAAACCACGATTGTGGTTCGTGAAATAAATGGTGGAAAACAAATAAATACTTATTTCTTGAATTCATCAATCTCCTACCACAAAACATTTGGCTCTACAATTTATGCAGGCTTGGTTTCTTAATGAATGTGTGTTACTGCCAAATGGAGAGTTTATACTTATGAAATAACTCTAATGATTAGAGACTAAACATTAAATGCCTAAAAAGGTAGGGTAAATGTTAGTTTAGACCTAGAGGGCTGATCAACTCCAAGGGCTGACCTCTAGGCCAACAAAATATTCTTTTGTAAATACTGAACTAACTAGCTAGCCAGAGTTTTCTAAAGCTTGAACCATAAGATAATTTAAGGGATAGGTGTGTTAAGGGATTACAATTAGGTAAGCTGTGGGCTGATACTACCGTCGGCTGACGTCTACAATTAACAAGGAACTGAACTTGTAACAAGCAATTTAGTATTATGGTCAAGAAAATGTGTTACATAGAACATAAAGAAGAGTTTTATATTGTTATTAGAGCAATATTTTGAGTGGAGTTAACCAGAAACCGATTTTAGTAATGATCAATAATCCATGTAAAACAGACGACCTCGTTACCCTTGAGGTCAACCTACCCGATCAGTTTTAGGACACTTATTATACAATATTGAAAAGGTTAAAACACTTACAGGTTCCAGAGAGGGCTCCAAGAACTGTCGCAGCTTCATTCTGGAGCAGTTGAGGAGTTTTTGAGGATTTTACTCCCCTCAAAACTCCGGCTGCCGCACGAGTTACTGCATTGAACATGACGACCGAAAGGGAGAGAGTAGAACGAAGAAGATGGAGCACTGGATGAAAAGTTCCCGATCACGTGATCCCCGAGCATGCGCAAAACAGCTCCATCGTACTGCGGTGGTCTGGAAACAATCCAAATAATAATACTGTATTCAATAGTTTGTTTTTGAAAGGTCATTTTCTTCTACTTTTTTTAAGTACTATGGAAACATGTGGTCGATATTAAAGTAATGGTGCCATTCGGAAGGTGGGGGGTTCAGATCCTCGAAAAAAGCGATAATATAATAAAAAGTGTTACTACTTTGGTCTAAAAACTATTATAATAATATTGTGAAGAAACGGTACTCCTGAACGTGCTAACTTCAAGAATACAGTGTAGTGTGCATCTTTATATTCAGTTCGTGTATTATGGTTAATCCAATAATCCGAAATCGTAGGTCCAGGTCATAATTAAGGGTTTGTGTCAGTCTTTAACGAAAACTTATTAGTATACAACACACGGTCACTGACGGCCAGAGGAGTGACACTGTTAGTTGCTGCCACTATTGGCAAGACTCATTGTATCATTGTAAGACCCGGGCCATTGACTTTAAATACCTAACCTAACCTAAACATTTAAAATCAATGACCGGGCCGTCAACTCTGTTCCCGCGACAGGACTGTATAACCATTGATTTTAAATGTATATTTAAAGTCAATGGTATAACTTATAATAATTTTGAAACTTGTTAAAACCTACTGGCGATTTAGCGGGTAACTATTGTTTATCCAGCGCTTAGTTCAAACTTATATAGTTCGCTAACTTATATATACAGTACTGTATATATATTTATGTTTTATATATTTCAAACTTGTATTATTATATTTCGCGGACCCGTTGACCGTTGTGGATATGTATCGTGCGCGACTCCGGAGCTCATTACTCCGGCGGTGTTGGTTCGATTCCCGCAGTCACCACTAAAAATGTGTTAATAATTAATTGACTTCGTGGTGACGCTAGGTCAAGGTCTTAGTCCTAGAGTTTCAGGGTCTAAATACTCGCAAAATAATCCAGAAGGAATAAGTCTAGTGTATAAAAATAAACCGAAAAATGGAGGATAATAGACAGTTATAATCTAAAAATTATCCTATTGGTGAAAAAGGTAGTCAAGACGCCTTCTTATTTGGAAAAACATAAAGATGGAGTGGAGTGGATTACAAATCAGACTTAAATAACGACACTGAAAATCTGTTTCCAGGGCCAATGGCAAACATTTTTAAGTTTTGAAACACTAAAAAGTTGATAGGAGAGCCTCTCGGTGTATGATGGCTAATATGAGTAATATTCCACTTTCAAAGGACAGAGACTGATGTATCACAGGATCGGTATTTCGATTGCAGGACCCGAGCAGCATTCTATTTTTTACAAATATATACTTGGTTGAGGACAGACACACTGTACGGAACAATAGATGTACTTTGATACTTTAATTTGAGACACCGACCACTCCTAGAGGGTATTTTAAGGTGAATAAAACCGAGCATATTTAATTATTATTGTTATTTTTTAAGAATACTAGAATATGGTTGACTCCACAGTTATTTTACTATAAAATTTTACTATTCGTGGCGAAGCACGGGTACCGGGGGTACACAGCTAGTCACAATTCACCAAGTCGACCCTACTTATTACCTTATTACCACTTCTTTGCCGCTGACCAGTGTCACTGGATAGGCTGCGTCTTCAAAATTTAAATAAATACTTTACATATCACAAGCACGGAAACAGGCATTATAAGGTTATTTTCAACAAAAGCATATCATTTACTCATTGCGTTCATAACAATTGTTGGATACATTAGTACTTAGTAATATTACAATTATTAAAATATAATTGGCAAAAAGCCGCGTGTAGTTGAAGTTTGAACAGTTGAGTCAAAACATAAAAAGTCTAAATATTTCTTTATTCGAGCCTAGAACAAATTTTGATTACTTTCCACTTTTATATCCTCTGGCAATAAATTAAAACACTATTTGCACCAATTTAAGAAGGTAATTTACTATACAATTTAGTTCTGTGTTGCCTAACACGAAAATCCTGTCTGGTTCTTGTCTCATACTCTTGTATGGAGCTCCCATTGACTTTAAATATACAAAATCAATGGAGCTCCCTTGCAAAGGCAAACTCTTAAAGCAACAATACAGGACAGTCTCAAAAATGTAAAGTCAATGTCTTACTTTACACTTATTACCATTGGTATGATTATTTTATATTAAATTTAAAAACTTCATAAACCAATATTATTTTTATTTGGCCGAGAGATCTTTCTAAAGCAACGCCATTGACTTTAAATATACATTTAAAATCAATGGCAACGCTTACTTCGTCAGTTCTGATTACAAAAAGTAAGTAAATAAAAATATGTTTATTTACTTACTTTTTGAAATTTGATTTTTGTGGTCAGAACTGACGAAGTAAGCGTTGCTTTAGAAAATCTCTCGGCCAAATAAAATAATAATTATTGGTTTATGAAGTTTTAAAATTGAATATAATTCTTTCCAATATTAGAGCTTATATATATCTCATGATTATGTTTATTTATGACAAAATGCTACCTGACTGTACTTAGATCAAAAATGGACCAAGTTACAAGTAACAAAACAGAATCTGGAAGAAGAAGAAAAGCTTCCGAGCAAACTCAAGCAGCAGAAGAAAGAAAATTGGAATGGAAGGCAGTAGAATAGAGTGAAGTCATGTTTTGTAGTTTATAGTACTATTAGTTAGAATACCAGTTGTTTGATAATATTCTGTGCATTAATTTGCTCACGATTTTAAGTCCTAATTTGTGTCAATGGTGCTATTACAGCAGGCGACGTATTTGTCTCAAACTACATTATAGGCCTCTAAATGGCTACTGAACTGCAAAGTGATTCTCACGACGAGCTTGATGAAATAATCAAACTTATGTGGGGCTCTAACGTCAAAGAAGATGTATTTAAAAGGTGGACTCAAGGTATGTACGAAATGGCAAGGCTCAATACATGTACTGCTGACCTAAATCTACAGCATAGGATTTTGTAGTCTAGGACTAGGTTCTCTGTGTGCACACTTTGTTTTAACTTTTGTTTGGGTAGTTTGTTACTCAAATTTTGTCAGTTGTCAAGGATAGCAGTTTTTGTGACAGAGAACTCTTAAACTCTCCCTTTAGCCTCAAATCCTTATTGCACATTATGAATTGTGAAGTTAACGTTGAAACCCGAGGACACAAAGTGAGTTGGTACAGCTGTTCCATACCTCACTCCAATAATATGTATGGTTAACTTGGGGGAATGCCAAAGCGTATTTATTTATATACGGCTTATATGCCTTTTTACAAGATATAGGCTTTGAACAGTTGAATACTTGTGTCCAATATTTTGATGAATTAAATTTAAAAACTAGTCTATTAAAGTCAAATTACCTTTATTATAGACTGAATCATCGGTTCGATGATATCAATAGTAACAGCCCCCTGATAATGATAAACGACAGAATCCTTGAAGAGTTGACTAGTGTTAAATTTCTTGGAATCCATATTGATAAAGATTTATCTTGGAGCTCTCAGGTCGAGAGTGTGTGCACTAAAATTGAGAGTGTGGCGTAGACTCCAAGGCAGGTTTCCGTTGTGCCTTTGTGACATAGTATATTCGTGCAGATCCGCTTGTGTGTGTAGGTGGTAACCTCATTGTACGGGGTAAAGCAAATCACCCCAAAATGCTCAGTTTTTCAGCCCTCTATGTTAACGTTTTTCTCATGTTTCAGTATTGTATAGCCGTTAGTTAATTTATATATATATTTATCTTTGTTATCTTAGTTATAGTTCTCTTTAGCCATTTTGGCCAAACTCTCTGTTATACTAGTAATTTATTTTTTGTATAATGTATTCATATCAAAGCATGTAAAACTACTGTAAATTGGTGTAAACCGTGAATAAATAAATAAATTGCATCTGGAATTTTTCTTCTTCGAAACTTATCCGGTTATTGTAAAATTAGTATTTTGAGAACTGCTTATTTCGGTTTAATTCATCCTCATTTAAATTATGGCATTGCTTTATGGGGAGCATGTTCTAAACAGAGGTTTCTGCGCCTTTGTATACTTCAGAAAAAGGCTGTACGAATCGTATCTAAAGCTAGATTTCAAGAACTTTGTAGGGAAATTTTTAAAACATTTACCTAACATATTAACACTATCTTGTATGTAAATTTTTGAAGCAGTTGTTCTTTGTCTGACTAAATGTAATTTAGAAACTGAGGCCAACTTTCATGTACATAATACAAGGTAATCTAATGTATTGAAAAATAATTATCACAGGCTTCGGGCTTATGACCAACTCCTTGTCAAGCTGGAGTTAAATTATATAACAAACTACCTGAAAACATAAAAACTGAACCTAATTTGGGTATTTTCAAACAAAAGTTAAAATCGTATTTAATTACTAAATCATTTTACAGTGTGGGTGAATTTGTGGATGACATTCAAACATAATAAAATTACAACTTACAATATTAAACCTCAATTTGGCCTGTCCCGGTACCATAGGTTTTATCACATTTTTATTATTTTTTATGTTAATTATTAGTTATAGTTTGTTAGTTTGTTTGTTTTTTATATATACATATAGGCAACACAATTGTTTTTGTAAATTGACTTATAAATAAATAAATAGGGTAAAAACATAATAAAGTTACATTTAGCTGAAAAGAGAAGCGTGATACATACAAACGAAAAAGATTTGTAGAGAGGTCCGTTTCTTCCAACCCACCCTGACTTGGATGGCACTATATTATATATACATTCATAAAGAAAAACAATCAAGAATAACACAAAACCCCTTATATTTTGACTGAAGTCGTTTTCGAAAAGGTACAAACAATTATGAATAAAAAAAGACAAATGGTGTATAAGTATGTACAAAACTGAAATAAATGTTAGTGTAATAATAATATGCAATATGTATTCTTGTAAGGGCACACCAAAGATAACTTTGAGAAAATAATTTAATTTTTTATCTTAATTTAGTCACATGTTTTAGTTTATTTGTATTAGGGCCTACAATGGTGTTTATTCAGGTTTATTTCTAACTAACTTTTTTATTCGGGTATTGTTCATACTTAAATAAATATAATTTATTACTTATTATCAATTTTAAAATTGTATAAAATGGTATGTAGTACGAGGGTTGTTCGAAAGTAATGCCCGTTTTCCAATAAAACGAAGAAAAACCAAAGTTTTGTAACGAAACTTTGTATTTTACATTTCTATATCTACATAATTTCCTTGCAAATCCAAGCATTTATTGGACCTTTTACAAGGTTTTAAATTCTATGTCATAGTCTTCGGCCGCCAATCCATTGAAATAAGCCAGTACCGCTTGTTTGACTTTGTCGTCATCCTCAAAACGCTTCCTACAAAACTCTTTTAAGTTTTGTGAACAAATGATAGTCACTACTAGGTTTGGCTGTACGGAGGATGGTCCAGAACATTCGGAAGTGGTTTAATAACTGCTTTGTCTTTTCAGCTGCATGAGGTTGTGCATTGTCATGCAAAAATTGCTGCAGCCATTCGTTTCAATTTGTGATTATCAGGCAAGCACAATTTTTACGGTACTTGAGGTGTTCTGTGAGGACTTTGTAAATGATAGCGTGAAACATTTGGGAAATTTTCACTAATTCCATCTAAAGTCACTCTCCGATCCTTTAGCACAAACGCATCAACAGTTTCAACAAGCGTAACCGTGATGACAGCTTTCCTCATCGTGAACGCCTTCATTAAAATTTTACCAACGTCGACAGTTGTCTCGCCCATCACTTCACTATACACGGATTTAATTTCACGGTATATTTCACTTGGGCGCATGTTTTTTTGCATTCAGAAATCGAATAACTTATATCAATTCACAACTGGCGGCGTTATTGATTTTCTTCTCCATTTTGTATGTTTACAAACACGTTAATAAGAGTTGTATTGAAATGAAATTCAGTAAACAGCTGACCAATGAGATGCTAAAACCAGCTGACTTTGATTCAATCATCTTTCAACACATAGACAACACAGAGATTAAAAAGGGTACTACTTTCTGAACAACCCTCGTACAAACAGAATCTACAATGAAGAAAAAACAAGTTTCCAAACCCATTCAGCCTCATAGAAATATAAAACATAATAAACACAAAAATGTGACAAAAGTATCTCTGAATCCCCTTCATTTCAATAATTGAATTGATATGAGGACTGCAAACAACTATGTCCTAGTTCAGCACACAGACTGTCCCACTTACTCAGGCACCAAATTTCTCAACAGTTTACCATATGAACTAAGGAGCATTGAAAATCCAAAACATTTGAGACAAAAACTGAACACCTGATTACTAGATAAAGCTTTCTACCCACTCAAGAATTTGAAAAATGGAACACCAGGTAATAGCAATAAAGCAAAGACCATTGAATCGAAATTAAAATACGACTCTTGTTCTAATCTTAAAGGTTATGTACAGCGGAAAATAAATAAATCGACAAGACAAAATTGTCGTGGCAGACACCAAAGTGTAAAGAAAATACCAGAATTCACCAAAGAGGGCTCAGAGACAAGCATTGAGTTTGAAGGATTGTATTACGCTGACGCTCGTCTGTAGTCTCACTCATTTCATGGTTTGGTTTCAGGTTTTCATTTCAGTGCTGACGAGCCGACCGCCCTTGTGCAGTGGGAGGGAGGGCCTTGCGCCGTGTTGGCTCCAGTGCAGGCGTTCATCATCAAGTCTCTCGTGTCTGAGACATGGACCAGTAACTGGAAGGAGGCAAGTAGCCACTCACAGCTAATTCGTTGCCGTTTTCATATTTTGGTATTTCTTATTTATTTTTGAGTGTGGTTATGCAAACTATTATAGTTTTGAAGTGCCTTAGATAGCTTAGTCAAGCAGAATGCTGCTTTTGAAGTTGACGGATGTGATCATTAAGCCATTCAGCCAGTTCACTTTGTGGTTGTTATTAACATACAAGATAACATTGTTATATGTTAAAAAACACTTAATTTATTTAAAAAAACCTTTAAAATGTTTCCTGAGAGGCTTTAACTCTCAAGTTTCTACAGTACTTCCAATTAGGTGGTGCCTGACTCTTTCTTTAATTTAAAAAAGCTATTTCAGGAAACACTGTAACATGTTTTGTTTACGTACCTCATTTAACTTTGCAAGGACTGCTAGGTTGATTTGCACTTGCATGCGGTTTAAAGAAAAACTTTAGCCTATATCATAACTGAGCTACGTTAGTTGATGGCTTTCTTAAAGGAGTCTTCTCTAAATTATCAGCCTAAAGTAACTTAGAATGTGTACCTTGCAGATGGAGACTGACGGAGTAAACAAGTTGTTGATTCGAGCGGCTTGTGAGATTCTGTGTCAGGCGTGCGGAGGACAGAAGTATCGACTGGTTCATCTCAACGACCAAGAGCAATCGAGCACTGCCAACGACCAAAGCGACTCTGCCTCGTCGACAGCAGCTTCCCCCTCCCACAGAGCACCAGAGTCTAGGCTCGACCACGCTTACTTCCATTCCCAGTTAAGGTGAGAACTTGCTCAATTGTAATCTGGCACAAGATATAATATGATAGCTTCAAAAACTACTTTAATATTCTAAAATTGGAAGGAAATATAATTCTGGAATAGATATTATGTCCGTAATGATATGTCATTTATTGAAGCAGAGAGGTACTTGCTAATCTCTCATTTACTTGACAATACAAAATTGAAAAAACTCAAGAGTACATTTGAAATTTAAAAGTTGGTGCAACACATTTCCAACTGATAAATGAAACCTGATCCTTCAAAATCTAGGTAACAAGGGGAACAAATTAAACTTCGGAATATGCAGCAGAACAATTGTGAGAGATAAATTACAGCATTTGAAGTTTAAATATTATTTTGAGTCCAAATTGGAAATTTGGATTATGAACAAGCCATCAGTTTATTAATTCCAAGCTTAGGCGAGATTAACTTCAGTAAAGTTGTCTACATTTCCAAATAACTATTTCATGGAATAATACTAAAAATCATAATTCATAAACCTAATAACGCTTTTATTTCTCTGTAATTTTTTATATTTATTACACACTAATAAATAACATTTATTATAAACGCATTTTAAACTAAAATGCAAAATTATAATGGGCAAAGTACTAATTAATGTATAAATAGCTTAGTGTTTCTATTGGCTAACATTTCAGTAATTCTTAATCTCAAATTAGGCCTTTTTAAAAGCGTGAATTGATCAAACGGCACTTAGAGTTTAGTTTGAGTGGTAACTTCTAAACTATTTCTCTGCTTGGAATAATTTCCATAAAACATTCCCAGCCATTACCATATTTTATTTTGAAGTTTCTATCATTAAAAATATTTATTATATAAAGTTTCCTTACTGAAAGCTGCCATAAATGTTTGCTGTATAGGGTTCACAGTGTGGACAGTTCAGATGAAGTAGAAGCTTTCTTCCTGGAGAGGATACAGATGTTAAGAGAAACATTTGGAGTTCTTCTCTTTCTTTATTCTGTGATGTACACAAAGGTTAGTAGTTACAAACGTGTATTTAGTGTAGAATTTAATGTTACACTAGTAGTAAATTGGCACTTTGTAGTAATGTTTACTTTGAAGAATTGACTATTGTGTTTCATTTTACTAAATTATACATTTATTCTAGTATTCAAGCTCTCTGTTAGTTTTGATTTTGTTTTTACCAAGCTCAAGATTCAGAATCTGTCTTAAATTGTATATAGAAGGAATAGGTTCTGTCTACTTTGGACCAATTGCAATAGACGTTTCCACTCAATCCAATTGCATTGAAAAGTAGAGCGTTTGGTGTTATTTAGTAAAAGATATCTGTAGAAAATGTTCTGTAGAATTTTCTAAATCTAGTAACCAAAATGTGTTTTAATCTCTGAGCCAAATCGGTTACGAGTATAATTATTTTTAAGAACAGATCTTAGTTTGTATGAAAAAAAATGTAAAGTTTGTCTTGTTTAACGAGGCGAAGTTAGGACTACAAAGTCCTCTCTACCAATCAACCTCGACCTTTACCTAGCGTCACCGTATTAGTCACATTACAAATGTAAGTGGTGACTGCGGGGATCGAACCTGCGCCACCGAGTGATGAGCTCCGGAGTCGTACGTGCGATACCAATCCGCCACGGATTCACGGATATAAACGCTAAATAGCTATTTTATTTCTAAAGAAATTTGAAGACAAAATGTGTGGACCAAACTGGGACTCGAACCCAGACCTGGGTTAACTTTTCTTCTACTATCAGAAACTTCAAAAGAATTGTATTTTCTGAGTGTGTTTATATTGGAGCCTGGGGGTTTGTTTGTTAGGGTCTAGAGCAACTGCATACGGAAGTAACGGACCCAGGGGAGCCGATGATAGACGGAGAGTACGGTTACGGCAGCCAGAGTCTCATCAACCTCATGATCACCGGCCGAGCTGTAGCCCACGTCTGGAACCACGACCAGGACGTTCAAGGCCTTAGTAAGTGTCTTCTATTCCAAACAAACATTTTCATATTAGGCTCGACTTATTTCTTCTTATCATTCTACTAGAAAAAGTAGGTTACTACTTTCACGTTAGTTTTGGACTTTTTTCTAATTACTTTTAAAGCTAGAATGAGATGGTAAGTTTGTAGTGTTTGGCCGACTTTTGTGCTAGGTTAGGGCCCTGCCGTGCTCATCGTACCAAGGTGCAATGTATGGATCATCCGAGACTTCTTGTTGTGGCGTTTTGTATCATGAGTTTTTTTATGCTTATGTCTTATTTTAGACAATCTACGCACTGAAAGCAGTGGAAGGAATTAGTGCGATTCTTGCTAGCTGTGAATGACAACAACCAAGATCCTTTGGTAATGTGATGAGGCTTGATGTAGTTTTAATTGTCATACAATGTTCCTCTTTACTGACTGCAGAGTCATTAACGAGTCAGGTGTGCAGGATCAGTGGTCTTAACAATTCTTTGCTGATTAATAACCATATTAAATATTTTTTAATACACACCCTCAACAGTCATGTAGCCACCATCAATGTAATTTGTTATATACCATGCAAATAAATAACTATGCCTATAACACACCATTGCATGATTGCAGAGCTGCGAGGCATTGACAAGCAGAGCACTGTGGGGTTCCTGGCGTTGTTGGAACACCTGAGGTACTGCGAGGTCGGTTCATTCCTGAAGAACCCCGTGTCTCCAGTGTGGGTGCTCGGCAGCGAGACACACCTCACGGTGCTCTTCTCCTTTGAGAAGCAACTAGTCAGCGCAGAGACCCCCACCGAGGTCGCCAGGCGGGTCTTCAAGTCCTTCGATCCCGAGGGAAACAACTTCATCTCAGCGGATCTCCTCCAGGACGTCCTTAGCATGCTGAACCTGGTTTCCGACCCGGAATAGTAAGGGATGGACTGAGGAGTCAATCTTTTTCCAATCTTTTAAAGTAAAGTTACGGTCCTTATAGTGTCCAGGTTTAGTATACTTGCATTGACTGTTAATGCATGAAATCAAAAGCAATAAAACAATAGGATTTCTACCTTTCCTTTGGGCTGTAAAATGGCTGGGGTTAAATATGACACAGAAAAGTTGTAGCTGGGTCAAAGTTAGTTTTCTTCATATAGATAATTAAAATAAAGGGGTTGATACCCTCTGAATATGCCATTCCGAACTTCTTGCTGAAAACTCTATGTATGTGTTTAATTTTTATAATGATTCCCCACAAAATTTATCAGCTACATCAGATAATTTATTATAGAAAAGGGGAGGTTTAGAATGTTATGATGTGTACATATTAGCTGAGTTTGCTGATTTTAAAATAACAAGAACGCACAATCTTTGGGCATTTACATAGTCGCTATGAACATTTGAGTTCAAAGTTTGGTGTTTGATTTGTTGACAGCGTAGAGATCATGAGGAAAAAGCTAGATGCAGATAATTTGGGCATCATTCTACTCAGTGCTTTCATGGAAGAGTTCTTTCCCGAGGAATCAATCTCAGTGCCTGACACGTTCACCCTCTACCACTACAACGGGCTGCCGAGATCTTGTGCCAACAATAAGGTAACAAACACAGACTCAGCTGTGACTAAATATTTGTTTATACAGATTGTTAATCTTTTTGTTGTCAATTATTTTCAACATGAATAAAAGAGCACTGCTAGGCACGGACAGGATGGACTTTTTGTATTTCTGGATAGGACAGAAAATTAAAAATACTCTGGATTTTTGGGGGTGGGACAGGGTAGGACAAAATGAACCCATGGTAATATAGAAAAATATTTTTGAGATGACAACGGGGTTAACACTTTTTTACCTTATGATAGTTGTAGCAAAGATAAAGTTGTGGTTAGTAGATTGTACATTGATAACACAAGGTTGAGGCAGCAAAATCAAGATAGTTCGACAGCCCAAGCACAGATGACGCTGCGAATGCTGCCGACTCTCGCTGTCTTTCTCCCCCCTCGGCTTCACATGCTCAAGTTGGTCCGATATCAATGACTTAAATGTGACCAAATTGTTTGAGGAGGCGTCAGTAGCTCTACTTTAGACTTGAATTAATTCCCTCAGCAGCGCTATTTGTGCCTGGGCTTCCGCAACAATGTTGATTCTCTCCTACCATTCGGCATCAATGCACAATCTACTTACCATAACATTATCTTTGGTTATAGTTACTTCTTGCGGACAACAGTCTAAAATTGTTAATATCTTTGATGAGTTTATGAACCATTGTTCTGGGAGGGTCGGTGATTGTTAATCTCGCAGTTGTGTTACCAACTGCTACTCATGTACCTAGAGCTATTCAGCGTCCGGATCATTATTTGCTTAGAGACAAGTGTGCGTGATGTGCAGGTGGTGTACCAGGAAGGCAGTGCAGTGCTGCTGGAGTGCAACATCAAGTGTGTGATGGACAGCAACCCGATGCTCACGTGTTTACAGACCAAGTGGCCGAGTATCGAGGTGCGATGGCTCTCCGGACTCACTCCTTCCCTCAACTAGTCCCTCGGCCTGTGTTTCCAACTCTACACAACGTTTCGGCACACAAACACGTATTTTGATGGTTTTTAGTGAAAACTGGGCTGTAGTGAACAACAATTGACAGCTAGTTTGAACAAATGATAATAAAACAACAACTAAAAATGTGTAAAGCTTTTAGGTCAACTGGTATGGAAATTTGAACATAAAAGTAACGATAGTTTCTTTGACAAGTGTTTTTAATGTTTAAATTTAACACATATCTGCAGTTTATGAACTACTGAAATGATTGAGAAACCTTTTCTATTTGCTAAATCTAGCATTAATTGGCAGGTGTAAAAAACAAACCATCAAAACACGTATGTACGTACCAAAGTTTTGTGTTGAAGCTGATTTTCCCAGGATGCACCGGTTTCTACTTCTAGAATTAGTTGATGTGTACAATCACACCTCTTTTGATCCTGAATTATGTTGATTTATTTACCTGTTTGATATAAGGGGATTTTTGCCAGTCTACTTTTTGTGTATGTCCATACATTATAATAGGTTTAATTTCTTTAAGACGTCCCAAAGCCATATTTATTAAAGCAAAGAACTTAATATATTTTTTGCATTTTTTATAATTCATATCATCTGGTACAGTTTTATTTTAAAGAAATGATTATTATGAATTGTGTCTTTACCAGATGAATGAGAGGTTAGACCTGATGCTAGTGAATTGTATTTATTACAGTATTATTAAAAAATGCATTACCATAATGTTGTTTACTTTTTTAAATCCTCGTGCCACTGCAGGGTGCCCTGCATACGGGAATTCTCGATATACGGGAAAAGTCGGAATTATGGTATGGAAGTCGTTATTTCGCCGCAGGCGCTAGCAGAAGTCAAGAGATTGTCGTTAAAAGTAACGAAAGTCGTGATTACGTCCCGGGCTCTAGCGGGAGTCAAGAGATTGTCGTGAACGGTAAAGAAAGTCGTTTTTTCGCCGTATCAGCTCTAGCGAAGTCAAGAGATCGTCGTGTACACAAACGAAAGTGATTACAGTGAAGGTAATTTATTAAGGTTTTGAAGATTACCTTTTGGGGTTGAAAGACAGGTGTAAATTATGTTCAAGAGAAACATTTAAAATAAAGTATACTTTCCTTAAGGGTAATATTTTGAACTAGTAGTAACATTTTAACGAAAGCACTTAAATTACATTTAGGTTCAATAAAGTAGGATTTTTAGGTATAAACCAACATCATGTAAAAAAAAGCTAAGCTCTACTATCTCCAAATAATTTACTAAGTAGAGAAGAGTCAGGTACATTTCTAGAGGGTTTCCTTTGTTGTTCATGAGGAGATTAATCAACTCCTTGTGAATCAAGGAAATACTCGGTACAAAATGGAACTAACCCATCCCCATTGCAAGGCACATCACACACATTGAATTCTGCCATAGTCCTAAGCATAGCTACGTTCAATAAGCAATTAATAGTTTCTGTATTTAAAATATGGATGTAGTTTTTATTTTACCTGCGCTTATTGGCTGTGTAGACCAAACATCTCATTATTGGGTTCATTTGAGTAAAATTAGTTTATACAAGTAACAAACATATAGCAGCATTCTAAAATATCAAAAACATTACCTACTTTTATAATAAGTTATAAACTGTTATTTTATTAGGCACAACAATTTCAAATGCGATAATAACTAAAATGAGCCTTTACCAAATGTGCTTGTAGCTCCAATTTTATATCCTACCAAAATTTTTATAATTAGATTATGTCATAAATTAAACCTTTTAGTTTTTATGAAATCTTTTGGTTTTAAGACAAATTCCAATTGTAGTAGAACCCTGTTTATTCAAGACAGATTTTGGTTTAAAAATTTTTAAAATATACTATATAGGGTTATTCTATATTTAAATGACATGTTTATTAGGTGAGGTGTTAATCAATAAACTCAGATTTCTTTGGGCCTCACTCACCTTAAGGTTAGCGGAAGACTAAGATGTCTTGAAGATTGTAGAGATCTTCACGTCAAAAAAAACACATATACACAACAGTCTTCCGCACTTCCCGACATTTCGCGGCACCTATAAACGTATCAGCTGATGGCTAAACAAAACTGCATAGAGATAAGCAAGCCTCCCCCTCCTCCCACTCACCGGCCCGCTAGTGACTCATCTAATTCGTCAGTGGTTCGTTGTTCGCAACGGTGAAAAGACCGGACGAAAGCCCTTGAAAACGCGGTATGTTTATAGGTGCTGCGAAACGTCGGGAAGTGCGGAAGACTGTTGTGTATATGTGTGTGTGTGTTTTTTGACGTGAAGATCTCTACAGTCTTCAAGACATCTTAGTCTGTCGCTAACCTTAAGGTGAGTAAGGCCCAAAAAATATAAGGTTATTAGAAAATGGCAATTTTGAAAGCTAATATACAAATATTGTACATGACAAAATTACAATTTTTGGTCATCTGGAACAAATTTGGTATCAGTAGGTCCGGATAATTGGGTTTCTACTATCAATTGAGCATGTTTCCATTGCACTTCATTACATTTTCAAGATATGGTAAACTCCCTTTTTTATCCTCCAAAAGTATAAAATTATTTATAGCTTATATTTTAAGAAATACAGAAACCAAACAAAATTAAGTTTTAATTCTCGTCTTAGACTACACTTTGTCACACTATCTAAAAAAAAAAATAAAAATGTTGAGAGACTTAAAGTAGATGAAGTATTACTTTATTACATGCTTTGAAATTAAAGGTCCTAATATTTTAAACTGTTTGAAAATTATAAGAACAAATTATTAACAATTCTAGAAGTGTCAGAAGAATAATTCTGTAATATAAAGGTTTCACTTCCAAAAACATTACATTGCCAGATCGTAGTAAAGTTATTGTAAAAATTATTATAGTTGCATTTTAACTAGTGCAAATATATTGTTATTGTAACCAAATAATTTTAACTAAAGAAATTTGAAGACAAAATGTGTGGACCAAACCGGGTCTCTCACTTGCTGGGTGATTATGCTAACCAATACACCATCCGACCCACCTATTTATGTTTTCAAATTTAGAAGTACTTTAATCTGAATGTTTATCCGAAACATGTCACTATCAATAGCGACTTTAAATCAACGAGCTGGAAACGTTTAATATTAGTGTTGGGTTGATTCCTATTTTTTCGATTCCCATACCAGAATATTGATTCCGGTCTTCAATTCCTAAAACCTGGGACCTCTGGAAGGAATCGATTCTACAAGCCAATTCTCAATTGCAGGAAATTGGCTGTAGCTTACTACGTTTTTCTACCTTCATTTGTTTTGAAAATTCAAAACTGTACCATGTTACAAGACCAATCTTAACCCGATCTAAACTTTAATAATATTCAGAAAAGTTTTTTGCCAATTCCAAAACCGATTCTCGATTCTTTTTTAAACCCGATTCCAAAACAATTCTCACATTTTTTTAGGTATCTATTACCGATCCTTGATTTTGTGGTATCAGAATCTGCTTTACTGACCGATTCCTTCCCCCACAAGGAATCGAGAATCGAAATCGACCCAACACTATTTTATAATACTCCCAACATACTACAATAAAATGCTACCTCCAAAATCAAAACTATTGTAGATAAGTAAAAAATAGCACTTAACAACAGTATCTAAATTGCACTAAATTCCTAAAACGCCTTAGTTGTCTAAATTGGAGTAGATAAGATTTTTGGTAGTAGACATCAAAATTTAAATCTGTATTTTACTAATGGTTATGTAGAGTCCCACTAATATAAACTAATTGGGACTAAAGCCTATTCAAATTAGACGAAATATTTAATATACATAACTAATTCGTTCATACAACTGGAATGAGTAAGTACAACTTAAGCCCGATGAGATGGAAGAAAATAAAACTCTGGGCTTTTTCCTTTCAATTCCAAGCTTAGGCAGAAATTAGCTTAATCTAGTTGAGTCAAAATCTCAGTATTTTCAATTTTTCATGATCTGCTAGTAAACAATTGTATTATGTGACAAAAACATCCTTGATTCTTAAAAAAAAATTTTAACACTGAAGTACAACTCAACAGAGATGCAAAACTTGTCATAGTGTCTATTGGCTAACTATCCAGAATACCTTAATCTTAGGTTAAGTATGAATTGGAAAAAATGAGCCCATACCTTAGTTTCAATTTAATTTACAGTAACAGTTCACTGCAATGTACTAAAGAATGGCACTTTTTTTATCAAATTTCCTTTGGAAAAATGAGATACCCATGCCATCAGCCCGGGACCATGAAATGAGCACCAATCCTGAGCCTCAGGTCACATTTTTAAAATGTTTCCAAGTTTTACAAAATTTGGTACAAAAACTAATTGTAAAAGAAATTCACTTCACTCACGCCGGTGGCGCTTTAAAGCTAGTTGCGTGTCAGCCTGGTCTCTTATTGGACTTGTGTTTAAACCTATCTGACGAAGTGTGTCTTTATTGTACCTAAGGAACAATATAATGCGACACAAAACAAAGTGGGAGTAACAATAAAGTAACAGAATAGAAAACTTGAGCCATGGTATTGGACTGAATTTCAAAGTTATAGAAATAAAGTAATAGTTAAGAGACAAGTTTTCAACATACTTTAGTAGGTAACCCTTAATCTCATTTAGATAGTAGAACTTTTGGCCACCTAGGGCTTTTGTTGAGATACTAACTTTAAGTATTAGAATTAGTAAACAGTACAATAATTGTAAAATCCCTATAGAAAAGAAAAGAAATAAACAGAAGTACTCTTTACAGAAGGAAAAATTATTTAACTGTAAAATGTGTCTAATATTTTAGATTAGACACATATTCTGTCTAATATATATATATATTATATTATCAGGATTAAAATTTGAACCACGACGTAGGGATACTAATATTTGAAACAAAAGTGTAAAAATTAAACAGTGAGCTCATCTTGGGTGATGCAAATGACCTGATTAATTTTTCTTAAAACTAATTGTAAATAAATAAATTATTTATATTATTTAAATATTATTATAAATATTATTTATTTACAATTAGTTTTAAGAAAAATTGTTAATCAGGTCATTTGCATCACCCGAAGATGAGCTCAGCTCAAAACCGGTCGTGAGATAATAAAATGTCCAGGGTACTAAGTGTTTTAATTTTTACACTTTTGTTTCATATTATATTATATATACTGTATTATGTCTAATATTTTTAGATCTTCAAACTGTATACGGTACCATACTTGTTAAGTATCAATAATTAGTAATTACACAGGGCACTTCAAATTACAAATAAGATTTCTTTTCTTTTCTAATAAATAACAAGAAGCCCTTCTCAGGGAAAAAATATTTCAAATATAAAATACTCAAATACGATATAAAATCTAAATAAAAACATGATATAAGTTATAGATCGAACTAATAATAAATAAAATAAAAGTTACTGCTATACAATTCTCAATTCTGTAGTTATTATTCTAACCACAACAAAGATTATAAAACGGAATACATTGTTAATTTTTAGCCAGAACTTTAGTTTTGACAAAATCAACTGCTGGTTTTGTTTTGTGTTCAGCAATTGCTTATTTTTTATATGATGTTTTTGTTCCAGCAGTTTTGTAGTAATTAGCCGATTGGTCTCTTCAAAATAAACTGAACCTGAACTGCAGGGTATCTCATAAACTCCTGATTTTACAGAGTTGAATAGTAAACTGGTCTTAAGTAATCCATCATGTGTTTGGCAGATTCAAGCATTGGATATTGCGTTTCTTCAATATTTTTGTTTTCCAATCTTGTCTGTGGTTACCGTGATGTATGGTATGTAGGACCGTTTGGGTCAGTCTCCATTTTGTATCAGGTTTACTGGTTGATTGTCCGCTTAATTTGTCTTAGCAGTATGTCGTTGTAAAGCTTTGTTACTTTGTTGTCTCGAGTAATCATTCTCCTGAAAAGCTTTTTGCATCCACTCTGATTTCCAACTGTCCTTGTTCGATATGTTGATGGCTTGGTTAATTAGCTTGTTCTGTATTCCAATTTTATGTGCTGGATAGTGGTGTGGGTATATAAACACAAACACTATCCAAGCTACATTCAAACCGACCAACAAAGTCGGGGATATATTAAGATCAGTTTAACTCTTCAGCGTCTAATTTTATTTGTTATTAAAAGCCTATCGTATGGGTCACACCTGTCTTTGTGAACAAAATTTCAGCAAAACTGCTCCTCTCTGGCACGGTGCATTACCAATCATAGAACCACTCCTCTAAGCTCGGGGATTTAGCGCCTCCCTAAGCTCAAAAAGTGCTACTCGGCGCCTCACTGGATTTGATGAGCCATTTTCTCTTCAGTAATCCTCAGCGGGTCATTGTGGGCCTAGGGCCCGGAGTGATTCAATGACTAGCATTGCACCGTACCAGAGCGCGCCCGGTTGGGAGTCGAACCCACGCTATGACAGACAGGGGCAAACTGTCCGTCATTATAACAACTAGACCACCGGGTTGTTTTCTGTGGGCAGTCAAATTCAAACGTGAGTTGCCGTTGGGGAGGTAGTTTCGATCTTCCCTGGTAGGTGCCGCTAGAAAGCAGCATCTACTCGGCTGACTGACGTAACTGACGCCGTCCTTTGTGGACACACTAGCCGCACGTTACTATAACGGTTTAAGGCGCTGGAGGGTTAATACACTATTCATTTCTGATAACACCAGTAGTTTACGAGATCCCCTTCAGTTTATATTATAGAATCCAGACAGCTACGGCTTGGCTAGACATGGTAACATTTTTTCGTGCAGAGACGATCCCTAATCCTCATTTCTGTTAAAAGTTCCTAAATAGCGCCTACCAGAATTCTGAATTGCAGAATATTTTTGATGACACATTTAACTGGCATAATTTAAATTGTTCTATTTGGTTGTGAAGCTTTGCTTTTACTACTCTTAAGTGTTCTCTTTTTGTCTTGACAAAAGACCCAGTAGAGTTGAACATTTGTGTTCTCTTATGTGTTTCTAGTTTCTACTTTATCCAGAAGAGCCCGCTCTCCTTTCTATTCCTTTTTGATAGCATATCCAGACCTAGTGCCCTATTTTCCAAATCTATAATGATTTTTAATTAACTATTAAGTTACTTAACGAGGAATAAGGATCGTTCCTCATTCAGCCCTGCTGGAATTTGTTGCCTTCAAGGTAGTTACAAGCAATGCTTATAGAGCTCACAAGCTAAACCATGTAGCTTGTCCAAGAAAACACTTTGTACCGTGAAGATGGAATGGCTAGGTAACTGTGACTGGTTAGGTGACCTGGGGAGTGAGATGCAGGGCAATGTTAAGTCCCTGCTCGACCTGTCACAACTGATCATCTTCCAACACGTTCTTCACTCGGCTGGTTAGAGGAAATCTGCAACACCGACATAATGCTTAAATGTGTTTCATGTAAACATTTACTAGAGGACTTAGCTAAAAACTACCCAATTATCACTGAAGTCGTTCTCAAAACAGGTTTTTGTTTAATACATCAAGGTGTCCAATATATGTGAATTCTAAAAAGAGTAAAAATACATGGGAGTTTTTAATAACCAAAAAAATGTTGAGAATTTGTCCTTAAACTGGGAAATTTTGGGCAGCACACAGTGTTTTTTGTACCAGACACTCGTGGGAAATTTGAAAACATCGTAGGCGTAACAGAGACCAAAAATTGCCACAAATAATAATGTGAGGACCGATTTAAAAATGCTAACAGGAGTTTTAATACTGCCGCAAACGGTAATAGAAGTTGTGATCGCAGATACTAACAGGGGGCTAGAGTTTACCTCAAATAATAATAGAGGTTGTGAGTTTATTGCAAACACTAACAGGAGTCTAATGATTGCCACAACGAGAATGATAGTCGTGAATTTGTTACAGGAACTAACACAAGTCGAGAGGCCGATGTGAACGGTAATACTAGTTGTGATTTTGTCATGGACACTAGTGATCGCTGCTATCTCCCATAAATTACTTTTCGTGTGTCCAACCTTGCCAGGAGTAACTTTGACACTTAAAAAAGCATAGTAAGAGTATTGTAATACAAAACTGGAAAGCGTATCAGGGCAAAAACAGTTACTATAGTAGAATTTTGTTTTTCCTTGGACACCCTAGTTTGTAACAATTATTGAAAGCCTAGGCCACAAATTGTAAGTTTGTTTAGGAATAACAATTTTGAATTTAATAGGGTCAAATTTGTTTTAACAGAAAAACATTAAAAACTGTACAAAATCTGCTGATCCATCTACATTATTTATCTGAATTCTTAAATTAACCTACTCTTAATCTTTAGCTTTATCTTTTCTTTTTTAGTAACAAATTAATTACCTGGATTTTTCCTTACACGTCCCTGAAAAGTCATCTGTGTTTATCGAATACACCATCACTCCTCCTAGCCTCTGTTTCTTCACGTATTCAGCCTTAAATAACACATTACACAGTTAGAACAAAAGCCCAGAAATCAAACTATGAAGCTTAAAAATATGAAATTTCATTAACAAAGTACAAACTTGTGAGCCCTTGCCAATTAGAAAAATCTATATTATTAATATATTTCACCTGCAAGAAAAAAAATGAATCAGAAAGTGTAAATGGATTTAAATATAGTTTTTATTTACAAGAAGGGAGAAAGTTGGTCTGATGACTGTTATCCTAAGGCTAATGTAGAAAAGCTAGAAAATGTTATTTTAAAAACACTTTGTAATGTTGAAAAAATAACTTCTTGACAACTTTTTTTATAAATTACTTTCTCTTTATGGTTGGCAGATGAATAGATGTATTTTGTAAGTCTGTTTGACCTGTTGTTTACTTGTAAAACTTTGTGAGTTTTGAAATAAAATGTTAAAAAGTCCTGAAGTGTTTCTGAGTTTCTGAATTGAACACTTTTTTTTAACTCAACCAACTAGGATATTATTTATGTAGGATGAGTAGTTCGATATTTGTTTTCTTTGTATTTTGTGTGTTGTCTTTGATCATTACATACAGTAACTACAAATAAAACATATTTTTGATTAACTGTTACGTTAACGGGTGTACACAAGTACAAAGGTAGAGCAAAATAGTCACGATTAATAAAGTTTGTCTATTTACACATTTGTGTATCCTAACATTCCTGGATCAATTACCTCTTTCGAAATAAATTTCAATTTAAAAAAGAATCTTACTTTGTAAGCTAAACTCTGTTCGTTGTCAAAGGATATCCACTCCTTGAGTCTGTACGCATACGGAACTTTGCTCGTAGTCGAACACGGACTGAGACTCGGGAAGGTTCATGAAGGCACAGGCATCCGTGTACGAGGTGAAACCCTCCGTGCCGATAGAGCCGATCCCACTGCTCGGGGCATCCCAGCCGTGGTTAGCTTCGTTCACCAGACTGTGTACAGAACACAACATACTAAGACCACCACAATACATGTCTCGTCAGCTGATTATCTAGAAAAGTTATTCGCAAATGGCTTCAACAAAAAATCAATAATTCCTTATACCCTTCTTTATGGACGTTTTTGTTCTGCCGTTTTTACATAAAACAATATTATGGCTTTCTATTAAATCTATAGAAAGTAACGTTATTTAGTTGTATCTGATCAGAAATCAGAATTGCATTTTGCAGCACAGAACACAAAACTAGGGCTTTCATTCAAACACTTTCAGTCAAATCCACTAGATAGACGTTCAAAACAAACTAAAATTAACTTATACTTACTGTTAGTCAGAATATTTTAAACAAAATATTTTAATAACTCAACACTATTTGTAAAATTTTTATTTATTTAAGATAGAAACTTGTGGGGCATACACCAAAAATTTACTATTTTTACCCAAATTTTCTCCCCTTAAAATTTGCTGCCCTAGGCACATGTCTAGTCTGCCTATTCAGAAATACATCACTGACACAGGAATAAAACAAATACACTTTAACTGAAAGTATTTACTCTCCACAACCTAACCTAACCTAGTTCCCCTTCTGTGGTTCTGACCCCTTCACCTGTATTTATGAACAGTGAACACCCAGTAGTTTAAGGTAGTTGGAACTATTTTTGAATTGTCCCTAAGTAGTCATGAATTTCACATATACACTTATGAGAAACAAATATTTAATATTTGTTACACTATGATAAATGATGCTTAAATATGTAAAAGTTCTAAGATACAAATAGTCAGTTTTGAAAAAATTCAAACATTGTTAGAAAGAAAATTTTGTCCTAATGTAAGACTCAGGGCGGTTTTTTCAATTCAGCCTTAACCGGCGGTTAAAATTAGGACCGGCAGCCAACCAATAAAAAGCTGGATATTTTTGAGGTTAAGTTTTATTTTGTCTGTTTTGATTTTGCATTTTGGTGTTACAGTTTGTATTTAACTATATAAGCAAGATGTAAACATGTTAAATTCAATTAAAAATGGTAAAAGAACACCTTTATTGTAAGAGTGATCCTCAATAATTCATTTAACTGTTTTGAACGTTACGTGAAAATGTAAACATTGCTGACTGTAAACAACCAGTGGTTATTTAACCAGCTGGTTAGCAGGTAATTGAAAAAACAACCCTAAGACAACGTTATGAAGTAAAGTTACTTTTATTTGGATCTAATGGAACATTCTAAATACATTAGTCAAATCCCTCCCTCCCCTACTAAATCAAGTACATGTTATAACTTACGTGTAAGAGTGGCCGTAGGTGGGGACGCCTACGATGATCTTGTGAGCGGGCATGCCCTTGGACAGCCAGTACGTAGACGTCCAGTTGAGGTTGAGTGTTGTGAAGTATCCCTTCTCCACACTGCGCATGTAGAGCGGTGAGTTGGCTCCAGTCAGCGGCAAGTACGACTGGTACATGTGGTAATCGTAGGCCATCACGTTCACAAAGTCAACGTACCTTTAGAGCAAACCGTGTGCTTAGTTAGAATAAACAGTACTTTACAGCTGCAATAGTAGCTGAAAATTAAATTGAACTTTTTGTGTGGCTGGTACTGTCCTAAAATTTTAAATATCTAATTTTGTAGGTTAGAATGCAGACCTTCCTGGAACCTGATCCAGATCTAACTTTATGTACATTTTTCATGTAATTAAAAATTCATAGATACATTTAATGTATTGTAAATGTAAATCAAGGAAACTAACCTTGAATTATTTATAGTTGTGAAATTATGCTGACGCTATTCTGTACAAATATTGTATAATTCTGAATAAAGAATATTTGAATTTGAATTGAACAGTAAAACTTGCTTGGATGCATTGCTTTCATGTGCAATACATCCCTGCATTTAGCCCAAAAATTTTCCATTTTGGTAGAAAAGACAGATGATTAAAACTATGAGAAAAACAAAGCAATGCGTTAATTTTGTCCAGGAGGATTTAAGGGGTCAATAAATAATATACATGAAAACAGAACAAAATAAAGTTACAGTGATGAACAAATAAATTACATGTAATGACCAGATTACTTTATCCATAAATTGAAACAAAAAAGTACTTATTTTATCAACTACCGCTAACGGTGCACCTACAACTCCTCAACTCACTGAGCCATGGCGGTGACGTTGTACGACTGGTCAATGATGGGCTTGGGAGCGCCAGCTGCAACACTGAGCAGGAGCGGAGGTTGTTGTTGTTGAAACCTCTCAGACAACAGTCGCAACAACTCCATGAAGCAGTCGGTTTGATTCTGTATCTCCTTCGGCCAGGAGGGGAACTCCCAGTCTATGTCCAAGCCATCGAACTTGTGCTCTTCAAGGAACTTAACTGCTCCCTCCACAAACCTACGAGCACGTTTCAGAATTAGAATCTTGGCTTTGATGATTCTCCACAAACCTTCGTGCATGTTTCAGAATTAGAATCTTGGCTTTGATGATTCTCCACAAACCTACGTGCATGTTTCAGTATTAGAATCTTGGCTTCGATGATTTTCAATTGTAAAAGAAGTATAATTCTGAACCAGTTTATTACTAAAGAAATTTGAAGACAAAATGTTTGGACCAAACCGACTTGAACCCGGTCTTTTCGCTTGCCGGGTGATTATGCTGACTACACCATACGGCCCAACTATTTATGCCTTCAAATTTAGAGAAGTTCTTAAATCTGAATGTTTTATCCGAAACATTTGACTGTCAAATAGTGACTTTAAATCAACAAGCTGCAAATATTACAAACAGAATTTAAATACTATGTCTTGAATTTAAATACAATGATTTGTTATTGATTGTAATTTGTATAAGCTAATTTATTACTAAAGAAATTTGAAGACAAAATGTTTAGACCGAACCTGGACTTGAACCCGGGTCTCTCGCTAATGTTCAAGTCCCGGTTCGGTCCAATCATTTTGTCTTCAAGTTTCTTCAGTAAAAAATTAGTGTTTATACAAATTAAGATCTAAACCAGTTTAATCGTTTATCTGAATAACTCCCTTTTGTGGGTTTTTAGAGGATGCTGATGGATAGGCCTACATTTTACATTAAAAAGCGCATAATTTAAAAACTTTTCTTTCGTCCAATGGTTTGGTAAATAATCAAAACCTTTTTCAGTTACTAACTTTATACAGGTTTGGTCATTAGTAATTACAACCTACAAATTTTACATACAAACTTTTGTTTCTGCTCGCTTAAGTAAAAATTTTAAATTTGAAACTAACGGTGGATGGGTGCACTAAACTTGCTTACTTGGTTCGGTTTTCTGCACTCGACACCACCCAGGCAAAGTCACCAGTACTCGAGAACCACTCCAGAGAAAGCATCACTTTCAGCTTCGGGTTCCTTTGCTTCAAACCTGTGGTTGTGTCATAAGTCTGCAAAAATGAATATATGACGGATCAAATATAATTTTGTAGAAACTACAACCACTCCCATAATTTTAAGGTTGAATTAGCAAGAACTTTAACAAGCAATGCTTGCATCTTTGGACCAAACAAAAAATATTTACCTTAATACTATTGAAGGGGTAATTTATAAACATTACATATAATTTTCAATAAAGGTACACTCTAAGAATGATATAAATAGATAAGCCGAAATCACTTGAGAACCTTCTAAAAGTAAGACTGATAAAAATCAGCAATTAGTCCTTTAAGGTTAAGTTGAGATAAAATACTTTAGATGATATTGAATTGAAATAATGACATTGATCAAACAAAGCAGTAACAAGAACCCCAACAATAATAGTATTTACATAAATGAAGAAGACACACCCAGTTAACATTTATTACTAGGTTTGTGATCGCTTTCAGGTGGAAATAGATGATATCAAATATTATGTTATGGTAGGTAGGTAGCACATAGATGCCACATGGCTGAGGCAAGAAAATCGACATAGTTGCGGCAGCCCAAGCACAGATAGCACTGCCCTCTCTTGCCGTCATTCTCCCCACTCGGTTCCACATGTTTGAGTTTGTCCGATCTCAATGACTTAAACATGACCAAAACGTGCGATTTTTGAAAAAGAACAAACTTGTGTATGTGTCAGTGGCTCTACTTAAGACTCTTAAAATAATTTCCTCGCAGTGCTATTTGTGCTTGGGCTGCCGCAGCTATGTGGATTTTCCTACCTCAGCCATTCGGCATCTATGCGCTATCCACGTACTATAACATAATCTTTGATGATATGAAAATGTAAGGGCAAATAGTAAAAGCCTCACTTGTATCCAGTTGATTTAGCTAATAGTAATATGATAAAACATGTTTTTCATTCCCTCGCCATTGTTCAATAATTTTGTTGAGGCATGTTATATCCCTGGGATATTTCAATGTGAAAACATCATCGTCAGATGTACAGTCTTTGAAGAAATCCGCCTTGTGGCTTCATTGTTAATTTTGAAAAACAGACCTTACTAAACGCAAAAATAAATTCACATACTTGTTTGAATCCACAGAACCCGAGATCTGTTCATTGTTGTGCGTGTAGGCCTTCTTGTCAAAAACTGAGTTCAATTGTTTGACTCTAAACCTATGTTTCTCTCGTGGCAACTACTGACCAGCACGTCCGCAGGGTCTGAAGGCTGCAGCATTCCGTCATCGATGGTGGCGAAGGCGACCAGCAGATGTGTGCAGAGGTCTGGCGGGACCTGCTCCGCAGGCAGGTGGTTGGGACCGGCAGACGACGGTACATTGTAGTAGCAGACCAGCTTCAACTCTGCAGACTCTGTGGAATCAGCTGGTGTACGTGGTTTTATCTGCGGTGTGGACCAGCTGGTGTTCACTGCCAAACCATACATCCGCCCTCGGTGCAATGAGCGTGTAGCATAGCCTGCAACACTCATCTATGTTTGATTTCAGTAGAAACTGATCAATTCAAAGTTGTAATGGTGAAGGATAAACCTCTGAGATAAGAACTAAGTTACCCCAAGTTACGATGAACTTTTTGCTTTATTTATTATTTTCCAATTCATAAATCCCACTTCTAAAAGAATCCTTTTCTTTCAAAAAGAATTTTCTTTCAATCCAGTATTTACTAATACTGTTTTCCATATGTTTATTTACTTGATGAGAGGTCTCATGAAAGGTAAATAATGTAACCCAGCAAGTTATACAACAGTCATGATTTAATCAAGTTCCTTCTTGCACTGGCAACATTTTGTATAAATACAAAGAAATGCTACACTGAAATATATTTCTTTTCTTCCCCAATCATTGGACTTAATCACTTTATTACAATAACCAGAGGGATAGTACTGACGCCAACTTGTGAAGAGTATCTAGTAGTTAAAACCTTGTATGCATCCAGGTAAACTATTTAATAAAAAGATTAAAAATAAAGAAATCATGATTAAAGTTATACAAGAATCTTTCAAAGAATGCTATTTATTGTAAACAGAGTGGAAGAAAATTTTGGGGAAACATTATTTAGGATAAACTGCATTGCCAATGATTGTAATAATTTGTGCCAAGTTTATCATAAGCTTGATCAGCAAAGTTTTGGGGAATCAAGTCTAAGAGTTTAAAACTACCTTATTACCTATGTTATCCTTCTTTACCTAATTTTGGAATAAACTGTGTCAGGATAGTTTTAAAACTATTTACATAACTACATTATGATGGCCCAGCATAACTGAAAAGTGTGTGTACTTTGACTGTATACTCTCTGCAAAAGAGCCTGTCCTTGGGACTGAACTTGAGACATCAACCACACTTAGAGGGTGTTTTAAGGTATTATGGGATCAACGACGAGTGTTTTGAAAGAAAAAGATTCTTTTAGAAGTGGGTAAATATGAATAGGAAAATAAGAAAGAAGATTCAACTGAATTTATCTACATGAAAAACGTGAGCAAAATAACAATAGAGCACTATTTACGCATTGTTTACCAATCGCTTATCTAATCAGCAAGGGAAATATCGACGTCTGAACTAACACCTTTAGTAGCATACTATATCATTTACAGAATAACAGTTTCGCTAGAGTTTTCTCTTTCTTTTCACACATTCAGACTGATAAGGTATAAACCTTATAAATAACTTATTTGAAATAGTAATGACATAAACGCTTAAATAAAGCCACAGTAACAAAACCTGACAATTTATTAAAAATACTTCATGCTAAAATAATTATTTGGAGTGAGAAATAAATAAATTTGTTTTGTTCTTTCTTATAAAACATATTTTTAAAGATATTGGATGGCATAGTTTAATCAACACTGACAAAATATTTTGGAACTAATGAATTTGAATTTGCTAAGCGATTTCTAGTATAATAAAATTGATCTTGCACCATAACAATATTAAATAATTTAGGGTGTAATTATCATTTTAAAACCGACCTTCCGATGATTTTGTGGGCCCAACCATCAAAAAGTCCATTTTATCCTTTTCTTTTGAAGAAGTTACCATGTGCTGCCAGGATAAGTAGAGGGCAATGGTTGAAGAGCATATTATCAGAATCACCAGCAACACTGCAAGCCATATGTGACTTGACTTCACTTCAGTTCTGTAACAAAATATTTATTAAGCTTTGTTTCTATGCAATTTAATAAGTAGCAGCAAATTTCAAAATGCTACAAAATTAAACATATACACGATTTAATTATGAAAATAGAAAAACCTTATGGCCTCCCATGGTGGGTTTTGTCAGTATACATAACCCACTCACTGTTTGTATTCTATATAGTCACCATTCCAATATCCATCCTTTTTTAAGAGGATTAGTTAATCAAGCAAGAACCCATGTTTACCACTAAAATAGCAGAATATTGATTATTTCTCTTCAGTGGACTAGGGGTTGGTGGAAATCCAAGTTTATCTTCTGTTTCAAAAACATCGGATCTTGGAGAGTTTTCTTGTCTGGCTCAGTTCTTTGAGGCGTGCCGCCGACCTTGCCAGTCAAGAGGAATGGTAGTAGCAATATTCCAACTTTGATTTGCTCACTGAAAAAGTGGCAAAACATGGTTTTGTTGTCTCTTGTTTTTGACGTCTTTATGAACCGAAACGTACAAAACTACAAATGCTGGTTTATTATAATAACCATATATTATATATCGCATATTAATATTGCATATAATATGCGAGGGTAGGGGAGGTTCTATGTTCATTATACACAAAAAGGCAGAAACCGCTTGTGAAATATATACACTAAAGTGTAGTATATATATAATACACTTTTAAAATAGTCTATTTTTGGCCAACTTAAACATCTTTTTGCTAGTATTCGCATACGATTTAAAAAACAAGTAATACAAACCTAGAGACAACCTTTGAGAACAAAGAAAACAACTTTTCTAATCTCTACATGAAAAAATAGCGTTCTAAAAGGGGATTACAAGAGCATGTTTTGAGCAACTTTTACTGGGGTGATCAATTCGCTTAAATCAGAAATGATTTGAGGATTGTTTCCAAGGCTGTACTTAGGAGGGGGACCAAATAGAATATTCAACTGTTTTTTTTCCGTAAGTGTATTTGTAAGGAAACAACTTGATTAAAGTGATATACAGTAAATAATTAGTTACAGGATCCGGACACAGGGTTAGAGGATCTGTGGCGGATTGGTATCGCGCGCGACTACGGAGCTCATTACTCCGGTGGCGCGGGTTCGATCCCCGCAGTCACCACTTACAATTTGTAATGTGACTATACGGTGACGCTAGGTAAAGATCGAGGTTGAGTGGTAGAGAGGACTTAGTTTTAACTTCGCCTCGTTAAACAAGACAAACTTTACCTTACCTTTTTTTTACAGGTGGTTTTTAAATATCTTTAGATTTATTTATTTGAAATAAATAGAGTGTATCTTGAAGACCTGGTTCTTTTTAGATTATTTAAAAAACATGAAAACTCCAAACAGTATAATAATGTTCATTTTCTGAGGACTTTCAAATACAAAGTGGCGTATTTATCATTAGAGAATCTCAGCAGTTGAAGGAAAAATTTTAAACTATCAGTAACATACGTTACGAACAATGAATAAAATTATTCATATCAAGTAATGAAACAGTACAGTCGGTTAATAGCAGTTATATTTTCAAATGCACCAGGTTGTTCATTAAATTGTTGTGAGTAGTGCTTGTGAGCACTAGTGTAAGAAGGGATGGTTTAAGAACCCTTACTATAACCCCAAAATAAAACAAAAATTCTCTGAAGTGGGCCCTTGCAAAATGCCCATTTTAAATGGCCCCTTCCTCATGCTTGAGGACTTTTAGGGGAATCACCAACCCTAAACCGATGCTCCTAAATAACATTATAATCCTTGGAAAGGGCTTTAAAGTGCTCAACCACAACTGGCCCCGATAGAATATCCCTTTCCCCCTAGATGTACACCACCCTGGTTTCGTCTATAGGCACACAAAAACTGTCGCCACTGTCTGCCCGCAAGAAAATTCTGGCTATGGCTGTGATTGTTCTCATACATTTTTGGAGTTTGAATAAACCCGCAAGTGGAGCTTACAAGGCTGGTGAGATTACACATTCTCACAGGCCAAGCCTATTCAGTGCCATGTGCCTGACACTCTTCCTTTTATTTATTTATTCAATATTTTGATATGGTGATTGAGAACAAATTTAATTTGACACCCCTAAGGTCCACAAATAGTCGAACTATCAAGTTTCTACTGTGATATGGTCCCTGCCTAAACATATAACGATAAGGTAATCCAGTTTTTCTTAAGTTATAACCTCCAAAATGGAGCAAGTCAGATTTTAAATTTCGCTGCTTTCCGTCCTTGTTTCTTAGATCCCAACAGAATATGACACTTATAACATATTGATAGGGCTTACCAGATGGTTATACATAATGGTTTTAAATTCAAGGTAGGCCTATTTTGACTAATAGTTTGTACCCAAATATTAGGGTAGATTTAATAATACATCACTAGTGATTGCACTGAGTGTTATCTATAATAACCTTACTTACTTGCTATTCTCTTCAAGAAGTTCATATTTAACTTGTGGAGCTGGTCGAGGAACTGTCATTATTAAATAATTATTCTTGAGTCTGAAAATATGTGGAACTTTCTTATGAAACGTCACAATTTAACCAATCAATACCCAACACAGTAGGCTAACTCGTAAAATGTTAACAAAAAGCAGTATGTGTTGTGACTATTGAGATCCTTGAAACAAGAAAGGCTCATAAGCGCAAGAGAAAAAAAACCGTATACTTTCACAAATCCATCCAAAAAATGTCAATACACATCTGGCACTGAATTTAAAAAAGTAATAAATCTTGATCTTCTGATATAAACTATGATAGGGGATGTTATTGTTTTGGTATGTCAACGAGTGACACTCAAAATCTGATCTGACCAGCTGCCTATTATTTTGACACTACTATTTCAAGGTTTGCCAACAGAAAAGAGTTTCTCGTCAGAACTGCCACACAAATACTACAAAATGTCTCATTGTAATAAGTTGGTTTATAGTACTATATATGTGCTGAAGACTTATTTATAAATAATAATTGCAAGACGCTATAAATAAAAAGTATCTTCACAACTATGTGCCACTAATTTCCTTGTGTTTCATCACTATCAATGGCTTAAGTTCAATGTTGACATAAATACATATTTTCAGAACCGGAATATTACCTGGCAAGAGGAAATCGTAGTACAATTTAGGGGATTTATTTTGAGAAAAACATACATAAAACTTAGCCGACACGTAACCCAGCACTTCGTGAATCTTAGCAATTTCTATTCCTAAAGAGAATTTACCAAACAGTGGGTTTTATGCTCTACTTTTTAAAGAACCAAGTTGTTGTGAACCATGGTGTTTTTGTTTAAGAATTATGAAATTGCGACTACCTAGCCAATAGTTTATTAACTGAGAAATTCAAATATTTCCACCCTCAACCGATTGGGTGTCACTCCTCGGGGACCAAGTTATTATGGACCTCTAAAGGTTTGGGCACTCGGAAACAAAGATTTTACTAAATTTTAGGGTGTCGTGGTTTGTGAATCAAAATAATTGCCGCTCATGCTTCACACAATTGGAATTAATTTTATAACGTATAAAACGATATATTTTTAATATGACACATTCCCTTACTATCGCTAGTATGTATTAAGTCATGAATTGGTGAAAATTATCATATTTTTGGTTTAACTATCATTTGTTCTAAACAACGACTAAATAAACTCAAACTTGTTCATATTACAGACCTTGGCAAGACAGATCCTGAATACAGATTTCACAGAAAGGAAAGGTAGTGGTTGAAAACTTAATTAAACGAAGCTTAACGAGACTTGACACGCGCCAAGTAAATCACGCAGATTAAGCAGATTGTAAGCAAGCCTTTCTGAACAAAGATTTCATCAAGAATCTAAAACGTGTCCATTTTATTACTTCCTTTCAGTCACGTGCAATTATTAGGAATTTCCTTAAAAAATATAGCTATTATATTTTATTTAAATTAAATTGTAAGTTAGTGGTAATAATGATTGTTTGAATTTTGACCAAAGTAGCAATCAAGTAGGTTGTGGCTTTATCACTTCAAAATCAACAGGCGTATATTTGCGAATTAATTAATGTTTTATTGTATGAAACAAAAACGAAGGTTATCGCTGTGAGAGAGAATCTAGATAGTTTTTTTCAATTAATACCATGTTAACTTGAGTTGATACAATAATTATTACAAAGCCCCTTAACTCCTTAAAGCAGGTTCTTATGCAAGATTAATGTCGCAGGTCAGCTCATACTCTGTTAAAATATAAACTATTGTTCAACATAAAAAGTTGACCTATTAGTTTTCAAATGATATTTTCGAACTTCGTCTTCAGTTTTTATGCTCGACGACCAGCTTCAGTCTATAAGGATTATTGATCCTGGATCAGGTATAAGGATTAGGTAAAATGGTATAAACCTAGAGTTGTTAATTCTTTTAATTGGTTGAGGATACAAAGTTTTGAATTAATTAGTTCATTTCAAAAACAGAGCAAGTAAGCCGGTAAAAGGAGTTACAAACAAGAGTAAAAGTTTATTGAGACTTTTTTTGTGTTAACAGTCGGCCAAGTCAATGATATAATGGTGATAAACAACAAACTTAAGATGTTGATGGAAAACACAATTAATCCAATAAAACAACTTTATAGCTGGTTAGGCCTTTCGAGAACAAAGCTCTCATCGACAGACCAACTTCAACTTATTGGATCAATTGTGTTTTCTATCAACTAAATTGTAAATCCAATAAGGAGCTCTCCTAGATGAAAACATAAGACCAGGCCGACACGCAGCTAAGCGCTAAGGTGCCGCTTGCATGAGTGTATCGAATTTCCTGTGCAAGTTACTCTTATTCACAGCTTCACTTCGGCCTTCGGCCTCAGCTTGGCCTCCTGTGTGACCACGAGTGTTACGGAGCCTCCTGTTGACCACGGTGTTACGGACCGCTTACAGTCTCGTTTCGGCCTCAGCTTGGCCTCCTGTGTGACCACGAGTGTTACGGAGCTGTTCACACCGCTTACAGTCTCGCTTCGGCCTCAGCTTGGCCTCCTGTGTATCAGCTTGGCCTCCTGTGTGACCACGAGTGTTACGGAGCTGTTCACACCGCTTACAGTCTCGCTTCGGCCTCATGTGGAGGAGCTGTTGGCACGCCTCAGCTTCTCCTGTGTGACCACGAGTGTTACGGAGCTGTTGAGCTGTTCACACCGCTTACAGTTGTTTCGGCCTCAGCTTGGCCTCCTGTGTACGGAGCACCACGTTACGGAGCTGTTCACACCGCTTACAGTCTCGCTTCGGCCTCAGCTTGGCCTCCTGTGTGACCACGAGTGTTACGGAGCTGTTCACACCGCTTACAGTCTCGCTTCGGCCTCAGCTTGGCTGTGTGACCACTGGAGCTGTTCACACCGCTTCAGCGCTCGGCCTCAGCTTGGCCTCCTGTGTGACCACGAGTGTTACGGAGCTGTTCACACCGCTTACAAGCTTGGCCTGTGTCGAGTGTTGCTGTTCACACCGCTTACAGCCTCAGCTTGGCCTCCTGTGTGACCACGAGTGTGTTCACACCGCTTACAGCTGTTCTGTGTGACACCGCTTACAGTCTCGCTTCGGCCTCAGCTTGGCCTCCTGTGTGACCACGAGTGTTACGGAGCTGTTCACACCGCTTACAGTCTCGCTTCGGCCTCAGCTTGCTGCACGAGCTACGGAGCTGTTGACCACGAGTGTTACAGCTGTTCACAGCTGTGTCCTCACCTGTGTGACCACGAGTGTTACGGAGCTGTTCACACCGCTTACAGTCTCGCTTCGGCCTCAGCTTGGCCTCCTGTGTGACCACGAGTGTTGGAGCTGTTCACACACCAAGCTTACAGCTTCTCGCTTCGGCCTCAGCTTGGCCTCCTGTGTGACCACGAGTGTTACGGAGCTGTTCACACCGCTTACAGTCTCGCTTCGGCCTCAGCTTGGCCTCCTGTGTGACCCTGTGTGACCAGTCTCGCTTCGCCTCAGCTTGGCCTCCTGTTGACCACGGAGCTGTTCACACCGCTTACAGTCTCGCTTCGGCCTCAGCTTGGCCTCCTGTGTGACCACGAGTGTTACGGAGCTGTTCACACCGCTTACAGTCTCGCTTCGGCGTCAGCTTGGCCTCCTGTGTGACCACACGAGTCACACCGTTACGGAGCTGTTCACACCGCTTACAGTCTCGCTTCGGCCTCAGCTTGGCCTCCTGTGTGACCACGAGTGTTACGGAGCTGTTCACACCGCTTAGTCTCGCTTCGGCCTCAGCTTGGCCTCTGTGACCACGAGTGTTACGGAGCTGTTCACACCCTTACAGCTTGGCCTCCTGTGTGACCACACGGAGCTGTTCACACCGTTACAGTCTCGTTCGGCCTCAGCTTGGCCTCCTGTTCACACTGTTCACACCGCTTACAGTCTCGCTTCGGCCTCAGCTTGGCCTCCTGTGTGACCACGAGTGTTACGGAGCTGCTTCACACCGCTTACAGTCTCGCTTCGGCCTCAGCTTGGCCTCCTGTGTGACCACGAGTGTTACGGAGCTGTTCACACCGCTTACAGTCTCGCTTCGGCCTCAGCTTGGCCTCCTGTGTGACCACGAGTGTTACGGAGCTGTTCACACCGCTTACAGTCTCGCTTCGGCCTCAGCTTGGCCTCCTGTGTGACCACGAGTGTTACGGAGCTGTTCACACCGCTTACAGTCTCGCTTCGGCCTCAGCTTGGCCTCCTGTGTGACACACGAGTGTTACGGAGCTGTTCACACCGCTTACAGTCTCGCTTCGGCCTCAGCTTGGCCTCCTGTGTGACCACGAGTGTTACGGAGCTGTTCACACCGCTTACAGTCTCGCTTCGGCCTCAGCTTGGCCTCCTGTGTGACCACGAGTGTTACGGAGCTGTTCACACCGCTTACAGTCTCGCTTCGGCCTCAGCTTGGCCTCCTGTGTGACCACGAGTGTTACGGAGCTGTTCACACCGCTTACAGTCTCGCTTCGGCCTCAGCTTGGCCTCCTGTGTGACCACGAGTGTTACGGAGCTGTTCACACCGCTTACAGTCTCGCTTCGGCCTCAGCTTGGCCTCCCTGTGTGACCACGAGCTGTTGGAGCTGTTCACACCGCTTACAGCTTGGCCTCAGCTTCGGCCTGTTCAGCTTCGGCCTCAGCTTGGCCTCCTGTGTGACCACGAGTGTTACGGAGCTGTTCACACCGCTTACAGTCTCGCTTCGGCCTCAGCTTGGCCTCCTGTGTGACCACGAGTGTTACGGAGCTGTTCACACCGCTTACAGTCTCGCTTCGGCCTCAGCTTGGCCTCCTGTGTGACCACGGAGCTGTTCACACGCTTACAGTCTCGCCTCAGCTTGGCCTCCTGTGTGACCACGAGTGTTACGGAGCTGTTCACACCGCTTACAGTCTCGTTTCGGCCTTCGGCCTCAGACTTACGTGGTCCATTATCAGGAACGCTACGAGGCCTGTCGTTAGGGGTCAGGATCGGTGCACATTCCATGGTTTCGGGTCTGGGTCTTACCATGAGGACGGTATGAATATCTCATTTTTCCAAAGGAAATTCGATAATGAGCACTGTCTTATCTTGACTCATTGAATAACTTGTAAATAAGTCCGTGCTCAAAGCACACCACGCAGAGAGAAAACATAATAAACACCTACTATGAAATGGATGTTAAAGAGCCATGAACACTTTTTAGAATTTACTTTGGTTTTGGTTCTCTAAGGACTAAAGTAGAATATAATACATTTTCAACCCTCAATCGGAAATCAGTTGTCTATTTTTGAGACTCTACAGCGAGGCATATAAAGATTTGATTAGTTGTGTGGGTACGTGACTATTAGTGAGAAAACCGTCCAAATTGCCCTTTCAGGCTAGAGGTACAGTAACACAGAAAGCAATTACCTACAGGACACCTATATTTAGAAGCCAGCAGGATAGAGCCGGGTTTAGATTACAGGCAGGTCAATACAATCAGTGAACAAGTCTGGATTCAATTGTGTCTATTTACATACAGATTGCAACGTAGAGCGTGTGTCGTCCCACAGACCCAGTACCGAGTTTAGTATGATACTAAACTGGTTTTAGTAATATTTATTTCGTTTTTCGCAAAAAGCCAAGAACAGTTTTATAGGAAACTAGCGATGACTTTGAGTGTGTTCGTGTAAGTTTTGATTGGTTGGGAATTAAAACGTTATTATGACGCCATAATAATTTTAGTTAGATGTTATTGTAAATTTTCTGTGTATAGTTGTACAAAGCTCGTAATTATTTTGGAAATGTAAAAATGCGAGTATTTATGGTTTTTAGGTTTTAATAACTTTGTAAAGTCTCTAACGTATATTAAAATGTTCAGTAGAGCCATGTGGAATCTCTAAAATATAAACATAATTATTACATACACGTTCTATTTTTATATTGTTAACTTTATAGTAAAATAAAAATATTTATACTAATTACAAAATGTATTGTAAGATATAATTTGAAATACCGTACAAGTAACAAACAACGGCCAACGTTCCAAATTCAGGAATGATATCCACTTGCTTCCATTCTGATATTCATTTCATAGACTGTGCCTATTTCACAAATGTTTAGTTTATAAAGAGTGTTCCTGTTAGGTTTTACCTCGCTTCATTGCTACTCGAGAAGTCGTAAAGTGCGTCGCATTCCAAAATCCGGAATGATAGTGGATCGGGCAAAAAGATCGTCTCTACGCTTGAAGCCTGAAGGGCAGTCGATGTAGAAAAGAAGACAAAAGCAGCTGCCAGAGTGGGATAGAATTCCGTGAATTCTGCCGAGTTGTCTTCCGAATAACATGATACAAACTGTGGGAAATTTGTTCGTTGGAGAAACAGTTATGCACGTTGTCAAGATAGGTCTTCCCCATCTATCATAGACTCACTCCTACAACATGAGTAATAGGAAGAACTACAGCCTGCAGACCAACCGCCTTACTACGTACGAAAAGCAACCCTCTTACATCAGCACCAAGCTGTTTAACAAATTACCTTCCAGACTGAAACTACAAGCTAAAAGAAAACCTCATGGATTGTCTCATAGAGGAAGAATTCTACTCTTGGAGCGATTTTAAAACCAGGAGAAGACATTTTTGACATTCGTCCTGTTCTCCAGGAACACTCAAGACCATTAAGTTGAAAGTAAGTAGGATAACCGTAGTATGTTTGCTTCACATATGCAGTAAAGTCTGCCACCTGTTGCCACAGAAGTAAGCTCAGAATGCGAGTGAAGTATTAATTACACTAATTTTGTTGCAATGCGAGTGAAAGGGACAGCTGACGGGTTAATCTGCTTGTGAACGTAAATCACGTCAACTCCGGGATTATCTTGTCATGCCATTTCTGCCTGTTATATTTGTATTAATCCGTTCCGAATCATTCAAATAAATAATGAATCGTTGATTAGCAATGAATAACTACAGGCACATTGTTGGTAAGATGGGAAGTCTGCGTGTAAAATTGGTTTTGTTTGTACTTATCCCAAGCAAGTATTAAAGTCAATATCTTCAAGCTCAAATGTCTTAGCGGCAAAAAAATTGTCATGTCCAGCTATAAAATTTATTTAGGGAGTATACAGATCAGTCTTTTAGCCAGGTCTTCAGGTGTTTTCCAAACAGCCGTTTTTCTGTTGTCTTCAGTTCCTCAGGCAGTGCACTCCATATCTTGTTTTCTTCTCCGTTGAATTAAGGCGATGTAGTCAAAGTGTTATTTCATGATCATTAAGATAAGAATAGTGTCATACAATACGTCTTAAGAACAGCTAAGGTTATAAAGGTTACATTGGATTAAATAATTCACTTAAAGATACAAAAGGGTGGTCTTGAAGCCAGGTTTTCAGATGTTGAGCAAACAGACGTTTTTCGGGTTTCTCAAGGTGTTATGGCAGTGAGTTTCACATCTTGGCCCCCATGTAGCTGGTCTTCTTCTCCCTTGAGCTAAGTCTATGAATGGGTAGACAATAGTTCCTGGTGTGCCTGGTGTTGTACTGGTGGGTTTGCAATCTGTTGTCCACCAAAGCTGGCATCTTGACGTGGATCTGAGTTGTTGCTTCAAGGATGTACAAGCTGACAACTGTTAAGATCTTCTGTTCTCGGAAGGCTCCTTTACAGGTGTCTCTGGATTTCAGGTTACACAGGCTTGCTTTTGTTGAATAAGGACACGTTGTAGGTTTCATATCTTAGGTTGGACTCAAAAAGGGTATCGTAGGATACTTTGGCTGTTGACATGTCACAAAAGTTGTTCACTCTCCTAATTAACTTGATTTGATTTGTACTTTATTAGATTGAAAGGGAGTTTATATGTGCCGTCCAAGATAGCCTGTCGTTCTGTAACTCCAAGATATTTCGTGGTTGTTTATCTTCTAGCTCAGGCAGTCTTCCAGTACATTGGTTTTGTCTTCTCAGAACCAGCTGCTTGGATTTACCTTCATTTACCACCAAGTCATTGGTATGACAGTATTGCTCCAACATGTATGGGTAGACAGTAGGTTTGGCATGTCTCTATCATCCAATTGGAGACAGTTTTCAAAATGTTCACTAATTGCGGAAACATTCTTTGTTGTAGATTTGTTGTTCCTTACTGAAAGTAAGATTCATACTTTTGTGGAAGTGGCACGTCAAAAACCAATCTGATTATTTATCTAGAATTGCTTGTTTCAGGAGTCAAAGCAAAAGCTTTTCAAGAGGAAACCTCCTGAAGAAAGAACTTCAAATAGTTCTTCAAAGTTCCTTCCAACATACAACCGCATCAAAGCACACGTGTTGGACAGGTCTGCCTATCGTTATATATATATATGAGACATCTAAGCAATAGAGAAATTCACCTTAAACTGCACTAAAATTACAAAAAAGACAAAATCCGGCAGCATTAATAATTTCTGCGTAGACGCGTGTGCCTCCTCGCCCAAGTTTTGGGAAACAATAACCCAGCGAAAGAAAGAGTTATGGCAGGAACTGGCAGAGAGCGGGCAGGAGGTAGCGTGCCACACAGATTACAAGATTGTCTTATCGAGATTAACTTCCTTTCATTACGAAACATAAACAACAGCTGTTAGGCTTGCTCGCAACACATGCTCGGTCTCCACCTTTACCTTGTTTCTTTACTATCTCACTACGCACGTATATATCTTTGTAAACTGTTGTTTTATTTGACGAATCTGAGGTTTTACCGCGATTTGTTGTGGTTTTACATATTATTTTTCCATTTGGTAAAATAGAGCACGTTTATCAGAGGCCGAATGAACGGATCAAACAACCCACAAAGCCTGTGGTAACATAACACGTTACAAATAACATAACAAACGCTCTATTGCGAGACAATCCTAAAACGCGACTAAGTGTAACCCTTAGAAGATTTTGATTGGTAAAGCAAGTTACATTAAAGCATACATTTTAGACATTGTAAAACAACATTTTGAGTAGAATTGTAAAACTGTTTTCTACGCAAGTTTAAACTAAGTTTATGGCTTTTATTTCAGGTCAGTAGAAAGTTCCTTTGCATGTGCAATGGAAAAGCAATGCTTGATATAATCACGTACTGTATAAATAGCTCTCTGTTTCTTTATGGGTTTGTTTTTAAAGTAAAATGATTATTGTTCAGAATTACGCAGTTAAAAGTGTTGAATAATTACCGTCGTGATGCAGTACGTTTAAGCAATAAAACTCTGCACAAAACGAACTATGCAAATAAAAACCTCACGACTAACATGGGTTTAAAATAAACAATCAATGTTGTCCTTTAGAGAAAGGGTTAAAAATTGGAAATCCTAGACATGTATTCAGCTTAATGTAGATATCTGTCAGTTTTTGACAGTTTCGTGTGTAATTGTGAATTTATACTCACCGTAAATAAGCACAAGTTGTACTTGAGACTTGAGTTGATGTAAGAGCTTGTTTTCAAAGTAAACACGACAAGGAATATCAACGGTGAGCAGATACAGCTGATGGACTGGAGAGGGATTTGTTTGTAAAGAAGCGCCTTGAACGGAGACAGATAAATAGCCTGTCTCTCCCGCGGGACTCCTGGAGTAAATATCCTGACATCAGGACATCCCTCACCTCCTCTACCCCTCTCTCCTCGCAGGTCATGTCACGTCCTACGCTTGTCTATCTTCCTTCACTCCTGTGACTGACTCCTGTTCCTTTCCTTCCCCAGGCACTCTGGTGCTTCATACGTCTTTCATTAGAGATGGGAGTCTAATTCCTCTCTCAGGGAAGGTAAACTGTATCTCGCTTTGGAGTACCAATGTGTTTTCATTGATTGGAAAGCCAGAACCACGTTAACGCTCTTCACACATTATTTTATCGTGTTCGGTGGAAGGTTAGGAGAGAGGTTCGTAGAGGTAAGTATATTCTCGCCAGACACTACTATGTGAAGTATGATCGCCATGCAGCAGCAAACTGTGGGATGAGGTTTCCGAGTTTGTGACTAGGCTGGATTGCTTCAGACAAAGCTAGTGGGAGCAGTAACGCGAAGGGGTGAAATCCGTAAAGTGAAGAAGGTAGAAGCGAGTAGGTGGAAAACAACGCCACTGAGTTGACCGGCCTTAAACACATCTCAATTTTATCATATTTTGACACTTTTCAGGAATGGTTAGGAATGGTTGCAAAGATGTGGTGGCGTATGAAATATATCATACCCAACGGCGGAAAACATGTCGAGCATTTAGTTTTAAGATCAAGTCAGTTTTGTAAAGCTAATGAAAGATACAGTAGATTTAAGTTTACACAGTTGAAATAAGTACTAAACGTTTTGACCTACTGTGGGAGAGTCATCTTCAGTACAACCAGCTACTGAGGATGACTCTCCACAGTAAGGTCGAAACGTTTAGCAGTACTTAGATTTCAACTTTGACGCGTGTAAAACCGGAGCCTTAGATCTCAGTGACAACACCAGCCGCGAAAGCTTAAGAGTTCAGATATAGCTTGTATTTACCATAAAATAACGAATACATTTTTTAGAAACCAGGCCTGCATAATAGACTACTTCTTTACTGATAAACCTTTATAATTAGTTCATGGAAAACAATTATTATGTACACAATGTTTAATAAACCAGTTTTAGTAAGACTAGTAAAACAAGAAAAGTTGAAATTTCCACAATTTTCAGAAATACCAGATGTTTTGTTATTGGAGATTCTGTTCTTGCGAAAGCCTACAACAGTAGATACCAACGCTGGGAGAAAGGAGTAGTTCTCAAAAGGCTCGGACAAGTTATGTACTTAATAGAATTGGAAGATGGCAGGACAACAAAAAAACATATTGACCAACTTAAGAAGGGACCCTCAAGATCTTGAAAAATAAGCGTTGAGGATTGTTATATATTTTATATACTGTTCATTGCAAGTATTACTTTTACTAACCAGCTGGTTATTATTTTGTTTAAATAGCTAACAATGTTAGTGCAATAATAGAAGTGATGATTGTATAATTTACACCATTTTATTAAACTTTACATTTATCTATGTACGAATATTTTATACGTTACCAAGCGGTAAGCCAAGTGCTTTAGCAATACTGCACAAACAGCTGAATAAGTAATAACTGCTTGTTTTTCACAGAACGCTTATGGTTGAACGGGAGTAGTTGTACTAGACCGGTACAGTACATTTTGCAAACAGTGTTTATGATATATTTCAGTTTTTGTTTTTCAGATTTCAGTAATATATAATAGATTTTAGTAGTTAGTAGAACATAAAATTAGTACCAGCTAGCATCGTAAAGTTGCAAACATCGTGTTTTAGGATAAAAAGTATCCCAATGCTGAAGGCATTTAAAACTTGTCTGAAACAAACTTTAACCGCAGATGCACTTTATAGCACAGACGAGTTTATTGCACATAATGCACACGCGCCTTATAGTGGCTTTACAAGAGCTTACAATCCAAAGAATGCTGCACTCATGTGAGTTTTCCATGATCTCAATCATATCACTGAGGTATACAAGCCTGATAAATTACTTTTAACTAAGGATCTCACAGCTAAAAAAATACTATATTATTACGTTTTTCTAAATTGATATGACTCAAAGTAAAGTTACAGTTTGAACATGGGTTTTATTATGTTTTAAAGAACTGTAGACCTTTCATTTAAAAGTTTAAAACATTATTAACAGGTTCAGTGATATAGAGAGGACTTCGTAATCCTAACTTCTCCTTGTTTAGGACAAACTTTACCTTTTACCTTTAGTATTTACGAGTGTTTACGTACAACCCGCCGAGGTTTTATAGCCTGCAACCCTCTACATAGTTATCTTTTCCGCCCGTACTTCGCCGCCAAACTAATTAACAATTTTGGATTGAATATATTTATTTTCAAATGTTTTCAACATATTTAGATCCAATTTGAATATACACGGTGAGTTTAAAATGTCCCCCTCCGCACCTTAACTTTTGAAAAAGGAAACATTTTTTAAAACCTTTTGGGGAACGTTTTTATAGGAGTCTGAAGTTTGTTTTGACGTACTTTGCGTCACAAAACTTTAACACAACTTCAACGACGCAAAATAAAATCTTTTATCTCGACTCGTTTTTTGCTATACCAATTTAAAGATGACACAAAATCAGGTTTAAAACACCACATTTTACATACAAGTTATTTTGAATGACGAAATTTTCTTTAAAATACTTTGAGGGAAACATCACAACCCTATAATATAATCTCATAGAGTATTTTAAAGAAACATTTTGTCATTGGAAATTAAATTGTACGTGAAATGTGGCATTTTAAACCTAATTTAAATAATTTTAAATTAGTATTACAACAGTTTTCTTTGAGTCGTTGAATTTGTGTTAAAAGTCCCTTTCTTTTAAAGTGCCATAAAAGGGGGATTTGTATTGAAAAAATATAGGGCCCTCCCCATAGTTTGGGGGAGTGGGTGACGCAAAGTACGTGAAAACAAACTTCAGTACGTGAAAAAAAACATTCCCCAAAGGGTTTAGACAAATATTTCCTTTTTAAAAAGTTAAGGTGCGGAGTGGGACATTTAAAACTCACCCTGTATATTTTTAAGTTAATCAATCACCATGGGCCCATGCAGCCTGAGCGTAGACCTTATCGGCGAATTAACCACCGACCCCACTGTGGCGGGGCTCGAACCTGCGAACTTCAGACCCGCAGTCTCGCACACTACCGACTCAGCCACCACGCCGGCAATACATGTGCTAAGTGCCTCCAGGATATTGCTGTGAAATGTACCGTGTGATACGGAGAAAGACACGGAGAGGTGGCGACGCCGCCGCTTTAATTGGAGAGTGGAGACCTCTTACCCGCAGAGCTAAGAGCTCTCGGGCTGATCTTTATTTCGGTCTAGCCTTTGTACTTGTGTGCTGAAACATTTAACGTGTGGCTTTTCATTCAGGTTTGTGGTGGGTGTTTTGATAGTCGACAATTTGTTTTATTGCTATTTAAAAATCTTATTTTAAATATTTGGGCTTTGGGTCTAACAATTTACAATAGAATGCCAGATCTTGGTTTTTAGCACAAATCAAAGTGTGTTTAATGTTGAAGAATATTCGAGAACAAGATACAATTTCCTTTTTGACAAGAACGTTTGATGTCAAGTTTGCAGGTGTAAGTATTCTGAACCAATCTAGCATTCACATACTTGTTAAAAATGTCAAAGGAACTGGTTCTGTTAAATTTAAAGGAACTGAAAACATAAAAGAAGGCTGACTATACAGAATGAAGAAATGTCAAGATCCCCTAGATCCTCTAGATGTTAGTTTGAAAATTACCCTAAAAGGTATTTTCAGAATTTTGAGACAAATCAAGCGACTTACCTGCAAAATTACCTCAAACGCCTCTCGACACAAAGAAAACTATCTTGTTTTTCAGTATTCTTCAACAACAAACACTCATACCATGAAAAGCTGGATCTTATTACATGATTTGGAAATGCAAAAACATCAAACTGTCTAATAGTTAAATTGCTTTATTCCTGAGGCTTTTCAAATGCATTTGTGGCTTTCATCATTAGTTGCTGAGAGTCTCTGATGATGAATGCCACAAATTTATTTGAAAGACCTCATTAATAAAAATATAATTATTAGACAGTTTCATGTTTTGGCATAATAAACCCTCGTTGATTTGTGCTGAAAACCTTGCTTGCTTTTGTTTAAAAATAACATCAAATTAGATCATCAAAACCACAATATTACTGCAAAATTTCAGACTGGTAAATAGATATTGAAGCGACAAACTAGTGTTATAAACTTATGAACATACCAGTAAATTGCTCGTAAAGAGTGACTTACTACAGTTTGAAAATAGGGTTACGTTTAAAAAATAAACACCCTGTATATAAACTGTCCTCTGACTCCCTGAAGACTAATCAGACCACGTGACGAATGTCCTGAATAAAGGACAGAGATCCTGTGTTAAGTGACACTGTGAATGGATGAAGGGTTGGGATTAATTACTTAATCTCCAGAGTATATTTTTCACTCTCCAGTGTTGTAGGGTTTGCGTCCTCCCTTACATTACTGTGTAATATCCTTGCCGCCACTGAGTGGATTACGTTCTTTAGCTGGACACGAGTTTGTTGCTGAATTTATAGTTAGTTTACTGTAATTAAACGACTTAATTTGTTTAAGAGATTGTATGTACACCGGGTGAGTTTTAAATGTCCCCTCACCACCTTAAGTTTTGAAAAAGGAAATATTTTAAAACCCTTTAGGGAATGTTTTATAGGTTTCTGAAGTTTTTGACGTACTTTGCGTAATCCTCTACCCAAAATTAGGGGGGGGGGCAATTAAAAATATAAACCCTCCCCATGTGGAATTTCAAAAGAAAGGAAAATTTAAAACAAACCACGACAAAGAAAAGGGTTTTATTTGACTAGTTTTTTTGTTATACCAGTTTAAAGATGCACAAAAATCAGGTTTAAAAGGCCACATTTCACATACAATTCAATTAGAATGACAGAATTTTCTTCAAAATAAATGGGATTATGATATAGGTTTGTAATGTTTCAGAGAGAAGAACATTTTGTCTTTCTAAATAAACTGTATGGGAAATGTGGCATTATAAACTTGATTTTGTGTCATCTTTAAATTGGTATAACAAAAAAAACGAGTCAAGATAACAGATTTTTCATTACGTCGTTGAATTTGTTTTAGAATTCCCTTGCTTTTGAGGTCCAGAAAAGGGGTTTTGTATTTAAAAAAGTTGGGGACCCTCCCCTGGATTTTAGAGTGGGGGATAGGTGACGAAAAGTACCACATAAACTTTAGAATCCTATAAAAACATTCCTTATAGGGTTTTAAAATATATTTAAGGTGTTAAGGGGACATTTAAAACTCACCCTGTATAGTGTTTAACCACGGGGTTGCTCATTTATAAGCTGTTAACCTTAAACATAGAAGCATAAATGTTTAGTTTTAAAACTAAATCCCCAATCAAGCTTAACGGTATATTTGTTAGTTTATAATAGGGAATTAATACAAACTCTGCTGATTGGATGAGATCTGACTATATACTCGTAAATCAAACTACTCAAAAACTAAGTAAAATTTAAGGTAAGTTCAATAACCTACCAGCCAAATAAAGAATTAAAAGAGCGAACACTAAGCAATACGGAAACAGGTTACTAAGATATAGTAAAAAGATAAAAATGGTAAAGTTAGTCTTATTTAACGAGGTGAAGTTAGGACTACAAAGTCCTCTCTACTACTCAACCTCGACCTTTACCTAGCGTTGCCGTACAGTCACATTACAAATGTAAGTGGTGACTGCGGGGATCGAACCCGCGCCAGCGGAGTGATGAACTCCGGAGTCGCGCACAATTCCAACCCGCCACGGGTCCACTAAACATAGAAGCACAAATGTTTATAATTGAAATTAAATTCCCAATCAAGCTTGACGGTGTATTTGTTAGTTTATAATCGAGAATGAATAAAAACTCTGCTGGCTGGATGAAACATAACTGTATAATTAAAACAACTACAAAAACTAAGTTAAAGTAAGTTAAATAACTAACCAACTTAATAAATAATTAAAGGAGCAAACACTAAGAAATAAGGAAAAAGGTAAACGTAAAAGTTTGTCTTTTTTAGCGAGGCGAAATTAGGACTACAAATTCTCTCTACCACTCGATCTCGACATTTACCTAGCGTTACCTAGCAAGTAGTGACTGCGGGGTTCGAACCCGCGCCAGCGGGGTGATGAGCTCCGTAGTCGCGCACGATTCCAACCCACCACTAGTCCACTAAAAAGGTTACTTTGATGAAATCACATTTTTTATATAAGTAAATTATTATATTATTTATTATTGAGAACAACATTCAATATACTATTGCTTAAATATCTATATCCTTTTGTGTGTGAAAAATTTCTCTAAGTATTAGTTTGCCTTAAGATATAGAACAAGAAACCCTAATTTTTAAACATAATACCAAGCAACAAGGCCAGTTAAATAAGTAGAACAAACGATTTTCCCTTTATATTTTCATATAATTTAAAATACGAAACCCCATTATGTCTGATAAAGGGGCAATTTATTCTTATAGCAGGAAAAGAAAGAAATATTAGATAACCCATGTCTTCCAGGAAGAGTCAGAATATGTGAAAGACACGCATGACGTGCGTGTGGTGGTAGACTGGGGTTGGTTTGTGATGGCAGGAGGGGAGGGGAGGGGTGGTCTCCCACACTGACAAACCACCCTCGAGCCAGGCGATGTGTAGGCTGTGATCTCGGATCAACCAACGCACTTTTATATTTACAAATGTTAATTTCTTTTGACATTCATTTGAGTGGAATGTGGGTGTTTCCATAATCGGTCGACGAGGGTAAAAAAACAGAGGAAATATGGTAATCGATGTTTGAGATTCACTAAGCTGCGTTTGTGGCTCAGTGGGTAGTCACGGCTTGCAAAGCGCGAGGTAAATAAATAAATAATAAATAAATATTTTATTTCGTTAACAAAGTACATTGTATAAAATTTGTCAGGTTTTAAATATTTTAAAAGCTAAAATTTTGTCACTCATCCTTACATCGAGAACTCATTCATACATACAATTTTTACAGTCATATCGGCTCATTCATTCGAATTCTCCCACTTAAGCATCCGAAGGCCGGTAGCCATTCCTCACTAGGTCTCCCATTGATGTGCCAAGAACTCGTCTGAACTATAGAAAGAGTTCGCGGTCAAAACTGCTTTCAGACGAGACTTGAACGCCTGTGGCGTTGAAGCACCTTTTATCGAATTTGGTAATATGTTGACAAAACGGGCTCCTGCCTGAGAAGGCAAACGCTCGTAAACCACCGTTCTGTGTCGCCCAGTCCGGTAGTTTTCCCTGACTCTAGTTTCATAAGAGTGTATGTCTACACCTCTTATGGGATCGCATTTGGTTTTGAAGAAAACGCATGTCTCAAGAATATAGAGACAGGGAAGTGTCAACAGATTGAGACTTTTGAACGCTGGTCTGCACGACTCTCCCCATTGAATTTGTGCAATGATTCGCACTGCTTTTTTTGAAGAATAAAAAGTCTGGAAAGGTGTGATTTTGCGCAACCACTACACAAAGCGACTCCGTAGGAGAGGTGTGGGTATATTACTCCGTAGGTCGCGGGTTCGATTCCCGGCGCAGCCACATGGGTTTGGACCGACACTCTCCGTAATGCAAACAAACCCTAGGTTAGGAAACTAATGACAATTCCGCTGGAGTCAAAACAACTGACGGACTACGAGTAAAACTTGTTGTATGTGCGAACTTGTTAGAGGTAAAGTAATTTTAATTAAAAATAATACATTAACGGTGGTTTTTAAAACACTCGATATTAGTACTAGAATTTATTAAAAAAAGAAACCGGTAAACTTGGCCAACCTATCACAGGCGTCAAATTTGTGATAAGCTTTTTATTGAAGCTGGTTTAACCGGTTTCCTCTAAAAAGTCAGGAGTTTCCATCGTCAGATTAATCGTTAAAATTTTCCACTCATTCTTACATCGAAAACACATTCAAACATACAGATTTGTTACATTCACTCTCTCCCATTCATCCGAATCATACCACTCTAGACCCTAGTTAATGCAGTGTCTCCCAATTAAATGCCAAGAACTCGTCTGTGCTATAGTATGCTTGAGAGATCAAAATAGTTTTCAGACGAGCTTTGAATGCCTTGGGCATATGGCCATTTTTGAACGAATTTGGTAATCTGTTGACGAAACGAACTCCTGCCTGAAAAGGCAAACGTTCATGAACTACCGTTCTGTGTCTCCCAGTTCGGTAGTTGTCCCTGCCTCTAGTTTGATAAGTGTGTATGTCACTACCTCTTAGTGCATTACATTTTGAGTTGAAAAAAGGCATGTCTCCAAAATATAGAGGCAAGGTAGTGTCAACAGTTTCAGATCTTTGAATGCTTCCCTACACGACTCTCTTCTTAGAAATTTTGCGATTATTCGAGTAATACAATTATTAAAATATTTAGACAGTGATTTAAAAAAATAAATCCAAATCGTTTTCAAATAGTCAGATTGTTTTGTATAAATCATTTCCAAATACTACATTCTTCTTAATAATAGTTTATCCCAAAATACAACCAGACACTAATACATTAATATATTACGAAACTTAAAAATTTAAAAGTCACGTTATGCCACGTTGTCCAGCAATCATCAGCGCACTGCGAACTCCTTCCATTGTCTAGATGTGGACAGCACGGCGTCGAGCAGCAATCCAGGTACACACACGTCCTGCGTGACTTGCCTCTTAATTCTTGCAGGCGCTACCCGCAAATGTCAGAAGTGTTACACGTCATTTGATACTAAAGACTTTTTATATTTAACTAAAGTCAATATTTTCTTCAGTGGTTTCTTAAAGTGTTGCTGAATATTTAGACACCAATGAAATGATTGAATATAGTAATTATTAAAAGGCCATTAAAAGCTGGTCGGGTTGAGCTCGCAGGGTGTTTTGACGAGATAGGACTTTAACATGGGGAAGTTTTGCAAACGATTATTTGAGTTGGTTGAGGTGCTGAAATGGGAATAGCTTTTTATGGGAACATGGATACATTAATCCTGCAACGTATAAAAGCAAACACGTAAAACGTCCTTACCAAATAAAATATTAATTACAACATTTCGGGCTCCTTGTTTTTTTGGGTATATACAGTTTTAAATTTCGAAATAAAAACTTATAGTTTGGTTTATAGCTGTGGTTTAGTGAAAAAGAGGACTTTTAAGTCCTAACTTCACCACCAATAAAAACCTTTTTCATTCAATTTTGATTTCATAATTTAAAAATTACTTCAAACTATCTAATGTAGGTTTTAATTGCCCTAAATTAGCAATTAAAATAAAACCCCTTTTTAGATACTCGTAATGTGAAGTAATTTTTAGATGACATAAATCTAATAAGAAGAGCTTCATCTTTCCATTTCATTTCATAGTTTATCGAAAGTACAAGATTTAGAGTTTATACGTGGCAACCTCAATAGATCTATGCTTTTAGCGTTTCCTTATTTAAGGGTGCGCAGTAGTGGCCGTGCACTTAAATTTCATTTCATAAGAGCAATGTAAAACATGCATTTTCTTGGGATACTTCACGCCTAAAGTTTTCACCGGATCTTTATGAAATAAACTTTGTTTTAAACTGTTTTAGTGACTCCGCTGAGCCGAATTATCATGTTCGCATTTATAAAACCGTGGCATAAATAAAAAAATTGAAGACAATTTGTTTTTGAATTTCCGGTTTTCTCTAGTAAACTAATAACATTTTTTTAAAGTGGTCTTTGGAGCCACTGCAGTACATTGTCAACTTTCAAATAACACCTATTTAAAAAAAGATCTGATGAACATTGTAGGTGTGAAGTGTCTCAAGAAAATGGTGTCTCTTTGGGGACCAAAAACAAAAGGGCCGACAGACACTGTGCACTCTTAAGTAAACTAACCAGCTTAAATTTTTTTGGAGATTTTACTCCATGTTATAATTAGTGCCGCCCAGAGTGTGAGCCGAGGTCACTATCAGGCCTCTGTTAACTAAGAATCAGCTTACGTCTCTTCGATGAGTTTTAGAAACTATTTACCACATGAGTACAGTCTTAAATAATAAATATTACAAGAGTATCGCCACACCTTCTTTCGTAGTTTAAAACGAATATCCCAAAACTTAAGAAGGAATAGGTATTTCCACACATCAAGTATGTTTATTACTCTCAGTCGTCCTATTTCCAGACACGACGACACCGGATCATGTTTACCATCAAAGGGCGCGGTGGGCGGGTGGGCAGCAAGTGGTGAATGGGCGTGTGTGTGGGTGCGCGTGTGTGAGTGGGCGAGGGTGGGACAGCAACACTTCAACCCTCAGTCGGTTCGGGCCGGTCAGAGCGCCGACATCTCTTACAATACCACCCTTTGGTTTGTTAACATTTTTGGTTTTTGGGATAAAATAATTATAGCCGTTAGTGGCTTGAGGTTATTGTGTTTGTGTACGGTGAGGAGTTACGTTGAGTTATTTTGAGGTTTGTTCGCGTTGCAGTGTTGTTGCCGGATTGCGTAACAGGTAGGTGAGCCTTCAGATTTTGAGTTGCTGTTTTTTTAAAGTAAGGGAAGAGTTTTATAAGTATTTTACATATACATAATTTGAAACTGCAGGAAATATAATTTAGAAACTACTTCACATTGTCTTACAATTGTTTTTATTGCTCTGAGGCCTTTCAAATAAAATGTGTTTACCTTCAGAGAAACACACAAACTGAAGAAAAGTAATTGAAATTATATAAAATCTAATAAGAAGAGCTTCATCTCTCCATGTAGGTAATGTGTTTTGAAACATGAAATCGAAAAATTCGGTAGTCTTCATGGCGTCCAAGCACATTTAATTTGTACCAACACCATTTTAATTTTTTAACTCTCTCAGAATGATAGTTGAAAGAACATTTTACTTTTATAAAAATTGATAAATAATTTTGAGATCAAATGATTTGAAATAAATGACTTCCTCAAAAGCTCAGTGTTATATTTATCTGACAAGCCCCTATTTGCCTCTCTACAATGTTACATCATCCTATTAATCTTTAACCTACGGGTTTCATGTCAATATATTTTATAATGGCAGTACCTTTTATATTTTCAACTAAAAGATCAATCCTGCTTTGAAAGCATTTTGAAGCACAATTGTTTGTAGCTTCATTACCAGATTGAAGCGTTCGAAAACATTGATGGCATGAATAGTAAAGATACTATCATCGTGTGTAAATTGGTATAATTTACTCCAACAGACCAAAGCTTGACGCCTTGTTTTCTATGACGTCTAAACAATATTTTGTAGCTGTCCTTTTGAAAGCAGGATTTTATCAACCAAGTACAATCAATGCACTCAAAGACTTACATTAGGGTCATTGACGTAAGACTGTTTTAAAAATGCTTAAGAAAACCTTCCTTGCCAATGAAAACTTTGTTGCCACCTTATTACGGTTGATTCTCTTCAACATTAATTATGGTTCATGATGTTACACATTGTGTAAGCGTATGTAAAATATTAACATTGAGAAAAAAAGAGCTTTAGTTAGGGAGAGCTCTAGGCTTGAAGCACCAAAGACTTCACCCCTGATAATAACTTTATAGAATAACTATAAAGAGAATCAACTTCATCCTATGGGGTTATTAATTGGATCATATTTAACCTCATTGGATAGTAAAATTCAAACCATATCAATGTTAGCTGCCTCAAATACTACTTCGTAAATTGCCACTGTAAATTTAGGGTCCAATAGCTGGACTTATAGTCAGGGAATAAAATTTGACTATACAGTGCAGATGATTAAATTTACGGGTGAGTTTCAACTCCTCCACGAAAAAGTGAAAGTGATAGGGCATTCCAACTCCTCCACCGTTGAGAGAGAGAGAGAGGAAATAATTAAGAACGCTTGAGCACACCAGTTGACACGCATCCCTCAAAGCTATCGCAAAGGGTGGGAGGAGGGGTGAGTGCATCGGCCGTACTTTTGAACAATTAGCATACAACTATTAAAGTAAATACTTTTCACCATGTCTTGATATTTGTATGGTTTTTAACCCCTATGTAAACAACGGAAATTGAAACAACAAACTTAATAGTTTACAGTATTTTATTTACATACTATCAAATGTTGTAAAACATTAATTCATAGGCCCTAATTATTTCAAAAAACGTTTGCTGACATTTTATACATATTATTTTCCAGTAATTGTTCCAGACATGTAATCGCTTTTCTCGGCTCTGAGTTCGTTAAGAGCTTGTTTTTGAGCTTTTCCTCCGGGTTTTCTTGGGGTTCGTTGATTGAGTTTATTTTCACATACACAAAGGTTTGAGTATTCAAAAGTTCTCTTGAAAAAGTGTACACATCAGGATGCGCGTAGTAAAATTTGGATGCACTCACCCCTCCTCCCACCCATTGCGATAGCTTTGAGGGATGCGTGTCAACTGGTGTGCCCAAGCGTTCTTAATTATTTCTCTCTCTCTACGGTGGAGGAGTTGGAATGCCCTATCACTTTCACTTTTTCGTGGAGGAGTTGAAACTCACCCGTAAATTTAATCATCTGCACTGTATAGTCAAATTTTATTCTTTTCAAGGTCCTGACTATAAGTCCCACGCTATTGGCGAGGCTACCAACGAAAAACGTCGACGGATAAAGGTTCTTTGAAAGGTTTTTTGAAATGAAATTTGTTTTTCTATACAGTTACACATGTACGGACGAGACATAATCTTGCATTCAGCTGATCACAACAGTGTACCTTTCGTGGTTAAGTGGACTTTAAAGTTTTAACTTCACCACCAATAAAGACGTTTTAATCTCATTTTATTACCTTAGGTACCTGTAGGTTAATGCTTTTGATTAATGCACGACCACACCGTTTATCAGTTCAGCCACATGAATAATATACAACGTGATCTAGACGTGGATTTAGTGTACACGTGAAACCAGAGTTAGAGGAGATGGTTATCCTTTAATAGTTGAAGTTCATTAAAAACACCGCTTCAAAAGAGCTAAATAACATTAGTGAATTTATAAGATTTATCTATTATAAATAGATAACGTTTTTGTCTTGACGCTGAAGTTATCAAAGTATTTAAATTTAAAGTACACTCAAAATTTAAATTCATTTTAATTAACTGTTTGAGTAAATTAAAAAAAATGTATTGTTTGTTCGTAGTACGCGCAACGGCCAAGCAACGTTGGGCGATGTTGCTTGGCAGTTGTTGCTTGGTAGTGTTGAGAGGGGAGGGGTGTTGAGGGGGACGAATGTAGTTTGAGCACGAGCCCCCCGGGGAAGTGATTCATATCTACTTTGTCCCCGCTATTCCCGGAAACCATTCCACACAAATAACTCCTTCTGTTTACTCTAGAAATAGACCGGCTTCTTTAACACGGAATATTATACTAAACACGAATCATCAAATCATGATACAGTAAACACAACTACGCTTTGATGAAATCACTTATATGGCTGTTTGTTACGATCACTCACATTTGATTAGGTGTATGAAATTAGCACTAGTTTAAGCAGCATGTTGTTAAAACCAGGCCGACACGTAGCTAAGTGCTAGAGAGCCGCTGGCATGAGTGAAGCGAATTTCCTGCTTACCATTGGAGTAAATAGACCGTTCGATACGCTCACAGCCTTGCTTGCTAAATCACTAAATCACTATTTGAGATGCTGACCACTCTCATGAGGGTATTTTAAGGGAAATGCGTGGTGAAGGATGAGTGTGATGAGTGGTAGTAATGAGTTATGAGGTGTAGTCTTGTTACAAACTAAGGCCGACTCTTCCTTAGAATGGGTCATTAATTAATAGCCCTATGACCAATAGAAATACAAGGACCAGGCTTAACGTGACTTCCGAACCACGCAGGTGATGGTCTGATATGTCTAAACTATGGTGGGAGTTGATGCGGGTGATCACTGAGCCTATCTGAGCCGCTTTAGACCTATATTGCTTTTGCTATATGGTCACGAACGTTACGAGGCTCAGTTTCAAAATTATAGTTGAAATTGGACTACTTATACAGCTGCAGTTATAGCACAAAATCACCTTTTCAGTCGCCATTTTGAAACGACCCAAGAAATTTGTATATATTGATGGCCATTACCAAAATACATATTTATTTCAAGTTTCATCAAAGTTGGATGAGTTTTACTGTTTTAGATCATAAAAAAACTTAAAAAATAATCCCCAAAAAGGGTACTTCTGGTACTTTTTCTGGCTAACGAGCTTGACCGATTTATTTACAAAAGGAACATTTTATTCAAATTTCATGCAAATCGGCCAAAAAATGCTACCTGTAGTAAGTACACATAATATATACACATTTGTAAGTAAGGTTTTGAAAAAATGTGTTCTGGGGATCAGGATTGGTGCTCATTAATTCATGGTCCCGGGTCTATATCTTACCATGCTGACGGCATGAATATATCATTTTTCCAAAGGAAATTTGCTAACAAGAGGAACCATTTGGTACCAACACAAAAAGCAGAAAGTAAAATAACCCTCTTTACATATTTTAAAAACAGTATCAAATGTCAACACATCTATACTATTAGTATTTCGGTTAGGGTTGTCCGGAGTGTTGAGATCTCGGAATCTGGCTGGGGTAATTCAGAATTTTTGAATAGAAATGGTCCTTAGTGTGTGGAGGGTGGGGAAACGAATAAAATTATATAGATTTTTTATTTTTATGGGGTTTTTGAGGTCCCCAATTCCCCATGTTATATTTCTTTTTTTAGTAAATATTTATTAGTAAATATCAACGGATTTGTTTGAAACTCGACACATAGTTGTATACCATTAACCCAAAGACCCTACTGATTTTGGGGTTCGGGGGCACAATATATGGATTTGGGGAGGGTTAAAGGGGGCAAGAAAAAAAATCATAAAATCGATGTGGGGTATCAAAAAAGGGAATATTATGCTGATTTCAAAAATATATTGGTTGTCTACCAAATTGTTTGGAGGGAGGAAGGGGGGTTAAAAAGTGGGGGTAAAACATTAAAAAATCATTAAAACATTAAAATAGGCCGGCGGGATGGCCGAGTTTTACAAAGCGGGCACCGAGGCCGTAGGCCAGTTAGAGCTAGTATAATTGTAAAATTAACCATTACTGATTATAACCATAATTATAAACCACAAGTTTCACACTTATTGAGTAGAACAAAATGTAGTATCGGTTCTCCAATGTGCGATATAATAAACGCTTACAGGGCAGCACGGACAGAACTGTGTTACACAAAGGCATTTGACAGCACAATTATAAACTCATCAAGCCCCATTCACACGATACAACTTTACACTAATTATAGGCTCACCTGATGCATAGCTTACAGGTTTAACATAGTTATCTGTACCTTATTTAAGTTTTATTGTTCGTATTTTGTAAATATCACATGAATAAATTGTCGTTATTAGTAAATACTTGTATACACGGTGTCACAAAAATCTGTAGCGCGCTATGCAGAGCCGGATTCTACATACAAAAGTAAGTCGAAAATGTCCAGCAACATTTCCTTGATTTCGGCTTAGTTAGGTCGTAATTTGGCATTTTGTAAAGTTTTGAAAATAATTAAAAATTTAACACTGTTTGAGATATTTTTGTGAAACTTGGTATAAACCTTAACTGTTTTCCTACTACAATTTTCCGAAAATACTTTTTATCCAACTTATCGAATTTCAAAATGGCGGCCATTTCAAGTAAAATAGAATCACATTTGAATAAAAAAAGCCTCATAAAAACGTGATCGGCTAAAACATTTGTCACCAAACGCCTTTTGTAACAAAGCTTGGTTCTATTTCACAAAACACGTTGATCTTCTTTCAGATCCACTTACATGAACCAAAAAACGTGAGAATCAAAAAAGATGTCTCAAGTAAAATTTGTTTATTTTTGAGTGAGGATATAGGATTGATCCAAAACCACAGTTGTGTTACTGATGAGCCACAGAATGCATTGCTGCAACCCACATTGTTGTATGCTGCTGCACTCTCATGGTATATAAAAAGTCTTGGAAATTTTTAGTCATACCTCGCATTTAAACAACTTTTACATTTAAAAATATCTAAATGTTAGCATGAATAGATTAACTAAGCTAAAACAAATTACTCGATTACTATTTTTCGCGAAGTAGTACCAACTGGACAAAACTGGAATGTAAAGGGACAACATCAGGTTGTGAGGCGGGGGTGGAGGGGTAATCATGTGATGTGACCAGCAGTTTGGCCAACTGCGGCAAATCATTGTTTGTTGGACGGGAAATGAGTCCATCTGTAAAGGGTAATCACGCCACTGTAGATTATTAGCGGAGTTTGTTCGTGCAAAATCAACCTCGACATCATTTACAGTGCAGTAGTTATACGCCATAACACAGAGTATTGCATCGCTATACTTTGCTTCGCTCAGCCTGGTTGCGCCCGAGGTAATGGACCACGTAAGACAGAGGCCGAAGGCCGAAGCGAGGCTGTGAGTCGAATGAACAGCCTCATAACAACTACAATCTAGTTCTTCTTGTTCACAACTTCATAATTAGGTTGAAATATTTCGGTCTCGCTGTGGAGTACCATCTTCAGTCACCGATTGGCTGAAACTGGACGCGGTGTGAGCCAGAAGAACTAGATTACAGCTGTGACACCGGCCGCGAAAGCTTTAAGCCTCATAACGCCCGTAGTCACACAGGAGGCCAAGCTGAGGCCGAAGGCCGAAGCAAGGCTGTGAACTATAATAATCAAATGAAATAACATTTCCATGTTATTTCATTTGGTTTCGAACTGCCTTAGAGCTACAACTGGCTTGTTACAAAAGTTTCAGTGGAGCTGTGGCTCATCGATAACGTGCGAGCTACTAGAGACTGGTATTCGATTCCTCTCACGGGTTATCGGCGTTTACTCAAAACTTTGAAAAGCCACTGTCTCCAGACAGATATGATTTCGGAAAGTAGCTCTATGAGATACAATTTACTTTTTTTATACATAAAATTACGTTATAAACTTTATTTTTGGTCTAATATCTTCTTCTAATCTTTGTACAGGCCGACAAATAGATAATGCAAAGTACGAAATTTAATGATACACGGTAAAGACAACTCAAAGGAACTACAAAGTAAAGTACTTTTTTGTAATACACATTGAAGTAAAAAAACTCATAGCAGGCCTAAATATGCAACCGAAGTACTTTTGTTTTAAAATTAATTTTAAATAATGTTAACATAACCTTGAAACGAAATACTATTATTACTGAGAAACTGACATTTGAGAACGATGAATTTTTACTTTTGGTGAAAAGCTCAATCAATGTTTATGTATTTAATTAAATAAAACTAGCCTTCGACCAGCTGGCTAATTCGCTTCGCTCACGGTTCTGCTTCAGCCTCTCGGTTTGGGTATTCACTTTGCTAATGACTATACTTTTCAGTTAAAGTATTTCCTTGAGAGTTGAAACTTATACACTGTTATTGTTGTTATTTGTTGATGTTTACACTTACAGCAGCTGGGCATTTTTAATACTTTTCCCGTATGTTTTATCTCAAGCAAATTTGATTTAGAACAATGCCAAAAAATCGTTTATCCTCTTAGATGTAACTAAATACGTCAAATGACATCTCTAATGAAAGAACATGATTCACTGAGTGTTCTTATACCAAAACGAACAATTTATCTCAACTAGAACCTGATATATGACAGGACAAAGCTAAGGAAACATGGGAAACCCCTATTTTGAGTATAACTTGAGAAGGGCGAAAGTTAAGCGATTTTGATGACAAATCTATGCATAAATACCTTTCATTGAAAAAATGAAGAAAATCGGCCTGATAAAACGGTCGTACTGACTGCCATTAGGTTTTCATAAATTATTTTAATATATAGATATTAAGTCCCAAGAAAGAAAACGTAACATAACAGACAAATATGAGCGGTTCCCATGCAATTCGACGATTAGCGGAATTGTAGCGCGCGAGTCGTGCACATAAACATGATTTTGATGTTGGTATTTATCCCTCCTTTACACAGAGGAATAAATCTAGAAGAACATTATCGTAGTTTTACTGGCAGTTACTTTACCAGCTGAGACGTTGGTGGCATACCAACAGTTTACATCGTAATCTTGTATCGGTTTGGCAACAGTTCTTGGCGCATTGTCGAGTACATAAACATAAATATTTATTTTAAGGCGAAAGCTTAGCTGGCGAGATATTATAAATGTGAACAATTTTATGGTAGCATCACTATAAATGAAAAGAAGATGCTTAAAGACCGTGTGTCTGCTATTTTTCAGGCATCTTCAGTTTGATTTTTTAAATTAAAGAGAGAACATAAATAATAATGGTTTAGAGCATTTTATACAATTATTTTGAGTTTTTTTAAGTTTGAGTTGTTCTTTCAATAAGTTATTAGGATTTACCTAAATTCAGTTAAATCCAGTTGTATTGGTATTCTAATCAAGTTAAGTTCAAGTTGACGATTAGTATAAGCGATGTATCAAGTGAACCAGCGGTTAATGTAAAGTTATAGTACCGTGTGAATGGGGCTTGATGAGTTTATAATTGTGCTGTCAGGCGCCTTTGTGTAACACAGTTCTATTCATGCTGGCCTGTAACGTTGTTATATCGTTACAATTTAGAGAACTTACACTTTATTGGTTCATAAAACGAAAAATAAAAACAAGATGTTTCTTGTTTTTAGGAAAAATAAATCAATCAGGGTTTGCACGTTGGGCAAGGCTATTTTAGGGTAAGGGGATAGAGATTAATTGATATCCGGCTGAGGCAAAGGCTAGATGTCGAAGCCATCAAACAACAATGAAATACCACTTTAAGGGTCCGCCTCAGTGGTCACCTCAGAGAAAGGTCCGCCCAAGGAACACATGACACCGCGCACGTAACAGCTGGCTATACAACGAGCCAATGTTCTTTCAACTAAATATTAAACCAAGTGCCTGCAAGGGTTTACCGTGGTGCGTGTTTCACCTTTCAAAATAATTTTTAAATTGATAAACATGATGTATTAAATAACCAAATCACTATTTGAGATGCCAACCACTCTCATGAGGGTATTTTAAGGCAAATATGTGGTGAAGGATGAGTGTGATGAGTGGTAGTAATGAGTTATGAGGTGTAGTCTTGTTACAAACTTAGGCCGACTCTTCCTTAGAATAGGAATAGCCCAGTGACCAATGGAAATACAAGGACCAACGGCTTAACGTGACTTTGATGGTCTGATATGTCTAAACGATGGTGGGAGTTGATGCGGGTATCATCAGATGATCACTGAGACTATCTGAGCCGCTTTAGACCTATATCATCCTCAAAACCTTGGAAACTGGAGGAGCTCTCTGGCACGTGTATAGAGCCCGATTCCTCATAAGTTGTTCAATAGAATCACAAATAAACTTTGAAATGGTCCAAGTTTTAAACTTCATTTGTACTTTTTAAACACATAATTTTGAAGGAACAGTCTATACGTCGGAAAACTCCTCCAGTTTCCAAATAGTATAATGTTGTTAAAAACTATTTTGAAAGGTGAAAACGGGTCGCTGTAAACCCTTGCTTTGAAGCGTCGCCGCGCAGCTGAGGCGGACTCAGTTTTGCAGTATGAGTGCTGTTGACTTGATGGATTTCCATAATTTCTTGTACATTGATATTATCAAAATACATATTTATTTTAAATTTCATCAAAATGGGATGAGATGTACTTTTTTAGATCATTAAAACATCTTTTTTGATTAACCACCCCCCTTCACCCGAAAGAATTTCCTTCCAGTAGTCCGATTTTATTGGCTAAAGAACTTGACCGAGATATTTAAAAAAGGAACATTTGTACTAAATGTCATGACCATTGGGCAAAAAGTGAGACCTGACACATATTTACCTACAATGAGACCCGTGTTCAAGTCCCGCTTCGGTCCAAACATTTTGTCCTCAAATTTCTTCAGTTATATATTAGCTATTTAGCGTTTATACGAATTAAGATCCAAATAATTTTATACATTTGCATATAAAGTGTTGAAAAATGGTCAAAACGTGTTCTGGGGGTCAGGATCGGTGCACATTTCATGGTTCCCGGGCCTGGGTCTTACCATGAGGACGGCATGAATATCGTCCTCTGGGACTCGTGGCGTGGTCCTGTAATCCAGCTTCATGGAGGTCAGGTTTTGAGGATGATATAGGTCTAAAGCAGATAGTCTCAGTGATCATCTGATGATACCCGCATCAACTCCTACCATCGTTTAGACATATCAGACCATCATCTGCGTGGTTCGGAAGTCACGTTAAGCCGTTAGTCCTTGTACTTCCATTGGTCATTGGGCTATTAATTAATGACCCATTCTAAGGAAGAGTCGGCCTTAGTTTGTAACAGGACTACACCTAATAACTCATTACTACCACTCATCACACTCATCCCTCACCACATATTTGCCTTAAAATACCCTCATGAGAGTGGTCGGCATCTCAAATAGTGATCGTACATAATTTTTCCAAAGGAAATTTGCTAATAAAAAACAAAGTGATCAGAATATAATTGGACGAGCGTTAGTGGAAGTCTGTCCTTTGGGACAAAGGAGTTATCGGTTCGCTCGTGTGAGTATGTGAGTGTGAGTGTTTCCTCGCTCTCTAGCTCAAGATACAGTTCTTGGATTCGATTTAAACTTTGCACACGTCTTGTTTGTAGCCCTAATTCTCATTCTGTGTACGACAGTTCGTTATTGAGGTTTATCGGACGTTTTGTTTCGTTACAACGACAGTTTTTGGACGTTTCTTAAATTTTCTATGGGTTTTAAACGTGTCTTTTTATTTCAACCAAAATTTGGGAAAATTATTTCTAATTTTATCGTAATTTAATTACCCATTACTCTTTGAGGTTGAAATATTATAAAGGACGTTTTCCATAGCTTTTGAGCGAATAAAAAGAACACGACCTTTCGGGATCTGGAATTCGATCCCCTCTTCAGGCGAAAAGTAACCTAAACATAACACAAAACATTAGGAAATTAGTTAGCCTAAAAGTAATCAGCGCAAGCTGACCGGTCACTCTCCACCAAATAACATTAACCCCTTAAAATTTATTTCATTTTATAATAACTATCCCAGACAACAAGACAACATGCACAATTATTAAAATGAAAAAAAAAATAAAAGACAACCAGAAAAATCAAGGAAGTTCACAGTCTTGCCAGCCGCCAGACAGCCACATTGGTTGGCTTGGAGCAGCGGGCGACCAATCACAAATAAGACTGTGCATAAGACTACCAATCGTATTGCAAAGAACACAAAAATATCTACTATGCACAGCCAATGGAGGAGAAATTATTTAGAGTGTTTTGATGAATGAATCAGGTTTTCCTAACAAAGAAAATAAAACAACTAACAAGACTTCCTACAGTGTGAATCATGAAAACTGATTATCCAAACTGAAGACGGGATCAGATTCCATATCCCGAAACGTCGTGTTTTTGTGCATTCAACAACGATGGAAAACGTCCGTTATACTGTTTCAACCTCAGAAATTGTACTATCATCAACACACAAAGAGGATAATATGTGATTAACTAAAAGCCACTCGACGATGTAAGCGTGCAAGCATTCTCTAGGTGTACAGAATATCCAATCTAGATGGATGCCACTCTGTTGGGACAAGGTTATTGATATTGACGTGGCAAGATTATAATTAAATCAACTCAACACCTCCAGTCTATCATCGGTTAGCCTGACACCCCTCCATATGCACTCAGCTTCTGAATACAATCACCATCACTTTGCTTTGGATACTTATCTTACACCTTGTTGTTACAGTACTTTGTTTCTTTTGTGTCTTACAGGATGAAGTATCTTAGAAGAAAAAAGAACTTTGAAAGTAACAGTTTTAGTAACGCAGATATGACACAGATTACACACAAAACATGTTCATACGATTAATATGCCTTGTTTAAGGTTTGCCTTTGCTCGAACCAATTTTTCAACCCCCATCAGATATTAACGGGAAGTTGGAATTATATGTCCTGAAAGCTATTGCAAAAATGCACGATAGCAATGATCCGAAGTGGTGAATTGACCATGCTACCGTATATATTATGAGAAATTTGGGAGCTGTTTGATACATCAGAACAAACTTGAGAACATACAATAAATAAATCACTAAACCACTATTTTGAGATGCCGACCACTCTCATGAGGGTATTTTAAGGCAAATATGTGGTGAAGGATGAGTGTGATGAGTGATAGTAATGAGTTATGAGGTGTAGTCTTGTTACAAACTAAGGCCGACTCTTCCTTAGAATGGGTCATTGATTAATAGCCCAATGACTAATGGAAATACAAGGACCAACGGCTTAACCTGACTTCCGAACCACGCAGGTGATGGTCTGATATGTCTAAACGATGGTGGGAGTTGATGCGGGTATCATCAGATGATCACTGAGACTATCTGAGCTGCTTTAGACCTATATCATGTTCAAAACCTGACCTCCATGAAGCTGGATTACAGGAACATGCCACGAGTCCCAGTCAATAAATAGAAATAAATGAAAAAGACAAGATCCGTATATAGAAATTATTTCACCGTATTTACCAGTAGCTTAAGCCCATTCTGGAATTTTAAACTGTAATTCACCTATAATTTCACCGATATTGTATCATCTCTATTTCATTAAAGTCAACACAAACAACATTTGTACATTAATAATATCGGACTTAATAAATTATTATTATTATAGAAACCTAAATTACCTTTGATCTTAATACGTAGGCTTGAGCGGCCGGAGCCGTAACTATATTCTACGCTTCCGGTATTATACCGCGCCATAAAACTAACATTAAGGTTGTCAGACGTTTTACCCATTCTGTGATGTGGCATCCTTAGTCTCAGCTGTGTCACTGAGGATGCCACATCACAGAATGGGCGAAACTAAATTTATGATACCGAAAGCCTAGAATATAGTTATAACCTTAATTTGACACTAATCAGCGGACCCGTGGCGGGTTAGAATCGTGCGCGAATTCGGAGCTTATCACTCCACTGGCCCGGGTTCGATCCCCGCAGTCACCACTTACATTAATTTTGTAATGTGACTATACGGTAACGTTAGGTAATAAAGGTCGAGGTTGAGTAGTAGAGAGGACTTTGTAGTCCTAACTTCGCGCTTCGCCTCGTTAAACTAGACACACTTTACTTTTCAATCAGCAAGGCAACTGAGCTGATGATAGATTTAATATACAAATAATGTAGTTCTGCAGTGAATGATCAGAACGGTTTGTTCATTCAGTTTTCCTGTTCAGTCTCTGCTGCAGAACATAACAAACTCAAGAAGATAATGAACAATGCAATCACAGCCGCAAACTCAGCACGTACTGCAAACCTAATTGGCCACCGACCAAGTTCATATTTCAATTAAACTAATTGCATTATACGTAATTAGCTTAGTTATTATGGTCTAGACAAACTTGATGCGCTAGAACAAACTTTGCCTCTTTCATGCAGCCTCGAACATTTTTGGACTAATGACATAACATATAAACCGTGACGACGAGTGAATTGGAATTACAAAAATTAAATAACTTTTATTGCTTTTAGGAACTTTTATCCTACTGTTTAAAAATGAAACGAAGTTCTCCAAGGTTTTACCCATGAAAGTTTAACTACACATTTTGTGTTTTTATAAAAAAACTATCTGTGTACCCGTGCTTCGCTACGGATAAAATATTATAGTATCATTACTTTAAAGTATTTTTAAGCGGTCCAATAAGTCCTAAAACATGTTCAGTGCCCACTTTGGTCCCTCACCATTTATTTTGTGGATGTTGTATGGGTATAAAATATAGCTAAAGGCACACTGCACTATAAGCGGATTTCGAGTTATAAGCTGGATTGAAAGCCATTTATTTCAGAGACACACTGTGTAATGAGCTTAACTCTTAAACGAAGTTTCACCGCCATAAAGTCAGCGGATTTCGAGTTTTAAGCGGTCTAAGATGCCTTAAAAGCTTGCTCAGTACCCACTTTGGTCCCTCGCCATTTATTTTGTGGATGCTGTATGGGTATAAAATATAGCTAAAAACACACTGCGTAATGGGCTTCGCCATAGCTTCAGTCGATTCTGAGTTATATTAAGCGGTCTAAGATGCCTTAAAAACGTTACAGATAGACAGACAGACGGACAGGAATTTTTTTGACGCCAGTTTCAGTCTATGCGAAGTATATAAACTCCAAATAACCAAAAACTGATGGATTCTTTGCAATGTACAGACAAGTCTTATTTTATTTATATAGATGTGGAAAACTATTATTAGATACGACAAAAAACTCTATTTTACTACCTGCAATACAATTACGAGCAAAGTTCAGAAAGGTATATATTTGTTTAACAAAGTGAAGCTTGACCTCTAGACTGTTGGATAAACAAATGGTTGAAGTAAGGAGATCCCCAAGGAGGGTTGTTAGCGGTTGCCCTATACTACCTCAGGGACAATACCTCACTATTCACTAACCAAGCAAACATCACGGTCGCTGCCTTGCTTCAAGACATCACTGTAAACTGCTGCCTCACTTCTTGTAACTTAGGTCTCCCCTCTCCCAAGTCTTTCATTATTTGATATTAAATGAAAACATTTGGAAATGAATATTAAGGTTTGACCATCACTCATAACATAAATCATAAATAGAAGTTATCACATTGAAACTGGAATATTACAAGATACGGCAATTGCCACTTGAGGTGGGTTGAATCCTATTTCAGTAATAGAAATCAACTCGCCCTTCGGGCTTGCTGGGGGGCTGCGCCCACTTATATTTTATATGTCTGGGTGGTTGATAAGTACTGTAACTAAAAGCCCAAACACAGCGAAAATTTGAATTTTCGCCATTTTAACTTTAAACTGATGAGGTGTGAAAAAGTGTTAGGTACATAAGTTGTAGGAAATTTGTTTCCACACTTACGATTTTTCATTAGATTGAAGATTTGAGCAACTGTTTTGCCGCTTTGATGCAAAATTCGGCTAAGTACAAGGGACGATTTTCAGACGCCATCTTTTTTAGCCGCCAACTTGTCGGAGCCTTAAAAACAATGTTTTGAGAATTTTCCTTATGGTTTCACACCAAGAGCTTCAAAAAGAGTATATGGGGGGTAGCATGCCGGGAAGTACCTGAACATTTACTCGTTCAGTCACCGGTTACCTATACAACTGGCTTTACAGTATATTAATTCATAGATATTTTGAACACAGATCGCAGGGTTTAGTTATGGGGTCCCTCAGGGTTCCATTTTATGCTCTTTGCTCTTCTTGATCTAGACGCAAGACGTCTGTACAATATGGATGGGTCGTCCAGTAGGCAGATGACATGGATATTAGTATGATGCTATATTACCAGTTTTAAACTGAAAACAAAGAGCATTAGATATTGTTACAATTGTAAGTGTCAATGCAGTCCAAGGTTAGTAGACTAACTTTGAGTGCAGTCAGCTTTTGTAGTGCGAGACAATGCCCCGGCTTACATGAAACTTCCAAGACTCTAGAGACGTCAATGGTTGACCATTTATTACTAATTACCCTGGTCAATGTGAGATTGCAAGGATGTTCTGGAAGGTTATTGATCTACCATTCATCCACGTGACGTTCTTGAAGGGGAATATTCTGGAACGTAGGTCACCCCTCAGAGCGGAGCAGGCAACCAGTTCCGTATTTTGTGAAAGTACGCAAGTTAGGACCACGTCCCTTGTGAACGAATAGTGTGAAGTGAACATGTTGGGTAACATCCATAGAGTGCTACCGGAAGGAAAAGCGGAATAGGGAACTCCTCGGCGAGCTATAACTGGCTGCCTCCTGTCGATTTGTGGTTTCTTAAAAAGTTAAGGTCGACAGTGGTTGTGAAGTGTGAAAAGTGAAATAAGGAACTGTACATAGCCTTATAGTTGGTAGCCATTTAGTAATTTATTATTTGTGTTAAATATTTCTATGAGTATACTTGGCTTATAAATAAATAACGAATTAACAAAGACTGATGCCTTATTATTTTTAATCCATGAAACCATTACATGATGAATGTGTATTTGAGACAGGAAGAAGCCTCATGAGACATACCTTTATAAGGTTTATTTTTTTACGAGCCAATTAATTTTTAGGTACAGAATTACGACATTGTTTCGTTTGTCAAACTCAACTACGCATAAAAAACAGTCAAAACGTTCTTCGGTATAAAAATCCACTGTGTAGAACTGTAGGCTATGTGGAGTAATTCATTTGCCTGTGTGCACTTACCCGTACTTTTATTTGCAAGCAAATATCTAAATGTATTACATTGTTTCCACGTTGTTGTTTTAAAAGGTAATTTCTTTTGTTGAGTGGACCAAACAAAGCTAGATTGTGTTATCAGTAAATCCACCTCCTCAAACAGCCGCTGATTGGCTACGATTTACAATCCAAACATACAACAGCGCTGTTGATTGGCTGATTGTACTCAATGCTGCTTGATTCTACAGTGTAACCACCTGAACAACACCACTGGGGGTATTACTGTTTGGTGAATCTGTTCTAATTACATATTTACACGATTTCTATGAAAATAGATTTCTATGAAAATGTATTTCTATCAACAAATAGAACGAAACGTCGTAGAAAGGTGCGGTTGCAGTTTTTTGCTTCCCAACACCTCCTGAGTTAAATGGCAAAACTGTATACAGGGTTTCCAGTAATTACGGTATCAAACTTCACCAGGTGATTTGTTCAGTCATAATAAAGAAAAAAAGGCCTATGACAGATAGGCCTATATCGCTTAGTTTTCGTAGTTACTGGGCACTCTGTAAAATAGAGTAAGGATTTTTTAATGAACCAAACCTGTCTTTTTATGTAACAGATCAGATTTTTTGATGTTTTTTATGTGACTTGAGCCGGTCTTTGATGTGGGGTGTAAGGTAGCGACCTTAGTTAATCTTCACTGAAACCTTTAAATTTGTTAGCCGCTTATACTAACGACTCAGAATTTCTTCTTAAGAAAAGATTTAAATCAGGAACATTCTTCCTTGGCTACGTGTTTAGGACCAATGAAATTGGAAGTGGTGCTTTGTTTGTTTCTGTAACATATATAACATGTTACATAAATTAGTAAGTTATAATAACCAACTAACTAAAACCTAACAATTCGATCCCCAACCAGTACAACGAGATCAACAGCCTATTTTTAATAAATTAAAATTAATTTTAAATAGCCCTTGGGCTGTGTATTTATAACAAAAGATTAGGGAAATACCTCCGTCAAACAGTTAGTTTGGTGGTTAACCACATGAATCGTCTATATGTCATCGTCAGGGCCAAAAATCTCCTTGATCATCCATAAGGTATTCTCATACAAACACATACATCACGAAAACAGCCAAATAAATAAAATGAATTAATACGGACACGGGAAACGAACAGTTTACAGTAGACCTACACACGCACATACAAACACGCACTAACGGACAGCTCGATGACGTGGTGACGTGGTCAGCTGGTGTGTGTTGTCCTATGATTAAATTTTTCAAATTCAAATTGATTTATTTCCTCAAATTCAAATTCAGTTTACAATCAATACAAGTTTGTAGAACACAATAAATCTTCTCAGAAGGTGACTTGCCAATTATAATTATTTAAAACTAAAAATAAGAACTGTTCACAAATTATATTTAACATAATTAATTTACATATCTATATACACTCACTGCTACAAACTAATAAACATAAACAAAGGAAATTTAGGGCCTCTAAGGCAAATGCCTGATTAGAGGTTCCGTTTAATTCATTTAAAATTTATTCTTCAGTGGTCAGAAGTGTTTAAAAAATATATTCTTTTTTGGTCTTTCAGAAAGTAGTGCTGTATGGTTTTATTAATTAATAGTGCACTTTTATTCCTACAACTAAAACCTAATCTAAGAAACATGAAAATCCTGGACGATTTCACATTTTTCCAAGCTCACCCCCCTGGACCAAGGCATCCACGCGTTCCTGGGCTGGACGCCAACACAGCACTGCCTTCATATAAAACAAAGACAGCCGGCTTTTCGCCAGCCCGTACTAGACATGAACAACCAAGGAACAAGGAAGCGAGCACAAAACAAAGCAAAGTAACGCAAACAGGAGCAATACATAATCATAAAGAAATCTATTTTAAAAACAGTTTGTTTAAAATAAACATTATTGTCCTGGGAAGTTGTTTTTATCTATGAATAAAAAACAAGGAATCAACGTCTTCCAAATTGAGAAGCCATTCTTTTAACTTTCTGACAAATATCTTTTTTGTGTTGATTACTTTAATGTTAATTGAACAGCTGATGCGATTTAAAATATATATCATTGTTTTAGAATCAGATCTATAGTTCGATAGAATATTTGAATCAATAAAGTGTAATATTTTATAATAAAAAAAAATATATATGACACTTTATTGGCCTTCTTGTGATTCAAATATTCTGTAAGTATTGCCAATAATCTCCACTTCAAGAAATTATAGTTCGATAGATTGAAGGATTTCGTGTTTACAAACATGATAAGTATTTGGTTTGATTTCAGATTGGCGAGACATGGTGCATCCACTTCTAAGCTTCATCAACTTTGGAGTCATGGTGATCCTTCTTACAGGTGAGTGTGAAAGCACCATGACTACACACTATCGGACTTTTCCCCGAGCCGAGCGAAACCCTTGGAAACAATACCTTGTCAATAGAAAAAATATTTGTATTTACCAAGGGTATTTTCCTGTTACGTATATTCTTATTGCTTTAACCTACAACATCCCTTAAATTTGAAATATCCTGAATAGGGCAATATCGATAGTTAAAAAATTGAGAATGCTGGTCTGAATGACTCTCTCCATCGGGGTCTTGTTCAAATCAACTTAATACATTCATCATAAGTAAACGTTTAGATTTTTTAAGTAAATCGAATGCCGCATCGCCAAATAGTTTTGTCAACTACTTGGCCACTAAAGTCCTGGTAACTCTTCTAGTTACAAGGTAAATATAAAAATGTCTGGTTACTAATATTTTTGGATTATTACAGCTGTATTAAAGATTAAAATAAGAAAAAGTGCAACAGATATTATTGGTTTAAAAATGGTGCACTCGGGAAAGTTGGGTTGAAATGATACACTACTTGAAACACAGCACTGCAAGCAGCGACTCATGCATAAATGCACTTAGACTCTCAGTGGCGTAAGGCTCTTATGCAAAAACTGCACAGTGCACAGCTACACTATGGAAATCAGCAAAAATGGCTGCCACTCTCATAAACCTTGGGATAATCCTTACATTTGCATTACCATTTGTACCTCTCAACCATAGCTCAACCATTTGGGGGTGGGCATAGCTCAACCGTTTGGGGTGGGCATAGCTTGGGGGTGGGCATAGCTCAACCGTTTGGGGGTGGGCATAGCTCAACCATTTGGGGGTGGGCATAGCTCAGTGGTACAGTACGTGCTTCGCACCAAATCAGCCCGGGTTCGATTCCCGGGCGCAGTGATAACTTTTCACAATGGCCACTCCCCGTGGTTCGGAAGTCACGTTAAACCGTTGGTCCATTTCATTGGTCGTTAAGCATTAATTAATGAACCAATCTGGGGAACAGTCGGCCCTAGTTTGTAACAAGACTACACCTCATCATCCATCAAAAACACTCAACACACTCACCCTTAATCCCATATTCACCCTCTAGGAGTAGTCGGTGTCTCAAATCAAAGTATCATAGTACCCAAATAAACAACTAATATTCAGAACGATGTTTGAGTTTATAGTTTGTATTTGAAATGCAACATAAATAATACACTATGTAAACTACCGTGTATCCATAAATACATTACAAAGAACGCCCAAACGCTCACTTGTGTAATAAATGCAAATACATGGTTGTTAATTAAAACGAGAATTGAACGAGCTTTCTAGCTCAAACAAAACATTTCTTATCTGAACTAATTTGACTGTAATTATTTGAGTTATAGGTTATAAACAAAAATGTATAGTTTGTCTTTTTTAACGAGACCCCTAGGACTACAAAGTCCTCTCTACTACTCAACTCCGACCTTTACCTAGCGTTACCGTATAGTCACACTACAAATGTAAGTGGTGTCTGCGGAATCGAACCCGCGCCACCAGTGATGAGCTTCGGAGTCGCGTGCGATACCATTCCGCTACGGATCCGCTAGGTTAGTTTTTGTATGATTGTCTATTTCACTTCAGCCCAGAAGATCAGTGTTTTTATCCTATAATAGTTTAGGAGCATGAGAACGAGAGACATTTTTTAAAGAAATCATGTAGTATTTTTTGAAACATTCTGACTCTTATTCGGTTATAGTGAAAAAATAGTTGACTAGCTGAGAGTACCCGCTCTTCGCCTCGGAGCTTTCTTAACATCGCTGTGTGTATATTAAAAAAATTCCAAATTAAGAGTAAAAAAGAAACTTTCCTTTATATCCTTAGAAAAACCATTTAGTTTGCCTGTTAGTTCACCATCTTTTCCTTATAAGTGTTGGCTACCTTGTAAAAGTAATAGTTACTCCCGCCGTTCCGGCCGTTTTTAGAGCCCGCTTTGGTTTTTTGCAATTTATTTTGAGGATGTTATATGGACATCAAATGTAGCTAAAGACACACTGCGTGATTAGCTTAACCCTCAAACAAAGTTTCATTGCCACAGTTTCAGCCGATTTTGACTTATAAGCGGTCCAAAATACCTAAAAAGCATGTTCAAAGTCCACTTTGGTCCCTTGCCATTTATTTTGTGGATATTGTACGATTATGAAATATAGCTAAAGACACACTGCGTGATGAGCTTAATTCTTAGTCAAGGTTTCACCGCCATAGTATCATCCAATTGTCACTTATAAGCGGTCCAATATACCTTAAAAACGTCTTCAGTGTTCACTTTGGTCCCTCGCCGAATATTTTTGGATGTTGTATGGATAAAATATAGTTAACTTTTGGGTGGGGTGGGTGACGCAAAGTACGTCATAACAAACTTCAGAATCCTAAAAAAACATTCCCCAAAAGGTTCAAAAAATGTTTCCCTTTTCAAAAGTTATGGTGGGAGTAGGATATTTAAAACTCACACTGCATAATATAACGTTGCAAAAACTAACTCATACAAATACGTAGACCTTTACGTTGGTCATGATTAATTGACACAGATACAGATTCTATGGACATAAAGAATCCCTAAAAAAACGTTGTATGTAATGTGTCTAAGGCACAGGTTTAAAGTACGCCGTTCCGAAAACTCTAAAACCTTGGGTAAAAGAAAACACAAAACGCCTTCCTGTTTTACGAAGTTTTAGGGAAATCTGGTTTGCAAGCTGTTTCATTTATTCATTGCACCTTTGAGCTTTACCGGATTCGGCTTTGGTTTACACCAAGTTCGGTGTTGAATGTGTTCGAGGCAAAAAAGAAAGGAAGTTGTTTGTCTTTGATCTCTTTGTTTGTTTAACTCTTTTCTTTACACTTGTTACCGACACTGTTAGTCTTTTCGAGGAACAGAACTTTATAGAAAAGTAACAAATTCAATCGATGATGTTATTCGTTGCCACAACAATTGTTATCGAATTTCCTTTGGAAAAATTAGATATTCATACCGTCAGCATGGTAAGACCCAAACCCGAGACCGTGAAGTGTGCACCAATCCTCACCCCCAGAACCCGTTTTGAGCATTTTTCAAACACTTTATATACATGTGTATATTTGTGCATCATCTCTACAGGTCGCATTTTTCGTCCGATTTTCACAAAATTTGTTACGAATGTTGTTTTTGTAAATATCTTGGTTGAGTTCGTTAACCTGCTTGATCGGATCACCGGAACCCCTTTTGGGGGGGACTTTTCACCAAAAAAGGGGTTTTAATGATTTTAAACCAATAAATGTCATCCAATTTTGATGATTTTGAATAAATATTTAATTTTTGATATACATTAAAGTATAAAACATTATGAAAATCCATCAAGTCGTTTCAAAATGGTGGCCAAAAAGTGATTTTTCGCTATAACAACGGAATGAGTAGTCCGACTTTATTGAAATTTAAAATGTGATTTCCTTTCATGATATGTAGTATAACAATGTAATAAACCCGTAAATCCGAGGCCAAAAGCAAGGCTGTGAGAGTAGCGAACAGCCTCGTAACACTCGTTGTAACAGAACATAAAAATCTGGGGCCGAAGGCCGAAACGAGGCAGTTCACTAGACTCAAAGCCTCGTACTGCCATGATCATACAGGAGGCCAAGCTGAGGCCAAAGACCGAAGCCAGGTCTGTGAGCGTAGCGAATTAGAGTAAAAAATTGCAAAGGAAATTCGCAGGCGGCGCTTTAGCGCTTAATTGTATGTCGGTCTGGTTTACAGTTGTGTTTCATTTATTGTCCGTTGTAGTCCCGCAATGTAAGTACTAAATTAATTATTCAGTTTTCTCTCACTCATCCTGCTAAGCTACTTAGCAGAGCTTACATCTAGAGACAAACGCTTAGTTTTGTTTCACAGCTACTCTAAAATATTATACCATAGCGGAAATGAGACTGTATTACCCCATAGTAGGTACATTCGCAGAAAGTTTCAGCTTGTTAGTTTTCTTAATAGGAAAATCTCTGAAAATACTATTTTTACATATTTGATCAACGTAATTATCCCAGCATAAAGTATTAGTAGATTCCTAAACACGTTGGGCAATCAATCTCATTGAGGACTTGTTATCCTTACATACTAATAGTGTCTTTTAAAAATGTTAAGAGTTAAATTTACACACAAAGCTTTACCCAAATTTGTTTTTGGATTAAGATTGTCAACATACTGAACACAGCGCTTTACCTGAAGATGACAGCATGACTGTCGAAAGCGCTGGTGAATAAATGACAAATATTGGCTTGTTTGTATTTAAAAAAATATAATCTACCATTTGCCAATAATCTCCGCTTCAAGAATTCACTGAACACATGCATTTAAATTTCAATTGTAAATAGTTGATTTTTAGACCTAGCTAATGCATGTTAAATGTTAATTTGAGCTCAATAAAAACTTATTGATTCATCATTGACTTATGATAGCTCTCTAAGTTTTGTGGCTAAAATCAAAATTATGTCATCAGCAAATTGCACTATATCTACAAAATCGTGAATGGATTATTTGCTTTTGTAGGTGTAAATATTGAATATTAGAATGGCACTTTGAGGAACACCAAAGTTTGGTTTAAGTTCAAAGAGTTAGATGTCGTTTGAAACTAATACGCATTTAGATAAATGGACTTCAATGCATTTTAATGGGGTTTAACTCCCTCCTATTTATGTGTGGAACGCTTATCGTCAGGATGAATTTGGTTAGTTATATAAGCATGTTAAGAGGATTAGTCAACTAAGCAAGAACTCAGTTTACAACTGAAATAGTGGAGTATTGATTATTTCTCTCCAGTTGACGAGGGGTAGGTGGAAATCCAAGTTTATCTTCTTTTGAAAAACGTCGGCTCTTGTAGAGTTTTCTTGTCTGACTCAGTTCTTTGAAGAGTCGCGCGTGCCGCCGACCTTGCCAGTCATGAGAAATGGTAGTAGCGATATTCCAACTTTGCACCACTTACTCAAAAAGTGGCAAAACATGGTTTCGTAGTCTCCTGTTTCCGACGCCGTTTATGAACCGAAACGTACAAATGCGGGTTTATATGATAGGATAGGAGAGGTTCTATGTTCTTTATACACAAACAAGGCAAAAGCTGATTGTGAAAAATATAATACACTTTTAAAATAGCCTATTTTTGGCACACTTTAACTTTTTTGCTAATATTAAAGCATTTTTTAAAACCCCAGGTTATACGAGCACAGAGACAATGTTTGAGATCATGAAAAACAACTTTTCTAATCTCTACACCAAAAAATAGCGTGCTGAACGGGGGACTTAAGAGAGCATGTTTTGAGCAACCTTTAGTGAGATGATCAATCCTTTTACATGTAGTAAACATTTCTATTCTTTTATTTCAACTGGATGTATTCCCCATATTTGTAACTATCAAAATCTTCTTGCCTAACTTTACCCGAAAAGAAATAGTTCGATTATTAAAAACTAAACACTCCTTGTCACTGTGGTAAGAATCAGACCAGTAACCACATAAGAAAGGCCAGTCTGGTTGGCTTTGATGTCATCACGTCTTCTTCACTCCCTCTCAACCCACTTTACGACATACAAATCTGTTTAGCCCCGAACTCTACCTGTCTTCTTGTTTTGTTAAGTTATTTGGTCTTGAGTTGAAATTATATGTGTAAAATTGGTTCGCGCGTTTGATTTTTAAGCAGGTTTCATTTGGGCACGGTGGTTTGCGGCCGCAATATTACAAAACCGGTCGTCGGATTTTTGTCTTGGACCCTCTTCCCGCCCAGGTGTTTTAAACACTTCTAACACCTTAGCAAAAATGCTTCCATCTCCATGTACCTATAGAATACGATGGGATGCCGTGACGGGGACCACCTTATTTACTTAGGCAATCACTTTAGGGACACAGTATGTACGTATGTAAGTATGTATTATTTTTTTCGAATCTTACGTACACGATTATCAATACAAAAAGAACCTCATGATAACTTCTTTAGGCAAACATCATACACGTTCAAAAATCCATCTCAAATGATCACCAGATACATTTTGTTAACAAACTTATAAGATATTAAAAAATAACACGCGTTTCTAATAGTAACTAAGAAAAAGGCCTAACATTTTTTATAATTGTGTAATATTATCCCCCATACACATTGCATAGTTTTGTCAAAACTCCAAAAACTGCTAAACTTTCCCCAATACAGCAACTATACTATACACGAAGATATGTCGAAATTATAGATCTTTTTTATATCGACGTACCACATGTTACAACAATGGCGATATCGACCATACCGGACAAGCTAGTGGTTTCATATTTCTGTATTTTTAAACTTTTGTGTAAGGTAAACAGGTATAGTTTTGTGTCCCTATCAAAAGTCAGTTTTTAAACACACACTATTTTTCTCTATGGAATGGTTAAACGCTTCTATAATAACAACTTAATCGTATTAAAACGCAAATCTCTCCATTTGAAGTGATAATGTGAACGGATTTCAGTGTAAAGTAGATTTAAATAAATAAAGCGCGGTGAAGTGAATTATTTAACCTGAACAGTTGCTGAAATTGAAATGAATAAAACAACGAAGTATGAAAGTGGCCGCGCTGGCAGCTGCTGTTTGGCTCATTCGGAACACTTTGTTGTGGACAACACAGATTTAACTCTGTTGAACAAGTAAACATGTATATCGTGCTTTAAATATGAATATGTCAATAATATACTGTAATGTGCTGTACAAACCCAGGTCATGCCCGAACTATAATTACGATACAAACCGATTAATATTGGTTGATGATACAGCTATGAATAATTTGTCATTGTAATTTTTATGTCGCAAAGCTCAAGCAACAAGTTACTTGCTCGGGGGTTGACTTATGTAGAAAGCGAGTGGTCAAAACTATTCTCAGGCATTTATGTTCTGAGGCAACCTTCCAAGTACTGCCAGACTCGACCTTGATGACAGTATACCAAGGAGTAATCTACCCAAACCACTCCTACGGTTTGTTGAGGGGAGGTTGACAAATACAATTTTTCACATTTCTTCAAAAGGAAGCAGTTTTACCCGTTGCAAAAATGGAGAGATTTGTGCAGACTAGCGTTAAAAAGTCTGAACTTATTCATACTTCTCTGTCTCTAAATCCTAGTGCGAGTTTTCCAAATTAAAGTGCAATATCATAAGAGGTATGAACATACACTCTTATGATACTAGAGCCAGAGCAGACTACTGATCTGGGAGACACAGACCGGTGGTTCACGAACGTTTGTCTTCACAGAGTTAAGATGGCTAACGTATTGCCAAATTCAATTAATATTGCCACAACGCTCAAGGAAGTTAAGGCTCGTTTAAAACGGAAATCGCCTAAGGAGACATTTTACAACACGGATGAGTTTCGCTGGCACATGAGTGGGAGACCGTTTAATTAGATCACATCTTGACTAGAAGGGAGTCTCCGCTTGAATACACGAGGAGACTGTACGTATTAATGAGATCTCGATCTGCGTGAAAACAATATATAAGAACCATTAGGGACGATTTTAATACAATGTAATTGCTTAAGAAACAATACATTTGTCTATTTCCTTGTTTAATTAAGCAAGTTCAACTTTTGGCAGTTTAAAAATATCAAGTGGGCTTAACATTAAACTTATTTTAAAATCATTAGCCACGTAATTACGAGAAAATATACTTTTCCACTAAAGTCACACTTGCATGAAAGAGCGAATTCAAACTCGAAAACTCCACTTAAGCATTCAATATTGAGGAAAGTTTTAACGGCGCTCATTGCCAAGAGCGAGGTGGAACAGTCGGTTTCCAGTAGGCCATAAATAATTCAAACGGCGGCGAAACTTGACGGGCGCATATCTGGTAAACTTGAGTATTGATTGGCATTACTCTGTGGAACACAATGCCAGCTGGTTACCTCCGGTGTGTTCCAGCTGGGCTCGGGGGAGCGGCAACGCGAGGTTTTATGCGTAAAGCTTTATGTGTAATGTGGATTTACATTCTGTGTTGTTGTAAACCGTAAAGCTTTTACTTTGTTGAAAAGTAACGTTAATGGGCTATGTAAGTAACGTTTTCATTGTTACTGTAAGTGGAGATGGTAGCTTTGAAACTATTTTTAGCTGTATTTTTGTTTGATATTCGACAGAATTCCTCGGGTTTATATAAAAAACTCGCCGATCACGCTCGTATTTTGGGGCATTCGCTACGTTTTCCTAAATAAAAACATTTTTTTATACACGCACATAAATTGTATGTCTGGGTGGTTGATAAGTGTGGTAACTAAGAGCCCAAACACAGCGAAAAGTTGGATTTTCGACAGTTTAACTTCAAACTGATCTAGTAACGAAAACTGTTAGAGATGGGAAAAAGTGTTAAATACAAAAGTTGTAGGAAATTTGTTTACAAACTAGAGATTTTCATCAGATTGAAGATCCGAGCAACGGGTTTGCCGCTATGATGCAAAATATTGGCTAAGTACAAGGGCAGATTTTCAGTCGCCATCTTTTTGGCCGCCAACTGGTCAGAGCTTTAAAAAAAGAATGTTCTTAGAATTTTCCCGAAGGTTTCACACCAAGAGCTTCAAAAAGAATATGTGGTTGAGGGGATAGCATGCCGAGAAGTATCAAAACATTTACTCGTTCAGTCAGTCACCTGTTCAACCGGCTTTTAGTATATATTGTATTATTCTGTTATACTTTTAACAGTTACACTCTGAAATAGCGTAACAATCTATACTAATATATAAAAATGAGATGGTTTGTGTCTGTCTGTTCCTATATCACGCAAATACCACTAGACCAATTTTAATGAAATTTTACAGGAATGTGGCTTATATACCTGCTCAACACATAGGCTATTAATTTGTTTGATAATTTTATTATTTTTAAGATAGCGGTCATTGATAAGACCTCATTACATGTGAAAATGTGTAAGCCCAATACTATAAGGTGACATTCTTGAAAACGTAACAGGTATTTAAGTTTTGACAGCCCATACGAGCTTTAAGATTTAATTTTCTACAAAAATGGACATGAGCACGTATGTTGTTGTTGCTTCAGCGTGGAGAAACAGGCTCATGATGCGCGCCGCTGCACGCTCAAACTCGGCACTTCTTCGGGTTGTACCTCTCCTCGGCGCGTCAGTACGTCTGACCGACAGTGTTTGTAGACCATATTACTTACGATTCATGCTTTACAGCGTGCAAACCAAATAAGAGTGTTGTACTATAGCAATGTAGTTTTCCATTTTCAACTAAACAAAATTAGTTTATTTTGGATTTCAAACGTATGTGAAAAGGTAAAGTTTGTCTTGTTTAACGAGGCCAAGTTAGGACTACAAAGTCCTCTCTACCACTCAACCTCGACCTTTACCTAGTGTCACCGTCACATTACAAATGTAAGTGACTGTGGACACGGATCCTAAAACCATGTGGTTTGTCATAATAAATTAAAATAAATGTTATACTTTAGCCATGTAATTTGTTATTTTCTACTAGCTAATCACAGAGTATGTCTTTAGCTACATTTGATGTCCATATAAAAACATCCTCAAAATACATCGCAAAAACCAAAGCGGGCTCTAAAAACGGCCGGAATGGCGGCACAAGGTAGCCAACACTTATAAGGAGAAGATGGTGAACTAACAGGCAAACTAAATGGTTTTTCTAAAGATAAATAGAAAACGTTTCTGTTTACTTTTAATTTGCAGTGCTATTAAAATATACACACAGCTATGTTATGAAAGCCCCGAGGCGAAGCGCGGGTACTCTCAGCTAGTAAAGATATAAAATTAATTTCACGTTTATCATTGAAATGTTGTAAGTTTGGTTTACACGTTGCAAATAATCGTGCTAGTTGAGTTTACTATTAAGTGGGGAATGACTATTGGCAACATATAAACAGTGTATTGCCATTGACTAGCACAATTATAATTAAAAAAAACAATAACAATAGTGTATAATATTAGTTAAGAATTCGTTATATGAATTAGTTCGATGAAAACGGAGTATGACGTTATAAAAATTGCCTCAATTGTCGACTTTAGAATTTTAAATTTGGCATTAATGTGTGGACTTTTAATAATGTTTCTTGCGAACCAATCATCACACTTAAAATTTCAATTGTTTTAAGGTTGTATTTTTATTGGTTTTTAATATGCTCTTATTAATTTCGTAAGTTGATTTCGACCGTTATCAAATCATACTGTCGAAAGTAAAAAGGACCCAATCAAATTTTAATGCAAGTTAAATCTACTAATCTTGATGTGTTTCCATTTTCAGCTAGTCCATGTACTTCTTCATGAACTTAGTTGCCTATCTCGTACGGTTGGTATACTCTTAGTTTCGTGGTGTCTTGTGTTACCACAGTTTTCAATCTCGTTATGGCAATGCCTACAACGGTTGTTGTCAAGGGACCTGCCAGGAATGGCTCACACTGCTGCCAAATTAGCCACCATTTCTCTCCATTCACTCACGGTTAAGCCGTCATGCTGTCTAATCTCTTTATTTGCTATATAAGATGTCTTCTTTACGTTTTCGTGAAAAGTTGTACCGCTCTTTATTTTGTAAAGTTCATGTTTGAGCTCAAACGCGGATTATATTGAATTAATATGTTTTGGAATTTAGAAACTCTCGGCAAGGTGTTAGTTTTAATCTTTCCAAACATTTTATAGTGATCATTAATATTTCTATTGTGATCAATGTATGAATTATTTGATGATCAAAGCAAGTTGAGCGTTCATATGTTGAAGAACGGATTCACTTTGAAAAGACCAAGAAACTCTTTAAATTTTATAGTTGCATAATCAGATTATCAAACGCTAATATATCTTTTACCCACTAAACAGTAAAACATAATTCACTCATTTAACAAGATAATCTACCAAAGTGTGTTTTGTGCAAACTCCCTGGTTTTCGTCGCATATGCAGTATTTGAATATCTATTTAGTTGGGGTTGGTTGCACCTACACGTTCTCTCATTGGTTGAATCAGCACGTGTTTGAATAGTTTAACCCTATTTCGGTTAGCAGTCCGGTTTATTCCGGATAGGTTTGTAATAGAGTTTGTAACACAATTTCAACTCCGTATTACGCTAGGCTACCTCTCCTTTGCTTTTATCTTGTTGTTCTTGACGTTATATTACTGTTTTGGGGATGAATTTGTTGGAGATGAATTTTCGAGTATTTGAAGTATGAACATAATCGCAATCTTTTATCGAATAACTTTACAGTCCTGGAAAACACGAGGTTCACCTTCCTAGTAGGTGTGAATTACAAGTAATTTTCCAAAAACCATTTAATATTTTGAATCTTCTTAAGTTTGTTTTATTCAGCTCGACGATTATCTATTTATATTGTAAAAATGGTGTTTACATGGTGAATAAATAAAATAATAAAAATAAATGAGTAAGCTAAGGCTTTTCGAACTGAACGTACAGTTTTCAGTTTTCAAATTGTTAAACTTTGCCAATGAAACATTATTTTCGTTCCATGACGTTTTTCAACTTTATTTGTGCTTAAGTTAGGTTAGGTACGAACATTACAAATATAACTATAATTTAGTTCTTCCGGTCCATAACGCCTCCAAACTTCATAATTACGTTGAGATATTTCGGCCTCGCTGTGGAGTACCATCTTCAGCCTCTGATTGGCAGATTGAAGATGGTACTCCACAGCGAGGCCGCAATATTTCAACTTAATTATGAAGTTTGGATTTGGTGTGAACCGGAAGAACTAGATTATAGTTGTGATTCCGGCCGCGAAAGCCTAAGAGTTAAGTCAATGATAGGATGTTACATTTTGTAGATTAAGTATTCACTGAGCCATTAGAATCGACAAAGCTAATGAAACTATTTTTAATCTATATTAATCTTCCTAAAGTAGTAAAACACTCTTATGTTTATTTGCTGATACTCATAATCAAATTCAAGAACAAAGGTAAGAAGAAAAAGATACTCTAACTTCAAACAATTGACGATGAAGTTTAGATGATAAAAACCTTCGATTCGATCAACACATTAACATTTTATTTTTCTTATTAGATTACTTTAAGGTGTTGCTCATCAACTACATTACTTTCTATATATTATGGTCTAGTTGTCCTGAAAGTTATGCCATTAAAGCAAGTGCAGAACAACAATTACTAACGCAATGTACAATGCAATAGGAAAATGATATTTCAAAAAATAATTTTCAAGAACTGGAACAAAATTTTACACAAATTGGACATCGTTTTATAAGAAACATTCAATATATAATTTATATTTATGACATTATGACAAAAAGTGAAAATACAGAAGATGAACATATTTGATTTATCCTTGCCAACGACCTACTTCTATGGTTTTACTTTTATTTATGTTTTACCTTTTAAGAAGCTTATTGGCAATAAAGTATTATTTTATTTTTTTTGTAGATTCCCAGTAAGTGCCTGGTTACTTCAATGTTTTTCGTTTGTGTTTCCACCACTTCTTCTGCACAATCGATGATTTCTGCTGCAAAGTTGCATGTCTCACGCCTATTGACAACAATCCAGTGTAACAAATGATAGTGTATTATACTTTTTAGAATGGTACTTCACGCAGTTAGGTGAAATTACAGAATTAACTAGTTTTTATACAGAATGCGTTTGTTGTTTAGTACACAAAACAAGATCTCGTTTAAATGCAGAACTATTTGAATTGATACTGTTGGCTAGTAACTTAATAGCCACGGTAAGTAATAATACAATAATAATAATTTATTAAGTCAGTGTACAAATGTGAACTGTGTTGACTTTGATGAAATGGATATGATACAATATTAATGAAATGAGAGGTGAATTACAATTTAAAATGCCAGAATGGGCTTAAGCCACTGGTAAATAAGGTGAAATAATGTCTATATACGTCTTATAATTTTGTCTTTCTTATTGTAATTTATATATTGTAGTTTAAGTGGCTAACTTTATTTTGAAATTACTATATTTACTATGTTAAATGTTCCATATTATGGGAAGTTAGCAGGTTCTGCAATACACTCTGCTACACAGTAAGGAGCCTTAGTCAACAAATATTCTTTTAGTTTCCTTTTGAATAACGCCAGTTCTGGCAGTAAACATTTGATCTCGTTGGGGAGCTTGTTTAAAAGTTTTACACCAGCCTGCATCGGCAATCTCTCATAAATAAGTAGTCTATGGATATCTTGTCTAAAAGTAGAATTTGAGCGTGTATCGTGAGAATGTAGGCCTATATCTTGGCCCTGTACTAAATTAAATTTTGAAACACAAAATAATATAGTTTCAAAAATGTATAGTGACGCTAATGTAAGAATGTTAAGATTTTAAAATAATCTCTACACGATGTCCTTGACGTCAATTTGCAAATAACTCAAATTGCCGATTTTTGGAGGATATATGCTCTTAACAGTTTAGTTTCAGCACAGCTACCCTAAAATATAATTCCATAAGACAAATGAGAGTGTACCACTCCTTAATAGACTACTTTAAGAGCATCTACGGAGCATAGATCTCTCATCTGTCTTAATAGAAATATACCAGAAGACAATTTCTACTGCTCTGGCTGTCCCAGCACAAGGTTTTATCAATATACAGCCCTAAAAACCTTGCGCTATTGACTTCATTAATTAAGTGTAACTTAATAATTAACACAAAACATTAGGAAATGAGCTAGTCTGAAAGTAATTAGCAAAAGCTGACTAGTCACTCACCACCACGAATTCGCTATTTTGCGTCAGTCTGTGTTTTCCCTTAATTTATTTAATTTTAAAACAATAAGCCTGAAAAACAATACAACGTGCAAAATAACGTTAAAAAATAACAAAAATTAGAAACAAACCAAGCACGTCTACGGCTAATTACAGCTGTCTACCGACTGACTGGATTGGCTGGCTGGGAACAGCGGACGACCAATCACAGACGTATATGAGACGGACCAACTGTAACAAAGAACACAAAAATACTTTTCATACCCAGCCAAAGGAGGAGAAGGAATTCTTTAGAGCTTTGATGAATGAGTACGTTTTTCCTAACAAATGGGTTTAAATGAATTAACGAGAATTTAGAAAAGTTCTTTACACGGTGAATGACGATAATTGATTTTAGGCCTTAGCGGAACGTTTGGTTGATGGATTTTGGGCAACAATTTCGGGTTGTAGGATTTTATAATGGAAGGGGTGTTTTTTGCACCCTGTCTCTCCTTATTACTTGTCTCTTTTCAAAGCAAAAGGTAATACCGTAAGGGCTAAAGACTCTTATGGAACTACCTTATTACCTATTACCTCCCGCTGAATCGGTGACCAGCTTTGCTGGATGGATAGCGTCTAATTAATTTAAAAATACTATATATTATTTATTAAATACTAGAAGCAGGGACAACCGGCCTGGGAGGCTGGGAGACACAAAAGGTTCATTTAATCAACATGTTGTCAAATTTGATTTAACATTCCGTTATGCCTAAGACAATCAATACTCGTCTGTAAACAGCTCTCATCTATCAAGCTTTCTATATCTCGGGAGACTACACAAATATATAATTTTTGTAAAATTGGTGATTGCAGTAAGCGTTAATAAATAAATACAATAAACAAATAATAAAAAATAAATAAATAACGAATAAACACAGAAAATCTTAATTCTTAAGCTACTGAGGATTACTCTCCACAGCGAGGTCGAAACGTTTAGCAGTATTTGTATTTCAAATGTGACGCGGTGTAATCCGGAAGCCTTAGATATTAATAAACACAGAAAAATTCATGGCGTTCAATTTGGAGACCCTATAAATTGGCTAGGGGGTGTGAATGAAATGTCTATAAATCACTAAATCACTATTTCACTAAATCACTATTTGAGATGCCGACCACTCTCATGAGGGTATTTTAAGACAAATATGTGGTGAGGGATGAGTGTGATGAGTGGTAGTAATGAGTTGTGAGGTGTAGTCTTGTTACAAACTAAGGCCGACTCTTCCTTAGAATAGGTCATTAATTAATAGCCCAATGACCAATGGAAATACAAGGACCAACGGCTTAACGTGACTTCCGAACCACGCAGGTGATGGTCTGATATGTCTAAACGATGGTGGGAGTTATGTGGCTATCATCAGATGATCATTGAGACTATCTGAGCCGCTTTAGACCTATATCATCCTCAAAACCTTTCATGGCGTTCAATTTGGAGACCCTATAAATTGGCTAGGGGGTGTGAATGTAAAGTCTATATGTGAGAATGAATTTTTGATGGGAGTCCGGAAAGAAATTTCAGTACGTAAATAGACTAGTGTCATACATCTAGAGTAAATATGTTCAAAACACTTAATTATTGCTTTATGAGCAAGCATTTATAGATTTCGCTTGTTTGTATATATGACATTGTTATATTTTGTATTGTGGTTAAGTGGAAGACAGGACTTTAAAGTGCTAACTTGCACCACCAATAAAGACGTTTTTCATTTCATGTGATATGACGTGTCGGACAGGTTGCCGGTGCCGAGGGTTCCACGTGGAGCTGCGCGCGCCGAGGTACGTCAGCTTCGGCAACTCTGCGATGCTCAAGTGTGACTACAGTGTGCCGGAAGAGGATCTGCACAAGGTGGAGTGGCTACACAACTCGCACAAGATCTGGCAGTACGTCAAGGGACGCAAGCCGCCGTACCGCAACTTCACCACTCCTGGCTCCATCATAGATGTAAGTAAGCTACGAGGCTGTTATGCACGTTCATAGCCTACGTGTAAAATGAAATGAAAAGTCTTTACTTACGTGGCGAAGTAAAGACTTTATAGTCCTCTCTACCACTTAACCACTCGACCAATCCGTCATTAAGGACTAAAGAAGGTAAATAGAAAATCGTATCCTTTTTCGTCCACGTACTTCTTTTGCTGTGCAACTTCGAGTTGATGAAAAATATACAGGAGGAGCTTTAACTCTCCCCCCTTAAACCTTTGAAAAAGGAAATATTTTTTAAAACGCATTGGGTAAGGTTTTATAGTATTCTAAAGTTTGTTTTGACGTACTTTGCGTCATCTCCCACCCACAAATACGGTGGAGAGGGCTCCTTAATTTTTAAATACACACCCCTTCTGGCACCTCAAAATAAAGGAAATTTCAACACAAATTCAACGACGCAAATAAAACATTTTTCTCGATTGTTTTTTGTTACACCAATTTAAAGATTGACACAAATTAGCATTAGAATCACATTTACAAATACAATTTTAAACGACAAAATTTTCTTTAAAATACTCTGAGGAGAACAGCACAACCCTATAACATAATCTCATATAGTACTTTGAAGAACATTTTGTCATTAATAATTAATTGTATGTAAAACGTGGCATTTTTTACCCGATTTTGTATCATCTTAAAATTAATATAACAAAAAAAGAGTCAAGTAAAAAAAGTTTTCTTTTCTACTTTGAATTCGTATTGAAATTTCCTTCCTTTTGAGGGTTTGTTTTAAAGAATTTGGGGCTCTCCCCGGATTTTGGGTGGATAGGTGACGTACGTCAAAACAAACCTCAGAACCATTTAAAAACAGTCCCCAAAGTGTTAAAAAAATATTTCCTTTTCAAAACTTAAGGAAGCGGACATTTGAAACTCCCCCTGTACGTTTCAAAGAAATGTCACACACTTGTCGGAAAGCTCGCTGCTTGAAAGCCACGTTTGACGACAACAGACATCAAATAGCTATCACTTATTCTCGGGGGATTTGCGCGCAGCCGAGCTTAACTAGTTAAACTGGTAATTTATGTTGTTACATTCTCTGTGCCGGTGTTTTCATAATGGATGACAAGGAGGAAGCTGTAGACTCAAGCATTACAATGGATAACGTTCCTGAATGCATTATTCCACCCCTAACCCACCACCACCCATCTATCCCTTGATATGGTTATAGTCAACAGTCGGTCTTGCTTACTCTGTGTCTCGTGAAATTGCATTTTAGCCTAATTGCAATTTTATCGGTGATTTAGTAAGGCTTTCTGTTTAAAACAATTACGAAAAAAGGCTCCTTAGTTTTGCCTACGGGATCAGTATTTTGTACTTTATTGATTTCAACTTAATAAATAACGTAATGTGTATTCCATCCATAGTTTTATATTTGTCTCATAATGTAGTTGTTACAATTCTATTTTTGTTGTCCTCTTAGGTTAAGGTTAGGCTAAGTATTATCTATAATGTAGCGTAAGTTTAGGTTAGGCCCTTGTGAACGGGTGGAGTTTTCCAATTGCCCGAAACGCAGGGAGTAGTTTTCCTCCTGAAAAGTCCGGTTTTCTAATTAAAATGATTTTGTAGTTTAATACAAATATCCTCAACATAGCATTAATCTCAATAATTAGACCTTTAAGGGTCCGCCTCAGTGGTCACCTCAGGGACAGCCTGAATCCATCCGTTACCACAAGTAACAACTAACTAAACAAAGGACCTTCTTTTAACTGATGAGGCCTAATTGTCAAACCAAGCGATTGCAATGGTTTACGGCCCTTTTTTCACCTTTGAAAATAGTGTTTACTTTTTATATTAATAAACATGATATATATGGAAACAAGAGGAGTTTTCCGACACGTTATAGAGCCCAATGTATCATAAGTGGTCGAATAGTTTCACAAACAAAGTTTGAGATTTTCCACGTTTTAGTGATTTTTAGCTCCATTCTGTACACTTAAAACGCATAATTTCGAAAAATACGCTCTACACGCGTGTCGGAATTCCTTATAGTTTCCAAATAATCATCTTTATTAATGTGACTATTATTTTGAAGGGCGGAAAGCGGGACGCCGTAAACCCTTACATTGAAGCGTCGTCGCGCAGCTGAAACGGTCCTTTAAGCAGATTGAATTATCGAATCCAAAGATACATATCCAGTGGTATGCCAAGCAAACTCGTATTTGTTTTGCCAACAACTTTGTTATGATAAGGAAGGACAATACAAAGTTCTTCTGCACAATCGATGTTTTCTGCAGCAAAGTTGCATGACCGGCGTCTATTAGCGATACTCCAGTGTAACAAATGATAGCTTATTACATTTTTCAGGTTGGTAGCTACACTTTCAACTACGGTACTCGGCAGAAAGTTTCATCATTTTGATGATTTATGCCTAATCGATTTTATCTTTCTTGAATAGCATGCATGTGGTGAAAGTGTACTTAAACACTTTCAAAAGTGTGTTTTGGTAATTTGCGAGTAATTTATTTGGAACATCTGATAAAAGACTATGATAAAAACAATCACATTACTCGTTTTTCCTTTCCTTGTCACTGTCATGTAGAGAGCTGTATTGATGTATTCGTCGGATTATCTACGTGCATTATCAAAACAATCGGGTCAAAACAATTCAGTCTTATATCAATTTGATGAAGTGTACAGTCGTTAAGTATGCAATAAAACAAAGGAGCGATTCGTGGCTTTCATCACGCACAACCACTTTTATTAGTGTGATTAAATTTAAACGATATACAGGGTGAGTTTTAAATGTCCCCCCACTTTAACTTTTGAAAATAGAAATTTTTAAACCCCTTTGGGGATTTTTTATAGGATTCTGAAGTTTGTTTTGACGTTCTTTGCGTGCTAAAACAGATACGTTAGTGGTTTTAGTTCAAAACAGTAAAAGTATTGTTTGTAATACTACAAGAATCTTAGTACCGATTCATATAGGCCTAAATCCTTTAGTGCGAGCAGCTTCAACCTTTAACGTGTTTTTTATATGACTCTTAGTACCTAAAAAATTAATTTTTGCTTTTTAATTGACCTAGATGTCCGTACGTAGATTTAAATGGAGAAAAGCTTGACGTGATTACCATAACTTTACGTTCACTGAGCTGCGTACAGCATCCGGTCAAACTCGAGTTATTGCTTTTTGAATCCGATAGTAGGTTATCTTCTGGCAGTTCTACGCATGTAAGTTTTTAAAAGTGTATTAAACCGGTCGCCTTAAAGTATCAAAAATATATAAAAGAACTATGTTTCTTTTTTTAGTATTTATTTTTCCTAGTACAGCCATTACAGTGGTTGAGTCAATAATTAGTCATTTTCTAATTTTGTTACTCGTAGATCTGAGATTCACCCCAGTTATACATCAGTAAAGGTCAAAGTCTACAATACATCAAAGCCCACACAACAAAGCAGGTTAAATCCAGGGTATCTGTTGAGATCAACCAAAACATGAAATCACAATCTCAACGAAATTGACAAAGAGGTCTCGTAGTGAGTGTGGTTGTTGAATCTGTGGGTTCAACCCCGTGACGTCACTCGTGTATTATTCCGCTACGTACTGTCAGCTGATCTACCCCTCATTCATCCCCTTGCTCCCCTCAGCACACCCTTCTCCCCACCCCACACGCCACGAACGTTAACAATTTACTCTTAGTTTACGACCACACACAAAACACTGATGGTGGTTCACCAATATAGTTTACGATGCATTTCAATGATCGAATGTTTCATGCTTGTTCAACTGTAGTTTAATAAACCTTGTTGCGGTCAGAACACAACACGTTTTTCATGTAAATGAGACAATCATTAAGAAATTGAACCGAAATTACAAGATACTGATAGTAAATTTAACTAGGGAAATCCAACAACTCTAGATTAACATGTCCGAAGCTCCTTTATATTTTACACATCTATACATATATTAAAAGAATTGATGCAAATCTAATGGCAGTCAATACGACCGTCCTATCAGGCCAATTTTCTTCATTTTTTTAATGAAAGGTATTTATGCGTAGATTTGTCATCAAACATAAAAAATCGCTTAACTTTCACCCATCTCAAGTTATACCCAAAAAGGCTTTTCCCCATGTTTTCTTAACTTTGTCCTTTGTCCTGTCATATCTCAGGTTTTAATTGTGGTAATTTCGGTCTAAGAACACTCAGTGAATCATGCTCTATCGTTAGAGATAACATTTGACGTATTTAGTTACCTCTAAACGAGGAGTTATGTGTGGACAAATGATTTTTTGGCACTGCTAAGATTGAAATTTGTTTGAGATGAACCATATGGGCAAAGTATTAAAAAATGCCCAGCTGCTGTAAATGTAAACATCAACAAATAATAACAATATTAGTGTATAATCATTAATATCTAAGGCTTCCGGTTTACACCACTTCACAGTTGAAATACAAATAGGCCTACTGCTAAACGTTTCGATCTCGCTGTGGAGAGTCATCCTCAGTAGCTCGTTGACTGGCTGAGACAGTGTATAAGTTTCAACTCTCAAGGCAATACCCTAACTGAAAAAGTATAGTTTTTAGCAAAGAGAATACCCAAACCGAGAGGCCGAAGCAGAACGGAACTGAGGCCGCAGGGCGAAAAAGTTATTTTTAAAGTTTAACGGTCCATATTTTTAGTAGTTTCTACGTAAGCCGGGAATACCTCTGGCTTCACTCAGTAGTGTAAAGATGCTGAGAAAGACAGATGTCTAAGAGAGCTTGGGTCATCTGGGTAATGCTTGCACATTTCTCTTAACGATGTTTCAACGTCATGAGTGTAGACCAACTTTACTTGGAATACAAATACCTAGTATAGAATAAGTAAATCAAACCATTATTCTATAAGTGACCTTTTGGATAAATTCCACTACCAAATTTATTTCAGATACATAATTTTTATACCTTTGCAGTTTGTTATTAAATAGTTGTATTTTACACACGTGATATCAATGACAAACCACTTAAGTTTGAAACCAAAATACAAATTAAGTTAGGCCACTCATCTGAGGTAAAACAAAATATGTAATATTAATGTATAGAGTCTAATGATGCCATTAATTCAGTCTACATTTAACGCAAACAGTAGCTTGTTTAGCTTTGACAAACGCAAAACAAGAAAAAACATTCAGGACCACTCGTTCGATGAATTTAATTATTATGCTAATTGGAAATTCAATCTGTCGAATCTGTGCTTAGTCAATTAGCGAACAATAATTGTGTCAGGGGTTTTCTCGGTATTCATCACGAATTTAAGAACTAAATTCGTTATAAAAAACTATAAATTGTAAAGGCTACACAGTGTGTTAAGTAAAGGTTTAACATTTAGTTTAGTCATAACAAAATAAGCATTGACGTATATGTTGATGATTGTGAACATGATGCATTATGTACTGAATGAATGGGGGGATTAACAAAACATGAAAGCGATGGTAACATTAACCAATGATAAGAAAAATGACCATGTTATTGAAACATATACTTTTTGTTTATACAATATTTAAATGGATGTTAATTGGAATCGATAAATTCAACAAGAGAGTATGGAGCCAAGTGTAGCAAATATTTGTTTAGTTTTTTAAACAATATTTGAATGATTAGTCTAAATATTGTATTTGAACGTGTTCTAATTGTGCTTAGTTGTGTATGTCTTTACCCTGTACAAAATTAAATTTAGATGAACAAAACATGACAGTTTCAAATGTATAAATTGAAGGCAAAATAATTATTTTCAACTACAGTATTTCAAATTTGTCTACATGATTCCCGAGGTATTACATTACAAATTACACGAATAGCAACTTTTTGAAAAATGAATGATCTTGTCACAGCTCAGCTACCCCAAAGTATTATACCGTAGGAAAGGCGAGGTTTGATTATTCCATAATAAATTATTTTCAAAGACTTTATTGAGCATAGACCTTTAAACTGTCTCAATAGATTGCCTGCGTCCGTGGCTCAGTGGGCAGAGTCACGGCTTGCAAAGCGCAAGGTCGCGGGTTCGATTCCCAGCGCAGGCACAAGGGTTTGGACCGCTTTCCCTAAAAGCGTTTTGTGATGCCCACAAACCCTAGGTTAAACATATCATTCAAAATGACGTTGGCATAGACAGAAAAAATAGAAATACCCTGGAGGAAACCTTCTACATACGTGATCAATGTGGTTTTCCCAACATAAATTCTTAACAATATAAAGACTCCCCCTAAAACTTGGCATGATCAACCTCATTAGTATTGTGTTCTCCTGAAAATACTAGGGGGTGAATATGATTATGTATTGTGGTGTGTATAACCCAGATGTTTGCTGATTGAAGGCTCCGGGTCACACTGTGTTTGTCTCATTACTATTCAAGTGTGTGTACACTGTGTAATCCCACACTCTACACATATTGTCTGCATATCAGTAGACCTGCACGGTGCAGTATCACAATATGGAGCTTTCGGTACACCCTGTATAAACCTCTTTGTTTGGCGTTGATGACGGCAGAATTTCTGAGGTTTAAATATTTTTAAGTAGGACGTTTTTTAAGTTGTTTTAATCACTAAATCACTATTGGAGATGCCGACCACTCTCATGAGGGTATTTTAAGGCAAATATATGGTGAAGGATGAGTGTGATGAGTGGAGTAATGATTTATGAGGTGTAGTCTTGTTACAAACTAAGGCCGACTCTTCCTTAGAATGGGTCATTGATTAATAGCCCAATGACCAAAATGACCAATGGAAATACAAGGACCAACGGCTTAACGTGACTTCCGAACCACGCAGGTGATGGTCTGATATGTCTAAACGATAATGGGAGTTGATGATATCACCAGATGATCACTGAGACTATCTGAGCCGCTTTAGACCTATATCATCCTCAAAACCTGACCTCCATAGAGACAAGAAGAACACATTGTTTCGGAATTTGTAGTCTGATCCCGTCTTCAGGGGTAAAGTTACCTATAACATAACACAGAACATTCGAAAACGAGCTAGCCTAAAAGCAATCAGCGTAAGCTGACCAGACACCAAAACAACATGAGTTTTCTAATTTGTTTATTTTTACTTGTACCCATCCATTTATCCATTGTTAAAGTATTGAGCATAGAAAACAAAACAACATGCACAAAAAACTTTAAGGAAAAACACTAAGCAGGTCCACGGTCAGCGACAGCCACAGACTGGCTGCCTAGCTAGAGGTGGGTGGTTGTTACTGTCTCTCAGTGATATGATTAAACCATTGCCATGATTAAAAACAAAAACTAGGCCGACACGCAGCTAAACGCTAAACGCCGCTGGCATGAGTAAATCGAATTTCCTATGCAATTAGTTACTCTAATACGCACAGTTCACAGCCTCGCTTCGGCCTTCGGCCTCAGTGGTATGTTATCACGGACGCAACGAAGCTATAAGCTACGCTAACAGCCTTCGGCTTCAGACTTACGAATTATAATCTACTGCAAGTTTTGTTACATATGTTAAAGCAATACCAAATTTCAAATTTAATTGAAATACAGTAGGACTATTCACTCCACTATTATAGCAAAGAATCGTACATTTTTTGCCACCATTTTGAAACTCATTGGGTCATTTGGGTGTTAATATAAATATTTATTTAAAATTTTATGTAATTCAGATGTAATTTACTGTTTTTAAAGCATAAACCCCCTGTTTCGCTGTTTTTAAAGCGAAAACTTTAGCGAGGTGAATGATATCGTTAAAGGGTTTAACGGTCTTCATAAGTCCATCCAATTTTAATCGCAATGAGTGGTATTTACTGAGGCAATAATATTTGGTCTAGTCACATTAACACATCTTACTGACTCGTTTGCGCCCAAGTATTTTTCAACGACGGTCTAGAACTTTAGAACGCCTTGAACTATACAAACCAGCTTTAACACGCTTGAATAAACCGGAATTCGAAGAACCACATTGAATGAGAGTTTGGAAACATTTAGTGAATAATGAACGTGTTGAAAACTTCTACACGCCGCGAGCTCGGCTGAATGTTTCTCGGAAACTTCCAAACTTACCGATCAACTTATTTATAGAGGAAGGCAAGCGCTAAGTTCATATAATTTCGCGTGCTTTTGATTCCGATTTTGAATGTAGAAGTATGAAGGCTTGTAAGTTTTCAAGATTATGTAATTAGTAGGAATAAGATTTGTTTAGTTCTTTGTGTTTGTCACTTTGTATAGGTCTAGTTGAGCTCTGTACCCGAGGCTACTTGTCTCTCCTTGTGTCATCAGGCGATACAGACAATACTGTATTTCATCATTGACTTTCCATCTTACAAGTCGTGAGTTGCTTAGCAACACATGGACGCGGTGCGAGAGAGAGAGAGAGTGAGAGGGAGATATATGCAGTGCGCGACAGTGGCGATCCTGGTGTTAACCGAGAGAACTAGTCGGCAGTGCGCGACAACGGCGATCCTGACGTTAACCGCGAAAACTAGCCTGACCCCCTCGGGCCATTCTTCCTTATTCTTTGCTACATCTATTTGTAGGATAGAAAGTCAATGATTTCATTCTATGTAAGTTTCTGAATATCTCCAACCATGTAGGGTATCAATCAGCATATATTAACCTTTATCGGTGACTACTTATAAACAATCTATTAAGTTTTTGCACGTTGAAGTCATTTTCCATAGATTTTTAGTGAACAAAAGAACACGACAGTTCGGTATCTAGAATATGAGCCCGTCTTCAGGCGAAAAGTAACGCTAACAAGTCATTACTCTCACGGAACTACCAAACACGGTTGTGAAATATTCAAGACATCTAGTATGTCATGAATTCCATTGATCAAACTATCAGTTTCAAGAGCGCAGACTGATGGAGCGAAAGGTTGATGGATGTAGTTAACCATGCAAACGACCTATAAAGGGCAGAACAAAGCGTATTGGGGTAAAGAGCTCTCCAGCTGAACAGGCTGGAGTGGCGGCATGATTGAATGCGACTATGAGACTGATCTCGCTTTCCGTCCATCTGTTGTTGGCAGGTACATTTCCACTTTTCGATGTGTTTTCTCCGTTATTTTTCATTCCAAGAATGATATATTACGATATAAAATACATGTGGCAGTGTAATATTACGTATAATCATTCTTTCTTTAAGGTTCGTTGTTGACGGTGATAGATTTTCGGAGGTTAAATATTATTGCAGACGTTTTTCATAGTTTTTCTTTAGTGGGCATGAAGAACACGACGTTTTGGTATGTGGCATGGGATACCGTTTTCAGGTCAAAAGTAACGTAAAACATATCACAACACATTAGGAAATGAGCCGACCAGTTCACCACTACCAAACAACATTATTTTTCGTTTTGTTTGTTCCGTTAAACTTATTAAATTTCAAAACAACTAGCCTAGACAACAGTACAACATGTTTAAAAATTAAAACACGCTTAGAGGAACCAAGCATATCCATGGCCAGTGACGGCTGTCCGCGATTGGCTAGCGGGCGACCAATCGCAGACGTTTATCAGAGTGACAATTGTTACAGGGAATAAAAATACTTGTTTATGCACCAACCAATGGCGGTGAAGAAATTCTGTAGATTTTTTATTAATGTAGAGGTACAATCCCCGCAGTCACCATTTACATTTGTAAAGCGACTTTTCAGTGATGCTAGGTAAAGGACGAGGTTGAGTTGTAGAGAGGACTTCGTAGTCCCAACTTCGCTTCGTAGACAACAAGATACAATTTACCTTTTTATTTTAAAACGGTCAAGTTATAAACCATAGAGCTACGAAAGATCATACACCACGCAAATATAGTTGGAAAAAATACAACGTGCAGTAACCATTATTTAATTTGTTACTCTAATTGACCTTAGACTAAAATATGAAATCGCTGATAACTGCAACATATCTTGACGTTTCCAGTTGTCCCTGAGTGACCGACATCAGGTGTTGCTGATGGATCTAAACTTTGACGCCTCTGGGATCTATACGTGTGAAGTGTCCACGGAGAGACCCATGATCTACACCAAGTCTTCAGAAGAAGTCGAGCTCACTGTCATCAGTAAGTGTTCTTCACATAGAGCAAATTCTTACTTTATATGTACTAGGCTGTAGTTGCTGCAAAGAATAGTTCTAATTAGTTTGCAACGTCATGATCTCTAGATGAGTCGCTTTTAAAACTTGAAGCTAATTGATGTAAATGTGTAATGTCTTATTCATGATTTAAAACTTTTCAACAAAACCTAGCAGAGGAGATGGCGAAGGTGTTCAGTTATCACAAAGGACCAGTTGTTGGAAGCATCACCTAGGTTGTTTAAGGTTTTGTAACGGAAAATAAAGGATTTTAACTTTTCCTCAACTTCAAATGAAAAATTACGTGTTGTTAACGTTCGACAAATTTTCCAATATTTTTGTATCAAAGATTATAGTCTAGACGCAAAAAAATCAAAATTCTATATGCATCAAAATAGTTCCGTTGGATAACGTGTGGTAGCTTATAGGCTTAATATGTACCAAAAGAGCTTTGAATGTATAGAGTTTCATAGAGTACAGTCATCTATTTAAAGAATTCTTTTCCTAAGACAGTTCAAGTAGTTGATTTTTCTTCTTTATGTTTAAAGTAAACTTATGAGCTTACTTATGTTTCGGATATGTTCCAGACTCCAGAACTAATTACTTTCTATCTTGCAGGAAATCAAATGGAGAACCCACGGATCACATTCAAAAAGCCCGAATACACAGTGGGCGATTGGTTGAAAGTGAACTGTACTTCCGGTTCCGCTCGGCCAACACCGGATGTCACGTGGTTACTGAATGGCAAAAAGGTAAACATTCACTCTCCTTTCTCCAATGCTCGTTAACAATGCATTGTAACATCCATTTTACAACAACGTCGCTGCATTCTCGATTAATGGTTGTTAAGGATGAGATTTTCAAAAGGGATTATATATAGCGAAATGGAGCACATAAAATACGTCTTCAGAAGTTAATATACCTTGTTTTTGTTAATACCTTGTTTTTGTACAGTGTAGTTGTAGATTTAGATTCAGGTGAATTGAGAGCTTGAACTGGAAACCACCAACATAGTGGTAAGTTAGGATGAGCCAGTTAGCCACTAGAAAGGCAAGTCAACCGAAGCTTATCGTGTACTTTTCAGTATTCAGTGACCATAGATTTTACCACGTTTCCTGAGGTTATTAAAAGTAAGATTATTTGTTCAGGTTCATAAAGGGAATTGAGAATGTCTGGTTACCAAAACAGTGCATCATCGGAATCGGTGTATATATTACACTCCTTTAACGTAGAATTGTTATTTCAAATTTGTAACATGATTTGGGAGGGTTTCCGGAAGTAGATATGAGGAATGTCCACCACGCTCTACGAAGGTTAGATGTTAGATTGAGGGGATCAAGTGGTTAGGGACTGGTTACCCTTATGCACGTCTGCCACTTCTGTTGGAAATATTGCGCTACCACCGGAATGAGAGGAATTCTGGATTTAGGGAGGAATTGAACTGGGTTCGGCTGACCAGACAATCATGAGAGGCAGCCCGCTGACAACCACTTAGGGGACTCTAACCCCCAAGACATGAAGAGCCTTGCTAACACTCGGTGGACCTTTCCCCCCAAGATTATGGCAAGCCTCTCCTGAAGTCACGGTCTACCCTGCTGCCGCGTCCCCTTAAAATGATATCTGATCCAACCTCCCTGGTGGGGAACGGAGCGTGTTCAACATTGGACAACTACAAAGCTGTCCAGTAATTTTGTGAACAACTCTTTTTTGATGTTCCCCAGTATAAAGTAATCTGAGCAGGTACTAACCAGACAGATACTGACTGGAGGGCTACGAAGGTTAATGAAGGATGTATTATCAACAGGTGGACGAGGCATTGATAAGATCCTTCTCAGAGCAACACCCGGCCTCGGTGACGGCACAGTTGACCCTGCAACTGACCGAGGAACATGTGGACGGTCTAGAGTTGACTTGCTTGGCAACCATCCCCAAGTATCAGGACAACTACATCCACCACTCGGAGTACGCTGATCACAAGTCTCAATCCGTGCAAGGTAACCGTTCACTTACGTTATGATGTTTCAAAGTTAGAGCTTTAGTGTCTCTGTACGTTTGGTTTTGTCCCAAAACACTTCACGATGTTTATACAGGGTGCGTTTTAAATGTCCCCTCCACCTTAACTTATATAGGATTAGGATATATTTTAAAATACCCTTTATGGAATGTTTTTGTTGGATCCTGAAGTTAGTTTTATTTATTTATTTTCTAACGGAAATTCACCAATTTACAAAAAACATAGTTTGAGAGCTAAGAACAGTAAAGGTTTGTACTTATACTTGGTTCACAATAATAAATAATGAAATGGTTTGACGTACTTAGTCGATAGTTTTGGAATACTTAGCGTCACCCACTCCCCACCCAAAACCGGTTACATTTCACATACATTTTTTAAACGACAAATTCGTCTTGAAAATCTTCTGAGGGAATCATAACAACCCTATAACATAATCCCATAAAGTATTTTGAAGAAAGATCTGTCATAAAAAAACTTTTATGTAAGTGAAGTCGAGATAACAAGTTTTTTTGCGTCGTTGAATCTGTATTAAAATTCCCTTTCTTTTGAAGTGGGGTTAGTATTTAATAAATTTCAGGGGCCCTCTCTTCCGGTTTGTGTTTTTAGGTGGGGTGGGTGACGCAAAGTACGCCAAAACAAAAACAATAAAAACATTCCCTAAAGGGTTTTGAAAGATTTTTCCTATTTCAAAAGTTAAGGTGGGGAGGGGGACATTTAAATTTCACTATAGTAAATTTCATCCTCGCTTGGCCGTGTCTCGGGCGTTAAGCTTGAGCTCGTTTCAAAAAGGCACTTGTGGGCCGAGTAATGAACGACAATATCAATCAAAATATGTAGCTATTAAATTTTATTTTAAATAAAATAATTCAAATTTAACTATTTATTTAAACACATCAGTCTGACTAGTAAAGTTTGTCGTAACAGCTAGTTCATAGTGTTAGAGCTTATTACGGATTCGGAATGGACTGTTTAACAGATAGGAAACCAAACCCCATTAAAATCTTTAGAGTTTATTTACAACAGTCGAATTTTTAACAATATATATTTTTCCGATCTTACAAAACCATTGGAACAACCGATGTCCCACGTAAATATCACCAAAACGAACCTTAAAATTATTTTAACAAGACGCGGACGTTTTAAAGATTTTAATATTTAAATTTATCTGTCAGAGGATGATGAAGCTTAGTTTGAATTATAAAGATTATAACGATTTGAGTGTAACAATTTGTAACGACACGTTTGGTCTACTCGATGAATTGTAAAAGTTTACTCCTTGATTAATCAACTAGAACAGTTAAAGTCTAATAACACAGCTTTTAAAAGGTTATATAATAGTTCATTGTAGTTGAAATGACAATATGGTTAGTTCAAAAAACCACTCCTTGAACTGAAATGAAATTGATGATAGTTATTGGAAAAATGTGAGGTTGAATGACCACGATTTGTTTAATCAATGATTGAGTAGTAAGAGACCGGGGACCCTCCCCTCGTCCCGTCTACCCCCAACCATCGTTGATTACACTTCCAGCTGATTGATTACTCATCACCATCAACTCAGCTGATGAGTTTCAAAAGAGGATTACCTATGTAGAATTCAAATAATATAAACTATAATAGTCAATACAATCTTAAATACATAACATTTACTATTCAGTGTTGATTTGTACAAGATAAGGGTTTTAAATCCAAAAAATAAAAAGTAGCTGTTATCTATCTTGATTTATTTCTCATAAGAACAGTGTGATCTCGTGTATTTTTTTGAAATGGTTCATTGCTAAAACTGTCACGGAAAATGTTAACATAAACTCTTTTTAAAGACAATGTTATACCGAAATGACTTGATTTGCCATTTTTTGATTTGATGAGCAGACAAAGTACTCTGCTCAAGTTATGAATGATTCACGCGTCAGCACATTCACTGCTGATTCCTCTGTTAGTGCTGATAGTGATATTTTCTGTTGTAGTTGATGTTATGCTGATCCAGCAGAAGGCTTTTACAGGAGCTCAACACATAAATGAATAAATCATGCGTCAGCACATTCACTGCTGATTCCTCTGTTAGTATGTGCTAATAGTGAAATTGTTTGTCATAGCTAGTTGACGTGCTGATGCAGCAGAAGGCTTCTAGGTGTGCTCAACATATAAATGAATAAGTCATGCGTCCGCACATTTATTGCTGATTCCTCTGTTAGTATCAGTGCTAATAGTGGTATTTTCTGTCGTAGTTGACGTCGTGCTGATCCAGCAGAAAGCTTCTACAGGTGCTCAGAACATGAGTGATTCAAGAAGTCAAGCTTCAGCACAGTCACTGCTGCTGATCCCTGTGCTGATACCATTGCTGATACTAGTACTGAGTCATAGTTAATAAGACTTGCCCGTATACCTGAATACGGCCTATTGTACATTATGTAACTAAAGGCACTTTCAGAACCAAGCCCGCGTGTACGTTTTAGTACGATGAGTTGAAAACTTCTCACGTTAAAACGCATAAATACGTTATTTTGTAACGCAATTTTTATATTTTCTTCAACATAAAAGAAGTCTTATTCAAATAATCCAGAAGATGGAAAACTTATTTGCGATCTTAGGCTATAAGGCTGCCAAACAATACAAAAATTAATTTACATACATTTGCTTCTACTAAACAACTCTACTTAAAGAGAGAATTATGTACTTTTTAAGTGTGATTTGATACACTCCACACATCTCAAACCAACTTGGTCCCTAGTGGATTAAATTTGTTTGTGATTAATTTTGGACCTCTTTAAAAACGAGGTCACCTTTTATACAACTTGACAGTAAGTTGCAAACCTTTGAAATGGATTGATAAATATTTTGTTTGAACCTGATCAAAATGAGTTTTTGAATGAGATGACCATTAAAATAAATGTTTGATTTAATGAATCAAAAGTTTAGCCACATAACCAAATACGTGAAACAAAGATAAAGCGTAAACAATACACACACTCGTACTCGGGTTTGTTATGAAAGTGCCGTGACAAAACATATCAGAATCTGACTGTGTCAATCTTTCCTTCTGTCAATTCATATCATATCAGTAGTTAGTGTTTTTAAACTTATATGTACATATTTATGTAAATATCATATTTTAACAATCAGTTTTGTTAGTGATGTAACGCTGTAGGTTTTAATGACAGAATTATTTTACATTAACTCTGATTGTGAACGAATTCTAAAACTACCTACTTTAGTGGTCTGGCGTTTAAGGCCCATGTAGATTTGTTGTTTTTGGATCCTTATAGTTTTGTATTACGAGATGTGAGAAAAGTTTAAATCAGATTTACGTTTATTTTGTAAAAGTAATCTCCCAACCATGCCGACACGCAGCTAAGCGCTAAAGCGCCGCTGGCATCAATGAATCGAATTTCCTTTGCAATTTGTCACTCCGATTCGACCCACTCACAGCCTTGCTTAAGCCTTCGGCCTCAGATTTTCCTGCTTTATTACGAGAAGTGTTACGAGGCTGTTCGCTTCGCTCAAAGCCTCGCTTCGGCCTTCAGCTTCAGCATAGACTCGTGTATGGTCACGAGCCTTCGGCTTCAGATTAACGGTTTTTAACAGGAAATCATACTACATATCATGAAAGGAGAACACATATCAAAATATATCATTAAATCTGGACTACTCATTCCGCTGTATATCGAAAAATCTTTTTGGCCGCCTTTATAGATTTCCACAATTTTTGTTATATTTATGTAAATAAAAAACATGTTTATTTCAAATTTCATTAAAATCGGACGAAATTTACTGTTTTTAGATCATTAAATCTCCTTTTCGGTGAAAAGTCCCTCTCAAAAGAAGGGTTCCGGTGATCCGATTTTCCTAGTTAACGAGCTCAACCGCGATATTTAGAACAGAAACATTCGTACCAAATTTGGTGAAAATCTGACAAACGTACGTCCCTGTATTTGTGTAAATACAGTTTTGAAAAATACTCAAAACGTGTTCTGGGGTTTAGGATCGGTGCTCATTTCATGGTCCCGGGCCTGGATCTTACCTTGCTGACGGCTTGAATATCTTATTTTCCCAAAGGAAATTCGATAATAACGGTGACAAATAAGGATGAATGTGAATCAGTACCATTATAGAAAGCACAAACAAGCGAAATCCTAAACAGCTTTGTGCTTGAGTGAAACAAATACTAATGCACATACTCGCTGTTAAACTCAACGGATTAAACTCATTTGTCACGGGGTTTTACCTCTAAAAGGCGTGATTATCAGATAGTTTTATCGAATTATATTTCACACTGACTTGTTTATGCAATTTCTTCAAAATGATTCTTTCAGACATATTTATTGGTAAAGATTAAAACTGGAATACCGAATAATATCGTCTATTAACAACCTTATAGTTCAACTCAATAAGGCAGTAAGTAACTGTGGACTTTGGCTAGTGTCAATTCTTTTAACTATAAACGAAATTCCGTGTTAGTTTCGTTCAATCTACGTACTAAACTTTTAGACTTGTAGTTCTCAACCTTTTTTAAACTACGTACCCCTTGCCAGAGTATTTTCACCAGCTGTAACCCCTAAAATAGATAGGCCTACTATGCTAGCGGGTAATGAAAGTACAATTATTATGTATTGAGAACTGCTTTTTATCACGTATTATTTATTAAATTACAAAAATAAAAGAATAAGTCTAAATTTAGCTTGTATTTTTTCAATTTAACTTATTTTGTTAACTTAATTACTTTCAAAACTGCATTCTAATGTATCTTTCCTACTTGGTTTTAATTAATGAGAGCCCTGACCTTGCAATAAAATCGTCAATGCCATACCAGTCAAACACTTATAATCTTTAGATAGAACCAACCCAAAATTTACCAAAAACCGTTCCTCGAACTTTGTCTTCAATATTGAGTTTGAAGACAGGTATATGAAGCTTTTTGCAACTTGCAGACGGGAAATTCTCTTCAGAAAAAGGGTTTTGAATCCATTGTATTTCTTCATCAAGCTTTGGGAAGTATCAGGCAAATTATTGTTGCAACCCCAAAGTGTTGAGATATTTGTTGTTGAACTTTATCAGAGAGCATCAACTCATTTTCTTTGAGAAGGTCTTGCAAAGTCTCAAAAACCTCTGTTTTTCCTTGAAGAATGCAAGTGCTTCAAAGTTCTAAGTTCGTCAAAAAAGATTTTAACTTGTCTGCTACCTTAAATACTGTGATTGACCTCGTTTGGAAACTTAGGTTGACCTTGTCGATGTCTTGAAAAACAAGTTTTTTATATTACCAGATTTAGCTTGTGGGACATATCTGCCATTATGCATTTTACTTTTACGAACCCCTTAGATACCCATCGCGTACCCCAGGTTGAGAACCACTATTTTAGACGTCAACTCATCCATTAAAATAATTCGTTTGTACTACGGACAAGAAATTGAGTTTCACCAGCTTCATTGTAAATCTTTTTCCATTGATTGATCAAAATTGCCGTGTTTTGTGCAAATCTAATATTAATACTCTTTAGTTCCAACTTGACCATGTCATAATTTAACTTCTCAGTTCTTCCATACCGTAGATGCTATCTTAAATTGTTTTGTTCTTTCTAGTGAGTATAACTTAGTAATACTACTATACTATATGAACTACATATCATCTATTGTAAAAATACCAGCTTGCTCAAGACACATATCATAGTCTTAGACTCCACCAACATGAGATTCTCTACATAGAAGAGTTTTATAAGTACTATATAAAAAACTTTCCATCTTGTGCTCTTTTAAAGTGAGAGATTATGATGTTTGTACGTATTAAAACTGTTAGAGTAAGGGTGAATAGAATGGTAATATATGTATTTCCGATACAATTCTAAATTAACTTTTACACATCAAGTTTAGTTTAAAAGCTTTTAATGTGTAATTGAGAGCAGATTTTATTTGTATCAACTTTCATCAAACTTTAGTTGAGATAGGAAACACGAAATCACCATTATATATCGTGATATAAATAATTAAATAATCCGAAATGTTTAAAACAAACTTTAACTTAGACCTTTTCAATATTATTTTAATTGAATTTATGCTAAATAACATTAAGTGCTCCTCAACGTAATGAAAATGTTTAAATTAATAATCTAATGTAAACTCTGTTATACAGTATAAAAATATTCGGCAATAGTAAAACCAATAATAGTTTGAGATGAACAAATTTGGCTGCAGGATTGGAGCTGATATTTTAATATTATAATTTATTTTCTGAATGACATAATCTTACTGTTTGAAGAATGTTGGAAGTCTATGTGTTAACTAATTCATGTTTTACATAAATATTGTTTTAACTAGTACCTAATAAATGTATATGATATACGTCTATACAGATACACACACTGTTTAGTGGTAAATTAAGAATATTCTTTCTTACAAACATTCTACTTTATTACAACCAACGATGTCATATTTCTGTGTTCTAAAAGCTAATAATGTACTTATTTCAACATCACTAAACTATAATAATTTTGATATCGTTTGTATCTATTTTGAAATCTTAATTTATTTCAACCAAGTTGTTGTACGTTTAAAGTATATTTACTGGGGTAAGTTCATGTGATAATATTTTAAGAAAATTCTATTGTAAATAGTACTTTGAGCTTGAAGATTCGTGTTATTTTTATGTGTATTGAACATCTGTGTAAATAATAAATCTCTGACTGGGAGTTGACTGCATAATTTATCCAAACCCCTGTTGAACTTTTCACTGTATATTTTACCCAAGGGATCAAAAGTGTTATAAATAAAGAAGGCTTGTCTGAATCTGAATGGAGAGACTGCATTAAAATGATAGCAAATGTGGTGCCTGTACGTGTTCTCCACGGCAGAAGTCAGGGCAACAACCGCTGCAGGCGTGCCTGTGGCGAGATTGAAACCCTTGCTCATGTCCTTGGCTTCTGTCCGTTTGGAGAACTTCTGCGTAACAAGAGGCACCACACAATAAGAAGTATAATAGTAAACTCCTTCAGACAGCGGTACTCAGCCTGGGAAGTACACGAAGAGGTTCATTGCCTGTCCAGTGATGGAAGTACAAGAAGGGTCGACATTCTGCTAATTGACAGATCCAAAATTGCGGCATAGTGCTTGATCCTACAATCAGGTTTGAAGTGGACAAGAACCAAGCCATAGCAGTAAATGAAGAGAAACTAAAAATTATGAACCCACATCAGATTACTTCAAAGAAAATTTCAAAATTAGAAGTTATTGGTTTGTTTATTGGTTCAAGAGGAACGTTGACAAAATTGTTTGTGATTTTTTAGAAACAATTGATTTGGATAAACATACTTTAAAAATTATTATTCGTGAGACTTTAAAAGGTTCTACCGGAATAATTAGAAACCATTTTTATAAGAACTAACAAAATTTTCTGTGTTAGAATTGTATTACATACTAGTTTAAATGTGTTCCGTGTATTTACAACCCCAAAAAAGGGGCGGATAATTTTTATTTGAATACAGATTTTTATATATTAAATATAAGATCACTTCTATAATCTAGTTATTCCGGTTCATACCGCGTCAAAACATCATAGTAATTTGTTTGAGATATATCGGTCTCCATGTGGAGGACCATCTTCAGTCACTGATTGGCTGAAACTGTTTCAGCCATTGTTTCAGCAAATCAGTGACTGAAGATGACACTCCGAGGGAGACCGAAACATCTCAAACAAATTATGATAATGTTTTAACGCGGCATAAACCGAAAGAATTGGATTATAGCTGTGACACCTGCCTGTGAAGCCTAAGGGTTAAGTTTAAGATAACTTCCTTTTAAAAAAAAACTTAACCCCAATGTTTTAAAATGAGTATAATTTTTTCCCGTTGATTTAATTTATGAGTCAGCAAGTTGTTTGATCTAATCAAAGTAAAATCACCTTGGATTTTCCAACTTTTTTGTTCCCTAATGAAGTGACTGATGAAATTTAAGGGTGGTAAAAAACCCGACAGTTTTTGTTAAGCTAAAGAATTACTCCTTTACAATTCTGACAATAGAAAACACTACACTTTAGTGTAATACTAGTCTGCACAAAACTATGACTAGATCAAGGAGCTGTGCCTTTAGCAAAGAAACCTCGTTTTCATATTTCACTTGAACAATCAAAAACTGGTAAGTAAACTTATTTTATTTGCAATATCGGCATTTGCATTATTAATTATATTTCTTTACTTACGTTTTACTAGTATAGGGTGGCTCAAAATAGGTATTCGTCATTTTATGACAAGTATTTCCTATATAAGTCTATACAAAACTGACTTAATCTCAAAACTAAAATCAATGCTTGACACGTTTTCTGCCGTTGAGTATGACATTTAAAAAGTTCCTTACATGTTTGCAACAATTCCTGATAATTATCGAATAGTAATATCCATTAGAACTGTTGTTATATTTTGCTTCAGATTTTTAATACTTTGAGGGTTAAAACTAGTGCCTCGTTTAACAGACTTCTCATACCCAGCAAAAAGACCTGATTTTTGTGAGGAACACTAAAGAAAAGGAAAAAGTTTCAATCACCACCTCAAAGTATTAAATGTTTTAAACAAAACATAACATCAGTTTTAATGTTTATCACTCCTCGAGAATGTTCAGAAACGTTTGCAAACATGTTAAGACGTAAAAAAGATGTCATACCCAAGGGCGGAAAACATGTCGAGCATTTAGTTTCAAGATAAAGTCAGTTTTGTACAGATAGCAAAAGAAATACCATAAAATGACGAGTAGGTTTTTTCAACGACTCTGTACAATTACAAGCGAAACTGCTGAAGCAACCAAATTAGTCCATGGAAATGATTGCAAAAGGACATTTAGAGTTAGAATCAACGACAGAGTAAAATTAACTAGCATCATCCTTTGCATATGTATTACTCCTGCAAGCTCCAATATTGGCGCTCTTACAATTAGTTCAATGTTAATTACATTTCATTCAGTAAAGTATTACCTGGTGCTTACACAATGAACAGTTGGAGATATATGCAAAGTTGTGTTACTCGTTCCAAGCCGTGTCTGGTACCGACACCGAGCAAATCTTGTTTACAAACACCTGTTTACCCCCTCACCCCATCTCCAACCCCCCAACAACCCCCACCTACCCCTGCTCTCAGCTTTAACCTACATTTCGCGCTCTAGGGGTAACTTTCACAAGAGCTTTTCCAGGAACTAGTCACTTACATGGCGTGTGTGTTTGGCATTGTTGTAATAAAGGCAGCGATCTGAAAAATCACTTCAGTAATGAAAAAAGGTTTTGGACAGAAATGGGTAAAGATCTTGAAAAAGAGTTATTTCTTCTTCTACAAAAGAGGGTATCGTCTTCCTAATCCATATTCTGTACAACCCGTTTTCAGCTCAAAAAACTAATCCTGCTGTGGGTTAACTAATTCACAAAACGTTTTTGAAAAGAAAGGGACGTCAAAGATTAAAGATTCTAAAAAGGCATTGTATCTTCTTCTCTAAAAAGTCGATATTGTACCTTTTATTAGATCATCATTGGTTCTCTTGCATAAAAGTCTCTCGTACACCGTTTTAAGTAACGAAGTAAGTGTGAAGACATTATGTCATAACAACTTGGACACAACAACAATAGGACATAACAACGTTTGGATCGAATAAAAAAATGCTATTTAGAGCACATTTTTATTTGTTATACAATCTCAATTAACTAGTTCTTTAAAATTTCACCTCATCCTAAATGACGCCAGTTTAAAGTATAAAGTCCAAACTTGTTAGATGCTGTCGGCTTCCATATTACTTTGTTGTGAGAAAAGCTTTTTAAGTGTAATCGGTAGAGATGTTCTTAATCTTTAATTTTACATGCAACAAACCCTATGGTCTCATACAAAGTTATACCAACGCCTTGCGGGTCGTCCTTCATAGTTAACAGACAATTGCCATATACCTCGTACAGGTTAGTTCGAGTGAATTAGTTTACTTCCATCATATTTTGATATACTCGTACATTAATTTTGAACATATATCTTTGTAAAAAAGGCCACCTTCCAGTATAGAGGAGCCCCATAGTTCAAGTCTCTCTCTCGATTTGGTGTCTTCAAGTCCCACGAATTGTTTCGATTCAAACCGTAAGTTGTGTGGGACATCTCGTAATACTTGACCTTGAGGAACATGATGTCAATTAATTATGTAAGTTAACGAGTTAAATTTGATTTGTTTTCTTATCAGCTTAAAAGGTTGCTTTATACATTTGGTAAAGTTTGTTTATTACTTTTTAGCAATTCTCATAATTATTATTGTTCACCCCAACTGTGAAGCACTGATTATTTAACACAAAATACGCTAGAAGTTACATATTTCAAAGACAAAAATAAAGCTAATTTGTTGAAGGATATTGTAGCAAAGGCCAGAATGATCAGTTTATATTCTAGCTGCTAGGAGCTGCGGCATTGTTGCAGTACAATAACCTCTTTCAACTTGAATACACCATCAACTACTCCTTATCAATTACTTCAACCCTAGACTGTAATTCATGTTTCACTACTGATCTTGGGGTCTAAATACTTGTTATGTTTGGGTTAGTTCTGCAAATTAAAACCATTTAGTTCTTTGTTTAATGTTTGTTGTCGACGATGGGAGGATTTCGGAGTTTAAACTAGTATTCCGGACATTTTCCATCGTTAGCGAGTAGGATGATCACGACGTTTCGGGATATGCAATCTGATTTCGTCTCAGGTGAAAAGTAACCTAAAACATAACATGATGACTTTTCACCTGAAGACGGGATCAGATTGCAGATCCCGAAACGTCGTGATCATCTTGCTCGCTAACGATGAAACATGCCTGCAATTCTAGTTTAAGCTCTGGAAACAATTAAGATTTAATCATATTTATTTTTAAACACATCTTGAGTTCGTGATGAATTGCTTATTAACAAGCGTCAGACTGTATTACACATTGCACTTTTATAGAATTTTACCAAACGAATGACAGTTATGTAAGAATGACAGTTAAAAAGGTAAAGAATAATAAAGTTTACTAATAAAAAACACAGATTAATGTTGCAGAATTTAAAAAGAATGACTTGAAGCTACATAATGTTGCGACTCTTTGTGGATCCATGATACCATTTTCAGGGCTTATGTGAGAACTTAGAGTCTTTAAAAAACATAATAATATTTATTGAAGAGAGAAAAAGGTCCTCAACAATAATCTATTTACACCATTCAGCCAAATATTTTCATATTTATTCTGCCACTGCATTCATGTGTGAATGTATTGCTTATCCATCCTTTTACAAATTATTCAGGTCCGAGTTTGGACAGTAACACCAAAAATAAGAAAGCATTAAATTTTCTAGAAGATGGCAACCAGTCCTGAACAAGACTTTTCGATAGTGTAACAGCCAATGAGAAGATTGACAGTTGGCTTCCTTGGTCCAATGGGCTATTGACAGCCCTGTAACCAATAGTACAGCAACCAGTAAGTAGCTCATTTTTAGCCAATCAGTGACTGAAAATGGTACTCTACAGCGAAGCCGAAATATTTCAAACTAGGAGCAATTATTATGATGTTTTGACGCGATGTGAACATAAAGAACTAGATGTGACACAGGCCGCAAAAGCCAAAGAGTTAAGTCCGATTTTAGCTTTTTATTTTTGGCTTAACTCATTTTCTCATCCGTAATACAATTTAAAAAGCAAGCAAAAGCAAAATATAATTTCTAAGGAACTATTGCTATTGATGTTGTGACAAAAGACAGTTTTCATAATGATACTTTTACGGGGTGAGTTTTAAATGCCCCCTTAACTTTTGAAAAAGGTAATATTTTAAAACCCCTTTAGGAAATGTTTTTGTTGATTCTAAAGTTCGCGACACCCACCCAACCCAAAAACCGGGAGGGGGTGTAGTGTACATACTAACATGAATGTTTTGAAGAAAACAAAAAAACCTAAAGATTAAATATTTTGAAAGACTGAAATTTATAGTGCACACAAAGAAACCCCACCTTATTATTTAACGAAAAATATATCAAAAGAACAATGAAACTTTTAGTACAGTAAGATAACTAAAATCAACCAACATAAAAAACCTTAGTCTTTTTAGTTTAATTTTAATATTCTATCATTTTTTTAAACTAAAAATGTATAGTGTTATATTTTAGTTTTGTCTCTACTACTAGAAAATGAATGTTATTTATTCAAAACATGTTTAAAATAAATCAATATACAGACAGAGTAACCTATTCTTGTTCTGTTTAAAAGTTATTCAGGATAAACCGTCCATTTCAGTTTCAAATTTTCTTCCGAAACCTGAAAAATTATACCTTTTTTGCCGCCTCATTGCACTGAACACAAATTTTCAAACCCCGTTATACTCGTAATATCTTGTTCCGTTTGAAATTTATTCACAAAAACCCGTACAGTTTTGAGAGAATTTCCTTTTAGAAAACTAGACAAATTGTACGTTTTTTAGATTACCTTGCCGAGCCTAAAAGAATCCAAAACCGATAAACTGTACATTTTTGACCGCGTCGTCACGCTGAACACGAATATAACGGTTCTACCCACAGTTTAGGTGAGTTTATGGATCTGTTTATCAACGCAAACAACCCGTTACCATATCTTGTTCCATGTTGTTGATGTCATATTTTCAAAAGTAATTCAAGAAAACCTGACAAATTCATTATATAGAAGATAAAAAATTTCTCTAACAAAACCTAAGTACTAACTACTTAATAATAAACTGCTACTCATTTTTTGGTTTACTTTAAAATTGTTAGCCCTATATTTTTTCGTCTAGTGGTCACGCTGAACACTGTTTTGTAAATCTGCAAAGTATGTTACCGTATTTTATTTCATTCGCAGTTATTCAAGAAAACTGACGGAAAAATATTACCCTGGCCAAAGCCTCAACCCTTTGATATTTTGCTTGGCGAAAATCTTTATCTCCATAACCAGACGTATTGTACGCTTTTTTGGACCGTCTCCTCACGCTGAATACAAATCGTCAAACATTTAACCCTGTCTTGTTTTGTTCAAAAGTTATACATGATAAACCGCCAACTTTGGGTGAAATTTTTGTTTAAAAACCAGACATATATATATTCCTTTGGACCTCCTCATATTTGAACAAATCTTCAAACCCCGTAACCCTATCTTGTTCTGTTCAAAAGTTATTCTTGCAGGGACAAGGGAGGTCGAAGGGAGCTTGTCCGATAGTGTATGGTCACAGCAAGTTTGGAGAAGAGCTCTCTCAAGATGGTCGTGGGCGAAAGATCAAAGTGCTCCCTTCTTCCTGCTCGCGACCGGGTCTTGATCGGAGTGCGACAGTGTGTAGCGTATCCTTATTTCCCCGAGCCTTTTATATATAAGCAAGATAAAACAGCATGTTCTTAACAGCACCCATTTAGTGCTGATCTGTGCTTTTCGCACACAATCCGTCGGATCCAATGTCTGGCTCAAGCAAATGTACAGGGAAAAGTTTGCATCCTTCAAAACGCCCTTCGCTACTCCCTTCTTGCGATGTGGTTTGGCTCCAAGAAAAGTCTGATAGTGTGCAGCCGGCTTAAAGAGCCAGTGATTGAAGTCCAACACTGGGCCCGGCCCAGAGATGTGGGGGCCCTGACGAGAATCATGTAAATCAGATGGGGATTTTTGGAATATGATACTATGTCAAATATAATAGACACATTACAAAAATGTTGGTGTTATTGTCAATTCTTTCAATTCTTATGAAAGAGTTGAAAATAACACTAACATTTTCGTAATGTGTCTAGTTAGTGTGCAAAGATCTAGAGGTTATATAGCAACCGTCATTACCATCCAACCAAAGCTGTAACAATCTGCCTATTCTTCAATTTGCAGAAGTGTGACAGATCGAAATGATATTGGTCACAAATCACATTTTGGGATCGTTAAATAGCTCATAAAACAACACGAGCATCCATTTGCTTATTAAGTAAACAATGATTTTACTGTCATAAAACATTAATGTATTGATAAAAAAGCAGTCACAGAACATAATCAATAATTGATTTGAAAAATCGTAAAAATCAACTACAATAGAAAATAAAAATTTAATGTAACTAGATACTGCGCAAATTGATATTAGAAGTTAATTAGCATATCAAAAAACGCAGTTCAAGAACTAAAGGACTTTGGGAATATTTAGTTATGGCGTATCCTTCTTGTGCTTTAGCTAAGTTTTATTTATTTTTTAAAGTCATAAAACAATTATGGAAATTGTGTTGACTAGTGAAATGAAATGAACATGATTTATTATTATGGAATGGATGGTGAATAACAAACAGTGACAAATTTTGAAAGTAAGGAAGCCACTGGTAAGAATAATATTTATCATATAAAAAAGCTGTTTAAGAACTATGCCTATACATTATTGGAGCTAGAAAAAAATCGAAACAAACCCCCAATAAAATTATTTAATTTATATAATGATGATAAAATAACAAAAATAGAACTATACCTTTCATGTCCTTTATGTATGTTCCATAAATTCTCCTACTGAGTAAGGAGCCAGTTGCAATAAATAATGTCTTAATTTCTTTTTGAATAAAGCTGAATCCGGCAAAAGGTCTTTTATTTCTCTTGGAAGTTTATTTAAAAATTCGATGCCTGCTTGTATTGGTAATTTTTCGAATATTTGCAATCTGTGGCTTTCTTGTCTGTACAATACATTTGATTTTGTATTGTGACAGTGAACATTATATCCTTGGACTAAGTCACATTTGCCAACACAGTATGAAATTGTTTCAAATATATAAAGTGAAGGCAATGTAAATATATTCAAATTTTGGAAGTGTTCTTTGCTGCAAGTTTATTGCTGCATTTACTGATTATCTGTAAATCTATGCCATTTACAAGTACAGAAAACCACGGTGCAGACAATCTTCTCAACAAAAAGAAGATTACTTCAATTCTATACTTTTCAAAACTGCAAAAGACCTTGAAAACGCCTCTACGAAGAGAAGAACCAGGTCAACGCAGCGCCACTTCAGAGGCCCCGCACAGACCGGCTCCTTTGTCCAAAGCCTAACGGGGAATCCCAGCTCGTCAGCGACAAAGGCCCGGACCAGCGCCTTCAGGGGTAGTGCAACATGTGACTACGCACCGTGCGCATCTAATCCCACCCACCGGGATGCCAGCCGCGCCGCGACGGCAAAGTGACTAGTTTTAAGTATAGTGCAAATACGAGTAAAAAGTGCTTATGTAAAAGTAACCCACCTCCCAGAAAATGCGACAAACGTCGCGAAATGTATATTGGGACTTTTAAATCTCTCAACAAGATCTACAGCCACCCAACAGGTATTTACTATATTAATTGATATAGACCTTGAAACTGGATATAATAAAATCCTCCAAATAGATATTACGCAAAAACGAGCCGAGATAATACTTTTTTTGCGTCGTTGAATTTGCATTAAAATGTCCTTTCTTTTTAAGGTACCATAAGGCTTAGTACTCGTACGTCAAAACAAAACTTTAGAATTATATGAAAACATTCCTTAAAGGGATAATATTTCCGTTTTCATAAGTTATGATGGGAAGGGAGGACATTTAAAACTCACCTTGTATATTTATAAATACAAGAAGCACCAAGTATACATCCTTTAGTGAAGCATCTGCATTGAGAACCTAGTAGAGAACAATCCTTCAAACTCATGGACAATTATAGTGATGGTAGGGGCAAGAGGGAGGAGGGGGAGAGCAATGTTGACTTCTTAAGTTGGCAACAATGCAACTGACGTCAACTCATTCATCATTCACCATGTTGTCTCCAACTTTGATTGAATAAAGAAAACATACGTTTCATTTATTTGTTAGCTACAACGAGCTTGTTATGAGTGTTAAAATTTCTTCAATGTATTATCTAGTTCACTCTTATTTTGGTTTTAATCCACTATTTTTATCGCTAAAACAGGACTGTGTTTTATTGAAAATACACGTTTTATTAGAATACAATAGGATAGGTTGTCCTTCGTATGTAAAGCTAGGGTTTCACGTTGGGGTCAGGTCACGTGCTTGTTAGTTGGGTTATTACTGGCAAATGCCAGCGCTTGTGCCCCAAATTAAATATGGCAACAGCTGTTTACATGTTGCCTGCAACTGGCATGCTGTCTAAAATGTAAGAAAGCTATCTCATGCTATTTAATAAACTTCCAATTGAAATACAAAATTACGAAAATTTCAACATGTTTAAAACTAAATTAAAAAACTTTCTTCTTTCAAAAGTTTTTTATAGCGTAGAGGAATTTATTGATGGTTCCTGGAAAAACTAGAAATTCTCATTTGATCTATGACTATAGTGTTGTTACTGGTGGCTCCTTATTCTTAGTTCAAAATTTTGTTCATTTTAAATCAAATACACTTATAACGCATACTTACTTCCAACGTGTAGGTTATTGAATTGTTGCTATACCTTAAACAATTTTTTGTAAAGGTTAAATAAATAAAAAAATTTCAATTTTCGGAAAAACAATTCTTCAGATGAAAATAGAGGAAGGAAAAAAGGAATGATTTTTTATTTAGGAGTGTTTTTTGGTTTTAGTTTTTCTCTAGTGTTTTGCCAACAGTTTAAAATTTTAAATATGAATTTACCTTTTTTCTGATCGTTAAGAAATTTATTAAGTTACCACAATTAATGACAGTTCGTATAATTCCCATTAGACCTCTTAGGAACAGGTGTCAATGTTTTCTATACTATGAAACAAGTAAACACGTCAATGTCAAAAGGTAATGGTGGCAGCTGCAAATAGTTTTGCTGGTAAGGGTTTTTGACTGACACCGTAGCCGTGCCAATACAATACACTTACTGGCATATTCAACTTGCACACTTATGTACTTGCAACGTGTAAACCCCAATTTAGGTACTTTGTAATTATTCCGAATAAAAAGCCTACATATATAACCTAGTAGCAGTGAACCTACTGCATTGCCTATCTTGAGTATGATTCAGTCTTTTAAAACTCCTCTACAAAAGGATTTTTCAATTATAACATTTCAGATGGGAAAAGAGAAGCAATAACATGGTCAACTCTACAAAAGTAGTAAAAAAAGAGAGGACAGCATAGTTATGTGGCAACATTTTATCGAATTTCATTTGGAAAAATGATATATTCATGCCGTCAGCATCGTAAGACCCAGACTTGGGACCGTGAAATGAGCACCGATCCTGACCTCCAGAGCACGTTTTGGGCATTTTTTCACACTTTGTATACATATGTATGTGTGTACTTTGTACAAGTTGCATTTTTGTCCGATTTTATGAAATTTGATACAAATGTTCCTTTTGTAAATATCTCGGTCAAGTTCGTTGGCCAGAAAAATTGGACCGCTACAAGCCCCTTTTTACGGTGGAGTTTCCCCAGAAAAGGGGTTTGAATGCTATAGGTATAAACACTAAATTTCATCTGATTTGCATGAAACTTGTGATGAGAATGTATTATGATAGTACCTATGAACATATCAATTCTATTGAAAATCCATTGAGTCATTTCAAAATGGCGGCCAAAAAGTGGTGTTTTGCTCTAACAGCGGAATAAATAGTCCTATTTCAATGAAATTTAAAATTTGTTTACTCTTAAATATTAGATAGTAAAACTTGGAGTAAAAGAATACGCAGCCCCTGTGATAATGGACCACTTAAGTCTGAGGCCGAAGGCCGAAGCGAGGCTGTGAACGGAGTGAACTAGAGTAATAAATTGCAAAGGAAATTCGATTATCTCATACCAGCGGTGCTTTAGCGCTTAGCTGCGTGTCGGCCTGGTTTAGCAAAACCTTTTCAAACATAACGTCATTAGATACACGAGTATACAATTTTTTTAAAGCTTTGTTGAGTTGTAGCTTGCCATTGTCTTGATCAGTAAGAACACGCTCAAGTGTGAGTGCGTATCATTTTGCAAGCAAATTTACATATAGAAAGGAAACTGACGGGTGTTGAAATAGCTTTTACATAAAAATACATGTTCATGTTCCCGCAAGTCAGCACAACACAGGGTTCAGTTAAACGTCACGTGTTTAACACTAACATTGTCTAACATATAAGTAAGTCTCCTTTTTGTATATACGTTATGAATCATAGCTCTTCTGTTTTTATTACTTAGAAACGATTTAAATATAGTAAAATAGTGCTAGGCATTTCAGTCTAGAACTCTAGTTATCAAATCCCTTTGTATACTGTCCATTTAAAAAAAAAACTGCTTTCTAAAAATCTATATAAATAAAATAAGACTTTAGTCTGTACATTGCAATGAATCCATCATGCAATGTACAGATTATTTGTTTTTGATTATTTGTTGTTTATTTACTTTGCAAAGACCGAAACTGGCGTCGAAAAAATTCCTGTTTGTCTGTCTGTAACGTTTTTAAGGCATATTGGACCGCTTATAACTCAAAATTGGCTAAAACTATGACGGTGAAACTTTGTTTACAAAAATTGCTCTCTCACGGCGAAACAGTCACAAGGTGCCTTCTTTAGCTATGTTATGTATCAATATTTCAACATCAAAACCACAAAATAAGTGGCATAGCTAAACCAAATTGGACTCTGAAAATGTAAACATTTTTAGAATAACATTTTGGACCGATTGTAAGTCAAAATCGGCTAGAAATTAGGGCAATGACAAAAAAAACATAGTAAGAATATAATAATTTTTGAGGGTTAAACTAATCACTTTGCAGTAGAGTGTCTTTGGCTATGTCATTTGAAGTCCATACAAAATCCTCAAAATAAATACAAACAGTGCTATTCAAATCAGAGTGAATTATTATTTCAAACCAGGCTCTAAAACGTTACTTTTTTTTGCCCGACTTTGAAACGTTAATACAAAATATTCATATTGCGGAAGTAACTACTTTTAATATTGTACTATTACCATTAAAAACTCTACGTAAACAATTGGTTCAAACAAATAGCCAAAACTTACAAGGAAAGATGGTAAACTAACATTTGGGTTTTCTAAGGATATATAGGAAACTATTTTTTGTTTACTTTAAATTTGCAATTTTCTTAAAATATACACACATTTATGTTAACAAAGCCCCGATGAGAAGCGCGGGAACTCTCAGTGTGTGTAGTTTCACTACAACCCCAAGGAAGGCTCAACTCTTCCACCTTAAAACTATCTACCGGAGACATTTATAAGCCTGAGGATTTATGAACCAGTTTAATTAGACCGTAGCTGTAAGTCTTCTACGCGTATAAAGCCCTCCTGTTTAGGTACACAGCGTATATGGAGGAAAGACAAAGCCACTGCAGGGCCTATAATTTAAGTTCGCTCGTTTATTGTCACCTATCTCAGCAACCCCCCGAGAAGCGTCATTTGTCTATTTTAAAGAAACAGTTCAACCTTATTCTGTTGCAGAGATTTTCCGGCTTTTCTCTGTAGACTATGATTTTTCAAAACCATATATAATTTGGGTTCTATTGTTATGTGTTTAAATTATTTCTTGGGTAAACGTAACCTCACTCTGGACTAACAAACAATGGACAGTAATATTTATTGACGTATTATTTGAGAATAGTACAACAATCATGCAGAAAAGAGCAATTTCAACACTTATCAGGTAAATTTGTCCATAAAAATCATTTTCTCCTTGAATCATGGTCGATCCAAAATACACTGAAATTTTCTACTGTAGTTTTTTAAAGAACTTGAATGAACTCCTGTTTGGAAGGACAAACCGAAAGATAGGTTTGCGTAGATTACCCCGTAGTGTGCCGTTAACAGTACCTGTGACGGGCAGTAATCGGGTAGTTTCCTCAAAACATTCTAAAAGGAAAGTTTTGATTAAAAATGGTCTACGTGAGTGTCCAAATTACCCTCAATCTAGTTGTAGTCAAACATTTTGTTGAGAAGACCTCTTCGATCATAGGCTTGTCCAACATGACTTATTTTGTGAGCTTTCTTCCCATAATCTAAATTTGTCTTTCAACCTGTTCTAAGGAAGCAGTGTACTCAAATAACCTTTAGCACACAGAGAGCGTGAAGTGCTAGGCGGAAAGTGCAGCCGTTTCCATGGCAACGACAACAGAGATATATCACGTCATCGACCCGTGACGTCACTCACCACCTGTTGTCCAGACCAACGACAAACAGCTGATTGAACGATGATGGATGTATACCAGTGATAGCTTAGTCGGTATTGGTACTTTTGATATTATTCAAGAGCTTTCTGGCCAATGGCCAAATGGTGATTGGTTTTATTTAATTACAACTACAATTGAAACATGTACTCACAAAATACGTGATTACCAAACTTTTTCCAAACTTTGTAGAATACCAATGAGTATACCGGGTGAAATTTAAATGACCCCCTTTAAAACCTTTGGTGAATATTTTTCTAGTACTCCGAAGTTTATTTTCACGTACTGTGCGTCACCCAACCCTCCCTCCACCCAATACAAATCCCCTGTGGCACCTCCAAAGAAAAGAAATTTGAACACTAACTCAAAGACGCAAAGAAGGATTTTGTATCTCGACTGGTGTATTTGTTATAATTATTCATTTAAAGATTACAGTAAGTCATGTTTTAAATGCCACATTTCACATACAGTTAATTTTGAATTACAAGATATTCTTCAAAATACTCTGTGAGATTATGTAATAGGGAATTGTGATGTTTCCCTCAAAGGATTTTCAAGAGAAATGTAGCCTATAATTCCAAATAAATTGTATGTCAAACGTGGCATTTTAAACCTGATTTTTGTGTAATCTTGACATTAGTACTGTATCTTGAAAAAAAAGATTCAAGATTAAAAGACTGCTTTACGTCGTTGAGGTTGTGTTAAAATTCCCTTTCTTTTGAGGTGCCAGAAATGGGGGGCTTATATTAAAAATCTGGAGGGCCTCCCCTCCGGATTTTGGATGAGGATGGGTGATGCAAAGTACGTCAGAACAAACTTCAAAATTCCATAAAAACATTCCCCAAAGGGTTTTAAAAAATATTTTCTTTTCAAAGGGTATGGTGGGGGGTATTTAAAATTATCATCCTGTATACGATTTACGTATATATTCTGTAGAAAGTCAATAATAATATGGATATTACAGAAACGTAAATTGAATTAAAAAAGATTTGTTTTAAGAGTTTGTCTCTAGTATTAGCATAGACTAACGGACTCTAGGTAGAGTCTCTAGTCTGTGGTATTAGGATCAATTTGGAATTACTATAACTGCTTTGTTTGGTAGCTTTAAACAACTTTTACCTCCAGAATCTAGACTACCAAGCACGATCATTCATTGTAAGAACTAATTTAAAGGTTGCGGTTCGTGAGTTTTAAAGTAATTGCCCCAAAAGGCATAAATGTTCATTCTAATAAATACTATTTCCTATGTCTAATGATTTTCTTAGGAAGAGATATCGTATCAAATGTGTTTGATAGTAGTTGAATCGAAAACCAAAAGGACACTGACTCTTCCTTTGTTTCAGTGTTTCATATAGAGAGCCAACACTAATACACATAGATTTTGTAACACACCTTAACATATTTGCTTTAATTTAAGTTAGAGTTCCGATTTTCTGACAGGTTCTCCTAAATTATAAACTACCCTATGGAAAGCCCTTTTCGGAAACACGATTATGCATATAAAACAAAGCTTCGTGTATTTGACACGAAGCTTTTGTTACAGGTTTTCAATAACGTATTGTCATTCCAAACAATTATCCCAATAAAACGAATTATCACGTTATAGAAACACGTTTGATTCATATGTCAACACCGTAAATAGTGGAAATGAAATGCAGTAAAAGCTTTCATGTGGGTTGCAAAGTAAACATTGGCAGATACGGCTTTCACGCTGCGCGGGGTTAAAAAGCAATTCCACTGCTTTGACATTTAGTTCTTCAAAGTGTCGGTCTTTGATCGCAGAGTCAATTGCAGATTACTTTATAGTGGAGTTGCACGTTTATGCTCTTTACATCAATGATTTAGAACTCACGTGTCTACTGTCAAAGTCAAACTATTCGGTTTCAATCATGATAACACATTTTATAGATCGTAAAAAATACTATAGACTATTGAGTTTTAAACATGATAACACTTTCTATACATCGTAGTTAAAGAGTACCATTATGGGGTGGACATTTTGCACATGTGTGGATTTTGTACATTGTATTGAATGATTGGGATTTTGATTTCTAAGTTTGTTGTAGCTGTGATGTTTGATGAAGAATTAGTGCTAATTTAACCAAGGCTCGTAAGTTGTTTATAATATTGACAATTTTAGGTGAAATGCAAAGGCTGAATTTTTCATCTTTCCTACGATTTTAAATGTATTTTATCATTTTTTCAACTTTTGTTTTTATTATTATTTTTGTTAATTAAGTTTTATTTATAGGTTATTATATTTCTTTTGCGTATTTTTAATTTGTTTATTTTATAGATCATTGTTTTATTTCTTACTTTATACTTTATATTTTTATATACATTTTTATTTTTGTTTGTTTGTTCATGAATGTTTATTTATTTTTCTCCAAGATGAAATAAAACACTTTTCTTCTTCTTCTTAAGCAATGATGTTCATAGTCATTGATACGCAATCGTTAACGAGTTATAAAACCGATTATTACAAACTTGAATTATTTGTCTTAATTTGTATAAACGCTAAAGAGCCAATTTATTACTAAAGAAATTTGAAGACAAAAATGTTTGGACTGAACCGGAACTTGAACCCGGGTCTCCCGCTTGCCGGGAACCCTCTTTTTTTTAACATAACCGCTCGGCAAGCGGTAAATCCGGGTTCAAGTCCCGGTTCGGTTCAAACATTTTTGTCTTCAAATTTCTTTAGTAATAAACTTGAATTATTCAAAATATTGGCATACTAGCAGAGTTTAAATTTGTTTAAATTTCAAATAAAATGCAAAGTGTTAAAGATCTCTGAATAATTTAACAAGAACTTGTAAAATTATATTATCTGGAAGCCCCTCACCACTATGAAGTCTGAGGTTACGCTATTGATGTTATACGCTCATAGGTTACATTTGATCAATTTGTAAGTACAGTTAACAGTATACAGATATTTTAATTATTAGGGATAAAGTTCTTACGCAGCTGTTCGTGTTCGTAGCTAATATTTGTGTTATTATTATTATTTTACATACCAACACAAAATTGACTTTTTAAGCGGTACAATAAATGTTTAAATATTTAAATTTCAACGAACATTTAACAGATACATTAGACATTCTAAATTTGAACACCGAGAAGGTTGTGGCTTTCACCTGGTAAAATTAACTCTTAAAAAGGAATTTTGAGGAACTTATCGACTAGCTGAAGCCAATATTTGTAACTGCTTTGAAAACAAGAAAACGTTATGGCTTTTAATGAGGTACCTTGTTACTACCATGTAAAGCTTGTATTCAGCTAAAAATATGAGAGTTTAGTTACAATCACAACATTTTATTTAACTTTGCCAAAGGCTTTTTAAGGGTCCGCCTTAGCTGCTCGGAGAGCGTCGTTGCAGAGGTTTGCGGGAAATAACATGGAGACTTAAGTATTAATGCTATTTTGACGAAACACCTCTTAAATGAAAGATAAATATATTATCTAGGTTTTATTTTAGTTCATTCAAAATGTCTTTTAGTTTTTATGCTATCAACGGTTAAAGTAAGAAAATATAAAGTGTTTTTAATATTTTATTTCAGAAGCTAAAAATAGGTTTATTGAAAATCTAATCATAGGCAAAGGTAGATAAAGTCTTCCTTTTCCTTAACAATGAGCATAAAAAATGAACATATCCGAATTTTATTTTCATACAAGAGCGCTATCCACGTTTTACGAAATCCTTGCAAGCGGAGAGTTTGACAGTTAGGCCGCATCAGTTGAAAGAAAGCCCGTTGTTTAGCCAGTTGTTACGTACGCAACGTCATGTCTTCCATGGGGGGACGAATTCAGCCTTTCTCTGCGGTGACTACTGAGGTGGACCCTTAATGTTGAAGGTTTGTATAATATCATTAAAAGGTTGTATTTTCCTGCACGTTTCGCTGCTGAGTGTCGTCAGCAGGCGGCCCTGATTACAATGAATGCTAAAGTCTGTTTCACAAATGGTCAGTGAACACAGCACATTCCGTGATTTCCATACATCATTGTTTTGCCAATACGTGAAGATAAACAAACTCACAAACTACTCAACTCGACATGCAGTCAGCTGTGATTGCTGGTAATGAACAACCACTTGATTACACTACAGTCTGTTCATAAACAAAATATAATTAATCTTCTTCTTCCTCTTCTACAAATCATGCGAGTTTTTATTTCCAAAAAATCCATAGGTACTTTTACATAAAAAAACCTTAAAGCTACTTAAGTTAGAGATCGAATTATTTGTATTAGCCTTTTAAATCACTGCTCAGGATGCATGTGACTAGTGGATATACTTTCCAATTGTTCTAATAAAATTTCTAATTAGGTCTGCTTCAGTAGTCACATAACAGAAGGCTGAGTTCGTCCGTCCAAAGAACCTACAACAACGCGCACGCACACAGCTGGCTAAATAATGGTCCTTCTTTTAACAGACGCGACCTAACTGTCAAACCAAGCGCTTGCAATAACTTTTATAATAATACAAATTATATATTCGGAAACTAGAGACAGGCCCTTAACAAAACTATATTGAAACACAACAAATAAAGAAACCAAGACAATAATAATAGTAACCTAAATCAATTAATATTAGTTTCTATTTTATTTTGGGCGTGTCAAATGACGTCACTATTATCACTAGGTCCTTTTGTTGGTCGAACGTACCCTAGGGTGTACGTTCTATACATGTGAAGAATATAATAACACATCGTAATAAAACAGTATGAACTCCTATGCACATCGAATATCTCCAAATAACTCAAGCAGCCCTTACTGCGCCTTTTTAAAAGTATCAATATCATTTTCGGAGGTTCCAAAATCCCACATGAATTATCGGTTCTACTATAGTACATTACCTTTGCTATAAAGTTCGTTACGACGTTTTAAAGCAAGGCTCGAGATGAGCCTATCTTCTTCCAACAGCCCACTCTAATGGTTACTGGCTCTAACGGAGATTATGCGTTTGTTATAGCTCTAATTACGTCAATAGTTTAGTAAAACCTTTGAGGTTGTTAAAAAACAAATAAATGAAAATTGTCTTTATTCAGACGAAAGTTAAGGCTGTCACAGTCATCTTTATCACTTTATCTTCTATTGTGACTGGGACTCGTGGCGTGGTCCTGTAATCCAGCTTCATGGAGGTCAGGTTTTGAGAATGGTATAGGTCTTAAGCGTCTCAGATAGTCTCAGTGATCATCTGATGATACTCGCATCAACTCCCACCATCGTTTAGACATATCAGACCATCACCTGCGTGGTTTGGAAGTCTCGTTAAGCCGTTGGTCCTTGTATTTCCATTGGTAATTGGGCTATTAATTAATGACCCATTCTAAGGAAGTGTCGGCCTTAGTTTGTAACAAGACTACACCTCATAACTCATTACTACCACTCATCACACTCATCCTTCACCACATATTTGCCTTAAGGTACACCCATGAGAGTGGTCGGCACCTCAAATAGTGATATTCTGTATACGTTGACTAGTTAGTACTTTTTTCCTAATTGTATGTGTTTAATAGCGAACTGTTGGAACATCAGGAATTTCAAAGCGTCACTAGCTAGCTGAGCTGAACTCAGTTATGTTATTAATGTGACTTAAGGCACCTTAGAACTTGTACAACCTCAGAACGATTTGTGCGAAACAGGCTTTAGTAATGAGGCTCACCTGCTGACGACACTCAGCAGCGAAACGTGCAAGGAAATACAACCTTAACTTCTAAAGTTACTTTAATTTTCCTGTAAAGTACATGGTTGGTAATCATCTTTCTTTACTCTTATCTTCAGTAATAGCACAGTGCAAAGAGGTATCAATTCAAGTGTAGAATAAGTAAATTTGTAGTATAACGGGAAAGCATCGTTATACCACATATTTGGGGCGTATTGCAAAACAATGGAAAAACATCACTGTGTTGCATTTTAAGGCGTAACTCGGATTATTAAACTAGTACTACTGTAAGATTATTTCATACTATTTATTATGACAAATTTATCCTTTAAATCAGACAAAAACCAACAAATCTTAGCAACTTAAACCTAAAATACAAAGAAACTAGACTTAACAAAACTTACCCTACTAACACCATCAAGCTCGGCTCGCTCAAAAGCCATGTAGCCGATGCCCCAAACACCAAACACACCCAACACCTGTCCAAACCCTCTCTCTGACCTGTCTCCAACCCCCTATGACTTTACTCTAACTATATACTGGTAAGCTAAGCCCTTGGAAACAAGGCTAGCATACCAGACACTCAGCTATTCACAATATCTACAAGGTTTCCTACATGCTATCTACCAGCTAAATACAAATATACATTAAATCCTATCTAAAAATTGCTACTCTTTAAATAACAATAAAATATTAAACATTAACGCAATTACTTATTCTACACAAGTTGGTTCAAAAGTATTATGTTTTGTTGTTTAATAATAATTCTGTTTAACCCACTGTTTATACGAACATTTCTATGTCTTGCAAAGCCTTTTACAGTTTCCTTTGCAAGCCTGAACCGACTGAGCGCTTTGTGAAAAGCCTTTGTCCTGTTTAAAACACTGAGGGTTAAATCGACCGGACATTGGTTGAACGCTTCGACTCAATAGCTTTGGTTCAAAGCTTTACCTTCAGGGATTTGAACCACGAGGAAGAGAAGTATATGTGGAACAGTCATCTGCATAGTTAGCATCATTAGTACACATCAACTGTATTATTGACGTGCTTAATCCAAAATATTAAAAATGGTAGAGGAAACGTTGATAGACAAAAAATGCATAATTAATTATAGGATTTTATTTTATAGTATACAAAATTGTATTTCTCTAACTCAGTAAATTGGTCTCGAAGGTAATAAAAGTTCAATGAAATCGAATTTTCATTGAAGACTTTAATAAGGCTTCTTAGTAAATCTAGTTATGTCTGTTCACACTGCGTCAAAACATCATTATAATATTTGCTTGACACATTTTATTCCCACTGTGGAGTACCATCTTGAGTATTCTTGGCTTGAGTACTTACTCTACCATCTTGGCTGATTGGCTGAAACTGTGCTATCCTATTGGTCACAGGGCTGCCAACCGTGCATTGAAGGAGGAATCCTTTGTTTGAAGTTTGTTGTTGACGATGAAGCAGGAATCCTTTGTTTGAAGTTTGTTGTTGACGATGGGAAATGTCTGAAATAATAGTTTAAATTCTGAAGCAGGAATGCTAGCTGTGGGAGTTTTCATTGGCTGTGACACGATCGAAATGACAAATGACTCCTTTAGGTTTGGTTGCCAGCTTCCTGAAAGTTTATACTTTCTTGTTTGCTGCTGTTTTGTTGCAGTTATTATCATTTTTAATAATATCAATTTTTTGGATGACCCCTCGGGTAATAATGTGTAATCTTTGCCAATACTTTGAAATGTGAAATCCTCCCCTTAAAGGGGTATGAATAGCCTAAAGAAATTCGCTCTGTTAAATCACGTAGTTTTAAGCACTACAGGATCTGTAGAGGCACTTTAAGGAAGTGATCAACAAAGACAGCGTAATGGTGGAAGAATCGCTTCTAAAAGGTTTCAACCCCCGAAGGTTTGTCGGTGGATTAAAACTGTTAATGTGATTAAACCGCAGCCAAGAAGCTGTTAGCGCTGTCTCACAAGTGATTACATTACCTGTTTCAACTCGGCTCTTTTCTTTCACTTTTAACCAGCCTATCTGTGATAAACCTGTTATTCTTCTGAACAGTTATAATGGTTTTACTACTATGAACCGTGATTATAATATACATGGTTTTTAATTTAGTTAAGATTCTCTTATTAATATTAAGACAAACTTGAATAAAAGCCAACGAGGACACGGGGACAAAAAATCTGTGGTGGAATAACGAATTTGACTTTGCAATAAAATCAAGACATAATGCATTTAAGAACTGGAATAACTGAAACTGCATTTAAGAACTGGAATAACTGAAACTGCATTTAAGAACTGGAATAACTGAAACTGCATTTAAGAACTGGAATAACTGAAACTGCATTTAAGAACTGGAATAACTGAAACTGCATTTAAGAACTGAAATAAACTGATTACTAAGAACTGGAATAACTGAAACTGCATTTAAGAACTGGAATAACTGAAACTGCATTTAAGAACTGGAATAACTGAAACTGCATTTAAGAACTGGAATAACTGAAACTGCATTTAAGAACTGGAATAACTGAAACTGCATTTAAGAACTGGAATAACTGAAACTGCATTTAAGAACTGGAATAACTGAAACTGCATTTAAGAACTGGAATAACTGAAACTGCATTTAAGAACTGGAATAACTGAAACTGGCATTTAAAAACTGGGCATTTAAGAATAACTGAAACTGCATTTAAGAACTGAATAGAAACTGAAACTGCATTTGAAAATAACTGAAACTGCATTTAAGAACACTGAAACTGCATTTAAGAACTGGAATAGCTAGTTACACCGAAAACATTTACAGCGGTTTTCTAAATATCAAAAGGAAACTTCTAAATTTAAGGAAACAGTCTAAAGAATATAAGGACCAACTCTTGGAAATTTAAAGGAATTTCAAAAATAGTTTGATTGGAAAGTTTTTAGAGGGAAGTTCGTAAAGTTAGAAGAGACCCTGAACTGAAGACAGAAAAAGAGCCAATTCCGAAGGTATCTGTCCACAAAGAAAACCCCAAGCTTTCAAGACGCCGTTAACGTACTTCTAGTCTAGCTAGACTTGAAGGTAAATAATAACAACAACAACATTTAGAGAAGTCGTAAAATAAAACTAATCCAACACTTTCTATTCATCCGCATTGATAATTCATTAAAACTTGAAATAAACCTGTAATGTGCAGTCCATTCATTAGAATAGTGCGTCGGCAATATAACTGTCTCCGCGACAGTAAAATTATTGAGCCTTTCGCAAAAACCCCAATTAATTTTAGTAAAAATCTCGTACATACACTCATTACGGTAGCTTTTTATTCCTGTACGGAAGTACTAATGTTGAAAATATTTCTATAGTACATACACATTTTAAAATATATCAGAACGATCTAAAACATCTAACTAAACATTAAAGCAGCTGATTCTATTTTTATTTGCCAATATTGAATAACCATGGTGTTTGATAAATAAGAATTTCAAAAATAAACACGTCGCTAGGAAACTAAGTACTGTAGATTTAAAATAATTTATTTGAATGGAATGTAAGGTGCGCGCAAGACAGTCTTCGATGAGAACATTTTCTTCAATCGTGAGTAATAGAATATAAGGTCGCCATTACCCGTGGTCAATTTGTTTATCAATTTATTAATATAAACAATTATTGTTTATATTGATTAGTATTAGCGACTTGTTTCAGCATCGTATTAGTACACAACTAGTTGATCAACTAATCGCATACAAGGTCAGGACAAATGTTCTCTTGAGCGAAAGGGTTTTGTTCTTGAAATACGTTTTTTCTAAGCTTACAATGTTACAGACAAGCTTATAAAGAAATCATTTGAGATAAACACTAAACAGTAACTGTTTCATTGATGAACTAAAAGTTCATCACCTGCGTCAATTCTATTTTAACTTCTACTATTTCTACGTTACTTTCTAGCCGTTGGTCCAATTTAAGACCCATTTAGAGTGAGTTTAAGAATACATACTTGTTTTAAAAATGCCATTTTCAGCTTAATCAATTTATTGTTGGAACATTTCTTTACTATGATAACCGCCCGGCAAGCGGGAGACCCTTTCAAGTCCAAACATTTCTTCAAATTTCTTTAGTAATAAATAGCGTTTATACAAATTAAGATCTATACTATGATTAGAGTTAGTGAATTTTTTCTCGTTTCACTTTAACACTGTGCCCATGACGTTCTCTTAACAGTTCAATTTTGATGAAACCTTGCAATCATTTGTTTTGTATAGTTGACATTTAAAGACCGATTGTTTAATTTCAGTTTTAGCCTGTAACTGAGTGTCTTGATCGACGGAGAGCAATGTGAACACTAACAAATATAAACATAGATCTTAATTTGTAAACGCTAAAAGGCTAATTTATTACTAAAGAAATTTGAAGACAAAATGTTTGAACCGAACCGGACTTGAGCCTGGTTCCGCTGCCAAGGGTTATGGGCGGTTTCTAAACCACTACACCATCCGGCCCAACTATTTTGCCTTCAAATTCAGAGGTACTTAAATCTGAATATCCGAAACATGTGACTGTCAAATAAAGACTTTAAATCAAAAGCTGAAATATTTTTTACATATAATTTAAAATAATTTGTCAAATGACATTTGTTATAGATCTTGTATAAACGCTAAAAGCTAATTTATTATTAATCTTTCAGACTTATCTTTTCACAAGCTCAAGACATCAAATGACGTTACTATGACATAATAATGGTATAAACGCTCAGAAACAACGTAGTTTCAATTTGAATGTCAAAGACCCGTTCTGATTCGAACTTTAACAAAATTTGCATTCGGTATGGTGCAACTGTTTTAGTATAGGTTTCATGAAAGAAAAACCACAACATTCAAACAGACTAAAAGAATTTTGTCTATAATAGTTTGTAACACTTGAAGGCTGTATGGAGTCTTGGATTTAGTTTCAGCTCGTACCCAGATGAGAGGAATCGACGTCAATCAGGTGAGTTTAAAGTTCGCTATTCAGACAGCGTACGAGCTGCAACTGTTTGGTTATGGTGTAGGGGTGAAGTTAGGCTAGTTTGCACACAGATATGACTCACGTGTGGTCCACTTGACATAATCACCTCCATTAATATTCTTGGCCTTCGGGCGTTACGATTGAATTAGTTTAATCTAATTAACTTTAATCCTACAATATGATGTTTTTCAAAATTTGCGAATTTCGATCAGGCTACAAGTAGACACTTATTTGGCTTGACCACCTAAACCCCAGGTTCTTAATTGATGATTTCAAAATTAGCACTACTGTTCTTCTCGATCTACCACCCAGAGCCCCAGACAGTGATCTCCTGATATCATCTCAGTCCCCTGACAACAGTTCTCTGTGTCTGCTGACCTGATGTGACATCACATCAACGGACACTGACCAGCAGCAAACCATACATGTTCACCTTCATCCCCGTTAATGGTGGTTACACATTATCTATGCTCTCTTAGATTAACCAGGTATAAGTTTTGAAGGTTTATTTAGCAAAGTCTATTTGGTTGAAATGAAGTTATCAGACATGTGTTTTTGTTGCAGGTTTAAAACGTGTATTTTTAGTTATATTACACAAATACTCATCAACGAGAGGCTGCAGTTAGAGGTAACCTAGGCTTAGTAAGTGGTAATAAGCAGACTGAAACTAAATTGATCGTTATTCCTGACATTTATATTTATGTTAAAGTTTTGCGCAACAATTTCTTGAACTAGCTTTGGAAAAATGAGATATTTATGCCGTCAGCAAGGTAAGTCCCAGCCCAGGACCGTGAAATGAGCACCCATGTGTGTACTATCTACAGGTCGCATTGTTTATCCGATTTTCATGAAATTTGGTACTAATGGTCCTTTTGTAAATATCAAGTTCCTTACCACAACCCGCCTTTTGGCGGTTATAAAATTATATTATTATAAATGATGTAATTCAAAATAAAATCCCCAATGGGGGAAAAACCTAGGAAACTAAATAGATTAAATATTGCAGTGTCGTAATAGTTAGTGAAAATAATTGTTAGCTTATTTATGTCTATGTTTGTGCTCACTTCCACGGTTCGCATTTATATTTAATTGTCTATCTACATTAACTTTATTGTATTGTCTATATTTATCATGTTGTCTATGTTTATTGTAGTTAAGTAATTTATTAATGTAAAGTTAAAGTTGTCTGCTGCTGTCTTCAAGCATGTCAAAATATTATGTATATTAATGCTATGTATAATTGGCATATCTGCTGTTCAAAAGCATTCAATAAAGAATTTATTTATATATAATCGTTGAAGGTGAATCGAGATAAATTTGAAACTTTTCAACGACTAAGTGTCATATTTTTGATAAAATCATTCTCATAGAGAAGGGAATGTAAAACATTCGTGGTCGCCCTTTGTCAGCAGACTTGTCAAGTGTAGGTGCGGCACACTTCTCACCTTACTTGCCTCAGTCACAACTTTGAAAATCGTTTAATAATTTGAAGTCAAACGTTTAAGATTTGTACAAAATATAAAATAAAAAGTCAAAGTAAATAAACGGAAATAATTTTTTTCAGTGAACAGCTATACTTATGATAAGTTGCAATTATATATATTGGTAACGTCAATACCTATACGTTTTATATCTCACAATTTAATCTTATAACTACGATAAGCATCGACTTCCAAATGTAAAACCCACTCCATCACCTCGATGACATCATTTCTCAAAGTCCCCAAGGATACCGCGCTGGTACCGTCAAATTTAGATTTACCCGCTATCTCTCATATACTTTATTTTGATACCTACCTCGGCGGGCACCGGGCTATAACACTACACAACATGGCTCTACCTAAAGCTTTATGGAAGTAGCTAAAACATTTAGGACTTAACTCGTATAAATTCATGTAAAAAAGCTGACGTAGTCTGTATTGTGTTTAATTGATTGTTTTAAAACAGTAGAGTAAAACGGGTAAATACTACAACAGTGTTTACCTTACAATCTATAAATACACCGTAGATCTCATACTGTAAATTCATTAAATGCACAAGTTGTAAAGAACAGGTCTGCCTGTGAGCTGTCTGCAAATACTCGACAGCTCTAGAGAATATTTTAATTAAGTTTGCCGTATAATTGTTGAAATCAACATTTTAACTTCATTACCTGGCCGCAACTTTTGTTCTCTTTGTTTCCGTCGCTTGTTCATTATTCTTGATGTTCTTCTCATTAATTAAATAAGTTTTCGGTGAAATGAGAAACCACTTGGTTTTGTAAACTAAAAATGTCATAAAAAGGAAATAGTGTTTTTTTCATTGAGGGTGATTTGTTATTAAAAGTTACAGTTCTAGTGTGAGTTTTCAATGTCTACGTGTTGGTATTATTTATATAAGAGGATAAATATCTGCGAATTCTCTATAAAAGGGAGCTCTACTGTATTATGCACGAGAAATCTATAAACTAATGATGTTTTAAGTTTCACCATAGATAAACAACTACCACCCACAATTCCAATGAAGAAAAATATCCATCAAACATAAGGGGCACTTAGGGAATTTGCCATGACGAGCAGTTTAGACGTGTTCACTTGATCTATCCCTGTGTTATTTATATGGGGTGAGTTTTAAATGCCCCCTTCCCTTCACTTATGAAAAAGAAATAATTATTTTGAAAAAGGCTTTAGGGAATGTTTTAATAGGATCCCAAAGTATGTTTTGACATTTTTTGCCTCAAAAACCGGAGGAGAGAGCCCTCCCCCAAATACTTTAAATGCAATCCCCCTTGCGGCACCTTAAAAGAATGAGAATTACGAAAACACAAACTCAACGACGCAAAGAAACTGTTGTATCAACTCGTTTTTTTTTGTAACACCCATTTGAAATTCACAAAAAACCAGGATTAAAATGCCACATTTCACATACAATTTATTTTGAATGACAAGTTTCTCTTTAAAATCATCTGAGGGCAACATCACAACCCTATAACGTAATCCCATTAAATATTATGAAGAACAATTTTTCATACTAATAAAATTGTACGTGAAATATAGAATTTTAAACCTGATTTCTTGTAATATTTAAATAGGTATAACAAAAAGACGAGTTGAGATATAACTTTTTTACGTTGTTGAACTTGTAACTGCCACAAGGGTGGGGTTGTGTTTAAAATATTTGGGGGTCCTCCACCGGTTTTCGGTGGTGGTGGGTGACGCATAGTACGTCAAAACAAATTTTAGGATCCTATAAAAACATTCCCAAAAGGGGTTTTCAAGATATTTCCTTGTTGAAATGTTAGGGTGGGGGACATTTACCCTTTCACCCTTTGTATTTCAATAGGTGTTTTACTTAATACACGCACCCTCAACACTAATTTAAAAACGCCATTTCATCAATAGAATTGAAACAATTTACTGTCAATGTATAGGAATTTGAATAACAAAAACTGGTTAGAATTAGTTTTGGGTTCAGTTTTACTTGACCTTCTGGGTCAAGCTAGAATGTTGTGACATTATTATCAACAATTTTGATTAAAAACCCTCAAAGCTCAGGGTTGCCTTAGAAAATGTTGTCTGTATAAGCACATTGTGGCTACAGCTCTGTTACCCCTAGATGGGAAAGAAATATCCCAGTTCGTAAAGTCAAGTTGTGTTTTTAGTGCAAAGTTTGCTCACCCTTCGGCACAAGTTTAAGTACCATTCTGGGAACTCATTCTGGGAACTCTTAGATGGGCCTCTTCTAGCACTTAGATGGGAAAGAAATATCCCAGTTCGTAAAGTCAAGTTGTGTTTTGAGTACAAAGTTTGCTCACCCTTCGGCACAAGTTTAAGTACCATTCTGGGAACTCAAGGGTGCCTCTTGTAGCACTTAGATGGGAAAGACAATATCCCATCTCGTAAAGTCAAGTTGTGTTTTGAGTACAAAGTTTGCTCACCCTTCGGCAAGTTTAAGTACCATTCTGGGAACTCAAGGGTGCCTCTTCTAGCACTTAGATGGGAAAGACAATATCCCATCTCGTAAAGTCAAGTTGTGTTTTGAGTACAAAGTTTGCTCACCCTTCGGCAAGTTTAAGTACCATTCTAGAACTCAAGGGTGCTCTTGTAGCACTTAGATGGGAAAGACAATATCCCATCTCGTAAAGTCAAGTTGTGTTTTGAGTACAAAGTTTGCTCACCCTTCGGCAAGTTTAAGTACCATTCTGGGAACTCAAGGGTGCCTCTTGTAGCACTTAGATGGGAAAGACAATATCCCATCTCGTAAAGTCAAGTTGTGTTTTGAGTACAAAGTTTGCTCACCCTTCGGCAAGTTTAAGTACCATTCTGGGAACTCAAGGGTGCCTCTTCTAGCACTTAGATGGGAAAGACAATATCCCATCTCGTAAAGTCAAGTTGTGTTTTGAGTACAAAGTTTGCTCACCCTTCGGCAAGTTTAAGTACCATTCTGGGAACTCAAGGGTGCCTCTTCTAGCACTTAGATGGGAAAGACAATATCCCATCTCGTAAAGTCAAGTTGTGTTTTGAGTACAAAGTTTGCTCACCCTTCGGCAAGTTTAAGTACTATTCTGGGATCAAGGGTGCCTCTTGTAGCACTTAACTGGGAAAGACAATATCCCAGCTTGTTATTGCTTCCTCAAAATTTCAGGCTCGATTACAAATTATGCCAGTCTAGCTTCAGCCTTTGGCCTTGAAATTAACAGCTCCATTGCGAAGGGCGTCCAAAGGTTTGGTGGATATAGGTACCTTTTTATTTATCAATTAAAAACATTCAGTGATAATACAGATTTAACCAGTGATGAGTTGAGGACTTGGCAAATCAGTGGTTGACTTGGAGCTTGTCTCAAGTTTTGAGAGTTTCTGATTTTAGAGAGTACGCTTGTACAAACTTGGTCTCTTGCTCACCGTCCCACCGCCACAAAACTTGTTCCTCACAGGACCTCTCTATACCAGGAAATCGTTACCTCCTTCTAGAACTTCAAACTAAATTTACTTGCTTAACTCGCCCTTTCAGTAGTATGTTAAAATCAAGCTTCCAATTAAAAATGTGTATTAATATTTGCGATAATATACCAAACAAAATTTTAAAAACCACAATTTAAGAAGAAATTTTAAATGTGTAGTGGGTCGATAGAATTGAATATTTAATCACTAAGTTATAAAGTGAAGTTTATTGAAAATGTTCTCTAAAAACATCAGTTTTTGTCACTTGTAACTTTGCCAAAAACTGGTTCCAGAGCAATAAGTTTGAAACTAAATGAAGAAAACCCAAAGGGTACTTTTATCCCTTAAAAGAGATGTCCTGGAGAAAATATAAATCCAGTAAAATTACTCGGTTTCTGGATGGACAGTAAATTAGATTGGAAAAGTCTGTGCTAAACTGTCTAGAGTAATTCATCTTCTAAGGAAACTGACAAAGGCTCTGATAATGGATCACCTGCTGGGAATATATCACGCCCTGTTTCACAGCCATGTGAACTATGGTCTTCTGTTGTGGGGTCACTCGACCTCCTGCGGTGATATTCTTGTTTTGCAGAAGAAAGCTCTTAGAATTATGGCTTCAGTCCATGACCTGGAGCATTGCAAACCACTTTTTAAAAATTTCCAAATTCTTACAGTCTACAATCAATACATCTTTAACTCTCTAATTTACATCAAACAAAATATCGATTTATTTAATAACAGAACCACCATACATCAATACCAGACCCGCAAAGCATCCAACTTGAAAGTCCAAAGATGTAGACTAAGTAAAATACAAAAATCCTTCCCAATAGCAGCTATAAAATATTACACCAATCTTTCGACCGAACTTAAGTGTCTCCCCACATCAGAATTCAAGAATAGCATCAAGCAGGAGTTAGTGAGATGGCTAGTAAACTCGCTTTAAGAGGCGCAAGAAATCCCCCTGTTCTCTGGGAAGAAGTAAATAGAAGAGAACATATGACGCTGTCAATCCCAATTGTTGGGTCAAAGACGAAGACATCAAGTATCAAGTAAGTATCAAGTAACAACGTGACTTTTATTCCCAGAGACCTAAGGTTCGTTTTTCCAGGGAGAAAATAGTATATTTCATTACTTGGTCCCCAAATACAGTTTTCTAATACGAGCACAAGTTTAGAGTCCAAGGCGCAATAGAGAACGTTAAAGGAGCGAGGATCAACAAATCACATTTGGGACAAGTGATGCACGATTCTTTTTGTCATAGTCCAAATACTACTGAGAAAATATATGTCAGTTAAAGTATTTACTATAATTGTAAACATTTTAAACTAACCAATTTCTTGAATGTTTAATATTATTGCATTACGACAAAAGTATTATAGTTCATCAACCGTCCCCAAAGTATTTTTCTCATCGCTCATTTCAATCTCAGAATGCTAAATTCAGAGCTAATGTCAAAAGTTTAATCAGTGATGAAGTAGAGACTCAAGTTTAATCAATAATTTATTGTTTTAACGTTCCAATTATCCGATAAAATAGTATTCGGTCATAACTAAATTGAAAGAAACTTTTAGAAAACCGTAGAGAAATAAATCTCTTCCGTTTGGCCAAACCCGGAAAACGTACTAAGTAAAAACTATTCACTCTTGAAGTAGATGTTTAATGTGCTGAAGCGAATAAACTAAGAGAGCTTGTAGTTAGCTATTCGCATTATCAATAAATTATCAAGGAAATGGATCTTCCGGCATGAATAAATTGAACGCCGTTCTCGAGATATACAACAATGAGAGGTGAAATATCTCGAGAGTTAGTAGACAACTCATTGTTTTCTAAATGTTTCAAGGGATTTCAAGTATGCAATTCAGAAATCAATTAGAAAATCCGACTTAATATAAAAACAGGGGTCCTGTCTACAACACTTAACTTAGAAGTTGTAGGCTCTCTTTTTTAAAATACCCTCAAATCTTAAAAGTTTGAATCTTGTGAAAAACGCTTCTTCGTGAAATAACATTCTCAAGAAATGAAGTATAAAGTTATAACTTAGCATAGATCCATGGCGTCCATAACCTTCAATAGAAGATATTTTCATCAACACGTTAACAGCTTAACAAAAATCTTCAATTTAAGAAGACAGCATCAAACTTTCAAGAAGCTGGCAACCAGTCCTGAAGAAGTATTTTCGACTGTGTTACATCCAATGAGAACATAAACAGAGAACATCCTGCTCCACTGGACGGTTGGCAGCCCTGTGATCAGCAGGATAGCAGACACCAAGTGTCTCAGTTTCGGCCAATTAGTGACTAAATATGGTACTCTACAGCGATACCGAAATATTTCAAGCTGATTGTAATGCTGTTTTGATGCGGTGTCAACCGGAAGAACAAGATTATAGCTGTGACACCGGCCACGAAAGCCTGGTGTTAAGTTTACATAATATGAGCGTTATTACATATTTTAAAATCTCAAAACTTCAATAATTAAAAAGAATTTAAATGGGCTCTTTGGTAATTTAATTTTTGTTAAACTTTATTAATGTTTAATGAGGAATGAATATATAAATGGCAGAACTCAGTGAGCTCGTGGCGGATCGGTATCGGGCGCGACTTCGGAGCTCCGGTTCGATCTCCGTAGTCACCACTAAACATTTTGTAAAAGTAATGGTGGCGCTAGGTAAAGTTAAGGGATACTCCGAAGATTTATCTTCACCTCGTTAAACAAGACAAACAAATATCTGAGTTAAATATAATTTAGTAATTCGTCTTGACCTCATCCATTGATTTAAATGAGCCGACGGCTTTTGCGCTTCTGACAAAAACTTATAATTTAAAAACAATTATAGTAAAAAAAAGTAACTGTATTAGTGTATTAGAGACATTAGTATATATCCTATTGTAGAATCTATCGTGGCTTGATGTGATAGTTTGTCAATATTTGATTGAAACTACCAGTCTATGCACTACCAGTTATGTTAAACAGCTCCACAATGACAGCTGGTTGAAGATTTTCGAACAATCACATTACGGCGATCCCGAAACAGTACCAACTGTCTAAATCACTATTTGAGATGCCGACCACTCTCATATGAGGGTATTTTAAGGCATTTAAGGCAAATATGTGGTGAAGGATGAGTGTGATGAGTGGTAGTAATGAGTTATGAGGTGTAGATTTGTTACAAACTAAGGCCAACTCTTCCTTAGAATGGGTCATTAATTAATAGCCCAATGACCAATGGAAATACAAGGACCAAGGGCTTAACGTGACTTCTGAACCACGCAGGTGATGGTCTGATATGTCTAAACACTGGTGAGAGTTGATGCGGGTATCATTAGATGATCATTGAGACTATCTGAGCCGCTTTAGACCTATATCATCCTCAAAACCTGACCTCCATGCAGCTGGATTACAGGACCACGCCACGAGTCCCAGTCAATAATTTCTACAATAATGGTAAAATAGTATAGTTTTTGCGCTTACACTCAAAACTTTAATCGTACATAACAGCTGTTGTTTCCTTGCAAACTATTTTCAGGGGAATCAGTGAATATTTTGTGAATGTTTCAGTTTGCCTCGTAAAAGGTTGTTTTCGCGTGTTGAGCATTATTTTTGAGTTCGTATGTCAGAACTGTCTAACCGGACTGATCTTCTTGCTGTTATTTTTCGACTTAGCAGAGTTAATAATGCAAAAGCAAAATATTTCAGGTTGCCTCAAACGAGTTTATTTCATAGTTTGGTGGCTACAAAAAACAATTCTCATTGACTTGGCTATACATTTTCACTAAAACCAATTTAAACATTTAATAATGTCGTATTTTAGAATTGCCTCTAGCAATGTGCAATTCTATAGCAGTATCACCTCTTGAACTAGTAAACCTACGGGTGCTCATCAGGCTTTATGATTTCAGGGCAGTGAATTATATGTAGAAATTATATGTTTTTGTATGTCACTGTAGAAATGACTACGATAAAAACTTATACTAATACAATTGGTTTAAAGACTAAAACCTTAGATATTTCCATTCAAGACAGAGTCAATTTGAATATGATTGATCGGCACAATGTAAGCTAAACATAGCCCACTCCTTTCCCTGACTCTATCAAGTACGGTATCTAGTAATAACCAGTTGTAACTGACAATCTGAGTGGACGGCGAAGGCACGCAAGTGGAACAAAATGTAAGATATTGCGATGTTAGCTCTGTTTTGTACCACTGTTCACACTTCATAAAACGAAAGGGGGTAATAAATAATCGCTACCATTATAACGGGTCATGGAGCATGTTACAACGCCCTCAACGCAATGTTATAACGGGTCTTGAGGTTTACCATGTTAAATTACGCAATGTCTGAACGATATATAAGTTGTTGACATAGGAACTTTAAATTTAGTACACAATTAAACTTTGGCTGTCTGATACAAAATGCACTTTGAGTTTTCGATTCTTTGGAGCCACGACTAGTGCGAAAGCTTGGTATAAAGGTACCGCTCTAGGCAAACTAGGTTACAACCTAAAAAGTGTAGTTTACTATTTTGGGGTGTGTAGCTAACCAACGAGTGTTCGGATGGAAAATGTTTTAACTAAGTATTGAGATGTATGCAACATTTCAAGTTTCTAAGTACGAGTAATATCACCCATGAATAAAAAACACGAATAAATTCCGGCGGTTCCTATAAAAACAGCTACATAACTATTCCTGTTGTCACCTACGTACAGAAAATCATAGTGCGTTTGAAATGTAGAATAATTTACAAAATAGACACGTATACTAAAAACCTTGAATAATCCAACAAGATTATTTAGATACTACTAATTCATAGCAGCATAGTTTCATTCAGCTCACAATCACACTATTCTTGACTGTAGAATTTACAATTGTACAGAAACAAGGAAGTGAGAATGATTGTAACACACGTAACTCTGAAGTATGATGTGAGTTAAGGGAGAGACACAAAGTGGTTTCCGTGGTTATGATTGTGGTTGTAGACGCTGGGAGTGGGAGTGGGTAAGGATGAGTGGGGAGAAATATTGGAGGTTGGTGAAGAAGAGAGGGGTTGCGTAAATCCTACGACATACCGGGCTTTGTCCTTTGGGATTTTGAAGAAATGAAATATACGAGTAATATATTCTAGTTCTTCTGGTTCACACAGCATCAAAACATAATAAGTAGCTTGAGATATTTCGGTCTCGCTGTGGAGTACCATGTTCAGTCAGTGAAACGGAGCTAGTTGGTGTCTGCTATCTTATTGGTGGCAGGTCTGCCTACCGTCCATTGGAGCAAGGATGCCAACTGTCGATGTTCTCATTGGGTGTGTGACTATCGAAAATACTTCTTCAGGACTGGTTGTTAGCTTCTGGACCGTTTAATTCTGTCTTCTTTCATGGGATTACTATACTTTTTAATGATTTCCATGGTTTCTCGTGTGACTCTAGGATAATGGTGTGAAATTTTTACAAATACTTAATATATTGGCTTTGTCAAATACGCATGTTTCGTGTAGTAACTATGTTCTGTCATGGTCAGAAGTTGGCAACCAGACGTGAAGAAGTCTTTTCGATTACATCACAGCCAATGAGAACATCGAAATGGACGGTTGGCAGCCCTGCCACCAATAGGATAGCAGACAGCAATAAGCTCAGTTTCAGCCAATCAGTTACTAAAGATGGTATTTCACATCGAGAATGAAATATCTCAAGCTAATTACTGTGAAGTTTTGACGCGGTGTGAACCGTAATAATTCTCCGGAATAATTGCATAGTTTCCTGTCTGGACGCTGCCATTGAGAAAATTCAGTAGTCAGGACCTTTAAAAAATCTTTGTTCCACGGAGTCCCTTAATTTCCTTTTTTGTTCATAATATAAAGGCTTATGAAGCGGACTATTTAAGGAGTGTATTGATTACCAGATAATTTGTTGAAGAGCACATTTCCTTACACATTTTTTACATCACGTGATTGAAATGTGTAAGAGAAAAGGATCAGTCGTTTGTACATGGTAAATAATGACTTCAAGCTAATTGTTGAGTTAAAATGTGTTTTAAGTAACATTTTATGTCGTTTTTGATATTATATAGTTAACCTGTTCATAACCATTAAAACACACTCGGAGATTGTTGCGTTCCTCTTCATTTCTTTAAAGGAAACGGGGCTTTTAATCATAAACTTCTTGGAACTAGAATCATGTCTATTCAGGTGCACCAGATTCATCAGATGAGTTTTCAAACAAAAACACCATCAAACACGAGCGCTCATTCAGAGATCACTTGAAAACAAATAACGAAATTTACAAACCAATTAACCTTTAACAGCTGCGGAATCCATTTAACGCAAGATTATTAGATTTGTTGAATCAGTGAAAAGCGAGAGTTATTACGTTCTGGTTTACTGGTCTAGCAATTTTAAACATTCAAATTATATTATTGAAACAAAAGCTGTTGATAATAAACGGACTATTTATATTAGCTTATTATGACCAATCAATGCAGGTGGATAAAGACTGTTATTTGGTTATACTGATACTCATCCATATCTAGGCCTACTAATTGTTGAAAATTCAGAATGCCGGTGTTTTTACATTAACATGGAAATAAACTTTTCCACCGGTTATTGGGTTTAAAACTACACAACGTTTCGAGAGGTATGTAAACTTCTCTCGTTGAGTATTTGAACTCCTTTTCATACCTCTCGAATAGTTGTGTAGTTTTAAATACAACAACCAGTTGAAAAGTCTACCTGTTTCTATGTTAATGTAAAAGACGAGAGAAGTTTACATACCTCTCATCCGAATTACCTGAGGTTTAAATTCTACCAAGGACGGTTTTCATAGTTTTTTAGTGAACGAGAAGAAAACGACGTTTCTTCTGGAATCTGATCCCGTCTTCAGGTGAAAATTAATCTAAAATATAGCACAAAACATTAGGAAGTGAGTTAGGCTAAACGTAATCAGCGTACGAAGAAGAGTCACCCAACACCAAACAACAAGAGTTTTCTCTTTTGCCTTTTGTGTGTGTTTTGTCTTTAACGTATTTAATTTCAAAATAACTAGCTTAGAAAACAATAAAAGATGCACAGCAACGATAAGAAAATAACAAATAATTAGACAGTTGTCCACCGACTGACTGGATTAGCTGGTTGGGAGCAGCGGACAACCAATCACAGACGTATATCAGACTGACCTATTTACGTACAGACACGTGGGGGAAGACATTCTTTATAGTTTTAAAGTATGAGTCAGTTTTTTCCAACAAAGGAGTTAAGATGACTAAGAAGAATTACTGTAAAACAATTAAAAGCTTTTTATATTTTTGTGTTAAAAACTTCCTGCTGTTGTACCGTTTATTACTGATATGGTTCTACATAACGAATCAGTAGTACGGATTGACTTCGAAAGGGAAATTTAGGTTAGGAGTTGGTTAAAATTACTAAATTAGGCTATAATAAAAAATGGGATTTACTCAAATTATCTGTTTATTATTAATTGAATTTAGTATTTGCATACTACTAATTGCACACGAATACCTACCGTTGCTGATACGTTGAAAATAAGTTCAAAATACTCGTAACACTTCAAACTAACTTAGATCCTAAAAAAGGTTTTACCCAATAACCATTGGAAATAAGGCCGAATAACCCAATAACTATTGGCAAAATGTAGCATAAAATTGAATTCCCCATGGACGTATTTGCATGAGGTCGAAGATCCGAACCTCATAAAACTTTGGTGTGGTAACTATATGGTTTAGTTATTTTGTCTACAACCATATTATATGAGACACAAGTTAGTACAAGCATTAATTTAGTCGCCGTTTGTGCCTTTTAGTCAGTTTTGTTGAATGTTGAAACAATATTTCATTTTTAAATGTGGGTAAAAGATTTACAACAGTGCACCAATTTTTATAATTAATTAATTACCGACCCATTCTAAGGAAGAGTCGACCTTAGTTTGTAACAAGACTACACCTCATAACTCATTACTACCACTCATCACACTCATCTATTTGTATGAGAGGTGATTTATATTTTTTCAAAGCAATGTGAAAAGTCACAACCTCTTCTACATAATTATTTAAATAACGCTTGACATACATTTAGTAGTGGCAAATTCTTAAATACAGAGGTATCACACTCGTCTTTAAAACGTATTAAAACTAAACCAAAGATAATGTTGTTTTAGGTAGATATCGCATAGATGCCACATGGATGAGGCAGATCAACATAGTTAGACAGCCCACGCATAGAATGCGTCTCTCATTGCCTTTCTCCCCCTCGGCTCCATATGCCCGACTTTGTCCGTTGTCGATTACTTAAATGTGACCAAATCGCGCGGTTTTCAAGAACAAACGAACTTGCGCGTTCGTCAATCGCTCTACTTGAGACTCTTAAAAATTAATAATTCCGTCTCAGCGCATTCTGTGCTTGGGATGCCTCAACTTTGTTGAATATCCTGCCTCAGCCATTCGACTCTATGCGCTAGCTACCTACCTACCATTTTTGAATATATAAATAAATTATTTATTGAATGCTTTTGTACAGCAGTTATGGCAGTTATACAGAGCATTAATATACATAATATTTTAACATGCTTGAAGACAGCAGCACACAACTCTAACTGAATTTTTACTTTACATCAATCAACTACTTAACTACAATAAATAATAGACAATACAATAAATGTAGATAGACAATTAATCTACATGTAAATGAATAACTGAGATGTAACTGAATTGAGCTTACACCCCGGGACCAAGACACTCAAGCGTTCCTGGGCTGGACGCCAACAAGGAAGGTCTTCAAATAATATAAAGGACAGCCGGCTTTTCGCCAGCCCGTACTGATCATGAGTAACCAAGGACCGGGGAAGTGAGCGCAACGCTTATAGAAATAAGTTACATAACAACAACGAATGTTAAATAAACAAAACTACTAGTCAAAAGAACTGTTTTATGAGCGTACGTAAATTCAAAATAATTAATTGAAATTGCTGGTTAACCCAACGTTAAATGTGAAACGCTCACGATGAACACCAGTTGATTAATGTTGCAAGACTCTGTGTATGTTCTTGTTAAGGAAACAGTGTTGTAATCGTACACTCGGCGGAATCGGATTCAAGTTTGTTCAAGTGCAATAATTTATCAGATGGAGCTCTCTGAAATGTAACACTATTAAACACAAGTGTTCATTTGAATTCAACATTGGGTTTTGCATTTCAACTAATTATTTTATGTTTTTGTATTTGTTCTGACAGTTGAGATGTACAAATGTGTACATTATTCAATAAAAATAATTGAATTGAAATTGTTTCATGGAATCAATTAAATCTCAGCTTATCAAAAGAATGTTGAGAAATAGGTTTGTCTGTTGACTTGGATCACACTCCGTTTTAAAGTTTGTCAGTGACGATGGTACAATTTCTCAGGTTGAAATACTATTACGGATGTTTTCCATCGTCTTTGAGTGACGAAAAAGAACACGAAGTTTCGTGATCTGGAATTTATTCCATCTTCAGGTGAAAAGTAACCCAAAACGTGATACAAAACTAAATGAGCTAGTCTAAAACAATCAGCGCAAGCTGACCAGTTGCCCACCGCCAAATAAATTTTTGTCCGAATTATTTTGTTTATTATTAACCTATTCGATATAACAACTAGTCTAGACAACAATGCAACATGAACCAAACTCTTAAACATTAAAAAGACAAATAGAGAAATTGACCGTAATAAAAATTCAACCTCAGATATCTATACTATTAGTATTTCGGTTAGGGTTGTCCGGAGTGTTGAGATCTCGGAATCTGGCTGGGGTAATTCAGATTTTTGAATAGAAATGGTCCTTAGTGTGTGGAGGGTGGGGAAACGAATAAAATTATATAGATTTTTTATTTTATGGGGTTTTGAGGTCCCCAATTCCCCATGTTATATTTCTTTTTTTAGTAAATATTTATTAGTTAATATCAACGGATTTGTTTGAAACTCGACACATAGTTGTATACCATTAACAAAGACCCCTACTGATTTTGGGGTTCGGGGGCACGGGGGGGATTTGGGGAGTTTTTCTGGGGGCGAAGCCCCAGCTGGCGCAGCTAGTCTATACTATTATTAAAACTAATTACTATTATTCGGAGTTGAAAAAGGCACTGCCGAAATATACTGGTCGTTTTAAAGCATTTTTAAAAGTTTTGTAATTCATTTTGAAATCGAACGACAGTTTTTATGTTTTTATATACTATTATTAACATATTATTGAAAGTACTAATTATGTACAGCCAATGTTACCATTAATTTCTCAAGTCCATCGTGTCTAGGAAATAGTAGTACTTTTAGTAATTAACGAACTTTCCAACTATATATATTTTATTTGTAAACACTGTCAATTTGTGTAAGAAAAGTTAAACCCATACAAAATCCAAACACTTGTTTATTTGACCGTTTTCGAAAACAGCTTTTCTTCTTGAATTAGTTTCATATTTTTATCTACATATTAAAAAAAAATTATTTTGATCAAAGGTTTTTTGCAATTCTGCTGAATAGTTTGTTTTGATTGTTCCTTAAGGTACTAAATTACTGCATTTATTTATTTGATTCATTTATACAATAGCTACAGTTTTCACCTTACAAGCTATTTTGACATAACAAAATGCAAGATATTCATTAGTTTATACAGTACAATGAAAACATTTTTATACAACAAAAACAAGTAGATTAGGCATACGAAAATAAAAAATTAATTTGCACACATTCAGAGTAGGTAATATATACAAACCAAAACTAGAATAATGGGTTACATACTAATTCGACTAAAATGTTATTATGCTTATTTGACGTAGAAATAGGTTCATATTTTTATTAAATAAATCAACATCATTCCTGCACAAATTTTAAGTTCTTAATGCCTTAAAAAACGAAAAGTTAAAATAATGCACAGTGCTACATCTAGGAACAAAAAACACATGGGTTGGGCGCAAGTTATTTCTAGGTACAAATAGTTTAATTTTACTTAACAAAAAACTACTATCGATTGAGCTGTGTAATATTTTGTACAAAAAAAGAACAGCTGTTTTATGTCTTCTGACTGAAAGAGACTCCAAATTAAATAAATATCTTAGTACAGTAGTAGAAAAATCACGATCACACATAACGGTAACGGGGCAACATATCAAAGAAGTTGTTTCGTCAAAACGTCGAGAATTGTCTTCTGTTTAAAATGATGTACAATATGACCCACCTTTGAATTTAAACATCTCGAGTTTTGGCCCCGTGAGTTTCAGTATTTACACACTCTGTATACTGAGAATCTTAAAAATATTTTTCCTGTAATCTCCGTGTACGATTTCCAGAGAGAAAAGTTTGTTTCATCTTTCTAGCTCTAATAGTACTCCTGTAATCCGTTTAGGACACTTTATCGTGGCCACCCGGTATAGAGCAATATTCTAACTTACTTCTAACAAACGAAAAATACAATACATAGTTTAATAGCTTCAATAGAAGAAAAGAATCTTGTATTTCTAATGATAAAACCTAACAGTTTGTATGCTTTATTTATTAAACAACTTAAGTGGTTGTCAAATTTGAAAGACGAAGGACATTTAATGTCCTTATCAGAGCCTCGTATGCTGACTGGACCTCAAATCAAACCACTTTAGGACCTAGTGATGAAATATGCTATTATTTTCTTATGGGAATAAAAGTGTGACGTTCACGCGCCATTATAAATGTGTCAAAAACATCTGTTTGAGAGAAAAATTACAAAAAAAATAGACACCGTTGAATTATAACGAAGACGCTCCGGTTTCTTGGTGGCCGGTGTATCGTGGCAGTGCCCCGGGTCTGTGGTGACCTGTAGCTTCAATCGATCTCCCCCTCCCCCTCTCCACCTGCACACCCCCACATTCACCCCCTCTCCACCACCATCCCCTGTGAGTGTAAGAATCAACAGTGTCAGCAGGATCAACAGTTAGATCATTCAACAGTACTGTACGTGCTTCTGCTTTCACTTCAACTCAGTTTGTGTGATATGACAACTGAAGTACAGAGTTATTACAAATGATGTTCTCGATTTTGATTATAAATATCACTGGGTTAATTTGTTTTAAGACTAATTTAGTTGGTACCACTGGAAAGAAAACTTATAAATTAATGTCTAAGGCTTCCGGTTCACACCGCGTCACAGTTGAACCGGAAATACAAATACTGCTAAACGTTTTGACCTCGCTGTGGAGAGTCATCCTCAGTAGCTGGTTGACTGGCTGAGAATCCACTTTATTTCCATATAAGCAAGAAGTACATACATATACACATAGAAAAATAGCAATAATGGAAGCTTAACTAACAATGTTTACATATTTGAATTAAACAAAAAATAATAAAGGTTGATGATTGCTTATCTAGTACATTTTAAACTAAACCAAATTAAACTAAATTATAGAAATGGGTCTAACTAAATTATAGCAGTATTTGTATTTCAACTGTGACGCGGTGTGAACCGGAAGCCTTAATGATGACACTGGCCGCGAAAGCTTAAGAACTAAGAAAAACTTATACAGTTTTATTTGCATTGGTTTGGGTGTGTATATTGAGTACGGGCGCGATTCAACCAAAGGTAATGTGTTTTGTTCTGTCACGTACAACAAAATGTACGCTTTATCTGACATGATGACGAAATAACTTCTTCCACAGTTAGAACAAGATTCGGCTAACTTCATTTTGCAACTGAATGGTACACTAACTTCCATATTACCACTTGGATGTACAGGGCCGAGAGATGGGTCCACTTGGAATATGCTGCCTGAGAGATAGATCGGACACGGTGGTCCGATTAATGAACTCCTGAACTGGCCTCCAAGTTCACCGGACATCACTCCCTGTGATGTTATACTTGTGGGGATACCATTACCAATTACTTCATCCTTGACCAGCATACTGGATAGATAGCGTCAACTTTTAAAATAAAATACTGTTTAACTATTATACATATTTGGCAGTGGAAAGAGATCAATCAGATGGCCCTCATATCTGATCCCAAAAATTCGGACAGAGAATAAAAGGGTGAGTCTCCAACGATTTTTCTACTCTCGTCTTGAACTCCCGTTCTGTGGGATATATGATACATAGAATCTTTGATACATCACCTGAGGATCCTGATAGTACACCTGAGATCCAGAAACGGATTACCAATGTCGTCGAAACAATCTATCAAGACACATATGGCAAGAGACACTTGATTATACGATTGACATCTGTCATATCAAAAGGGTACTCTTGTCAAAAACTTTTATTTTCAAGTACCTGTGTCAAAACGTTTTGAGTTTGTCTTCAATTGTAACCATATTATTTGTTTGTATAATAAAAACATCATTTTAATAACTCTGTAGTTTCGTAATCCATGCAATAATTCAGACGAATAATTTAGTAAATATATGGATATATTTTTGCATAATACGTAAAAAGATACATGGTGAAGGGTATTTCCAAGCGTTTTGTGTAATCGTAACTATAAACTCGTAGTTGAAAATTGCGTGATGCATTTCATGCTAGTAAATTATTACTGTGCTTATTGTTCATTCGCGTGATAACAAATTAGAAACCAGTTGACTCGAAGCTCAACCACTTAAGAGGATTAGTCAACCGAGCAAGAACCCACGTTTCCCACTGAAATAGTGGAGTATTGATCATTTCTCTCCGGTGAACGAGGGTAGGTGGAAATCCAAGTTTATCTTCTGTTTCAAAAACATCGGCTCTAGTAGAGTTGTCTCAATTCTTTGAAGAGTCACGCGTTCCGCCGACCTTGCCAGTCAAGAGATATGGTAGTAGCGATATTCCAACTTTGCTCCACACACTCAAAATGTGGCCAAACATGGTTTCGTATTCCTTTGTTTCCGACGCTGCTTATGAACCGAAACGTACAAATGCGGGTTTATATGATAGGGTAGGAGTGGTTCTATGTTCCTCATTTACGAAAAAAGCAAAACTGCGTGTGAAAAAATATAATACTCTTTTAAAATAGCCTATTTTTTTGCTAATTTGGCGTAAAATTTAAAAAGTTTAGGTTGTGCAAACCTAGAGACAATCTTTGAGAATATGGAAAACCACTTTTCTAATGTCTATGCCAAAAAAGCGTCCTAAGCGGGGGACTACGAGAGCATGTTTTGAGCAACTTTTTCTGGGGTGATCAATCCTCTTTAAGCCTCATTAACAGTATTTTAAAATATGACGAAGGTATATGAATTTCTGTATAGTGTATTGTTAGATCATGAAATAATATAATACTGTTAAGTAATAACCTATTCGAAGATAAACAATTATAAAATACTTCAAGTTGCATTTTGTTTCAGTATTTTGATTAACGGGTGTAAATAGGTCCAATGTATGTTTTGAGCTTACAACGAATATTTACAAAATAAAAATACATAAATGAAAAGTTGTTAAAGACTGGACTCATCTCGCAAGTGAATGGTCTGTAAGGTCTGGTGAATAATTTATTCACACTCAGGGTCCGTCACTTGCGTAAGACGGTTGACTCTTAAATCTGCGCCCGAAAACATCAAGTGAACCTCCAGGTAAATAGCCAAGGGCTTCTACAGTTTTATACGTTATAACGGTTTATAACAGTTTTATACGTGATATAAGTTGTATACGTTATAACGGTTTTAACAGAGTATAACAGTTTTATACGTTATAACAGTTTTAAGAGTTTATAACAGTTTCATATGTTATAGAAGTTGTATTCATTATAACAGTTTTATAAGGTTATAGCACAATGCAATTTATTTATACTGTACTCGTATCTTCTATCGTAATCCAATGTTATTGTGTTGTATTATTCAATTCTAGTTATAAGGATTTAAATCGGTATTTAATCGGTATTATTAAGGTATTATTAATCGTATGCTTCATTATCATTGTTCAGTATTCAAGCCAATTCTTTTCATTGTTGTTTAGTCTTTCATATTTGATTTATTTGGGGTAGATAATTTCTTATTTTAGTCACACTAATTTGTATGTTTATTAATATTCAATTGTCACTCGTACCATCTGAATGTATTTACACATTGTATATTGGCATTTGCCGTTACGAAATAAAATTAAAAAACAAATAGTATTGTACGTTATACAATTGTTATACGTAATATCAGTTTAAACGTTGTATTATTATATTATTGATACTATTTTGTCTATATCTAACGTTTATTCTTATTGTTACTATTTATTGTTACTCTTACTATTTATTGTTATTATTATATTGTTATTTAATCATTTAACAATTTATTTATTGACCATTACAAAACATGTTTTGTTTTGGTTTATAAAAAAGATCAAATATAACATTATTTAATTAAAAATACAAATAGTCTTGTTTATGTAATTATATGTCACGGTGCAAAGAGTGTTTATTAGTTAAATTGTAATTATTATAAGACCATTATAAGATGTCATTATTACTTCAAAAAATCATTTATCTTGCTTTACAACTTTACAGTGATTGTGCATGAAGACAGTGTAGACCGCATGAACTCGCAAACTATATGTTATTATAATTTCTTAAATACTGCAATGTAATTGCGTGTAAGCCTGTATAGTGGTATTTATAAAATAAACAAATAAACAGTTTTATATGTTTTAATAGTTTTTTTACGTTATAACCTTTTATACGTTATAGCAGTTTTATACGTTATAACAGTTTTATACGTGTCACAATCAACGCTTTGTTGACTGGTCAGCTTGCGCTGATTACTTTTAGGCTAGCTCTTTTCCTAATGTTATGTGTTATGTGACAGGTTACTTTTCACCTGAAGACGGGGTCAGACTCCAGATCCCGAAACGTCGTGTACTTGTGTTCACTCAAACCTACCGAAATACAGGGTCATCGAAAAAGGTGTACGGGATTTGAAGGTGAAATAAAAATGTTAATATAATTGGTAGAGTGTTGATTTTTACACCAAAAGACACAGCAAGTCTTAAATTCTTTACGTAAATTAAAAGTTTCAATGTGAGCTCCCTCTATTGCACGACAGACATCTAGCCGATAGTCAACCTCCCGCCAGGTGTTTTGGAGCATTTTAGGAGTCACCGTTGAAATGGCTACGTTGATTCTTCTTTTCAGGACTCCTAGGTGGCCACAAAACAGGACCATTCCTCCCAATCCAACGATCAGGAAATCTGTTGTTAAAAGCTTCTTGGACGATTAGACTGCAGTGACATGGAGCTCCATCCTGCTGGAAAATGACATTAATGCTCTTTTCCTAATGTATGTGTTCCCTCAAGTTGAAGAAGTTGGAAGGAAAAAGGGCATTAATGTCCTTTGAGTCCTGATTTGACGCCTATAGATGTTTCTTTTGGGGTAACATTTAAAACCTAGTTTATGCTGAGAAAATACGTGATCTACAGCATCTGAGAAGAAGAACAACGTAGCCATTACAACGGTGACTCCTGAAATGCTCCAAAACACGTTAGGCGTTAGGTTGACTATCGGCTAGATGTCTGTCTTGCAACGGTAGGAGCTCACGATGAAACTTTTTAAATTACACAAAAAATTTAAGATTTGCCGAGTCTTTTGATGTAAAAATTAACATTCTGCCAACTATATTAAAATTTTATTTAACTTTCAAATCCCGTACACCTTTTTCAATGACTCTGTATATTGATACCTGAGATATGCTCAGACCCAGGGTGTATGTGTGATGTGTGTAGGTGATGGTGTCGGCGCCGTGATAGTCTCGCAGTGGGAGTCCATGGTCAGGGATAAATGTTTTGTTAACTCAGGACTCTGCGGTTGATTTATGTCTCCAGGACTCCCTGCAGGGAACCATCTCTACAAAGGACCAGCCAAGGTGTGAAATGCTGCGCACGTGTTACTGTGGAATTCAATTATAGGTTTATTTAATTCGTAATGTATAACCAGAAAATTACCGGCCGACCTGTATTTTTTGAACTCTTTATGGTTCATAAGGCTATATACTGACAGCAGTTTGAATTAAATGACTGTTTAACAATTCAGTTTTAATTGTAATTTTATACCATAGTAGGTTACTGTTTGGATGATGCGTTTTAATTATTTATTAAAGGTGATTACTAACAAAGTTACAAAAGGTAGTTAATCTTGATTAAATCAAATGTAGTATAATTATTAAATATCATAAGTGCCAACCAATGTTCCAAATCAGGTTTTAATTAGTGTAATACAATGAAATAAATTAGCTATTTAGCGTTTATACAAAATAAAATCAGGTTTTAAGACATCTTCAGGTTTTAAGTTCTCTACGTTCACATAGTCTACTCGCTTCGGCCTTCAGCCTCAGATTTACGTCCTTTCCAAGAATTCATTTCTTATTATAATCGTTTCCTTAAAGTTTTGTTGATATAGAAGCAACAGCATTTATAAGATACCTTCAGAAGTTGGCTATTATTTCGAAAAGGCTCAGCTGTTACTATGGATACGTTTGTAAATGTTGTACGTTGGTTATGTGCTCAAGTCCCTAAAGCTTTGAATCAATCATTTGGAAGATATGAGTTTTTAAACCTGAAAATAGTCGTTATTCCGAAACCATGGCACGATTTAAAATATTGAAAATTCAAGCTGTGGAAGTTTAAGACATTGTTGGTTTGTAAACACTGAAACAACAGTATATCAATATGAAGCCTTTTAATTGGCTGACGCAAAGTAAGTAGCTTGTAGGTAGCAAATGAAATCTCTAGAAATAATAACTAAAAAACTCAATTCCACTAAAAAGTAAGAAACCAGTTATTAATATAACAAAGCTGTTGCAGCTATTTTGTTTTCCCGCAGTGAATGCGAAATAAGTGAAACAAAAGCGAGCGATGATAGCCGCGAATAAAAGTTGTGGCAGGAACTCAGAATGAACCATCCAACTTTTGCAATATTTGTTTACAATTGTTAAAATGGCCCTTCTAACTTTTAATCAAATTTACAGGAGTACCGTTACGGTGTTTTGTTACTGTATTCTGTTCAGGTCAATTATTGTACGGAGTGCGCATGCAATAGTTTAACTTTGGAAATAAATTTACACGATGACCTTGTAGGTAGGTGAGGACACTGCTTGAAATTAACAAATTATTATAGCCCTTTAAAATTACTTGTTACAACGACTAATGAATGTTTGTCACTAGACAAAAACATCATCCATCAAAAACACTCATCACAGTAACCATCATCTCATATTCTTCATCTTGAAATACCCTTCAAGTGTGGCCGGTTTCTCAAAGCACAGTAGCAAAGTGTCAAGGTATTGCTTTACTGAGGCGAGTTGGACCTATGAGCACCTCCTACTACTAAAAGCTACTTTTAAAAGTACAAGTATCTTATCACCATAAGTACGTATCTCACCATAGTATACCATAGTTCGTTAGTGTGATGAGGCACTTTATTAATAAGGTACCTCATTATACTAAGGAGGTATCTCATTATACTAAGGAGGTATCTCATTACACTAAGGAGGTATCTCATTACACTAAGGAGGTATCTCATTGTATACTTATTTATAAAGCACATGAACTAACGTGTAGTGTCTTAATACGTCATAAAGCGGATCCGTGGCGGATTGGTATCGCGCGCGACTCCGGAGCCCATCACTCTGGTGGCGCGGGTTCGATCCCAGCAGTCACCACTTACAATTTATAATGTGACTATACGGTGACGCAAGTAAAGGTCGAGGTTGAGTGGTAGAGATGACTTTGTAGTCCTAACTTCGCCTCGTTAAACAAGACAAACTTTACCTTTTTTAATACGGTTTAGTTGAACACTCAGTGTGTTGTGTAAAAAAATGCAAGAACTACTAAAATATTATGTACAAACTTTCACAAAAAGTTATAAAAATCTTGTTTGCAGGTTGACTTATCTATTAAAAATTGCGTAAATAATACACAAAATGGAGTCAACTATAAATAGTCAGGTTTAGTGATACAGCTCAACAATAAACCTATAGATCTCATGGTTACAAAAATATTTGAACGAAATGATACCTACCTATTATTATTATTTCTTTTAAACAAGAATTAGACATTCAATAACGAAACTCAATGAAAATAAACAATAATACTCGTATAACAAAACAAATTCATATGCCAATAACTGTATGCGTATCAAATGTAAAACATTGCTTTCCACGAATAGTTATCTAAAACGACTATTACATTGCTTGCATTATTTTATTGGAACTAAATCAAAACCCCGTGCCAAATCATCTTCTTACAAATTTATTCTTTAGATTTATATATTTTTCTTTCGTCGCTGTTCAAGTATACGTGGCAAGAGCAAGAGCCAGCAGTGCGTGCAAATGCAAACATATTTACATTTTATATAGTACAACAGAGCAGTACTCCAGTCCACAGAGCAATGATGCGCAGTCACGCAGCACGGGCTTTACATTGTCATCCCTCCCTCCCTCCCCCTCTCACATTGTCTGCTCCAGTTTTGCCAATCACTGCAATCTTGGGCTGTCTCAATAGTCCCCTTGGGTCTTGTCATTGTGTTTATTGTCAGCCTATAAACCGTCCCTTCTGACCACATGGCAACTGCTCGTAGAGGCAACACGCAGCTACAAATGAAATTGTGCTGATAACTTGAAAGAGAAATATTGGTAGGCTTACTAAATTACATAAATTGTAACTTAATTGTTTCAAAATGGCGATCGAAAAATGATTTTTTGTTTTAACAGTGGAATCAGTAGTGCAATTTCACCAAAATTCGAAACGCGTTATTCCTTCATGATATTTAGTAAAACTTGCAGTAAAAACCCATGCGAAGCTTGGCTGTGAGTTCAGCGAACTAGAGTACCAAATTGCCATGAAAGTTCGCTTCACTCAAGCCAGCGGTGCTTTAGCAGTTGGCCTGGTTCATACGGGTAAATCTACTGTTAGAAGATTTCATTCTTATGACAGTAGATAATTTGACCATTCTACATTCAATGGTCATGTAAGATAAAGTAACCAGTACAAATTGAATTAGTTTAAAACTAATATTTAAAATTTTACTGTAAAAATTGTGTTAAAAACTATTCAAACTCTCAAGTAACAAGGGTAGACCTCATAATCCATTAGTAACGTTGACCGCACGAAGCCTTCCCTCGTATTCAACTTATACTCGTACCTCTAATGAGTAATGGGAGTGGTCACTGGTCAGTGTTCCTGATGTTAAATATTTAATTACTCCCTTCGCGTTAAAACTTAATTACGGTAGTTCTTCATCGTTTTTGAGTGAACAAAAGTACACGATGGATCTGGAATCTGATACCGTTTTCTAAAGTTGTTAATAATTTTAACTCTTATGTTAGAACGACCTGATTCATTCATAAAAATTTTAATGAAATTGTCTTCATTAGTTTTGCATAAATAGATATTTTTTGTGTTATCTTTTTCAGTTGGTCGGTCTGATTCACAGCTGTGATTGGTCGTTCACTGCTCCGAGCCAGCCATTGAGGCTGTCTGGTGGCTGGTCAGGCAGTCAGTCAGTGTGCAGCTGTCAGTGGCCAAGGACGTGCTTGATTTCTTTATTTGTTTATTAATTAAGATTGCTTGGTGGTGGGTGGCAAATCAGCTTGCGCTGATTATTTTTAGCCTAACTGTTTAACTAATTTTTGTGTTATGTTTTAAGTTACTTTTCACCAGACGACGGGATCAGATTCTAGATCCCGAAACGTCGTACTTTTAGTTCATTAAAAACGGTGAAAAACGTCTGAAATAATGTTTAATCTCAGAAATTGTACCATCGTCAAACAAAGCATTTCCCTCTTTTACCAACTGTTATTATGTTGTATTCCTTATTTTAAAATGGAACTGTTTATTCAGTTTTGACTCTACCAATTTAGCCAAACTCTCTGATGAGAACTGTTCCTGACTGGATAATAATTACACCAACTAGTTAGTGTTAAAGTTCAGCTTGATAGTGTATTAACAGCTCTTTCATAGTGGTACAAAAGGTATTACTGGAAGAAAATTACATTTTCCGGTTATTTAAAACATGCGCTGATGGAGAATTAAAAGGGCGCCTGGTCTCTAACGAAATTTCTTTCCAATTTCAGGAGTAAATTAGAATGGAGCTGTTCTAAAAATGTCCTTTTACTCGACCATGGTTTCATTATGGTTAGTAAACAGATACTAATAGTATTTTATCCCGTTTTAACGCACGGATGGTGTATAACAATTAATAAACTACATGTTTTCTTTTGTTTTAACAAATACATTACCATTGAAAACATTTTACTAAATTAACTAATCGAAATAGCATTTATAGCGGTATTTACATTGGATGTGTGTATCAATTTTACCAAACTCATTCTGATATTTTCCCACTCCATCTTTGACGTCAGACGTTTAAAGTATTCTAATTGTTTAAAAAGCACGCCTGAGCTGTAAAATGAGTCAGGGCATGTTTCAAAGGAGCTCAAAATATCTGTTTGGTATTTCTCAACGAATTTGTAAACCGGTTGCCGAAAAACATCTGTCTGAGACGGCAAACGCACAATAGCTACCGAAAAGTTACGATTTTAATCTTTTGGTATCGAAAAACTTTTAAAGGGTCGTATAAACTAACTTCCAATAGTTTAAATGAACACTTTTCAAAGGTGTATCAGCATTATTATGAAACATAGCTTAGGTGTTTTAAAGTAGACATAAGAGTAGTTTAAGTCAATTTTCAAATGATATCAAAATACATTGTATTATCTTTACTTGTGGTACATTTTCAAGCAAATTGGTCTTTAATTTTACTTTTAGTTGATTTCCACTTGATTTTTACATTCAAGAGTGGTTGTAAATGTTAAGTCAGTAGAGAACTTCAAGGTAGTCTTGGAAGAGCTCTTTTGACTTCGTCAGTTAGATTCGTACATGTCATATCTACTGTCAGTTTAACGTCACTTGTTGGACGTCAGCTTGGGGGAGGAAGCAAATATATTTCACAGACATTACTTCTGAAAACTTGTAGGGCCTATATACGACTGAATATAAGATAATTTGAAAGGTTCACATTTGCTAAGAAGTAATAAAACAACGGATGTTTTTCTTAATTTTTATCAAAAGTTCATTTTTTACATATTTTAGATTTAGGTTAGTTAGTAAATAAGCTGATCCTTTTTACTTATTTTTATTATTAACGTAGAAAAGGAAATGTGTAACAATACAGTTTTTGGTGGTATCATAAGTAAAAAACATGTATTATGACACGACTGACAAGTCTGATCAGTTGACAAAGCATGATAATTTGTAATTATTGTCTTGAGGGTGGACCCAGCTCTGAAACTATAGTTGTGTTGTAATCAAATGCTATTTCAGGGTACTTTCCTTGGGAATTTCCTTAGAAAATAGAGGTATTCATTTCTCTCGCCATAGAGAAGAAGATGTCGTAGAACTGTTTGCAGTTTTGAGCTAGCCAACACCTCCTGAGTCAAATGGCATAAGTTAAGCAAACAGCAAAAGCTCATTTTCCGGGGAAAATTCCTCCCAAAAGGACACCTTCGGTGTACCGATTTTGCTGGTTTACGAACTTGGAGATTCGAAAAAGGACAATTTCTGCGTAATTTCGTGAACATCAGGTGAAAAATGCTACTTGACTGGGACTCGTGGTGTGGTCCTGTAATCAGCTTCATGGAGGTCAGCTTTTCAGGATGATATAGGTCTAAAGCGGCTCAGATAATCTCAGTGATCATTTGATGATACCCGCATCAACTCCCACCATCGTTTAGACATATCAGACCATCACCTGCGTGGTTCGGAAGTCACGTTAAGCCGTTGGTCCTTGTATTTCTATTGGTCATTGGGTTATTAATTAATGACCCATTCTAAGGAAGAGTCGGCCTTAATTTGTAACAAGACTACACCTCATAACGCATTACTACCACTCATCACACTCATCTCTCACCACATATTTGCCTTAAAATACCCTCATGAGAGTGGTCGGCATCTCAAATAGTGATTTAGTTACTTGGTTACAAGGGTTCAAAGAGGGCACTTCTGGAGTAACTTTTACCCCGTTACAGAAAATTCGCTATGATTCACGGTAGCGTTTGAGACTACGCGTCGGCCATGTGGTTTGTTATGTTAGTATGGTGAATTCTTGAAGCGGAGAGTATTGCAAATAGTAGATTATATCATGACAAAATTTAATACGGTATATTTTTTGGTTGAAAAGCAAAACATTATACATTAAGAAATACAATAAAATGTCTTATGTTCAGCAATTAGTTAAATTGGCTTACTTGGTACAGTATCAACTTGTGTAGTAGTTTTGACTTCTTTTAAATAAAGGTTATAATGATTATGTTTAAGTATTTCTCTGTTATTCATTCTATAATAATGTATCTCAGTCATTTAATTACAAACAACGCAATTTTATTTTGTCACCAGACATGAAAAAATAAAGTAAATTCACATTATTGAATCCAGTATACGAGGATTGGATCCATAATCTCGTATAACTCTTTCAATCTGCATCGAGACCTTGGTTAAACCAGCTTGTTGTGTATGTAGACCAGTCAGATCTATGTAAATCAGATCGCAGCAATGGATGAGTTTCTAGAGTTTAACAAGATGGGAAAGATATTGGTCAGATGATGTACTACAAGCAGCTGTGTATAACAAGACCCCCCGGACATAACACTCTCCTCCCTACATCAACAAGGAATCTCTATCACCACAAGTGAGTATTGTCTCAGAGGAGTTGATAATCAAACAACTACGAGAGCGTGAATAGGTGCTGAGTAAATTTGGGACTGGGTGGAATTATAACTTTGGGAAAAACTAATTTTACAACACTCGTTAATACCACGAACGAGAAGTTTGCAATTTAAGTGAGAATTTCACTTTCACTCTAAATAACCTTAATTTATTTAAAAATAAGTAAAATACTGTTAAAATATACAAAAGTGTTTAGCTTTTGGTTGCTATAGTGTATTAAACATTCGTATGAACCTTGTCGAGTACTCCATGGCTTTCTGCATGGCCAAGTCCCTGGTCGGTACTGTAAGTTCTCTTTTGTAGAGCTGTAAAATTACCGTATTTTTTAAATTTTCAAGTGAATAGTTCAAAAGTACAAAGAACGTGTATGAAATATACCTCCATTGAAGCCTTTCAATCTTAAAAATAAAGCCAGGCCGACACGCAGCTAAGTGCTAAAGCGCCGCTGATGTGAGTGAATTGAATTTCCTTTGCAACTGGTTACGCTAAATGGCTCAACTCGCAGCCTCGCTTCGGCCTCAGGTTAATGTTCTTTAGGACGAGGGTTACTTCTATGCTTCGGCCTTCGGCCTCAGGTCTACGGGTTTTTACTGGAAGTTTTACAACATATTATGAAAGGAAAACACATTTAAAATTTCAATACAATCGGACTGCTCATTCCGCTGTTATAGCGTAAAATCACTTTTTTGGCCACCATTTTGAATCCACTTGATGGATTTTCACAACTTTCGCTATATTCATGCATAATGACAAATACATATTTACTTCAAATTTCAGGAAAGTTTGACGAAATTTACTGTTTTCAGATAGTTAACCCCTTTGTTGATGAAAGATCCCCTCGAAAAGGGGGTTCCTGTAATCCGATTTTCCTGGTTCACGAACTGGACTGAGATATTTACAAAAGAAACATTTGGAGAAAATCAGACAACAAATGCGATTTGTAGAGATAATACACATACGTATATAAAGTTTTGAAAACCTGCTCAAAACGTGTTCTGAGAGGCAAGGTCGGGCTCATTTCATGGGCCTGGAATCTTACTATGCTGACGGCTTGAATATCTCATTTTTCCAAAGGAAATTCTATGATGAACGGTTGACAACAACGCCGTTTTTAACTGAGAGCCTACATTATGTCTAGCATTCCTGCCCGTACTGCACACTTCTCTTCTAACCAAAGTTTGACTTAGCATTATGTTTAAAAACTAATTAGTACGATACAATTATTAAAACAGTGAGACTACTGCCTACTACAGACCTACTAACCTACTGAGTTCGGCTTGAGCAACCTGTTGAGCTGACAACATGAATCCAGTAATAAATCTATTGGGGAGCAAATCCACGAGCTTACACATCATCAGTCATCGTGAGTTGACAACCAACACAGACGCACTCTCGTATGAGCAGAGCTTACGTTAATTTATTCACAATTATCGTGTCAGTATTTAACTATTTGAAAATAGTCGTATTATTTAACTGTTCATTTGCATTGATAATAAACAAAACCGGCAATAATCCAAAATACAGACAACGACAAAGTTACATACTGTAACTTTGGCACACAATATAAAGATTAAGACTACCTATAAAAATGACACACAATAAATCAATAAATAATAATTGATGTTGAGAGAGACATGAGCTCTAATATTGGATATATATATATATTACATTTAGAACACTTTAATGTAAAAATAGTATTAGATTTATGACGTTTTTAAATTTAATATACAACAATAATTTATGTTACCAAATGCATGTCTTTATTTAAAGTTGCATAACACAAGAACGTTTTCAAATTTTCTAAAGTAATTTGGGATGATTCTTTAGTAAATATGAAACATGTTATACTATAACTTATTAAAATTCCCCTATCGATTACAATATGTTTGGTTGCTTCCCTCGTAGTCGTAAACCTCTATCATTAGACTTTTCTATCTCCACGTGTAACAACATAAATACAACAAACTAACACAAAACAATTTGTCACAGGGAATGTCTCTTAATTGCAAGTTTGTCTTGTCTGAAGACGGAGAACTTTGTTTGTTCGGGAACAAAGTTTGTACGTAACGCTGTTCTGATAATTTTGTAGCTTATCGAGTGTTGTTTTTACCGTGCACCTTGCGATTAAAATCAAAGATAATGTTGTGGTAGGTAGATAGCGTATAGATGCCGCATGGCTAAGGCAGGAAACTCAACATAGTTGAGGCAGCCCACGCATAGAATGCGCTGCGAGCGCTGCCGTCTCTCACCGTCTTCTCCCCCTCCGCTTTACATGCTCGAGTTTGTCCGATGTCGAGTGCACAGTAAAATAGAGTAAGTGGTAGAGAGGACTCTCATAGTCCTAACTTTCGCCTGAAATAAAGACATTTTCATTTCATTTCACAGTGCCTGTCGGCCATTTTGTTTTTTGTCCCATAAGAGCTCTCAGCGAGCATATATCTTTTTGAAAAAGGTCTATTTAATAGATAACGATGTACTGCAATGGCTCCGCAGACCACTTTATTGAAAATGTTATTAGTTTACTAGTGAAAACAGGAAATTCAAATACAAAGTTTCTTCAATTTTTGAATTTGTGCCACGGATTTATAAATGCAAAAATGGAAATTTGGCTCAGCGGAGCCACTAAAACATTTAATACAATTCAAAACCAAGTTTATTTCCTAAAGATCCGATGAAAACTGTAAACGTGAAGTGTTCCAAGAAAATACATGTTTTTACATTGCTCTCATGGAACGAAATTCAAGTCACAGACTTTACTGCACACCCGTAAATGTAATTAAATGGTGCGATTTTCGAGAACAACCGAACTTGGACGTGCGTCAACCACTTTTCTTGATACTCCAACAAGATACTCCCTGCGCATTCAGTGTGTGGGCTGCCTAACTATGTCCTACTGCAGCCATGTGACATCCATGCGCAATCTACCCACCATAACATATCTTTGGTAAAATCTAATTAGAAAGGTCGGGAACACATTGGGAGGTAGCGAGTTCGAACTGCACGGTCCATCAACTCACGCTTCCACCGCCCTCCCTTCACAGGAGGGGGCTAAGCCACAAAACCCAATCTACTTTACGAGCAACAGATGTACACTAACAAACAAGCCGACTTTTGACTCGGCAACACCGCAGTGAAGTGCTCTGAATGGTGATTGGAACCTGATTGGCGGAATGCGTAGCGCCAAGCGTAAATTCCTCTTTGAACAATGAACAAAACAAAGTCCAGCGATTCTTGAAGCCGTTGTTTAAACTTTTGTTTCTACGTCTGTAATTGTTAAAATATAAAATTGCCTAAAATCTGTTATGAACCTCTAGGATGTTATTTGATGCTTTAGCATAGCCTAGCAAATAGGCACTGAAATAGGTAATAACATTTCAACCTCAGTAAAACAAGAAATAAAATAAAATAGGCTATTTCTTCCATTTTCAGATTTTGTAAAGTCTTATAAAGGAAAAAATGAAATTTTGGCTAGCGGAGTCACTAAAATATTTAATATACTTTGAAACAAAGTCCATTTGATACGAAGAAAACTGTATGCATGAGGTGTCCCAAGAAAATATGTTTTCTTATAACTCTTATGGGACGAAATTCAAGATCACAGCCACTACATATCACTCTTAAATGAAGAATTTAACTGTCCAATCAAAATTTTCAATTGTCCAGCATATTTCACTCATATTTTATAAAACGAGAACACTCACTAAAAATTCAATTTTTATTTGTGCACCAAAGTCAAAAGTGTGAACATAAACGTAAATATCTTCAAGGTTAAAGAGTCGTCAATTAGTTTAGTTTACGTATTTATTCATTTCAGTGAGTATATAATAGTCCTAACTCTTTCCTTTATTACCAACAAAGCATCTTGCAACATGAAATAGACTTTATGTGCTTAATTTATTTGTTTATAAGCTGAAACATTACGTTACAGTTAGTGTACACAATCCGACAATCGAAATTAGATTTTAAGTCAACACATGCTTTGATATTTTTGACCAACTAGTTGACTAGTTACGTTCCGTAATGTCTGTGTCCACCACCAGGTGTGTTCAGAATAAACTAACGAAGAAGATTTCATTTTACGGTGCTGTGCCAACATAAAAACACCATAAACTTTGGTTTTCCAGTTCCTGGATTCGCCGCCAGACGGAGCTGGGGTCATGGACTTCTCGCTCATAAATCAACAGATGGTTCCAAACCCGGCACCTTTACAAGCTTTCCTATTGTAGACCTCGTCTTGTGTCTCTTCATTTTGTGGTTATTTTTATGTTTCTACTTTGTCCTCCTTCCGACTTAACGTTTTGAGATGTGTTAACTGTGTTGAGATTGAATTAATATTTTACGTCTTTTTGAGAGGAAAGAGAAATTTGCTTTGGTATTGAAGGCTTAAATCTAGCAGATCATCCAAGATGGTTAGGTCAAGCCGCATAATATGATTAAAATACTACAGACAGTTTATTGAACTGTTGGTGGTTCTGATATATCCTCACCAGTGCTATGACAGGAGTATTGGCTCATGTAAAAAGTATATTAGGCTACTAGACAATTTCCATACGACACATTCATGTCTACAGTCATATAAAACCAAACGTCGTAGAACAAAATAAAAGCGGTATATTTAAATTGTTTATTTAAGTCTTAAAAAGCAGCTTAAACACAACCTATACTCGTACCTGATAGCAAAATAGATGGCCCCGATAAGGTTATGGTCATCATATGCACACGTTAAGTGAAAAAATCGGGTTCAAGTCCTGGTTCGGTCCACAAACTTCGCTTTCAAATTTCCTGCATAATAATCCATGGTCGGGAACTACTCGTTCATAAAGGAGCGTAGCCCTGACTTGCGCGCTTTAACACTCTATCAGGAATTGAACAGAACTGGTCAGGCTCTGGGGTGTATACTGTATGTACGACCGTAGCTTCTATACCTGTCTGCTTCTAGAAGATCACGTGACTACATGTTAGGTTAGCTTTTCTACGAGCTTCTAGAAGGTTCTAGTAGTTTCTAAACGGCGTGTGCACCCCATTCGTAACAGACACCTAGATGATAGACAATTGTCGAAAAGGCAAACTAATTGGTCGTTCCTTTGTCAACCTCGCCGGTAGCCAATACAATGGAGTCGTCAAGTCACTTTTACCTTTGTAACATTTATATACAGTTTCATTTATATCGAATCTTAAGAGGATTAGTCAACCAAGCAAGAACCCATGTTTACCACTGAAATAGCGGAGTATTGATTATTTTTCTCCAGTGGGCGAGAAGTAGGTGGACATCCAAGTTTATCTTCTGTATCAAAAACATCGGCTCTAGTAGGGTTGTCTTGCCTGGCCCAGTTTTTTGAAGAGTCGCGTGTGCCGCCGACCTTGCCAGTCAAAAGAAATGGCAGTAGCGATATTCCAACTTCGAAACTTCGCTCACTCAAATAGTGAAAACATAGTTTCGAATTCCCCTGTTTCCGACGCCGTTTTTGAACCGAAACGTACAAATGTGTACGAAAGGTTTACATGATAGGGTAGGAGTGGTTCTATGTTCCGCATACACAAAATTGGCAAAAACTGCTTGTGAATATTACACTTTTAAAAAGCCTATTTTTGATAACTTTAACATTCTTTTGCTAATTTTGGCGTAAGATTTATTTTTAAGCCAGGTTATACAAACTTAAAGACAACCTTTAGAAGATGGTAACAACATTTCTCATCTCTACACCAAAAATATCGTTCTTAACAGGGGACTACGAGAGCATGTTTAGAGCAACTTTTTCAGGAATGATCAATCCTCTTCAATGCAGTTTTTTAACATAACCCCCAATTTTGAGTGTCAATCATTGCCCCTGTTATTGGAAATTCGTCTTTTACAGGACACATATCTAGTCTTCCATATTCTAAGTTAGTCTGACTTGAAGCAAGTGTACGTGAAAATCATGATACACTATCTTTCATGTAAAATTAAGGTATAAAACACGAGAAACGTTTATGGTTTAAGTATCATCCCACTTAGCAACTGGGCAGCCTAAGTAAACTAAACTTGTATGTAGCCGAGGACATTCAAACACACTAGAGAATTATTTTCCCAAGTAGTTCAATTACAGAGGAGTTCTCCGTTGTTGTTATCACGTGACCTATAACCAAGTCTTACGAAGAAAACATTGTTAGGAAGCGGATCAGTCTAACTGGTAGGTATCAGGGAACAATAAGAGACGAGGAAATAGGATCCATCTGCGCTCCGGAATTGAATCTGTCTTGGAAAAACAGATCCAGAAATCTCGTCAGCTCCACACTTGTCTCAATGTTGGTTCAAGTATATCAGCTGTTTTCCAACTTTATCTTTTGCGTTGTAAAATATTGGATTTGAAGAAATCTGTGGTTGTTAAGTCGTGAAATAAACTTTTACTTTTTAATTAAATACAAATACATCTTGAAGCTATGGTTTCCTAAGAAAGCGTTGACCACTACATAACGGCGGTAATATTGCGGTCAACGTAACACAATATTAAAACAGATGTTGTCAAAAGCAACTTTTGACACGTTGTTCATTTTAGTCAAGGTTTTACGTTTGTAGAAATGGACGAGCAAGACTGTTATTTACAAAACAAAATGTGTCACCTGGTGAGAGAAACCGTTTTCACCTACTTTAACTACTTTAACAACCACCGTTTTCTAGGAAAACACTCTCGTAAGGTTGCATAAAAACAAACCTCACCGTCATATCGCGGCCGTAATGTACCGTTCACCGCTTTCTATGCCTGCGTCCGTGGCTCAGTGGGTAGAGTCACGGCTTGCAAAGCGCAAGGTCGCGGGTTCGATTCCCAGCGCAGGCACAAGGGTTTGGACGGCTTTCCCTAAAAGCGTTTGTGATGCCCATCAAACCCTAAGTTAAGTAAGTAATTTAAAATTCCATTGGCGTAGACAGTATAAAAAATATTAGCTACTAGACTTTTTAATTTAAAAAATAAACAAAGATTAATTAAACTATTGTTATATTACACGACAATGGTTTCCTGGGAAACGGTGAACGCTATTTGACGGTCGTAATATGACGGGGAGATTTGTGCAATCATATGAGAGTTTTCCTAGAGAACGGTGGTTGTTTAAATAACGGTGAAAACTAGATAAGGGGTTTCTTGCCAGGTGACACATTTTCTTTCGTAAATTAAAGTCTACCTCGTTCATTTGTACGCACAGAGAAATATATAGGATTCGTACATACGTAAATAAACATTGCCTAAAAAATAAACAACATGTCAAAAGTTGTTTGTGTCTACATCTGTTTTAATTGTGCTAAGTCAGCCGTCAATACAATAACTGTTACGTTCACAATAGGTCAACGAGTTTGTCAGGTCAACGCTTTTCTAGGAAACTATAGCTTTAACGTTGCTAGTTACACACATAGCCTCTAAGAAAAATTGCATCTTTGTTTAAATAAACATTCAGATAAAGCTTAATTTTCTTACGAATGACGTATACTTTAAATCTGTTAAAAGTTACGCTTGTCCTACTCAAATGAGTATAGTTTAATGTAAAATCAATAAATTGTTTTGTATCGAATTAGTACTAAGAACACGTACGAAGAATGGCACCTTGCAAATATAATTCAGTTGATCAAATACCAAGAGAGAATTCAAGTTAACGAATAAGTTATATTTGATTAACTGTAAAGAATTCATTATTAAAAGACTTGACATTAGTTTAACTCTAAAACACTGTTGTAACCGACAACAACCGGAAAAGGGGTTCTTTGAGATTCTTTGGGGGAAATAAAGTTACCCAATTATATTTTGTTGAAGATATTTCCAAAGCTGAGAGGTTCTTCAACAGAAAACATCGTTAGTGGTTTCTGACCGTTTTTCTTATAAATAAATAAAATTGTTATTAGACTTATCATCGTACAATAAAATAGTGTATTGTTTCTCGTGGGTTTAAAATAATAAGGTGTCGTTCTGAACAATCTAAGTACAATCAAATGATACTAATGTTTAACACAATTAATTAATATTGACTGGGACTCGGGGCGTAGCCTCAATATATACATACTTGCTCATAAAGCAATAATCAAGTGTTTTGATCATCTTTACCACTAGATGTATGACAATAGTCTATTTAAGTACTGAAATTACTTTCCGGACTCCCATCAAAAACTCATTCTGACATTTTATAGGGTCTCCAAATTGAACGCCAAGAATTGTTTTGTTAATTAATGACCCATTCTAAGGAAGAGTCGGCCTTAGTTTGTAACAAGACTACACCTCATAACTCATTACTACCACTCATCACACTCATCCTTCACCAAATATTTGCCTTAAAATACCATCATGAGAGTGGTCGGCATCTCAAATAGTGATATAGTGATATTTAATTTCCCAATGATTACGAACTATTAGACTATGTAAAGTATGTTAAAGCTTTCATTTTTCAAGACCTTTTGTTTTTACACTTACTGTATTTAGTTTGTTTAATAATTAGTTTGAGTACAAATAGATGCAATGTCCCATACCACTAGAAGAAATATATTTTTACAATCAACTAGCTAGTTAGATTATCTTTAAATCTATCTCTAAAATTGATTCGAAGCATATTATGAGTTGCGTACTTACAAATCCGTATAAATTGCTACAACACCGTTTACTATGTCAACGTATACTTAAATATTTAAACATCTATCAATACATCGTTTCTTTAACCATTTCTCATGACAGTGAAATTGCTAAAAGGACTGATAAAGTTATTGACAGTACATTTATGAACCGCGTTGATGGTCGTATACACTTTCTTTTTTAAAGTTCAATTCCATGCGTTTTTTTTATTTCGGTTTGGTTTAGCCGTAATCCTCCATTTTGTAAATTTTGGAAAATAACTAATAGTTCAAAAACTTTCTAATATATTTTTGTGAAACTTAGAATGAACCTTAACTGTTTTCCTAATATTATTTTCAAACATATTTTTTATCTAACTTATCAAATTTTAAAATGGTGGCCGTTTGAAAATTTCAAAGTCAAATGGAATCAAATTGGAATTTGACTTTCAAATGTTTAAATGGCCACCATTTTGAAATTTGATAAGTTAGATAAATAATGTTTTTGGAAAATGTTATTAGAAAAACAATAAGACTTAAACCAAGTTTCACAAAAATATCTCAAAAAGTTTTGAACCATTACTTATTTTCAAAAATTTACAAAATTTAGGATTACGGCTAAACCAAGCCGAAATAAAAAAATTGACTAAACATTTTCGATTTACTTTGTATTTAGAATCCGGTTCTGCATAGCGCGCTACACATTTTGTGACACCCTGTATATGTTTATTCATATAGTTATTCAAAACATTGCCTTCCCTTTATTAGAATAATTCTTCTTTAAGGGAGTTTGATTAAGATTACCCTAGTCATAAAGCTAGTACTTGTCTTTGGGACAGATATTATTTAAATAATAATAAACATCAACAAGCATTCGTACTTGCCGAAATACAAAGAAAACCATACAACGAATCAACTTTCAAATAATTAAAAATATTTAACATTTTTAATAATAGGTTCCGATGCGTATATTTTCAGGTTGAAACATAATAAAGAGAAGGTAAGGTAGGTTTAAAAGGTTCTGGGAAAGAATTGACAATTAAGATAAATGAAAGCTATTTCCGGAGCTTGCAGAGCCGCGGTTGTTTGTAGGCTTATTAACTTTTATTACGTGGAAGTGCACTTCTCATTCTCATACCACTAATTCACTTTAGTTTTAATCTGTGCTTTATTTCTAAACAATATTATTATTAATTGTTGAAAATTCATAATTCCGGTTTTATTGCATTAGCATGAAAATAGATAGACTTTTCTACCGGTTATTGTGTTTAATATATTGTGTAATTTTTTCTGCACGTCAAGATAGCTATTTTAGGTTTTCCTGTAGCTGCCATGTAAATGAAAAAAATATAAAAAACTGCAACACCTTTTGAGAGGTATGTAAACTCCTCTCGCTATCAAGATAATAACTTAGCCTAATCGTATTTTAACCCTTAAAACTAGTACAAGTTCCTGTAGTAAATTGTACTATTTTAAAGGATTAGAATATGATTTAGGTAAGGTTTCACTTGATAACGAGGGGAGTTTCCATACCTCTCGAAACGATGTGTAGTATTAAACACAATAACCGGTAGAAAAGTACTATGTTCTATTTCTATGTTAATACGCTCTTGGACGAAATTATGGAACCAAATGATTTTCTTTCATATCATCGCCCCTTTTTGTTTAACATTCTGTATAGTTTTGAGTTTTTTGTAATTGTTTAGTTGATTTTAATATTTACGTACACTTTGCTAAAATAAATTCCAAATTTAAACGAAGAAGTTTAGTTCCATTTGGTTCCATAATTTTGTCCATGAGTGTATTATTATGATAATTATTTAAGTTAAATGTTAAGCAGAGTTTTGGAAATGTTGAGTTTTGAAACTGCTTATCTGTTAAGTAGGCTATTGTATAGGTATCATACTCGATAATTTGGTTCAATACTATCTTCTACCTTTTTAGCTGGAGTGGCTTGCGAATGGTAATTTTTATGGCTGTTAACCTGTTAAGTATACAGAGAAACCAATTTGAAATCAATAACACCTATATTTATAATTTTAATATGATGCATCTGTTGACCAGCAGAGCTCTTTTCGTAAAATTGTCTCAAAAGTATTTTTCTCAAAGTGTTTGAAATTTTTAAAGATGTTTTAAGGTTCTCTGACAAAGACGCCTTTGCTGGTATATAGCCGATACTTCATTTATTAAAACTTTAAATATTTGTTTTATTGGTTTTAAACTTGTTTCACTAATAGTAATATGATTCAATTTTGTATAATAAACTTCCTGACAACGTTAAAAACTACTTTTCAAACCAACTCAAAACTCACTCATTAAATTAGCCTATCTTGCCTAAAGCTCGTGTTATACAGATAGAGAGTTTATAGATAAGTAAAGTTCCATGACCCAATTGTTTCACTAGGCTAGGGTCTTTCTTGTGGTATTTGTAATATTGTCAGAAAACAATCTTTATTGTAAAATTTGACATCAAACTGATTGTTTTTGTTGTTGTCCAATGTTAATATTTTACCTTCAATGTCATACACGTGTTGTGCTTTAAAAAAATGTGTTGTAAAATTGAAAAAATAGTCACATTTATTTATATTGACTGGGACTCGTGGCGTGGTCCTGTAATCCAGCTTCATGGAGGTCAGGTTTTGAGAATGATATAAGTCTAAAGCGGCTCAGATAGTCTCAGTGATCATCCGATGATACCGGCATCAACTCCCACCATCGTTTAGACATATCAGACCATCACCTGCGTGGTTCGAAAGTCACGTTAAGCCGTTGGTCCTTGTATTTCCATTGGTCATTGGGCTATTAACTAATGACCCATTCTAAGGAAGAGTCGGCCTTAGTTTGTAACAAGACTACACCTCATAACTCATTACTACCACTCATCCTTCACCACATATTTGCCTTAAAATACACTCATGAGAGTGGTCGGTATCTCAAATAGTGATATAGTGATCGCAAAACCTGAACTAAGATGAACTATAGCCTAGATTGGAACCCAACATCAGAGCTACTGTAATGTTTAACCTTATCAAACGATAGATAATGTAACGGAATACGAAATGAAGCAAAGGCAGGCACAAAGACAGCTGCTTCTTTGAAACATTCATGACACATTTCCAACGTAAAGGCAATAGACAGCGACAGAATAACTCCGGAGTAGTTGGCTGAATATTTGCTCCTCAATTACCACGTTTGCCTCTAAATAGCTAATGAAATTTCGAAAAAATGTTAACTGAAAATAGTATAACGATAGTTAGAATTTTCATGGTTTTAATATTTGATATAAATTAGAAAAGAATCCCTTTTACCTTCAGTTTTAATTACTAATATATTCTTTCTCATAACATAGTGTCGCAATGTTGTGCTCACAACCTCCAGAACTGCTTCCTTGTTATCAAAGCAATGTTGGCCAGATTGTTTTGATAGTCAAGGTTATGCTGAGCAAGTAATAAAAGCTAGTGGTAGCCTTTACCAAGGTAATTACTAGTTCAGAAGTAACTGCAGTAAAGTAATCTGGGATTAAGTAGACTGGGACTCGTGGCGTGGTCCTGTAATCCAGCTTCATGGAGGTCAGGTTTTGAGTATGATATAGGTCTAAAGCGGCTCAGATAGTCTCAGTGATCATCTGATGATACCCGCATCAACTACCACTATCGTTTAGACATATCAGACCATCACCTGCGTGGTTCGGAAGTCACGTTAAGCCGTTGGTCCTTGTATTTCCATTGGTCATTGGGCTCTTAACTAATGACCCATTCTAAGGACGAGTCGGCCTTAGTTTGTAACAAGACTACACCTCATAACTCATTACTACCACTCATCACACTCATCCTTCATCACATATTTGCCTTAAAATACCCTCATGAGAGTGGTCGGCATCTCAAATGGTGATAATGGTGATTTTCTATTTAGAAAACAACAACACGTATAACAACATTGTCACATCGTATAAAACATGGTAACACGCCACATAACTGAATGCTATTAACTTTCTATGCATTTTAAATTTCGTATGCAATATTCCATAAGACGTAGCTCTGGTAGACATCTCCTTTTAGCGAAGGACAGACACAGTGCATTATAATTCTGTGGTTTATGTGGGGAGATTAAGCAAATAAATGGTGTATTGAATAAACATGGCATACATAAGTATCGCAACCGTCATCTAGTATTTAGGCCTACGCATTCTACCACTGAACTATGACCACCCCGTCATGTGCTATACAGTCCAAAAACAAGGGTGGAAAACAGTCCAGGAACGTGTTGGTGGGAAAACAGTCCAGGAACGGGTTTTACCTTCCGAAGGACCGAAGATAAATCTCAAATAAATAATAATAATAATTTATGATTAAAGTAGTATTATAGTAATACTTTAAAATTGAGCAATACGTAATGCTTGTTTCATAAACACGGAACTACCTTTGTATTATCTTTACCCTTAGGTAAAAATAATACTCAATTACATGGAATGTAAAGATATTAACAGTTGTTAAAAAAGAATAATCTCTAAAGAAACCCTATTGTTGCTGTAGTAGAGCACGTAATGAGGAAGCAGTGTTGCAAGCACTATATACAGTACAAGTGAGAGACTCTGTGGGCTACAGATAATTAATGTACTATACATGTCACCACATTTGTTAGCGAAATAATTAACTGAACAGTGTCAGCCCGAGGAGACTGCTGACTTCCCTTGTATAAACACAGCTCGTGTTGTTGTTCCATATCATAACCGTGAGAATGGAGTAATTATTGTGGACTGGGAAGATACGGGATGTTTACAAAATATCTAATACTTAAAAACTTGGAAAAGTCATGGAATTCGTGAAAACCTGCTCAAATCCAGGAAATGCTTCTTAAAACCAGAAAACGTCCTAAAATTTATGTTTATTGGACACTGAATGCCAAATAAAAGCACCTTGCTTAATCAGTTGTACTTGCAACTAGCCCAAAATTTTCAATCTAATACATAAAACTTGGAAAAGTCATGGAATTCGTGAAAACCTGCTCAAATCCAAGAAATGTTTCTTAAAACCAGAAAACGTCCTAAAATTTATGTTTATTGGACACTGAATGCCAAATAAAAGCACCTTGCTTAATCAGTTGTACTTTCAATTAGCCCAAAAAATTTCAATTTTGAAATGAAATAAGGATGGTTAAAGTTATACGAAACAAACTGAGTGGTGTGTTAATTTTGTCCAGGAGTGTATTATTGCAGTCTGCACTAAACTGTCGTCGGTTATTACTGTGAAACGGCAGAACGAGGCAAATGACGTTTGGCGAGTATTGATGTCAGTTATTATTTACAAGTCATAATAACGGTCATCACACTCGTACTGACACTCACTCACACTGACACACACTCACACTCTCTCTTACATGCACGAGGGTGAGTAGACCACTTGCTTTGCACTTTAAAGCCGGTATTTATTTATTTGTCAATATACTGTAGTAAATAAATAAATGTTTTATTCCATAGACATCTAATACTTAATAGAGAGTAGTCGAACTCTACTCTCTCTTAACTCTCTCTTTCTACCTCATTAGGTTTACGTTCATTGTAAAAGTACGTATTTTTCTAAAATTTACCTATTTTCCTTTGTTTGAAATAAGCTATCCAGCATACTAGTAGGGGTTTGCTCTCATAATGATAATTTTGGCCTATGAGTAAGATTACCTAAAATTAAGTGCAAAAGATCAAAGTTTGCCACAATAAGGTTTGAATTGTGTTCTCACAATTCTTCCAACAAGAATTACACCTTGCAAAATATTTGGATGTCCGGGTAACGTATACATATAATTATTATTTTAATATCTAGTTCTAGTTTAAACCTTTCAAAACTGTTACACCTCTATATTTTATCTAGTTGGCAACCAATTTGAAGATTGAAATGCTCGTAAATACATAAAATAAAAACTTTATATCACCAATAATTGGTTAAAAGAAAAGGTTCGAAGTATGACAAAACCTCATCAGACAGTCCTAGTGCTCTCCCATTGGTTATAGAAAAGAACAACACTTTCATTGATTGGTCGCAACAAAAGAAGACGCAGTTGATCTGTTACCAGTTTGGACATTCAAAGGTTACAATTCCATGCATATTAAAATAGTCTCAAACACTGTTTTACATATCGTTATTCACCCGCTGGGGGCTACAATGTGCTGGGTGGTGGGGAGGGGGAGGGGTAACCTCTGGACCTCTCCACTATCTCACTTTCCGTTTCAATCATCTCCACCGGCGTCGTACTGTAACCAAATCATATATGAACAATTATTAATAGTGCACGGTACCTGTGGGCCATTTTGTTTTTCGTTCCATAAATGAAAAAATGGAAATCCGGCTCATCGGAGCCACTAAAACACTTTAAAACAAAGTTTAATTTGTAAAAATCTGATACTAGCTGAAGGCGTGAGGTGTCCCAAGAAAATACATGATTTTACATTGCTCTTAAGGGACGAAATACAAGGCCACAGCCACTAATACGCACCCTTACAATAATTTTGATTTGGGTTTCTTGTAATTTTAGACTGCAACTCTAGATGAACATACTCGTATGTATTCAAAATATAGCTCTTTGTTTCTATCGCTATATATAACAAAACTGAAAGACAATTCAGCTTCCACGTAAAATACACCTATAAGCGTAAACACTCTACAATCGCAGTTTTTATCCGAATTTCACGAAATTTAGTACACACTCCTTTTGTAATTATCTAGATTAAGTTGGTTAACCAGCAAAATCGGTTCACCAGATTCCTTTGAAAGGCATGGGTTTTATGCTATAAAACTGTATATAGACATTTCGACGACATGTTGTATCAACATGTGCTGTATGGTACCGTGCCCAAAATGTGAACAAAAACAAGAAATTGCAATAAGCTAAACTAAGCTGGCGTTGGACTATGCTGGTTAAAGTGATATAAAGGTGTGTTTAAAGTTTGATTGAAATCTGAAATAAATGCAACTTTTAGACCATAAACCCTCATTTTCAGGGGAAACGGTCCCTCCCTAAATCGCGCTTTTAGGAGTAAATTATCCCCTTCCCCGCTACTAGAAGTGTGCTAGAAAACACGTAGTGCTTGCAGCTCTATGTCAACTATATTAATTTTATTTACAGTTTAATGGGAAATTGAGAAAATAATCTCCTGGATAATGAATGGCTACTTAATATACTGTATTTCATTTCATTCATTATACAGTACATAAGAAAGGCAATTAACCTTTATGACCCTCAAGGGCATATGCTTGAAAACGCAAATATTTTAATATAAATACATACACTCAATAAAATCGGGATAACATTGCTGTGTGTGCTAACAACTTTAATCTAGTTCTTCCGGTTCACACCATGACAAAACATCATAATAATTAGCTTGATATATTTCGGTCTCGCTGTGGAGTACGTCATCTTTGGTAACTTATTGACTGAAGGTTGTGTGCTTGATTCAAATACTGTTTAGTTATTTTCCAAACGGTTTTAATTAAGCAATCCAGCAAGTTTAGTATGTAAACACAACTTAAAACCATTTCACTGCCTTCATGAACTTTTTAAACCCTAATTAAGTGTGAACAGAAGAAGGCCAGACTTGGCCACAGTCTCAGAGAGATCAAAGGTGAGAGGTTTCCAGCGTACACAAACACAGCACGTGTCACGATGGTGGGGGGGGGTGTGGGGGAGGTGATTGAGATGACAGTGTCTATGTGTCAGGGATAGAGAGTGACACAGATGTTACAACAGTGGAGTATAATGGCACCATCACACCACAGTGTCACCACTACAAGGGGATTAGAGCTAACTTCATGTAATAACAACGCCGAAATACCCACTTCCACCATAACCCCCATTCGTGAAAGTTTTACCTCTCTAATTCAGTGGTGGCTCGTGAAACTAGAGGAAGGTGAAGGGCAAATCAGCTGTACCAACAAGAAAAATACGTTTAAATATTGAGCCTTAACACGTGGGCGGAAAATCCAAGATACATTGTTCGTCGATAATATGAATATTTCTCTAGGAAACTATGTAAATAATTATTACAGGCGTTTCGAGGCTGTTCACTCCGCTCAAAGCATTGTTTCAGCCTTTTGCCTCAGCTGAGCTTTGAATCTACAGGCGGTACGGAGGCTGATGGAACTGAACCGATGTTTATAGTATTGTATCATTAATAAACAACATCAAAATTCATATTGCTTTCAAATTTCATTAAAACTATATTGAATTTTACTGTTTTAGACGATTAAACTCGTTTTTGAGGTAAACCCTTCCTTCAAGTGAATTTTCGGTAATCCGACTTCGCTGTCTATCAAACTGAGCAAGATATTTTTAAAAGAAAAATTAGCCTAAAATGTTATTAAAATCGGATTTAAAATAGCATTTGTAGAGAGTTCACATTTTTACATACGTTTATACAGTTTTGAAAATTCTCAAACATGTTCTGGGCGTGAGGACCGGTGCTCATCGTGCTAATGGCATGAATGTCTTATTTTTCTAAAGGGAATCAGCTGATAAAATACACAGCACCTTCATTAAGGTACTGACTGGGACTCGTGGCGTGATTCGTTAATCCAGCTTCATGGAGGTCAGGTTTTGAGGATGATATAGGTCTAAAGCGGCTCAGATAGTCTCAGTGATCATCTGATGATACCCGCATCAACTCCCACCATCGTTTAGATATATCAGACCATCACCTGCGTGGTTTGGAAGTCACGTTAAGCCGTTGGTCCTTGTATTTCCATTGGTCATTGGGCTATTAATTAATGGCCCATTCTAAGGAAGAGTCTGCCTTAGTTTGTAACAAGACTACACCTCATAACTCATTACTACCACTCATCACACTCATCCTTCACCACATATTTGCCTTAAAATACCCTCATGAGAGTGGTCGGCATCTCAAATAGTGAATAGTGAATATAAAACAACATTAAGGTGGCAAAACGCACTAAATTTATTAATAAATCCAAAATAAACTGCCAGAAAAACATTCAAATAAGAGTAAAAACTTGAAGTAAAGAAAACGCTTTTCAATTTCTGAGTACATTATGTGCAATTAGTTATATGAATGAGGGGGAAACACAGTTGAAACTGTTCACTCGCACAGACTGTGCATGACGCAGAATTAACCAGAGGTTGAAAGAGTGACAGGCTCGGAGAGGCTGAGAGAGTGGTGGTCTGTTTTCTAAAGAGCCTCTTAAGAGAGCTTCCGTATTTACGTGAATGCAGCTTCTTCGAGCCTTTCTTCTAATTTTCTTCACAAACCTTTCACAACAACTTTGGCATAAAACCTTCATGTCTCCCGTTGTACGGGGGTCCTGAAACTAGACCACGTGGGTATAAATAAAAAAACATTAATTACTTACAAAATTCCGTTGTTTACCAGTTATTTGCTGTACAATAATGTTGTAAAAAATGTTCGAACGACGACAGTTGCATGTAAAATTAGTGTCAACTGCTGAAAATACTCGTATGTCAAAAATACTGAACGATAATATAATTTAAACTAACACAATATATGACAGGTTTTACTAAGTTATGAAGTGAAAGTTGTAGCGTAATTCCTTTTACATTACTTGCAACGTATAAAGTTACAATCCAAATAAACTTTGGCGTAAGTGAAATAAAGTCGGCAAGGGAATATCTAATGAGTCACTCAAACGCAAAAGACATTTTCGGCAAGTAGAACTTTGATAAAGCTTTCATGAATAATAAACTATAATATTCACAGGATACCCGTACTTAGTTGAAACGTCATAAAATACAATAAACCCCAATAACACCTTTATACTCGTACACTTCCCATGTTGATTCTCATTTAAATAAATTGGTTTGTCTTTAAAGCATTTCTCACTGAAAATTTGAAATGGTTTGGTTGCGTATTATTGCTCACTTTTCAGCAATGGCCTTTCGACAGTCTCTGAATACGGCCCTGAATGTAAAACCTCCAACTAAAAGGGCTTTCTACAGGGTAGAATAGAAGCAAATTCTCCTAAATATACATTTTGTATTGTGAAAAATCCACTAAATTTCGGTACTTTTAAAATTTGAGAAACCCTACATAAAAAATGTCGCTCCACTTTGTTCTAGATAGTATTTGTTACCCTGTTAAAATTATGATCCACACAGGTCAGACGAGAGGAGCAGGTTTTTGACTGAAACCTGCGTAAGGGCAATAAAAATGTGCGAGTACGAATTTGTCGTGGGATTTCGTAAATTTTGACGCGATCTATTTTTCTTCTTACTGCTCACTCTTAACTGACTTGGGGTTAACTGGTAGTTAGGTTTATGAATAAGGAAACCTAATGAACCTAAGGAAGCCTAATGATGAACTGTGAACAAGACCCACAAGTTTGAGGAGGCCGGGCACAAAACAAATGTATTTCGGTACGAAAATTTGAAAGGACACCCTAGGAGAGTCATAGCTATAGGTTTATTTAGAATGTTAGCCGCTTTAAAACGCTTGATGATTATCGCACATGGATGATTTCGGTCGTACGATTGCTTACATATGATAGCGAACGCTCAAGGGCGGCCATGCACACGATCTTAAACGATGGGCGACATTAGGTTACACTTTCCACGCTGTTTCGTAAAGTATCGTCCGCGAAGAATATAATTAAACAAATGGTGGTTCGTTCATGAATAATTAAACTTGATGATGAACGATAGTTGATTGAAAGTTCTGAACAGTGAGTAGAGTCAGTCTGTGCGGTACTTGTCATAACATTGCTGGGTTCAGGTGTTGTCATAACATCAGCTGTGAACACATCAACTCTACTGTTTATATTGATACCTCTAGCTATATCGATACTGTTTGCTGAGAAAAGTTTAACCTTGCTGCGGAACTTTGAAATACTGAAAACATTTATGGGTGGGGAGTAGCCCACGGGCTAAATACGCGTTTTTCGTGCAATTTTGATGCGTTTTTAGTGCGATTTTGGTGTGTTTTGATCCGTTTTGGTGCGATTTTTGTGTTTTTATCCGTTTTGGTGCGATATTAATGCGTTTTTAATGCCTTTTTATGATGCAATTTTGATGCGTTTTATGTGATTTTAAATACGTTTTTGGTGAGATTTTGATGCGTTTTCGTGCGATTTTGATGCGTTTTTAGGGTGTTTTGATGCAATTTTGTTGCGTTTTTGTTGCGATTTTGATGAGTTTTTCGTGTTTTTTATACATTCGGAGTAATCCTCGCCTGGATTATTGTCTGTTAAGGCATTGAAACTATTTCGGGGTGGGATGGTGAAGTTTGTGGACGTGGTAGGTGGATGGGTTGGTTGAATTTTTATTTGTGAATATTGTGAGCTATCATAGCTTGTTGTCATAACTAGTTCAAACTTGTTGTAGCAGTTCAAATTTGTTGTCATGTATATTCCTGATTTGTGTACGATTTTCATCCGATTATCTTGTGGGTTTGTTTCGATGTTGTTGCTTTTTTGGTGCGATTTTGAAATTATTACACTCTCAACGTAAATTTCTAAGTGAACTTCATTTAATCTGACGATTTCATGCAATTTATGTTGTAAACGAAATAAAACATGGGTATCGGAGAGTTTCTGGTTTCGAAAATAAGCTTAGCAGCTAACAGACCAAATTGTGTTGAGCATTCTCTCGCATCACTTGGGCTTTCCAATGCAGATACTGCCAAGTACTGTAAACTGTTCACGAACCTTCCACTATCCTTGACTACTTGTTTCAGTTAAACCAGTCACTCATCATTTTCTTAATTCCAAAACCTATTTTCAACATACTAGACGTTGTCTTGTCTGTAAAAAACGAAATCCATTTTATCACGTGTTCAAAATATGTGTCATCGAATTCCGTTCATGAATGATTTCGTAACGACAGTTTGATTCCTATCAAAGCAGATTACGTTATCAAAACCAATATTTGTGCACCCCAGTACGTATAAAGCTAAGCCAGTGGCGGATGAGGGGACACAATACACTGGTAGATATAATCTCTCCTCCGGGTGACAAATGTGTAAAATGTTGGTGCCAGCAAATCCCGCACATCTGTTCCGTCAGTTGTGTATTATAAACGTGTCAGTGACGTCACGAGAGGTTTACACTCCCCTCATCATGCTCCCCGCACAATCAACACCCTCCGCGGGACATCTCGTCGCCGCAAATCAAAACAGTGACGTATCGTTTGTCGCGGTTTTCTCTGGCCACCGGGTCAGCACCTACCCATCGGTGAGTAGCTTTAGATCTTTAGAATAACGTTGAGTTAAAGTTTGATATACAAAAGGACCAATGAGTTATGTACTTCTTTGCTAAATTTGTTGAACGTTTAATTTGCTGATTTCTTTCCTTGTACAGTATGCGCCAAAATAAACAGTACTGAAACTTAATCGGGTGTTGTTGCCTTGTCGATCAGCCGTGACAATTTTTGATTGGTGTAACGTCTTTATGATTATTGTAAATTGCATGTGTGATGTGTTTTTTTGCTGACATAATGCTATTTACTGCTGAGAGAGCTTTTATCGTAGAGTATTATTTTCGCTCATACGGAGTTGGACGTGCGGGTGGGCCAGGTTTGTCACACACTGCATTAAACTTTTAAGAGCATTGCCACAAAATACCACCTAATAGTTTTGTAATGTTTAGTGTTGTTCACAAGTTTCATAGAAAGGGTAGTGTTTTGACCCAACGGAAGGGCTGTTGTTCAGGTCGCCCAAAAACTGAACAAATGAAAATCACGGGAGAAAGTTGCAGTAAGTCACTGAATAGATGCCTGAGGCCTTTGAAAATGAATAATAAAAGAATAAGCAACACGTTGTTGAGATAAATTTTAGAAATATTGGAAGATTCGAAGATGTTAAGTTAGAACCCACCGTAGAGTTCTAACGTTATTTTAACTCAAGTCAAAATCAGGTAAATAAATCAGGTACGTAAGATTGTTGAAACAGCCCATCTTCAATGAAATGATAAAATTATGCTCAATCAGGGTATGAGTCTTGCCTCAAACTGAACGGAAGTCATATTGAACGTGTAATGCACTTATTTAAATATATTTAACTTTATTTTAATAGAATATCTTGTTACATTACTGTAAACACAATCTTAAAATTGCAGTATTGTTTATTTTGGTGCATACTGTTTTTTTAGACGAGTTTTAACGGAAAAGTCCTTAATAATATATTAATCCTTAAACATAGCTACCTTAGTGATTCGGGGGAAAATGTATTGCGTAGAAAATTGTCATAGTAGTTATAAAGAAAATATCATAAATTTTTCTGGTCTTGAGAACGTTGAAACGTATTAATAATTAATCAAAATGTGTTCATTTTAAATATACACAGTATCCAGTACTTTTATAAAATTTCTCGAGGAAAACGTATTCAAGGGCTTTCAAAATCGTATCCAGACCGAGAAAACAAGAGATAAAACTTTCTCACCTGCAGAAACTTTTAATTCTTTTAAGGGAAATAAAGTTTGTCGATTGGTTGGTTTGAGTTGGTCACTGAAGTTTCACATCAAGTTGTACACAGTTGGATTGAAATGTTACTGGGATTGTTATTGCTTCTTCTCGATTCTTCAATCTATTTCAATCTACAGGGTGAGTTTGAAATGTCCCCCCCACCTTAACTTTTAAAACAGGAAATGTTTTTAACGTACTTTGACGTACCTTTTACTTAATTTGCGTATTCACCTCCCACCCAAAACCAGGGGGAAGGGCCCTCAAAATTTTAAATACAAACCGCTCCCCATTTAAGCCACCTCAAAAGAAAAATGTTTCAATACAAATTCAACGACGCAAAGAAAACTTTTATCCGGACCCTTTTTTTGTAATACCAATTTAAAGATAGCAAGAAATTAGATTTCAAATGCCACAGTTCACATGCAATTTTTAATGACAAATTGCTCTTGAAAATCCTTTGAAGGAAACATTGCAACCCTATAACAAAATCCTATAGGGTATTTTGAATCAAAATTTGTCATAAAAAACGTGAGTAGTAGTATTTTAAACCTAATTTCTTGTAGTCTTTAAATGGGTATTACAAAAAAAGAGACGAAATAAAAAAGTTGTCTTTTTGTCGTTTAGTTGTATTAAAATTGCTTTTCTTTTGAGTAACCACAAGAGGAGGTTTGTATTTAAAAGATTTGGTGTGGGCCTTCCCCCCCCCGGTTTGTGTGTGGGGGATGGGTGACGCAAAGTATGTCAACACAAACTTCAGGATCCAATAAAAACATCCTGAAAGGGTTTTAAAATATTTCTTTTTCAAAAGTTAAGGTGGGGGCATTTAAAACTCACTCTGTATATTAACTCTAGGCAAAATGTTGGTTAGTTGCGTATCAACTCTATTATTTAATTCCTTTTGACTAAATTAAATAGTTGTTTTTCTGTCTAACTATTGTATAGCGAAGAAACTCTTCTTTTTTACTTGTAAAATGTATATTAGAACATTATTAACTTCTGTTTGAATCTTTAAGTTTTGGAATGACATGCGTATTGCTTCATTTGCTAGTCCATCTAAGGCTAAGGCTTTGCACTACTATCATCTAAGGCTTCCAGTACAGACCGCGTCAATTAACTTTATAAACTTTGTTTTTAAAACAATACATAAGAATTTATTTTTACAATATGACTTAGCGTTAACTTATACATAAAACTGATGCGTAGTTAAACCATTGATAACTGTATTAAAATATTCATAACATTGTAAAACTATCTTACTATTTAAAATACACATTCTAAACAATCCGAACTAAATCTATTGGGTTTAAAAGACCATATGTTGGCCAATACAAAGCTGTTTACTAGCTTACGACTATTAGCACGTTATCAAACCATCAATTGTAAAGACAAAATATACAGAGACCAAAACTCGAGACGATATTGACTTTCTTGAAGTAGGTCATAAATATTGGTTCGAGTGGATTTCTTCCGTTAAACTTTGGTTGTGAAAGTTGCATGTATTAATGCGGTCTGTTTCACCGAATCAAATCAAATCAAATCAATTGATAGGCCTAACTAGAACAAGAATAATAATAGAATAAGACCCCCACTCAACCTGCGACCTCGTCTTTTCGGTGCATCCACTACGCTTGTGGTTAAGACAAACTTGCTTCACCCACTGGTTTTTAGGACAACTAATTTTGGAAGATGTAGCTGTATAACATGGTTCGGAAGTCACGTTAAGCCGTTGGACCTTGTATTTCCATTGGTCATTGGGCTATTAATTAATGACCCATTCTAAAGAAGAGTCGGCCTTAGTTTGTAACAAGAATACACCTCATAACTCATTACTACCACTCATCACACTCATCCTTCACCACATATTTGCCTTAAAATACCCTCATGAGAGTAATCGGCGTCTCAAATAGTGATTTAGCTATTTAATAGCCAGACCAAACATATTAGAAAATTTATTAAAGATCAAACTTTAGGTGCCAAATAAGCACACTTTCTTTAAAATAGGGCGACTTTCTGTAAGTTTTCCCAAATTACAAAGGAAAAAGGGGTCTTGATTACGCCCTGATTGCAAAGGCCTATAGTCGAAATCTGTTCAAACAGAGATTTAAACCCGATGATGGACATACAAGTGTTTAATGGATGTTTTAACCTATTTTTATTTGAAATTTCATTAGTTATTTAGAGGCAAACGTGGCAATTGAGGAGCAAATATTCAGCCAACTACTCCGGAGTTATTCTGTCGCTGTCTATTGCCTTTACGTTGGAAATGTGTCATGAATGTTTCAAAGAAGCAGCTGTCTTTGTGCCTGCCTTTGCTTCATTTCGTATTCCGTTACATTATCTATCGTTTGATAAGGTTAAACATTACAGTAGCTCTGATGTTGGGTTCCAATCTAGGCTATAGTTCATCTTAGTTCAGGTTTTGCGATCACTATATCACTATTTGAGATGTACCGACCACTCTCATGAGGATATTTTAAGGCAAATATGTGGTGAAGGATGAGTGTGATGAGTGGTAGTAATGAGTTATGAGGTGTAGTCTTGTTACAAACTAAGGCCGACTCTTCCTTAGAATGGGTCATTAATTAAGCCCAATGACCAATGGAAATACAAGGATAAACGGCTTAACGTGACTTCTGAACCACGCAGGTGATGGTCTGATATGTCTAAACGATGGTGGGAGTTGATGCGGGTATCATCAGATTATCAGTAAGACTATCTGAGCCGCTTTAGACCTTTATCATCCTCAAAACCTGACCTCCATGAAGCTGGATTACAGAACCACGCCACGAGTCCCAGTCTACTTAATCCCAGATTACTTTACTGTAGTTACTTCTAAGCTAGTAATTATCTTGGTAAAGACTACCACTAGCTGGTATTTAAACATAAAACTGAATCATTATTTAGATCAGAATCACGACAAAAACTAAGCGTCCAGGCTATCACTATGCGTACGCGTTGACTATGTGTAAATCCATCATCATTATGTCAGACTAACAGAAAAGATATTTAGTGATTCAATTATGATACACAAAAGTCTTTCTGTTTAGCTAAAACACAGAACAGTTTAGTTTTGCTTAGGAAATAAGCACAAATACTAAACAGAACATTTTTTTCATTTTCCCAAATATTATGTTTGTATTAAAATTGCATAAAAATAGAAATAGTTTTCCTTTTTTCAGTAACGATGGAATATGTCAACTTCATAGTTCAAACAAACAGTTGTTAGAACTTGATAACTAATAACTAAACTTGATTAATCATGTTAGTGTTCGAAAGTAAGCGATTTGGTACTTTTAAAAATCCGTCTAATTTTAACATAATATTACAATAGTATATTTTTGTGAAACACAAATTACAAGAAGCAAATAACTACTTCATGTGAAATTGAAAATTGTGTTGCTAGTATACGGGCAAAATATCATACCACAGATGTAGGTACAGAAGTGACTAAACAATTGGTCCAAAAACATTGCTTAAACATTTAGCGTTTTTGTGAAACTCCTAAAGAATAATACATCTTTGTCTTCCAAACAATCAAACGCGTAGTAATTAATACTAAATAATGACGTCGACTACCAGACATAGTCTATCAATAGGTTTAGCTTTAACTTTGTCACAAATGCGAATATGGAAAATACCCAGAAATGTATTCGAACAAGAATGTAGAGGTAGAAGGAAAATTATATAGCATCTAAATGTACCATGTGCAGGGCTTTATCCCTCAACAGTATCATATCCTGTGTACCAAGCACAGATTCTCTTGGCCCTAACTTGAACACATTATATTTAAGAGGATTAGTCAACCAATCAAGAACCCATGATTACCACTGAATTAGCGGAGAATTGATTATTATAAAACTTATAAGACTTTATAAAATAACGCTCTCGAGAAAAACACTTTGATATAATTGCATTGGAAACAAAAGTTCACCGTCATATCAAGGCCGGTCAGGCTTCCTTGAAACCATATCATTACACTAAACCCCATTGAATGATCAACCAAATGTCGATTTTTATTCCAAAATGACATTTCAATATACGTTTAATACGTGTAGACAGAGGAATGGTTTTAGTAAATGTATTCTTATAACAAAGTATTAAATCAACTCACTTTTATTCATTCCTATATCCACATCAAAGTTAAGCTTTATAAACATGTCACTGTAAATCAATGGATACGACTACAGCGTACCCCCGAGCCATGATACTGGTTGAAACACAGATATGCACATCACGTGATTAATGTTGGGAAGTGTGTTTAATTGAATAGCTCAGACAGGTGCGCCTGCGCCCTCGGCGTAGAGGACCAGTCATCAGATCGCAGCGGCGGGGGCGGGTCTGGACCAGGCAATACCGAGAAGAAACTGAGTAGACATCACATAAGCGTATGCAATGGAGGAGTTAGACCCACGAGTCAAAGCAAAAGTCACCGATCAGCTACAGCTAGTCTTCTGTAATTTTAATACACGCTTGAATTCTCAGAAAATCGTACCTTTTCTTGAAAATAAGCGATTTTTGTGCCATTTCTGTGGCAGCCAGTAAAATATGCGACGGCCATTTCACGACGAGAAAATTATTAACAGTTCATTTGTAATATATTTTGGCCAAAATTTAACCAGGGCAACCTATTCTTGTATCATTACACTTTATTTATGAGCTCCAACGAAAACCCCTAGCATTTAAAACAAGAACAGATGAGGTAGATGTTCCCTGGAAGGATCTTGGACTAGCATACTCTCATCATGAGGACTGTATTGAAGTGCTCGTGGCTTGGTGAGTCTATCTACATTCTACAGCCCTTGAGAGTGCAAGACCTTTGCTCAGAGGGCTAGAAATCTTCAACCGAAATATTATAAAGAATTGTATATTTCATTACTAGGTGCTAATCGACGAGCCTACTTTTAACGACCAAGGCGTAGTTTCGAAACTGGGGTTTTCTCCGTAGGAAGACGTACCCTAATTTGTACAGCTAGCTTCCTTGATGCACGTTCCTTCAGACAACTTGGTCTCCGAATTCTGAGTCTAGGCCAAAGAACAGTTTTTAGAAAAGACTAAGTTGAGTTGCAGATCAAACGAAAGGTTTAATTTTATCGTAATACCCTAAACCGGAGGTAACTTCAGGTGTCTACCTAGTGACTATTTTTCGTACAGTTCGGAAGATAAAAGCCGGTCCCAGATTGTGATTATTATTTTGTTAGTCTTAAGGTCAAGTGGTAGACAGGACTCTAAGGCGCTAACTTCGCCTTTGGATCAATTTGTCAAAAACGCCTTTGTTATTGTCAGCAAAAAGCGTCTCTTTAGGACCTAGTGATGAAATATACTCTAGTTGTCAACAGCTGATTCTCTAGATGCGACACCACACCACAATCAAGTTCATCCATCTATTGTTGTCTTCCCCCTCCACTGCACGGGTACAGACGCCGCTGTGATGCTGTGATATTTGCAGCGTGCTCAGTCGCCCAGTGACCGCGCCGGGGTTCGAACCTACGTCCTGCGTACTGCGTCCTACGTCTGCGTATTGCGTATTCAGTGCGTACTCGTGCCCGGGAGCTCCATGTGAGCGTGTTCTTTTGGTTGCCTCTCTCGGGCAATCAAAAGCTACCCCCTGTGAGACATGGATTGTAGGACCTTGTGTTTCCAAGTGCTTGTGAAATGTGGGTGTTATTTCTAGCAACATTCTGTATGGTTTCGTTTCCTACCATAGGTAAGTGTACAGTACATTTATGCATTTTGGGCGCCATTTTTTATAGATAAATGAATAACTAGTAAGCTAAAAAACAAATTGTACGAATAATGGATTTTGTCAATAACACAACTGAATTTCTTTTCTTGGTCCTGTTAAGCGGTTTAAATTGTAGATAACGTGTTATGGTAATTGTGTTATGTACGCAATGTACGACTATTGTACGAGTATTTGACAGCGTTACCTGTTTACTTTATGTTTTAAATGTATATATTTGCCCAAAGATGGACCCAGCCCGAAACTGATTTGGAGCTAATGTAATGTCCAAGTACTATGGGTTTTAGTTTGTATATACTGTATTAGATATTAATATTATATGATCAACACCATGTATATGTTCAAGCTTAAAAAGTATAGTTGTGACACCGGCCGCGAAAGCCTAATAGAAGAAGTCATTTATGAACTGAACAGTAGGCCTACCTCGATTCTTAAAGTATTTAAAACCCGTCCCAAAAATATGTTTTTGTCATTCTGCTCTGAAAACAGCTGCTTTAGACACATGTATTGACAGTGCTAAAGTGTCACTTTTACACCCAGGTAAATACAGTATTGTTTTGATGATGTTCTTCTGCATAGGGAGAAAAAGATCATCATAATGATCTTTTCGTAACATGGACATCAGCTGGTTCAACGAGTTTGTTTGGATTGTTTTGAATTTTAACACTGACTTAGAGTAAAATATCAGTGTAACAGCTATTTCTTCAAAACATTACAATTCAGACTACTGAGTTCAAAACATGTTTACTTATGTTTCTTTATAATATTAAAACATTTATTGACGATTTATTTCCCATAACTATTTGCATCATGACAAAAAGTATCGTTCATCACTCGGCCTGAAAGTTTTTTTTGCCTCTGCTGCGCCTCGGGCGTTAACTTGACCTCGTGTTAAAAATTGTCACTTTAGGACCTAGTTTTGATTTTTACTATTATCGCGCGAGATTTTAACAGTAAAAATAGGTTTACAAGATGTAGCTATTTTGTGTCTTTATCTTCGGTCCTTCGGCAGTTAAACCTGTTCCAGGACTGTTTTCCCACCCTTGTTTTTGGACTGTATAGCACATGACGGGGGTGGTCATAATTCAGTGGTAGAATGCGTAGGCCTAAATACTAGATGACGATTGCGATATTTATGTTTATGCAATACACCATTTATTTGCTTAATCTCCCCACATAAACCACAGAATTATAATGCACAGCGTCTGTCCTTTGCTAAAAGGAGAACAGAGCTGTTTGAATATTGCATACGAAATTTAAAATGCATTAGAAAGTTAATATCATTCAGTTATGTGGCGTGTTACCATGTTTTTATACGGTGTGACAATGTTGTTATACGTGTTGTTGTTTTGTAAATAGAAAAGTGAACAGCTATAACGTAGTTAAACTTCAGTGGTTAGTCGTAATGAAAATCTTTTTAGATGACACCACTAATCATGTTTTAATTGTATTTTATTTTATAAAGTTAAAATATGTTTAGTAATTTTATCAAACAAATATTTTTTAGCTAAAACAGATCGGTGAACTTTTACCTACTCAAAAACTTAACCAAAAGTAGTAAACGATGTTCCTCTTAACTACGTCTAAACCTCTAACCAAAAAAATTAAACCAAGACTAAAAAACTTTAGACTTTCTTATTGTAGACTGACTATAATAAAAAAAGTCCCATATTACTTCAGAAATAAATATTTAAAATTGTAAACGGTTCATTCTAAAAATTAAGGGGAAGGCCACTCAGAAAGAGTGAAATTTCGCTCTTTTAAATGTTAAAACCCAGCCAGAGTGGCTCGATTTTCACTCTTTCGGAGTGGTTTTCACTCTTTCATATTTAGAGCGTTTATTATAACTTTATAATTCACTGAAGTTTATTTATGGTACTCTTTCTCTCCCTATAGAGGATACTTCACCGATGTCATCATAGATGTCGTTTAAGAGGTTTATTACGTGTTTCCACTGGGATGATTCTATAGTCTCTACTCTGAGAAAACAAACATTAGTAGAACTAGGTGATTAAATCCAAGTGTCGCGTCCAGATGTCGCCACGAGCGCGCAGCTGTATCACCACACACGCACACACGCGCACACCCGGCTATAGACTGATAATGTGAAACTATCAAAGTGAAACTAACAGTATTTTATAGTGATGTGAGGAAGCGTTCGTTACGAAATGACAAGTCACCAAAGATGTAAAGAGTTTAGTTGTCTATTGATTGTTTTATTCAGAATTTTCTTTGGAAAAATGATATATTCATGCCGTCCTGATGGTAAGACCCAGACCCGAGACCATGAAATGTTCACCAATCCTGACCCCCAGCACACGTTTTGAGCATTTTTTCAAAACTTTATATGCAAATGTATTTACGATTATTGACGAAAACATTTACAAAATTAATGAACGTGTCCGTCTCAGTTCTAAAATACCAAAGTTAATTATACAATTCATCGACAAAGTGGTTTGAAAAAGCGAAATTTGCTATAAAATAACTATGTTATTTGAATTAATCATTATGAAGTAATGGAAAGGTTTCTCAAGTATAGTATAGGCAACGAAACTGTTGTCTGTCAATGATTGAAGTGGGAGGGATAGTATTAAGCCATCTGGGACACTTATGGCTTTGAGAGTTTCTTGAAGGGGAGTAGCTGTTAGTTTGAAGAACCAATGCCACTACATTGTTTGACGTTTATTGTTGACGGTGGTACAATTTCTGAGGTTAAAATATTATTACGGAAGTTTCCCATCGTTTTTGAGTGAACGAAAAAGTACACGACGTTCCGGGATCTGGAATCTGGCCCCGTCTGATCCCGTTAGGGGACCTAACCTAACCTAACGATCGCTTAGGCCTATAATCACATTTCGTGACACACAGCGTAAGGATTTGCCTTAAGTGTGGTTAATCATGTTAACTGCTTTGTCAGAAAAACCTTATTCATTCGCCAAAACGCTTAAGAATTTCCCTTTCTATTAGCTGTACATAAATACTTTTGTGTTATTTATGTTTTAGGTAACTTTTCACCTGAAGACGGGGTCAGATTCCAGATCCGTATTTTCGTGTAAGCTTTCTTCACTCAAAAACTATAGAAAATGTCCGTAATAATATTTTAACCTCAGCAATTCCACTGTTCATACTTACAAAAGTTAAAATAATAGAGCAAAGAAATGTTATAATGACAAGGGGAAACGGATGTTCACAAGGGGGCAAATTCACTTATGCGTTTTCAGTTTGAGCTTACGTTTGAACGCACAATATATTAGTATCTATTACCTGTTTAACAATGACAATTTATTTGGAAAATGCCATTCACTGAATGATTGAAAATGTTTAGTGAAACGATTGTTAAGCGACTGTCGTGGACCAGTGGCAGTCAGGCGCCATCCTTCCTCTCCCGGTCTATTTTCAGACTTCTAGCATTCTTCGAATATTGTCCCCTACTTGTCGCCTTCTCTATTTGGTATCTGTAGTGACACAGTGGGTATTCGCTAGATAAGTCAACGCGCGTAGATCAACAGAAACAACAGTGGTGTCAGCAAAAACTGAACTATTCATGTAGACACGAATGAAATCGACACGGATTGCAATATTTAAAATAATTTCTAAAATCTTGTTCTTCCGGTTCACACCAATACAAAACATCATAACGGTTAGCTTGAGATATTTCGGTCACGCTGTGGAGTACCATCATCAGTCACTGATTGGCTGGAATGTGACACCGGCCGCGAAAGCCTAAGAGATTAGTTTAATATTTAAAATAATTCAACCAAAATTTTGAAAATACACTTTTGTATTCATACAATGCATAATGATATGCATGAAATTTAAAGGTGGTATAGCCCTGAGGCAAATCCGTTAAGAATATTGTATACACCACAAAATACTTATTTTATCTTTTAAAAAAAAGGTAAATTAATTAGGTAGTCGGCCACTTTCGGTCTTCTGCAGACTTTTCATCGCCACGAAACCCTTCTGTATGAAAGCGGCAAACCCTACATACTAAAATGAAACAGAGCAAAAACTTACTAATTATATTACAATTGAAAAATATAATTTAATATAATTTTAGTTTTAGAGCGCCATAGTATCTCTGAATATAAGCAAATTTTGAATTAAAAATGGTTTAACTCGTCATAAGTAAATAAACAAAACGAAGTTAATATTAATTACACTTCGTTAAGTTAAAAGTAGAACTTGATTTCTTAGAACCGAAAATACCTTAGAAGAAAACAGTCTTCATTTTGCGAGGAAGTAAAACAATTGCAGACGCAACTCCTTTGTAGTTTCTTGTAAATGAGTTCATTAATTATTTGCTCGTTCCTGACTCGTCTTTATCCCTTTGAAATAATATTCCAGTTTGAGCGCAAAGCATTTCCTGAGCGCTATTTATTTATATTTCAGAGATACAAGAATAATCAACATTTATTCCCGAGGATACGACATTTTTATAAGAGAAAGTACTTGTAAGAAGTAATTGAGTAAGAAATTATACTTTTATCCTATGTTTAGTTTGTAAAAATTATTACCCACCTTATAAATAATTATTTTAATAAGAACTTCTTACTACGATTTAGTTTTCTCGATGAGCAATTATTATAGCACAAATCATCATATCAGTCAGAGAATATGCATTCTCTTGCTCCTCCGATAACCCATACATACATGGTTCGGCTAATAAAGACTAGTTTGTGTGATCAGGCGGTTTTAACTGCCCGAGACGATGCCATTTTCAGTTGGTCAATTAATATTGTGGGAATCCAAAAAACCGAAGCGTTTTTATAACCTTAACAACGTAAAAACTAAAAATAAATAACTGTTTAGTAAATTACATTCTCAAATTGGTGCAACATTTTTTAATTTATTGCCAGAGGATATAAATTGGAAAGTAATCAAAATTTGTTTAAGGCTCGATTCAAGAAATATTTAATATCACTTGCATTTTATGATATTGCTGAGTTTCTGGACAATTCAATCCTAAAAGCAATAATTTTACCTTTTTCCAGGGAGTGAGTGACTGTGCGTATGATTGACATGCCTGCGTGCATGTGTGTAAATAGAACTACAATTTGTTCGTTTTGTTTGTTTTTTTTACACATTTTTAATGTAAAATGCAAATAAAGTTATTTATTTATTTATTCTTACAGACCTCGGGAGTCCCGGCGGACAGGACTATTAATTGGATAATATGCTTGAACTGTACTGGTCCTCTTGGGGGTTGGTTTTAGAATAATCGGTGTCTGTGGTGTTCGTAATGGTGTGGTGTCTTGTACTGTATTATGAATGTAATCATTGCAAAGGAGCTCGGATTTTAATGGGCAATAAACAACTTAATATTAAGTAAAAAAACCAGGCCGACACGCAGGCATGAGTGAAGCGAATTTCTTCATTACAATAGGAGTTACGATTAAATCCACCTATAATCACGAGGACTTTGCCTGGTGCGTAATCACGAATGTTACGAGGATAATCGTCAAAACTAGCATTATAATATTTCAATTCGTACACGTCTAGCTTTCCTTGGGTCATCATTATATTTTTCAACTAGTAATGATAAATATAATGATTGTGATCGTATTTTGAGTAGTAACTGGCTTTAAGAGTAGCAATTTGAAACCAGTCAGCTTGTTACCAGATTTTGGTAGGAGATGTGGAAACAGTTTATAGTTCCAAACAGATTTATAAACTGTTTAGTTTCACCGGTCACAGTGATTACAAGTAGGCTAATGAAACCGATAATGGAGTTGGTGTTGTGATGGAAGAGTTAAAGTAGTTATTTTGAATAATTCAGTAAAACCGAACAAACGCTTCGCACCTTTGTCATTTGTAACAGTGTTTAAACCGTAACTCAAACTTTATTGTCGCGTTTTGTTCTCTTTGACTATTCTCTATCAACCCTATTGCTGTTATTATCGGTTAAGTACGCTATTACTCTGAAACATGTTTATGACTTAGCAGAGCGTGGCTTGAAGAATTTAAAGCTGTGGTTTGATCAAAATATTCTAACAATGAATGTAGATAAAACTAAATGCATGAATATTTCATTAAACCCTCATTATGACCCCACAAATGTAAAACTAACACTTCATTCATGTGCTAAAATTCTTGTCATGACTGTAAACCCATTGCAAATGGTTTGATAATCGTTATAAAATGGGATGCTCATATAGAATACTAAACAGCAAACTCGGAATATATATATATTTAGCGTTCTCAACCAAATTTTAACCTTTGACTTGTTAAAAGCTGTATATTATGCCTATGTACAATCTCTATTACAATAGGAATCATTGCTTGGGAGGTGCCCGAACAATAAACAACCTTTAGAGATAACTCAAAATGTATAATAGACAGCATTACAGAAACCTATTAGATTTCCAACAGACCTTTTTTATGAATTTTTAGTATTTAATATTACAGCTTTATGTACGAGTCTTAACAATGTTTATTCATAAAAAATGACAACATTTTCAAAAATAAATCATAAGCGATACCAGGAATTCAAGGCTTGTAGGATAATATGCCACAGGCTTACAAAACTATCAATTCTACTAATTCATTTTACATTGCTCATCATTTATACACGAAACTACCAACGGATCTAAAAACACCCACAATATAAGGCCTCAGCTTTACAAAATGAAAATAAATCAATGGTTATTATAAGTTGACATACACACTGTCAATGATTATATTAATTCGACTACTTATACTTTGATTCAAAATTTAATATCCAAAATGTAATGTATAGCTTCATATATCACTTTTGTTAAATCCAAATTGTACATAAATTATACCATCATTATTTAATTAGAAACCTTAGAAAATAATTGCACAATCAAAATTATAAAATTTATTTTAATACAGACTGACAAACCCTCCCTCACACAGGTAATTTTACCCATGAGGCTATTTCCATAATCATAAATTTAAAACAATGTAATTAGACTATATTAATTTATAAGATATTTTAAAAATTATTGTAAATATCAATTGGATAAATGATTTATTATTATTACTAAAACTGTTTTGTCACCCGAGGAGTTTTACTTGTTTATAGTTCAAACAGATTTATAAACTGTTTGGAAATTACCGGTCACAGTGATTACAAGTAGGCTAATGAAACCGATAATAGAGTTGGTGTTGTGATGAAGTAAAGTGATTGTTATTTTATTTAATAATTCAGTAAAAGTCAGAAGTCAAACGCTTACCTTTGTCATAGTTTACTACTCGTGCAGGACTTTAGTAATTATCTCACCAATTCTAAATTTAAGGATTTTTTTGGCAAATTTATACTTTATAACGAGTTTTTAAGTTAAGCATTTTGTTGCGAGCTAAAGTGTAAACGAGCGTATAGCCGAGGGCAGTAAATTTGCCAGGTCCAAAAGACACTTTAGGGATGTGTAATGAACGATACTTTAGTCATGGCGCACAAAGTATTAAAGTGTAAGCTATCTATTATTACTTTCATCCATATACAGAGTGTCTCAAAAAAGTGTACACACTTTAATTGAATGTAGTTAACTGAAAATGAAACCTATATCTTCGGAAGTTAAACCAACTGATAATTTGAAACATCTATTTCATTCAGTATTTATTCAGTACTATTTAATTCAACAGTCACATTCACTTATATAGTTGAAATATATAAATGTTACTCTTTATTAATTTGAGTCTGTAAAAATCATGCTGGAAGTTCCGTTGTTTTTTGATTACTACTCGTAGTTCTTTCAATGAGAATCCTTTGTACGCCCTACCATCAGTTTGCTAACCTGTACCAGACCGATATGTAAATGTATGATTGTTAATTGCTTTTATTTACAATCTGTATTTACCTTCTTACCTATATCTGGAGTCAGAACCTATTTCCGGCTATATAGTACAAGAAAGTATGACGAATATTTCTAAATGACATATTTTGGAGCAAAAGAGGTAAAAATAGGAAACCTTTTGCCCACTTTTAAAGAGCAGGGACAGGTGTAGCACATCGGTAGTTTGATGCCAGTATCCGAGCAACAGCCTTCCACTTTACAAATACAGTATACTTTGTTGAGGACAAAAACACGAACGGAACATATTCCTGTAATCATAACTTTCTATAACTTAACCAAGCTTTTATTTGACTCGTAAGATTTTAACTTGTCGCTACTTAATTTAAGTTAAGACAGAAATAGAAACACATAATGATGGCGTAGCTGTATCATATAAATAGTTTCAATGCACGTCTCGTACCTATAGGAACTACACAGTTGAACACCGTAAATTGTTTTAACCAAAATATGTCTAATTTCTATTAGTTATACAAGTATAATGTTTTACCTTTCTGTAGAATTCCATTTAGGCTAGGCTGGAAACTGCTACTCACAACACTGTAACATCACTGTAAACCTTTCACATAACACTGAACTTTAAAACAAAATGCAATAAACTTTGTTAAAAACATAAAACACACTACAAGCAAGCTATGGATTTCAAACATTCGTGTAACAACCTGCGGAAAAGTCAGCTGTTCAGACAGATAACAATCAATAAGATACAAACACTCTATGATACAAACCAAAACAAACCACAGATTACGCCTAACTTATTAACTCTTCTGAAAATCAATGTAACTATGATCAATGCTTCCAAGCTACATAACTATAGTTCGACACATTTTGTACTGGTATCGTAGGGGGGAGGCGGAGGGGCAACAGTGGAAAAGTTTCATTTCCTAAACCGCTAGGCCTACAGTCTTGAAGCTGTAGGCCTAAAGTCACCCATAAGAAACGGTTTTGACAAATTTCCAGGGTGGTTTTAAGAGGGAGTAAAATATACTATGTACGCCTGTACTATTCAATCGCTAGCACTTAAACGAGTGATCTAATTTCCTATCTGACCAAAATCGCAAGTGTGGCGAAAAATAATCTAGGCTTTTGATTTGAAACATTTTTTCTAATATCTCTTAGTTTTCAAGCGATTGAGTGGGGTTTCACCGCTGTCCACACATCTGACTTTTTCCCTGACTTGAAAAAGTGGCAGGTTAGAAAGGGCTTTACGGGGGGCTTCCCAATGAAAAGATTATTCTGGAAAGTGAAGCCTATTTTGCACAGTACTACTCACACTTGATGAGTGGCTTGGAAAAGTTAAAGCATCGCTAGGACAAATGAATTAAGCTTCGAGGAGATTATATGTTGAGAAATATACGTGTTTGAAGTTCACAGTTTACCTTTTCATAATCAACACGGCTACATATCAAGCTACCCTCGAGTTTGCTACTTACATCTTGAGGACATGTTTAGTCGTTTTAGTGCCAGCGGCCGGTTGTGAGTTCGTGGCTTTATTCTGATCGAATTCCATTAAAAACATCACAGGGATCCCAAAACAACCTCAGTCAGTTATTTTGATAACCTAACACCACTTTTGTACGTCAAATACTACATCTACGTTCAATTTGGCCCTCAACATTATTTTCTTCGTAGTTCTCCGAGACAAAAACAATTCTAAAGTTAGACAGAGCAGAAGCAGAGTGGTGGTGGAATGTGACAAGATAGTGTAGAGGATGGCTCTGGTCCAGACAGTCACACCTGAACTCTGCTGAGTCTATTGTCAGAGTCTTGCAACGTGGAAATGATCCGTAGTAGAACCATCTTCTGTGTCATCCGGATAGTCTACATGTCCACTGTCCACACTGTTCTTCTTTATGAGCTAGGATATAGAAGGATCTGCTGTAGTTAATCATGAAGTATTTCCGTAAAGGATTTTTGTATGTTCTGCTTTTTTCCACTTTAAAAATACTAGCTGTGTACCCGTGCATCGCCACGGATAAAATATTATAGTCTCATGACTTTAAAGACTTTTTGCACAAAGGCAGGTTGTTGCTCGGATACTGGCATCAAACTCCCGATCCTTACACATGTTCCTTCATTTTGAAAGTGGACTTAAAGTTTCCTAGCTGTTCCTAAAGGCGTACCTGTTCTTTGCACGGTTGTGTTTAATGTTGTAGTGTGGCGATAAAATTTAATAATATAATTGCCTGTCAGTTACCTACGCCAACTGTAAAGTACCGTAGACAAAAGACTACTATCCAGCCTCGCCACTGGAGGTCGGCAAACAAAAAAGCCATATTAAAAAACTGCATTTGCTTTTTGGATAGCTAAAGACACTCCTCGTAACGGGATAAACCCTTAAACTAAGTTTCACTGTCATAGCTTCAGCCTATTTTGAGTTATAATTAGGCCTTTTTTTAAACGATCCAATATGCATTAAAAATGTTTTGAGTTCCTACTTTGGTCCCTTGCCAGGTAATCTGTGGATTTTGTATGGATAAAGACACACTGCATAGTAGGCTATATACCGTTAAACGAAGTTTCGCTGCCATAGCCTCAGCCGATTTTGAGTAAAACTGTTCCAATATGCTTTAAAAACGTGTTCAGGGCCCACTGGCTTAAAAGTGTTACAGGCAGTTAGACAGAGAGGAATTGTCTTAACGTTAAGATTTGGTCTTTACAAAGTCTAAGAAAACGTAATAACAAAAAAAACGATGGATTCATTTCAATGTACAGACAAACGTAAACCAAATAAGTGTTTATCGGCGTTTGGCTACCTTGTGAGAGTCATAGTAAACCCGTCATTCCGGCGTTTTCAGAGCCCAGTTTGGTCCCTCGCCATTTATTTTGTGAATGTTATATGGATACAAAATATAGCTAAAAACACACTACGTAATGGGTTTAACCCTTAAATGAAGTTTCATTACCATAGCTTCAGCTGATTTTCAGTTATAAACGGTCTAATATGCCTTAAAAACGTGCTCAGTGCCCACTTTGGTCCTTCGCCATTTAATTTTTAGATGTTGTATGGGTATAAAGTATAGCTAAAGGCACACTGCGCAATAGGCTAAACCATTAAACAAAGTTTCACTACCATAGCTTCAGCTGATTTTCAGTTATAAGCGGTCTAATATGCCTTAAGAATGTGTTCGGGCCCACTTTGGTCCCTCGCCATTTATTTAGAAAATATAGCTAAAGACACACTGCGTAAAGGGGCTTAACCCTTAAACGAAGTTTCACTACCATAGCTTCAGCCGATCTTGAGTTATAAGCGGTCCAAGATGCCTTAAAAACGTTACAGACAGACAGGAGAATTTTTGACGCCAGTTTCGGTCTTTGCAAAGTATATAAACACCAAATAACCAAAACCGATGGATTCATTGCAATGTACAAACAAAAGTCTTATTTTATTTTTATAGATTACGAGTGGCCAATTTTGAAGGCACTGTTTGAAATGAGAAATTTCCTTTATGTTTAATCTATTTCTTGTCAAAAATACTTCTGTTATTATGGTTCTTTTTCATTGTTTTGAAAACGTTTAAAATAGTTTCGAAATATCTTGCATCCAACATATTCTGACGCTGCTTGGACCCCCTTCTGGGCTTGCAGCCTGCCATTGAAAGTGTTTGCAGACCTCTAAGATTAGGTTATGATTAGCAACGGATCAAATTTCGAAATTATGCGGATCGAATTGTATAGATTGGAAAACTCTGGCATAGAGTAGTCTCTTTTACGCCCTGTTAAAAGCAATTTCCACATACATATTACTGACTGAAGAAGGTGTCTTCTACTTTGGACATTTAGACATTTCATGTAAGTTTTAATTTAACACTACCAACTTGTATTATAGTTTCCAATATATGAAAATGTTGTGAAAAATATATATAAGTAATATAAATAATATACACATCTAAAAAATCAGATTTAATACATCCTCCAAATTTTCTTCTTTTGGGATGAAGGATGCTGACAGCGTTTCCGTTCTGTATTGCCATGCTTATTTTCTGCATAAGATAGCTCTTGGTAAGTCAACGATCTTTAGTTTCAGCTTGGCACCGATCTCTGTGATCCATGCTTTTTCCCTCATTGCACCATGTATCCATCATTTCAATACAAAGCACGACCAAAAGAAATCCTCTTGACTATTCGTTAAGTACTTTCTTTGCTCTTCTTTGGACAGCCAACTCTGCTCTCTGGATCTATCTTTTGTCATGTTGATATAGCTTGGGGCGAAGGTACAAGTGAAATTCCATATTAGGCATTTCCCTTTGCTCTAGGGATTTTCCTAAAACCTAATCTGTAGGATGTGGCAATAGCGTAAATAATACCAAACTCGTAACTTAATCAAAACCTAATCTGTGCCTAGTCAACAACCTGATCTGAGCAACTATTTCTCAACAAGCCGGTATCAAATGTGTTGGTTAGCTGCGTTGATACATTCCAGATATAGTAATGTTATTCGTGGCCAGCTCAGGTTCGATTGCTTCTGCGGGCTTCCCCCAGCTCGGGTCTTTTGAAGGTATCACCTTTCATTCCCCAGCCCGCATTGAGTGGAGCGCAACCGTCTCATCGTGTCTGTATACCACGCTCATACAGGGTCTTATAACCGATTTGCTAGTTGGTACGTCATGTATACCACGCTTTTATAACGTTTTATAACCGATTTGCTAGTTGGTACGTCATGTATACCGCGCACATAACGTTTTATAACCGGTTACGCTGGTTGGTACGTCATGTATACCACGCTTTTATAACGTTTTATAACCGATTTGCTAGTTGGTACGTCATGAAGTATTAATTTTCGTTTTATGTAAAACGTGTCACACACAAAATGAAATAAATCAGTTGGTAATTTTACTTGTCCAACCATATAAATAATTAAAGGGTAAAAGATTCTCCAATGAAATAATAAAACTTTAAATCAAGAAATTATTTAACTCATGTTAAAACCCATCCTTATTTTTCTAAATCATATTTACTTGAATAAAAGGATAAACCAAAAGTAATATTCGCTTACAAAAGCGACGTTTGGCGAAGCCTGATGACCTTAACCTGTGATCATCAGCTGATCACGGGTCATAACCTTCTCCAGCAGCTGGAGCCGGGACCATGTGTTCCAGTCCACAGATCACAGACACACTGACAGACACGTGTCTGTCTGTCTAACTGTCCGGACAAACACCTTTCAAACATATTCCTGTAACAATCCAGACCACCCACAGTTAGGAATACAGCGTGTACTTCAGTTTATTCAACTGAAATGGATTACCCTCTATAGCACATTTACTGCGATCAACATATTCAAAGTGTAAATACACAAAGTGCCCGAAGGCAGCCGATGTTGAAAGTGCTGATTCCTTAGCTTTCAGATTTGGTTTTAGTTGGTTAGTCTTTTTTTAAGAGAAAATCACAGATAAATAATACACTTCACAAGTTGTGAGCTTCAAATAATATAAGGGGCGTTTTCCATCGCTTTCAGTGAACAGGAGGAATACGACGTTTCGGTATCTGGAATCTGATTCCGTCTTCAGGTAAATTGATACATTAGAAATTGAGCCTAAAATTAGCTTGAACAAAGGAGAAAACTTATGTTGTTTCGTGGTGGGCGACTAGTCACTTACGCTGATCACCTTTTGGCCAGCTCATTCCCTAATGTTTTGTGTCATGTTTTAGGTTAATTTTCACCTGAAGAGGATCAGTTCACTAAAAACGAAAACGTCCGTAATCATATAAAACCTCAGAAATTCCACCATCGTCAACAAAAATTTCAAACAAAGGATGCACAATTGGATGTGTTTAAATTATAGGTACTGAATGGTTAGGGCGATTGTCAACAGTCAATAAGTGGCGGTTCACATGGTCACAAGTAAAGCAGCAAAAGCCAGTAACAACATTATTAATTATACTCTGACTGGTTCAGACGGTGCGCCAGAACAAGTGACTCTGCCGTTAGGACGTTAACAACTAACACTTATATGGCGTGCCAGTTATATGGTGACAAGAATCCAGTACTTACAATACCATTTACATTGCACTGTCTACTTTAGAAGAACGAATATCGGCTGGCACCTCTTGCTGGCTACTTGTCAAAACAAGGTATTTGTACATTGTATTGGCGTACTTGTCGCTATATGACCGTCGCGTCAGACTAAACCCTTTGTTACTTAATTTAACATTATGAAACATCTATCGTCAAATCACTAACTCCAGTCGCTTTTCTCATGGCTGTGTGAAAAGCCTTTTCCAAACCTCATTAAATTAAAATGGAGCTTTTTGTAACTTCTTTAGGGTTATTTTTTCACCCTAACCACAGTGAGAATACAATAGCGACACTCAAAGAGTTCGTGCTAAAGTATGGACTCTACTGTCTAATATAAGACAATAACGTGCAACGCATGGAAGAAAAATGTTGAACTATGATATCAATGTTACCATAACACTGTGTTCTCCGTGAGTAATACATGGCAAACCATATCTAGCTGACAGTATACTTCTTTTGAAAGTTTCCATTATTACATTGAATACATTCCAACTTTACTGAACCATAGTCCATAGTCACTAATTCAAAGCAAAAAGAGATCTCAACCAGCCAGAACAATATTCAGCACGGTTGTGTAGAGCTTTTGCTTATTTACCTGTGGGAAGTGGCCTTGCAGTCAGCTGTTCCAGTTATTTACTGATGACGTCACTCCAGATCTCACAGCTGTTATCGCTCTGTTACTCTCTGGCGCTTCTTACGTTTTTGGCAACGTCCGCTCAATTCCTTGGCAACTCTCTGTGTCCTCTTTTGCCGATCGATTTGTTTCTTAAATAGATTGTAACTTGTAAACATAGTTTAGGGTAGTTCTTCGCCCAGTTCTCTGATTTTTGTGTGAATAAAGGTAACTTGCTGTGAGGTTTGTTCTATGTGCAAGTGTTTTCCAAAGTTTATTTTGTTCAATAATTTGCAAGTTGAACTGTTATTACTTATTAGTTGTTACTTTCCTGTGGATCTCCTAAGAGCGAGACACTTAAATTGACAAGAGACCTCAAATACGTGTAAAGGAGCTTGCTATTAATGAGTGTCTTTTACTGCAGCTGCTAAAGTAGATTGGAACTAAATTTGGAGAATAGTAGCTTTGGATTGATTATGCATTCAGTACAGAGTGGGTCTAAAATGATGGAATTAGCTTTTGATAGTTTTGTTGGACGAAGATAAACAAAACCCTGTATCACCAAGACAAGATCCTTCTACAAGATTTGCTACTTGCCACCTTTTTTGACCTCCAGTTTGGCATGTGTGTCATTACGGAATTTCTTTTTCAGAGCTTTATCAAAGATCAATTTCCGTGGGATTCGATTATATATTAAGTATTATACCCACTTGTACACACTATTCCTGCACAACCGCTCTAACAGTTGTAGGGAGAATTATGTAAGAGTTTGATGTAAAGTGACACTTGAAGCTTGAAGTTTCATATCTCCAGAGATTGGGTAAAGTGAATTTCTACTAATTGACTTCCAAAGTTGCTTCTAATAAACACCGCCGTCATAAATATGCATTACACTTCTCCGAAAGCTTGATCTTCAATCTTCCTTACAATACAATCACTTTAATTTGTTGGCCTTGAAGAGAACATAAAGCAAGCTTTTGTACCTCCAAGCTCAACGGCCAGTTCTTCTCCCCAAGACCAAATGAACAGCTCATTTTCCTACGAAATTCGCTAATAAGCTATAAATTCATCATAAACAATGTGGCACCTTGTTTTGCGTGCCAGATACAGGTCCGACAATACCACGGGTGAGTCATACCGCAGTGCTGCCAACAATTCTCACCTTTACACCGGTTGTAAGCACCAGCTGCGGTGTATGTGTGATTACAGAGGCTATAAGGCTGCTTCTATTCTCGGACTAACTGAGTGAGAATAGCAGTTCGTTTGGCACACCACATTGGCATGCGAAATGGAGTATCAATGTATCCGCGGTTGGAATTTAAGTTTGAACACGGTGGTAGCAGAGATTGCTTCTGTACTGTTTTAGTGTACGAGTACTTCTTTGTTTAAAGCTTGTTGTTGACAATAACACAGAACATTAAAAAACGAGCTAGCCTAAAGTAATCAGCGTAAGGTGACCAGTCAAGCACAACTACATGTAGCTGTTAAAGTCAAAATAATAAAACTTAATAAAAAACTAGCCTAGAAAACAAAACCACATGCATAAGGCATACTAAAAACTTAGCTACAAGAAACTACTCAAAAAAACACGTCCGCACTCGGTGGAGGCTCTCGGCAAGTTTTTATTGTGTCTTTTGCTTGTAGTTTTGTTTTCTAGGTAGTCAGGTTTTAGTATTTTAACTTTAACAGCTACATGTTGTTAATTTGTGCTTGACTGGTCAGCTTATGCTGATTACTTTACTAGCTCGTGTTCTAATGTTCTGTGTTATGTTTTAGGTTACTTTTTACCTGAAGACGGATCAGATTGCAGATCCCGAAACGTAGTAATCATCTTGCTCACTAACGATGGAAAATGTCCGCAATAATAGTTTAAGCTCTGACATACGATATCTTATAGCTTGCTCGCGAAGATCGCCAGACGCAGATAAACATGACGCAGATAAACATTTTCTTCGGAGAGGTCGACACGTAAAGAAGGGTTGGGAGGTTTTGGGATACCTACAAATCAAAATACAACCGTGAAAGAATTGAAATTTTCGCTCTGATGATTCGGGCAAGACGGACATTACCAAAATTTACAAGTGACATTTTTACCAAATTCAAAACTCCCAGGTCTACGTCATTGAAATACCCAGTGTTCATGCTCAGGTATCATTGATATAACAAGAACTAACTCTAAATTATATTATGTACTCGTACTATTATTATGCAGACTCAAGTTGAGAAAGTAGTTATTCTTTTTTTGAATAAAGTTATATATAACGGGAGCTGTTGAATACCCTTCGCATATACGTTGCTATTAAAAGTCATCTAAGCGAAGGGAGGGCCACCTCTAGGTAAAGCGCGAATAGGTAGCCTCTGACCTCGGGATTTAATAACTTAGACTTTTGATATTCTGACCAATTTTCCAAGTTTTAATTAAATAAATCACTATAACAACGTTAAATAAGCCCCACTCCCTTTAATCCAGCGGGTACTTTGGGGTCTATATTACGTATGAAACCATTTTCAGAAAATCAAGCCTTTAAATGTGGGTGGGGCTTTTTACCACTCTTTATATTTTACAAAAAGAAGAGTAAAAACTACAGAAATAATTTTAGAACAATTAAATCAGCTGAAATGAAATAATCTCTAAAAGAATTTAAGTCCCTTGTCTGTGGTAGACCAACGATGAAGTAGTGAGAAAAACTTAAGACAGCTAGAGACCCAAATAGCAACAGAGATTAAGAGAAACTGAGAGCAAAGAGATACACTAGGGACTAAAACCACGCCTGAGTTCCAACAGTTTTAGTGTCTTTTCAGCACTTAACAATACTTAAGTTTTTAGGTTTTAGACTAGTAATTAAATTAGGCAATTTAAGTTTGCATCGATAAACTTACTTTGGAATCAGGTGGAAAAACGCACACAAGAAATTAGGCTGTTGTGCAGGTGTGGACAAGAGAACAGAACTATTCATGTTCGTAAATATTTTTGCATTATAAGCACTTTGTGTATACAGTAATTCTTGCACGCTTGTTTATTGGTATTGTTTACTTGTTTTTAAAATCCATAAAACAAACCACCTACGTTTTATGCACAAGGTTGCAATATTTATTTGTAGTATTATTTTGAAAATAAAGATACTCGTATTTTGATTTATATGATTTTGACTAGTATCCATGTTGTTGTTTACTGTCCATTTATATTTCTTTGGTATCTATATATACCTTGCTGGATTCCCCGAGTCACGTGAGCGCCAGTAGCTGCGTGTCGGCTCGAGTGTTTATTTTCACGTGGTGTACAGTGGACTAGAACAAAGACTGTGCCAGAACATGGTCTGGCACTGGGCCAGGGAGCCTGTTCCACTGTTTACCTCCCAGATTTGTGATCTAAACTTAGTCACATATCAGCTGAAAACCAAGGAAACTCTCTTTTTAACCCCCCTTACCCCCACGACCATGGTTCCTCGTGGAATACACCAAATTGTTGCAAGCTTACAGGAGTTTTCTACTTGTGGCGTTGGTTTTAATTTTGAGGTTGTACTGGTTTTTAGCTATAATGGTGACCAGGTTTTCCAACAGAACCCAGAACACACCAGCCAAGTGTGAGGAGAAGGAGGGGGGTTCCCAGGAACCTAAGAGTAGGCCTATACAGGGTGAGTTTCAAGTGTCCCCACCTTAATTTTGTTAAAGGCAATAATTTTTAACCTTTAGGGATTGTTTATATGGGGTTCTGAAGTTTGTTTTGACGTACCTTGCGTCGACGACCCCAAATTCGTGGAGGAGGGGCCCCCCACAAAATATTTGAAATATAAACCACTCCCCCCTTGTGCACCTCCAAAGAAAAGGAATTTCAACACAAATTCAACGACGCAAAAAACATTTTGTATCTTGACTCTATACTTTTTTTGCTATACTAATTTAAAGATTACATGAAATCAGGTTTAAAATGCCCCATTTCACATACAATTTATGTTAAATGACAGATTTTTCTTGTAAATCTTCTGTATGAGTAAGTTGAAGAAAATTATTTCATTCAAAATAAACTGCATGTGACATGTAGCATATTTTCATCCTGATTTCTTGTAATATTTAAATTAGTATCACCAAAACACGAGTCGGCATTACAAAGTTTTTCTTTAGGTCGTTGAATTTGTATTAAAATTCCCTTTCTTTTGAGGTGCAACAAGGATAGGGGTTGTATTTAAATATTTGGGGCCTCCCCCTCGGATTGGGGGATGGGTGACGCAAAGTACGTCAAAACAAACTTTATAATCCTATAAAAACATTCCCCTTAGGGGCTTTCAAAATATTTTTAAGTTAAGATGGAGGGGATACTTAAAACCCATACTGTATAGAATATTCCACTTGCGAAAAGAGGATCGTGTGATTTAAGACGCAAAATCACGAACTTCTTGGAGGTTTCATACAGGGGGCTACATAGCAGTGTAAACTCTGAATCCAAGGTAGGTGAAGTAAGGGGAAAGTTTATCCGTTGCGGACGGGGATGTTGGCTTACTGGGAAACTTGAGCGTGTATCCTTTATTCCTTGAGGGCCTGTAGCAAACTTGTATCGATATAACTTATTTTTCTTCCACTGTAACGATATAATCAATTACAAAATTACAAGACTACATTGTTTTCTACCCAGCAAGTAAATTGAAGAACTGTTTGAGACCTGTGAAGGACCACATAAGTCTCAGGCCGAAGGCCGAAGCGAGGCTGTAAAAGCAGCCTCGTAATGCCGTGGTCACACAGGAAGCTGAGGCCGAAGGCCGAGTTATTTACAAATTAGAATAACAAATTTGCTAAAGGAATTCGATTCACTCATGCCAGCGCTTAGCTGAGTGTCAGCCTGGTTTATTGTACTTATGATTTGAACAAAGTGTCGTTGAAAAGTTGATAAAATTGTTTAAAATAAAGTATTATTGACGTCTTGAACACTAATTGGTTTCACACGGCTTTTTATATTTCTATTTTTATATTTCTGCTTTTAACAGAAACTTTCTTTAGATAAAATACTTTTGACAATAGAAGCAAGTACAAAAGCTAAAATCATATGGTTATAAACATAGAAAAATAAATAGTAAAACCGTTTTAACTATTTTAAAATAGTTTCATTTTAGCCTATAAGAAAGAAGGCGCGAAACCAATTAGTGTTCAATAATGAAAACCCACCTACAACAACACCATATCAAGTCCTTGTTGTAAGTCTTGACAATATTTTGTTAAATGCACAGTATTTGAATTTTTTAAGTTTTGAACTTATTAAATGGCCGCCATTTTAAAAAATATGCATTTTGGAATACAGTTGATTTTTCCTACAAAGCATTATTTTATACTCAACCCCACCAAATTTTAATAAGATTGGTAACGTAGTTAACAAGATAAAAATATTTACAGAAAACACGAAACGGCGACTCGCGGCCAAACGAAAAACGTAAACTCATGTAACTCAGTACTTTCCACTTATTTTGACAATATCCTTAAGTTTACACACACTGTATAGCCGGATCCAGTATTACTTCAAAGTACGTAACCACAGGGCCCTCATGAAGTCTCGTGGCAGTCCCCATGTTCCTGAGTTATTCCTGTCACCGGTATTGTCCCAGTGGAGTGTCACTGTGTGATAGTGTTTAGACTCACTGCCAACAACAACTCACTGCTTGAGTACGCAGTAAACTGCTCAAGTACTCGCAGTAATGTGCGATTGATATGCGCGCTCATAAACTCGAGGTATTTGTGTGCGTTCGAGTAATAGGTTTACTCTAGGGGTGTTGTATTTGATTGCAGCATTGTATTTACAGCCAATTTTTACTGCTATTAGTGTTTTACTGCACTGTTTTTAGCAAATTTTCTTTGAAAATAAAGCTATTTATTTCTCTCGACAAATAGAACGAAACGTCGTAGAAATGTGCGGTTTGCGTTTTTGCTTTTCAACATCTCTAAGTCAAATGGCAAAACTTTTATTTATATATATTTTCCGCCTACTCTTCAAGTCGAATTGGTCCGATTTTCACGAAACTTGGTACAAATGTTCCTTTTGAAAATCTCTAAATTACATTCGTTAACCAGCTCGATCGGACAGTCCGTTTCAAAATGGTAGCCGTTCAAGTTTTGATTTACCTATCAAATTTACCATATTTGAATACAAAGTGCACCCTACATACTGTAGTAGAGTTTTACTATCTCAACCGATCAAAACAACTCCCGTTGCTCTAGAACCTACCTTTAAAGTAATTTCTGTTTAATTATTTAATCCGAATTTCTGCACTTTGACATTCAGAGCACAAGGCATAAATTAAGCTGGTAAATAATTTACTAGCTTATGTTTCCTTTAATACAGAAAGTAAAAAGTTAAAGCTTGTCTTGTTTATTAAGGCGAAGTTAGGACTACAAAGTCCTTTATACCACACAACCTCGACCTTTACCTAGCGTTACCGTACAGTCATAATATAAATTTAAGTGGTGACTTCGGGAATAGTGTATGAATTTCGACTAATTTAAAATAGATAAATGAAAACTTGTTCTGTTTTATTGGAAATTCTTAAGATTTGCCGTAGCGCTTGTGTCTACGGGTCGGCTATGTTCTTCAATAAGAGTGATTTTACTCTTTGTTGTTGATACAGAGTGAGACAACGAGAATGCCACATTTTTAAATGACATAAAATAATAGTATATTTCATCACTAGGTTAAGTTATGCTTTTCGATACGAGGTCAAGGTAACGTCTGAGGCGCAGCCGAGGACGTTAAATGAGCGGGGATCAAAAAGAAACTTTCGGGACGAGTAATAAACAATACTTTTTTGTCATGGTACAAATAATAATGAGAAACATTGTCGATAAATGTGTTCATTATTATAAACAAATTGAAAGTAATAGTATATTTCATCACTAGGTCCTAAAGTGGCACTTTTTGATATGAGCCCAAGTTTAACGTCGAGGCGTAGCCGAGTTTAGGACCTAGTGATGAAATATACTATTTAAACTCAGCTATATGATTTACATTGTTTTGAAGTGTTTCTTTATTGAAGGTCTTACACTGATTTACTGTAAGTTATTTACTTATTTACTGTTACTAGAAAATAATCGTTGAAACAGACGATGTCTATGTCACAAGAAGATTATTCTAATCCTTTTAATCATTTAACATTCTTAGGGTGTAAAAGATCATCAAAACAAAGCAAAGTCCTGGGTATAAGTGTGCAACTTTAGCACGTTAATACATGTGTCTTAAGCAGCTATTTTTATAGCAAAATGACAAAATACTATTAATATTTGGCAACTGATTTTCATACTCAAACATAAGTTAGGGTATACCGTTTACTCTTTCAAACTCATTACTTGAAATGGAGACATTTCATGAACTGCTCTCAATATACGTTCTAGTAAAATATACAAACCGGTCTGTTGTAATAGCACGCTGTCAGTTTAGGGCTTTAAGGACTTAGAGTAAAGCTCTTTAGGATTATTACTGCTCCTATTGCATATTATTGCATAAATATATTGGCATAAATAGAATGATGACCATTAACTATGTTCATCATTCTATTTATGAACATAAACTAGTTATTATAGTTTAGTTTGTCAAAACTAAGGTATGCCATAGTCATCTGGGACAGTGCAAATAAAGCAAGCTTTGATCACTTATTTATTTAAAAAAACGCCATACGAGCTATTTTTACGAAGAAAAACAGTTATTCTTGTATAACTCTATTCAAAGAAACCCAAATGCTAACCCTAACATTAATATACATTTTGGAATGTATAATTTTTCTCAAAAATAGTGTTTATGAACTAAAACAAAATTTTAATTTGAAATCTTTGACGAATAAGGACAAATTAGCAATACCCAGTCACAACACATCATTTTACAAAATCATAAAATTTATAATTAGTGAAAATTTATAATTATTTGCCTGAAGAATTAAAACAACAAGAAAACATTTAAAACTTTTAAGAGAAGCCTGACAACATTTTTAGTGAAGAACACGTTCTTCAGTATGGATGAAATTGGATAAGTAAGGGAAGATAAATCTTACGTAGTATTTACTTCAATGTTTGTTACTTTTGTTTCTGTTTGTCATTCTATTTTATGCATTTTGTGATGCCTAATGCAATTTATTTTGTCTCGCAATAAGGTTATCTATCTATGATCTATCCACCTATCTTTTCATCCAACATAAGTTAGATAGAAATCAGTTATATAGAATAAATATAATTGATTTTCGTTTCTCTATGTTGCACGAGGAAAGCTGCGTGTACTTTTATGTTTAAATACAGAAACTTGTATCAAGCTTACATTCAACTAATGCACAACCTGGAGAATATTAGTCCTTTTGGATACAGGACAACTATTATTCTTGTGTATTATCATTTATTAATAGCCCTATAAATGTTTCAAGTGCTAGTACCTACTGCGATTAATATTTTTCCTGTTTTATTGTTTAAGCTTGCACAGTATTTCCCATCAAAATAAAGATATTGTATTACTTTTAGATAGAGTCTTAGTTAATCGTCTGATGAAACTTTGCAGGCATGCCGTGGAGTGAGGAGCGATCTCCCCCTCAGCCGTACTTTGAGCAGACGCCGGCCAGTGTGATGGTGAGGCCAGGTCAGACAGTGCAGATACCGTGCAGGGTGCGCAACCTGGGAGACAAAATAGTAAGTAGCTATAGCAGCAATAGCAGGCTACTTTGCATGGAACAACACCAGTACGCAACTGTAACATGATCAAACTAGGAGGAATTGTCTGTTGTTGGGTTGTTGCTTCATGCCGGACGTTAAGGGTCCACCTCCATGGTCATCGCAGAGAAAGGCTGAATTCGTCCGTCCAAGGAACACATGACACTGCGCACGTAACAACGCACTTTCTTTCACCTGATGCGGCCTGTCAAACCCTCCGCTTGCAAGGGTTTCGTAGAAAGTCGATAGCGCTCTTATATGAAGGTTAAATTCGGATATGTTAATTTTTATGGAAAGAGAAAGAGTTTATTTGTGTTTGCCGGTGGTTAGATTTTTGATACTCCTATTTTTAGCCTCTTAAATAAACACACTCTATATATTTTCTAACTTTAACCGTTAATAGCATAAAAGATAAAGAAAATTTTGAAAAATTAACTTTAGGCAAACCTAGATAATATGTGTATATCTTTCATTTAAGAGTTGTTTCGTCAAAATAGCATTAATACTCGTACTAAAGTCGCCACTGTATTTCCCGCAAACCTCTACAACGACGCTCTCCCGACCAGCTGAGGCGGACCCTTAAGGTAAGATATCATAACTATCGTGCTAGCAATCACGTGTGGTGAATTCAACAGTCAAGCACTTTCAGGGAGGTTTAACAACTACAAATACCATAGCACACCACAGTTGTACGATTCGAATAAAATAAGTTTAACAGCTCTGGGATTGAGGGTCAGATTTGTGCCAACAAAACTAATGTCAAGAAGCTAAAACCAGTGGCAACGCTCCAGCAACAGCTGGTCACTGCCACTTGACCGAAATTCAACCAGTAAATTAGTAAAAACGTGTAATTACTTTGCCCTAAACTGCTCGGTAGCTCTGATTTAAATATCAACTAAATTAACTTTTTGTTCGAAACATCTTTGACGAAACCAGTGGAACTTACCTCCCTTTAAATGCCATTGCTGGTTTTGAAGAACATGATTTGTCGGTCATCTAGTTATAGTATCAAACAGTATTTCAGAGAAATTGAAAATATAAGTGGTACCAATAAATAATTATGTTCTCAAAACACCTTTTCAAAACTAAGGGGCACTGTTAGAGATTTGATTTCTTTCTTTCTTTCCCTTCAATGACTCTTCCTTCCTACCCCACAATTTTCTTACTTTTACAGATTGAACATCAATATTTTTATAAACAAATAAGGTTTATTTGTCTTTAATTTATCTCCAAAATTTCACTGTTTCTTATATTTAAAATACCTGCGTTAAACATCTAATGCAAGACAGAAAATGAGACTTTCCTAGTTGTTTACTATGTGGCTAAACTGTGGTACGCTTTTATAGCATGTTGTAGAGCTGAGAATAGTGGGGTTTTAATGATAAACACGATTATTTTTAGCAAAGCCAGAAGAACAAGGCTATTTCAGACTGATAAAAATAAGGTTTGAGCTAAGGAGTTCTTCTAAACGAAGTTTTGCGATGAAACTTGTATACTTTGATTTGAGACACTGGCCACTCCTAGAGTTTATTTAATGATGAATATGGGATGAGTTTGATTAGTGTTTTGATGGATGATGAGGTGTAGTCTTGTTACAAACTAGAGCCGACTGATCCCCGCTTATGGTCATTAATTAAAAGCCTAATGGCCAATGGAATGGAATTATGTGACCAAACGAAATTAAAAAAGAAAATATTGAATATCTTAAAATGGTAGTTTTGATGCAGTGTGTATTGTCAGTAGTCAATCAATCTTCAAGCACCTTAGATTTCAAACTCAGTACTTAATTTTATTATTCTACTCATATGTAGCCTATTTGAAGGCAATAGGAAAGAAGTTGCTGAATTTACTTTTGCAAATTTTACAGGAGAGCGTTTTTAAGGTATACGTAATAAAATCTTGAAAATGAACAGTAAACATATGTTAGTATATACACTCTAAATCATATATTATAGTCTTGCACTATGTGACAGTTTTTTAAATGTATGTTTAGTCCTTCTTTCAAAAACGCTTATTTTAAATTTGTAGTTACAAAACGGAATATCATAGAATAGGTTCAGTCCACGGACTTAACCTGATACAAAAATACGGCAGCATGTGGACTGAACCTGTTGTTTACAGTACCAACTGTGGACTATTCTTTATTGTCTCCAAAACCAGTTGTACTGAGCTTGTTCTTTACCTTTGGTGCTTTATATATTTAATTTTTCTCTCGTGGCTTATATCGTACCAAAATAAAACTTCCTACACGTGCTTCTATAGGGGTACCATTATAAAAGTTCATACAATCAAAATCTTTTTTAACTGGATTTAGCTACTTCTTTTTTGTGCCTTCATCTGTGGTTTCAATGGTTTCATAAATGTATCTTTTTTAAAGTAAACCATCTACGAGTATAGATTAGATTAAATTAAGTAGGGCTGGTAGTGAACCAGTTGTACGTCAACCAAGGTTTATTGTACTGCCCGGTTATCTTAGCCTGGGAGACCCACCCCTGTGGGACCACAAAGCCTCAAGATGGCTCCTCCAAACTCAGACAAGTGATCATCCCAATTACGCCCCTCTAGTAGACATATTCTCCTAATCTCCAGAGAGGGACAGTCTATTAGGATGTGCCTAGCAGTTTCTACTGCCTGCTCACAGAGTCTACATAGAGTATTACCGTTATGCAACCCCAATTTGATGATGCCTGAAGTGCCCATGTCTAGTTAAATATGATAAAAAATCTTATGTCAGAGCGTTTTAGTTTTAAGAAGCTACTGGAGAGCGCCCTACTAGGCCCTTTTAGGATCAGGACTTAGGGTATCTACCAGTATAAATTCATGCAAAACAATGTCAAGTCATCGGAGTCCGTAAAGTTCTTCTGTATTTTTTCTAGTTGATGGCCACTTAAGCCAGAATGATGAATGAATGAATGAAAACAGTGTTTTATTGATCAAATGTAAATATTTACAAAAACAGGTTTCTTACAAGAGACCTGGAGTGTCTAACACTGGCACAGCAATGACCTGAAGGGTCGTCTGCTGGGTTGGCTTCACAACATAACAGTTTATAATATAAATAATTCCAGGCAATTTTATGATTCTCAACAATAATAGAAATACCTGTAAAAAACATGCATAGGAAATAATAGCTTAATTTACAATGTTTTAGACAATTTGTATGATTAATGATTGCAGCATTATACAAAATAAATCGTCTTTTATCCAGCTAATATTTTCAAAGGGTTCAATCATAAGTTTAGTAAAATAGGTGTGTATTATCTGCGCTCACGTCCCCGGACCACGGTACTCTAGCGTTCCTGGGCTGGTCGCCAACACAGACGCTACCTTCATATAAAATAAAGGCAGCCGGCTTCTCGCCAGCCCGTACTGATCAAAAAGACCGGAGAAATAAACGCCTTTTACTAAAAAAAGTTTTAATTTAAACAATTTTAAACAGTTTTTAAAAATTAAATTCCTGAATTAAATCCCAACGTATTTTCCATGCACACTGCATGTAGTTTTTGACGGCCCACCAATCCCTACCGTTTAAATAATTTTCAAAGGATACCCTATCCAAAATAGTTTGGCCAAAAATGCGTCTTCTTATGTTAGCTAAAACCGGACACCTAGCAATAAAGTGAAAAACTGTCTCGTTTTCATTCAAATTGCAAAGAGAACATAGGTAGTTTTTGTTTTGCAACCAAGGCTTAAAATTAAGGTCCACTAACTCGGCTCTGACTTTGATAGCCCACGATATCGTGGCAATGTCCGAGTGGTTTGCAAAGACACTCCTGTCGCCAAGGTCAAGGTCGAGAGTGAGGTACTGACTATGATAAAGAGATGTTCTTGCCCTGCCCTCTAGCTCAGCCCGCCACAGACTTCGCATTTCACCTACCACTTCTACCAACTGTTTACCTAAGTCCACTTCGATTCCGCATTTACGGCCCAAGTTCTGCCATTCGTTGACAACAAAAGTGCGCTTACTAATACATTCTCTCAGAATAACATTAGGGAGCCGATTTACCGGCAACGCGCTCACCTTTAATAAATAGTTAATATTTAAATGAAGTGTGTAAAAGTAAAGCTTTTCAAAACAAGTTTCCAAATAAAAAACATAATTTGGCGTGTTGAATGGCAGCCTAAACAGTTTTTTAAGAAAGCATTTTTGTACTGATTCAAGATCATCACTCTCCATAAAGCCCCACACTTGTGCTGCATAGCACAATATTGACCTTACAACAGCATTAAAACACATTACTTTAACATTCAATGGAACTTTATTATTACTTATTAAACTAGACCATGCCCTATTGATTGCTAGCTTAGAAATTACTCCTTTGGCTTGGAAATGTTGCTTGAATGATAGTGACTTAGTAAAATGTATTCCAAGATACTTATACTCATTAACAATCTCAATCTGTTCACCCTTGTACCAGAATTTGTCATTTTGTGCTAACCTATTACCATTTCTAAAAATCATTACTTTTGACTTGCTCAAATTAACTTTTAAGTTCCAAATGTTGCAATAATTTTCCAAATTTTTAATCATATGTTGTAAACAAGTAGCCGTAGGGGCTAAGATAACAATGTCGTCGGCGTACATTAATAGATTTACTCTACAGTTTCCAAAATTACAACCCCCAGCCAAGATATCAGGCAAGTCATTAATGAACAAAGAAAACATTAGCGGACTTAAAATACAACCTTGCCTCACACCCATTGTGGTATTAAAACAACTCGTAACCCCACTCTCACACCAAACTCCCGCGGTAGTTCCCTCATAATAATTTCTTAAAATACCTGTCATTTTTGTGCTTATCCCTAAACAGGATAGTTTGTAAATGAGAGCTTTTCTATCGATTGTGTCGAAAGCAGATGAAAAGTCTACAAAAAAGGTGTAAAGTTTTCCTTTTCTTAGATCTAATTTTAATTTTACCATTGCACTTAGGCTGAAAATATTATCTAAAGTTGAGTATCCCTTCCTGAACCCTGCTTGGCATTCGGTCATGATCTGCTGATCGTTCACCCAGCGTTGCAATCTATTGTATAATAAACTTGTAAATAATTTACCTACACAATCTATAAAGGAAAGCCCTCGATAATTTCCCACTATGTTTGGATCTCCTTTCTTATGTAAAGGAAAAACTATGGATTTTTTGAAGCTACTTGGAATTATTCCTTTTGCATATATACTGTTAAAAGTTGAAACCAGCAAGGTTAAAAAGTTTTCCGACGCGCCTTTGTAAAATTCATATGGAATTCTATCATAGCCAGGAGCTTTGTTATTTTTAACTTTACTTAATACAGAATTAAGCTCCTCAAGTGAAAAGTCTTGATCTAAAAAGTTGTTTGTAGTCAAAGGTTCAGCATAGCTGATAGATTCTGACAATAACGGGGGGTTTAACAAATGGCTGAAATGCATAACCCAGGCTTCGGGACTAACTTTCCCGGTAACTTTGTTATCTTTGAGTTTAAAACTATTAATGACTTTCCAACACCTTTTTGAATCATATATTTGATTTAAATTTATTGCCAAACTATCATAAAAAAGCTTTTTCTTTTCTTTACATACCAATTTGTAATTTCTATTTGCCTCAATATAGCTTGCCTTTGTTTCGGCTGAATTAAATTTTCGAAATAAATTTAGTAATTTAAAAACCTGCTTTCTTAGTCTTAGACATTTGAAATCGAACCAAGGCTGTTTTCCAACTAGTTTAATTTTAGAGTTTAAAGAAGGTTCAGTACTGGCTGCACTCATAACTACCTTGGCTAAATTGTCAATATTAGCCTGATTATTGTCTGACAGATCGAAATGTGAGATTGCTTGACTTAGTCTAATTGCATAATTGTCCCTGTCATTATTCGTCCACATAAGTTTAGGTAATAAAGGCAGTACTTTGACCTCACTCTCAGCCTCGGCCTCACAGCCAGGGACGTCAACGACAAATTTCAACTGAACTGGAAGGTGGTCCGAACCGGGAAAAGACAAGACCTCAAAGTCGCGAACTAGGTGTAAACAGTTGATTGAGACTGCCGCTAAATCTATTATAGAGTTCCCACTTGCGCCTACAAATGTAAAGTCGCCTTTGCTATCACCGATGCTTCTTCCATTTAATACGACTAAGCCTAAATTATCAAACAAATTAAGCAGCTTACGCCCATTACTATTACTCACTAGATCTTTCGAATTTCTATGATCAAACAAATATTTACTAAAATGTTCTACTTCTCCACTTTGAAAACACTGCTGGTTACCAATGCGTCCGTTACAGTCTCCTACAATTACTAAATTATCTAAAGTATTTGACTCTAAAAACATTACTAAATTATTAAAGTCTCTGTCCCAAAAATTGTAGTTTAAATAAAGTGGTAAAAATGTTAATTTGTTGTTACTAACTCCATTAATGTTTTTAGCTTCAACCAAAACAAATTCATTATGAGCCACTATTTCTAAATTACTGTTGAAGCATGAATTTCTATTTATCATAAAAATTGCCCCTCCCATAAATCTTCCAAAATTGGCTACTCTATTAGCGTACTGAATATGAACCTTAAAACTATTATTGAACCTATTTACAATAAATGCCCTATCACTTTCCGAACAGAATGTTTCTATTAAAATAACAATATCAAAACTGTTTACTAATTGCAAAAAATAAACATCACTGACCTTACTCTTGAGACCATGAACATTATAACACAAAACACTGAGTTGTCCCTTACTGGCTACGTCGCTTGTGCGGTGTCCTCCTGACGGTGGGTTGGTGCCTTCCTCTTACGCCTCGGTCTGCATGGTGTTGTTGGCCCCTGTCACGTCTTTGCCAGTCGTCGGTCTGTTTACTGTTGCAGTCCTAGGGGTAGGGGATGAAGTCATCTGTCGGTCCCGTGGCTGCCTCGTCCCTTGCTGTTTCAGCTTCGCCAGGAACTCGCTGAAGTCATGGTTGAAGATCCTTCGCAGCTTCTCACCTCCGTCCTGGCGGCCTGCCATCAATCCTCCTTCCTCCCAGGTGAAGCGCTCCCTCTCAATGGTGACATGATCAAAGACGAGCGGCATACGTCGACCTCCAGCAACTCGCTCTACTTCGGCCCTCACTGCCATAAGATAGCTGCGTTTTTCTCTCACTTCACGAGTATAGTCCCTATGCACCACATAGCCTGTCCCTTTCAACTGTCCGGTTCGTGACATGATACCTTCTACGTCTGAATCTGAGGGTATGTGGGCTATGATAGTGTCCCGGCTTTGACCCAAGGGATGAGCCCTATTGACCCAGAGACTACCACTAGCCCCCAAGCGTTCAATACAAAACTGAGCGACAATATCCTAAAGTCTGATGTGTTCGGGGCCCATTTCAGTCCTTTGAATATTAAATTATTACGCCTAGACCGGCCTTCAAGATCGAGCAATTTTGCATTGACAGATTTAATGTGTGTCTGAAGCTCAGAAAGCTCAAGTTTTAAAACCTTGTTTTCCTCAGAGAGGAGGTGTACTTGATCAGATAGACCCTTAAAATCGTCCTTGGTCGCTAGGTTAGCAAGTTTAACGTCCATAAGTTGGGCCAGGCTGGCCATAAGCTCGTCATGGGAGAGATCTCCTACCTTATTCGCCATTTTCACACTAACAAGATCACTCTCGGGAGATGAGTAAGACCGGTGCCGTTTAACCTGTGGAGTTGATGAAAAATACCTGTCCAGAGTATTGTCACTCATGAGCACTTGGGGAGCACAACACACACGAAACACGCACTGTCACTGCCTCAGAACTGAGGCAACCTCCAGCCTACTGCCTAGCACACTGTAGCAACTCGACCTGCCCAGACAGAACTTCACTCCACACGCCAACTTTAACTCAGCTTTCTAACATTGATAAGCTTTCTATTGTTAATCTCTAATGCCCTCTTGATAGTAATATAGAAACTGATGAAGCAAACATGCGTTTCTTATTCAATGTGCACAGATATAATTGAAAAACTTAAATTCAGCCGGAGCTGATGTATAAGGCGACTTGCTCGTAACGCACCAGTAGTGCCAACCCACTTAAGCCAGTGAGTTTGCAGCAAACTTATCCGTGCATTATCAGCTGTGATGATGGACTGGAGTCAGAGTTAATTAGCTGTGAATCTAGCATGATGTGATTAGAGCTGCGAGTTCAAGAGACACTTTATATTCATGTCGACTCATGTGATTGTAGTTGAGAGTTGAGTAGACACTACTTGACTACTATAGAAGCCTCAGCTGTGTAATCGAGTAAGTTTGACCCGGTTGCGGCTTGCACGCTCGTAAACTGTTGGTCCTTTAGTTACACTGTTTAAACTAAACACAACTACTTGCTGCGGTTGTGTTATTTGTGCTTCTCAAACAACTAGGACTCTCGGTGTTATGTCCCTTCCCACTTGTATTTCAATTATGTTGCGTTCTGTGATTTGTTAGTATTTTTGCAGGATGAAAAATGGTCGGAATTGTTCATATCTGGCCATAAAACACATTTAATGTAGTTACTATCGAAATTCTTTTGGAATAATGGAAAATCATGCCGTCAGCATGGTAAGACCAGGCATGGGACCGTGAAATGAACACCGATCTTGACCCCACAACACGGTTGTGAGCGCAGTGAACAGCCTCGTAACGCCCGTATTATATACTATACACCGAAAGCTGAGGCCAAAGGACCGATGCGAGAGCGGCGAATTAGAGTAACAATTTGGAAAGGAATTCGATTCACTCATGCCAGCAGTGCTTAAGCGTTTAGCTGCGTGTCGGCCTGATTTAGTTTGTTTCTGTTTCACGATGGTCACTCCTCATGGTTTGGAAGTCACGTTAAGCCGTTGATACATTCCATTAGTCGTTGGACTATTCAATCAATGGCCAAATCTGGGAAACAGTTGGCCCTGTTTGTAACAAAGCCACACATAACCATCAATCAAAACATCTATCACACCCATATCCATGCGTATCCATGAACCTTATATCCACCCATAATACCCTCTAGCAATGTTCAGTGTCTCAAATCAAAGTAGTATTTTTGAAAATCAGAATTTGTAATATCGTTTCAGTAGTTTATTTCTGGTCAAAACCACTCCCTCTTGCATCTGAATTCTTAAAATGGGTATTGTTATTTGGTTTGTTTCTATGAGCAACAGTACAGAATACCTCTCTGGTTGCAAGCAGAACAAGACTCTAGTAAAGGAAAATTTGGCAATTCCTTCCCTCAAAAGTCACCCTGCATCTAAGACATGAAGAAGACTAACTTTGCTGCAGGTGTCCTGGATCAGACGGAGGGACCTACACATCATAGCGTCTGCAGGGTTCATGTTCACTGCAGACCCGAGGTTCGCAGTGCTGCACCCTGAGGGAGACTCTGCAGCATGGACTCTGCAGCTACGCAGCGCGCACGAGGACGACCAAGGCCTCTACGAGTGTCAGGTCAACACCGACCCCAAGATGAAGCAAGCCGTCCTGCTCACAGTCACTGGTGAGTTTCTCTCAGCTCGGGAATACCTTGCGGATAATGTATTTTGCAATGGTTAGGGGTTTTGAGGTGAGACGAAGATACTATGTTGCAGGTATTTCTTAGGACTTGCAGGACGCAAATGGATTTAACCTTTGAAAAACTTCGATTTATGAATCAATTCACCAATTGTTGACAAAATCTTGACGGAGGTAACAGGGAATCGTAGCATAAGTAACTCGTAACAGTTGAGTTGAAGGGTTTGAATGATGTGACGAATGATGTGAACATTGTATTATAAATTTGTATGATTATTTCTATGATTACTTCTTATCTCCCATGAGGAGAACTGACTTGACTAGGTAAAAATATCAAATTTCCTAACAAATGAGTTGGTTGGTTTAAATGTCGGAGAAAATATTTTATATATATATATATAAAACATGTAATATATAAAACAAAATTGCAAAAAGATATTCTGTAAAATATTGTACAGTAAATTATCTGTTACAGATTTGATGTCGGATGATGCAATGGAGTTGTCGATGGGGGACGATGCTTCCACAGGTAATACTGAGTATAAATAAATCATCATTAACTCAAGGAAATGTTCAGTAATGATTCAATCGTCAGACAGACCACAACATAACGTATTAACGGAGCAATACAATGTTATACACACCGCTTACTAACCACATCTAGACAGTCTTACCACCACTCACCATTGTGCTGTTGTGGTGCTCGACTGGTTATACTACATGAAAGCAATTAATAGCTCATTAGCAGTCTAATTGCTGTTGAATTATTACTAGTAATCTGTTTAAGTTTGGGTAACTGGTGTTGAATCTTTCGTTCTCACCGTTCTCCTTGAACAAGTAGATATACGTTTAAAGTAAAAAGTACAATGAGATAGTAACTGTACTTTTTATAATGAAAACATAAATGATAAGAACAGTTGTACTTTTAGATCTCTATAAAATAAATAAAATAAAACCCATTCATAAACATAATTCACATTTTTAAACTAACTAAAAGTTTAAATCATTTCTTTTACCGCCACAAAACCATTTAAACTCTTCATCCCTCGTAAAGGATGTTTTGGATGTCTTCTCAACTTTGGAGAAGAGTCTTTTAGTGGCTTTACAAAGGTTTGCAATCCAACAAACATTGTTCTCATGTGATGAACTTCTGTATGTATCACAATGTTTGCATGTTGTAAAAAAAATCTAGGGCAGCCACAATTTTGAAATTGATCTTATAAAAGAGGTCTAGAGCTATAAAAATACTGTATTTTGAAAGTAGATTTCTCTAAATACATAAAAGGGGGTCTTCCAATCCACCCTAAAGACCTTTCAGTTTAAAACTAACACTATTTGTAATGGGAAAATTTGTTGGGCTGCAACCCTCTGCACCGTCACTTTTTTCCGTCCGTACTGCGCAACCTTAAGGGCTTAGTTTTGTAAAACCAAGATTAGATGTTCAACAATAAACTTAAAAATAAGTTTCACTTTTAACTTGGCATAACCTGACAGTAGGTTCGGTGAGGGTGCAGGGCCCCCGTGAGCAGTACGTTAAGGCCGGCAGCACGTGGACACTGACCTGTGAGATCTCCGGGCTCCCCAGTATCAAGCTGCCCCCAGCCGCCAAACCCGAGAGCTTTCACGAGAAGCCAACCCGCCTGGTCGACTGGCTCCATGAGGGCCAACTGCTCACATATCAGGTAGCGTTTACAATCATACGTTTGGTCCTGTAATCCAGCTTCAAGGAAGTCAGGTTTTGAGGATGATATAGGTCTAAAGCGGTTCAGATAGTCTCAGTGATCATCTGATGATACCCGCATCAACTCTCACCATCGTTTAGACATATCAGACCATCACCTGTGTGGTTCGGAAGTCACGTTAAGCCGTTGGTCCTTGTATTTCCATTGGTCATTGGGCTATTAATTAATGACCATTCTAAGGAAGAGTCGGCCTTAGTTTGTAACAAGACTACACCTCATAACTCATTACTACCACTCATCACACTTATCCTTCACCACATATTTGCCTTAAAATACCCTCATGAGAGTGGTCGGCATCTCAAATAGTGATAGTGATAATCTAGCAGTGAAGTCTTGAAATGTCTAAAAAAATATTGGTGCATATGTGCAAGACAATAATATGCATAGTCTAGCCATCAATGGCACTTCTCTTCAATGTGACTGACCACGTTAAATAACTCTTAATTAGGTCTTTTCATAAATGAAAAGCTGTCTTGGAATCTGTTTATTTTGTTTTTAGCAAAGTATCCAAAGGACTTTTTTTATTTAGAAAACTTTCATTCCACTGCAGCCAAGATGATCTGATTTTGGCAATCATTCTTCCCCATTTATCTTAAGGGTTATGCTTATGGAAGTATTGCTCTGAAACAAAATCCAAAGAACTTCATCCTACAGAATCCTGCAGGGAACATTCATTTTCAAATCCTTATTCATATTGCATTTATCCAAATAAACTCTGTACATTTTGGACACGTTACTGTTTGTTATGGCTATTGTGAAGAACATTACTCAATACAACACAAAATCAAAATTTGATCCTACCAAACTACCATAGGCTACAGTTATACGAGGAACTTCCTGTTAAAGTCAATAGAAAATTATATACTAAACTTCCCGACAGTTAAAAGTTACTGTAAGACAAAAATCAAAACCACCCTTAAAAACCACCTTGCTCAAAATTCATTTTATACTTTATAGCATTGTGCAATTTATGGTAAAACTATAAGATCACAATTATTTAATTATGATTCAAAGTTTTACTTGTTGTGTAGAAGATACACGTGGTGTTGTTGTAAAAGGCACTACTTGCTCCTACTCGTCCAGTTTATGTTTACCTAAAACTTGGTACACAGTCTCTTATCTGCAACTTTGAATCTAAAACGTAAGAAGGACAGTTCTGGAGAAAAGATAAAATGTCAAAACCATCACGAGCAGTTCTTGGATCTGGTGCGTGCATTGATCATTCCATTTTTCATTCGCCTGGACAGACTCCTTCAGTACTCTCTCAACACTAGTGCTTCCTGTACCCAGGTGCCCGACTATACCACGTCCTAGAATCAAATCAACTGCTATTACAGAACTGATTTAACATGGGATTTAATTTGAAGTTTTGCTTTGTTTAAATTGAATTCCGCAACAGCCAAATAAACTACTAAACTTGTATTCACTTGTGCGTTTTAGTCAACGAGAGGTGGAGTCAGTATAGACACGGAACACTCTGACGGGATAACCGTGAGCAGACTGACTCTGGCCAACCTGAGGCATCAGGACACAGGGAGATATGTGTGCAAGCCCTTGAACCTGCCTCCGGCGGTGGTCACCATCCTTGTCGTCAACGGTAGGTGGATGTCGTTTTTATAGAACTGTTTACAGTGGAACATGGTGAGATTCCTGCCCTCAAAGTGTCTGGTAGGACGCAAAGAAAGGTGTTGATGAAAGACACCCAGGGAAGCTTAAGCAAAATGAAAAGCTGGTGGGAAAGAAATAATTTGATTTTAAATAGTAAAAACTAAACTTTTGAACTTTTACAATTTAGAAAAACCCTCAACTTGAGCATCAAATTTAGCCTCAATGGAAATCCTCTGCTCACTTGTAAGTAGATTAAATCTTTTGGCCTAAATATCTGTCAAAGTGGGAAAGTCTGAAAACTTGTCTGTGCTTTGTCTGTGAGATTGACCTTCTAGGCTTCAGAAATGTGTTCAATGTGATATCCTTTTGAAAGTTCACTACGCTGTCAGGATACTCTGTATGAAATTTCTGTTTAATTGTTCAGCCTTCTGGGGAAAAGATACTCTGGCACTTCCATTAAAAGAATCTTCATTCGGCAAAACCAAATTGTAAGGATGATGCGTTGAGCATGTTTATGGACCCACCGCAGAACCCTGTTTTAAGAAACTGAGGATTCTAATATATTGGCTATCCCTCCACGTTCATTTTGGCAGCTGAACTTGTTCAGACAAACCACTAAGTTTTGGCTTTGAAGTAAAATTTATTATTTGGTGGAGGATTCATAAATGATCCTACTAATAATTGATTTCTTTAAGCCATATTTTATTTTAATTCAGAGTGTTTTCCGTTCTCTCCACAATAAAAGCCAGGTCTGATGTTGACGTGGAATATGTGTGAAATAATGAAGGTTTGAGTAAGTGTAAATGTGTCATTTTATGTGTCTGTATTTTTTACAACACAATTTTTTTGACTAAAGCAAATAAATACATACATTTAACACTATTTGTTTGGACACTGAAAAAAGCCATAATGTTTGGTATCAGTGTCAATTGAATTGTTACATCGGTTTTCAAAAATATGACGGTTTCACTCCATTCTTCATGAACTAGACAAACACATAAAACCGCTAAAGAAGCCAATCAAATCCTTTTGATGTTAAAGAAAGTGATTTTATTTTAATGTTTATTGTTCCAGGAGAAAAAACCGCGATGCTGGGCAGAGACAGCAAAGCCACCACTGTTACAGTTTCAACCTGGCTCCTTTCACTCCTTACCATCATTAATTTTAGTTGTAAATATCTTTGTCTGCACTGCTAGCACGCAGACAGTTTTGCTAGAGGGTTTAAAAAGTTCCATTTTAATTTTGTACCGTAAAAATGACAACTCTAAATAAACTTTGAACCTAAAATGTTTGTCATTTAATTAATTAACAAAAAGAGTCTCTACTGTCTAGTAGCTATGCCACTGGACTTTGGGGTTTGAGGTTGCAAGTTCAAATCCCACTTTCGGTGTTTGGTTTTTGCACCTCAAGTTTACCCTTGCAGTCCACTCAGAGAGAGAGTAGCTTAGCCAAGTAGCAAATCCTAGGCAGGTAACGAATACTGGTCACTGGAATCAAAACCGGGTTCAAGTTTTTAGCATACTAAATACACATGTGGCAATAAAAACACTGTCCAGCCATGTGGCCCAAGGGAGAATTATTAGTAACTAAAATACTGTATAGCATTTTTTTGACAGGAGGGTGTTTTCTGAAGTTGGACGGATAATCTATATAAATACCGTATGTTATTATAAATTTGTTTGAGTATACTCACCTTCTACTCAGTCTATATTAAAAAAATTAAACCATAATATTTAGAAGACAGTTGTGTTATTTTAAAAAGTAAAAGTCTGAACAAATTTTTACTTGAAATGAAAGTTAAAACACAAAAATAATTTATTGAATGATAATATATTAATTTTTGTGCTGTGCATTTAGACAAATAATTTTTATTGACAATTATTTAAAAACACTAATTATATATCTATGGATGGTAAAAGGACTTCATAAAAAATACACAATGTTTTGTTAAATTAAAATGGAACTTACTTTTTAGGAGAAAAACAGAATTACCTCATATAACCATCTTAGCAATAAGACATTCAATCAGACTATGTACTTAATGTTTCTTCTACCATAGACAGCTCTGTTACAGTTCCTTAAAATGTTTGTTTTTGTAAAAAGTACCTAGCTTATTTTTTTGTACATTAAACCATCTTATAATAAAAGTTATAATTCCTTATTTATTACTCCTAATTGTTACACCTAATGCGTTCACTGCAATACAGTAATTATATTATAAGGGGAAATTCCATTTGATATAATTTCTTTGGAGTACCAGTACGCAGTGGGTCTATGTACGGTCATCACAGTTAGAGCTCACATTGTTAACTATAACTTACAAACTGCTTAAAAATACCTTGCCAAAGTTATGATCATCAGTTTATAGGCAACAGAAGGTTTGAAAAGGAACGATTATAGGTTTAAAAAATGTATAATGTTTCGCTAAGGTTTTAATTCATCTATCCATTTGTCAATGTAAAAAAAGGAAATCCTAGAGTTTACGGCAAGAGAAGTATCAGTAAATAACGCAAGGCAGTAGGCACTAAAGTATATTTGAGTGCAATGAGAAGATTTTCTCCCGCACTTCTCTGAGTTTACAACCAACTGTGGTTCTTTCATCCACCACTGTGTCTAATTTCTAAATTCTTCTTCGGTCATGCTTCGGGAACAACCCAACTAACCACAAACTCATGAGTCAAAAGTTTACAAAAAGAAAAATAAAGTTGTTTAAAAAAGAATTTAATTGTTTCTTGAAGAAAAATAAACTCTTTGTGCCAATTGCCAACATATGGTTGAGTATTTGTTTTTTATTTGAGTAGTCGTTTGTTGAGGTTTTCAGATTGTACTGAGTTTTAGCACAAAATATGATCCTACGAGAATTGTATATAGCTGGGCCATAACAATGATGAGCACTCGATTGACAATTTGAGTTAGTGATTATCAAAAGTTATTCACATCTTGAAAACCTCATAATTGAAATCCAAATAAAGTGAAAGCTCTGGCATACAATCGAAACACTTAGTGGCGCACTATTGAGCGATTCCCCTCGCACGACAAATGGCACAGCCCCTTTTTTCCAATTCAATACAGTAGGGAGCCGTAGGCAAGTGTAGATCTTTATGTCTATTCTTTTTAATTTCAAAGTCGCCTTTAAAATCTTGTGTTAGCCATGAAGAGACTCCTTACATTTAAATCTAACTACTAAACGGAATTAGGATGTTATGCAGTTCATTCATACATCAAGAGTCACTCTGGCTACTGCAACAGTAGCCTTCGCTGTCCTGTTGGAGTTTCACTCATGTGCAGACCTCAGAAAACAACTACAATCTCGAGGAACAAACATAAATAAATGCCTTATCAAATGTCCTTCTAGAATATGATACTGTGTCAGCTGTTTGCAGGCTACTAACGTACATGTACAATGGAGTGGAGAGCTCAACGACATGCACGGCCACAGTCACAGAGCCACTGCCTACTGTAATGCATCTATATTACAGTACTCTATTCTTATTACAGTACTAGTATTCTTATAACTATGATATTTAACAAAGAGCTGAAATGTACTCAAAAAGCGCTCGTTTCATAATTTACAGAAGATTCTTTTAGCTTTTCATTACCTTGCCAATGCAAAACCTGGTGGATGTTTTAACAACTACTCGGCAACAGATTTCCCTTGCTTCAGCAATAGGCAAGTTATCGCAATCATAATGAATCCATCTAATCAGAGGCAGCCAGCGACCATACCTTCAGTGGTTCATTTAACCCTGGTGCTTGTACGAGGGCTACTTAAGCTGTGTTCAAAATTATCAAAACATCACACAATTAAAAATTATAATTTATTTATATTACAGCATGTCAAGAAGCATTCTTTCAACTATACTTTGATAGCCAGTGTTTACTACTTGGAGGACACCAATATCCATTAAGAGGTGCCGGATAGAGCGGCCGCAGGTCCAACTCAGTGTACCGCTTATAACATGGGATATAAACTGCAAACTATGTTTTAGGCAAGTTAATTGACTTAAATGTGAAAATGTTCTCTGGGGAAGCATAGATCTATTGATGCTGCTTCATATAAACACTTAAACTTTTACTTTTGTCATCAAATTAATTCTGTACTTCTGAACTAAAAACTGGATTTTCCATAAGAACATAGCACTTGAAATTCAGTAATTAAAATTATATTTCATGACTGAACTCATTTTTTTTATATGCAGCAGCACTAATGACTCTATGCTTCCCCAGAAAAAATTTCAACGTTTTAGTTCATTAACCCACGTAAAACACAGTTTGCAAATTTTCCCATGTTAAATTCCCTACCCCATTTGAACGCCGTTCGGGCTCTATCCGCTTCCCTCTTAACCATAGCAAAAAGCTTACGTAATTGGATTTTTAATGTTTGAATTACAATATACTTTAATTTCCAAGACCCTGGAATACACACAATTTTTTCAAGTTAAAGAAGAAATTTAATTTTGTTGGCAAAACAAAGGGTTCTAGAAAACCTTTGGCCAAGATATTGATGTCAAACATAATTTTTGAGTTAATTATTTTAAGAGCTATTATTTAGCGGATTTGAGTGCAGCTTGGAATTGTACATGCCAGTTCGATCCCCGAAGTCATCACTTAAAATTGGCCAAGTGATAATGCAGTAACCCTAGAAAACAGTCTTGGTTAAGTGAGAGAGGGACAAATTTTTAGTCCTAACGCTGCCTTGTGAAAAAAACAACTTTTACCTTTTATTTGATCAGCGGAAATGTGTAGATATGACGTTGTTTTGACGTTAAGAAAGCATAAAAATGGCAAAACAAAATTTACACACGTCGTTTCATTCATTTACAAGCTATACAACAAAATATATTCATTTTTTTTTTTAATAAATAACTTTATTTGCAGTGTACATTAAAAATGTGTTGCAAAAACAAAAATATAAAAAAACTTATTGTAATTCCATTCACACATATGCACAGGCATGTCATTCATCTTTTCACTCCCTCCCTGGAAAAGGTAAAATTATTGCTTTTAAAATTTGATTGGTCCAGAAACTCAGCAATATTATAAAAGCATGGGATATTAAATATTTTTTAATTGAGATTTAAACAAATTTTGGTTACTTTCCAATTTTATATCCACTGGCAATAAATTAAAAAATTTTGCACCAATTTGGGAAGGTAATTTACTGAACAATTTTGTTCTGTGTTGCTGAACACTAAAATCCTTTCTCATTCTTGTCTCACTGTATGGAGCTCCCTTGCAAAGGCAAACTCTTAAAGCGGCAATACAGGACAGTCTCGAAAATGTAAAGGCTTGGAAGAGTCATTATACCTAGACTTTAAAAGTTTCAAGGCAGTGGGCTCTAAAATTTAAATGCCCCAAAATTCGAACTGCATTTTTTTGTAATCGAAAACACGTTCAAAATGAGTGAGTACTACTTCCCAAAACATAATTCCATAATTTAGGTGAGGAAATATGAGACCGTAATATGCCATGAGAAGGACTTGGGGAGAGCAGAAGCCGGATAGTTTGCGTAAACCGAATATACCAGACGCAACTTTACTGCAAACATTGTTTATTTGATTTTCCCAGGTCAACCCTTTATCTATGTAAATTCCTAGAAATTTTATAGCCTGAGCTTCTTCAACTACAACATCATCTACCATTGTTATTGCTGGTGATACACAAGGTTGACTTGTCACTGTTAGCAAACTCAAATGCCACTTGTGCATCGCGGCACTCACATTTATTGTATTAGAACCCCTTGTCTGTCTCACTTTGATTGATTCTAGTTTTTCAGCATTCTAAAGACACTTTTTTATGGTTGAAACCCCTGTAAATGGCTAAAAGTGACTGATTTACGTTCGGGAAATAATAGGGAAGACTGCGTTGACCTAAACTTACCAAATCTAACCTGAACTAATCCTAACCTCCTCTCAAGGGCCGTCAAACAGATGTTTGTGAGAAATAAAATGGGGACTTATGTATTAATGCTATTATGACGAAACCGCGCTATTATTTCAAATAGCCCTCGTAATTAATACACAACCAAATCTCATTTGTTCTTTTATATTAATTATTATTAGCCAGGGATAAAACTACTCTGCAATAATGTTAATGTAATTTCACCAATTGTGTACAGTTACCAGCTGTGAAATTAATACTCAACCAATCAGCAAGCAGGTTTGTATTAATTTTTTTTAAAGTCTGAAAGGTAGTAGAACAGTCAATTCAACTCGCTATTGGGATAAACTGTAGTGAAGCTTGATTAAATTTACCTGAAGTTCACGGTATTTTCCTGACATAATTGCTGGTTAACACATGTTTTATGGGAATAGTTTATGCTGATTTGACAGATACTCCTTTTTCAAGTTAACAAGAAGTGTTTAATAGGCAATAACACAAATTATAACATAAACATTTCAATTATGACTTTATTAATTACAATTAATTGGTCTTTTTAAAATCAAATGTAAGAAGGTTTGAACATAAATCTATTTCCTAAAACAGTTAACAGATAATAATAGTGTTAATACAACCTTTATGCTGAAGTGCCTTATAATAAGTAAATTATTTGTAAAAGCTTTATTCGTAAATTTAACTTTAAATTATCAACAGTAGATAATTAATACAATGATTTTCATATTAATCAATCAATTTCATTTAATTAAAAACTGGTTCTTATTGTAGTTTATAAATACAAGTTTCCAATTTATATTCACGGTAAACACCATTTTTAACATATCGGTACAACATATAGTTTTTAACACCATCGGTAAACACATATTTTACCGATTCCAATAAACAATTTTTAATATTTTAGAAACAAGTCATTGAACTTTGATGAACATTTAGAACAATCAATGAATACTTGGGGATTAATTTCAAATGTAATATACTGGCCACAATTTTAAAATAATAAGGAGTAAAAATCCAGTTGAATCTAAAGTCCATTACCGCTGAAAAATAATTTTCAACACACGATTGGTTTTACAAAAACAGTAAACATTTCGAATGAAACTTGTTATGTATAACTTTTTTTAAACAGGTCTATATATCAGATAAGGAGAAAGTCTTTTCGTTTCAATATATTTTGTTGTTACTTACAAAGTAAAACCAATTTATCGGCTAAATTTAGTACTTAGTAATAAATTAAAGCAGATGACTACTATTTGATAACTATACACGTAATACTTATTGAATACATCACAAAGGACACATCACTGGTCAACTTTAACAGAGTAACGATTATCTAGTTTTGTTATTACTTATTTTACTCATTTACTATGTAACACAGTGGGTTGACTGATTTTTGTTTGTACTTTAAACAACAATTATTGCTTTATCTTTCTGTACAGCTTGATAGAGAAGAATAAATGCTGATTGAGGTTGAAGTGCCAGGATTGAGGATTGTTAGAGCGTACTTCTACAGGCGTTTCCTGCGTGCAGAGGAGGTTCATACTTGCAGACTGTGTTAAATCACGTTTTCTTTACCTGGGAAAAATCAACAAATTACTTGTACAAATATAACTAACAAAACTGCAGTTATTCCTACATTATTTATACTTTAAAATTGTCTTTTATAACACTATGAAAAACTTGATATTATACTATAACACCATCATATCTCTACAAAAATGTATTTACGGGGCAAAAAACAAAATGGTCGACAGTTATTGTGCACTCTTAAAACCTCCACCAAAAATATCAGGAGGATCATCGTTCCTAGAACCAATATTGACAATAACAATCATTGGTTTTCGGTTCCGGCAAGAACTAGTGGATTGATAATTGATAAAAGAAGTAAGAACTGAAATCAAACCATCCCTAAAATTTATAAGTAAAAATCTCATTATTTATATTATTTTCAAGATTAGCAATGGCCTCAATCAATAAACAGGATACAACAAATAACACTGTTTTTGAGTTGATAACAAGTCAAAACCATGTGTGCAATTGTAAATAAGGTTTAGTACAAAGAAAGAAACAAACTTTTCCTGCCACTTCCGGAGAAAACTACTCCTAACGTTTCGGGTAGTTAAAAACTCCACCCGTCTTCAGAGGACTACACTAATCTAGGAACTACATTTAATTCATACATAATGTGCACTAACTTAGTTAGTTGAGATCCTTTCAATTAATAATTACCTACCACATTTCTGTGTTTTTTCAGCTATTTGTTTTTTTCAGCTATTTCTTTTATGTTAGGGCTAACATGTAGTTTTATTCCTATAATGTGTCCTCATTTTACTTGGTTATATTTTTACTTGGTTATAATATTAATTGTAATTTTGACAAGCTATCAATTTTTATGATGTAGCAGTATTTTTAAATATTGGTTGGAATAGTCTTAGGTTAGATCTTAAGTTAAGATATTAATTAAATGTAGTTCCTAGATTAGTGTAGTCCTCTGAAGACGGGTGGAGTTTTTAACTACCCTAAACGTTAGGAGTAGTTTTTCTCCGGAAGTGGCAGGAAACGCTCGTTTCTTTCTTTTTACTAAATTGCTCTTCGCCACTATTATGAACTTTCAAACTAACGTAAATAAGGTGTGCATTATTTCAAGTTATAGATTGGAAGTATGCTAAAGAGGCTGTTCGTGAGTAGCTCTGGGTCATTAAGAGTAAGTTGACTTTATTGACTGTGATTGTAAATATGTGAACGCCATAATTGTTGGTAGGAGTAGCATGACTAATTTAGCAAAACAATTTCCTGTCCTAAAAAATTATATTAATTTTTTTAAAATTATATTTATCTACACTTACCGGAAATTACCTTTATCTACCTAGAACTTTAATATGTGTCCCAGACTAGTGGGGCATCTAAATTCAACGTGCTTTGATATTTCTCACCAACAGTCTACAGTATTTCTACCATAAATTTATTTGTTGGCAGTCATTTTTTTTGCACACAACGGAAAACGATGGAGTCATATACCACTGCACACATTTTCTTTTGAATAGACAAGGTTACTCGACCTAAGGCAGCTTAGTCTTTTTTTGCTAGTGTGTAACCCAGCAGCTTACCTGGCTAACGTAGCATCGATCTGTGTGATCCATGGAACGGTCAGCTTCAGTTTCCGCCTGTAGTTCGGGTCCTCACTGACCGGGTTGTGGTCCAGGTACACTGTCACCAGCTGTTTGTTCTCCTTCAGCGGTTCCACGTTGTTCCACTCACTCACGTTGTTGTCGTTCAACTGAAACCAACACACCATACTGAGGCCAAGTAACAATTGTTTTAACAGAGTTTTATTTTTTAAATTTAAATTCTAGATGAAGTTTATTAATTTTTACAACAATTATTATTTAAAACCCAACATTAGCTAATCAAGAGCTGTGTTGAAATTCTTGAACCACCCCAGATTATCCTTCAGGATTGTCATAACATAAAAAGTAAAAGCCTTGATTTGCCCAGCCTGAGTGAAGGAGAGTCTTGTTCAAGGCAGTCACAGATTTTGAGCATACTTTTGAGAGTTTCGCAAGAAATTATTGTGAGCACATCACTAAGGATACAACTTATACGCCAAAGTTTAATGGTCCGCATCAGCTGTGCAGTTACTCTCAATGCAAGGGTGTGCAATAATCCAAAATATGCTGACAATATTAAAGTACACATACTCGACGGACCTCGCCGACCGATTGGATGGTCCGACCACCCATTGGTAAAAAAAATTTAAATATACGAAAAACATATTTCTTTGTTACATACAGTATTTTTAACATCAACGCTAAACGCTAGTAATTTAAACAATATTTAATGACAATATAGTGCACTAACGCCAGACAATAAGCTAACTGAGTTCTGAGTTTGCAATCGATGCTGGGGTTGTCAGGATACACCTTGCAGACTGGAGCAGGAGTGGATCGATAATGTCAGGCTAACGAGTCACTGTACTGTCACAAATGTAAACAACAGTGAATTACGTGCAGCTGATTCGTGATGTGATATCTGTATTGTGATAACTTGTGTTAGTGTGTCGGGGGATTAAATTGTGTAATTACGATGGCGGACAAAACGAGCAAGAGAGTGTTCATTCGTATGGAGGAATTTTATTAAAATTAGAAACCTTTTTTACTGTAACAATGAATTGTACATAAATTGTGAAAATACAGTATTTTGAACAAAATAAATACATTGTTGAACGTTAAATGTGTTTTTATATCGTAAGACCTTCAGTGTGAGTACTGCCTACGAGAGTGAGTGGTTTTAAGGTATGTGGCTAAGCTAAACACGTCAGTAACCGATCTGGACCTCAAATTATGTCATCTTGAGTCTATTTTTATCGATCCTAATGCACCAGGATATGCTTATCGGCAACCCGATCATCCGATTACCACATTAGTCCGTTCTATCGAGGGTCTACTGTACTATCTTAATAGACAATAGACATTTGAAACTGTTTGACGAGGTAATTTACCACTTATATAGTACTTTTTATAAACTTGACAAATTTTTTAAAACCTAGATCTCAATTAATTTTGACTAAACCTTTGCATGAGTTATTATATTAATATTAATATTGCCTCTTTTTAATTATATTCTCAACCTGTTTTATATGTAAACTTTTGTTATAATTGTCTAAACTTTATGTCCATCAATGAAATTGTAAAAGTATATTAATGTATTGACTATTACTATTGCATGTCTATGTGCCAAACGACATAAAACATCTGATTTCTGTTGAATAGCACTAAAACTTGAGACAACTTCAAAGTTTATTTGTAAAACTATTTAAACCACTTATGGGTAATCAACCGTTATACACTTTTAGGAACACGCCTTAGTTTCAAAATATATCACGTTTTAAAATGTAAACTAATTTTGAAAAACGGTTTGTTGTAAACCTTTTTACTTTACAAGCGCTTAATTTGACAGTGAGGTCGTGTCAGTTGAAAGGGGCCCATTGTTTAGCCAGTTGTTACGTCCGCGGTGGCGTGAGTTCCTTTTGCAGACAAATTTTGGCTTTCTCTAAGACGACACGGAGGCCGACCTTTAACAGAACATTCTACAGTGAAGTGAACGCACCCAGAACTCCTCCAGTGCCTGCAGGTGTGAGATGTTCTCTATGACGGTAATCTTGTTCTGAGCCAGGTCCAAGGTGGATATGTTCACATTCTTCTCCAGGTTCTGGATCTTGGTTATGTTGTTCTCAGACAGGTACAGTTCTTGCAACTCTGTCAGCTCTTCCAGGCCTTCTATCTCTGTCAGTCGGTTTGCCTGTCACATTAAGATATTTTTTACATTTGCACTTATTTTGTCTTTACACTATCACATTTATTTGACAAAGGGCTTTTATAAAAGTGTTATAAACATTAAATTACACATCTGCTCTGTATAATGAAATGTATTTTTAGTTGAATTTCTTTCAAAAAAAGAACTTTCTCGAAGATATTTTATAAATGTCTTTGTTCAAAGTTGAACTTTTATAAAAGTTTACAAATGATATTATAATATAATATTGTTAAATTTCTTTCACAAATGATCTTTGACTAAGAAATGTGTTAGTGGTAATAGTGTAATAGGCCTCTTATACAGTTTTTAAGCTGAGTAGACGTTTAACTTATGAATGCAAAATTAACAAACAGCAGCTTCATTTCATAAGAATTATAATTGGCCTGCATCACACCATTTCAGTCTGTTTGAGTTTAAGAAGTGTACTGGTATTTCTTCTTTGTCTAACACAATAAGTCTTAACTCTTTCCAAACAGATTTATTCTAATCAAGTGTTTAAATGGATAGCAACTGTTTATTAATTTACCAAAGGTTTTCACTGGCAAAATTTCATTTACTGGTCACATAAATCCTATTGGTGATAATAGGTCATGTTAAATGTATCTATATGAGTAGTTAAATAAAACTTGATCAATCATATGTACTGCTGTTTGGTGTTTCAAGTAAATAGTAATGTATTGACCTAGCCAAGCACACTGTGTCAATGTTAAACGGCAATACAGATGTTGTCTATCGATTGTTAGCTCTAAACAATACCAGATACTCTTAATGATACAGTATGACACAAAGAAATAAAACTAACCCTTTGCGCTCTAATTTTATTTTTAAATTTTCGTAAAAACCCTCTTGTATGGGTTTCCCCAGTCCCCTGTAAGCAAAATTTCAGCAAAACCGCTCTCTGGTACGGTGCACTACCAGTCATTGAACCACTCCTCTAAGCATGGGGATTTAGCACCTCCCTAAGCTCAAAAAGTGCCACTCGCCGCTTCACTGGATTTGATGAGCCATTTTCTCTTCAGTGATCCTCAGCGGGTCCCGCACCCGGAATGATCCAATGATTAGCATTGCATCGTACCAGAGCGTACCCGGGTGGGATTCGAACCCAGGCTGTGACAGACAGGGGCCAACTGTCCGTCGGTATAACCACTAAACCACCGGGCTGTTTGTCGTGGGCTGTCAAACTCGCACGTGAGTTGGCGTCAGGGGGGGAGGGAGTGGTAGTTTCCGTGTTCTCTGCTAGGTGCCGTTAGTGTAGCGTACTCCTTGCCTATCGTTTGCGCTATATGCAATAAACAATGTGTCGGACTAGACTATTTTGCCGTTCCGCTCCGATGTCGGACTCAGTTCGCCATTGGAGCGCAAAAGGTTAACAAGAAATTTTCTACTCACAGTACACCCCAACTTTAAACAACTTACCACTACCGCCATTAGTAGTTGAAAAAATAATCACCTGAAAGCTAACAATTGTTAGTTTTTTGAGCGTGTCTATATTTGCAATTTTTGTGATTTTGTTCTTTCCCAAGAAGAGATTTTCTAAATTATCCAAACCTTCTAAGTTCTCCACAGTCTGAAAAAAATGAAATTAGGTCATAACACTTTGAAATACACTGTAGTCTATGTAAAATATTTCTCAACTATCACCTTATATTTTTCACTCTGAGCAAGTGTTAAATAACTAGAAGTGAAACACAATGTAGGAAAAGTTCAATTATTAATTACCTTGTATTGGGCCTGTAGATCCTACCGTTGCTGTAAATTAGTGACACCACGCTGGTTTTCGTCACCGCGTTGCCCCTGTGTATAAGACAATAATTTAGTGTAAATAGTGTACCATATTATGTTTTAGTTAAGGACAATAAGTGTGCCGACGATGCCCCACAAGCGGGGCAAAATGCGCATCCACATTTACAGCAACAGTAGGATCTACAGGCCCAATACAAGGTAATTAATAATTGTTAAATAACAAAACGCAATATGCTGATTCCTTCAAGCTGTGATGAAGTACACCCAAAATACATAAATCATCTTCTTTATAACATCAGAGGAAGATATGGGCAAAATATGAAAATCATTAGATGTCACAAAGATTATGTTTTATACAAAATATTCATTCTTTAATTTAAATTGATCCATGTTCTTTAAACTACTCCGACTTGGAATAAAAGCCATTACAGGGTAAGTGCTTTAACCACTCCAACTTTTCTAACAAACGCAGCTCTGTCCAAATCATACTACAAGAATTATTTTACTGTCACACTTTTAAATCACTAAATCACTATTTGAGATGCCGACCACTCTCATGAGGGTATTTTAAGACAAATATGTGGTGAAGGATGAGTGTGATGAGTGGTACTAATGAGTTATGAGGTGTAGTCTTGTAACAAACTAAGGCCGACTCTTCCTTAGAATGGGACATTAATTAATAGTCCAATGACCAATGGAAATACAAGGACCAACGGCTTAACGTGACTTCCGAACCACGCAGGTGATGGTCTGATACGTCTAAACGATGGTGGGAGTTGATATGATACCGCATGAGACTATCTGAGCCACTTTAGACCTATAAATGAGGGCCAACCAGTGAGTATACAATTTAAATAATTCTGTTTCACCAAGTTTAGACTGGTTTCTTTGGCTTTCAAGTATCAAGTAAGACTTAAATAGCTCTAAGTTTGTAACAGAATGTATGGATTTGTTTTCAAATGCTTATTTAGATTTTAGACACACACATTCCTCCAGCCAAACAAATTATACTTAAAAGGTTAACCTAAATTTCCACTCTTCTACAAAATATTTAAATTTCTGACTTACTCTGATTTTATTGTCCCCCAGTTCAAGTAGTTTTAGGGTTTTCAAATGGTTGACATTCTCAATTTTGGTTATTTTGTTTGAACACAAGTAGAGTTTTTGCAAATTATGCAACTGTTCAAGCCCTTGGATTTCTTTGATTCGGTTGAAGGATAGATCTAACATTCTGAAACAGCAGTGCATTATTATTAAAACAAATACAATATTAGGTTTTATTGTAAATACTATGACAATGTTAACTTCTTACAATACTAAAACTTACATGGAATTTTATCTATCCAAGGAAAAGAAATACCTTACCTTATACCTTTCTTCTTCACCGAGACCCTTTCGGATAGGTTGTGTCATAAAAAATAAAACTATACTATATACTCTTTGTTAAAAAGATTGTCAATATTAAAATTTTTGGAACTTGGCGGCAGATTTAGACAAGTCCCTCAACATTATCATTAAGAAACTCGGTGACAGAGTAGTACACCCTATCCTTCAGCCATTTCTTAAGGAGCGTACGGAACTGCTTGTCATCCAAACTTTTGATTGTAGGTGGTAGTTTATTAAAGATTTTTATGGCGAGGACAGGGAAACTGTCTCTGTTCTTGCTGAGGCGACAGAATGGGGTGTTGATCTCTCCACGTCTCCTGGTACCATAGCTGTGCACCTCCTCCCTTCTTTCAAAATTCAAAATATTGGTCTTAATGTAGACAGCACAGTCCAAAATGTACTGACTGTGGACGGTCAGTATGCCGAGCTTCCTGAAAAGAGGCCTGCAGTGGTCCAGCCAACCGCTAGATGTGATAATTCTCACCGCCGCTTTTTGTTGGATCAAGACTTGCGTGGTTTTAGAGGAATGTCCCCACAGTAGGAGGCCATAACTAAGATGACTGTGGAAGACTGCATAGTACACATTAACCAGAAAAGAAGAGAGACTAGGTTGGTAAGATTGCGAGGCAAAAATGTCACTCTGGCAAGTTTAGAGCAAATATCCTCAATGTGTGCAGTCCATTTCAGCTTACTGTCCAGTTGGAAACCCAGCAGTTTTACTTTCTCCAGAGTGGCAGCGGATGTTCCCAGGGAACAAATCAAACTCTGAGTCTTATTTTTGTTCAGGCTTAGCTTGTTTCGAATGAAACATTTCTTAGCCTTTCAATTTTCAACTGGTCGGTAGACTCTTTTGAACTAAGCCATACTATTTAAGAGGCCGCCTTTTTAGAGCCCGGAAAGCCTCTATCCAAGATAGGGAATTTGACATGGGAAATTTTGCAAACAATGTTTTAGGTAGGTTACCGTACTAAAACGGGAAAAGAGTTTCAACCATAAATTGCTGCAGCAAATAAAAGCAAACACGTTAAACTTTCTTGCCAAACAAAATATTTATTTATCAGAATCCTATAAAACTTTCCCCAAAGGAGTTTAAAAATTATTTCATTTTTCAAAAGTTAAGGAGGGGACATTTAAAACTCACCCTGTATATTTATAAATCCTATTTATTTTCATTAAAAAAATTGTTTTCAGTTTTTGCATTGTATTCCATTCAGCTTCTTGAATACTACACCAAAATTCACTAATTTCGCTACTTTTGGTGCAATACACTGAATGCAAAGTCAATGCAAAAACTGATGGCAAGCCCAGCCAGCCATGGCAACCAAATTGATTCAGGACTACTTATAATTTATTTTAGTTATAGTAAATAGTGAGAACTAAATTTAATTAATGTAAAAAAATGTTGTCACTTCAATATAACTACTGTCTTGTTATAATTTTTAGGCTCCAATAGCCTTTTTCTTGCTCATCTAAGTGTTTTAAGTCTAAAAAGTTTCAACTATTGCTTTAATTTAAAAGATTTATTAGTTTGGACAAAAATTTTATTACTATTACAATGTTTCTAGTGGTTCTCTTAGCAACCGCTAGAATTCGCTGATAGCTTTGCCTTAGAAACCAAAGTAGAAAATGTTTATTCCAAGGTTCTAAAAACTTAATAAAAAATATATTTCTGAACCTTTCGTTAGTTTATAATTTTTCTTCGCCTTTTATACATGTGACAAACTAGAACAGCTTATTGAAGTTAGAATTAATTAGCTATTATCAATTCAATGGGTAAATTGTGGGGATAGCCAATACACTCAATTTGGCCAATGGATACCAAGACTAGTTGGGTAAAGTAATCTATTGTATTCTTTTGATTGATTGACGCTATTGCTAATCTAGATGATTATGTAAATAAAGAAATTTTGACTTGATTTGATTTAAGATAGACTAAAGCCAGATGCTGAATAAAAGTTGTGCTCAGGCTTGTCCACCCAAAAGTCACAGAAGTCCTCCCAGGTGCTAATTTATTACCTAAAAATAGTAAAATATGTAACATGAGTAAATAAGGTAATCAAAGATGGTTTAGACTTCAATTTTGACCCAAGTATGTATTTTGATATTTTAGTCTGTCATGTCACATATTATTCAAATGGGCTTTTCATCCAGCTAAAATAAATAGTATGTATGCTGTAATGCAATATCAGATTTATTTAAGTATGTCATTTTATTACAGCCCAAAATACCCAAAATAGAACTCTGTGATTATCAGTTTAAGCTAGGGTAGAAGTAAACATGGTGTTTTCATTATGTAACTGAAACTTATCGTGATAGCGTGGTATAGGGAATAATTATTAATTACTTAAATATTTATTATGATTTCATAATGTATTTTTAATATTAAAAATAAATTACAGTATAATCTTGATTATCCGAGGTAATTGGGACCAAGACCACCTCGGATACAAAAAAACTCGGATAATACGGAGGTTAAGTGCTACTACTATTAGAAAAATGACAAAAGTACAAAAAGACGTAACAAAACGTTGAATTGAAATTACAATCTCAAAAGTAAAACGAACAATTTAAACACACTTTTATACTGTAATGAGTATTGTAGGTGCATTATACTATACAGTACAGTACCAAATCTCAGACTGACAAAACCGAACAAAAAAGTTTTACACAAACTTTTAAGTCATGTTGCCTCGACATTGCAGCTGCCGATAGAGACAATACTCGCTAGATGCAGGTGGCAAGTGCGTACAGTATGAGTCGTGTATATGTAACTTGATTTAGTCGATTTAGTAGCTGTCAGATAGCATTGCAATCACTTGTGCACGTAAAGCAATGACAGGTATTTTCATACTGTAAAACTAATAAATTAACAACAGCATAATTTTAATTTTTTTTCTAGCTACTGGCTCGGTTAACCGAGACTCGGATAATCAAGATTCTACTGTAGTTAAATATTACAGGTAGGCCTAAGTTAATCAAAATTTTAATTTGACTTGCAATTTATTGGGCTATGTTGCTGTAGCCTGTCTTAAGGGTGACCGTTGGCCAGTTACCGTTGGGTCCCGCAGCTGCTCTATCAAGCCACCTCTTCGAACATATTTCACAAGACAATATGTAGAAGATTCCTTTCTACATTAAGGGCCTGGGCTATGGTGTAAGAAACTTTGAAGGTTATTACACTCAACTCTCGATTAACCGGGATCTGATTGACCGCGTTGTAGCTTATCCGGGACACGTTCAGGAGAGAACGTACAGTATAAACCGCGATCCGCAACGAAAGAGAACGTGTAATAGACTGTAGAGGGAAGACAGATAAGCAGTCTGACTCACTCACCCGGCGCTGCGCTCTTACATCCGCACACCTGCACTGACCCTTCACAATTAGTCATGTTGCATCTTTGTATACAAGTGGAGCATGACTGACCTTGTGACAAGTGCATTGTCTTGTATTGTGTGTGGAAATGGCAACAAAATATAAATGCGTGGTGTTGACAATTCAACAGAAGTAAATGAGAAACGTCATGTCTTGTACATAGAATATTGTAAATAAAAAATAGTGTGTTATGAAAATATTTTTACGTAGTGAGTTTATTAGTGAGATTATTTTGTTTATGTATTCTAGTTTCTACAGTACTTCATTTTCTGCTTTAAAACGATCAGGTATGTTAACTTAATACATTTCTGTTACTTAAATATAATTGATAGTCTGTATAAATTATTATCATAAATATTTCATTTCCCTCTTCCAGTGCTTTTTTAGACTTTTTGCGGGTTATCCGTGATTTTTCGTATCCGAGAAGCCTTAACCCAACTTTATCCCGGATAATCGAGAGTTGAGTGTAGTTCAATTAACTTGAAATCTTATATACAATTTTTTAAATACTTGTAAAGTCTCGTATTACTTACTCTAGGTTAACGAGGGCGTCCAGGTTCTCAATGCAAGTGATCTGATTGTCGTAAAGCTCCAACTCTTTCAAAGTCGTAAGGGTCGAGAGGTTCTCTATCTTCTTGATCAGGTTCCAGCGCAAGTATAACCTCTCCACACACGTAAGCGGCTCCAAATTCTCAATTTTGGGTATCCGTCTGTGATTCAGGTCTAATTCCTGGAATTATTTTAATATTTGAATTCAAACGGCTGTTATATGTTTAAAATTTTACTGTGGGCTATCTACAACAAATAACACTTATAACTTATAAGTAACTATTATGAAAAAGGTAGCTTGGATTCAAGCCAACAGCTGTTCAAATTCAGCAATTCAAGCCTTTGATCATCTAGTTATAATCAGTACCTAGACTGGGACTCGTGGCGTGGTCCTGTAATCCAGCTTGATGGAGGTCAGGTTTTGAGGATGATATAGGTCTAAAGCGGCTCAGATAGTCTCAGTGATCATCTGATGATACCCGCATCAACTACCACCATTTTTAAGACATATCAGACCATCACCTGCGTGGAAGTCTCGTTAAGCCGTTGGTCCCTGTATTTTCATTGGTCATTGGGCTATTAATTAATGACCCATTCTAAGGAAGAGTCGGCCTTAGTTTGTAACAAGACTACACCTCATTATTCATTACCACCACTCATCCTTCACCACATATTTGCCTTAAAATACCCTCATGAGAGTGGTCGGCATCTCAAATAGTGATATACGAGGGCTGCTATTTATGGCCTTGGGTTAAAAATGGAAGAATTTAAGGACCAAATCGGGTTTATTCTTCTTTTAAATGTTCTCCTTGAAGATCATTTTCAATGGACCTTTTCCACTCCAAACTAGGTACTTATGGGCTTTTAACGAACAACTGCTTCTACAAGTGTAGGAAACCCAGTTTTTCTTGATGTTTGGAAACAAAAGTAGTCAGAGCAAACCTTTTTCACATGCGAGATCTTATTGATACTTGTCATACTAATGCCTGTAGATGCCTCAACTGATATGTACCATGACAATCATGCTTCATCAGCTCATGCAGAGCATCGATGTTTTCTGGCAACAACCGATGTTACTGTCACAAGGTTTGTCCTGGAGTGATCTCATTTGTTAAACCAGTTCTTCAAGCTGTGCTTCATCGATATAAAAAATCAGGTTCATAAGTGCACTCTTGTCGTTGACAAAACATTATTATGTCCACTTGTTAAATACCAAACATCATCAACTTGATGCATGTGGAGGTTCTCCATCTCTCTCAGTGATAGTAGCAGCCCTGTTTGACTCACACTCACTCCATCCAGCCACCTCTTAAGAGTGTGCAGTATTGTCTGTGTTCTTGAATTTCGTCCCTTAAGAACAATGTAAAACATGCATTCCTCACCCTTGCTGTTCTCATCAGACATTTATGAAGTAAACTTGATTTTTAGGTTTAATCAATTTTTTAGTGACTCTGGTGAGCCGAATTTCCATTTTTTCATTTATAATACGTGACAAATCTAAAACTGAAGAAATGTTGTTGCTTAATTTCTTGTTTTTACTATTAGAGTTTTCAAAAAAAAAGTGGTCAGCAGAGTAGCTGATTTTAATGAACATTGTAGACGTGAGGTGTCTCAAGATTTGTTTTGCTTGTTTTTCCATTGTTCTTATGGAACAAAAAACAAAATGGCCAACTGGTATTGGGCACTCTTAAGTAAAATATTTTTTTGGTAAAGCTTGGGAACTTTCAACTTTGGACAATTAGTTTTGAAAATAAAACTTAATTACAATACGGTACCTCAGTGTTGACATCTATTATCAGGTCTTCAATGGCTTGTTCTGAAGCATTGTCTCCGCCATTTTCTCCTGTATCAAGAACAATATAGTTGTAATTTCAATAATTCATCACTGCCAATTTTCTGTGTTATCAACCTAAATGAAGTAAAACTGTACGAACAAGTATTGAAAACATCGTCATCTAGTCAAACTTTTTGTATCAAATAATGTCCCTCATTGTTACCCATAACCACTCCGAACAATAAACTCAAGAAAAAAGAACAAGGACGTACAAAAAACAAAGTACCACACTATTCGGGATGGATTGGACGCAATCGACCTGTCTACCTACAATTAACAATACTGGTTTTTTTCGTATCAAGCATGTTGTAAAAATTGTAAAAGTGTAAACCATTTATAAATAAATAAAACAATTATGAACAAGTTTGGCAGTTATGAAAATAGAAGTGTTTTTCACAAGTCCTAGAATTGATCACAAGATTTTGAAAATCGCTTAAAACTGGGCTTGGATGATAGTACAGAGTATAATTGTACATTTTGAGAACTGAACTGAATTTGAAATTGATCTTAATCAATAGGTAAAAAGCATTCAATGATTCAACACAATAACTGTGAATAACCATATCAACATCAAATTGAAAGTAACAATTGCTAAAAAAAAACTGTATAGCAAATAAAACCTAAAAATATCTGTATAAAGCTGGGTTTTCTTTTCAACACTTAGTTTTGAGCCCAACAGTGTTGGGTGCAATGTTGTGACTTGGTGGACTGTTTCCATTTAGTCTCGCTTTTAGCAGTGAGGTTTCAACAACCATGACTGAACAACATAACAGCGGACAAGATAACAATAATGAAGGATAACGATAGTAATGTGCGACTGCACATTTTTGGTGGTGGTGGGAGTTTATATTAAAAGTCACGGAAAGCGTAAACCACCAAGTTGGTGGGTTTGTAGTTTTTAGCAAAGCGTGAAAGTGAGGGGGCCTACGGGAGTTTGATGTTGGATTTAAAAATACAAAGTGGCTAAGAAAATTTTGTGAGAATGACTTTTACAGATTTTGAAAGTTTGCTTAGTTTAGTGGCACCATTGAAAATAAAAAACAATTGTGTTTGAAAACCAGTATCACCTGCCGAACAGCTAGGTACTACTTTGAGATACCTTGCAACGGGTGATAGTTACACAAGTTTGATGTACCTTAACAGAATTTCCAAATTGCCCATCTCAAGATTTGTACCCAAAGTGTGTTCTGCCATAATACAAATACTTCAAAATGAAATAAAGATAAATAGACAGCCACTTTACATGTGTTAATTAAAACGGCGCTGTTCGCGGCAGTTTGCAACACTGCGACAGGTGGAAAGGCGTTTCCATTGTGTTGGGCGCAGAGCTCCGTGTCTTTGCTCCGCAACATTTATGTCCGCAATAATTTTTGCTGCCCAATGTTGCGCTGCGTTAAATGCTACTGTTTCCATTTCAACTTTGTTGCCAGCTTCGAGCCCAGCTCAGCGCCCAACATCGTTGGGCGCAGATTTTGTTCAAATTGAAACGTATCTTTAAAAAGGTTTTCCTTGTTTTAATAGACAAACAAGCAAGACAGTAAAAACAGCAAAATATGCTATATAGCCAATAGATGGACAAAATAATGGACCAAACAATAAATAACAGCATACAAGATAATAATGATGGTAATAGTGCAATAGAAATAAAGAAACGGTCATTTTGAATTAGGGAAAATCTGAGACAATAATTATTTTCATTAGTTAGTTAGTATAGGTACTTAAAAACAAGTTTATTGGAAATGAATGATACAAGTTCTACTGGCAATCAAACATTTTATTACCAAATAAACCTTTCAGTTCTTAACAAAGCAGTTTCGGTTTCTACACAAAGTGGTTTTTGTTTGTTTTTATTATTCTAATAAAGATTTGTCACTCCAAAGTCAGTCTTAAAAAAACTATCTTCAAATAATTTATTGACCTCAACTAAATATGGACGTTTGGTGACAATTTCTCATTATTAAATCTTGATTTGTTATTAATTTTTAACATCATACGGCTCTTATTTTTGTTTTTTGTTCAGTGTAGGCAGCTGCACAACTCTATCTGACCGCTTCCCAAGACTAGCCTCAAAAACTCAAACATCCCTCAACCTTAAAGCTCATTGGCACTGAAGTTATGTTTTAGGTGTTATTATATACCTAAATTATTTCTCTTACATAAACTTCAGAAAAGTAGTTTAAGCTCAAAACCGTTGGCAGGCATATACACACATGCAATGACTAAACAGCAGGCCCATGCAAAAAGGGGTTAGTAAGGTGAGGTACCTGGGAACCTAGGTTCCAGCTCACTAACTGTGGTGTCCACACTCACAGATTTCCTGACATGCGTCAAGGCTCCCGCAGGAGGCATGTTAGTATCGTTAGCATCTACAACATCCACATACAACTCATCTGTTAGTAAACTAAGTGTATCAACAATAGATTAGTTTATTCATAATATTCACCAAAAGGTGTGAGATTATTTCTTCACTTTTCCTAACACATTGGTTCCATTAGTAAACTATCAGTCAACCATAGTTGATGACCAGTTTCTATACTAAGACACTACCCTAGTGCTTCTTGTCGTGGTCAACGCAACTAACGGCCACTCCAATTGTGTTCTGTATGACTGAGGCCTGAAGCAAACCGCTCCAGTACTGGTTTTAAAACAAATATTGAACCATGTCTAACCACTCAAGTTTCAAAAAACTCCAGTAGTGTTCCATGTAGACATAATTATTATCGTGTGCCCCATCCTTTCATAGTGTGAGTTTATACCTTTCCCTTACATCCATCGATATCCAGCATAGCTGGATGGACTTTGTTTAACTCGTGATCGAGCAGACTCTATGGTATTTTAGAATGCTAAGCCTACTCTGCGATGCCTCTAGATGTCCTTTTCAATAGGCCTGAGTTGTAAAGAGAATGCTTTACATCTCATCATGTGAATATTTAAACATGTGAAACTGATTGGGGACGCTATGGTTAATTTTTACCTTTCTCTTATTTTTCCAACTTTCCAGGGTAAGACGTGGTTCTAATAAAAAAAACCTCGAGGTGCAGTTAACAGACAATTTGGTCAGTGGGCCTAAATTTATTGTACTTGCCTGATGTGTCCACAACCACGGCCTTTAAGTGTTCATCCTCCATTTCTTCTTAAAACTTTGACGGAAACCAGAAAAATAAAGAAGATTTAACTAATGATGTAGTTACGATCCTGAATCCACTTTATACCTTTACTTCGTAGTTAAATTAACACATTTTTTAATTAGAATGACGGCACTTGCAGTACTACAGCAGACGCTTTGCCATTACCTTTACCTTGTCTTTGCCATAGAGTAACTAGCACGCAGAGTAAATATCGTAGCGGACTAGGTTTTTTCAACGTCAAAGCATAGAAACATACATACTCTGTGACCAAACCCACTTTTCTATATCTCTATGGTATATTTCTTTTAGTTTCTCTCCAGTATTTTGTAAACATAACCTAGAAACCTTTAGGCTGTAGATGTAAGGAAACGTGAGTCTTAAATCTTTTTGAAGTATTGTATCAGTAAAAGAATACACGGTATTTATTTAATATTAATTTAAGGTTTTTATATGAACTTTTTCAACTCACTAGTGTGTGGTAGGCTACGTATTTTCTTTCAATAAACGGCTGATCTATCCGTACTGTAGTTAAAACCTTTTGAATATGAAAACAAAACGTAAGTTTTCAAGTGATAAGCCTAATCTAGGCAAATCGATCCCAAAGAAAATGAACCCTTTTGAAATACACATCAATCGCTCTAAACATCAAGTGTTAGGACGTAAACTCAAAAGTGACCAAGGACTGCCAGGGATTTCCAAGAACAAAGCCATCCAAAAGGTTAGTGTGATACAAAATGTCTCTTTAGTTATTTACACGTTTAAGTTCCATCTGAGTAGCAAAGCTCCATAAACTTACTCTTGTAAGTTATGATAAAACATGAATCATAAGTAATAATAATGGTCAACAATCACTGTCGTCGGGCAAAACCGATGTGCCTTAGAGATGCACTTCTCCACAGCGCATTAGTTTGGCACATTTCGCGAAGGTGCATACCCTGCGATGGTTTCATGCTACTAGAAAACCATGTGTAAAATTCAAGTCTGTATGCCAGTACTTTGGGCTGTGATCTGATTATGAGTGAGTGAGTCAGGATACTCTTTTATTCATAGAGATTTCAAGTAATTGAAATGTGACTAGATGCGCTAGCAGGCAAACCAGTATAGAAGTTTCTGACTGCCGGATAGAGGGTTAGTTGGTCTAATGATTTTACTATGGACCAAAATATGGTGATTTTGAAGTATTACAATGCAAAGATGTTGGCTGGTTGATGTCAGGCGGTATAAACAACCGTTAGTGCTGGTGGCACGAACTGATCTGACAGTGTAAGTGGTTGGGGCGTTACTCAATCCGGTGTGCAGGACTAGTAAGACAGGTCTTTGGCCCTCAAAGGGTTAATCACTAGACAGAATAACCAATGACTCAAGGGTGTTTACATTCACTTTGGTTACTAAATAGCAGACATGTATATTTACATACACAGCTGGGCAAAGACTAGTTTAGGTATATAAATAACTTTGTTAGTAAATTAAAATTATCCATCTTAATATTTCAGAGGAAGAAAACACTGCTTCAAGAGTACAAATTGAAGGGTAAAAGCAACAGCTTCATCGATCAGAGAATTGGAGAAAGGAACGCAAATATGACCGAAGATGATAAGATAATGGCCAGATTTACCGCAGAAAGAATGCGAATGTTCAACAAGGTAAGACTATATTATAGAAAAGTAGAATACAAACAACTTTATTCATCAAATTACATGAAATGTATTACAATATTGCCTCCCTTGAGTTTATCTCAAGGAGTACCTTACGTAACAGGGCTACCCAGAAAGTAACTTCCATTCAAGCATACAGATATTCACACTACCATTTATATTGTACTCAACACTAGTATTAAAAGCATTCTTTAACCCTCTCTCCAGTCCCCCTAGCAGTTGTTTGGCAGGGTGTTCAGCATACGGGAGTTCCGGGAAGTATACAGACATTTTCTATACACTGGACAATTATGCGGAAATGTTGTTTATTTACTTGAAAAATGTTAAAAAGGGAGGTTGTCGCAAAAATTGTGATTTTGTTGTGGACATTAAAAATAAAGAGAAGGAGTCTAAAGATTGTCATAAGCGGTAACAAAAGTCGTTATTTCATCCCAAACGATAACGGAAATCTATGGATTGTCGGAAACCGTAAAGAAAGTCTAGAGAAATTTTCTGAAATGAGCGGGAGCAACTATGAATTTATCTTACGGTAGCGCTTTAACAAAACCAAGAAATTGGCAAAATTTACCCAAGAAAATGCAAAATATTCAGGAGTTATGTTTTCCTAAATGCTGGACAACCTGAAAAAGGGCACAACTTAAACTTACATGTAATACATTCACTCTCAAATTATAGAACAGTTTCTACCTAATCTGAAATTGGAAAACTTCTTATAATTATTCTACATGTATAAATTAACAGATAAATTGTTAACAAACTTTTAGTAAGTAATTATGGTAAGGGAGTTCAAAATATAGCCTATTCGCAATACAACAGACATCTGTTTACTGTGGAATCATTTGGTTTAGTTGATGTTGGTAATCTAAGAGTTTCAATCTCTGTATTTGCTCCTTAATTCACTAAATATATTATCTTAGTTTCGTGTATGTATGGACATACATGTTCTATCATATGCTAGGCAAAATCTGAAGACTTTAAATCTTGAATATCTAAGTGCTTACCGTACCTAGCTATTTACAGGGGTTTAAATGATGTTTTCAAAGATAAACTGGTAGCTAGATGGAATACCTCCCTGTATGTTTAATCTAACATCACATTGCCTTGTAAAATGTAGTTTAATAAAAAACCTTTTCTTCAGAAAACAATGTTCAATCTGTCAGACTCCGAAGTACTTACTCACAGAGGACAGACACTCAGTGAAATAGAAAAGTTTGAAGACATAAAAAGTGATGACGAAGAAGATGATGTTGGAAGCAGTGGTGCCTTGAAAAGTAAGTATAGGCCTTAAGGTTGTAAAAACTATTATGCAAAATATTTAAGAATTAACAGGTTACCAAATCCTATTATGCCACTTGAAATAACTTACTCAAAATGAAATATTTTAGACAGTTTTATGCTGCATGTGACCTACAAACGTATGACTTGTTTACAGGGAAATTTGTAGCAGACGCCCATTTTGGTGGAGGTATGTTAACCAAAAACAGTAAAGATCGTGAGTCTCTTATTGATGAGTTGATAAATGAATCGAAAAAACGAAAAGCAGAAAGACAGAGAAACAAAGAAGAAACCTTGGAAGCGACTGAGCAGTTGGATGAAGATTGGAAATCTCTTGGCATGATCGTCACTACGCCCAAAGACCCAGATGAACTGGTAAACAATCAGAAAAATGACAAGTACGATGTTGTCATGCGCCAGCTGAAGTTCGAACCCCAAGGACAGGTTAGTACCACATTCTTCCTTTGGATTTGAGTAATGATTTTGTATTACTAATGTACGAGGGTTATCCAGAAACTAGAAAGTAAGTTACGTTTTCGGTTACCTCCGCTAGGGGCGAAGCTAGCCCGGCCATCTTGATATGTGGTTGTTCCCCAGTTCAGTCTGCATCTAGCCGATCAACTCTCAGGTCTGTGTCGTACTTTTTTACGTTACAGTGACCTTGGACACGCTTTTTACGCTTGGAAATGTCTTTGTCAATTGAAAATCCCGCCAGCTGTAAAGTGCGTGCAGTAATAAGGTTTTTGGCTGCAAAAAACTGTAAACCGATTGAAATCTATCGGCAGCTTTGTAAAGGGTACGGGGACAATACCATCATTGAAGGTGGATTCCTTCAATGGAGCATTCCCTTTAAAAATGGCCGAACAAATGTGCGCGACGAAAAGAGGAGTGGAAGACTCAGCTTGGCGAATGCCGAACTTGCGGAAAAAGTTAATGAAATCACAACAATCAGCAAATGGGTGCAGCGTTAACGTTTTTTGACCATTACCACAAATATGGCGATTCACTACTTAATTGGATTGTTACTGGTGATGAAACATGTTAACTGTGAGACAAAATTGCAGTCAATGCAGTGGGGACACACAAATTTCCCTCAGAAACAAAAAAAAATCCATGCAAACGATGTCGATAAGGAAGATTATGGTGACCGTACGAGTGGGAGTTGTTTCCTTATCCTTAAGCTTCGCTGTTCAACATCTCTTGAGAAATGGTTGATTTCTTCAATGACTGCTTCAAATCTTTTAAATTACGTGGTTTTTCCTTGTATACCCTTTCTTTTAGATGCTCTCACAAGAAAAAATCACAAGGAGATAGATCGGGGACCTAGGAGGCCAGGGCATGTCTCCACGAGCAGAAATCAGTCGGCCGGAAAATGTCGGAGAAAGCTCATTGAGTCACTGGACGTATGGCATGTCGCTCCATCTTGTTGAAACCATACCGCCTCTTTCCTATTTGATTGAAAGAAGAAAAAATCTTTCAACATCGCGCATACGAGAGAATTAACTGTAACAGTAATACTGTTCTCCTCAAAGAAGTAAGGTCCAATAACCATGACCTTCCCAACAGCACACCACACTGTTACTCGAGGGCTGTGAAGAGGTTTTTGATGGGTTTGTCTAGGATTTTCATTCCCCCAATATCTAAAGTTTTGTTTGTTGACAAAACCGTTCAAGTAAAAATGTACTTCATTGCTATAAAACAAAATCCTCTCTTCATTGTCCTCAAACAAATCTTACAAACTCTGACAAAACCTGACTCGTTTGTTGTAGCCTCTTTCCAGCAACTGTTGAAAGATTTTTTCTTTCGGAGCTTCGACGCAATCAAATAGGAAAGTGGCGGGTATGGTTTCAACAAGATGGAGCGACATGCCATACGTCCAATGGGGCAATGAGCTTTCTCCGACGACATTTTTCCGGCCGACTGATTTCTGCTCGTGGAGACATGCCCTGGCCTCCTAGGTCCCCCGATCTATCACCTTGTAATTTTTTCTTGTGGGGGCATCTAAAAGAAAGGGTATACAAGGAAAACCACGTAATTTAAAAGATTTGAAGCAGGCGATTATTGAAGAAATCAACCGTATTTCTCAAGAGATGTTGAACAGCGAAGCTTAAGACAAAAGTAGAAAAATGCATTGCATCAAAATGGACATCATATGCACGATATTATTTTCAAAAAATGAACACTAGAAATAAAATTCCCCTTTTTGTGATTAGTTTAAAACCAATAAAAGTTATGTATCCCAAAATTTAACCGAGTTATGATTTTTCCAAAAACGTCAAAGTTCACTGGATGACCCTGTATAATCATTTAGCAAGAATGGAATAGTATGTTAGATCTGTTGGCAATAAATGCTGTATTTTTGTAATGTTGAAGAAAAACATTCTTATGTGTATCAGTAGATCTGTAACTTTAATATCTAAGGCTTCCGGTTTACACCGCGTCACAGTTGAAATACAAATACTTGTCTGTGACCTCGTCTGTGCTGTAAAATGCTTCCTGAGCTAGTATTGTTTTGAGACAAGATTTAAATGCCTTTGGCATATTGGCACCATTTGGAAGTCTGTTGACTAATAGAACTCCTGCCTGTGAAGGCAAACGTTCATGAGTTACCGTCCTGTGTCTCCCAGTTTGGTAATCATCCCTGCCTCTTGTTACGTAAGAGTGTATGTCTCTACCTCTTACGGGGTCGCACTTGGATCTAAAAGAGACATGTTTCAAGGATATAGAGGCAAGGTAGTGTCCACAATTTTAGTTTTTTGAAAGCTGGCTTGCACGACTCTCCCCATTGAAGTTTTGCGATTGTTCAAATTGCTTGCTTTTGCAAAATGAAAAGCATAAAAACATTTGCATTTGAGCAACCTCCCCACAAGGCCAAACCGTAGGTAAGGTGTGGGTAGACAACTCCATAATACGCCGTCATCAGTACCTGAGTTGGGCAGTATTTTGAACGTTTTCTCAAGACATAAATGCCTGAGGAAATTTTGGAGCAAACATGTTCAACGTGGTAGTCCCAGGTCAACCCTTTATCAAGGTATATCCCAAGAAATTTCGCTGAATGAACCTCTTCAATTTCAGTTTTATCCAACATGACTGTTGGATTGTCACTTGTATCCGATTGCCAAAGGCAAAATTGAATGAAGGATGATTTTGTTGGATTGGTTTTGAGCTTTAGCTCGTTGAAGTGTTGAATAACACTATTGAGCTCGATAAAAGTAACTTCTTCAAGTTAAATGATTGAATTTACGTTGATACAGAGAGTCACATCGTGTCATCTGCGTACTGGACCAGTCGTCCTTGACGTACCGATGAGCCAACGTCATTGACGTAGATCAGAAAGAGCAGTGGGCTAAGAATGGATCCCTGAGGTACCCCATAGCTAAGCCCCTCCTCCCCTGATCTTGCCCCGGAAGCACCTACAAATTGGGTTCTATTACTGAGGTAGATTTTAGCCACTGAAGTGGCACCCCTCGTACCCCATAATACTCTAGTTTTTGAATCAGTATTCTATGATCAACACAGTCAAAAGCTTTTGACAAGTCAAGAAATACACCTGAGGTGTTCCTTCGACCTTCAATAGCCTCTACTATCATATCAACCAGACGAACAATGGCGTCTGTGGTTGATTTGCCACTTTGAAAACTGAATTGGTCTATTGATTGTCTATTGGCAGATTGTGTTTTTCCAAGAACTGCGCGGTTTGATTGAGAAAGAGTTTCTCGAAGATCTTGCTAAACACCGGCAAGATTGAAATTGGCCGATAATTTTGAGTGCCTAAGGGATCGCCCTTTTTAAAAATGGGAGTGACCATTGCTTTTTTGAGAGAGGAAGAAAACACGCCTGAGCGAAAAGAAAGGTTATTCAAATGTTCCAGTGGTCTTGTCAAGTGCTTTGAGCACTGTTTGACAAGCCACACTGAAACATGGGTTGAGTCAATTGACCTTTTTGGATGAAAGTCTCTAATCACTCTTGTAATTTTCTCCTCTGAGACCGGTGTCAAGGCCATAGAGGCCATTGGACTCGGCATAATCGGGGGTGGTAGCTGATGATGTGCAGGACTGAGTCCTTGATCAGCTCCAACCGAGGCAAAGAATTTGTTGAACTCCACAGCGAGGTGAAACGTTTAGCAATATTTGTATTTCAACTGTGATGCGGTGTAAACCGGAAGCCTTAGATATTAATGACGACACTGGCCGCGAAAGCTTAAGAGTTAAGATCTGTAACTTTCAAATCATTTTTGCAGGCTTCCCAGAGACTCAAAACAGACGAAGAAGTTGCTAGAGAAGATAAAGAACAGCTAGAGAAGCTAGAAAAGGAGAGGATGAAACAGCTAAGAGAAATCGAAGCCGATAAATATAAAAACCACAGAAGTGCTGATGATTTAGATGATGGGTAGGTCATGAGTGTTTTAATGTCACTGTTGCTAGGTGTCAATCAACGTTTTATATGTTTTAGAGGATGACACTGCCCAATATAATAATAATAATGTTAAGTAAATGTTTTCCTAGGATTTTTATTATAGAAAGGATAAGATCCACGCTTTTTCTTTTATCACAGTTTCCTGTGAATTATTTTTGAATGACATACACAATTAATTATTTATACTGTTTTATTGTAAATGATCATATTTGTTTTAATTTTTAGGTTTTCTTACTCAGTAAATGGCCTTGAAGAAAACGCTACATTGCAAAAAAGTGACGATGAAAGTTCCGACTCATCCGAAGGAGAAAATGAAGGTGACAATGATGAAGACAATGAAGAAGAAGAATCGGGTGAAGATCCAGAATCAGGTGAAGAATCAGAATCAAGTGAAAAAGTTCAAGACGATGAAGAAGAATCTGACAATGACAAATTTGATAAAAAGAAAGAATTTAAGAGTGAGACTAGCATAACTAAGGATACAAAATTAAATGAAACAAAGAGTCTTTATGAAGATACTAATGAAGAGTTGGAAGAAGATGAGAATGAATTGAGCCCTGATAGCGAGTCGTCAGACGAAGAGTGTGCAATGGATGACTTGGCAGATCTGATGCCCACAGTTGCAGAAAAGATCAAACCCAAAACGGTGCAAAAGCCACAAGAGCCAGAGACTGAGAAGGAAGAAGAAGAATCTGACAGTGAAGATCCACCAGTTGTCGAGTTGGATTTACCATATGTAATAAAAGGTATCAAGAGAAATATTTTATACAAAATAAATATTAATTCAAGTTACATAGAGTAAAGATAAAGTTATTGTAGAGATGATAGGTCTGAGATCTATACCAACTTACTTACTATTTTTACTTCTAAACAAGTTACGGGTAATTTACCCACTTCCCAAATCAGTTTTGAATGAAAGTATGCTTTTACAGGGTGGCCACAGAATTATAGTAAAGAGCAAAAATGTGAACAAATCACGGTGTAAAAAGCGTTCAGAAAGTGTCGCGAGTAAACAACTGCTCTTGGAATTTATTTTGGGGTATAAAGAGGCGATCAAAACGTATTGCGGGCGTAAAAAGGTGAGTGGGGAAGGGTTGTAGACTTCAAACAAGGATTGGTTCAAGCTACGGAAGAAAACCGGCCTTCTACAACAATGGAAGTGTACTGTGAAAATGTGCTTATTGCCAGGAAAAAAAAGGAAATATGCTTGACTTTTACTAAGCTACTTCTGTGGCCACCCTGTTTTAATATAAATTTTATTACAATTGTGTACTATGAAATTGTTATTAACTTATTAACAATGTGGGGTTTCCGTTTACATGCATCATAGCAGTTAACTTCTATTAATTTAACTTTTGCATGGTTGAAATTTGATTTTATAATATTTATACATGGCTTGGATTTCTATTTTGTATTGTATTTATTGACTTAGCCTATTGTACATTTTAAAATGTTTATTAAAGTTGTCTTCTATTTAAATTGGTTAACTTACTAAGAAAGTTCTCGACATATAAATTTGCAGTACAGACAACATTTTGCGTATCAATGTGTTTAAATCATTCACAACCTATCTTTCAAATATAGCTTTGATGTTACCTTAATCATTTTTTAATGTTGACTACTTGTCTTTCAGTACCGAAAGTTACGAAGATTTCAAAGAACTTATGAGCAAATATGTTCCACAACAGTTGAACTTAATCTTTGAGAGGATAGTAAAGAGCAACCATCCAAATCTGGATCAAGAAAACAAGAAGAAAATGCTGAATTTGGCAGAGTTCATAGTTCAACTTGTAGCTGAAGGAGAGGTAAGTCTTCATAACTAATTTCTTGCAAAGCAGTTTTTCTAGCAAATTGTTAAAGTTGTAATGGTAAATATCCAATTGAGAGAGAAAAATTGTAAAATCCTGTGTTTCTCATGTTATCTGTTCATGAACAGGTTGGGGCAGTTTAAGAAAAAAAGTTCTTTCTCTAAGGCAAATTTTGAAAATGTTATCCATCTATAATAAACAAAAATAAAAAAATCCATAACTGAAATGAAATGTGGTTTAAAAAGTATTCGTCCTAAACAAATCCTATCACTTTGGGTTTGTTGGCTTTTTAAGAACGTTTAAATTTCTGTTAACTTCACCTTCTCCAGCAAAATTTTGTATGTTTCACAATTTAACAATCTCAATCTTAATATTGTTAATTTATCTCTAATTTGTCATGTAATGTTGACATCAGCTGTGTTGGGGAGTCGTGCCGGTTCTGGTTACTCACTTCAACCACATCAAAGCGTTCAACAGAGAAGCTTGCTTGAACCTACTGGTGGAAAACATGCCCAACGCAGAGCTGTCTACATCAGTTGTAAGTATTCAGTACGTAGTAGTTCAGTGAATCACAGGCTTTTTTTAAACTTCAATTTTTAAGGAGCAATATAGTTCCTGTATAATATAGTTTGTTCCTTTTTTTGTAATTTTTACAGTTCACTTTTGTTTATAAAATATAGGCTACCTAACAATTTGACAATATCCCCTGTTTTTTCTAGCATTTGCTAATTGTAAACATCTGACAATAAATAATTGTTCATTTCATTCTCATTGCTGTTGATGCAAGCAGAACATGCTTGACTCGTCCACTGGGCCTCATACTCTACTAGATGGTGACCAAGCAGTCCGTTGGATCAGCTGGTGAGCTGATGTTCTTACTTACACGGTTGTTGCGGGGCAATTCTTTATTGAGCTAACTTACAAGTTACAAGCCATTCAGGATGGAAAGAGGAGATGCATAAAGCAGTTTAGTAAACATTACACAACACTCAACACATCTGTTTTGCACATTCTATATAGGAGGAGGACACATATTATTGACTTTGTGTGCATTGCAATAAAGATAGTACATTGCAAAATAGAATTTATTAAAGAAAGTCAAATGTTAAATTTAAAAAAGTACAGAAAACTCACTATTCAAACGGTCAATACAAAATTAGTCAATATTAGTGTGTTATTTTATTTAATCAAAATTTACTAAGGCAAATAGGCAATATTTGATGTTGCAGATGAAGTTCATGGTGTGGTACTGCCTGGTGTTTCTCAAGCCGGAGGGGATGGAAATGCTTGTGCCGGTCTCTCGCCCTGTCTCGGCTCTAGTTTGTCAAATCATGTCCCAGGCAGATCTGAACTCTCCCACTCATCTCCTGACAGCTCTCCTCTGCAGCTACTTACTGTTGCAGGTAGTTTTTCTGAACCTGTTTGAAATAATTTTGGCTACCTTTATTGAAAATGCAAAAATGTCCGACTTAAAATTGATATTTAAGGTCATTGGTGATCACTTAAGGTAAAGCTGGCCTTCTGCCTTGCTGGTGGGGTCTCGTTTGCTTTTGATGATGCAAAATGGTTGAATAGAGCCATCAACTCCTATTTATGTTTTTAACAACTGACCAGCTAAAATATTACAGAGGAATACTACTAGATGATTATTTTATTATCGACTATCACACAATAATTTAAACTTTTGTATAACGGAGAATAAAGGTTGTTACTGCCTGGAATAACAACACCAATTTATTCTAAACCCACCAGTAAATGCAGTATGAAAGTGGTGTGATCGATCTTGCAAAATTATTTTGAATTATAATATATATCAATAGTCTATTAAGAAATAAGCCATGGCTGTTCACCAAACAATTATATTCCCTTTGAAGACATCAGGCCACAGATTGAAGATAAACACAAATCACAAACGCTTTCTTGAAAACATCCAATTCCGCTTGTACATATTATAATCGCATTTACTACTACTTGTTCGTTTACTTTTTAGGATGCCAAAACGTCGTCTACATTATACTTGGAACCAGTAAAGTTCTTACACAATTGTATAAAGTCCCACGTAGAAGAAAGCAGTTCAAGTCCCATGCGAAGAGTAAAGAAACCAGCAAGAATGTAGTAAAACCTCAGGGAAATGTTTCTAAGTAAGTCTTAAACTCTTAATCATATCTTGTGAATAACAAGTAAAAATTGAAACACAATGACAAAAGGATCATTTTCCAGCCCAGAAGGCCAAGAATTAAATGTCCCAAAAAAGTGTTTGGGACGTTTCCGTTTTTATATTTTAATAATTATTAAACTATTGACTAAAAATAAATTGTAAAAAGAAATGCAAGAGTGCTTGAGAAACGTGTAACGAAGAAGAAACGAGAAAACAGAGAAGAAGAGAATAGACAAGCTCAAACTATGAGTTGTTGGTATTTGGTTAGTTATTGGCTGATTGTGTACACACGGTGATAGAGAGCCACCTGGCCAAGTGGTAGGAGAAGGATAATGTGTTGACTAGCGGATCCGTGGCGGATTGGTATCGTGCGCGACTGTGGAGCCTACCACTCCGGTGGCGCGGGTTGATCCCGCAGTCACCACTTACAATTTGTAATGTGACTATACGGTGACGCTAGGTAAAGGTCGAGGTTGAGTGGTAGCGAGGACTTTGTAGTCTTAACTTCGCCTCATTAAACAAGACAAACTTTACCTTTTACTGGTCAAGCAAGTTACATTTGATTTCCTTAAATTAATCATCTACTTAAAATTTGTTGTTTCTGCTCTTCTAATGAGGTAAAGGATGCATTGCTTACAGGGTCGATAAAACATCCAAATGTTCATTCTAGTTTTTGTTTCACAGAAGCAGTATTCCTGATAGTGTTCGAATTTCATTATCAGATTTGGACAATGAAAAGTTGAAGCTCTCAGAAATCAGAGAACAAGTGCTCAACTATGCAGTAGTTCTGTTGTCAACTTTCGTCAAAGTGTACAGGAAATATCCTCAGTCAAAGATATTGTTCAAGCCTTTGCAATCAACTGTAAATCAAATTAAGGTAAGTTCAAAAAATATGATTGTGTGTTTTGATAATGATTGCTTTCTCTAAAGACCTGAAACCGTAACCCCTCTCCCCCAATCTTAAATCCATGTTCTACCCATTTATAGTTACTCTTCGGGTTTTAAATCCCACTTTCATGAAAAGCTAGTGAATAACCAGTTTCTTCCCTGAAATAAGATTGTCATTAATTGAGCAGATACTGAAGTATATTTTGCCTGTATTCCATAAATTATATTTTAGAGAACCCATCCATAGTATGAAGTATAAAACTGTAAATATCTTTGACATAATAATTGCATGATTTTCAAAAGTTAGATAAAATAAAACAAAAAACCAATACTTGTAATGATTTAACTTACGAGGCCTTTCGATAGCAAGGCTATCATCGTCGGGCAACACAAATTTGCCATAGAATACTGTGGCTCAAGTTTTCTAAAACAGTATTGATAAATTTCTAGATGGATAGATGTCCGAAACATATTCAAGATGAAATAACAACACTGAAAGAACTGTTGGAAGTGTTACAATCAGCCAAGTTACCATCCCTCGTCAAAGATGCGAAGAAACCAAAAGCTCTTCGTCAGTATGAACCTTCTATCTTTACAGTGTAAGTATTCCATAATCATATTCACCTTCCTCTACCTGTCTGATGGGCTTATTGAGAACCTAATAAGTACTTTTATTCTTTTTAAGTCAAAATACAAAATCTATACTATAGGTACTGAAACATGAACTACTTACTACAAAATCCATAATTACAGATGGTTTTTAGTTTTTAAAACAGTACTGGGGCTGGTTAACCAGGGAGCAGATTAACTGTGCATTCAGAAATGCATTTGTCAGTCAATTTAAGGTCAGAAAATGTGTAAAATATTCAAAGATTTTAATTTTTTAAAGCAAATAAATTGTAAAGAAAGAAATGCAAGAGTGGCAGAGAAACTTGTAACGAAGGAGAAACGAGAAAACGGAGAAGAAGAGAATAGACAAGCGCAAGTTATGAGTTGTTGGCTATTGGTTAATTATTGGCTGATTGCGTCATTCACCATGGTAAGGGCGTGGCATGTGATATGTGGAAAAGGACATTTTTAGACAATCTTTGTTATAAATTTAGTTTTTTTGGCTTTTGGCGGATTAAATATGATTTAGGTTTTCCGTACCTATTCTCCCCGTAAATTAAGGTTCTACTGAGTATACTTTATTGCAAAACTTGTTTGTGCAATTCAATTACTTACATGGTCTATACTCTATAATGTGGGAATTCTCCTACACCCTGTGACAGGAGTTATTTCCTTAATTCCTCAGAATGCTATTCTAACCAAAGTTAAGTGATAAGTGTACAGTAGCGTGTGTTGAACTTGCGCAGGACTGTCGGCAAGTCGCACCATGGGCTGCCAGTGGAGAAGCGAGAGGAGCAGAAGTTGCTTCACAAGTACAAGCAAGAGATGAAGGGAGCAATGAGAGAGTTGCGGCGACACGGAGCGTTCCTGGCCAACCTCAAGCTCAAGGAGAGAATATACAGGTGAGCGTCATGTAGCGGTGTGAGTGGGGTTGCTGAGACAGTGGTCTCTACCATCCGCACGAACAAGGTTTCGGGACAAACCTGTCGTGTAGAAACTACCTCTATGCGGTAAAAAAATAAAATATAAATGTAGCAACTGCCGTGCGCGGATAATTCTCAACTGCTAGGATGCTTTGTGAGTGTCTTTTGGAAAAATCCATTAAAATAGATTTTATTGTTTAGTAATAAAATGTGGTACATCTTTGTTTTCTGCACAAAATTTAAAATGCAGCTAGGTAACCTCAAAACTATAAGTATAACTTTGTGGAGTATATTTTCTTAGGTTGTATGGAAATGTTTTAGTATTTAGGCAGTAGAAAAAGTTTAGTTAAGCTATGGTTTCTTAATAAAAAAGTTGACCTCTATACTGAAACTGATCAGCCAATCAGTGACTAAAGATGGTACTCCACAGCGAGGCTGAAATATCTTAACCTAATTATGAAGTTTGGAAGCAGTGTGAACGGGAGAACTAGATTATAATTGTCACACCGGCCGCAAAAGCCTTAAAGTAAAGATATTGGGCACTATTCATTTTGGCTCGTTTATGATTGAAAATTAATACTACAAATCAAAATAAACTTTGTATTTTTAAGTGTCAATACTTATAAATAATGTTTGTGTCACAGTGATGAACAGAGGGTGAAGAAGGTGAAGGAGATCTTCGGTTCTGCCGCAGAGCAACAAGGAGAACTGCGGAAACTCAAGAGAAAAAAATAGTCCAATAAAAACACCATTATTGTTGTACTCTGGGTTTCACATTTTGACGTAAGCCTTTTAAACTTGTCAATATTAAACAGGACCTAAAGGCCACCACACACCGTTACCACATCTGCGTAGGATGTGACAGGTGTGACAGATGTAGGTTTTGAGGATGATATAGGTCTAAAGCGGCTCGGATAGTCTCAGTGATCATCTGATGATACCCGCATCAACTCGCCACCAGACATATCAGACCATCACCTGCATGGTTCAGAAGTCACGTTACGCCGTTGGTCCTTGTATTTCCATTGGCCATTGGGCTATTAATTAATGAATTAATTAATTAATGACCCATTCTAAGAAAGAGTCGGCCTTAGTTTGTAACAAGAGTTACAAGACTACACCTCATAACTCATTACTACCACTCATTACACTCATCCTTCACCACATATTTGCCTTCAAATACCCTCATGAGAATGGTCGGCATCTCAAATAGTGATTTAGTGATAGAACGCATGACAGATAAACAGACCACCGCACACTGCAAAATACCCATCCACTTCCATGGTTTCGCATGTACTCTATAAATAGTTCCATTAAGTATCAAAACAATTGAACACACTATAATTACAAACAACAATATATCTGAAAATACGTAAATAAACACAAAAATAAAACCACAAGTCAAAACAATACCTCGAGCGCTGCGAGTGGCTTTGAGCGCATACGTAACTAAAACATCTGACAGATGTTTGTAAAATGATGAGGGAGCGATTCTAAAACTATTACCTGCAGATAAACTTATGATCTGACAGACTCACAGATGCTGGTGTGTGGTGGCACACTTGAAAACTGGTGAGCAATTTATATTATCTATTTTAATTTTTATTTCCTAAGAAAGCAACACGTTAAAACTTTATGTACAGAAATTGTGTATGTATGATTTTTGAGTTATTACTTTTCAATAGTGTAAAAAGAGCTATTACAATATCAATCAAATTTTAGTATATGCAAGATCTAGCCATATTTGTAAATATATACAAATGGGAAGTGTACAATAAAGTTCCAGTTGTTTTTAGAGCTTGTTGTGGTGAACATTTTATATCCTAATGTTTCTTCTGATGTATAGGAACAATTATTCCATAATGTAGTTTGTACTTGATAGAAATATTTTTAATATCAACTTAAGAAATACAGCCGGAGCAATTATGACCCCTGAAAAAAATGTCCATCGTGGAAATTTCTGGAATGAAGTTTGTTCCTGAAAAGTTTAGAAATTGATAAGGTTGTCAATGTTAGTCTCTAATTCGTTACGACTCTAATTGGTCAGTCGACCTGTGTTGACTTTAAAAAAAAAAGCTTTTTCTTCTGTGAATACTTGATGAAAAAGTGATGGTTTCAATAAATTTGACACGTTTTTAGAAGTGTCCGTATCAAGTGGGTTCTTTCAGGGTCAATGATCTTGTACCACTTGAGATTACATAGCTTTGGAGTTTCTTATCTGTCTAAATTTGCAGGTAGCAAATGTATATATTTTATTTTATCACATTTTATGTTAATTATTAGTTATAGTTTGCTTGTTTGTTTTCTTTTATATATATAGTCAACACAATTGTTTTTGTAAATTGACTTATAAATAATAATAATAACTTTATTTGTCATGTACAAAAAGGTTTTGAAACAAATCTAAATATAAAAACAAATAAATAAATTGTTATTATTTATTAACAAATTTTCTTAGGAAAAATGAGCTAATCATGCAGTCAGCATTGATAGTCCCAGACCCAGCAACATAAAATTACCACCAACTCTTACCAACAGAACACGATTTGAGCATTTTTTCAAAACTTGATGTATTCTTTGATTTAAGACAATGACCACTCTTAGAGGGTGGTTTTAAGGTGAATAAATGTGTAAGCTCTCTGCAATATACAGTTTTGAAACAGCTGTTTTGCAATGGGCAATGAGGAATTAGAAACGCACGTTATGCACACTGTACGGTATCTTGACATTTGAAATAGGGTTGGACTCCCAGCAGCTTGAAAACTCGACATTAGCCAGACTACCAACCTCAATTACCTTTTCTCCAAGGATACTAACCTGATACTGTTGGAAATGCTAGGCCATTAATTCATAAACAGCTGTTGAGGAAAAGACTGATTTTGACACTGCACAACACAGTCAATTCATATACCGATTGGGGGATGACTTTTAATTTTTAAGTTCCAAGAATTTTCCTGACAAAGTTGGTGTAAATCTCTATAATATATCTACTATACACCCTGTCAAATTTGGAATATTGTCTTGAAAACCAAAGAATTGTGAACAGTTTTAGTTTTTCCGCTAACTCTTTCCACTTAGATTAATTGTATTTATAAAATAACAACTTCCGATGCATATGGGTTAGGCCTAACAAGAAATTTGAGCACAACTGTTCTTTGGTGCAGTGTAACGTGGCAGTTATAAGCTAGCTGCCAAGAGTTCCAATTTTAAATACATACAAAGGAAACCAAAATAAACTCCAAATTATAGAAATGCATTTTATTAGTTATCACATTAACAGTCTTAATAACACCATTACTTCACATTTTAAAGCATAATATTATGAACTTTAAAGATTTGTTTTTTTAACAAATCTCTAATAACTGATGATGACAATTCAAATATATACAAAATAGAATAAGGTCATAAGTACAGTTTGTGAATATTCTTTTTTTTTACTTATTTGCACTTTATGTACTGTGAGTATTTCATTACTTTATCAAATTATACTCTAAGCTGTTAGAGTTGAATTATGAATACAAGTTACTAATATTATGTAAGTATACTAAATAAAGCTTTTATTGAAAGTGTGCCATCAATGGCAATAGATTAGGTTTGATATTTGAGTGGTAATGCAGTTTTGGAAATTACAGAAATAATTTATGTAATATAATTATGAATTATTTATTTATAAGGAATAAAGGGTTTCTCAAACCATTGGCATCAACTAATATACAGGGTGTCCGTGAACTCTCTGGACATAATTTGTAGACATGTTCCTTGGGTCAAAACAAGAATATTTTACCATATAAACATGGTCTCCGGCGCTGTTGTCCTGTCCTGTCTGTGTGAATGTGTTTATAAAATAATTATGACAATAAAACTAATGAACTGATTTTCACCAAACTTTGGTCAAAATTTAAAATGCCATTGTCTAATTAGTAAAATATTATTTCATTTAACCTTGTTCAAATTACGTTTCAAAGTTGATTATGGCGGCCGTTTAAAATTTCAAAGTTGAATCACAAAACAATTACTTTTACAACAAATTTATAAAACAATTACTTTTAGTGTATTTAATTTCCTTTGTCAAAATGTATAAACATTGAAAATCGAATGAGAAGTAACAGAGTTATTGTAATTTCTGTCTCCTACCATGTCCATGCTCTCCAGTCAGCTGAACAACAATGGAACTGACTACATTATTTTGATTCAGAAGTTTGTTAAATTCGTTTGGAAATCTCTAGAATCAATAATTAGTTTCGGTTATGCTACCTGTTAAATGGTTCATTTTGAACAGCTCTTGCACGTACAAATAAATTACATTTTATGTCCTTTGTTCTAGAAGATAAATGGACAAATTTTAAATAAAAGTATTGTTTTATTTATTCAAAACTATCAAAATTTCATAATAATAAAATACTTTCTTTTTCAAACTTAGGTTAGGTTTGGTTTTTTAGAGAGTGGAGATATTCATAGGAGAACTCCGACATTAACTAACTTAATTTACTTTTAAGTTTTAACTAAGATTTTAAGCTAACTAAGTCAACTAGTTAGCCTTTTAATAAATTCGCGTTAGTTTAATTTAATTTGTTGAAATTCCCAATAACTAAAACAAGTTTAAAATAAAACATTACATTTTTAAATTTTTATTTAATTTTCTATTTATTCTACTAAAACAAAGGACATAAAATGTAATTTATTTGTTTGTGCAAAAGCTGTTCAAAATGACGATCTTCGACACGGTAGCATACATGGAAAGACTAATTATTGTTTGTAGAGATGTCCAAACAAATGTAACAAACTCCTGAATCAATATAATGTAGTCAGTTCCATTGTTGTTGCCTTAGCTGACTGGAGGAAGCATGGCGGACATAGGCAATAGACAGAAATTACATAACTTTGTTACTTCTCATTCGATTTTCAATGTTTATACATTTTAGAAAGGGAAATAAATACACTAAAAGTAATTGTTTTTAAATTTGTTGTAAAAGTACTCGTTTTTGAGTTATTCAACTTTGAAATTTTTAAACAGCCGCCATTTTGAAATTTGAAGGTTAAATGAAATAATATTTTTTTTCCTAATTAGACAATGGCATTTTAAGTTTTTGACCAAAGTTTGGTGAAAATCAGTTCATTAGTTTTATTGTCATAATTATTTCAGTACAAAACACAGACAGACAGACAACGAAGCGCTGGAGACCCCTGTTTATATGGTAAAATATTCTTGTTTTGACCCAAGGAACATGTCTACAAAGTATGTCCAGAGAGTTCACCGACACCCTGTATACAGATAAGTGACAACATTAATAATTTTAAAGTAACATAAAACAACTATTTATTAATAGCTGCAACACATTATATTTGTATTACTCTGTAATTCATTCTTTGTGAAAAGTTTCATGGACTAAAATTGTATTTGCATTTTTGTTTCTCATTTATGTTTCTCATCTCAGTTACTTTATAAATGTTAAGCCTGAATGTGCATAAATAATTGACAGAAGTAATTAACTTATATTAAGATAAACATCTTCAACAAAAACTTACATCCCTTACGAGTTAATTTATTTAACTTTGTCAAAGAGTAAGTAAACGGCAAGTGGATTTCTTCCTATATCGTAAAGGTTGGAAGAATATTAGGAAAATAGTTGGATTTAATTTTGTTCCCCTACGTAAGTAGTGGCTTTGCCGGTCTTCTTGATAATTTCTAACAGCTGATCCGACGCAAGGGTTGAAGTGACGGACACTCGCTGGCCGCAAATCTATGTTGATATCGTCAACTCCTTGCCCTGCAACCAATCAGTGTATTAATGATGCTTTTACTGAAGGTATCATGTAAGCACTAGGAATTTAACAACATAAACAATTAGTGGGAAGACGTAACTCAATTAATCATGCACGTCCCAAGTTAGATTCTACATGTGGTGAAACGACAAAGTTAAAAAGAACATGAGAGAGCGAGAACTGAAAACGGTGTTTGCAGGCGAGATAAAAATCCCAATTTAGGCTTAAAAAACATCAGGGGTAAACCAAGGCCCTTTTTGGCCAGTTTTTTTGCAAATGCCCCGACAGAGGCAGAAGCCGATTCTTTCTCCTAGCCAGCTTCCTTCAATCATGGATATATGTATATAAAAACAAAACAAGTAAGATAAGAAACAATTACCTTTCAACTTTGAAAGAACTCTCTGAACAGCCCCCGAACACCCTTCACAAGTCATTTCAACTTGAAATATGTGTACCTGAAAAGAAAGCAATAATTTAAATTGGAATTGTGACTATAATACCAACACATAACTCATTCAATGAGCGAATGTAATGAGTGAATCCTTATACTTAGGGTAAAAAAGTGGGTGTATGTGTCTGTCCGTGCTGTTTATTGAAATTTGGCATAAAAATGTTTGTTAGCGCCTACTAGTTTGCTAGTTTTCAAGTGGAGGTCAATAATACAAGTAATGCAGGCAACTGGAAGGCTGTAAAATACTAGTAGTACATCTTATCGCTAAATAGGAGGCATTTTAAAATCTACAACTTTGGTTTAGTAACTTCTTTTCTTCTCCCCTCCTTCACCCTTACACAGAGCTTGACTTTTAATTTTAGATAATTTTTCATAAGTTGTTTACAGTTTTAATATATATACGTCTATAAAAAAGAATGTAAGAAGAATTTAACATTGACGCTCCGGTACTATAATGTATTCTTTATGGTGTTTTTTGAAAACATGTTTTGCTAGAGATCACACATACCATAAACGGACACACTAAAGGATAAAAAAGATACTTGTTTAATAGCCTTTACTAACTTTGGTATTCATTAACAGGTGAAATTTTTGAGGTTCCATGAGCAAGTCAGAATTTTGGTCGTCCTTAACCAATTTAATTGATGCATCACAACACAAGCCATTTGAACCTTAGCCATAATTTGATACATCACAATAGAGTAAATGGACTTATTACATCTTAACTTACCAAGAGAGGCCAACATTTTTACTAGGACTATATGAGTGAACTTAGTGAATTGAGCTAATATCTAAGAGTAATCCTGGGATTAAGAATTCACTTACCTTTGATGCCATTTTATAAAGGTTAATAATAATTTATTATATGACTTTCGCAGTGATTATTTATCTTAATTGAATCGCTAGCTTTTAGTTTCAAATTTGAAATTACAAACATTCATTCAACAAAAATCCTAACTATGACTGCAACGGTGACAACTGACAAGACAGTGACAACAAAGCAGTCGACAGTCAAGTCAACACCAAAACGTTATAAATATAATAATGCTCTGTGTGTTTTTTTTTCAATAAAAGCTATTGAGTCAAAACACAGATATCTATGGCAAACCAGTAATACGACTTACCTACAATGTCCTGAAGGACATTGAATTAAAAATATTGACCTTATACTTAAAAATATAATTAGTATTTAAGGTAAATGCAGAGCCAAAGACATTTTTGTTGATACTTTTTGGACCCCCTGGAACATTGTACTAATCTGATAAGAGCTTAACGCTCAGAGTAATACTCGTCGCGTGCATCTAACACGCCAGTTCGAAGAGCGAGCCGACAACAAAATATGTTCATTTTGTCAGGTTAAGGAAAAACTGTTATTAGTTCTAGTTTAATGATTAAACTTTAATCCAATAGAATGTAGTAGCTACTTAAAACACGATTTTAAATACTGCTTTCACCAAAACTGTTGTTGCAAGTTGGTTTGGTTTAAGCCCCGGCACAACAGAGCAATAGTAAAGATAAATGGATACATGTTTTATCCGTGGAAATTGCAAGTATCGATCATTGACAAACATAATGTAATCGATGGTTTGGGGAAACCGTATACTATCTCTGTGTGTCATCTGATCTAGGCCTTCCAGATTCCACGCAAAACGATTAAAACGACAGCGCTGTTCAGTTTTCCTCTCTTGTTAAATTTTTAACCCTATGGTATTTGTTCTTTATTAGATTTTGTTTGTGTTGTATGGGTCTATATTTTAATTTGTGGATTTCATCACTAAATAATGGGAGCATAATGGTTTAAATGTGCTTCGATAGTTATCCGCCACTGTGAGGGGAAGTACATTTTTCCACGTTCATCAGTTTCGCGCATCTCACACAGAGTATTTATTATATGCAGAATTTGATATGCGCGCAGAGAATTACACCGGGCCGTAAGGTCTTGAATTTATCTGTGATGTTTATGTGATAAGTATTCCCGAAACAAAAAAATACTCCCGCCAAACTATGTTCTTTTTTCGTCTCTTTGTGCGATCGTCCTATGGTAGGAAATGGTGTGATGTCCTGGATTCTTATATTTTGTTCTAATGTTGAATAGAATGTAGGCAGGCTGTACCCAACACCCATTTTCGCTTTAGTTAATTTAGATAGGCTCTGTTCCTGAGATCTGATCCATGTCACCGTACAATTGCTAATTGAGCTGCTGCTGTCAACTTGTCTAGGTTTATATTTAAACCCCTTTGTATAATAAGTTAACAAAAGGCCTACCTTAAAAATGGATTGGAAAAGAAAGGCTGGAACTCCGCAAAACAACAAGAAAGGAGCATTCAACCCAAAGAAGTTTAGGTGAGTGAATCGTTTGGTCCTAGAGGTGTAACTGTATGTACCCTAACCTAACTTCCACCATTGCCATACTACAGTTCGTCGGCATGGCCGTGAGATGGGCTGGCCATAAGCGGCCAGCAGGAAATCAAGGCCATACAGGCCCTTAACTGTACTTGGGATCCTCTTATTATTTCTTAACTCAAATATTAAGATTCCACATATTTTAGAACATTCTATGGTATTTTTCCAATGTATTGACTTGTCTTCTAACTGGCATAAAGTGATTTAGCACAATGATGGATGTCACCACAATTATTATTGAGCTGTTGCTGTTCAAAGGTGCTGGTTAGCATATTTAAAAATTATATTTAAAGTTAAACCTATATGAGCTGATCCTGGGGACATGCGGATGGAACTTTACATTTACTTAAAACGCCTCCTGAACAGTTGACAAAACAACAGTGGAGAACTTGGCATACATTAACAATGCCAATTCAACAAATTCTTTTAAGGCTAAATGAATCGTAGAGAGGTCCAAAAAAGCCAGATTATCTCTAATGTCAAGTGTCACTGCAAAGTATTCTAAGACACTCTGTACTATTATGCATGCCATGAGACCCATCACCTCAGTAGCAACCAGGTTACATTGTTTTTGAGATCAGCCGCAGTCTGCATTGGCAGGTGCTATGGCTATAACTATAAACATGGAAAGCTGCCTGGAAACATTCTGGACTGCACTACTGTAACCCTGTTGGTCCCACTAGCGATGCATTATTACATGGCCGACCCTTCACCTATACTACTGATTAAGGTGGCCCATGTTGATGCATCTAATCTGTTAACAGTACTGAAAACTAATTCTTTAATGTCGCACAAATCTATTGATACAAAGAGTTTCATCAAAAACTTTCCACCATAGTATTTTAGAACCTCATTCTGATTGATGCTATTTTTTCCCAGCTTTTAGTTTGACTTGTCATACCCTTCTGCAGTCTCACTTTTGAAGACATCGGTAAAAATCATAAATTATGGTGGATTTAGTTTAGCAACCAACAGGAGATGACTCAAAGTATATTGTCCTCCACCAGAAGAAAACAAAAAACCAAAACCTCCTTTCAATTAGCCTGGAATTCTCAGACAATATGCAATTGCCACTGACCTATAACTTATGTCGATGCTGACATGCAGTCAAGAGAAAAGGCACAGACTAGACGTCAGTGCCTCATGGAGACAAGCGGTACTCAAAGAGAAACGTATATGAGAGCTGGCCTTAACACAGCAGTATAAACTGTCCCCACTTCTTAGGCTTACCAGGCAAGTTTAGCTCCTCCATGATTCTTCGTATCCAATTTAATCTGTTAAAAGGCTTGAATAAGGTGAATAAGGAGGTTAGCGGAAGTTAAGTTGTTAGTTTATTAATTTATTTTAGTTGGAAAGTGTTATCCCCAAGGTGTATGATTTGGTATGTGTATGAAAATCAAAAATCAAGTGATGGCAAACATCCCCTCAAAGATAAGTGCTAAGTATAAGTTTTTGACCTTAAGCTTTTAAAACCTGTCCAAAGAACAATTTTGTATGCAGATCCAATGACGATGAAGAAGATGATTTTCCTGGTAGCTTTGAAGAGGAGCTTGCTCTATTGGATCAAATGGAATCTGAAACTGTTGATCCAGAATCACAGGAATCTGTAGAACAAGTGAGTTTGATTTATGTTTTCAATGTTCTTATTTTGTTGGACTATTGGAGTAGAAAACATTTTTATAATCTGGCAAAAGGACCTTTGTTAAGCAGAAATTGTAAATACGGTTTTACCCTTGTATTTCTTTCAAATTAAAGGAAAATGTTTTCAACAAGTGATCCAACTTTTCATGGCCTATGTAACATCACTGTGTGGCCTATAATTGTGAATGTTCACCAAACTTCAATTAATAAGATATTTATTTTTTTGTTTATAATTTTAAGGATGTTTGAAAATTTTCACACAAACTGTATCAACCATAATTATTTAGACTCAAAATGTGAACTTAACAAAACACAGATGAAATCTGTAAAGATGCTAGAAGGGTTGTTAGAACCTTTAACTGATGCTAATCACTTTGTTTAAGCAATTGCATAAGATATTTTGAACATTCAACACGGTTTTCTTACTGTAACAACACATTTTACAGTCAATATGCCTCATCTCTCAAATAAAACTACTTTGAAAGTAAGTTAAACCGACATCATTCTGTATAGTGCAGTTGCACTGCTTTGCAGGCACTGACCTTGAACAATGTAACTAACTGCAAGGTTATCATGACCGCATAGGACAAAAATAGATATAGAGATATGTCAGCTGACATGAATGATACATATAACTGTAATGTTATAAGATTTCAGTGTACTTTTTTATCTAAATTAAGTTCTATCCATTTATTATTTAAGAGCCTATAGTTACTAATAGGCACCTTGGTCACGCTAACTAAGGATGAGTTGGTTTTAAGCCATTAAGTTATTTTGTTTATGGTTCCCTTTTTGTTAGTAAATATAACAATGTATTGATTAATTGTTGCACCATGATAAGGTGTATTTTATTTTGATAGTGAAAGCGTCATTTTCCTACTCTCGTAGTAAAAATCCAACTTTCACTCATTTACTCACTGATCACAATTTCTGAAAAACCGATTTTTTAGGCTAAATATTTTTGGATCCCTGGCTTGTAACTAAGTTTAAGCTTCATCATGTAACTTATCAATTTTACAGATTTTAATTTGAGCATGCTATGTGCCAAATTAATTTTTTCTCATCAAATGCTTGTTAATGTTTGGATTCAGTTCTTAATTTTTGGAGAACTGACAGTTTCTTGAAAACAAAACCTGACTCATCCATTTCCAAAATTAGTGAACCTTTCCCAATTATGAAAGCGGTTCATTTGTCTGGAGAGAATCTACATTCTGGACCACGAGGCTCTTGAGGAGAACTAAAGCATTCAATGAGCATTTCTGAATTACACTCTGTCGGCTTAGTCCGCCAAAAAAAATCTGTAAGCTGCATTTTGTGTTTTATGTTTTTTTTAAATATTGAAATAATTAAAATTTAATCATATAACTTTATTGAACAACTAAATAAAACAAAGTAAAATAAAACCAATAATAATAGTAGGTTACATAATATAAATTACAGTAACAAACCGTTTTGAATCGCCTGATGAATTGCGGTTGCAGGGTCCAGACACCCAGCAGACGAGTGCAAGATGGAGTCGGCCGAAGCCCCGACCCATGAACCCTGCCCAGGACAAGCTCATCTTTCAACAGATAGACATAGACCACTACACAGGTGAAGCACCAGTGGTTCTGTTCTCATTTGTGAAACTCTCCGACCTCCATCCTACAGTCCATTTTACAATGCAACCATTTTCTCACCTCTTCGTTAAATATTTCAAAACTAAAATTCTAAAATACCTCCTGAATCATCCATTTTATTCAATACAGGAATTTCTTGAGACTTCAGTAGATTTAAGATTTTAGTTTAAAACATTGTAACATATGTAATTAATTATCTAAGTTATGTTAGAAAGCATGTAATGCAACTGATGACTATTCCTATTTCATGTAAATGATCAATGGAAATAAAAATGATTTGATTCTTTCCATAATTAATTGGAACGAATATCTCCCAACTTGTATCCAGTAGTATAATACTGTGCTAAATTTCAAACTTGTATCCAGTCTAGTAGTACTACGGAAGGGTAGGCCGGATAACTAAAAGCGGATAATTTGAACTTGGACTTCCGGTGGATTAGACATTTTAAGCTCTGTATTAAATTAGGCTATCCGCTTTGATCTAATATAACTTTTACAAACTTGGAACAGTTGTTAATACTATGTCTTTGGCTTGGTTGCTTTTGGAAAACGCAAGCATCGTTACGCGATGCAATAACTTAGCAGTTTCACAACTGGATGAAAGAAATTTTTACAAAATGGTTGTCTGTCTAGCGAGAGTCTATTACTTGTAATTATTTGTTGGAGTATGTTACCTATTTCTCCTAGTTTTTCGTATCATTTGGGGTAAAGTGTTACCAAGTTTAATTTGCACCCGATGTTGTTTTACCTTTCAAATGCTTCCTATCCTTGAGTTGTACTTAAAATGAGTCAAGGTTCTGAAATTTTGGGCATTTTAGGTCATAAAATGTTAGCAAAGGCCAAATTTTGTCACGCTCAAATATACCTGATTTAGGATTCCCAAAGGAAAAAGAAAAAAAACTTCCAACACTCCATTATTTTTGGCCGCTACAACCCTTTTTTGGGTTAATACAACCCATTTTAACAGGCTAACATGTGTCTTGAACGTCTTGTTAGTTGTCACTCAAAGCGTGTAAAGTCTCTTACACTCTGCTTGTCCAGGTCAACCGCTTCCTGGAATGCCAGGGTGTCGAGTGGGTCCGGTGCCAATCATGAGAATGTACGGAGTCACGGCCGAGGGATACTCTGTGTGTTGTCACGTTCACGGCTTCTCTCCTTACTTCTACGTAGCAGCTCCTGCTCAGTTCACGGAACAGCACTGTAGACCTTTCAAAGTAAGCATTGTTAATTCTTATGTGTACGCGCCTAACTTTGTAATGTAAGAGACCCCATCGAAGAAAACGTGATCTGTTGCTGCATTGGCTCATTTTTTACCCAACCCAATGGCTAAATACTCTGGTAATATTGATGGATGAAAATGGAAAACCCTACATTGTCTAGGCCTGTGCGTAGGCTTTAGTTACTTATAAATAGAAATAAAAGTAAAAATATAACTAGTGTGGCATATCAAAACAAATTTCTTCATGTGGGAGTTTATTTAGTTGTTAGGTGTGTAACTACCTATTATTTAAAGGCATTTTCAGGTTATGTCTGTTAATAATAACATTACTAAATAAATGTCTGTTAATAATAACATTTGTACATTTAAAATTTCAATATATTTCAATACCAATAAAGTCTGGTATCTTCATTCAAATTTCAATTTTTAAAATTAAAATTTCAACTGAGAACTACTCTATTTAATACTCAAATAACTTTAGTTTGATATTCATCAAGAACATAATTGGCATCATAATATTACTACAAAATAGTTTGGTTTAAAAACAGTCCAAAGTCTGTTGGTGCTGGAATTTTTATTGTCTGGCGACAGCTATGATCTTGAACCATAGATGTAGATCAACTCACCAATAAGCCACTTCATAATATTCTTTATTGGGCACTGAGAGTTGCTGGCTTTGATTTCGTCTGAAAGCATGTTGTTTAACTTAGCCCCGGAATAGGATGTCTTCCTCTGGCAAAAAGGGTTAAGCGTTGTACTGGAAGACTAGAGTCATTCGCTCAGCTGTGTTTAAATTGCCAAGCATTAAATTCAGCATCTTAACAAATTACAATGTTTACAAAATACATAACCTAAATCAAGTGTTGTCACTTACAGACGGCGTTGAACAAAAGTGTGATGGCTGACATGAGAGGCAACAGGGACAATGTACAAGAAGCAGTGCTCGCCGTGGAGTTGGTGCACAAGATCAACCTGTACGGATATCTCGGCGAAGATACTACACCGTTCCTCAAGGTGACGGTAGCGTTGCAGCGCCTCATCGCGCCCGCCAGCTAGCGACTGCTCGACAAGGAGAATGTCTACCCCAACTTCCCAGATCACAGATACAAGGCGTTCGAGTCCAACATTGACTTTGATATCAGGTTTGATTATTTTGTTAAAACTTTATATGTTTCAAAAGTATGGAAAGAATGAGAGAAATATGGGAAGTATTTGAAGAGAGGTTTGTGCAATGCAACAAGTGTAATTTTTTTCCTTCTTTCATGGAGCCTTTCCTTGTTAGTAGTTTCAGCTGGCTATTACATCAGTTAGGAACCAGCATTAGAAGGGACAGGTGACTAGTAATTTCACTGTAACTAGTTTTTCTCTATTGGCCAATAAAATGAAATCCAGCTTGTACAAGAGTTATTTTAGGCTGAATGTATTGAAGTGTGTATGCCCATACAGGGTGTCACAAAAATGTGTAGCGCGCTATGCAGAACCGGATTCTACATACAAAAGTAAGTAGAAAATAACGAGTAACATTTTTTTATTTCAGCCTAGTTCAGCCGTAATCTGCTATTTTGTAAATTGTTGAAAATAATTAATAACTCAAAACTCCTTTGTGGTACTTTTGTGAAACTTGGTATAAACCTTAATTGTTGTTATCCAGCGTATCACATTTTGAAACGTATCTTTAATTCTTAATTGTTTTTCAAAATATAACGTGATTCAGAATCCATTTATTTCCCATATTTGTTATCCACCGTTCAAATTTCAAAATGGTACTCCGATTAAATCATTCGACTTCGACCTGATTCTAACTTGGAAAAATTGGGATTTACTTTAAAATCATTAATTATTTTGACTAACTTAAAAAAGTTGTTAGATACAAAATATCCACCTTGCCATGACTGGCAAATGTTAGTAGGAACACAATTAAGGAAATTTCAATTATACTACGTTTCACAAAAATATCTCATAAGGTTTTTAAATTATTCCATATTTCAAAAAATTTACAAAATGGCAGATTACGGTTAAACTAAGCAGAAATAAAAAAAATTTTGTTCAGCATTTTCAACTTACTTTTGTATGTAGAATCCAGTTCTGCATAGTTCCTACAAGGAATTTTTGTGACACCCAGTATAGCACCGTGTAGACAATACATAAAAAAAAGTTCTGAGCCTATTAAAACCTTGAAAATGAGAGGAATTAAGAATTAAAATTGATTGAAAAACATGAGATGCTTTGTCAGATTCATGGTGGACACGGGTATGACAGGCTGCTGCTGGATAGAACTGCCGCTGAACCAGTGGACCCAGCGAGCAAGCAAGGACGTGACTTCTCGCTGTCAGCTGGAAGTGGACGTCTCGTACGAGAAACTGGTGGCTCATTCGCCAGAGGGCGAATGGGGCAAGGTAGCCCCCTTCCGTATCCTCAGCTTTGATATCGAGTGTGCCGGCCGCAAGGGTAAGGGACTGTGCATGCTAGATCGGGCCAAGACTGGCTATTTCCGATCGCCCAATTTAAAAAACAACAGCTTTATTACTTAGTTATTTGTGATCCACAACGTTAAGCTTAGTAGTACCTAGTCCATTGTCTACTGTATTTCAATGGTGAGGTTTGATTTAATTCTCTAGTAGTTATTTAAGAGTGCTTCATACTATATTTTCATACACCTATGAAGATAATTTGCAGTTGTAGAATGAATCACAATATTATTTTAAAAGCTGGTCATTTAATAAATATATGTCCTATAAAATAGACAGCACATTTAAATGTATATAATTCAAAATACAAAATAAAATTGATTTAAAAAAAAATCTAATGACGAGTTTTTAGTTTAAAATAACAGTTATTTTATCAGTAGTTGGGTTATTGGCAAGTTTTGAATGTTACAGTTTCCAAACGCCATCAGTCTTTTCATTCGGGCCTATGTTTTAACAACGTGCGATAGTACAGGCCTATTTTATTTCACTGTTCTTGCAGTTTGTGGCATATACGAGGGCTATCCAGAAAGTAAGTTACGGTTACCTCCGCTATAAGCGAATAGCCATCTTGATATGTGGTTGTTCCCAGTTCATTCTGCATCTAGCAGATCAACTCTCAGGTCTGTGTCGTACTTTTACGTTACAGTGTCGCGAAAATGTCTTTGTCAATTGAAAATCCGCCAGCTGTAAAGTAATAGGTTTTGGCTGCAAAAACTGTAAACCGATTGAAATATATCGGCAGCTTTGTGAAGTGTAATGGGACAATACCACTGAAGGTGGAGTCAATGGAGCATTCGCATTAAGCAAAATGGCCAACAAATGTGCACGCGGCGGAGTGGAAGACCCAGCTTGAGATGCGAACTTGCGGAAAAGTTAATGAAATCACACAAATCGAATGGGTGCAGCGTTAACGTTTTGGCCATTACCACAAATATGGCGATTCACTACTTAATCAGTTAGTGATGGGTTATGTTAACTGTGAGACGAAATTGCAGTCAATGCAGTGGAACACACAAATTTCCTTCAGAAACAAAAAAATGCATGCAGCGATGTCGATAAGGAAGATTATGGTGACCCATTCACCGTACGGTCCATTGCGACACCACTTGTTTGAAGAAGTGGCTGGCAACGCTACAGCGTTCTGGCGATGATGAGCGATTGCAGGAAGAAGTAACAAAAGGGTTGAAGGAACAGGCGGCAGAATTTATGACGAAGAAATTTTAAAGCTCGTCCATCGGTATGATAATTGCCTAAATTTGTATGGCAATTATGTAAAAATAGTATTTTAGTGTGGCTTTCAAATGTATATAATAAAAATCTTTCCCTATCCTTCGTAGAATTTTTATTCCAAAACGTAACTTACTTTCTGGATAGCACTCGTATACTGTACAAAATACTTCCTATTTTATCGACAGGTGAGTACATCCAACGCATTATAATGATTTCAGGAATCTTCCCGGAGGCAAATCACGACCCTGTGATCCAGATTGCGAATATGGTTATCCGGCAAGGTGATCCAGAGCCGTTCATCCGCAATGTGTTCACTCTGGACACTTGCGCTCCCATCGTCGGCTGTCAAGTGTTGAGTCATGAGCGGGAAAACGACATGTTAGAGGTCAGTGTGTGTGAAGAGTTAAGTGGATCATATCGAAATAAATTTAAACCAGGATTGATATCAATTGACAAATTGTTTGGTAACAACACTTTTACTTGTGTACAGAAATGGGCTGAGTTTGTTCGAGAAGTGGATCCTGACATCTTTACGGGCTACAACATAAACAACTTTGACTTTCCCTACTTGATAAATCGAGCCAAACACCTTAACTGCAAGAACTTCACCTTCCTTGGACGCATCAAAAATATCAGGTTAGGTGATCTGTATTCTTTTTCTGTAACTTGAAGTTGAGTATTTTATTTTTAAATAGTATTTTGACAAGATTTATAACCCAATTTATATAATTTCTTTGTTTTTAGGTCTGTTATAAAGGAGCAAGTGCTGCAGAGTAAGCAGATGGGGAGGCGAGAAAACAAACATGTCAATTTCGAAGGCAGGGTTCCTTTTGATCTCCTCTTGGTAAGAGGATTATTTCGTATTTTGGATATCAAAGAGCAAAATTTGTATCTTTCTTCAATATACATAAAGCCTTTAAGAAAAAGGATTGCTGAGGCAATAAATGTTTCAAGTTAAAAAAAATAATGATCCCTTATCAGTTATCTCCAAGGTTTTTGAAATCTCACCAACAATCTTAACCCTACAAGTTTCTGCGATAGCTGTTTTATTTATACCAGCCACTCTCAACGAGTCTTTCAATTTCAAATGACCTACAATAACTTATCAATACAAACCGTTTACAAATATAATACTGTTACTGTGTAAAGTATTGCGGTTGCTCAAAGTAACCTAAACTCATGACAAATAGGTCAATCACACCACGATTATAAAACCACAATGGTAATGATGCAGTTTACTGCTGAAAAACATACATACTTACTTCAAAAAGTGCATAGCCACACACTTTAGCGGTGGCCACTCGAACGTTGTCTATTTGGTGCTGTCGAATGTTTCTTGATCGCTGAAGCGCTCCAAGGTGGATTAGCTGGTATTGTCTACGCTAAGTCGAGCATACGCAACGTCAAAATTGAGACTAGTGAGGTTAACCTAGCTTCTGAATTTTAAAGAATGACCATCTTGCATCTTGAAATGTTATTTCTGCAGTGCTTGGGAGTGGGGCAGTCTGGGTAGGAAGTAGACTCTGTACCACTAGGTGAAGGCTCCCTTGGCTTATTTAAGGTAACACATCACTGACTTTGTTCCCAGTGCTTAGTGCGGGACTACAAACTGCGTTCGTACACTTTGAACGCTGTCAGCTACCACTTCCTGCAGGAGCAGAAAGAGGATGTTCACCACAACATCATCTCAGACCTTCAGCACGGCACCCCCCAGACTCGGCGCAGGTAGGGATTCAAGTGTTCGATCTAAGATCTTCACATAATCTAAAAAAGATCTTCACATAGGGTTGTTGAAAAAAAAGTGTAAAATAAAATATCACCAACAAAAATTTTATTTCTTCTGTACATGTTTAATCCTGCACTAGTAATCTGATTATAAAAGGTTTCCTAGATTTAAATCTTAATTGTATCTTATTTTTTCTACTCTCAATGTAACTCAGCAATATTGTCTAACTTGACTGTTACTCTTGAGTTTTGAGATTTTTGCAATAGAGGTTTTTATAGAAGAGGTGAAGAAATGCTAATTGTAATTTGTTAGCTTCCCTTTTATTATCAGGTTTTTTCATTACCACATATTGCTGGGAGATTTCCTATAGCTTGGTCGCACCTGGAGAACTGATAAAGCTTTGTTTCTTTGCGAAAGAGAATCACAAAACAGGGATACTTTCTTATTTATATTAGAAAAATATATTATTATATTTTATTTTATTTAAAATAATCGTTGATTTAGTCTTCCTAGCAGCCTTACAAGTACAGAAATATTTATATTTATGTTTTAAATATTTATATTTCAGTACTTGTAAGGCTGCTAGGAAAATGGACTAGGTCCGAAACCGGTCGCAGCAAAATAAAACCAAAATATTATAAAGGGTGCTATGTTTTTTCTAACGCTATTATAAAGCTATGTTTATAGCTGATATTTCTGTTTTAACTCGTCTCCTTCAAACTTGACACTGCCCTTCTTAGTAGGGCTACCAAGAATGCTACGTACAATTTGGGCTACTGTAAATTACCTGTCGTATTACTCGTAAGATTGAATACTGTAAGGTTTGTGTGTGTTCAGACTTGCCGTGTACTGTCTGAAGGACTCCTACCTACCTCTGCGACTCCTGGACAAGCTCATGTGCATCATCAACTACATGGAGATGTCCAGGGTGACGGGAGTGTCACTGTCCAGTCTCCTCACCAGGGGACAGCAGATCAAAGTCGTGTCTCAGCTCCTGCGGAAGGTGAGCACAAATCCTAGTCTGATTTTTATCATTTTCAACTTTTATTTAGGAATGGCTTTAAATGAGATCAGTTGATTGTAAGAGATTTAGCCATCAACCTCTGAGTCATAACTTTTTACTAATGTCAGGATCTGGAAATTGGTAACCAAAATTAACATTCTGAAAATCAGGCAGGAATTGCCTTAAACAAGGTTTTTTCCGGCAGAAGGAATTTTTGGTTTTTTTTGTCAGAAAGGGAGTTTTCGGCAGACCTGGTAATTTGGGGGATTTCCTAACAATGTCGTTTTTTATAAATTTTACTCTGTTTGCTAAAAAGTTTTTTAACAAATTTCTGATAGAAATTCCACTAATCACAAAACAAATCCATATAAGTTTTAAAATGATAATCCAATGTTCACATTTTTTAAGGAAAAATGAGTTACTATTTCAACTGTTTTTGACATTTGAATAAATAAATAAATATTTTATTGTTGTAAGACTTGTACATCAAGCATTAACAAAGTCAGCATTTACAGTCAGTGACATAGTCAGAAAAAATAGTTCAAAATTGGCATATTTTAAGCAGACAATACAGATAGAAAATACACAATAATTTATAATAACTAATTAACCCTAGAGTACTAACCCGTCGTTAATTTTACGATCGCTAACTTAAAAATCTGCGAAACTGACTAGTTGGCGAAACTCCTTCTCCCACTACGTGACAGTTCCCCCCTCCCAATACTCTCGCCAGTACCGGGCAGTCGCTCAGCTAGTGCACATCTGTCTGTGTGTTATATGTGGTGCAATCGTCATTTTTACGAACGGTTAGTAGTTATAGTTTATTTTGTTTCGTAAGTTTTACGAGTGGTTAGTAGTTTCGATGTGGTATGAATTTTGGTCACCATGGATGCAAGAGATATCGCGAGTGACAGTATACGAGATTGGTTGCTAGAAGAAATTGATGATGGCGACGTCAACGATGATACGAGTGATGAAGAAGACTGTGTTGAGGAAGACAATATTCAAACCACCGATAGCGGTGAAGATGATAGTGATAAAGATCCTGACTGGGATCCGGATGCCAATGAAAGCAACTTTGAACGTATATTGCACAGACGACAAAAGAGAAGTTTTGTAGAATTTTGTGATGAAGATTTACATGACTCTTCTATGGAAACATCTCAAGCTACTGATGGACCTCAAACATTTGTGGGAAATAATTCGCCGAATCAGAATGGCGTTTGTGTACCTGCTCCTCCAGTAGACGCTTCTAAAACTTCGATGCCCTCTACATCAACAGCTGACGATGGTAATGTGCTAACTCAAGAAAATGGACTCTCATGTTCTCGCGGCCGTCTTCCTCTTCGTGTAGGTAATACTAGAGGTCGACCTCGCACTAGTGGCAGCATGTCACGTGCTCGTGAGAATCGAAGGGGGGGAGTGCCTTTAGCTGCAGTAACGTCTGGTCCCAGTCCTGGTTTGGATGAAGATGGTGAAGATAACATATTAGATCAAAATGAGGGTCTAGAACATAATCTAGTGAACACCTCTGATTCTGCAACGACCTCTACTTTGACAGCCCGGCGGGCAATGTGTTAACTCAAGAAAACGGAATATCATGTTCTCGTGGCCGTCTTCCTCTTCGTGAAGGTAATACAGAGGCTGCACTTTTCATTGGCAGCATGTCACGTGCTCGTGGGAATCGAAGGGGAGTGACTCAAACTGAAGTTCCGGCTGTTTTGTTACCAAGTAATGCCAATCCACTTGTTTTAGTTCCTGACAAAGCTGTGATTAGCGGAAAAGACCTTACTCCTTGGTCAAGAGACCCTCCTACAGGGCGAAACGTGCCACGAAGAAATATTTTGCCGCGTCATGAAGAGGACAAAAACAATGCCAAAGCTGAGAACCCCGCGTGAATGCTTCAATCTTTTTTTCACCGAAGAGATGAAGGACAAAATAGTGTTGCATACTAATGAACAGATACACCATACAGATACCCGTGTTCCCAACAACTAGTATAATATCCATTTATTATACAGCCCACAATATTTCTTGTCCCCATTAAAAAATATTTTGAATAGAATATTAAAATTTTATTCTATGGCTTACCTGCCTCAATGTTAGGGATAATGCAATTTGATAATCTGGCAAAGTTTACTGACTTGGTAAGACTTTAACAATGATAATTTTAGAGTATTAGAAAATATTGACTACAATTTGAGAAGAAGATTATTTACAGTAAATAGACAGTCTAACAGCTATGGGAAACGCACTTTAGAATACAGGATCCCAACGTTGTTAAATGAACTACCTGAAGTTCTGGCAGTAACAAATCAAACTAAATTCAGTAAAGAGCTGAAAACTCACTATTTAAACTTTCCAGAATAGCACATCATACAAAGGCCTATTATAATTAAATAAACACAGGGACTCACCTTGACTTTCCAGTAGACCATTAGGCCTAGAACTGACAACCTACAGAACTTGAATACAATAATTCTGATGTGCATAGCTGGTATATTTCCAAATGAGGGAAGTATGATACACAACTTTATGTCACAATGGTATTTACACTACACAAATCACACAAAACACAGAACAAATAGGCTAGACCAAGGGCAGAAACACTGGACACAAACACTGACATAAATAACAATGACACATAAGGACATAAGGAGAATAAAATTATCATTACAGAACATTAAGAATTAGGTCAACACGTTTTTATTAGGTCACTTTCGTTTAATTTATTTTAAAATATATATAGTCTATCAAAAAGAAACAAGAAACTAGACTGGATATGGAGGAGTTTATAATTTATAATAGATAACCTCAAAATACTGTATAATGACATGTGATTGTGATTGTGGTGTTTTTGTTTTCTGCTCTGTTAGGCAAAGCAGTGGAGTCAGGTGCACCAACACCTACAAAGCAAACTTTACATTGGCATTTAGATGCAGCAATTAAAACCAATTACACAAATTAATATATAATTCGTTGATATTTCATATTTTATGTATAGGCTAAGTAATGTTATAGTATATATATATTGTATTTATTTAAATGTTTATTCATGGCTAAGACTATTTAAATGTGAAAACAGGATTCTGTGAAAAAATGTACCTTAGGCCGATATTTGTTGAACTGTGATTCTTATGTTCTAAGTGTACAGTTTTCTATTAATTAATACTTAATTACATTTTAACCTATTTTTGTTTAACTTAATATGTTATATTAAATTTGATAAGCCATAATTCAGTATTAAAATTGTTGTTTGGGGTGGTATTGCGATTATGGATTGACGGGCTGATTGGTAAGAGATTAAAAATCATACTATTTATTCCAGTTATTGTTGTTTTTAATTGTACTATACCTCACTATTTATTATTGTTATTACTACTATTATTATTATTACTATTATTTAATAATGTATTATATTTCTATTATTTGTTATTACTTTACTAGATTTTATCATTATTATTAAATTACTCTAATTTATTCATATCAATCTATTAAACTGTTTAAAATAGCTTATAAGTAGAGATAAAAAATCATACTATTTATTCCAGTTGTTGTTGTTCTTAATTGTACTATACCTCACTATTTATTATTGTTATTACTATTATTTAATAATGTATTATACTTCTATTATTTGTTATTAGTTTACTAAATTGTATCATTATTATTAAATTACTCTAATTTATTCATATTAATCTATTCAACACTGTATAAAAATAGCTTATAAGTAGAGATAAAAAATAATACTGTAGTGACTAATTATTATATGTTACTATTTATTCAAATATCAGTATGTTAAAAGAATAAGTAAATATTTATAGTTCTCCCCTCAATAGCTTATGCTAGAGGTAGAAACACACTGTATTGTATTATATTTAAATTTGTGAAATAAATTTGAAATGAAATGAAACTACAAAGAAGAAAAACACACCACATCTGATGTCAGCCAAGAAGAATTGGATGCTTTTCTTGGGCTTCTACTGTTCACAGCTGTTATGAAAAACAACCACCTACCAACTAGAACTATATTTGATGGACGAAAGTGTGGTAGTCGTTATCGAGCCGTCATGAGTCGTGATCGTTTTGAGTTTCTGCTTTTGTGTTTACGTTTCGATGATAAGGAAACAAGAGCAGATAGATCCAAAGAAGACCCCTTAGCACCGATAAGAGAGCTGTTTGACGCATTCAACACAAACTGCAGAGAGAACTATATACCTAGTGCCTACGTAACAATCGATGAGCAGCTATTAGCGTTTCGTGGGAAGTGCAAATTTCGTATGTATATCCCGAACAAGCCTGCCAAATATGGTTTGAAGATTGTGATGGCTTGCGACACAAAAACAAGCTATATGATAAATGCCATTCCATATGTTGGGAAACAGACTTATACTGGACCACTTCCTCTGGCGGAATACCTGGTGAAAGAAATTACAAAGCCGATACATGGCACAAACAGAAACGTGACATGCGATAATTGGTTCACTAGTGTCAAACTTGTACATGATCTTTTGCAGCCACCTTACGAATTGACGTATGTTGGTACAGTGCGATCTAACAAAAGAGAAATACCTATAGAATTGAAAAAGTCTACAAAAAGGCCTGTAGGTACATCTGTGTTTTGTTTTGACAATGAAAAAACACTGGTATCCTATAAACCAAAACAAAACAAAAACGTAGTGTTAATTTCATCCATGCACTCTAGCTCAGAACTCCACCACGAGACGAAGAAACCGTGGATTATTCATTCATACAATTCTACGAAGGGTGCAGTTGACACTCTGGACCAGATGTGTAAAAGTGTAAGCTGCAGCAGGAAAACAAGACGTTGGCCCTTGTGTTTCTTTTATGGAATGCAAAACATCACATATGTGAATGCATTTGTGATTTACTGCTTGAATGCAGAACGCAGAGCAGAAAGGCCTAAGAATAGACATGACTTTATCATTCAGCTATGTGATGAGCTGACTTTCCCTCATATGCGACACAGACTCCAGCTTCCTTCTCTACAACGCAACATTCGGATCATCATCCAGGAAAATCTCGGAATTCAAGAAGCAGAAAGGCCAAGACTTCAAGGTGCTGGGCCCAGAAAGACATGTTTCTACTGTCCTTCCAAGAAGAGGCGAATGACGACATCGTACTGCAGCCACTGCCGACAACCTATTTGTGCGGAACATAGAGCTACGTGCTGCTTCAGATGTGATGAAGAAAAGTAGAAACTGACGAATTGAAAGAAAGGTTGACACATTTTTAGTCACTACTGGTTTGTCTTTTGTACCTTTACACATGTGTTTATGTTTATTGTTGTAGTTAATTTTCTTATTCTATAATGTTAGTTCTTTTTCAGATTATTTCATAAAATTCATAACTTTTATAAATGTAATCCCTTACTGCAAATATTCACAATTGAAAAATAATATTCTTGCGTAATAAAATGTTCTTTTTGGTATGAAAAAATTAAAATTTTATTTCAAAATCTAAATTGTAAAATATTGGTATACTGTATTTTTACATTTATATACTTGTAAAACCTTTTTTGTTTACTTATTCATACTATAAAATAAAATTATAAACAAATAAAACACGTGTTATATTTTTCCCAATGTCTTTTATTTTTCTTGATATTCTAACAAAGTGATCCTACTAGCGATCAAGATACAATAAACTAACCATTTTGCAGGCAAAACAAATTTATAAAAATAATTTTTTACATGAACTAAAAGTATATTCTTTGAGAAAATGAAAGATTTTGCATATAATTTACAATTCTACTGATTTATTATATAAAAAGTTGTAAAATTTACGAATGGTTAGTAACAACGTTCGTTTTGAAAGGGTTAGTAATATGTACATGAAAAAATTGAAGTTTTCATTTCATAATCTAAAATATATACGATCGGTATTTTTACGTTTTCATACTTGTAAAAAGTTTTTTGTACACTTATTTATAATATAAAATTAAATTATAAACAAAAAACACATGTTTTCTATTTTTTCAAATTTTTTTTATTTTGCTTGATTTCATCAAAAAGTGCTCCTACAAGCGATCAAAGTACAATGAACAAACCATTCTGTAAGCATGAAAAATGTATTCTAACATTTATTTTACATGAACCAAAGTATATTCTTTGAGAAAATTGAACGTTTTTCATAAAATTTGCAATAGCTATTTTTAAAAAAAATAAACAAAAGTCGTAAAAATTACGAATGGTTAGTAACAACGTTTCTTTTGAGAGGGTTAGTATTCTAGGGTTAAATACTAAAAATCAATATTTGACATATTTAGAAACTCATTTAAATTGAAAAAAGTTTTTAACAGCCAATTATAGAACTAAATTTTAAAAGTGTTTACATTATACTTACTAATTAACAATTAACTTGTTATAAACTTTTTGATACAATAATGTAGCTATTTGCAGTTGTGGTTAATCTATAAAATGTTAACGATTCTCTGTAATTATTACAAAGTTTTATTTTATGATGATTGATAAATGATAATTATCAAACCATGCTGTTCCGTACAAATTTGCTTAAAAACTCACGAATACAACAAAAGTTTTTTAAATTTGTAAAAGATTAAATGTATTAATTTTTTTATAAACTATAAAAAAGTTTAATTATCCAACCTTCTCTTTTTAGTTTGGAATGACTGTCATTGGCGTTTAATCCCGTCCAAAAATTTCCCAAAACCAAGCAAAAAAAGTGTTTTTTTTTACGATTTCTGTCCGAAAAGAAAAAACCAATCCTGTCCACTCCTAATCATTTTCAACTTTTAATTCAGCCAAAAAGCTGAGAACCGTTGTTTGTAGCAGGTTCAATGGGCAGTCTGGCAATTTGGCCATCAATCTCTTTGGATCATCGCTTTGTTACTAAAGGCCTCAGGCAAATTCAAGTGTTTATTATCGAAAAGTTTTAATTATAAATTTAAAGCAATGCCAGATACTTAGTACGCAACAGTCTTTTACCATAAAACAATCTGATGCAGGCGAAAGAGAAGGGGTACGTGATGCCGACATACCATGGTGGGGTTCAGGAGGAGCAGTTCGAGGGAGCTACTGTGATTGAACCGAAGAAGGGTTACTACGCGGATCCCGTAGCGACGCTGGATTTCAGCTCTCTGTACCCGAGCATCATGATGGCTCACAACCTGTGCTACACCACCCTCCTCACCGGCAACACCAAGGACAAACTCGGGTAACTACTAAGTCTTCATTATCTGGAATTGGTTTTAGTTCAAATAAAAATAATAATAAAATATTTTGAGGTTTCGGTTTTAACTTTTTAAGTAATGATAGTAGGATAAAAGTATAAGTTGGGCAACATGTAGAGCTGTGCGGGAGCAGAATTTTGGGTCGAGACGGGAACGGGAAAAGTTGGCAAATAAACATATTAAAGAAATATTAAATAAAATTGAGTTTTTTCAATCAAATTATTTTGTTTATGATACATGGCTTCATACAACACCATGCAGTTTTAGAATAAAAAATCTCAAAGTACATCATAACTATCACAGAACCCACTCATCCTCACCTATTTACAATGAATAACACTGACTCACTTAGCCCAAACATTCCAAAAACAATTGGAGAAATTGGTAAGGAGTGAGAGATAAGGAATCAGACTGTCCAGCTACCAGTGCACAGAGATGAGGGGTGAAGCCAAATTAAGAGATGACAGGTGGAAAGGACAAGGGAAGAGAAGGAAATCAGAGAGGAGAAGACAACAGCTGCAGTGTGTGAGCAGGAGGGGGAAGGCAGGTGCCCGGTTTTTTGTGCCAGACAGTTGTACCCTTATCAGTTGTCTACTACATCATTAGCTGTTGCTAGGCAACCACATAGGGGCGGGGTTACATAGCCAATCAGAGCATTTTTTCTGTATGCTTGTGATATAGTGAGATCGAGCTTTGATGAGAGGGTAGTGTGTGTTTGTTATTTCCTTATTTCATCTCCATTTACTTAATGATTAATTTAATTTCCCAAATAATGTTTTATACTAGGTTTGAATTACAGTCAAATGCAAAGGTTTTATTTCAATAAAAATAGATATTGCAAGCTAGAATTGGATCTAGTACAAGTACAAAATGGATGTTTGGTTCTGTCTGAGATCGTTATCAGCCATCCTGACAATGGCTGCTGGCCTCCATTGAAAATACACTCAGCACTGAAGTAGGGGGGGGTTGTTTCCCTCACAGCTCTAGCCAAATGTAAGTTTAGGAGTGTTTGTCGTGAATTCACACTGCAGCTCAAATTCAAAATTGACAACAAATAGGTTTTAGCAAATAATGTTAAAGAATGTTGTATTGGAAATAATATAAGAGTGGACACTTAACGGGATGGATTTTTAATTTTAAGTCAGATCAAAGCAAAACAATTCTCACGATGTACTGTCAGGTGTATTTATTTTGTATTGTGAGGTAAAGATTGCAATAGAGAACATACCAAAAAGTAATAATGTTAGTAAAATAAATAAAAAATCTGCAAAAATCAAGTTTTAAGTTTTAAATTTTCGGTTCATGTTCTATTTTAGCCTAACGCCAGATCAAGTATCCAAGACTCCTGCAAACAACTTCTTTGTCAAGAGTTCTGTGAGGAAAGGCCTTCTGCCAGAGATCCTGGAAAGTTTGTTGGGTGCGAGGAAGAAAGCCAAAATGGATCTGAAGAACGAGACAGACGAGTTTAAGAAGAAGGTGTTGGACGGAAGACAACTAGCGTTGAAAATAAGTGCTAATTCCGTTATGCAGATTTACAGGAGCACAAGTTGGTAAACTGCCCTGCCTCGAAATATCCGGGGTAAATGAATAAAATTAATATGTGTATTGTGTACTTTACCATTAAATAGTTTTTCTCGTTTAAAAATGTAATCTACTTTGTAGGTGCTAGTAGTTTGATCTTCAAAAAACTCTTCATTTTTAAGTTTCAGCAATTTGGTGATATTGAACATAACTATTAAAATTTGCAATAACCAATAATTATACGCATTTATCAATCAAGATATTGTAAAATCAACGGTCGAAAACGATTCATCGACTGTTTGATATAGCAAATAGTTAAAACTTATTTTTACCAATGGATCAATGATTTGTGCTTGAAATAAAGAAAAATTGATAGTTTTATCTTATTTTATACTAAAACAGGGTGGCCTGAGCCGAGAATTCGGAAATCGAGGGGTAATGGGAATAATAAGTACCGGAAAAACTGGGAAATATCGTTAATTCTGTGTGTAACGGGAAATCAGCCCTTATAGCGTGTCGCGGGCATAAAGCGACCGTCAAAGCATTATTCGAGGCATAAATGGTAGTCGGAAAGAGTGTCGTAGGGTAATAAATGGCTCGGAATGTATCGTGGGATTTAAATAGGCGTCGGGCAATAGCGCTGGCCTGAAAGATCGGTATGCATCGCAGACGAAAAAGCGTCGGGAAGTGTCCGGGTATAGCGGCTCGGATGTATCGTGGGGTTTTAAAAGGCTGACGGGCATTACCGCCGGTGAAAAAGCGTCGGAGCGTACCAGCGGGCGTCTAAAGCGATCGGTATGTATCGCTGATCGTAAAGAGGCGTCGGAAAGTGTCGGTATAAACGGCTCTCGGATGTATCGTGGGGTTTAAAAGGCGACGGAGCGTACCGCCGGTGGCGATCCGAACGATACCGCCCGGCGTCTAAAGCGATCGGTATGTATGCGACAGTAAAAAGCGTCGGGACAAACCAGGTCTAACACGCTCTCAAAAGCGTACAGCGTAAAACGCGATCGGGGAAAGGTCGCGGACTTTAAACGAGGATTGGTGCAGACTGTGGAAAAAGCGGTCCTCTGTAACAGTGGAAGTGCACCGGGAAAATGTGTATATTGCCAGGAAAAAACCGGGAAATATGCGTGAATTTTACCAAGCTACTTCTGTGGCCACCCTGTAAAACCAAAATTCTATCTCTGATGATGCTCTGTGTTTGTTATCAGAGTGTAACTGCTTACGGCCGAACTATGATTGAACAGACAAAGCAGGAAGTGGAACAAAAGTACAACATCAAGAATGGCTACGAACATGACGCTAATGTGAGTACAAATACAATTGTCAGAGTCTAAACATCCATATTGCTGATTTGATCTGTTGGGTCGAAGTTATATCACCCAATCAGGACGTATACACTTGTACTTGTTTTATTTGTATCAAGGACATTTTAAATTTGTTCTCAAAATTTTAATTCATTTCTTGTCATAAACTCATTGTTTTCCTTTTTCTTGTAAAAGAGCTTATGAACTATATTTCAACAATTATGAATTAAAAATAATAATTTTTGATAGCTTGATAACTGGTTTTGTTTGTAGGTAATCTACGGAGATACAGACTCTGTGATGGTCAAGTTCGGAGTGAAGACTCTCGAGGAAGCCATGGCTCTTGGACAAGAGGCAGCAGAATATGTCTCATCCAAGTTTATCAAGCCAATCAAGCTGGAATTCGAAAAGGTAACTTTTTCAGTTGGGTATGTAAAGTTATTTAGACAAAATATTTGGACCAAACCTGGACTTGAACCTCGGTCTCTCTCAGGCATAATCGTCCGGCAAGCAAAAGACTTGGGTTCAAGTCCTGGTTCTGTCCAAACATTTTGTCTACAAATTTTTTTGGAAATAAATTATCTTTGTAGCCTTGATTAAGATCTAAAGTTATTTAGAAACGTACGTAATGTGACAACCAGTTAAGTATTATCAAGACAATATTCAAACTCTCGTCAATGTTTCTATCTTAAAACTAAGGATGAAGAATACATTTTATATTTTAAGGCCTAAAATTTAAAAACTATATTTTTTGGTATGTGACAAATTTAAATTCAATAAATCCAATACCGGGAGTTTGTGAGTTTGTGATTGGTATTGGTACATATCGGACAGACATTCTTCATTTGCACAGAACATTTTATTGTTGTAAAATAACAGTGATAAGTACATAAACATTCTTATCGGTCCATTAACCAACATCAACGTAGGCCGTATCATAATACACCACACCAGGTTATATATACATCCATCTCAAGTGCCTACACTGTATCATTCTTCCAGCTTATCTCCAAAATTCAAAACCAATATCGCAGAATAATAAGTACTGGGAAAAAACCAGGAAATATCGTAATTCTGGGTGTAACCGGGGAAAATACACCTTATATCACAACATAATTAGATCCTGGGTACCCATTATAAACGACCATCAAAAGCGTATTGCCCGGTAAAAATGGTCTCGTAGCGTGCAAGTGGATCTTAAGCCTATAACGGAAAATATTGGAGCTAAAGGCGATCATAGCGTCAATAATAAGTACATCCATCATCGCTTGATTAAAGGAAGCGTCTTGATAATAAGCTCGAAAAAGTATAGTGGGTTTAAAAACCCACTGTTGGAGCATTACCAATGGCGATCAAAGCGTGCATTGAGAGCTTGGTCCATTAACCTATATAAAGCGATCGGTCATACCACGAAGCGTGGAGCGCGTAAAATGGCTGATCCAAGGCATTATAATAATCGGAGCGTCACGGAAAAAGCGATCGGAGAAAGTCGCCAGGATTAAAGAAGCGTCAGGCGTACCTTATAGCGTCCGGTGCTATACATCTTGGACATCTCAAATGCCTGCCTACGGCTGTATCATTCTTCCAGCTTATCGGTCCATTAACGTCGGTATATATCATCAGCGTGGGCGTGTAATAATACACCATAACCGCAGGCTTAAAGAGCTCAGGTTATATATACATCCATCTCAAGTGCCTACGTCATTCTTCGGGTTATCACGCTGCTTATCGGTACTCGTGGGATTTAACCAATCAGCGATACACCACCGGGTATATATACACATCACCAGGTTATATATACATCATCTCAAATGCCTGCGGCGAAGCAGGCGACCGGGGAAGAAACGGCTGATCAATATATATCATTCTTCCAGCTTATGGTCCATTAACCATCATCAGCGTGGGCCATATAATAATACACCACACCACCGGTATTATTAAAGTTATATATACATCCATCTCAAGTGCGTTAAAAGCTCGGGACGGCTGTATCATTCTTCCAGCTTATCGGTCCATTAACCATCATCGGACTTCGCAGCGTGGGCCGTATATAATACACCACACCGGGTTATATATACATCCATCTCAAGTTAACTGCCTACGCTGTATCATTCTTCAAATGGGTCCTAACCATATCAGCGTAGGCCGTCCATTAACCATCATACACCACACGTGACGTATATAATAATACCACATCAGGTTATATATACTGTTCCAGTGCCTCGCTGTATCATTCTTCCAGCTTATCGGTCCATTAACCATCATCAGCGTGGGCGTATAATAATACACCACACCAGGTTATATATACATCCATCTCAAGTGCCTCACAGCTGTATCATTCTTCCAGCTTATCGGGTCCATTAACCATCATCAACGTAGGCCGTATAATAATACACCACACCAGGTTATATATACATCCATCTCAAGTGCCTACGCTGTATCATTCTTCCAGCTTATCGGTCCATTAACCATCATCAACGTAGGCCGTGTAATAATACACCACACAGGTTATATATACATCCATCTCAAGTGCCTCACGGCTGTATATTCTTCAATATCGGTCCATTAACCATCATCAGCGTAGGCGTATAATAATACACCACACCAGGTTATATATACATCCATCTCAAGTGCCTAAAACTGTCATTCTTCCAGCTTATCGGTCCATTAACCATCATCAACGTAGGCCGTATAATAATACACCACACCAGGTTATATATACATCCATCTCAAGTGCCTACGCTGTATCATTCTTCCAGCTTATCGGTCCATTAACCATCATCAGCGTGGGCGTAATAATACACCACACCAGGTTATATATACATCCATCTCAAGTGCCTACGGCTGTATCATTCTTCCAGCTTATCGGTCCATTAACCATCATCAGCGTGGGCGTATAATAATACACCACACCAGGTTATATATACATCCATCTCAAGTGCCTACGGCTGTATCATTCTTCCAGCTTATCGGTCCATTAACCATCATCAGCGTGGGCGTATAATAATACACCACACCAGGTTATATATACATCCATCTCAAGTGCCTGCTGTATCATTCTTCCAGCTTATCGGTCCATTAACCATCATCAGCGTAGGCATTATATATACATCCATCTCAGTGCCTGGATTACTCGTATCATTCTTCCAGCTTATCGGTCCATTAACCATCATCAGCGTGGGCGGTATAATAATGTTATATATACATCCATCTCAAGTGCCTACGCTGTATCATTCTTCCAGCTTATCGGTCCATTAACCATCATCAACGTAGGCCGTATAATAATACACCACACCAGGTTATATATACATCCATCTCAAGTGCCTACGCTGTATCATTCTTCCAGCTTATCGGTCCATTAACCATCATCAACGTAGGCCGTATAATAATACACCACACCAGGTTATATATACATCCATCTCAAGTGCCTACGCTGTATCATTCTTCCAGCTTATCGGTCCATTAACCATCATCAGCGGGTTATATATACATCCATCTCAAGTGCCTCGCGCTGTATCATTCTTCCAGCTTATCGGTCCATTAACCATCATCGCGTATAATAATACACCACACCAGGTTATATATACATCCATCTCAAGTGCCTCACGCTGTATCATTCTTCCAGCTTATCGGTCCATTAACCATCATCAGCGTGGGCGTATAATAATACACCACCAGGTTATATATACATCCATCTCAAGTGCCTCACGCTGTATCATTCTTCCAGCTTATCGGTCCATTACCCATCAAGCGTGGGCCGTGTAATAATACACCACACCAGGTTATATATACATCCATCTCAAGTGCCTGCGGCTGTATCATTCTTCCAGCTTATCGGTCCATTAACCATCATCAGCGTAGCTTATCGTCCATTAACACATCAGGTTATATATACATACACCACACCAGGTTATATATACATCCATCTCAAGTGCCTACGCTGTATCATTCTTCCAGCTTATCGGTCCATTAACCATCATCAGCGGGCGTAATAATACACCACACCAAACCAGTTATATATACATCCATCTCAAGTGCCTACGCCGTACCATAGGTATTCTTCTGTACAGTCAAATTGTATTAAAAAAGGTAGTTTACCTTTAGATGTAGTACAGCTGATTTTCAATCTAGAGTCATTTGACCAATGGTGTTAGTGTTCAGTGTCAGTATGTAATCCTTGGGAAATGTGTTTGTTTTTAAATTTTAATGTTTTAAACAGCTAAATTTTTCTATGTGTTCTTTGTTAAACATTTAAATTTATACTGAATTGACTTGGTTTCTATGGCAACAAAAATACCAATGAAGGCAAATTGTTACAAATACAAATTAATAATATCTCACATTTTATGTTTAAAGTACCTGATCAACAACTGTCTATGTTATAAAAATAATATTGCACTTGGGTGCTGGGTCTTGTATTAGAACATTTCATACAATCAATTTTTATTTGTTTAAAGCTATGTTTGTTATTGCCTATTATAATAATCAGATCTCTTTGATTATTTGGTGTCACTTTAAAATAGCATTAGCTCTTGTATTGTGCTATAAACAGGATTTATTAATTTTATTTATTAGATATTTCAGGTCTCAGTGTTAATTTAATTGATTTATTCTCTCAACCGTAAAAGCCAATGATGAAAAAGACATAACATGACAGATTTGACATAACAGTTGTGCACAAAAATAGTATGAACGAGATAGTACTGGAAAAGACTATACTAAGAATCAATCCTAAATTACTACTACTATACTTTCCCGGATACAATCACGGATAACCCGCAAATGTCAAAAAACAGCACTGGAAGGGGAAATGAAATATTTACGATAATATACAGACAATCAATTACAGTACAGTAGAACTCCAATTATCCGAATTAATTGGGACCGGACCTCATTCGGTTAATCAAATATTCGGATAATTGGAGTTTTCACTAAAACTTAGGAAATTCAGGAAAAAACTCCTTTTACAATATAATAGTATTATTGACTTAATTACAAAAGTAAAATACACACATCAGACTTTAAATCGTAGCTTGTCCCAGTCCGTAGTTTTCCACTGAAACTTTGCCCGTCACTTATTTATTAAATTGTTCTAAATTTTCAATTTTGTCTGATAACGACAAAACCACACGTTTCCTCTTAGAAGCCATATGATATGGTGATACAGTACAACTTAATCATAAATATGTAAAAAAATATGCAAGCAACACAAGACACCGGCACAGACAGATGTAAGTCAACGCTAAGACTTCAATAGACTGACTGAGTAAACAAACAAAAGCAGTTGCAGAGTAGATAGACAGACAGCACCACAGTCAAGTGTCTGCCTGACTGTCCAGTACAGTCACTGCCAATACTAGTAGTGTGTTGTACTGTCACTGCCACTAGTGTATTGTACAGTCACTTGAATTGTAGTTTGAAAAAACAACGTAGCGAGCGGCTCCTAATCATTCTTCTAATGAGGTAACAAAACTTTGTGTAATTTCTTTTCTCTAAAAGCGATTCGGATAATTGGCGATTCGGATGATCGGAGTTCGGATAATTGGAGTTCTACTGTATATTTAAGTAACAGAAATGTACCCACATACTCGAGTCTAAGACGCATCCATAAATTTCCCCTGAATATACGGTAAAAAACTCTACACCCTCGTATAAGACGCAACCCCGTTTTTCATAATGTCAACAGCTAGAGGGCTATGATTTGTCAGGCCTTTGACCCCTCCTTAGCAACCAGTGACGTAATTGCCAGCTGCAGCTGTCAAGAGGTAAAAGCAGAACAAAGAATGCATCACGATTGCCTTCCCTCACTCATCCCAAACCCCGCCCTGCTAGGTCCACCACTACACCCCTCCCACAGCACAAAAAATGTTGTAAACAAGGGTCAGCAAGGAGGAGATAAGGAAGGCAGGTAGAGAGATAAAGGACCACCTGGGGGCTGGGGTCTGGTAAGGGACTATTTTTTGTAGACAGTTTTTGCAGTCATTTTTTATTTACCATAATCTATAAACTAGACATGACGTACATTTTTACTTCTGTTGGATTGTCAACACCACGCGTTTGCGTTTTGGTTGCGTTTTCTGCACAATACAAGACAATGCACTTGTCACAAGGTCAGACACATTTTAGCATGCAGATATTCATAACAGATGTTTCACTAACAGAACTGTTCTCTGCAGCTTTCGCTGGGCCCATTGCAGCGATGACTCTCAATGCTTGTTTCTGAAAAATAATATTCCCAGCTGAAGAACCTTCCCAAGTAATTATGCCGTACGTTATGTGGGTTTCAAATAAGGCATGTTAAGCAGTCATAGGGACTTCCTAGTGACAGTTTGTTTGCTGACAGGTGTATTTCCCGTACCTGCTGATCAACAAGAAGCGCTACGCCATTCGGCTTATACTTCACCCGCGCCGACACCTACGACAAGATGGACTGCAAGGGGCTGGAAACCGTGCGGAGAGACAACAGTCCGCTCGTCTCCAACATGATCAACATGTGTCTTCAGAAACTGCTCATCGAGAGGTAGGCTGTCGTCTATACGTATCAGTGATCTGCAGGACTTTAGAAATAAGCTTAGCTCAAACTAATATTGATGTATTAATAAAAGCAAAAAGACCTAGAGTAAATCTCCAAAAAGCACCTGATGCAGGGTTAAAAAGTTGTTATTGAACAAACTTGTTTGCTTTTGTTGAATGATATAGTTGAAAAACCCTCAACAAACCAACACTTTAACATATCTATCAAGGTATTTATCAAAATCATTTACACATTTGTTAAGCCAAACAGTTGAATCAAACAATTTTTCTCCAAACAATAATTATACACAATTATTGACTTTGTTGACTTGTAGAAACCCGGATGGCGCAGTCGCTTACGCCAAGCAGGTGATCAGTGACCTTCTGTGTAACCGGATAGACATCTCGCAGCTGGTGATCACCAAGGAACTGACCAAGCAAGATAAGGACTACTCTGCCAAGCAAGCACATGTCGAGCTCGCCAACAAGATGCGGAAACGCGACCCTGGCAATGCTCCCAAACTGGGAGACAGAGTGCCCTACGTCATCGTAGCCGCCAGCAAGGGAACTCCAGCTTATCAGAAAGCTGAGGTACCTTATAAGTTATAGGTTGTTTTATTTATATTCCGCATCATTCTTTGGGTCCCAATAAGGGCTCTCTCTTCTTCCAATGTGCTAGACGGAAATACGCCGCTCTTTTCTCACAGGTTTTTAGTACATAATGATCTTTGGTTCATTCAGTCAAATTAGATACATTTACACAATCTGCTGTGCTGTTGCCTTCTGTAGATTTGTGATCGTATTCTTTTTTTGTAATGATTTATTTTATTTAACCATATAGTAAATATTGTATAATTATAGCAAACAATACTGTAATCTTACTGTAATCCAAGCGGTTATCCATCAGCACAGAAGAAGTCCAGTAAGACGTGAATAAGAAACATAAATATGCGAGTGATGCCACGCTTTCTAGGACTAATGGTATATTGCACTAGTCTACATGAAGTGCTCATCACAGACACTCTGTAGGGGTCTTTTCAATCTTTAAAGTTAACAGCTTTTGGGAATATATTTAATAGATGTGTTAAACTTTGTTTTAGGATCCTATCTATGTTCTGGACAACAGCATTCCAATAGATTCAACGTACTATTTGGAGAATCAACTGTCAAAACCTCTGCTGCGTATTTTCTCTCCCATACTTGGAGACAAAGCAGAATCCATTTTGTTGCGTAAGTAAACTATTGTGTACATTGTCTGTCATTCAAAGCCTAGTTTTTCAGACTGGTTTTTATACTGATTAAATAATAAAGTAAACTTCTCAAACTATCAAGTTAAAATCACCCAGGAATCTTAAATACAGTTATTGGATGTATTGTAGAACATTAGTCAGCTGGTAATTAAGCTTGTTTTCAAAGGTTTTCGTTAACATTTTAAACAGTTAATCATTCAATTTTTTTTACCCAGCAGACTTTATACAGGCACTTAAACTCTATGATTATTGTCTCACTGTTTGGACTTAGGAGGGGATCACACACGAACGAAGTCGGTAGTGACGTCCCGCGTCGGTGCGCTCTCTGCGTTCACCACCAAGAAGCAGACGTGTCTCGGCTGCAAGGCAGTGCTGCCAACTGCTCAGGAGAACCAACCCCTCTGCCAGCATTGTCAACCCAACACACCCCGCCTCTACATGCAGGAACTTACCAAGTCAGTCACTCACTGTTGTCAACTATCTATCCACTTCAGTATAGATAAATGGTCTCATCGTTCTATTCTAGAGACCAACAAGATCCAAGAATAGGAAAATTCCGGACAGAAATTAGAGTCCCAAAAATTGGGCGGGAATTTCTTAAAACCAAAAATTTTAAACGGGAGGGATTTTTTGGATGTAAGGGGAATTTTGGAAGATCTGATAATATGAAGGGATTTCCAAACAATTGGTCATATTTTGATAATTTTACTCTGACTTTGTATTAAAAATTACTAAAAGTTTTAAATTTATGTTCAAATTTTTACATTTTTTAAGGAATAAATAAGTTATTATTTGAACTCTTTTCGACATTTTAATGTTAATAATTCCATGTAGTTTTTACAAAGTTTTATTACATGTTAATATGATAAATAATAATATCAAATCAACTATCATGATGCTCCATATATATTTTTTATATAACTCACAAATGGAAAAAAGTTTGGGATTTGTAGGTTAAATGTACTTATTTTTGTATAAAGTGTAAAAAATACCTTTTTCACTTTTTAATGACTAAAATTGGCTTTTAATCCTGCTCAAAAGTTTCCCACAATCAAGCAAGAAAATTGTTTTTGTGTGATTTCTGCCTGAAAGGAAGAATCCAATCCAGTCCACCCCTATTTATAACCAAGTTAACGTTACTTTGCTATTTATTCTGACGAGTGGTGTTGCGTGTGCTCGGTTGTAGACTGCAGGAGATGGAGTCTCGCTTCTGCCGACTGTGGACAGAGTGTCAACGATGTCAGGGCAGTCTCCACGAGGAAGTCATCTGTACCAGGTGCGCTCTTTCACCTCACCTACAACTGACAGTTTGTAGCAAGCAATGCTTTTATGGGGTTTCATGCTCATAATTCTAGTAATGCTTATTAATTATCATCATAAACCTACAGAGGGAGAAGATGTTGTATGACTGAGTTTATACATGACATATAAATGTTCAAAAAGTTATATATATTATATAATCTGCAGTCAAGTGCAGTAGAACCACACAATTGAACATACAGTAGGAAGTCGATAGTCCGAACGTCAATTATCCGAAAATAGGGGTGCACGGGCCAGCATTTTAAAATTCGGGTCGGGTCGGGTCAGGCTTTTTTTTTGGCCCTCGGGCTTCGGGCTTTTTTCGGGTCGGGTCAACGTAAAAAAACATATTATTTATTATATCATTTTGACGTTGTAAAACTGTTTACGACAGGGTGTTTCAAAAGTTGCTATCCATACAAGATGATCTAAATTACTTGAATGAGTAATGAATGATATTCTTTAATCACCTTGTAACACCACACCTTGTAGCTACACTACACTGTTCAGGAGAGGCAGGAGCACAATACTAACAGGGTTGCTGTGTAAGCCCTCAAGGAGAGTGAATAAAGAAGAAAAGAAGGCATGTCAGTAGAGAACAATAATTCACCTTTTATATCAATTGGACTACAAAATGCAAAGGAAAGAAATGTCATCTTGAGAAGGGAACAGTTAAAAAACAAAATGGAGACACTAGAATATAACAGATGTGGGGAAGACTAACTGATAATGGTTTCCAGTGGATTTCAAGTCAGTTATGGAATTAGAATCAATTTTGCAGCATATCTTGTGTAATTCATTAAATCGCTAAATCACTATTTGAGATACCGTACTGACGACTCTCATGAGGGTTTTTAAGGCAAATATGTTTTGAAGGATGAGTGTGATGAGTGGTAGTAATGAGTTATGAGGTGTAGTCTTGTTGCAAACTAAGGCCAACTCTTCCTTAGTTAAAGGTCATTAATTAATAGCCCAATGACCAATGGAAATACAAGGACCAAGGGCTTAACGTGACTTCAGCTTGCTTCATCTTTTACACTAAAATCAATTTTTGATGAAAACTACCAAGTGGAAAAGTATTTTTAATGTATTATTTTAATTGAGGCCAGTATTATACATATTAACTGAAAGTTTCTTCAATCAAATTATTTTGTTTACGATCAATGGTTGTTTGTGGTTCTTTTGTCGTGTGTTGATCTACACAACACAGCGCAGTTTTAAAATAAAAAATCTCAAAGTACATCACAACTATTACATAACCCACTCACCCTCACCCATTAACAATGAATAACACTGACTCACTTAGCCCCAAACATTGCCAAATCAGTTGGGGAGAGTCAGAGTATGAATCACAAAAGGATCATAAATCACAATGAGGTTGTTAGTGAAGGAGTGAGAGAGAAGGAATGAGACTGTTGGGCTACTAGCAAACAGAGATGAGGGGTGAAGGCAAGAAACAGAAGACAGGTGGAAAGGACAAGGAAAATGAAATACAAGGTGGAGGGGCATTGGAACAGACGACAGAGAGGGAAGACAACAGCTGCAATGTGTAAACAGGAAGGGGAGGGCTGGTGCCCGGTTTTTTGTGCAAGGCAGTTGACCTTTATCAGTAGGTGTCATTAGCTGTTGCCAGGCAACCACATAGGGGCTGGGTTACATAACCAATCACATCATTTTCTCTGTACGCATCTAGTACAGTGGGATGGGACTTTGAGGAGAGTGTAGTGTGTGTTTGTTATTTACTTATGTCATCTTCATTTACTCTATGTTGAATTTCAGTTGACAAATAATGTGTTTACAGTATTTATACTAGTTTTGAATTACAGTAAATTGCAAAGGTTTAAGAACAATAAAAATACGATGTTGCAAGCAAGAAGGATCTAGTACAAGTACAAAATGGATGTTTGGTTCTGTCTGAGATCGTTATCTGGCAATATCAGCCAACCTGACAATGGCTGCCAGCCTCCATTGAAATGCACTCAGAACGGAAGTAGGGGGGAGAGGGGTTGTTTACTTTTAACTGCTCAGCTACTAGTTCCTTATCTTATCTCCACCAGAAGTGCACACTCACGACAACAAAACAAATACACAATATCGACCTGGCCCGAATAAAAGCCCGTTTAATTATCGGCCCGACCCGAGTACGGGCTTCGTAGAGGCCAGACCCGACTGAAATTTGGGGCCCCGTACACCCTATCCATAAAACGTCAAAAGTCAGCTTTTCGGAAGAAAATGCAAAAAATATGTTTTTGTCAAATTCGATTTAAATATTACTAGAGCTGTGCGGGATCCCGGATTTCCGGTACCGGGACGGGATTGAGATCATTTCCCGACACTCTCACCCTATAGTACCGAAATTTCGGGAAGGGAAGTAAAAACTGCTGGTGTTTTTTGTCGTGAGTGTGTACTGTACTTCTGGTGAAGATAAGATAAAGAACTAGTGGCACAGCAGTTCTAAATAAACAACCCCTCTCCCCCCTACTTCCTGCTGAATGCATTTTCTATGGAGGCCTGCAGCCAATATCTAGGATCTCAGACAGAACCAAACATCCATTTTGTATTTGTACTAGATCCAATTCTAGCTTGCAATATCGTATTTTTTTGTTCTAAAACCTTTGCAATTTACTGTAATTCAAAACTAGTATAAAAACATTATTTGTCAACTGAAATTCATCTAAGGAAATAACAAACACACACTACACTCTCCTCAAAGCCACACCCCATTGAATTACATGTATAAAGAGAAAATGCTGTGATTGGCTATGTAACCCCGCTCCACTGCTCCTATATGGTTGCCTAGCAACAGCTAATGACCTAGTAGCCAGCTGATAAGGATGCATCTGCTCCCACAGCTGAACCTGCCTTCCCCACCTGCTCAAACACTGCAGCTGCTATCTTCCCTTCTCTGCCTTTCTTTCTCTTTCGTTGTCTTTTCCACCTGTCTTCTATTTCTTGCCTTCACCCCTCATCTCTGTGTGTTGGTAGCTCAACAGTCTCATTCCATCTCTCTCAACCCCATTGTGATTCATACTCCGGACACTCCCCAACGGTTTTTGCAATGTTTGGGGCAAAGTGAGTCAGTGTTATTCATGTAAATGAGTCGAGTTGGAGAGGGTTCTGTAATAGTTGTGGTGTACTTTGAGTTTTTTATTTTGATACTGCACGGTTTTGTAAGCCACAAACAACCAATTGATCAAAACAAAGGTACGCTAGGTACGGTGTACAGTTTAGTGCGTTTTTATTGTTTCGGCTTATTATCACGTGTGGTGTGAGAGGTTCTCCCAATGGCAAAGTCAATGAAATTGAAAAGGAAACATGTTTGCCTTACAATTCAAAATAAATTTAAGATGTTCTATAGGTCATGCATTTGCAGTTAACCTATTTAAATAAAATAAATTAACAAAATTAAAGCTCACACGTCTTTTTTTGCCGTTTGTTTGAAAATCAGAACCACCCTTGGTCCCAATTAGTTCGGATTATCGACATTCTCCTGTAGTTTTAATTCAGTCAAGTGGACAAGAATTATCACAAACGTTCCGCATAAAAATTGAAAGTTATCTCCTGAGGCCTTTTGCACCACTCATGAATTCGTGGAAGAAGAAGATATCAACATTAATTAAGTTGATTTTTATGTATTTTTGTAATTTTTATTTAAATATTTTATTTATTTATTTTGATATTTAACTTTTATACATTTATTTACGATAACTTTTTAATTTTATTGTTTATGTTCATTTTATACATTTTGATTTTAGTTATGTCTAGAAATAAAGATTTGTCTATTCTGTTTTGGCCAATCAATTAAGCTCTCAAAAATTGCTTTAATAATCTGGGTTTAATTTTTCAGTCGCGACTGTCCCATTTTCTACATGCGAAAAAAAGTCCAGATGGATCTTATCACTCAAGACAAAACCATCCAGCGGTTTGGCAACCCAACCTGGTGATATCTTTGTGTTATTTATTCTGTGTAAAAAATGTGTAATTTAACTAATTAAATCTCTTTTTTAATAAAAAAATTATTTCAACTTATTTCTTACCTGCTTAAAACATAAACAAGAAGCTTAAGGACATAGAAACATAAAATCAGGACAGTAGTAATGTTCTTATTACTTTTTAGTTAATGAATTTGATCCATCAATATTTAGATCAAACCACTTACTTCCCTCCAGTCAAACTCCATTCCCTACCCGGTTGGATCAATGTGAGGGGACGCCTCAGCAGGGTAGACTTAAGGAGAGGCTTGCTGTATCTTAGGAAAGGTCCCCCGATTGTTGGCACAGCTTACGAGAAGTCTTGGAGGTTATCATTGCCTTGCCTGCTGCTTCCTCTCATGATCGTCTGGTTAGCCCAACGAGGTCTTTTCCTCCCCAAATCCAGGCTTCCTTTCTTTCCAGTGTTTAGCCCAATATGCCTAATAAGATGTACATAAGGCTACCCAATCCCTGGCCATTTGACCACCTGAAATTGAAGATCTAACCACTCACTTAAAGAAAACATCAACGTTGGCAATTCTGTAGTTACAACCATGTTTAAACAAATAAAATATATATATAGAACTTTTGAATAGTAGTAAAATACAAATATAGGCATGGTTGATAATTTGACCGTTGCAAAAAGAAAATTGCGAAAAGTATCTTAATGTGTAACGTCTTGCACTACCAAAAAAATTCCCTCTTATTTTTATAAACACAAATTGTTAGTTTAGTTTTCTAAACTAAATTTTACACAAATGGAAAATTCCTATACCGAAACTAGTTTGGATGTAATCTTTTAACCCTTCCTTCAGGTTATATTTTAGAATTTATTATTTTTTTGAAAAAAGCCCCAAAAAAATATTATAATAACACATAGTTAGTAAAACATATAAATGCCCCATTTCTTTAAAATAGACTGAACATTTCAAATCATAGTACCTCATTTTTCAAAACAATTATTGTGAATATAGGCCCAATAAATATAACTATTTAGAAAAACCAAATAATGTTAAATATTAAGTATTAAATTAAAATTTAGAAATGTTTAATTCAAAATTAATAATATTATTATTCTACTGGAGAATTTCTAGAAGATTATTAAATCTTCAAAGGCGGATTGTGTTTTACTGCTGTTTCTTATTTATTTACTTTTCTTATTAAGTTATTTTATTTGTCTGTTTTTGTGATTAGTTAATAGTAAATACTCATGCAAAACTGTCATTTATCAAAACAATAAAGATATTTATTCACACCGTTAATACCATTTAAGACTGCAAAATAATACTTTCTACAAAAACCTTTAAAACAAACGTCCAAACATGGAATTGATAACTTGTGAACTTTTACTTGACAAAAGAGCGTCCATGAATACACACATTGTTGCTAGCTGATGAGTCCCAGCAGGGGAGCAGTGTGGCAGACAGCTGAGTGTGGGTGGGTGTCGTGCCCGGCTTATATACCCGGCGAGTGGGTGTCGTGCCCGGCTTATATACCCGGCAGCCCCTCTCTCGCACACAGACATGTCATGAGTTCACTGCTGTGCTGGCTGCTACTGGTGCCTGTGCGTTCTCCCTTCCCAACAATCTGTATAAAGGTAACTAACTGTTCCTTACTCAATTTTATAGTATACAATCCGTTTTTTTGTATTTAGCAGAAAATATTGTTCATAAGTTGTAACTAGTTTACTTGGGATATAACAGATACATTTGGTATTATGACTTTATTAGTGTTATACAGTGGAAAGGTTACCTCAATGTGAATGGACACTTTAGCTTATTGACTAATCGTATAAGTGTGTTATAAATATCTCTAGATAGATTTTAACAGAAATTAGAAAGGAACAAATTGTATACTCTTTATTTTGTTTATAGTTTACTGGACCTTAAGTTTTGCTAAGTCCAAACATGTTAGCTATCTAATTTTTATTTCCATTGAAATCAAATAAGATCTAATGTTTCGGTATATATCTTAAAATCACTTTTCTGGAAATGTAAGCAGTTGGTTTGTGTTTTACTTGTTAGATATGCAGCGAGGGAAGGTGGAAGATGGGGAGAGGCTTCTCACTGACCAAGTCTACACAATCGACCATTCAGAACTCACATGTAAGTTTCATTTACTGGCAAATACTAGAGATATAGTCTGGGGAGTGTGTTATCGGTACTATCTCTTCTGTATTATAATAGTTAAAAACAAAACTAGAATAAATCAAAACTAAAAATACAAGTATATACAAAATTAACTGTACCAATTATATATATTTTGGAAAACAGCTAAGCAAAAAATATGTGCGGTAAATCTTATCTGATCACAAGGCGGGCCCTGCTCAACATGGCAGTAGACCATTAAAAATTTTTCAAAAAATAAAATACAAGTTTAAAAAAAATAATGCACTGTTTTGTTTTAATTTTTTATACAAGTTTTTTATTGTTTCATAAACAATATGCAAGTAAATTGTAAAAATTCTGAACATCAATGTATCTTTTACACTTCTGATCAAACAAGTGTCAATAACTGAACAATATGGCAATGCAATGTTTAAAAATCTTTATACACAGAAACCTGAGGTTACATAGCAATGTGATCTATAGGAAAGAGCCTGGAGAAAGGAGTGAAGCTACACTGTAAGGAAGTAGACAACTCAGAGTTGATCAAGTTACTCACAAGCAGGATAGAGTTTCAAAAACTACCCTTACATATAAAAATTTACAAAATTCTAAAGTTATTTACCAAACAGTATGAAGATAACTGACAAATAATTTTCTAATCAAATTAAGCTTTAATTAAGATTAATAAATAGCTTTCTGGGAAAAAATATATTAAAAACACAGTTATCTCAGTGCTAAAAAAAAATAAACAAATAAATAAAATATTTTCTAACATCCAGTATCATTAAAACAATCCTGGAGAAACTTCCACTTCACAAAACATTCAATATTTCAGGGCCATCAGTTGGAGCCAAAGTGTACATTTCAAACAGTGCCAAGAGGACAATGAACAAATTCAAAAGTAAGTAAATAATTTTATTACAATAGAAATGAATTATTACTGTAGAAATGAATAATAACAAACTTAATGAGTAAACACTTGAAGAAACTAGCGGTTATTTTGCTTTGGTTTCACTATCACATTGGATTTGCGTGGTCACTTGTCAGGTGTGAACCAGCCGTGCAGGCTGCGAGGCACGGGGGAGGGGGTGTGGAACACAGTGCGCGCCAACTCTTGCCATGTGCGTGCGTCCAGCACCAACATCCCCGCCTGGTTCTCACACCCTTCCCCCCACACCAGGGCTGACAACACCACTCCGTCGTCTTCACTCTGAAACCAGATCAACGGCCTTTTCAGAAATAGCTGGTCATTTTGACATTGTATATGTCTAATCACCACTAGAGGCTATTTCGCATATTTTATACGGAACATCTTGAAACTCTTCTGTCACTTTCTCAATAGGGCACTAGGCCTTTATCAAAACAAAAAATAGAAGTAAGTAAGTTATCTCTTTAAAGGCCCTAGTAGGGCTGAAAAATTTGACAGTCTGTGTTCTTCTGTGTTTCTACTCTATCCAGGTGAGTGTACTCTCCTTTCTTTTCCTTTTTAAAAGCATACTTTAAACTTAAGTAGACTCTCTTGTTTCACCTTCCTGGTTATTCTTATTATTCACCCATCAGATGTTAGCCTAAACATAGCCTACAAATTTTCATAATTTGAGCGGTTTCTTTAAAATGATATTTGCTTTGTCAGTTTTGAACTCAGTTGGAGCTCCAAAGGACCCCCAAACATATTTTCGGATAGTCTGGCCATCTTCGTTCGGCGGAAAGTCAGGTCCTTAGGTGACTAAAAGAATCTTATGTACGTCCATGTTTTTAGACTAAATTAAGGTAAACATCTGAGGTTTGGATTTGAGAGTAAACAGTAAATAATGAAAGCCAAAGTCGGTTAGAACAGTCAAAAACAATTCAGGAAAAGAGTTGCTAACTCTAGAGTAGAAGGTCACAGTTGTGATTTCCGGCACAGGATCATGGGTTTGGGTATGGACCACGATGTAGACTAAGACTCAATAAAATTGCCTCTGTTGTAGACAGCAAAAACACAACACAATTATGGTTACCTCAGGGTTTGGAGAAGGCACAAACACAGGTTCACCAGGATGCACTCCGAGCTCGTTCCAGGTTTTCGTTGTTTTGTTGTGTGTGTCCACTTTGATAAGCTAAAGGAAATTAAAATTAGTAGTACGCTACTAAACTTTAAACTTTGCTTGATTTTATGCAACAGAAGATCAAACACAATATCTAATAAGCAAAAAGTTTTAAAAGAAGAATTGTCAAATAATAATAACTTGTCCATGTCAAAAAATCTATATTCAAATGTGTAGATGGAAAGTACAATATGTTTATAAATTGGCATATTACAGAAATTCGTACTCATTTATCTTACAGATTATTCCTATGGGGTAATTGCTCCAAAACAAAAACCAAGAGGTTTCGTCCTTCAAAAAAGGGCCATAAGACTAATAAAATTGATAGGCTAAAGTTTACGAGTCATGCAGGGAAAATGTTAAATCCTTATCCAAACTGCCTTTATCCTCTCTGTAAATTTTAGAAACTTTATTGTTTTAGGGCTCAGTGGTTTTATTGATGTGAAGCCGTGAACGTTGATTAAAATATTCGGTACAACACAGTAAATCAAAATTTTATCCCACAAAACCGTAGACTTCAGTCATATGATAAAATTTGTGTTTGAGCTAGTAGAATACTTTATAATAAACTTCCTGGTAACGTTATAAGTTACATTACATTGAGAAGGGGCGGTCTGATCCTGATGCAAGTCAGCCCTTAGGACTTACTGTGCACGTTATAAGGTACTTTTCAAACCAATTCAAAACTAACCTAAAAAATTATCATGTCCAAAATTTATTCTATCCATTTAGAGAAATTATAGATAGCTAAAAGTTCCATAACCCAATACATTCATTATTAAGAGTATAATATTTTGACATTAAACCTGTTGTTGTTTTTCGCTGCACAATTTTTGTATTGTCTAAAGCAAATATATATTGTAATTGTAATTACCGTATTACTACAATCACATTAACAAATCCTACTACACTGTGTCATTACAAAGGTTTTCAAAACTAACCGAAGGCAGTCTTTGAGTTAATTTCCATAAAAGATAATTAAAAAATTGCCACCTACCGTGCCTGAGTTGTCGAGATCAACGTCACTAGAGATAGCATAGAAGTATCGGTAAGGCTTGCCGAGATGAGCGGGGGAGTTGAACCGGGGCAGTTCACAGCCCAGATCACACAACAGCTCAGGCTTGACATGTACTTCACTCTTGAGCCAGTAGGCAGCAGCACTGGACCCTGCCAGGGTGACCAGGTTAGTGTCTGGGCTCGCCTGGCCAGGGTTCAGAGGTAAGACAAACCGCAGCGGCCGTCCTCTGAACAACCGGGCGTAGTCGGGATTCTCGTTTATGTTCTGAAGTCAAAAATATTTACATTTCTCCAAGTCAAAAGGTATTGGATTCTAGGTGCAGTAGTTCATTTTATACAGTTGTCAAATAGGTCTATGGACACTATTTATATTTTATTTTATCAAAAAGTTACATGACTTTTGATTCTAGTTAAAAAATCAAGCCTCCTAACACATTTCTTTTCAGGTATAAGCGCCTGTAAACCTTTTACACTATTTACAGTATAACTATTTGGTGTATTAACATTACGGTCTGTACCGCGATCTTTAGATAATAGTTGTGACTCCGGCTGCTTGAGCCTTTGTTCTCATCTCAAATGTTTCTTCTTTGATTATATTCAAACGTTTTAGTTGTTTATAAATACAGAACAGTCTCTATAATTCGGCCGTTCATCACTCCGACACGTCCAGTAATCCGGCGCTGTGACCACATCAACTAGCCACCTCTTTCAAGTATCTACTTGTCTGTAAAACGCGGGACGTGTGTTGTCTGTATCTATTAATTTAGTTCACAAAGATAACTCCTGGTTTTGGACCTACTATCATGCAGTGTGTGGTTAGGTTAGGCCCTTGACACCAGGTGAAGTTACCCAACTGCCCAAAACTCAGGGAGTAGTATTTATCCTGAAGTGGCCGGAAAAGTCCTAGATAAACAATTTTATATTTGATCTCCGCTACTATTATGAACTTTCTATCTAACATCTAACATTTATCACAATGTGTCTTACCTTCAAAGCATCAAAGTACAAGCAGTTCAACATCTCCGCGTCACTATAACAGCACAGGTCGATGACGAGGTGGTCGTCCTTCTCGTACTGGTTAACTGTATGGAAATAGAAAAACCCTTCGGAAGAGTAGGTCCTGTGAACATGTCCGGTGCTCCTCTCCACAACGTGAAACAATGTCTGCAAGCAGAACATATTTTCAGTAACTTTTATTTGTATTATATCCCCTTTGCAAAAGTTTGAAAATCAAAATAGTAGTAAAAAGCAAAGTGTCGAATAGACTCGTTAATTCACATTCCACAAATTAACTAAACTTTTATGACTAAGGTATATTAAATACTTGTACAACCATATTAAATGAAAAATTTTTATACCATGAGATACTGTATTTCGTGTCAAAATCCAAGTTGATCAACATGACTTCGGGGCGATCTCAAATTCAAAGCCATTTGCAATCGAGGGTCTGATTGATTCTGCCCTATTTTCAAATTATCAATACTTTATATGTAAAAGCCCATTTGTAGTAACCGATAATAAAATAACTAGTTTGATAAAAATGTCCCATTAGAAAAATTATGCAATTTAATCACACAACTTGCTGTTAAAACACAGAGTGACCAAAAGAAGGTAATTTTGGAAATAACATTTTTTAAATGCATATATGAAATAATCTCTAACCACAATTAAAGCTAATTATGGTATGTTCACAAAAACAAAATTATAACTTGGGGTGTAAAGAAATGTCACACCTCATGGGCTAAAATACCATGTATCATTGATGAGGAATTCGCATTTGAAAATATTGACACTATTTCCGAATCACCTTATCAATAAAGGGGTATGACATTTCTTTACTCGCAAAAGAAACCAATAACGATATAATTTTTATAACGATGTATATTTTTATTGATTATGTATTAATTTTCTGAATTTGTGTCATATCTGTATCATGCTATCATATATATCATTATATTGTATACAAATTATTTCCAAAGTTAACTTTTTGTGATACCTTGTTTTTTTTGTAAATTCTCTAATTCTTTGAAACCATCCTCATCTGAGATTGTTATTCCAAATTACCATAAAACTTTTACAAATTTTTAAGGTCAGAATCGAGAAAAAAAATAAAATGTAGTTGGGACATGACAAGTCTTAAAAAAGAAAACAAATTCTATCAAGTTTAGATTGTAAACAAAATAAGACACATTTAAGCAATTTGTAACTACAGTATTATTAACTTAAACATACTTGATGCCATAAACATTCCATCTTACCGGTTCACCTTCGTAGTATCTGAAGCATGAAGCCATGGCATTGCCGTAGAATTTGCTCTTGAACATGGTCGGCAGAGAGATGGTCATGGGCTGTTCTACGATGACGAAGTAGTTGTCAGTCAGGCCGAAACTGTGCATGTAGGACGGGTGTAGAGGCCAGCGAGCGCAAACCGACGCAATAATCTCCGCCTCCTCAAACATTCCTTTAGTCTTCTTCGCACCTTTAAACACATTACTAAATCAAGTAGTTTGGAGGTAACATATTTTACACACCTCTTCCTCTAGTGATTTTTATTTTAGAAACATTTATTGTTAAATTGTTTGATAAATAAAAACCTATACAAATTTCTTACAGTACTGAATCGGACACTGCTTGTCAGTCAGAAAGTCTGGCAGAAGTAGCTTTGAAAACTAAATAATGAAGATTCAGGCTTGGGTTGGGTGCAGTTGTTCAAAATCCTTGTTTATTGTGAAACTTTGTGATGCAGAGAGACGACATTTGGTAACTATATTTTGTAAGGTAGCAGATAATATTTTTATTGGTTAATCGGTAACTTGATCGCTACAAAAATCATGAAATTAAATCAAGATTCAGTTCAGCAAGGGCATAATTTTCAACGGAAACAACACTTTTAAGCTACTTTTTTTGTGGGGACTGTCGGTAATAATGGTACTGCCCTAGGAACTTCCTAAAATATGCCATATGGGTTTCCGAAAGTATTTGAATTTGACGGTAGTGCCAATGAAATTGACCCAACTGATGCTGATAAACTCATGCTGAGACCTGCTGATGCCATTAGGTAAACAGTTAAGTACTTTAAGTCTTCATTGATGACTTGAACTACCAGATAGTTTACGTCAGTCAAATACAAGTTACAACTAGGCTGCTGGGCCATTAACACTTGAGAGCGCTACATATTTTAATCTTTAAATTTCAATTTCAGCTTGTGGCATGCAATTTGCCATTAATCTGTAGGGCGCTACATGGTTGCAGAGCTGGTACAAAAAACAAAACCATTACAAAATTTAAAAACAGCCGAATCACAGCCACAAGCACTAGTATGAATTCTAGCAAATTTCTTGTAAGCGGGGCGGATAATTTACATGGCAAGAGCCCTTTTGGGGGGTGTTTCCCATTGTACCCTAGCGCTGGGTCTAGAGAGAGCTAGCTTAAAATACGTCCAGTTTACACGTTTGGATAGGTTTATTTTATGAGGGCCTAGCTAAAGCATTGTTCTCGCGTAAATAACACATGTATACTATAGGAGTATAGCATAAGCTGGCTAGATTGTTGTTAAGCGATGAAATAAATGCTGTGTAAATAGACAGTAATGTTGGCATAATATGGGCCTTACCCTCAATAGGAAACTTGACAATGGAATAGTGAGGATAAACCCCCTGTATGCTCATTGCTTGATTATAAACACTTCCGTCTGAGTCTACATGTGGGTGGGAGGTGTGAGTCACTACGGCAACGTGTTTTGACACATCTACCTGCAACAACATTTGCAGCCTAAATATATTTTCAAATCAAAAGTAGGCAATGTTATAGTAGGTAGATAGATCATAAGGTGCCACATAGCTGAAGCAAAAAAATCAACATACCGTAGTTAGGCAGCTCAAGCACAGATAGTGCTGCCGTCTCTCTCTCCCCTCGACTCCACATGCTCGAGATTGTCCGATGTCGATTACAGTAGACCCTCGATAGAACGGACTAATGTGGCGGAAGGGTGGTCCGGATTTCAAAAAATCCGGACGATCGGGGATACCGATAAGCATATCCTGGTGCATTAGGATCGATAAAATAGACTCAAGATGACGTAATTTGAGGTTACTGACGTGTTTAGCTGAGCCACACACTTAAAACCACTCACTCGTAGGCAGTACTCACACTGAAGGTCTTACAAAATAAAACACATTTAACGTTCAACAATGTATTTATTTCGCTCAAAATACTGTATTTTCACAATTTATGTACAATTCATATTTACAGTAAAAAGGTTTCTAATTTTAATAAAATTCCTCCATAGGAATGAACAATCTTTCTTTGTCCGCCATCGTAATCACATAGTTTAATCACCGACACACTAACACAAGTTATCACAATACAGATATCACATCACGAATCAGCTGCAGTGACTCACTGTTGTTTACATTTGTGACAGTGGAGGGCGGAGGGATGACTCGCCGCGCAGTAGATAGCCTGACATTATCGATCCACTCCCTGCTCCAGTCGCGGTGTATCCTGACAACCTCAGCATCGATTCGCAAACTCAGAACTTAGTTGGCGTAGCTCGGTATTGTAACGTGACGCACTATATTGTCATTAAATATTGTTTAAATTACTAGCGTTTAACGTTGATGTTAAAAAATACTGTATGTAACACAAAAATATGTTTTTCTTTATTTAAATTAAAATTTTTTTACCGGTGGTCGGACCATCCCGAATCCGGTCGAGGGAGGTCCGTTCGAGCGAGCGTCTACTGTACTTACAAGATTGTCCAATGTCGATTACTTTCAAAATCGTGTCATTTTTGAGAATGAACGAACTTGCCTGTGTATCAGTGTATCAGGCTCTACTTGAGACGCGTAAAAGAATTCCCTTGCAGCGCTATCTGTGCTCGGGATGCCGCAACTATGTTCATTTTCCTGCCTCATCCATTTGGCATCTATGCACCTCTTAAGAGAATTACCTCGCAGTGCATTCTGTGTGTGGGCTGCCTCAACTATCTCAAATTTCCTGCCTCAACCATTCATTATCTATGCGCTATCTACCTAACTTAACATAATCTTTGGTTGTACTTAGTTAAAAGACCACACACAAACATTCCAAGCACCAGAAAAAGACTTATTCACATTTTTTTGTTTAGATAAGACAAAAAAGTTCTTGAATGTATTAAACATCCAGCAAGTAGACTTGTTTCAACGCTGATCAGACCATAAAGTACAAACGTTATCTTTTTTAGTTTTAAAGATGCTTACCCTCTCCATTGTGTTCAGTGTAGAAGGGTCCATCCTAAAAATGCTTGGCGACTCCGTGAAGCAATAGAATTCATCACCGAATGGATAAATCGAGATATTAGCATTGTCCGTCATTTCACCAGGAGTAAATAGTGCAGACACTCTGGACAGAAAGTTGTTTGGATGTCAAAAAAAACAGAAAAAGCACTAAACAATTACAATGGTTGTATCCGTCAAAAACGTCCCCGTCAAGGAAGGGTTATAAAATGCCACAATAAATTGCCAACTTGAAGTTGAAATTACTTATCCTAAAACTGTTAAATCTAGTCAAATTATTTTATTTGTCACCTGCAACGTAGTTTCTGTTTATAAAAAATCAAACTTTAGTGTTCTAGTGGATATTAAGAGTGTTGAACCTAAAAGGCAGGTTAAATGTTACCTTTGAAATATTGTCTGGCAAGGGTCAGGCACGGCCTTGGTCCCTAACTCGTTGACGACAATGCGGTTGGCAGCTTGATTCTTTAAATAAGTGTTCGTCTTCAGGAATCTACACTGATAAGTCACTTCTCCTCTGTCTATAGCAAACCTGCGAAGATCAACATTTTTGACAACTAAATTACAATAGTATATAAGTTTTCAGTTACTTAATACTAAGTATTTCTATATTAACTCTACAATACCATTTCACATTTCCTTGTTATTTATATCTTTGTTACCCTGTATTTACATAATTATTTAATAATGGTTGAAAAAGCTGGTAAGATGAAAAGTACTGTTCATAACTCGTCTGAAAGTGTTATAGAGTGCTTGATCAAATTCTAGTGCTCAGATTCGCCTTGCTCTTGGAATTAAATCGAGCACCGGTAACGGCCACTTTCCAGAATTGTGACAAAAATTACTATTTTGATCTACTTGATGTTCTCTTGTTTGACTTTCATTAGGAATGATAAAAGCATCCAGTTATACTTAAACCGCAACGTTTTTATTTTAAATGTCATAAATATAAATCCTGTCAACAGCGTTACTATTTTAAATTTTTTAAATCTGCATTTAAAGTAATTTGTAAGTTAATAGACTGTACGAAGCAAAATAAATCACAAGAACAAACAATTAAATATAAATATTGGTTAACAATTAAATATAAATACAAATTAAAAGCTCTTGTATTGTGTGTGTATACCAAACTGGGTTTTATTTTTCTAAGCAAAGTTTGAGTACCTACAGACAAATTATAGAACAATTTAGCTATCAATGAGTAATGTTACGTAGACTACCTGTGAAGCAGTGCTGAGCCGTCAAAGAGATGGTCAAATGTTGAGTCACCAAACTTGATGCGCCCCGGACCATTGCGTAGGAACGTGCCTTTCACCCACACGGGAATTTCACCTGTTAGCACAAACATTAGGTTCTTTCAACCTTTGACTTTGTCACTAGTAAATGTTTTTATCTGTTATTTGTGAAAATAAAAACTTAATTTTACAACACAGTTGAGAGAAAGATTTTAAGAAGTGTATTTCTTTATTTTCAACATTAACAGAATTGTGAGGGCTTAGTGGGTTCCAGAGGGTCAAACGATAAACCAATTTTACAATTTGTAAGTTTTGGCAACTGTGTGATCAAGTTCGAAAGAAACGGTCGGAGTTGTGTAGAAACAGTCATAGATCTTACACCAGGATAACGCCCTGCCCATAATGCACTGTCTGTGAGGCGTTATTTGGCCGCTAGCGGCACCGCAATGCTTGAATATACGTCCTCCTCACCTGATTAAGCACAGTGTGAGTTTTTTCCTTTTTCTGAAGATCAAGTCTGCCGTATGAGGAACACGGTTCAAATCAATGGATGAGGCAAAGCAAAAAACGGTAGAGCTACTAAAAGCTCATACAAAGGAAGACTTCCAGCATCCCTATTACCAATGGAAAAACTAATGGAACTGTGTGTTGCTAGGAGAGGAGAGTATACTAAACGGAAGCATTCGATTGTACAGTATAATCATGTTTAAAATAAGACTGATTATTTAAATAGTTGTCTCACTATTTAATAGCCACACCTTGTATTAAGCTTGAGGCTATCGGTGACAGTTCAGCACTAAAAAAACCTAGAAAAGAATATGAACACTTAAGTATGTAGCGTAATGATTCAAACCTACCTGTCGTGGTGCCACAAAGAGGCTCTACGATCTCCTCCTCACAAGATCTCATAGATACAGATGTATCAATGTTAGGATAAAGAGGTTTTCCCTCTCTAAGTCGTCTCCTCAGTTCCTCATCCTGTATATGTCCTTGAGCATCAAACGTAGCTTTGATGCTCTCCACAGCCATTTTATATGGTAGCCTTGCTAGATTTGACAGAAGACAGACGCTTTAATGAGTTGGGGCTATTCAATTTAAATGGCTAAATTTGTATTTAAAGTGTTTTTTTAAGGAGTCTTTAATTTTAAAATATAAAAGTTGATTTTAACAAATTAGTGGAATTAGAACACAACTTTATTATATATCCAGCAATCCCACAAATGGATGGCAGTGCAATCAAAAATAAATAAGTAGCAAAAAACCCCAAATTTAAACCATTGCCGCCCTTCTTATCACATGCCAGATCTATCGGAGGAAAGGAAAATATATAATAGGCCTATAGCCTAGCATGATAGTGAGGCTACATTGTTCATAAGTTTCTTGAAGCTGTTCAAACTTAATCAATTTATAGCTACTATATTGCAAAAATGAAATTTTGCAAAGTGCTCGAAAGTAACAAAATCCAATCCACAATACAGTTCATATTTTACCTCACTAGATATATTACCCTGTGTTTGGCTAAAAGGAACTTGAAGTGATAGGCTTGAAGTAAGTTGTTACAATTGCCAAAGAACTATCCAAACAATCTCCCTCAAATAAACTTCTTCCTTGTGGATATTAAAAGATCTAATGCAACTATTGTCAACTGATTCAGTCTAAATTTGAATAAAACTAAACTAGAGCTAAAGAATACCAGCTATTTCTGTTGTGTTGTTACTTTAGAGGTTATGTTGTAACTGGGGGGAGTGTTCCTACAGTTGTCTCCTCTTTACTTCAGTTTTTAAAATAAGTCAACTAGGAGTTTAGATGAAAGTTATTAACTCAGTTTAACATAGTTTACAGTTACTACTTTTACTTATTGTTTATTTTTTGTATATCTCAAAATATTGTAAAATAAATGTTTGTCAAAAAAAGGTTTAACATTACTTAACTTCAGTTTGAAGTTCATCTCAGAGATTGTTGGATGTGTAAGGGAATTCGACTCTAATGAGGGATGACTAGAGGGTTTTGCTGCTCGAAAGATTATTTACTTTTCAAGGAACTTTTATTGGGATTTCATTATTTGTATTATTTTTTAAGTCTGAATAACACAGTACTTAAAATCCATACTTCATAAACCTCTCTCTTCATGTATAGGAATGATAATGATTAGTTTTCGCAATATTGTGCGTTATTTTAATAAATGTTGGTAAACTATGGAATAAAAGGGTTTTGTCTAGTTAAAGCACAAACGTTAAGCAAGTGTTAGTTAAATAACCGTTTCCTGTCTAGTTATATGAACTGTCAAAAATATTTTAAGTTAGATTTTAACAGGGTGCTTGAAAGCAAAAGTACAGGTTGAAATTGATTCTATTAAATATTTTTTTGTAATTTGTGTATACTGTAATACTTTTGATAAACTGCAAACATTGTGTAATGTTTACAGTTTCCTAACATTAGACTTTTAACATATGTTTACAAGCATCTTCTGGTATTAATGTGCCAACTTAGAAACTATTCTATCAGAGTAATGTTAAGAAACTATTTCTATAAGGCAACTTTTTTAACTGCATATTGACAAAAGAGCAAAGTCCTTATCTACACAATGAGTTGTAAATGTAAAGAAGTACTCACAGTTCTAAGACTTGTACTACTGCGGCAGTCAGTCGGTGTTTTGTCACTAGAGTTGATAGATTGTACCTTGAACCATTGTGCAAAATCTCCCACTCAACAAGTGAACAAGATAAACTTGAGTATTATGAGTCAACTTTAAACATGTGGTTTTGTTTAAAACTTAATCAATGTCACGAATTTAAAATTTATTCAGATTACCATCCAAATAAATATAAAAATTTCCAAATGTACTATTTGTCTCAAGAAGAACTAAATAGAAGAATACTTAAGAATTTAAACACACATGACAAGTGTCCTTACAAATCATAATTACTACAATCTATAATTATATTAAAAGAATTTATAAAAATCTAATGGCAGTCAGTACAACCGTTCTATCAGGTCGATTTTCTTCATTTTTTTTGCTTGAAAGGTATTTATGCATAGATTTGTCATCAAACATCTAAAATCGCTTAACTTTCGCATTTCTCAAGTTATACTGGAAAAAGGTTTTTTCCCATGTTTTCTTAGCTTTGTCCTGTCATATCTCAGGTTCTAATTGAAATAAATTGTTCGTTTTGGTCTAAGAACACTCAGTGAATCATGCTCTTTCATTAGAGATATCATTCGACGTATTAAGTTACATCTAAGAGGAGTTATGCGTGGACAAACAATTTTTTTGGCGCTGTTAAGAATTTAAATTTACTTGAGATAAAACATATGGGAAAAGTATTAAAAGCGAATGCTCAAACGGAGAGGCCGAAGCAGAACCGTGAGCGAAGCAAACTAGTTTAATAAAGGCTAGTTTAAATTAATGTTAAATGTGCCACAGCTTAAAAACATATTGTAGACACTTCATAGTTTTTACTTTTTAGCTTCCCAACACCTCCTGAGTCAAATGCAAAACTGTACACCAATATGTGAAAAATAATTTTCTGCCGCCATCATGGTATTGTGTAATGGATTTTGTTGGTTTTTGGTACACACAATAGGTAAGGTCTCATAAATGTTTTACCAAGTTCAATTGGAATTGGAACTTTAATGCAATTTTTATAGTATGAAACAATTTTTTGGGAGCAAGCCTCCCCCTCCTAAAGGGCACTTTCGGTGAGCCGATTCTGCTGTTAAATTAGATATTTATGAAAGTTGAGGGCAAAAATATGCAAAAAATGCAATCTGTAGAGCGGTCACAAGAGTTCATAAAGGGTACTTCCACACTTCCGGTGTTATTTTTACCCTGTTAAAGGAAAATCGCTAAGATTCACTTAAGCGCTTGAGCCTGCTCTGTTTGTTGTTGTTCTTGCCTGATGCAGTTTGATTATCTGACAATAAAACTCATATTTTGTTCCAATTTTGTAGAACATGTGTTTCATTTTAAATTCTAAAATGAAATTTGATATTTCCAGGTATTAAACTACTTATGGAACCGGAAACCCAAGAAGAGGAGGAAACATATCCCCAGATAACCACAGAACCTGATGGTAACTATAGATTTCCTCCCTTTGGTTAATTGTTGCATCATTGCATGTATTCCCGCTTCAAAGGCAGTTGGATAGAGCCAGAGTTGGGATAGGGAATTTAACATGGGAAAATTTGCAAACGATGTTTTAATAGAAATTAACAAAATGGGAAAAGTGTTTCAATAGAAGCATAGAGCCACTAATGCTGCACCATATAAAAGCAAACACGTAAGACTTCCTTGCTTAAAAAATATTTATTACAATTATTTTAGTTGTACAGTATTTAAAGAAAATTTAGTTCTAATAAATATAATTACAGTGTCTAAATATTATAGTTACGGTGCAGGTTGTAGTCTTTACACTGTAGGATCTACAGGCCCTCAACCAAGGTAACTGTAATAAAACAAGTTCCTGCAACTGGGAAAATAGATATTTATTAAATGTAATTAATAATTTATTGTTTGACGAAAGTACAAATTTTAGAGTTCATATGCAGCTTCAATAGCTTTATGCTTCTATTAAAACAGATTTTTTATTTAAGCACGTTAACTGGTTAAAACGTTGTTTGCAGTTTTTACTCAATGTTATAAGCGGTGCCTAGAGTAGGTCCTGCGACCGCTCTATCCGCCTCCTCTTAAGTAAAAGCCTGTTAATCCTTCATAATGTAACATACATACATTTATTGTTTAAACTATTATTCATATTTAAGAATTTCATAAAATGTAATTGGAAGAGCTTTTGCCTGTTAAGGCATCATCAGTTAAATGTTATACACAAGACAGTAACATCTGTAAGACAAAATAATAACAACACAACATAACACCACATAAATACAATTTCAAAGAGCAACTGGAAAAATAGTCCAAATTCTAAATACATACTGTGATGAATAAAATTTTAATCCAACATTTATGTTGAATTTTGAACTTTGATTTCATGTTTGTAAATGGAATAAATATATCATTTAAGTTTAGAGAAGGCTGTGAAATACAATCAATTGGCCAAACACACTTTTAATTTTTTGCTTTATCAAAGAAGTCATTTCATTTTAAATATTCTAAAAATTGAGTGTAAACTACTTTTTTAAAGAACTTCAAAAAAACTGACAGTAAAGAAGGTTTAGGTTAAGTGGTAGAGAGGACTTTGTCCCGTCAGATAAGACAAATTTTACCTTTTACCTTCTTACTCAAAAGGAAATTGGTTGATAATAACAACATCAACATAATTGGAATTCTTTTTACACTTTGGCAGGTTTCAGTATAATTATTTGAAAAATATTATGTAGAAAAATTCTTATGACTAACTTTGTCGACTTTATTCATAGACTAACTTGTGAGAAATGAGGATATATAGTCATATAGTATAGTAATAGTAAATTTTAGTCATAGTAAATTAACCTTAATTATGGTTATAATTTTTCAGGTGCAGATATTGAAAGTACAAGAGTTTTCATCCCAAGAACTCCTGGTAATTGATTTAAAAGTACTTTGGGTTTTTCAATGGTTGTATAAACAATTCTTGAAAAAATTAATTTTCATAATTTTTATTTAGTTTAAAATTTGTCATTTATAAAAATAAATGTTTTAGAGTGTTCTTCTGACACTATATAAATATGTTCCCCTTCATACACAAATATCATGATCCACGGGCCTCCACTAATTTGACTCTTTTGCCATTACCCATAAGAAGATGAAACTACATCACCATTTCAACATTAGCAGTGATTAATGTAGGTTTCCAACGCCAATATTTAAGGGTTCGCCTCAGTGGTCACTTCAGAGAAAGCCTGAATAAGTCCGCCCAAGGAACACATGACACCGCACACTTATCAATATGTTAAACAATGGGTTTTCCTTCAACTAATGTGGCCAAACTGTTTCACCTTTCAAAATTTTTTACACTAGTAAATATGATACTATTGTAAACTAGAAGAGTTTTCCAACTTTATTATAGAGCCCAATTTCTCATAAGTTGTTAAATAGTTTCACAAATACACTTTGAAACTGTCCAAGTTTTAGTGCTTTTCAAATCCATCACTTAAAGCGCATAGTTTTGAATTAAAAAACGGTATTCCTGTGTCGGAAAACTCCTCTAGTTTCCAAATATATCATGTTTATTAATGTAAAATATTTTGAAAGGTGAAAATCAGTAATCGCCGTAAACCATTGCATTGAAGCGTCGACACACAACTAAGCGGACCCTTAATGGCGATGAAAGGGTTTCCTCTATATTTTGACTAGTTTTGGTGGAATTTGTGTTAGTGCTGGTGAAAGAGCGTGTCGGGGAGACGAAGAGGGGCTCCGAGCAAGGGAGAGGAAGTGATGTCTCGTGGGGAATACATCTCGTCTCAACTGCACAAGCTGTGAATCACAAACTAACCAGGTAGCCTAGCCGTTACTCTTCGCCAATAATCATCTCCAAAAACTTCTTATTGTGGGAGTAGTAGCTTCACCTCATTTGAGGAGTTATTGAAATGTCGGTGACTTTCCTATCGGTTTAAATCAGGGGTTTCCAACCTGTGGTTTGTAAAAAGTCTGTTATATTATGTCAACATTTTGAAATGGCAGAAATTAATATGTTGACTGTTGCACTTTTTGGATAGCTTAAATTAACTTTTTTATTAGTTTAGGAACAGCGCCACTTTTTTAAACTAATAATTTTAACTTTATTGTTTAGCATCAGAGCAGATATCCTGTGTTTCGCTTCTTCCCTTATTTCTGGTGCTGTCTTTGTCACACAAAACAACATAAATGCCCCTCATGTCAAACGAAACTTACCGCTGTGTAATGTCAAGCATGCGTTTCAAATTTAATTTTTTGATTGACAGACAATACTGAAATCAGCTCAAAACTAGTCTGAAAGTAGCTCGCTAGCTTTTCTAGTAGTTATAGTTTCTAGCAACCTAACTTTTTAGAAAAGTAGTTTTAGCGAGCTACTTTTTCAAATTAGTTTACCCAACACTGATCTACAATTGGATAATTAAACAATGTACGGTATATACTCACGAAAATTCAGAAATTTTAAAGGGACTGTAACAAAGAAACGCAACAGATGGTTTGTCTACCGTTAAGGCCTTAACTAATTTTATTGATTATAGTGGTGTCTCAAAGAGCTGGGTGTTCGAAGAAAAAAAATAAAATGACAGTTGTAATAGTTTTTCAGCCTGAGAGTTTTAAACAGCTTAAACTGTGCATCAAATGAAAGCAGGTCAGCTTATTAGGAGCATACCTGGAGTTTAAAGAGCTATACCATGGTGTTGGAAGTACCAATATCTTGATAACTGCAGTTTTATATTTAATTTGATAACTAATCGTCTGTATTGAACCAAGCAAAACATCATACCACCAGCTGGGATCCCTTGACATCACCTGGTACTTAGTACAAGAGTAGTAGCAGAGGGTCTCAACGACAATCCTTTGTAAGTGAGACAAATCTGCTGGTTGGGAATTACTGGGTTGAATTTAAGCTTAAAAACTAATTGATTAATTTACTAATTTTAAGTTGTTGTTTGTTTCAGAAATATAATTTTGCTTCTCAAAAACAAGAAACCTCCCTTGATTGATCTCCAAAGGCGTATTTATTTACAGTTGATTTTGAGCCAAATGTGTCACTCTACCTACAGACATTTTTATAAATGTATTTAAATTAATAAATTACAATATTTTGGTATTTGTGTCAAATTAGTTTGATCAGTTGTACTAAACTTGTTTGCTATTGATGTTCTGAAAATAACTTAATGTTAAAAATTATTAGTTGAATAAAGTTTATAGTACGGTACGTTTTATTTTTACGTAAAAATAAAACCAATTTGTTACTTTATTGTTACTTTCCTGCAAAGATTGTGTGGGACTAGATTTTAAGTTCTTGTAAGCACTATGCACTTCAAATTAGTACTTTTATATTACCTATTTCAACAAAAAGCAGAACCGTGAGGGTTGGGAAAAGGTTGTATTGTATTCCAATCACAGAAGTTAAAAAACCCCTAACCTACTGTATATTTTTCAAACTGAAGAATATCTGTAGAAATGTAAATATTACTTTACATAATTATACAAAATAAAAAAATTTGAATGTTATTGCTCTTATAAAAATTTGGGATATTTTACCAGATGGGTGCTTTTTAGAACTATTCTTGTCTTAACTCAACCTCTAAGTCAACAAAAAGATTGTTGGGATCTTCAATTGATTCCCAGAAACTATCGACATCATCAGTCATCATTTCTATGCTTTGACAAAACTCATCATCGTTTACCAACTCTACCCAAAGGTCCACACTATCAGAGTTTTTGTTAGAGCCCAGCACTTCTTCTTGCATCACAACTTCCTCTTTAGTCGGTTCACAGCATTGGTTCTTTGGTGCTTTTCGAGTGTACTTTTTGCGCACAAGTTTTCGTTTTATATATTTTCGCTTGACTCGCGGCTGCTCTTCAGTAGGCAAAGGTGTGTTTACTACAGGCTTTGCGGCATCTTCTTTTTCTACAACTGACGAAGCACAGGAACTAGAACTACTGCATTCGCCTTCTTTGGTGATTGCCGGAGGTACATCTCTTTTCTTGCGCCTTGTGTACTTTCTCTTGACTTTGCTGTTATCTGGATTTATATCAACAACCAAACCAGAACTGTCTTCGTCATCGGCAAGATAAATAACTTTTCTTTTCGCTGGCTTTTGCTTGTCCATTTTCTTTTCTCGAGTTTTCTTTTGCCTTTGAAATTTTGGAACGTGAGGTTGAGATGAGGTTGTGGATCGGTATTCTCTTGTTGTGCTGTATATTGGTTCATCAGACGACTTCAGGGAAGGATTCACCATCAGACTTGAAGCATAAGGAGCTAGCTTTCCCAGAACCTGTGTAACAGTTTGTCAGTGTATGAATAACAAATACAAAATGTAATTATTGAACGTCTAGTTGAATAAAAGTCTGAAATTAAAGACTACTGAATTACTGATCCAAGGTCTTAATCCACATTCACTCTGTATTCAGTTGAATACTGTATATACTGTAGTTACATTTATAAAAATTTGGGTTTCCTGATTGTTACATGCGTTCCGAATGTAGTAGTTAAGTACACATACGGACAAAAAGGTCACATTCAAGAGTGTCTGGTAGTCAACCACTAGCCAGATGTGGCTTGATTGTCTTGCATTAGGAACCAAACCTTAACTGTGTTTTAAAGACGCTGTCTCCAATCAGTCTTTAAAAAACCAGAAAGTGTTGTCTTATTGTACTTAATGAAAGCTTGAATATGTGATAATCATTGATTTGTGATTGATATAGGAAAATAATGCTTGTTTAGTATAAGGAACAGTTTTTAAGAAATAATTGTACTGTAACTAAATAACTATTGTTAGTCAAAGATAACTTGTGATAACATAAATTACAGCCGTTCAAACACATTAATTTTACAATCACCCAGAAGAGAGAGGGAGAAAAGGATATTTTTCCTGAAGCCTGAATTAGTTTATTACTTAGCAACTTTTTTATCAGGTACATTTTAATGCCACCCGCCAAGATTACTGTAAATGCCTAAAAGTCAAAATTGGCGTATTCCATGAAAAAACATTTGAAACGACATTTCAGATCCAGGGCAGGCTATTTTAGTGTCTAAAAAAAGGTGACAGCTCTAATTACAGTCAATTCAAGCCATTTCCAGCTGTCTCGCTGCAAGAACATTCCTAGTGCCTAAGCAAAAAATGTAAGATTGAAACGAAGCGAAGTTAGGACTACAAAGTCCTCTCTACCACTCAACCTCGACCTTTACCTAGCGTTGCCATATAGTCTTATTACAAATGTAAGTGGTGACTGCGGGGACTCGAACTCGGCCAGCGGAGCGATGAGCTCCGGATTCGCGCATGATTCCAACCCGCCACGGGTCTACTTACGCGGTACCGCTGCATATGATGAAAATGTGTACATACCAAGAGATCATAGTTCATCACTTTTGACTTTTTTAGTGTAAATTACATACATTTTTTAAACGTTTTGGTAAATTATACCCTACGAATTACGTTTTTGGCGCCATTTTGAAGCTTAATATTTTTCAACAAAACTTTCACCAATGTTGTCTACGTACATAGACCTTTACAACGGTATACAACACGATAGGGTTTAGTATTTGAACAAAATTAGATAATCATAGTAGACCATTTTCAAAATTTGGGGTTTTTTGGTGGGTGCTAAGGCATTTGAAACAGCATGTTGTTGTATACCGTTGAAAAGCTTACGTCATGACAAGTAAAAATCAATAACTAGATTTTTGTTTTGAAAAATATTAATGGAAATACAGGGCGTTTCGTAATTCAGTTTTATTTTTAGATTTTCAGCCGCCATTTTGTAACGGCTCAACAAAAATCAATTTTTTCTTCATCATTGTTTTTCATTTAAAGAGAGCTTTACAATGATGTATAGCATGACCACCTTTTATATTTGAAAATTTCGAGATTTGAACCCATAACCCTCGGTTTTGGATACGCCCTGTATACTAGAAAGTAGAAAATAATTTTCCTGAATTCTTTGAACCGGTTTAAATTTGGAATTTTTCGTTTCACTCAAGTCGGCCAACCCGTTCTCGAGATATACATATGATACGGGTGGTCTGAGACACTCTGTATAATGAAACTTTGTCAGCTGAAAAAGGACTGAGCTATAAAATTATTCTATATTCTGAATTTCCTTTGTTCCAAATAATTGAATTTAAAGAAAATATCACTTTGTAAAAATTATGAAGTTGGCGCTTAGAAGGTTCTTGGCGGGAGCCATTCATTTGATTAACAAACCTGTGCAACAAAGACATCTTTGCCATTCTGAGGGAGATTGTCCCAGGCAGAGTTTGTGTCAAACTTGAGGTGTGCCTTGCTGAGTTCAGGGTGGAGCCAGGACATGAGAGTGCGGTTCCGTTTCTTAAACAATGTCTTGGCTGCTCGCACCACCTCGTCTTGCATCCTCGGGTTAACCTGCTGCTAACACAACGTTATCATACTTTAATTCAGTCAAGATTTGTACTTCCACAAATCATCAAGGTTTTAGTTGAAAATTGATGAGTTTGGTAACATATGTTTCAAGTGAAAGTTCAAAGTTAGAGGAATTTGTAGTTAGTTTAACAACTGCTTGCATTTTCTAACAAATTACAAATTTACTAATTATTAGACTCCTCTTTCTAATGGTCCTTTTACAACTAGTTGATACGGTTCATACATTTAAAACTCGATATTGGTTTTTCTTTTATATTCTCTGTAGTTGCTATTTCCAACAAGATTAATTTATAATAATAAGTTTTTCAAAATTTAAATAACTGAAGGCAAAGCGTTAATCTAAATGGAGTTTGTAGGCTTAGTAAAACACGAAATAGCCGCTTATCTTCAAAAAAGTATATAACAAAGTAAGACACCCAATTTTAAAATATCTGACAAAACCATTCCCTACCAAGTTTCATAGCTAGCATATATTGAATCCATTCTACACCTTAACAGAGTTTTGGGTCTCAGGGAAATAGATTTTAGTTATAGGCCTACTGTTTTCACATCTAATTTTAAGTTAAATTCTGTTACTTAATTTATTATTTACTAGAATTCTCTGAACATTACTACAAACTACTTTTTCAACACGAAAAAATTTGATAAGAATTATTTATTAATTTATTTGAATTGGTTTCATTTTGTTAATTGTGTCACAATGTTAACAATATCATAGACAGGATCAGTGTGGAAGTAGAATTACTAGTCCAAGCCTTTTTAATTTTGAAAACCAACTTTGATTCAACCATATATTGATTTAACTTTACCTGTTCAAAAGAGTAGTTGCCAAGGTCAAATGGTGGGTAAGCAAAGGACCCAAGGGGTTGGGTTGGAGTAAACTCCTCTGAATTTTGTGTCAGAGAGGACGAGAAATATTCTGCAGAGGACGAAGGAATCGCAAATGAACTCACAGAGGCGTACGGTGGAAATGTTGGCGTAGCATATTGAGGTGGGACGGTATCGTCTGGTGGGAGTAGTCCAAATGGACTCTCATGAAACCGGGTATCAGGGTAAGAACTCATTGAATCAGGGTAAGAGTCGTAATTTGTTGTTGAGGGTAAAGGAGGCAAAGATTCTGGTTGCCAGTAGTTCAGGTCTGGTTCTTCCATTTGTTCCTGAAAAGAAATTGTACAGAAGTTTTTTACTTAGTTAATTTGTAGACCTTAATAAATTATATTAAACGCCTTACAAAATGTTTACTCAATATTCATTTAAAGGCTGTCTGGCACATAATAATAAAAACTAAGTATACAACATGGTGACCATTCTTTATACTTCATAGCTAACTATACTTACTTACCTCTTTAATAATAACTGAAGGCATGTACAATTTGGATTTATTTGTATTGTTCGTTATTTTTAACTGCTAAAAATCAATTGTAACATTAAATTATGACATTCAACTCACTTTTAGAAATGTTTATATTTTTATAAAATAAACATTGACCATATGAGTATCATGATATGATTCACTGGAAATAAGTAATACATTCAAGGTTTAATTATTAAAAACAGTGCATATATAATTGTATGAAATACGGATGAGGTTCATCATATACACAATGTTGTTAAGCACGAGTTTTGACTTTTTCAACCTCAAGGGTATGGTCCTGAGTTGTTGGAACAGTGATGGCTTTCAAAAAAGCCTATTCTGTGTGAAATTAAGGACTTTTTAAATAAATCCAATCACAGCGAATTTCAGTTGAAAAATACAATCCATAATAAAGTGGTAGTGGTTTAAAGTTTAAGAAATTTCAATTTTGAAACAATGCAATTTTGGACAGAGTGAACCAATCAGGACAAAATTTGGTGTGTTGCCCTCTACAAAAAAGATCTTTAATATAATACCAAACTCAATGTAGACTCTTTCAGAGACTATTTTGGAAATGTTACAGTACCTGCATGTTTTACAAATAAACTATCAATTTTATGAATCACATCTAAAGTTTTTAAAATCAACAATGAAAAATTATTTATAAACTAATTCAGCATAGGGGAGTTTAAAGATCACATTAATTAAATACCTTTCCTAAAATAAATATGTTAAAAAAAGTTTGTCTTGTTTAACGAGGTGAAGTTAGGACTACAAAGTCCTCTCAACCTTGACCTTGACCTTGAGTGATGAGCTCCGGAGTCGCGCGATATACCAATCCGCTCATATTTATTGTTTACAGCTCATTTATAAAATTAAAAACGGTTAAGTTTTAAATTGATTTTTATTAGTTACTATTTTTTTCTTGCTATTTTTGTCAGCCCAAAGGTTTTTATAAACTGACTACTAAATGTTAAAATGTGTTAGTCACACAACATTATACTTAGAATCACTTTTTATTGTAACAATAAATCGAGCATATTTAAACAGTATCAATCTTTTCACACAGTTTTAAATCAATAAGCTATCTTGATCTCGACGAGCTTCGTTCTTCATTGCCTTATAATCACGTGGTTTTCTAATAAGTCATACATTTCTTTTCCTCTGAAACAATACAATTTAATTACATTCAAATTTAATCCTATGAGGTCACGTGTCGAGTACAGGTCGACAAACGCTATTTCCCTTTGGAACGCTTGGATGTCCATTATAGGTTGCGGTTGAAACAGTCTCTGATTGGCAAGGATATAATGAGACCGCAAAGGGTTAAAGGTTAAGTTAGATTAATAATAACATTCATTGTCGTTTACAAATAACCTTGAGTACAATTTGAACGCCAAACCCAATGTTTGTTTGTGAACTAGGTAGTTATTGTTAGGTATAATAACAGAACTTAAGAAAATAATACAGAACTTTAAGAACATTGAATAAAGAAAAAATGTTTTATTAAAATTACAAAATGGCGGCTACCAGGCTAACAAAACCTGTTCGACCCATGTTTATGGGGGGAAATGTGTTCGTCTTGGCACAAAAAACAATCCTGCAAACTGCAAAGCATGTCCAAAGATTTCTAAAACACCCTGCATATTTTGTAAATGTACAGGTGCAATCTCTGACTCTGATAAATCTTTTTAAGTTTTGGTTTAGTTAAAAATTAAATAAATCTTACCGGCTTGTCATAACTGTGTCCATGATATAATGCATGTAGCTGGGGACACTTTTAGGGTCGGCAATTCGAGCATGAAACAACACACCAAGAAGTGCCATAAACACAAGCGATTCCCACGGCCAGTCCGGCAGTTTACTTCTCACATGCTCTCTGAACAGTATCTACAACATGTTTTTGTTACAATATGCATAATTGTATTTTTTATTCCATTAGTATAGTCAGATCAATAAAAGTAAATGGGGGACAATGTGACTTGATATTTCTATAAAAAGCCTTTAAGAATATTTCTTATTAGTTATTAGGTATTTTTGCAGCAGAGGTTCTGTTATACCTGAAAAATAAAACAAAAGTGGATAGTTCATTCGGTGTAAAAATCAGTTGTAATAGCAAAAATCATATTTGATGCCACTTTTGAACATCTTAACAGGGTTTTAGATTGTTTTGCAAATTTATGGGTAACATAATCATTCATAATTATGTATTTCATCTTTATTACAAAACTATTTGTTTTTTTAGGAAAACCCCTAAGCCTTTGCTTTAGTTTTTATTAATTTGACTGTTTTATAAAATGGCAATTGTCAGTGATTCTAAATTCCTTACAACAAATACAAATTTGTTCATGGTTCAGCAAATAAAAAAATAATGTTGCTTAATGTCCAGAAAAATCTGGAATCATACCTGGAAAATATTGCTGTAGGCGATGAGAGTGAGAGAGAGGTTTGGGTGAAGAGGGAAGGTTAAGGAAGCCAAGCCGCCAGCGACAAGAGCTTGCCAAGCTTCGTCCCGACCTCTCAAGCGCACCAGTAGACAGCTCACTGCCTGCAATCAGCATCAGCTACTAAGAACCATAGGCATAACCTTTAAAAGACCAGTAAATTACCAAAAAGATTTGAGACATTTAAAGGATATACAATCTCTTTAAAAACAAAACGTTCACTTGGTAGTTGGTGCTATAAGAGGGCAAAAGAATTCAAACTCAGAGAGTCGGTTCTCCTGTTTCCCATAGAGTTTAAGCCAAATATAAAACCAGGCTGATGTTCAGCACAAGCATGTAAGTGAAGTGAATTTTCTTTGAAAATTGTTACTATAGTACTCTAATGGGCTGAAAAAGTGTAACATCGTACAGAGGATTTGCTTTAATACCTGAATTAATTAAAAGCTATTCCCAAATTTACAAAGTGATTATGAAAAAGTGTTATAACTGTAGCATTGTCTCCTTAATTTACTATTAGTTGAAGGAACTTTGTGTTATCTTTACTTGATAGATTGACTCAAAAACCTTTATTATGTGTATTTTTGTTACAACTTTTACCTGTAATTGTTGACTGGGTAGTTAAATAAAAGAACTTAAGAGTTGCGTTCAATTCCCCAACCAAAACCTTGTGTAAACCCAAAAATTCTCAGAAATAAATGAGGTGTTTAAAACAAATTATATTTAAGGCATTTATTTAAATATCCTCTTCCAAACTACTTAAAACAAACAAATAATTGTTCAGAATATTGTATAGAGAACCTAAATGTCCAAGTAAATTATTTTACTTGGGTCTCGTGCAATTGTAAAATTCATTAATTTCGCTTACTATGTAATTTTGTAATAAAACTCAATACATCTATATCTAATTAAGATTGTTGAGTCACTCATTTAAAATAAACTAACCAGAATGTCTATGTCTAATAATAAATGATAAAGACAATTTCATGTTGTAGGAAAATTTGCACTTTGTTAAAACCAGTAGCCTAAGTGAGCATCTTAGTAAGCTCTATTCAGTTGCCTGTAAAATCATATATTTTTTAAATTGTTGTTGTAAAAATTCATTTGTAGTTATAAATAATTTGAAAGGGTTTAACTATGGACTTTAATTAAAGCTAAAAATAAAAATAAACACTTAACACTTGCTACAAACAGTCAGCAGTTTTTTCTTTTGTTTTCATAAAATGTGAAGAATTAGTTGTATGTGTTATCGCACATGATAAAACGTACTTATTTATTAATACAACAAAATTATTTAGTTACCTGAAAAACTCCAATGTAAATGCCAGCAAACATAGGTAAACGCAAGTTCTTCACTTCGAATAATACTTTGAAAAATATGAGAGGATTAGTAACAATTTTGGTAAAGTTTGTTGTTGTTAGTTTGACAATTTGAAATGCCAAGGCGAGGAAGAAAAACCTTCGGAAAGACTGAAAACAAAGAAACATATTAATATGATCTCTCATAACATACACCATACAGGATATCGTGAAGTAAGATCTAAAGTGCATTAAAATGTTGCACTATTCAATAAAAATTTGAGCTTAGATACTATTATTGTTAAAAAATTACTTAAATAATTAAAAGAATCATTGAAAGGCAGGAACTTTAAAGACTAGACTACTCAACTGTTATCTTTTTAATTTGATGCATTTTACAAGGAGAGAGAGGATAGTGGCTAGCTTACCTGTCTGTCTTCTTTTACTGCTCTGCTGCCCTGAGAGCAGTATATGACAACAACAAGTGGCCATTTTGTTTTTTTGTGTTTAGTGTTAGGAACTCTGTGCTTTGATAAGGCCCTTAGTAAGGGCAAAATATCAGTTAACTTTGTGTGTGACTCTTCTGGGTGCCTATTTTTGTTGGCTCCTAAACTTGTTTTTCTTTAGGTAAGCTAGCTACTATCCTCTCTCTCCTTGTAAAATTCACTTAGTTTAGCTATAAGGCTCTTCCTTTCAAACCTAACCTTTTTTTAACTTGAGTTATTCAGAGTGCCCAAGAACTCTGAGAAAATATTTGTTAGTTATGGTTTCTGAGCCAATTAATAAGTAAAACACCACATTGAAAAGGTCCTCCAGTCCATATAGTTATTTGTACAGCCGCCATTTCTTTTCCTGGAAAATATGTTGTAGTAAGAATTGTAGGTTGATTTTTACCTGTTTTATGCAATCTTCACATTTTCCTTTATGAGGGCAGATTTTTCTCTCTTTCGAACCATCTGTTAATTTGAAAGGTACAAAAGGCCTGTAATAGATAATATTTTATAGTTCAACCATTATTTAGTTAACTAATTGGTATAATACTATAATTATTATGTAGACCCAGTGTAGGACCATCTATTAAAAAGATTTACCTTTGTGTGGTGCCTGTTGATCCTACAGATGTTGGTTTCTTCTTGACGGACGCGTGTTTAGGGCAGTTGTGCTCCATCGTCAGCGTCGCACTGTGGTTCTTACACTAAAGATTATTTACACAACATACACGCGCACTACACTCACGTAACAACACAGTGCCTGCATCGCGAGTGTAGTGCGTGTGTATATTATGTCAATATTTTAATTTTTTTAGTATAAGAACCACAGTGCGACGCTGACGATGGGGCACAACTGCCCCGAAATGCGTCCGCTAAGAAGAAACCAACATTTGTAGGATCAAGAGGCACCACACAAATAAATCTTTTTAATTCATTGGGGGTTTGCTCTTAGTGTTAGAATATTCTAGGAAAATAATCAATTATTTTCAAGCCAAAGGAATTGTCTGTACATCGGGATTTATACTTGTTTTTACAGAAGTTAAAAATAGTGGAGGAAAAGGTGCTGTTAAATTGTGTTTATTAAAATTGCACAATGTTTCACATTTTATACCACAAAACTTTTTAAAATGTGACCTTAAGCTAAATTTTTAGTATATTTAAAATTTTACCTGATTATAGTTTTATATTTATTTATATTTTACTTTTTATCAAGACAAATTAAATCTTTTCAACCAGTGGCAGATCCTGTAATCCAAATTCAGTCTAGTGAGGCTCTGAGCAGAAAAGGTAGTAGTAAATCTGAACACAGGCTGCAAAGGGATATTGGAATTTATAAAGATTCTATAACTAAGGAATTTACCTGTACTAAAATGTTGTCTGTTGGCTGTGTTTAACTAAATATAGATAGTGCTTGTAACCTGCAATGTTTTTTATATTGACTATTAAAAATATAAACTACATACCATAAAACACTATATGATTTCTTGTACTTCCGAATGCAGTAGAGTAGTAGACTGCTCCCAATTGCAAAAGGAAAAAACTCCTTTGATCGAGTCATTACTAGATGACCATTGTCACTTAATATCCTCAAAACCAAGTCAGAAACCTAAAAAAGTTATTGTGTTACAAATTTTAGCTTCTTCCTCACAAATTAAAGGAAAATTTATAGCAAAACTTGGTTAAGTAAGGGGGCTAAAAACATTAATGAAAAACAAAATCAAAAGCGGCATCATGGTTTTATTAAGAAAAGTGTCCTGAACTTGTGAACAGGCTCCGAGACTGATACCTGACTGGGTCTCGGGTACCGCTGAGGCGCTGACAATAAAAACCAGCTTAAAACTTGGTTTTCACAGATAGCCTCCCAATAATAAATACAGCTTGAATATTTATAATTTGTAATACATTTTTCGGTAAGCCATAACTCATTATGATAAAAGATGACGAATTTCCCAACCAGTCATTGGCAACAAGACACATAAACTTAAGATTCTTTTTATGATAAAATTTAGTCTAATTTTAAATAAGTAGCTCTGTGTAAAATAAATGCCATCACTTTATCATGGCCAGCGATGCTCAATCCGTGGTGAATGGATATAACCCCCCACGGTATGCAACCTCTACACTCTCCTCACACCCCTCTGAGGTTCCCTTCTCAGGTTCAATGTCACAGAAAGCCTGATAAGAAACAGCCTTGGATATTCTGCCCTTGATCATATATTTCTATTTTCCTTGAACATTAAAGCCATTTCTTGAACAAAACTAATGATGCATAAGACTTCTTGATCCTATAGCTGTGATAAACTCCTGAAAACAGAAAACATCCCCACCCCTGTGTGGAGTGGATCCGTGGCGGATTGGTATCGCACGACTCCGGAGCTCATCACTCAGGTGGTGGTGGGTTGATCCGCAGTCACCACTTACATTTGTAATGTGACTAATACGGTGACGCTAGGTAAAGGTCGAGGTTGAGTGGTAGAGAGGACTTTGTAGTCCTAACTTTCCCTCGTTAAACAAGACAAACTTTACCTTTTTTTACCCCTCCTCTCACCTACAAAAATTGTGACCACCGTAATTTACTTACAGTAATTAATTTTATAAGCACTTCTTTGCACTAATTTCCAAAACTCCTAATCAATTAATACAGGCCATTAATGCTAATCAATTAAGTATGGTAAGTTTGTACTTTATTCCAATAAGTTTGATTGCTGTAGTAAAAGTAATTGTTTATAAATTGTAATTGATTGTAAAAGCATTAATTAATATTTATTTATATTTTTAGATCTTTTATGATAATATTTATTACAGTTAAGATACTAAACAGTCATCATACCAAGGCAATGTAGGTTGTAAGGGACATGGTTTTACGAGTAGGTTCTTCTAGGAAAATCCCGATTCCACCCAAAATGCCTGGAATAAGCCCAACTGAGAGAACGTGGTATCTTCCAAGCACATTTCTGTAATAGTAAACAGTGAATTGGTATAAGAATTTTGAAAACATACTCTTCTACATGCTATAAATTAATTAACAGTAAAAGCGTAACTAGGGGATAATCATCCTTAAATCATGTACGTACAGTTAGTACAGAGTCCAGCAGTCAAACCTGACGGTTTTTGAAATGGGATAAATCAAAAGGTTGTTGAGGTATTTTAATAATTATTTTCTCATTGTAAAGAGGATAATTGAAATTTAACATTCATACTAAAAAAATACTTCTATTTATTATTATGACGTTTGAGATGTGCATACATATACTTTATTCAATAAAGAGATTTGAATTTGACAATGTCTATATTAGGAATCTGATTGACTTTCCTCTTACAGTTTATAAGATGGAAAGTCAATGGTAAAACCAATGGTCTCCTAGGAGCAAACAAAAACAAAACTAAAAACAATTGGTTGCAGGTGAGTGATTAATCTACAGTAATTTAAAGACAAACTATTCAAGATGGGCAAACATTCTAAATTTAAATTTTGCAGTACCTCAACAAACAAATTGATGAGATGGAGAATGATGCGGCAACAGCACCAAACATACAGGATCTGCCCAAACCAAGAATTTGTTTCTTTACATTCTCAGGGTGAAAACCTTCCTTCAATAACGATGGTAACTAAAACAAAATTACCATAAATTGTTTGCTTTTTCAGTCTGAAATGCCTTGAAGTTTTACCAATTTTAAGGAAGAGTTATAAGTGAGGTCATTAATGTTACTGGGAATATTACTAATTTAGAACAGACACATTAAAAAAAAAGCAATTTCATGAGCCAAATAAATAAATAAACACCTCTAAACCCTACTTAGTCAGCCAATTTATACAGACTCCCAATTATACGCCATGAACTCATCTGTGTTATAGAACGCTTGAGCGATGAGAGAATGGTTTTCAGACGAGTTTTAAATGCCTTGGGCACTACAGTGTTTTTCATTGAATTTGGCAATCTGTTGAGAAAATGAATTCCTGCCTGCGAAGGCAAACTTTCATGAACTACCGTTCTGTGCCTCCCAGTTTGTACGTAGTTTTCCCTGCCTCTAGTATCATAAGAGTGTATGTCACTACCCCTTATGATATTGCTTTTTGAATTGAAAAGATACACGTCTCCAAAATATAGAGGCAGGGTAGAGTCAACAGTTTCAGGTCTTTGAATGCTTGCCTACACAAATCTCTTTTACGTAACTTTGCAATTTTTCGAACTGCATGTTTTTGAAAAGCGAAAGTTTTGGAAAGATTTGCATTTGTGCAACCGCCCTATAGCGTCAATCCGTAAGATAAGTATGGGTAGATTACGCCGTCATCAGTACCTGAGTCGGCCAGTACTCCGACGGTTTCCTCAAAACATAAATTCTTGAGGATATAGTTTTGAGCATACGTGGTCTACGTGGACGTTCCAAGTCAACCCTTGGTCAAAGTGTATTCCAATGAATTTTGTTCAGTAGACCTCTACAATCTCAGTTTCGTCCAACATTACTGTGGCACCTACTGAGTCTTTTTCCCTCAGGCAAAGCTGAATGAAGTTTGATTTTGTTGAATTTGTTTTAAGATTGAGCTTATTGAAATTTTGAATTGTTCTGTTGAGCTCAATGAAAGTAACGATTTCGAGTTCTTTGTTTGACTTTACATTGAAGCAGAGAGACGTGTCATCTTCTACGTATGGTACGAGTCATCCTTGTTGTACCGATGAATTGGCATCGTTGACGTAGATCATTAAGAGCAATGGACTGAGTATGGATCCTTGTGGGACTCCATACCTCAAACATTCCTCCACCGATCTGACATCTGAGATTCCTACAAATTGTTTTTGATTACTTAGATACAATTCAAGCCACCTGAGGGGCACTCCTCGGATCCCGTAATACCCCATTTTTCGGATAAGTATTCGGTGATCAATACAGTCAAACGCTTTTGAGAGGTTGAGAAATACACTTAAAATAGTGTTTCTCTTTGGCCTTCGACTCTCTCTACTATCATCTCGACCAGGCGCACGATTGAGTCTATTGTCGACTTGCCACTTCGAAACCCGAATCGGCTTTCTGATAGTAGGTAGTTTTCTTCTAGGAATTAAACGCATTGTGTAAGAAAGACCTTCTCGAAAATTTTAATGATTTTAATAATAATGGTTTTAAGCTTGGAACTTAGAATATACGTTTTAGTTGCTAGAAATCAGTTTTCCAAACTTCACACCAACTCTTTTAAAACCCTTAAACTTTAATATATCAGCCAACAAGTGTTTTGATTTTATTTTGTTATTAGTACTGAAGTTGTTTGGGGAAATTATATTTCAAAATTTAGAAAACGAGTTGAGTTGATGTGGAATATGTAAATTAAGTCAGTGCTAGCACCAAAATTTATGTTTATTTCAAATTTCAGCAACATTGGATGAATATGACCACTGTATACCAATCTACCAGTTATCCGCAGTAGAAATTTTTTTGTTATTCCAAAACCAAAAGTCATATTGAATTCGGACCTGCGATTTGGGCTAACGACAAATTTTGACTCAAATCCGTCAAGTATTTCTTATGTTAGAGAGAAGAAACACTCAAATATGTGACAGACGCACAATTCTTAAACTAAACACTTTTCCATCCCAAATATAGGACTTTGCTATCACTCAATCTAGGAATGTGTTATAGTACTGAAAAGTTTAAACAAATAAACTCATGGATGTCATACCACATTGACAAGGATGAAAAATTTGGCACTGCCTCGAAAGCTGTTGAAGAATATGTCAAGAAAGCTAAGAAAACATCGTGAAGTCCAAGGGTGTAGCACTGCACAGGGCTGATGTGGTTCTTTAAAACTCAGTATTGGTTTGCTTAGCATCACTATCACAGGAAACAATCACGGTAATATCTCTGAAGTGCCAATAGGCAATGTAGTTCTACTAGATTCACAATCTCACTTTATCACACCTGTAATTATTCATAAATTTTCAAGAACTCATGATGCCACATTTACATTGAATCAATATGTTTTGCATTCTCATTTCCACAAGTTGTCATTTTACATGTTTTGATCTCAGTAGGTAAAGTGATAATCGGAAAGCTTATAGGTAGTCTTATTTTTTAAGAATTATTTATGATTACTACACGATGTCTAGTATGATCAATCATATTTTTCTTAAACAAATTATGACTTTTTGGCTAACAAAAAGCCTGTATTAAACAGCTGTATTAATAAATAAGTTGAAGAAATACTAATCAAATTAATATGCAAGGATTTTGTTTGGAACCACAGGAAGAAACAGGTAAAATTAAAATACTGTAGATGTGTAAAAAAGAACATTAAGTACCCCAAACGTTTGAAATGATCCCATCAATAGGTGAAAATACAAAACCTATATAAAATACTGACTTTTGTTAAAATAAATTATAAATTTAAACTTGAAAACATTTTACAGATGTAAAACATAAATATCCTGGATCTTTGATGTTTGATGCAACCTTTCATACCAGTAATCATGTAAAAGTAGGATTATTGTTCGAAGTATGATCAAATCAAATCATAATGTCTTTATTCATGAAATATATATATATGACTTTATGAAACGAATAGTGTCAAATTATATCACTAAATACATTATACTTTCTGATACATATGTTATTATTATTAAGAGATTTAAGACTAAGACTAATATAATATGATAATATACTTACAATCAATAAACTATAAATTTATGGACAACCAATATATATATTAAGTTTTACTTTATATACATTTATTTACTATATTACATACTATGTACATGAGTATTCATAGATAAAACATTTATTGATGACTTCAAATAATTCATTTAAGTATTTGATATATACTAATTAACAATTTTATTAATACATGTAACTATGACTTAAACAATATACATGTACATACCAACAATGACTCCAAATATTTATCAATGGAGTATGGCGACTTCTTCACCAAAAGTGTTTTGAGTTTAGTTTTGAATGATTTTAAATTTGTTTCACTTTTATATCAGATGGTAATTTTGAATTAAATATCTCTCCTGCATAAGCAGGTTTCGTTTTATAAAACTCAATATATATAAGTTGAAGAATTACTAATACAGTATCTTATATGTGTAGAACTGAGTTCAAAATATTGGTATTTTAAGTTTTCTGAATATACGGGTAAATATTCTTAACAATGCTTTTTCCTCCATTACTTTAGTAACATATTTTTTTATTTTTTCTTTAATACACTTGTGCATTTGTACTGTGTACACTTGTGTTTAATACTCAGTGCAAACTGACTACTACTATGGTTAGTTTAAACAAATTATTGTAAAAAGATTTCATTATAAATATTTCAATACAAAATAAAAATTTTATTTTAAAGATTTCATTGTAGTTCAAATTATTATGTAGGAAATAAAATGTATTAGATACAATTAAAGGTAACGTATACACATTGTATTATTAGCACCCATGACATCAAATCGCACATGCATTTGTTTATAGGGTGCCAGGGTGTAGCAGAACTTCTGTAAACTCATTGGAAACCAGTCAAATTCACAGGACCAATAGTAAAATTGTACCTATTAAGACATTTAAATCCTTTCTCAATTCTAATTTTCATCAATTTTTCCTATTCAAACAATTATTCATGTCATAAAGTTTAAAGTAAATGTTCTAAAACAAAACAAAATACTTATTTTTGTGAAAAGACAACAATTTCAACAAAATGTTTGTTGATTAAACATTATCCTATATATTTTTCCAACATGTTTACTTGTAAAGACAGACAAAATATTACTTTGTACTGTTAAAATTACAGTAGTGTATGTATGGAGGAGGAATTCTTGGAATGTCCAAAGACTTAAATATATACATATTTGTAAATACGAGTATCTAACAAAATATTGTATATAGTTGCCAATTTTTAAGTAAATATACAGGAAACAAAATTAAAAACTAAATAGTAAGGTATTTTGAATTTTGCTAAAGGGATGGCGTTTTTAACAAATTGTACATATTGACATGTAAATATAAAATTTATCTACAACTTTCATGCTGTAAACAAATTTCAAATAGCCGCATGGATGAACAAATCTTAATTTACACCATTCTGTTGCATTAAAAGTGAAGTGTAACCATGTGTTAATTTTTGCAGTATAGGAGTTAACCACCAGGTCATGTTGTAATCAAATACTGACACTAAACATAAAATCATAAATATTTATTCAGTATAAAATTATTTACGCATTATAATATAACTTTCATAAATAGGTCCTCATTGACTATGACCACCATTTTGGATTGAAAACTATAAAACGTAGACCTTCATTATCTTAAAATAATGTGCGAGTCTACCAAACCATATATATCTTGAGCTCTGAAACAAAAACAAATCCAGTATAGTGGTATCAAACTATAACCAACCCAGCTAGATACACATTCTAATAATATACACATGCAAATAATGTTCTTAATTAGTATAAATTTAACTACATTTATTAACACTTTAAAAACAATATATTTAATTGTGCATCTTCTAGTTCTTCCACATTCTAAACTATGTGACGGACCAAAGCCACATCAGATAAAAGGACACATACAACTTTTTTTTAGTTTCTTGAAATTCAAATTTTATATTTAGTTACAAAGTAAACTTATTCACAACATATTTTTTAATTGATCGAGGGTGGGATTTTTATTGGAAAAAGAAGGTGTGAAGCCAACTAGCATTCTACAAATTACTACTGTAGAAAATAATTTAAATCTTTGTAATTTTTGTTACTATCATGACATCACAAATGTAGTTGAACTATCTTAACATATCTAATGGCATTGGTTTTATTTCTCAACAGGGACGAATCGTGAAATATATGTTGTAATCTCTCCCTGCACTAATTTTTGCCCCATTACATATAGCACAAAAGGTAGAGAACTAAAATTCAGTGGTTATGAATTTAAATAATTAGCCTAAAACGGTTGGTTTGGATAACATGTTGCCTGTAGTGAAGCATAGGTACACAGTTAGTGTCACAATAATACAAATACAGCCCAACTCCGCAAAGAAAATTTATTTCCTTTTTCGTTAGTTTTATCGTTTAATATAATTTATATGTTTACCTGTTGCTTGTAGCAGTGTCCATAATATAATACATATAACTGGGGAAGCTCTCAGGATTAGCAGCTCGAGCATGAAACAACATGCCGAAAAGTGCCATGAACACAAGCGATTCCCACGGCCAGTCCGGCAGTTTACTTCTCAAGTGCTCACTGAACAGTATCTACAACAATGAAGTTAAATATGAAAAGTAGAAGCAGAGATTTGCACAATGTTAAAGCTTATAGGTAGTTATAACTATTATATTGGTAGCTGAGATAATATAACGGTACCTGGAAAATATTGCTGTAGGCGATGAGAGTGAGAGAGAGGTTTGGGTGAAGAGGGAAGGTTAAGGAAGCCAAGCCGCCAGCGACAAGAGCTTGCCAAGCTTCGTCCCGACCTCTCAAGTGCACCAGTAGACAGCTCACTGCCTGCAATTGTGAAATGAAATGAAACACCTCTATAAAAGTGGCAAAGTCAGGACTTTAAACTCCTCTTTTCCACTTATCAACAATTCAAAGGTATTGTACAATTTAAGTATATGACATACTAAGAACTAAAATTAAACAACTACAGAAATAACCTATAGTTTAAAATGAAAATCCTTGCATAATGAACATAAATGTCATTCAATATAAGAACAAAATTAAAGTGAATGAAAAATTAAAATTTATAAGTGCTTTAAATAATTAAACTTTAACACTCGTATTCACACACGTTCATTCGGACCAAACGTTTGCCTCTACCATGTGCGCCCCCACATAAGCCTTCACAGTTCCTGAGACTTCTGTAAGGGTCAAGTCCTGTCCTCCCTCCCAAAACTAAACTCACTCCTCAATGTGCTTGATCCTATCAGGAAGATCATTCCACAATTTACATGCTGTAACGATAAATAATTTGCCAAAAGTGGTAGATCTGTGCAAAGAAATTGACAACATTAGATCACCTGTCTAGAATTAAAATGGGACATTAAAGAAATGGATGCAATAGTTTTGAGCATGCTGAAGTCTCTCACAGAGCTCAACAGTCATGTCATCAGTCACTATGTTACATTAGTTGAACTGAGGTAACATCATAGCCTTGTCCAACTTTACTTTGATATTAAAAGGAGGAAAAAAGCAAAACATTTTAAACTATGAATGCTAGCAAAGACACTATTGAAAGTTGTGGTTACTGATTCAAACCATATAAGAGTTAATTGATTGTTAACGCCTATGGTCATACGGAGTCCAAGCTGAGGCCAAAGGCCGAGGCTAGGCTGTGGGCATAGCGATCAGCCTCGTAACGACTGTGGTAATAGAAAGACCCAATACCGATACGAGGCTGTGAACGGAGCGAATTAGAGTAACAAATTGCAAAGGAAATTTGATTCACTCATGCAAGCGGCGCTTAAGCTTAGCTGCGTGTCGGCCTGCTTTTAAATTAAAACAGACTTTAGAAATTATGAAATTGAAAATTATATATTTTTGAATTTCAATAATTATTAAGGCTGTATACTTTGTTTTAGTTTACTGTTATAAGTAATCCATGGTTATAAATAAATCAATTCTTATTATTATTAATGTTATTGCATCTTTTTCTGACCAATATTTATATATATCTTATTTATACAGCAGAAGCAGATGACAAGACACCAGAGGAATACCATGCTTATATTATTATCATTTAGTTTTGAGATTCTATCAAGAAGAATGGATGTAAGATGCTTCACAGATGTCTAACTAAAACATATGGTACACTATTTACACTGAATTATTGTCTTATAGTGTAAATAGTGTACCATATGTTTTATTAAGGACAATAAGTAAATGGACGATGCCCCACAAGCCGGCTTAAATGGGCATCCACATTTACAACAACGGTAGGATCTATTAAGCCTAATACAAGGTAATTAATAATTGAACTGGTCCTACACTGGGTTTCACTTCTAGTAACCATGCTTATAATTTCAAGCTGTGTGTATTTGAATCCACCTCCCACAACAACAATGTATAAGATTGCCTAAGCTTTATTAACAATGAAAAATACTTATAAGAAAGCCTATTAGTTACCTTGAAAATTCCTATGTAAAGACCAGCAAACATAGGTAAATGCAAATTCTTGATTTGAAACATCACTTTGAAGACAGCAGAAGGCCCTGTAGCAAATTTTGCTAAGTTTGTTATTATAATTTTTGCAAACTGCAATCCCAAAGCCAGGCTAAAGTATTTCTTCATAGACTGGAACAACAACAAATTGATATAATTTTTAATGTGTTTTAAAACTGTCTATTTTTACACTACTAATAATAATTTTGACGGAAAACACACTAAATTATATATTGCTTACGACTTATTTATAAAGTAAATTCCTTGAAAATTTAGGGAGGGCTGGTGTCAGTTATCACCAGAAAGAAGAAGAAGTTTCTATCTGTGATTTTGAAGATGGTGTAGATGCAAATTTAAAATAATCTAATTTGTGATATTCAAACGGTTTGTATTGTATCTACAGTACTAAAAATCAGCACAAGCAAAAAATGTATCCATGACTTTATGACCGTCACAAACCAAAAATCACTAATATTAATTTTTATTTGCGACTTCTTTTGCTTTGAGAAAATATTATCATATTGTACTAATTATTCTTGATGTTATCTCCATTTACATTGTGGTACTCATAACTATACAATGAAAGCATTTGTACCTTTTACCACATAATTTTTAATTTAACATAGACACGTAAAATAAATAAATAAAATAAATCATCAATAAATAACGTGGATCATGCTAAGGCGAAACATGTCTATGTAAAATTAAAAACTATGTGGTGAAAAGTACAAATTCTTTCACTGTATATTATCATACTTATTGTACCTGAGCTACATGGTCTACACATTTTTCTTTGTGACAACAGTTTTTCCTCTCTTTAGGATCATCTGGCAGCTTGAAAGGTATGAAAGGCCTGCAAATAAAATAAAATTTCTTTTTGATTTAAAACAGTTACTTTAAAAATATGTTTTAATGAGCTAAAGTTGCACTAAAGATAATGTTTTAATGGGTAGATGGCGCATAGACTGAGAGTGACTAAGGCAGGAAAATCAGCATAGTTGTGGAAGCCCAAGCCCAGATAGCGCTGCCATCTCCCCGTCTTTCTCCCTCTTGGCTCCAAATGCTCAAGTTTGTCCGATGTCAATGACTTAAATGTGACCAAGTTGTACGATTTTCGAGAATGAACAAACTTACGTGTGTCCTGTAACTTTACTTGAGACGTGTAAAAGAATTCCCTTCCACCGCTATCTGTTCTTGGGGTGCTGCAACTATGTTCATTTTCCTGCCTCATCCATTTGGAATCAATTATACCAGTAACATAATTTTTGGTTGAACTTTTATTCCCAGGGAAATAAAGATGACATCATTTAATGATCCTATGGGAAAAATATCATTTTAATCATCTTTATGTGGCAAGGAAATCAGATATTCTTATAGTTCTATTTTCTCAAATTATTGATCTATGTTGCCTTCCCCCTCCAACGTATAAGACACTATAAACATTGTGTACCAGTATTTTTGTAGATTAACAGAGTGTCTGAGTGTGTATTGATAAATTAAATAAATCATCACAAGGCAATTAATTTTTCATCAACATTGTTTGAGAAGACACACTCAACTGTACCATAAAGAACTGTGAGACTTCTTGTACTTCCGAAGGCAGTAGAGCAGAAGACTGCCCCCAGATGCAAAGAGACACCACTGTCTTCGTCGAGTCAGGACAAGAAGATCATTGTTACACAAAATCTTCAGATACAATTCTGACACCTAAAACAATGTAAGATGGTATAATTTAAAGAACATAAATAACCATGTTTAAACTAACCATTGCAAAAACTAAGTAAATGCTGTATAATACACTATGAATATATATAAAAACTACCTAAAATATGGAATAACTTTGACCAAAAATAAACATGATATAACAGTTCTGAGCTTATTAAGCTTGATTAAGTTGTTTCCGAGCAAAGAAGTTGGTTTTGCTATTTACAATCAATAATTTATTTTTAAACCTAGCTTGCCCAGTATTAATTTTTGTGTTATTAAATATGAATATCTTGGTTTTCCAGAAATTATTAAACTTAATGATTATCAGGATGTAACCCCCTTCCCTAGATCTACAGTCAATACCAGATATCCATATATTAAATCTATTAAAGTCCATGTCTATTAGTGTACATGTAGTTTTAAACTTACCTCCTAAGGGCCGTTTTTCAATTCAACTTTAACCGCCGGTTAAAATTAGGACAGGGAGCCAACCAATAGGAAAGCTGGATATTTTTTAGGTTAAGTTTTACTTTGTCTGTTTTGATTTTGCATTTTGGTGTTAGAGTTTGTATTTATCTATATTAGCATAATGTATACATGTTAAATTCAATAAAAATGGTTAAACTATACCATTATTGCATGAATGATCTTCAAATAATTCATTTAAGTACTTTGAACGTTGTGTGAAAATGTAAACATTGCAGACTGTAAACAACTTAACCGGCGGTTAGTTAACCAGCTGCTAACCGGGCAATTGAAAAAACGGCCTTAAGTGTTACTTAATATTAAAAATCTTACGAGTATACTTGGCTTGTAGAATATAAAAAAAGCAAGATTTTGTCCTCAATCACTCCACCATCTTACAGAAATCACATTTACTCTCAACACCCAGGTTTGAATGATGTGTATCGCTGTATGTGAGATTTACAATTGATTCTAGGTGCTGATTAAAAGTCTGCACTGAAATTGAGCAATGAGCTTCAAGTTTCCTAGCCATGTAACAGGTAACTCAATATGTACATTTTCATAGAATATACTGGTATTATATGAAACTAATAGAATAAGCTAATTAGTTCCAATAGCTTTGTACTTTTTGTAGAACGAGAGCTATTCAGGAATTAACTTCTGTTGTATATCTCGTAGGTGAGTGAAAACATATTTACAAATTATACTTTGTTGGGTAGCCTGGCTCTTTGTGTATCCAACAATACGCTGAACATTTTGTCTGGCCAATTTTATGCTCTGGAGTGTAAAACAAAATGATTGCTACTTGTAAAATTTCCACCGATAAAGTAATAGTCCTACTAAATAAAAAAACATCAATTTTTTTGCGGCAGAAATTTTTAGAATTCTTGTTTAGCCTACACACTTGAATTTATAGTCTTTAATTTTGAAAGGTTGCGTGTAATCCATTGTTTTGCGAACTTAAGCAGATTTAAGAGTGAATTGCATCCATTTCTCATTCAAGACACTGGTGACGAAATGTCAAGCAATAGCGTAGAATACTTTGTGGCTTAGTTTGATAAGTGCTCCGATCTCACCGTGATTTTTATAGGTGAAAGAATGCTCTTTAGTATGAATATCATTTAACGCATCCAAAAATAGTATGTGTTTTAAAAGTTTTTAAACGGAACTTAATTTAAAAACAGACCTAGTGTATTCAAATTTCCTTAAGCTAATGTATAAATAATGAAATGTTGTTCAAAAGTATTTCCAATTAACATTAACATACCAATGCAATAAATAAAGTAACATAAATGGTTCGGCGGGGAGAAGTATCAAAGAAGATCCCCCCTCCTCCAAGAGTGCCCGGGATAAGACCCAGCGTCGGAACATAGTATCTGCCAAGTAAGTTTCTGCAATATCAAACCATCAATGTTATAATAAAATAAAATATACTGTATTTACATGTATACAGAGTGTTCTTAAACTCTCGGAGAATGTTTTTAGGTATCTTTTCTGGGCCAATTACAAAATAAAATATCATATAACTAATAAAAGTATCATAAATCTTAATTTGTATAAATGCTAAATATACAATAAATCACATCCCGGTTCGGTCCAAACTTGTTTGTCTTCAACTTTCTTTAAAAATAATAAAAGTATATCAGGTGGAATTGTGTAGGAGGTAGTAAAAATTCTCAAAGTCAATAGTTATTTGTACAACCACCATTGTATTTGTGTGTATACTTTTTTCTAAACAAAATTGTTTTACCTATTAACTTGACATTTTCTAACAGGTTTTAGATTATTAAAAACATATTAGGAGAAAAATACAGCTACTTAAGTCAAAATGGCTACTGTTTAAAACCTTTTAGTAGCAATATCTTGTAAACGGTGGATTTTATATAATTAATGCTAAAGTAATATTTTATAGTCATTTTGTAATAAACCTAATAACACCATGTTTGTTAGAATCCATTGATAAACAAGCTAGTTAAGGAGGAAATATGTCTTGAAACACAAAAGTGTGTTAAAATTAGTTTTGCTGGAAAGTATCAAACTGGAGTCGATATGCTTAGCAACACTCAGATGTGTCAAAACCATCTGATTTAAGCCAGAAAGTTAAAACCTGAATTGAAAGAGCGAAAACCGAATTTTACATATTGCCAAGCACTAAACAGACAAACCAGTCATTGTAAAACACTCAGTACAATTCAACCAATAATTTTTTTTCAAACATAAAACTATTAAAAGAAGTTTAAAATTCTCAACATTTAGATGCAAACAAAACATTTTTTATTGAAAAAAATGTTAACAATGAACCAGAAATACTACAAACTTGCCATTTTTATACAAATAATTATTTATTTAATTTGCACATGCCATTTTAAATATATTCATTTGAAATTTATTAATAAGAAATAAATTTTGATAACCTATATTATTCAGTAGGTGTTTTTGGTTCAAAGATTGTTTCTGAAAGTCCTCACCCAAAAAATAAAAGTTTTATTGGATTGTTTGGTCTACTTCTTGGGTATTTTAAAACCAATAAGAAGCTGATTACTGATGAAAAACTCTCCTCTTTACCTGAACATACAGAGTGTTGACATTGCTACTGATCCAGCAAAAGCGCCAAACATACTCGATCTGCCCAAGCCGAGGATTTCTTCCTTCACATTCTCAGGGTGGAAACCTCCCTTTATTAACGCTGGTAACTAAAATTCAAAAAATGGAAATTTCTAAATGTATAGTGAATATATAAATGTAAACGTTAACTCAATAGTAAAACCTGTGGTAACCTAAAATAAGTAAGGTTTTGTAGCTAACTGATGCCGTACTCATAATAATGATAATATGATTGAATTTACATAATAATAAAGTAAAACAATACAAGTTTTGAACCAGTAAAATAATACTGTAATTTGTTTTTGAATCTGAATTAATGATGGCTGTTGAAAAGCACTAATAAATAAATATTTTAAAAATTGGGAGGAAAATTAAGATTTATTTTTAATAATTTAGGGCCAGCTTGAGAGTATGTTCCATCTGTCTGTATTATTCCAGGTGCACCTGTTTGATTTTCAGCTGGAGTCAACTTCAAAGCTGAATAAGGATTAATGTAGAAAACCTAATGGAAACTGGGCTTAAATACCTTGGTTTGTTTTAGGTTAGTGAAACCAGATTGTAACTGGAGGAGCAAATGTTTGATTAACTAATTGCTCTCTGTATCTGAAGGAGAAAACAAAACTGCAATGCCAGCTGAAGGCCAAAGAAATTACAATGTTTTCAAACAAAGAGATAATCTGTATGCTCAAGCACACATGCTGAAGCTATAGGCAGAGATGTACGCCAATCTTCATTGAATGTTTGGATCATTTCAATAGACGCTAAGGCCAAAGGTTGAAATGTCAGCAAGTTTACATTTACCTAAATGAGAAATGGTCGTACAACAGACGCATTTGCTCACCCAGATATGCAATTTAGTATAGTTTATACCTCTAGTTGGTAGATATTACTAATGAGGGAATAACTGAACAAAATACATACCACATTAACAAGAAAGAAAAATTTAGCACTGCCTCGAAAGCTGTTGAAGAATAAGTCAAGGAAGTTAAGATAACATCGTGAAGTCCAAGGGTGTAGCACTTCACATGGCCGGTGTGGTTCTCTAAAGCTTAGTCCCGGTTTGCTTAACACCACCATCACAAACAAATAATCACACTGAACTCCAACAGTTCAACATAAAGCTTGCAAGAAAACAAACAGTTGCTCTTTCACCACACAAAAAACAGTGTCGAACTTTTACTACTACGTAACTGTTACAGTAACTTCAAGACAGAATACTTCTAAGCATATGATTTACATAGAATCAATAGGTTTTACATTTTCATTAGCGTTAGTTCTGTGTGGCAGGCTTCGATTTGATTTCAGTATGTAAAGCAGCAAGGTAAGCAAGGCAGCACCTCAGTGTTAGTGTTAGTGAATTAGTGTGTTTCTGCTTACCTCATTCAATGTAAATGCTGACCCGTGTGTCTGCATTGTCGTCATTTGTGAATTGTAACAAGGTCGGTTGAAGAATAGTTGGTTTTATGTCTCAAATTTGTTTTTCCAAATAATGTGTTTACCTGACGGAGCGTCCAACAAAGTAGAGTTCTGAAATACTTTGGCAGATGTTAACATAAATTTGGGTGGACAATCAGAGCGCTTACATTCTGGTAAAAGTGTCGGTTTCAGAAACACATCCAATAGCAAAAGAACCTTCAATCTCACCAGTGGCAACAGTTTTCTTTCTGGTTAAAATTTAAATTAAAGCAACAATTAGGTTTTTGAACCCTTTTGCTCGGTTTACACTCAACTAATTCGGAGGTCTGGCAAAAATTGAGCAGACATACTAAACGGCACCTGTTCGTTGGTTTAATTTTGTCAATGACCAGCAAAAGGCAAGCTCTCATAATATTTTATGGATTTATTATTAAAAATCAGTATTTTACCAAATGGTAGGGAGTATTAATGTTCTGTAATAAAATAATGATAGTCTAAATACATTGCCTTTATTTTTCAAAACCTGGTGACTATATTAGACACAGCATATTTAACTTGTCTGGTTCTGCCTATTCAAATCATGTTATGTAGTAGTATAATATTGATAAGTTTCATATGATCTGTTTCTAAGAGCAGATTTTGATAATGGTGTTAATTTGTGCTATGTCTTTAACAAAAGATTTTTCAAACACTAATTTTAAATGTTAATATGGCTGTAGAGTCTATGCTGATCAACCATTTTCTTTATGTTTTACCTGTAAAATTATATTTCATTTTGAGATATTTTTCAGATATAACTTTCTTACTGTCTCACCCCATAACATCCTGTATTTAGTAAATGGAAATGTACTAAAACACATTGACAAATTTATGACTGTAATAGGTCTAATTTATTTTCACGCCAAATAGTCAAAAGAATACAAAGTTTGGTTGAAAGTACCAGCTTGTCAATGAATTATCTGTTTTCTTCATAAATTTGACAGGAGCTGTTAGTGTGTGTGCCAAATAGCTAGTTGCCAAACTTGACATAATGAAGTGAAGAGTGATGTCATCTTTGGCATTTATATTAGAGACAAGACCAAATAAAACTGGCAACTGCTATCTACTAAACTCAATGCCATTTATTTAAAATTTGTATGAGTAAATACATTTTTTATTAAATACTAATATTGAGACTATTATGTCTTCTATATATTAGGACAAAGGTATATTATAACAAACAAAATACAGTTTAAATATTATTTATTAATCAACATAAATATTGCACAAGAAATTTTCTTGCAAATGTTGTGTTAGAATAAAAGAATTAAATGATCCCACAAACTATTTTCTTTTTCAAGCATTTAAAGCCTACCATGTTACGATATGTAATTTATAGCTTTTAAAAATATGTTAAGATAAAATCAAAACACTCAAGGTAAACACCTTTTCAGGGGATTTGTTGAGGATAAAAAAGTGAATTGAGACGATTGAAATATAAGTACGGCACAACACATTTTAGCCAAGATTAAGTTTTTAATGCAAATCAAGAGATCGGAAAAAGATATCATAAAAACGTACTGAATATTTTTACATTGTTCACAGCAAAATCTCTCTAGATTAAATCGTTGGTGTCTTACACCAACACAAACAACAATAATATAATGTACAAATATGTAAATACTCTCCTTTACCAAGGCCTTCAATCACATGGAGCAAAGTCAACCGACAAGAGAAGCACCGATAAGGACTGGTTATTTTTCTCAGGTTCAAATGCTTTTGTTAAACAAAGTACTACTTAAATTTTATTTGAATCCTATTTTTAAGAACTGGACTTTGATAATTGTTTTATTAGTGTTTATACAATGCAATTAATGAACACTAAACCATTACAGAACAACTGAAACGTATGTGTATGGATCCTTATTTGTATTTAATTTCGCTGATTGTTGGATCAGTACCTACAGTATATTTATTTGTGAAGAAAAATAAAACTGATTTAGTAACCAAAGATATTTTTAATTGTATGCCCGATTTTAATCACCGCTAGTCATTTTACAGAAATCAAAACTTACATTACAAAAACCAGTTTTATTTTTCTTTAAATTTAAAATGTTCCATCTGAAATTTGTGGTTGGTGAAATAAATAGCCCGCAATATGTCAGGAATATGCAGAAGCTTTTTTGAAATAAAATGGTTTCTCAACGAAATATTAAGTTCTATTGAAAATCGGCCAAAGAAAATTATGACCTTTTAGAGATGATCCAAAAGGATTTTAATTGAAACCCCAACATTTAACACAGTTAGAATCTTTCACAATTATATATAAACTGTTAAAACATGGTCTCAAGAACAACTTGTAAGACAAATGAGAGTGGTTTTGTGAACTTTAAATAAAACTCAAACCTATGCTGGCTTTACCAAAGTGTTAGTAGTTGCAATCTTTTTATGAAAATAAATACTTTTTTGAAGTATAATTGATTTAAAACTTTTAAGAAACAAAGTCAGCAAATATCTTCAACCTTCGGTGCTCCTCTTGTTTGATCCTCGCCGGGCTCCCACTCTCAGTTCTGATTCAATAAAAATTTGTTAATTATTTATAAATATTCATTTATTAAAATGTTAACTATTCACATTAAGTTACTTAAACAATTTATAAAATATTTGTACAACTTTAAATTACAAGAAAATATTACAGAATTGGCCTAATAAATAATTAAATATATTTCACAAACATTGATCCTTATTAATTAAGTATTGATAGACTAAACAAATGCATTGCAGTGCACACATAGATGAGATGGTTGTATTATCAATGGGCAACACCTTAAACATCCAAGTTTTACATTTCTGATGTAAAAACCCTAAATAATAACACTATGAAAGTGAAACACAATGCTAAAGTAGAACCCTGAAACCCTTTCCTGTGTCTGTTGAGAGTCTATCATACACAGCTTCAAACATTTTAACTGCTAAAGCAAGTTGTAGAGCTTTTCTAATGACCTTAAATACAACCAGCTTAGTTTTCATTCTTGGTATGGTAGAAGAAAAACATGTAAATGTAAGATTTATGTGATTCTAAATTGATATTTAGGGCAACCAAAAAATAATGCACCTCGGTCTTAAAGTAAAGAATATTGCAACTCAAGTACATTCCAAGCTCCAATTTGTGGCTAACACACGGCATCGAGTAATGCGTTAAGAGAAAAAGTTGAATGTAAAATAATATACACTTACTAATTGAAGAAATAAAAATAAAATACAGAGAGTATTTGTTCTAAAAACGCCATTCTTAGATAAATAACAGTGCTCTAAGCGGTAGACCGCAATTATTATTCAAAACAAAAAGAAATGGAGGGAACCTCCTTGAAATGCCTGATGCAGGGTTAATTTAAAACCTACTTCACAGTCATTTATTAATCTGGTAGATCTGATAGCAATTTTGTTTGTCATGGTAAATAAATTAATATTTGGTTTGTTCTACTGAGAAGTGATATATTTTGTTACTTGCATTTTAAATACTCTACATGACAAAATAAAAATAAGAAACTCCTTATTACATTTGTTTGTAAAGCACTGGATTGCAACAATATAAACGGTTTTATACACAAGTACAATGAAGATGATACTATTTAGAATTCAAAGGTTACATATCTTGAATTTCCTTTAAAAGTAAATAAGAGCACATAAATCAAGAACTGTCTAAAGTACCTTCATACATGCAGAGTTTGAAAACTAAGCTGCTTTGTACAGTTACAAAGAAATAGTATTTTGAAACACTTGTGTTTGTTACACTTATGATTTATTATTGTTAGGTATTTCTGAAAAGTTCCTGTGTTTTAACTATTTAATTTGTTAGTTTCTATACAAAATTTTACAAACCAAACACTAAAATGCTTTAACAGAGTGCTACATAAAATGATTGATTAATTAATATCACAGCCACAGAATTGTAAGTAACAAAATTTCAATAATTTGTAAATGAAACAATAATCTTAGTTTTTTTCTAATAAGCAAAGGCCATTTTTTACTTTAAATAAAGTCTTAGCAGTTCAAACCATAAAAACATTCCCTGGTAAATTTGATTAAACCCTAAATTTCAGTAAACATCATTAGCTTACCAATTTGACTTTTGAAATGTGGTAAAACCTTCATTTTAAGCACAGGATGCAAATTATTTTAAGTACTAGATTATTTAAAGCTTAACAAGCAAGACATCTCCAACTGCCAACTTCCAATGTAAAAACATTCGTGTACAAAAGCTACCATGCTGCAACCCGTTCGAACGGGTAGCAGAAAATACAATCCACACCGTGACACTGTTACATTCTAAAGTCCAATCAAAAACTAGAGCATCTTATCACATATCCCAGACCTTTCGTTTCAATACGCTACAACCAGTCGAGTCGAAAGTCGACAGATCTAACCATCAGTTACCGGTACTGATAAAATATACATCGGGAATTGAAAAATACATTGAATTTCGACATTCACTAAATTCCTTATACTTTAGCACCGTGACAAAATGAAATAAATTCTAAGAGAGAGAGATAAAGAGAGAGAAGATAGAGTGACATGCAGACGCAGACGCACACAGACGCTGAGCTGAGCTGGTGACTGTTAACACAGACACAGACTATCCACTAAGTATGGCAACATTAACAGTTTATGGCAATAGACTGAGTGTATCACATTCGTTGCTAAATTGTTACTAACATTCTCCTAACGTACTTATCACAATGGATCACTCCCTAGCTAACATTGGAGGAAGCACTTTGCGGACGGTTTACCGCAATCCTTATCACTATTATCACGTCGTCATTGCTCTTGTTTATTGCATCCCACAGCCTTCTTCACTACTGACCAACCAGCTACCACTCACTTCACCTTCACTCAGTCAAATACTACACATTAATACACTCCAACTTTATATAGTTTTGCTAACTTTGTAAAAATATGTGTTTCCTCAATTACAAGTTAAATTCACGTGTCCATATAAAAGCTGGCTTCCTGCTGCTAGCGCAGCTAGCTTTTTATTCATGGTGCTCATTTTTTGCAATTTGTATCTGTTTTGACTGAAACGGCTATTTACTAGGCATAAGACTTTGTGCTGTTTCTTCAGATTTTAGCACATGTTCATGAAATTGTTTTAAGTCGTATTTACGTTTCATGTAAAAGTAAACATGAATTTTCTCTTCTAGTTTTGTCAATAACGTTAAATCCGTCCTTTAATGAAATTACTAGTCATTTTATTTAGCTCAAAAATTTGATTTATAAAACCCGGCTAGTGTTTAGGAACAAGAACTAAAACAGGTACTTTTACTTTGTTGTAGAATTTCACATTATGAAATCTGCAATTTTACAGCATAAGACAGTGAATACACACCTAGTTTCAACGGTTTGTTTGGCTGTAAAATAATCAAACCCTTAAACAATCTTAGGAGGGCCAGCGCAACAGTGCAAGGCAGGCAAGTGCCAGACGAGGGGCTCGGAAAAGACGGACCCTGACTTCATGACTTGAACACCACTTTAATGATTGCGGTTTTTGAAATCATAACTTTACAATTATTATAGCTCTGGCCTGGCCAGACTCCTCCAGGACAAGCAGTGTGTGTAGCTGAACTGCACATTCAGTTCATATTAAAAGATATTACAAGAACAAAAGTGGCACACCACTGATTGATCAATTAGCAGGAGAGGTAAGAAGGCTGAAAGCTTGATGTTGGCGAAATTGCTCATTCCTAGAGCCGGACCGTATAAGTAGAGAAAGGGTGGATTTGCTGGCTATTATTTAAACAGACACATTAATAGGGGCCTGGAATCAAAACCGTGCCAACGCCGCTCAGGCCGATGCTAATTACTAGAACTTATTAAATTTAAAGTGGTAGTAGTTGCATTCTCGTAGAATATACAAACAATGATTTGGAGAGAAAGGTCCTTTTGCTTTTAGCTGTGATGATAATTGCTTTTATCTAATTGAAAATAATTACGTAAGTAAATCATAAATCAAATCATTTTACCTTTTATTTATTAAGGATAACCTAAAATTGTCAATGCTTACATTATCATTATACCAATATGTACTCGTTATACAAATTCTATATTGATTAAACCACTAGATTTCTCCGAGAGTTCAAAAATTAATTGGATTTCAACACCCAGGCACTCAAATCAGACTTTTCTTACAAGTATTACTTTAAATACTGTGAAGTGAAAGAGCGGTAGCTAACCGGTCAGTCTTACAATACAGCTGATACCACAAATATATAAATATAAAATAAATATTATAATGTTCTTTCTACAATGTAAAAAACATTAATTTTAAATACAATTAATTTACATCATATTTGTAACAATTATTTACAGTTATTTTGGAAATTGGGATATTACACAAAACACCAACAACCAACTAGAATAACAAAACACATACAGCGTCAAGAGAAGCAACAACCAGTATTGCAATTGTATCCCTTTTCGATTGGGTTTAAAATTTATTTTACAGACGATTATTGGGAAACTGTCAACACGTATAATCTGAATGTACACTACAACAAATGGGACTTATTAAAATGAAACATAAAATTTGTAGTAACTGTTACATTTATCACACTGATTTTGAACTTTGGTTGAATTAAAATTAGAAACTTTTAACATTATCAGGATTAAACCACATATCAAATATATTCAGCTTAAACCAGATGAAGATTAGTTTCCAAAGAGTAAATTTAGCTACCGTTTAACACATAGAATCAACATAGAATATTGAGGAAAATGTAACACTTAGCTGTGTTGTTAACAAAAGTGTAACTAATCTGATGAAAATCTAATTTATCTTGTAGAACTTTGAAATTGATTTGTTTAAACTTTTTACGACACTTTTTTTCTAGCAGTGACTTGAGCCAGCAATGAGGCCCTAGCCCCTCAATGAGCTTAAGTAATCAGCTGATTGGACAGGAAAATTCGTGATTGACCTCAAAATTAGCTCAGTGGATAAAGACGGCCACTCTAGAATGTCACAATGAACACAGCTAGAGAAAATCACCCTTAGTTTACAAAACCTTACCAACAAGTAACAACAAATTATATTGTAAATGTTGGTTTAACCAATTTTCTCAGGTAAAAAATTAAATTTCAAAAACTTATTAAATTTTAAATTAGTATCAAAAATATATTTGAACATGTTTTACATTGCTGAAGAAACATAAAATAGATAAAAGTACAAAATCTTAAAGTCCTTTGGATTTGGTTGAAGAATTGTTTTTATTTAGAAATAATGTGGCTAAGCAAAATTACTGATATTTGTAAATTCAACATTTTACTGTCACATTTCCTCAATATCAAATCGAAGTAACATGTAAACTCGTCTACATATGTGAATCAAATCTTGTAAAAGTCAAGAGGTTACCCAAATTAAATAAATAGCAGAAAATGTTAACACTGACTGACTAATCTTAGGAACTACAATAACAGTAAGAGATTGAGAGTGAATGTGTACTATGTATCATCGTCTTGTTTGTACAACTGCGTTGTGTCGGATTCCGAGGACTGGCAGTAACAGGCAGTTCTATTATTCGGTTCGTCACCGTAAGTTCCTTTGTACTATGACCAAAACTGTAGAAAAACACTAGATCAAGAAGATTACAAGCTGTTAAACCAAACACATTAGTAGAACACAATATTACATTAACATGTTAAAACTAACAAACCTATGAAAGCACATGTTTAAGAAAATAAATGAGATCTTATTACAAAAAAAGAATCGTAAACTCACTGTTGATCTAGTATTTTCTTATGAAATAAAACTATTTAATTATCGGTTGAAAAAAGGCACCTTACTAAAACCGAAAACCTATGATTTTTCAGAAGGAAGCAGAGTGAGCAATGAATTTGTACGAAGCGTTACAGCAACTGTTGTATATGAGTTGTCGAACAAGGAGCTAACACTGCTTTACCTTTCAGCAAGAGCATTTTATGACGAAACCATGCACGGGAAACACGCTGAGTAACAGTCAAACCGTAAGACTAATAAAACAGATTTTTGTGGAACCAAACTTTTTGCACAACAAGCACAGGGGTTTTCAGTAAATGAAATATCTGGTTTAATATAAGAGAATCAATTCCTAAAAGGCTAAAAAGTTTCTACATTTAAAGTTATGAATTTGATAAATTTCATATTATTGTTTTCTTCCTGCCTTACTGTAAAGAAAGCTTTGTTAGCACCTTGAAAAAGTACACTCTTGGCTTACAAAACTTTGTCGTTTTCAGTAAAATTTATATTATTACAGTATAATAACACAAGGTGGATTCTTAATTAACAACATTTTATAAACTGTCAACACACACACACATACGTACATAAGCAGTTATAAGAGGTAGACAGTTACAAATAGTTAACAATACCAAAATAAACCCATTCAAACAAAACTGTTTGTGGAAAATGTTGGTGTATAAATTATGAATTTTATTATGTCAAATAAATATTCATAAATAAGGTCATATAATTATTATCCAGTACTTGAAGGTAATAATTTACGTCTTAGTACCATCCAATACTTTTATACCTATTGATATTTTATTCTTTGCTATAATTCAAATGTAACATTTGAAATTTGTCTGATAAAGAATAAAAGAGAAGTAAATTTTACTTGCCTAATTACTGGTATTCCGCTTTATAGATATACCGTATAATCACATGCAGCCGTAAAGAGCTGCAATTTACTTTCACTGAAAAAAGACTGAAAAGTAAACACTGATTAAAAAGTTTAAAAAAATTAAATTTCTTGCAAAAAAACAGATACACCCTAGAATTGTTAAATAGTTATTGATTTATTTTTTTACATTAGTTTGAAAGATATATCTTCTTTCAGTCACCCAGATACGGTATATAAAAGTAAACGGTGAATAATCCCTGAAGTTTGAGGATGAGGTTTTTTTAAGTACAAGAGTAGAAGAGAAATCTCTGACATATATTGACCCATGAAGTAGTGCTTAAAAATGTTATTTTCCAGTCAGCTGAAACTCTTTTTATAAACTTGTTACAAAATTGATTTAATATTAAGTCAAGTAATTAACTATGTCTTGAGGTAGCTTCTAGTTTAGGTGCAAAAGTGTAAATAAAATTAAAGAAGAATTTAAAGTTTAAAATTATTATTTTGTTAACAATAGTATAACTACCTCAAGGTTTGGGTTTTACTATTGTGATGTCTGCAATGAATTAATATAGCTATTATATCAAATTAAAAAAAATTAAATCAATGTAAAACTAGCACTTGTTGTAGTTGAAGAATAAAGAGTAGAAGAAAGATAGATGTGAAATTTTACAGATTTTGTTTGTACTGATGTTTGCAAACTTTATAGAATAAAATACATATACCCTTAGTTGCCTTATTACTTGCTTGATTTCAGCTAATGTGTTACAATATTTAGTTTATTTACGTAAGTATCTTTTGTCCAAACATAAAAACATAATCTGTGATAGTTTGTAGCGTGTAGAGTTAACATGTTCTAGTTTTCTCGGTAAAATTAATCATACTGAAAAATTACCCATTTAAATATTGTGTTACCTAACAACATTTGTATTAACTATTTTGTACTATAGTGTGGGGTATCACACTCATGAAGTTAAATTGTGTAGGAAATACATAAAACATTCACATAACATATGCTGATAACACTGTGGTTACCCTATTTTCATATATGTAGCGGCACAAGTAATGACAGGAATTAGTATTTCAGTTGTTCGCGCAAAAATGATCATTTTATATTGTACAAGTTTTTAGTATAAAATTTTAAACATTTTTGTAATACAGTAACCATGATAAAATTTGTACTTTTTAACACCAAGACTATTGAACTAAACAAAATCATACACACCTCAAAAATATAAATCAAGAAAGACATTTGAATTGCAAACTTTGTTTTGTACTTTTAGTTTCACATTGGGGTCAAAATAGTTCTGCATTATAAAACGTGATTGTGAAAATCAACTAAGAACGCCTAGTGATCCAACTTCATTCCTCTTGATGAGCACAAGAAAATCCATACTATCCAAAATATCTGTTCAGGCGACATAGTAGATTAGTGTTAATTAATAATTCTTAATATTAACAAACACTACAAGTTCAGTTTTATATTCTTGAGGTGATTTGATTTAAAATGACTATAAGTTAAGATATATTTGTACTTTTGCATCATTGAAACCATGTTGTACGTTAGTTGAATTATCTAATTTTTACATGCTAAAAATATAACTTTTATACACTTTTATTGTCCTAATGTGATTTATTATTGATCACTGATAACTCCACCTTGTGTTATTAGAATAGAAAAACATATCTAGTAGTTAAACTATTACTATTTGTTTATGAACAGAGGTAGAGTAGAGTTCTCTTGGAGGTAGATACACATTAAAAACAAAAATTTTAACAGCAATCGACCGTCAATTCCAAGTCCTTCTCCAAAATGACTTGTCAACTTTCACACTATTCTAAACTATGTCCTCCTGCTGTATTCCCGTATAAAATATTTAAATATATAACTACAATAAATAAATAAATAAATTCAATCATCTATCTTTGAAAAGTTACTTGCCTAGCTCTATTTGATCGTAATGCCTTTAAAATTATCACACAGCGCTTTTATTTGTAAACTCGCTTTAAGTTACACACAAGTTCAGCGATTCAAATATCACAAATAATTATTCCATTTAGTATTAAAGATAAAAATGGTCACAACACTAATATTATTAAAATTTTCACAACACTCCTAATTGAAATATAGATAATGGCTTTAAAAAAGAAGGGCGGGTCGGGCAGGCGGCTAACGCTGGTGGTGGGAGTTGTGTATGTGCGTGGTGAGGTGTTTGGAGAGGTAGTCGGCCCGCGCAAAGCACTTGCCACACATCTCGCAGTGATAGGGGCGCTCGCCCGTGTGGATGCGCAGGTGCCTCGTCAAGTCACTCTTGCCACCAAACGCTCTGCCACAGAACAGACATGCAAAGGGGCGCTCACCCGTGTGTTTCCTCACGTGCAGCTTGAGGTTTTCTTTGGATCGGACACATTTTCCACAGAAAGGACATGCAAAAGAGCGCCGTTCCCTCTGACGCTCATCTGCTCCCAGCCGTAGCAGGCCCAGGAGAGATGCTTCGCTCGCTCCCAATGCTAGAGCTAGTGAGTCTACCGTGTCATCTTGCTCAGGGTAGTTCCGTGGTGCAGAGGTAGTGCCGACCGCTTCGTTAGTGCTGGATACTTCGTCGTTACCACTTCTCGCCGATGTACTGACTCCTTCACTCTGTTCACTCGCTTCGCTTCGTTCGCTCTGTTCGCTCCTCTCACTTCTTTCGCTCCTTCGGCTGTCAGATGCTGCGGACCCTGGACGCTGGAAGGGGTTGTGTAGTCTTTCCAACGCGTGGTTTAACCGATGTTTCTTGAACGATTTGAGATACCGAAACTGCATGCCACAGACGTCGCAGGTGAACAGCTTGTCGGCCGGCAAACGAGCTCGATGGTTCTGCTCCCGGTGTTTGAGGAAGGCTGATCGGTAGCGATAACTCTGGCCACACTGGTCACAGCGGAAAGGCTTGTCTTCAGTCGGTTCTGGGGCGTGACTGCGTGGTGGCTGGCCTGCGTGTTGCAAGGCCGTGTGTTGTTCGAGTAGCCAACTGGACGGAAAGCCTGCTAGGCACACAGCACAGCGCAGAGTGCCCTCACTGGGGGGCAGGGGAGGTAGCAGGCCTTGCTGAGAGAGGAGAGACAGTAGTCCGTCGGTAGGGGGGTACAGAGGGGGAAAGGGAGGGTACTGAAAGGGTGTTGAAGAGCGACTGCTAGAGCTCAGCTGATCGAAGGGAGTTCCTCGATGACGAGGAAAGCAACTTGGCCCGTAGACTCCTTCCACTATACAGACCTCCTAAAACAAGGAAAAATATAAAGTTACTATTGTTCTTAGACAAGACTTTTTTTATACTTTAATTTTTAAACTTACACTTTTTATAATGAACTGAATTACAATTTTTATACTTGATCTAAGTTTACAAATATAATTTATCATTACCATTGTGCTGCAGAAAAAATTGGGCATAAAAACTAAAGCATGCGTAAATTTAAAACCGATAAAAATTATATTTGATTAGTAATATTTTTGAAATACTTGGAAAAATAATACTTTATTGAAACCGGGGAAAAAACTACAATCCAATATAATCATGAATTCCTACAACGCCACGTTTGTTTTCTTGGTGGAACTCTGTATGAATTTAGATCTGACGGTATAAATTATATGTTTGGCTTTAAAGAAAGAATTCACAACTTGTGTTTGGAAAACTCAACAATTTGAGTATAGTGGCTTTAAAGTATTGCCCTGAATGTGAAAGAATAAAAAAAGTGCTCTTGCATTTACAAAACTTTGAATATTAAATCTGCACGGTTGAAATGTTCAAATTTATTCCTACATTCTGAATTATTTGCAAATCACCTCTTTAAAAATATGTAAGTAAACTAGAACAAAACACATTGAAGTAAAGTAAAGCCAAAATATATAGAGGGGAGACCAAGTCCAACACTTATTTTACACATTATAGGCACGCCCAATCACTATAGTAACAAAGTACATTAAGAATTTGCCTGTAGAAAATATATTCCGCTTGGGTAACTATCAAATCAGTCTTGTGTGCGGGCACACAACCCTCTCAGCCGCGGCACAACTAATAATACTGAAGACAACTATGTTATGTGGCTTTCCTCTGTAATGTAGTCGTATCACTAAAAGAAATTAACAATCAACCAATATGGAGTGTTTAGTGAAGAGTCTATTTTGGTTTAGTTACTCTTTTGACTTGAATTGATGTTGTGTATACTTAAACATTTAAATGTTATATATACGGATGTTGCGTATACTTAAGTATAACTTTAAAAAGTGAGGTGAAAAAAAGATCTGTTATTTTTGTCCAACAAAAATTCTTAGAGACCTGGCTCATATCCTTCAGATTGAGTTTTTAATTGCGGTGTGAACAAATTTAGTACTTTAACAACTAATCCATTAAATAAGAAAGCCACATAGCATGAAAGCAATGTTTCAAAACATATTTACAACTAACCGAATAAGACTCACAGAAGTGGAATGCTTCTGTTTAGAAATTATTTACTTAAAAAAAACACTTATGTGTAACACAAAAATACACAAGAAATAAGTGCCGCTGCACCCGAATGGAAGATCAGTTCAACATGTTGATAAAATATACACCGCATTTACTCATATGCAAGTAAAAGTTCTCAGCTTTTACACAGTAACTTTAAGCCTGCTTATGTTTGAAGGAGTGAGGCACTACCATCAAGCTACTGTACATCAAATTGTATTTAACTATCTGTGGGGTTAAATTCTTTGACTTGATTAATTAATTCCCATCGCTCATGGGTTCTCAACACACAACAATTCAATGTTAAATAAATGGTTCAACTACATTTTGAATTAATTTTTAATTTAAAAATAATGAAGATAATGAAGATATGTTTGAATTTTTAATGACTTTTATGTTTAGAATGGTATATTTTACTAATGCTTCCAACCCCATTAGCCACCATAACAATATAATAGTAGTGGTAGCAGAGCCCATAGTTTTACTGGAAAATCTGTATAATCAATTATTACTACTATACTAGAGTTCAAAGATGTAAAAGTGACATTCGAAAGAAAAGAACAAGAGATGTGAGAGGAGCATTTTTAAATTGACCTGTTTAAGGAATTTAGAAATGAACATTTAAAACTGCTAGAATTCTTTTGGGACAGTGAGTAGTGGAGTTATAAAAATGCTAGAATGACAAGCTTTTGAAACAGTAGGGTACGGGCACACTAGCTCAAAAAGTGTGGTTATTTTCAGTGTTTCTGAAATATTTCTAATTTGATATTTCATTTTAAGAGATTTCTTACTGGTAATAAGTAGCACTTTGAGATCCTGTTTTTATGTTTATAATGAAATATTTGGAATTAAAAGCGTGCGCTCAATAACTACATTAAATAAATAAATAAATATTTTATTGTTGTAAGACTTGTACATCAAGCATTAACAATTTATGAAAGTATAAAATTAAGAGGAAAAAGATGTATACTCTTTTGAAAATTAAATTACAATTTAAATTAACCGACATCTGCTAAATTCATGAGGATTAAGGTAGACAATCCACCTGAAGAGTAATAAATTATTTTGGGGAACAATTTCTATAGAACTGAACCTTACAAAATTAATTTTTTCTGGTAATAGAATTTATGACTGCTACAAATAATTAATGATCACCATGATTAAATGAAACATTCTGAAAATTGATAGGGTTTTTTGATTCTGAAATTTTACTTTTGTAGCTCACACAGTAAATCTGTACTTGAGGGATTGTTTTGACATTCTTAAATTAGAATAATTAATGCATGTATTAGAATTGAAGGGAGAATAGTTCTGTAGTCTTTCCAACAAAGGAGTTGAAACTAAACAATTTGTTCCAAACAAAATGCCAATATGTTTGTAAATCCTCTCACAACCTAGCCCTTGTTATCTTCCAAGAATTTTCACATAAGGATGACAAGTAAACATGAACAAGAGTGATGAAGTGGTAATTTATGATTTTAAAACTTTACAATCTGATGGTTTTAAGGGGAGAGGTAAAAATAGAACTACATTTCTTAGTGCTGACTGTTAAAAAGACTATTATGAAAAAACAATTTATTTGTAGAAAACTAAAGTATTTTGTACTGTTGGTAAAATTCTTGCCAGTAACTTTTTATGTTAAAAAACTTTAGTATTGTCTTAAATGTTTGTTTTCTATGCGCTACGAAGAACCATCGTTGAAAGAAAAATCACAGTAAAAGAAATATAAAATATCCCCTAGTGACCCGCACTTGTGTAACCTATCACAGCCAACTATACTAAGTAACGATCGTTCAGCGCAGAGGCGTCCGAAATCAACAATTCAATTTGTTCTTGAATATGAGCAAATACGGCTAACACACAGTATAGTTATATAGTATTTATGTATATTCATATAATATATTAGTGATCTCTACTTAACCTAGCGATTGTGATTGCTAAAATGCAACAATATTTTCTAACTATATATTGTGAACATTAAAACTACTTTACATCCAACAGTCTTCCATAAAAACACACTTCTTTCCAAAAACCTATGTACAATATATTTGCTATTAACACTAAATCTACATTTTCCCTAGAGTACGCATATATGTATTTATACTTTTTACAGTATATACACATATATGACAACAATATATAACTATATATCAAGCATGTAAGGTGTAAATATATCACGTTAAGCACAATCGCTAATTTGTTGTTATCTTGTTTTGTTTAAAACTTCACATTGTGAATACTATAATGCGTTTTCCATTTCATGCGGCTATGCAGCTACAGGGGTCTAGAATGTGCCGCTAAGCAATTATTCAAACAAAGTTATTTTTAAAAATATTTGTTTTCATAGAGTTTTTTGGTAAAACTTTATGGACACGGCTCATCACATCAAATATCACACTAAACATCACATTCAAGTTTCCCCCGTTATCTAAAACCACATTGATACAATCATTAGAGCTAAACGTTACACTTTATTTAGGATATTAGTGTTAACAATCTAATTATTGTTTGTCCATACAAAACATAACTGTGCTTCTGAAAAACTATTTGAATAATGACGTATCTGTTTGCGTGTTTGACTGTATAAGTTGTTTGTAAAAAAGTTCTAGTACAATTCTTTTTGAATAAAATAAATTCTGTTGAACAGATGATCATAAATAATCCACTAAAACTGTAAGCATATGTCATACTTAACAATATATACACTAATAAACGTTAAAATACAGGTTTAAACTATGATAAGGATTGATTTAAAATAACCCTCGGTTAGGAATCAGAGTGAATGTATTTGGTAGCGCTAGGATGGAAGAATGTGGGTAGTCAAGGTGAGGGAGGTGGCCTCTGCAGGTAGAGGGGGGATGGGTCGGGGGTAGAGAGGTCACAGGGGAGGGCAAGGGATAAGTCGGGGGGACGTCGTTCCTCTTCAGGACTGGGAGAAGACAGGAACTTGCGGACGTACTTGGGGTAGTGAGTCTTCTCGTGTGCTTTGAGTATTGTAGACCGGGAAAAGGTTTTACCGCAAAGAGAGCAGCGGAAAGGGCGTTCACCAGTGTGGACGCGACAGTGATCTTTCATGTGATGTCGTAGTTTGAAGGCTTTCCCGCAGAACTCACACTTGAAGGGTCGGTCGCCTGTGTGAACAGGCAAGTGGCCGATCAGTGATCCGACATCCGAGAACGACTTGCCGCAGAACTTGCAGAGAGCTGCCGAGGCGTCGGTGTCCATGTTGAGCGAAGTCGTGTCCAAGGCGAGAGGAGCGGACTCCAACTGTGGTCGGTAACTGTCCATCAGTCCCATGGAAACCAGCGCAGACTGCTGCATCACCTGCTCCCTGTACTTGAGACTCTCCAGCGAGTGTGACAGGATGTGTCTAGTCAACTTGCTCTGGTGGGGGAATGCCGCACCGCAATACATACACGAATAGAAAGCCCGGCCCTCAACCTCTTCCTGCAACCAAACAAGACCATCAACTTCTCTGCTTCTGCAAACTGGAGTTTATCTAATATTCAATTTAATTACTGAGGGAATCGAGTGGGGCTATTCCCTCTAAAAATTGACCGTAAAATCAGGAAAAAGGAAAGGTGTCTAGTGCAAGAAGTTGACGCTCATTTTGTTTGGCTGCAGGGATAAAACTGATTACATGAACCGATGAGCCAATGATAAAATCACACTTCGAAGTAAGACTCTCTCCACCAACGCTCGTCATTGATGATTAAAAAAACAATAAGAAGAGAACAGGGAATGAGATAAAATATTATGAGGAATAAAACGCACAATCAAAAATTGGCCAAAAATGAAGGTCAACTTCTCGACAGCAAGACAAGATAAAGAATTAAAAAGACAACATTCATGCAGCTTAAATATGTATGTATAATGTTAAAACACTAAGCAAGAAATATACAAACAAGTAGAAAGCGAATCAATTAGCGAAATAGAAAACTTGTTAAAAGTATTGTCTGAGCTCAATATAGTACTCTTTTTTACATCTGTAATGTTATTTCAAAATCAAACACAATTGATTATTCCCTGTCATGTTAAACTGAGTGAAATGTTTGTAATGAAAGTAGAAAAACGCATACTATTTGAAATCATTAATCTTGTAGATATTACTAAAATTAGTAAAGTGTACTTTTTAGTCCTAAAAATATGATTTATAGCTATAGGAGGACCTTAGGACCTAAGATCTCAACGGCAGAGATGGAAGACTGCTGTACTCATTTTTATATTAAGGTTAAGCGGTTAAGGTAATTACTTTGCCTTTTGATAATTTCATCAATAAAGTCCTTTGTTATGTTATGTTTATATTGATCCTGATTTGTTTGGAATGAAATATTTTACTGTAGTTTCGGCAGAATGTTAGAACTATAAATTATGCTAATACTTTTAATTTTATAAGATGTTGGCCAAATGTATCTAATGCCTGTATGACACTAATTTTTAGCTTCTCAAAATTTAGTATTCATTGGTAGCATACTCCCCTTGCAATTATCATCGGGTTCGGTCAGCAACTTTTGTTTATTAATTAGCATTTTGTAATTAACTTTAATAAACACACAAATAAGCTATCACGAAGGAATAGAAAGGAGAGCATAAGCTCACCTGGATAAAGTAGAAACACTATAGGAGAACACAGACTGTCAAATTTTCAGCCATACTGTGTCAAATTGACAATCTGTGTGTTTCTACTCTATCCAGGTGAGCCTTCTCTCCTTACTATTCCTTTTAGACAGCAACTCCTGGCCTAGTGCCCTATTTCCTAAACCAAACCAGAAATAAGTTGTAATTACAAAAAACCGGTTATTTAATACCTAATACTTTCAATCTGCTACCAGTTAAAATGCTTTTATTTTGAATAAACAATGTATCACTGATAATAAAACTAGACTTTGGTAATTTAAATTAATGAATTTATAAATAGGTAAAACTAACTTGACTGCATGAGGTTTTTAGTTAGTTAAAATGCCTACAATCATTTTATTTTGTCATTTCTATACTGTATTAGGTATAAATCTTAATGTATCTAGTATTTACAAGGGTCCAAGACAATAATTTAAAACTGCATTATTGGAAAGCTAGAATACCTAAGGGAGACTAATTAACTTATCCTTTTACTAAAAGCTTTCACCTACACAGCTCCACAACACTCCTGGCAGATCTGGCCTTAGAATTAGTGCCATTTCAAAATTGATTTAAAGTGATTATTAACCCACATATATATATATATTATTTGGACTTGTCTAAAGTTTTAACTCTTGAATTCTCAATCTTGTCTTATTTCCAAAGAAATAAAAGTGACAATTATGATGATAGCAAATTACCATCCCAATTTTAAAGTACCATACATCTATTAGTTTCAGTACTATAGTTAACTTGATTAACCATTATAAAGTACTGAAGTATTTTAAAATGAAGTATGACGTATTGCCAGTGCATTACTTTGGTTTTACTTGTAATCTATGGTTAATTAGCTGCTGGACAAGTGAACTAGAAAGCAGAAACTATATACTGCCTACCTATACCTCAGGACTTTTTCTTTGTAAAGTATATTTCTCATGCAACATGTATTACAAAATCATGCCTATTAGTTTTGACATGCAATATTAATGGTTAATTTGAGTTTTGGATATCGGTATTACCAAATTTATAAAGTAAAAATAAGTATTGCTTAAAAATAATTTACAGCAATAATTTGGAACGACTCATTAATTTTTGAGTTTTAATTCAAACAGACAGAAGTGATAACCAATCGAACAGACTAGAAAAAACCCCAAGAGAAGTGATGTGTCCATGAAATATTTTTAGTTTATTACATAATTTAGATGTGAGTAATGTTTACAGAGTAAGTTCAACTAATTGACAATGGTTCCCTATTATACTGTTGTCTTCAATGTTTATTCAATGTGAACCTAGGTACTTATTTGAAAAAAACTTTAGCATTAAAAAAGATTTGTTTATACATTAAATTCCTTATATAACTAATTGTGTTAATTTTGAAAAGAAACCCAATTTTGCAGGTACATAGATTAATTTACCACATATTGGAGTTAGTTTGGTATATTTGTGTTGAAACCCCTAAACATATAGAGTGAAGTAGCAAAGAATACGAGTAGGTAACATGGGCAACTCACCGGGTCGTGCGGGTGTCGGTAGTCTGACGAACTCTCTCCAGTGACACTGCGCTGGCCGTCTCCGTCTTCCGATCTGTCCCAGTCGATCTCTTTCTTCAGAGACTACAAACAACAGTTTTTGATTAGCGGAGCCGTGGTGGGATGGTATTGTGCGCGGCTTGGGATCTGATCGCTTCGGTGGCGCAGGTTCGACTCCCGCAGTCATTACTCATTAATAACAATTTGTTAAGTGACTCTGCGGTAACACTAGGTAAAGGTTGAGGTTTAGTGGTAGAGAGGACTTTATAGTCCTAACAGTTATTTGAAAATATCTATTAAAAACATAGTTTTATGTATTATGTTTGAATTAACTTGGGAGTGTTATATATTTTTCAATATTTCAGAATGTTTTACAGAATGTGTGAAATTTCTAATCTGTTTATAATGACTCACACTCATCTTTCTCATAGAACACAAGTCAAAATTAACTACTTTACATGAGAAGCTTTTAGTTTATACAAGCGTTGCTATGTTTTCCCCCTTCCACATACACTTTTGAACATAGGAAATATGTTCAAACATGTTCAAATCTATCATGTTGGGAAGTTGGGGTAGCAGATTTGTGGTTTAAATAAACAGAGTACTTTATATAAAAAAATCCTTTAAATCGTAATAAAAATAAATTTTTATGACTACTGTAATGTTTGTTTTTAGTACAATCTGTATAAAAAAATACACAGTACCTTTTCATAGTTGATTTAAATATCACGGGCAAGAGTACTACGTGTCTCCCTCCTTTTAATAATAAAATTGACAACAATAAAACACTCTTGGTTAAAAGATTTTGTATAGAAAAGTTTTAGTAACATGTTGCTCTTAGGGCATGATCACACTCTAGAGCTGAAACATATTCCTAAAAATTGTCCATACAAACTATTTCAATGAAGGGTGTCTTATTGTTTTCAGTTTAAAGTTTAGATTATAACATTCCTACAGTTTTCAAACTTTTTAATACACTGTAGTTTGTTAATGTAGAAGCTGAATGTAGTTAACAACCAGAAAGTGACAATCACAGTACAGTTGGGAAACCTGCAAATATTGTTAATTTTCCTGATATTCCTCTCAAAATACAAAATATATAAACCTTTTTCAATGACCAAAACGCACATAAGTTTAAAATGCTGTGCAAGTTGTACGTTAGCAAAGAAATGCTTGAATTACCAGACATTGGCTTGAATCACACGTGTTCGCTACTTGCTACTTGAGTGTGACTGTGTTAGTGTGACATTGAAAGGTTTCCGTGGACTTTGCCGAGTCGCTATACGGATACGGGATCATGTGATGTGCGTGTCATGGCCTCGGCGGCAGTATGAGATATTACTTATCTGACCTTTAGCAATCTGCACTGCACTCACTTATTAGTTATTGCCACATGTCAGCGACTGGCCGAAGCCAAACTTTAAACCCCAACCTTTACTCTCACTCTGGACTCTAGTGATGATTTCAGTACTTTTCCAAGAATTAAAGTTGTAATAATTAAGGATTATTACAGTACTTTGTTTTAGTTGGTGTTCTTTACTGTGCTAAAATTTAAACATGATATAGTTTGTCTAGTAGATATTTCAGGTAAGATAAACAGTAACAGATTATAAATCTTTAAAAATACAATGCACAGTACAAACTCTATTTATTACCTCTAGAAAACAAAGACCCAAACGTTTTACTACCAAAAATTTTGTATTTCGAGCAGTAAATTTTTATTTTTGAGAACATTTTAAACACTGTTGGACATAATTGTAATATATTTAGTGCATATTGAATAAAATATCCTAAAAATATACAGCCAAATGGGCATAGGGTAGTAGCGGGGCCGCTTAGGGATAACTAAGAGTACTATAGTAGACTTCTAATTGTTAGGCACCCATATTTCATTTTTGCTATAACCGACTCTTTCAAAGAGGGCTCTTACCTAAATCTGTCAAAATTTGAGCCTCGAAATAGTTATAAAAAATAAAAGTGCTTATTTTTAAATTTTAAACTTTTGTAGCAAAACATGAACACTAGAACACTTTTGATAAAAAAGAAACAAGATCAATGGTATTTTGCCTACCCTGTGACAACACATCCTCAGTTTAAAAATGTAAGAACAATATTGAAACTAAAAAGGTATGACTAATATAAAATTGAATCAAAATAATATAAATCTGAAAATAAAACTTATTAAAATATTTATTTATTTGACCATACAGTAAAAGTTGTTGAGGTACCAGGTTGAAAATAATTTTTGTATATAAATTAAGTTGAAACGTTATATTAAATAAATAATATTCAAATTAATAAATAATAACAGTCTTTACAGCATTCTAGCAAACCTATCAGTTTCAAAGACAGCAATAAGGAAATTGTTTTGTAAATTATTTTAAACAAAAGCCTACAGTAAATGTGTCAGTATATATCCCCTTAGCAAACAAAACTAAATCATGCAAAGGCCTCTTATCGACTCTGATATTTAAATAATTACGTTCTACGCATATTCAATAAACAATTGAATGTTCTTTACAATGGTATTTACATAATATTAAAAAGTGTTTAGGGGGAAAAAGACAGGAGAAAAAAGCTTAAAATTTATACAATCAAGATTTTACAGGGGTTTAGTTTATGAAATTTTAAATCCATTTAAAACTACACGTTCATGATTTTTTACGGAAACACTGTGGCTTTGATTTATTTTATTTTGCAACATAATTTTAAAACAATAATTTTGTAGGTAAGTAATTTTTATTTTTGTTTTGCTTCTCATTATCATTCTCGTGTTTTGCATTCTCAGGTAAAGTTGGATACAAATCACTCCACAAATGCAGAAAAGGATATTGAGAACCGACGAAATATACCTGAAAGCATTTTGTGTTAGAGTCCTCAAAATTGATTGACATGTTTCACATGAGTACTTTTCTCTGTATAATCTTAATGTAACTATGAGGAGAAGTAAAAAGGAAATAGAAATAGATCATAGGTTTGACTTTTTTTAAATAGATCTATATAATTTCATGTTGGCCTTAATATGTAAAAAACAGATATGTCTGTAATTTTTTTTTTTTGTATGCACCTTGGATATCATGATTGTTTCATTGAATAAGTACATAGCACGTTTCAAAACTTCAAGTATTGCTGATTAACGTTCAAAATTAGTAAAATATTATTTTTGATGAATTTTGTACTTGTTTTAAAGCAAGAGGTTCGAAGGAGAAAAAGTATTACAAATACAGATAAAGGCAATACTCACCAGTGGCACTTGTTGGACTGGAGGTAGGCCGGAGGGGCCGGGGAGCGGTTCGGTGGGATGCGGGGAGGACAGTCGACTGACAGTCATGTCACTAGGCCCACTATGCGTGGAAGAGACGTCATCGTCAGCGTCAGGTGAACGTGAGCGGGCGTCGTCAGCAATGGCGGGGGCGGTGGACTCGGGGGGTGAGCTCGGGGGTACAGGTGAGCTCGGGCGCGAGGTGGCGGAGCTGGGCTCAGGGGCCACGGGAGGCTCAGACTCCTCCTGCCTAGGAGGTGCTCCTGCACTCGCACTGCCTCCGCGCAGGTGAGTCATCTCTGCGAGCCCTTTCACTTTGAGGCTTTCTGCGGTTTTGAGCAAAGTGGACAGTCGGCAGTACTCGACGTTGACTTCTCCCCGGTACATGAACTCCACCAGAGTTCTGAGCTCGGAGAAGCAGACGTCCTTTAGGATGACGATGGGGTGGCGGCCCGGATGGTCTACGAACAGAGACTGGAAGTAGGAGGAGCAGGCGGAGAGTACGACTTTGTGAGCACGGATAGAGTGTCCTTCTGCACAGGCAAGGGTGACGTCCACTAGGCTCTCGTCTTGTAGCAATTGACTGAATACTCCGAGCAGATTGTTCTGATGATTGTTCCACCTGAGGCAGTAATGCTCACTTCCCATGTCTGTTTCTCACTCTGCAACACACAAACAAACACACATGTTAGTACAACAAACAAACACTAGTTTATTCAACACCCCCGAATTGGTTTATGTTTTGGACCAAATAAATCAAACAGTTTACAGTTTATTCCACAAAACTTATTTCAATACGAATTTTTAGAACTCCTCAGAACTGAAAGTTTGTTTTTCGGGAAAATGTGATTGCACTAATGGCTTCCGCTACAAAATTTCTTCTCATCGTGTAAAATATGAAATGTTCAGCCGTTGTTTTTTGCATGTTTGTATTATTTGGGTTTCCGATTTATGATTGGTCTAAAAATACGTTAGTTAAATGCTCTACACGCTAAGTTGGACGCCTTTGTTTAAGACGTTAAGTTTTTTACATTTTATAATCTTCCAACATTTGGAGCCAAATATTCCCTTCTGCAAATTGGACTTTGGACAGCAAATGTATAAAATTAAGTCCACAGAACCAGAAAGAAGTTGGCCAGATGCTGGTAACTGGTGAGAAATGTACATTAACTTAGGCTGATTTAAGAGTTAAGCCAACACGACTGGAAATTGGCCAATGTGTTTCCTAACTTTGTAACATCTCCAGGTCGGAGGATTTAGAAGTGTTGCAGTTTGATCCAAGACGAGATAGTTTCTGTTCAAACTCTGTAATAGAAAACCCACCGAAAAAAGACAGTTATCTTCTCCGCGGTAAAACTCACAGTTGTCCAACGACAGAAGGGAGAGGCAGAGGTAAAGCTAGAAGAAATCTCTAGGTTGTCTGTGGTAGAGGTATGACACTACCAAACAGCAACGTGTTCCATGGAAGTAAGGCTGCACAGTACGGGGCGAAAACATGTTACGGAAACCGACCCTGAACCGGAGCTATCATGGTAGCTACAGGGCCGACTCATATGTGCCTACTGTTCATTGGGTTTTGCACGCACTCAAATCTCTGTCGGCATCAACCACAGAAACGCTTGATGAATTGTTAGCCAAAAGGATAGTGTATTACAATGACCAGCAGTCAAAAGTAAACAAGTGGCGCATCCACAGGTATCAATCCGGAACTACGCGAAAAATGACGGTTGCCTGCGAACACTTAGGCTTCTAATGTTATCAGCTACCACCACGAGAGCCTTTTTCCACAGGGCGTACAAAAACAAACAATTAATTCCTCTGTTATTTGATCTCGAATAAATTGATCGCCTCTGTTTTGACCCGAGCGCAAATCCTTGACACATCAAAGGCAGGTTTGTTTGGCAATACATGTAGAGGTACCGCTGGTTCGTTGAACCCGGAGTTATATATAGCCGTGGACTGGGCAAGGCTTGAGAGCAGATCTACATATGTCCTTGACCATCACAAGCTGAAGCTGCACAACCTTGGGGCCTGCGCATGCGCGTGCGTACGCCTGCTGACTGCTGTCACTCAAGCAGCTGACTCGCTCTTGTGACCTTGAGCTACCTCATCGGAGGCTTCAACGTAAATCATCATTTCAGAAGTAGCTAGGTTGCTTGCTAATTTCTTCAAACTGTTGAAACTGTTGAGTAAGCTTTTGGCAATTTGCATGGGATCCTACTATCGGATTTTTGAATTATAGAACCTGACTTTGGCCCGTTGACGATTTCCGTGTGTACCAATGACAGCTGAAAAGTCAAAATTATCCGGTTATCTTTTAGTTTGATCCTGCATTACGTAAAACCATAATAGAATTTTTAATCCTTTTAATTTTGGAGAGAAGAGGGAAGCTAAAAATATTTTTCTACAGCAGAATACACTTTGAACTACTGCAGAGACTAAACGAACCTTTAAAAGGCCACCGGAGAGAGCCCGATTGGCCTCTATCCGGAATAGGAAATTTAACAAGAGAAAATTTGCAAACGATGTTTTAAGTAGATTACCGTACTAAAATGGGAAAAGTGCTTATATGCTAGAGCATTGATGTCTTTATGCTTAGAATCGTAAAATTGTCTTGCTAAACAAAATATGTATTAAGATAAGTCGAGTTCTATGTTCCTATGGTAAAATCAGGTTTTAATAAACGTAATTAATAATAATGTTTTGTTTGACGAAAATACAAATTTTAGAGTTTATATGCAACAGCCTCAATAGCTTTATTCTTATATTGCAACATATTTTTGATTTAACTACAATAACCAGTTAAAATTTGTGTTTGCAATTTTTACTCCATGTAATAAGCGGTGCCCAGAGTAAGTTCCACCACGCACAGCTAGTCCACTTGAATATGAGTATACTTAGTTTTAAGAAAATGCAAATTATAAAGGGAGCAAACTCAATATTCATGATGACAGCCGTTATCAGTGTTTCAAAAATAGGGATGGGTCCAAAATGGGACTTGATACAAACAGAAGTTAGAGCAACAAAGTGTTAACAGGATTCAAATTAAGTAGTTCAATAGACATTTGATTTCTGAGTTTTTAAACGAGCGAAAAATATCTTTTGTCGGAAGCCTAACAGTTCGTGACGGCCGACATGGTCGCGTACAGGCTGTTTTAGACCTCTTGTGCGATTCGTGTATCGAAATATAATTAAAAAAAAAAATGCACTCAAGCTCACAAGTTTAGTCTTTTATGTATGGAACTTAGAAGAATGAGTTCTTCTATAATCTCCTACATCTCCTGGGAGTTCAACCAATAACACGAATTTAAAGGATCCAATGCTATAAAAGCAGCTGTAGCATTTAATATTGTAGGAGTTTATTTCATGAATATTTAAAGCAACGAACTTCAAATCACGTTTAGTGCATTTCAAAACGATATATTGTTGAAGAAATTTAATCCAAGCATCCAAACTAAAAACCACAAAATCTTTTGCGAACATTGTTTAAAGAAGATCTGACTCCCAAATTAAAGGAAAGACGCTGCTTGTTGTTTGTTTTCTTATGGTTGGTCAAAGATTGTTGTTAAGGAGCTCACTGGACCGTCCCAACAGCTGGATGTGGATGAGGATAGCTGCTTTTTCCCCACATGTTAACCAAGGTTAAACCTCCCCCACCCTTCACTACCCCAATTCACTTCTCTGCGGCGGAAGCGTCTGCTCAAGAACTACCGGCAATCATTGTTGACCCTTTTCTTCTGCACGGCAACAGAATTTAGCCAACTTTAATTTTCTTTGGGTAGAAAGGGACTGTTGGTCTCTAATCTTCAAGTCATCCTCCAAATGATCGTATATAATATTAATTTGGAGTTTATGGTTTTAATGTACTCGTAAAAACAACTTTCGCGTTATTCCATCAGTAACAGCATTTTTTAAACCATTCTCGCAATATTTAATCTAATCTCATGTGAAAAATTAAGTTCCCTAAATAAATATATTTACCAAACGTAGAACATGTTTCGGTGAATTAAGTTTTAAGTATTATTGCTGGCGTTGTTAAAAATCGGTTGTAATTAAATAGTAAACGCGTTGATATGGTTTATGGGTGGATTGTTTCATTTTTATCGTATTGAAATACGGTAAACCTAAATTTCCCTTTTTACTAAACTCGGACTCCTGGCCCCTTTGAAGAAACTCAGTTTCAATCACAGCGCTAGAAACAATGTAATAACAGTTTAGAGAAGTATACTATTCGGGAAATAAAAATCTTGTACGTTAACCTTTAAACTAGGTCATGTTGTTTGAACTTTTATAAAATGATTAATTAAATATATTAGAAAGCAGCTGGGCACTATGGTTATACAAACAGTATCGATTCCAGGTTGCTAGCATAGAAACTTGATAGTATGAAACACAAACAATATTGCATTTCTGAAAACCAATGTGATCGACCTTGAAGTAGTTTGCAGTTTTCTAAACCCCTATAGCCCAAAGCCAAATAACGTAGATTTTGCTTATTTCGAATACTATTTTCTGCCATCCACATCACGCTATCTTACAACTTTTAGACAACATACCATTGTCGACCAGCAAGTTGTACTTTCAACATACGATTATGGGGGTGTTCATAGCTCTATGGTGTAGTGCGTGCTTAGGACAATAACGGCCCGGGTTCAACTCCAAAATTCCAAGATTTTAGAATGAATGATTATGCACATTTCCGTTAAAGTTCTTCAAATGAATGAATCAAGCTCATAGTGTTCAAGCGCTTGACTAGTAATTTTGATATAATGCTCAAGTGCCAATATGAACGTTGAGGGATGCCACTGAGTTCAATAAAGTGAGTGATATGAAGGGCTTTGATACCCTCTAAGCCTCAATGTGTACAGTTGTCTTATCAACGTCGGCTAAGACAAACAATTCTAAAGGTACAAGGTAAAGTTCGTCTTATTTAACGAGGCGAGGTTAGGACTACAAAGTACTCTCTACCACTCAACCTTTACCTAGTGTTACCACAAAGTCACATAACAAATTGTTAGTGGTGACTGCGTTGATCGAACCCGCAGCCCAGTGATGAGCTCCAGAGGCGCGCGCGATCCTCCAAGGGTCCACTCAATTATTACTAGTTTCTTACCCAGTACAAGTTGAAATATTCAAAGCACCACGGGGGCTATGGGGGCGAGTGTGTACGTGATGTCGGGAGGATTAGTTCATAGCCCTCTGTGTTTGTTGTTGGAAAAGCCCGTGTTGAACATTTGCCACTTGGAGAGGCCGGTGTGTTAGAGAGGTTGCCAGCTCGAGCGGACGATGCCAACTCCTCTGCTCTGTGAGTTAAGTAGCACCACAACACACGCAACCACTGCCACACTCTACATAAACCGCAGAGTCAGAGGGTGGTGGGTATTTTCGTCCAGGAGCTTCGGAGATCAGTCTTCGGCCAACTGGAGGCTTCCATGACCATGAGAGACTATTCGAGCTCTCACTATTTGAGATGCCGACCACTCTCATGAGGGGTTCAAGGCAAATATGTGGTGAAGGATGAGTGGTAGTAATGAGTTATGAGGTGTAGTCTTGATATAAACTAAGGCCGACTCATCCTTAGAATGGGTCATTAATTAATAGCCCAATGACCAATGGAAATACAAGGACCAACGGCTTAACGTGACTTCCGAACCACGCAGGTGATGGTCTGATATGTCTAAACGATAGTGGGGGTATCATCAGATGATCACTGAGACTATCTGAGCCGCTTTAGACCTATATCATCCTCAAAACCTGACCTCCATGAAGCTGGATTACAGGACCACGCCACGAGTTCTCAGTCTTGTAGCTTGAGAGTACAGTCTTAATTAGGGCTCAATCACCCAAAATGCCTAGTGCCACAGTTGAAAGGTTGTCAAAAGGGGGGAATAGTTTAAATAACTAACCCCAATTAAGAGGCCGTTGGATAGAGCCCGAGCGATCTCTTTCCAGGATAAGGAGTTTCACATGGGAAATTTCTCAAACAATGTTTTAAGTGGATTAAGGTACCAACATTGGAAAATTGTTTCAATAGAAGCATAGTGTCATTAATGCTGCAGCACATAAAGGCTAAAACGTAAAACTTTCTTGCTAGACAACATATTTATTACGATTATTCGAGTTCTTGGTTCTTATGGGAAAATTAAGTTGTAATACACGTAATTAATAATTTATTGTTTGACGAAAGTACAGGTTTTATAGTTTATACGCAGCAGCTTTAGTAGCTCGTGTGTTTTATTGAAAAAGATTTTTGATTTAAGTACGTTAACCGGTTGAAAACATCGTTTGCAGTTTTTACTCCATGTTATAAGCGGTGCCAAGACTGGGTCCTGGCCGCCTCTTAAAATGTGGTGACAACTAAATCACGATCAAAATGTCATATAGTTGGATTACAATGTTTCATTAACTTCAAGACCGACGCACTCGTTTTGTTGCCCACCTTAGCAATACTCAAGCGAACAATCGTCCGATGTTCACAGCCATTCCCTACATCAAGCGAGAGCAAGAACCGCACCAGCTATAAGCTACGACTGTCTAAGTGTGCTCTGACTTATTTCAAAACTCCCTACCATGAGTTCCACTACGCACGAAAGTTTAGGGTTCTTTCCCTCTGAAGTTTCTAAGTATGTGTGTCACTGTGCCAACTATGCTGGATATGAACCAAGAACGGTTCGTGGGGGAAAGCATTGAAATTGTATACCTTGACTGGGACTCGTGGCGTGGTCCTGTAATCCAGCTTCATGGAGGTCAGGTTTGAGGATGATATAGGTGTAAAGCGGTTCAGATAGTCTCAGTGATCATCTGATGATACCCGCATCAACTCCCACCATCGTTTAGACATATCAGACCATCACCTGCGTGGTTCGGAAGTCACGTTAAGCCGGTGGTCCTTGTATTTCCATTGGTCATTGGGCTATTAATTAATGACTCATTCTAAGGATGAGTCGGCCTTAGTTTGTAACAAGATTACACCTCATAACTCATTACTACCACTCATCACACTCACCCTTCACCACATATTTGCTTTAAAATACCCTCATGAGAGTGGTCGGCATCTCAAATAGTGATTTATAGTGATTTAGTGATTCAGTTAAAATAATGTCAGTTAATGTCATAAAAAGGGTAACACAAACGTCACCACAGGATGAGAACCATGCTAGCCAACGAACTAAGAAAGAACGAATAAGTTTCAAGCTTGCCGTTGGATCCTACAATCAAATTTGAAATTAGTAGTTCACAACCTAAAGATGTTGATATGGAAAATATACAACTCATAATAAAACTCTTAATTATTACAATGAAAAATATTAAATACAAATCGTAAAGTTATAGGTTTGTTCGTCGGGTCTTGAGGGGAAGTTACTAATTGTTTCAGAAATGTTTGGCTTCAGTTCAATACATTTCTGTAAAAAAGTGTAACCGTATACCAAATTTTAATAATATTTACAAACAGCTCTATTTAAAATTTAAGGAGTAATTTTTATTGTTTGAATTAATATGTTACAAATTATTATTCTATGTGTTACGCAAGTTGTATTGTCAACAAGATATGCTCGTACATTCTATAAATGAAGATTCTTTAGCTTCGTTTGTCTCATAGCTAAAGGGAATGGTTAAAAATTCAAGTTATCTAGATTTTCCAGCAGGTTTGAATATCAAAATAAAACTATCCTCAACGAAGTTTTTAGATATAATAAATCCAGCTGTTTTCATCTAGCTCGCGTGCAATTTTACCACATACTTCCGTATTGCAATATTGCGAGTTTTACCACATAGGCTATCAGGAGAGGACAGCGCATTTTTTAAATCTTTGAAATCGAACTACTTATTTAGCTTTAATGGCGAAAATAATTTTTTTGCTACTGTTTTGAAATGCATAATTAGTTTATAATGTTTACTATATCAGTGTAGAACATTATAATACTTAATAATAATATCGAATTTCATTAACATATGATTATACTTACTGTTTCTAAATCAATAAAACCACGTTTTGCGAAAAGTTCTCCCCCAAAAAGGAGTTCCCGGTAGTCCAAATTGCTGGCTAACGGATTTGAAAAATATATATTTACAAAAGAAAATTTATACAACGTTTCATGAAAACCGAACAAAAATGCACCCTCTATAGAGATCTCACGCACACACATATACGAGTAAATATGTAAGGCACACTTATACAAATTTAATAACACATTTAATTATACAAAGTTTTGATAAACATTATCAAAACGTGTCCTGAAAGACAGGATCGGCGCTCATTTAGTGGTCCCGGACCATGCTGACGTCATGAATACGTACTCGTATATCAACTTTCCCTAGTAAACTTGCTTATCAGCAAGGATAAAACACTTTACAACACTTAAAATGGCAATAACTGTGATCCCATTACAACAATCAAATGGCACTCAAACGATGACTCATAAACAAGGTCATGCATGATTATCTAGGACATAATTTCTTTTGACGATGTATACGCGTTTTTCTTGAACTAACAAATTGTCAGAGCTCTTTGTGAACATGATAAATGGTAGTTTTAGTTTTACTCCAAGACAGCTGTTTTGGCACATTTAATGAAAATATCAAGTCTGCAATATATTTTGCATTGCAATAGTTGTGTGTTTTGATTGTAGTTGCTGGGCTTTCATAGTAGTTGTTAGTATCATAAATAAATTTAAAATATCAAACTGTCTAATAAAGTAAAACTTGTTTAATTCTGAGGCCTTTCAAATGCGTGGCATTCATCATCAGAGACTCTCAGCAACGTTGACTCTGATGATGAGAGTCTCTGATGATGAATGCCACGCATTTGAAAGGCCTCAGAATTAAACAAATTTTACTTTATTAGACAGTTTGATATTTTAAATTTATAAAGAATGTAATAAGATCCAGCTCTTGAAGATATGTTAGTATCATATTGCTGAACACATTTTGAAATCTTTCAGCCGTTCAATTCTTTTGCGTGATCCAAATAGGTTATTTCAAGTTGTAAAGAGTTGAAAATAATACTACGCTGACCTTCGATTTGAAAACGCTCAAACATTTTACGTAGATCAGAGGGACCTGGTGACCTTCGATTTGAAAACGCTCACACTAACATGTTACGTAGATCAGAGGGACCTGGTAAGTGAAGAGAAAGAAGACACGCAGTGACGTCGCGCAGAGAGCGGAGGACGGAGGTTGCCAAACATGAATGGAGGTGCAAGGCAGGAACCACTGACCTAGGAGTCTGGAGGAATGCCGCGTCTCGCTTCACTGGGGGAAAAGGTTGTTACACTTTTTCCACGCAATTCCAGACAAAGAGTTTGGTGAACCTGTCGGCTGTCGGCTGCGGCGAGACTAGGCGGAAAATGGCAGCGTGGCTTGGACGCAACGCAGCGTGGTCGGGCCACTGCACCGCAGACGCTTTTTACACGCTCAGCCTCGCAGAAGGAAACTGCGTGGTTTAACAACAAAAGGAAACGCCGGATATAGACAGTTTTAAACTTAAAAGTGCGCAGGATCGGTAAGTGACTGTGACCTTGAATTTCATCCCTTAAGATTAATGTAAAGACATGCATTTTCTTCACGCCTACAGTTTTCATCGAGCTTTATGAAATAAACTTTGTTTTGAAGTGCATTAAATATTATAGTGACTCCGCTGAGCCGAATTTCCATTTTTTCATTTGCCAAACCAAAATTTCTTTATTATCTAAAAGTTGAAGAAACGTTGTATTTGAATTTCTCGGTTTTACTATTTAAAAAAATAGCCAGCAGAGACACTGCAGTACATTGTCATCTTACGTGTTTCAAAAAGATCTGATGAAAATTGTGGGCGTGAATGGTCTCAAGAAAATACTTGTTTTACATTGTTTTATGGGACAAAACCCCAAATGGCCGCCAGGTACTGTGCACTCTTAAGCGTCCACCTTTTCTTTAAAAAAGGAATCCAGGCCCTCGGGCCTCGATAATGTTATTAATATGCCCAAACCCCCACGATTACGAAGAAATCAATTATGAGGTGTAGACTTAACCAAGTGATTGAAAGGGGTATGTTGAGTTGGATTAAATGACTCATTAAGAAGAGCACAACGTCGCAAACTCGACCAAAACAGTTCACTACAAGAGTTTAGTATTTATTTGAAGAACCAGCTCTTACTCTGTCGCTGATGGGTTATCAGTTAGTGTTTAGTAGAGTATAGATGTCGTGTCGATTATTCCTCGTATTCTGAGCAACACAATTGATATCAAGTCACCGTAAGAGCGTTGAAGGAGGATCCACGGACATGAGGGGCTTTCTAAAGGTAGGCTAAACTACCGGGAACCTAGGAAAAATTAAAAACCATAAATTTCGTCCAATTTGAATGAAATTTGAGATTAGTATGTATGTTGTTAATATACATTAATATAAACTACAAAAATTCAACCTAGTTGTTTCAAAATGGTGGCCGAAAAAGTTACTTTTCACTATAACAACGGAATGAGTGGTTCGATTTGATTGAAATTTGAAATGTGTTTTCTTTTCAAGATATGTAGTAAACTACCAGTTAAAAGCCCCGTAAATCTGAAGCCAAAGGCCGAAGCGAGGATATGAGAGCAGAAAACAGCCTCGTAATGCCCGTGATCATACATGAGGCCAAGCTGAGGCCGAAGGCCGAAGCGAGGCTGTTCGCTACGCTCACAGCCTCGTAACACTCGGAATAGGACATAAAATTATGACCCCCCCAACCATCTTTGGCTATGCGCCTGAGTCACCATAGTGTATAAGTTGAATTTATTAGACAAAGGAAAATCATTGAACAATCTTATTATCATAAGAACATTAAAACAAACGTGTTTCTCAATTAATTTTAAACGCTGTAGTATAACGTAACTGGAGCACTTCTATTCTCTTGGATGATTACAAGTTTGTTTTTATTATATTTTGATGGCAAGGACATCAATCAGCTGTTACAATAGTTTTGTTTTCAATAATTTATTTAAATGACAGCGGTTTACTCTTTTATAGTTCGAATTCAATTTTTTACTTAGGGATGTATGAACTACTTATTCCACAAGAACGAAAGTGTGCACATTTTGCACGTATTTTAAAAGCCTCTACTCTTAGAGAACTATAATCTAGTTCTTCCGGTTCGCACCGCGTCGAAACTTCACAATTAATTAGCCTGATGAAATATTTCGGTCTCGCTGTGGAGTACCATCGTCAGACACTGATCGGCTGACACTGAGATACTTGCTGTCTCCTTCTCTAACTGAAGGCTGGTAAACAGCCCTTCGGTGTATGTTGGTATGGACAGATTTTTAAGGTTCGATTTATCTCTCTGATGCCCAAAACATAATACTATATATTAAAAGTTAAGGTGGGTGGGGTGACATTGAAAACTCAACTTGTATATTAAATGCATTTGGTATCTAGTTAATGCTTCAAACATGCATTTTAAATAAGTTTTAGCTCCATTAAAGTGTTAAAACTTCAGTGGCGTGACTGATGAATTAAGGTCTATAAAAAACGTCTTCTAGAGGCCTTATTTTCATATTGTAACACAGTACAGTAGATGAAACCCCTACGTCAAGCGGGACAGTCATTAGTCGTGGAAAATTAAGTAAATACGAATAAATAAACATCTCAAAGTGTACAAAAACCTTCTTTCCAGTGATATGTTTTGCAACATGTTGCGCTTGTAACGTAAATACAGGTTGACATATTATTACGGACGTTTTCCTTATTATCAAATTTTCTTGCCGTCAGCATGGAATGATCCAGGCCCGGGACCATGAAATGAGCCCCAGAACACCTTTTGAGAACTTTTTTCAAAACTGTATATACATAATTATGTGTATATGTGTATTATCTCTACAGGTAGGAGTTTTGTCCAATTTTCATGAAATGTAGTATAAATTAATGTAATTATTTTGTAAATATATCGGTCGAGTTTGTCAACCAACAAAATTAGACCACCTGAACCTGCCTTTTGAGGGGGCCTTTTCACCAAAAAAGGTTTTAACGATTTAAAACCGTAAATTCCGTCCGATTTTAATGGAACTTAGAATGGATATGTATTGGGTTGTTATGCATCGGTATACGAAAAATTAAGCACATCCACCAAGTCGTTTCAAAATGGTGGCCAAAAAAGTGATTTTAACAGCGGAATAAGTTGACCGATTTTATTGAAATTTGAAACGTGTTTTCCTTTTATGAGATGTAGTATACCTTCTAGTAAAAAGCCTCTTATGATCATGATCACACAGGAGGCCAAGCTGAGGCCGAAGGCCGAAGCGAGTCTGTGAGCGTAGTGAACATCCTCGTAACACTCGTCGTAAAAGAACATAAAAATCCGAGGCCGAAATCTGAGGCGAGGCTGTGAGTGGAGCGAATTAGAGAAACAAATTGCAAAGGAAATTTGATTCACTCGTGCCAGCAGCGCACAGCACTTAGCTGCGTGTCGGCCTGGTTTTTGGGTGTAAACAAGACAAACACGACGTTTTGAAATCCTTACCCTAACATTAACTACATGCGCGTATATATATTTTATAAATTTATATAACTTTAACTATAAACTAAAAGTTAATAACCTAAAATTTCATCTGAAGACGGGATCAGATTCCAGATCCCGAAACGTCGTGTTTTTCTTACTCATCAAAAATTATTGAAAACGTCCGTAATAATATATCCACCTCAGAAATTTTATTATCGTCAAAAATCAATTTCAAACAAAGATACCATTTTTCTTAGTGAAAACCACTTAATTTATTTTTAGACGTTAAATAAGTAAATACAAGGTTTCAAAACGATTAGTTATTTGAAAACTCCCTGCATTACGATCATCACCCTTAGCTTAAGGAAAACCAACCAGAGAGTAATCACTTTGAGCTAATTAGCGAGGTGTAAGTATACAATACACACGGAATTGAGTGATTTACAGCAAATGAGTTGCGAGTGAGAACAGTGGGTGCAGCACTGCAGTGGGGAGGTTGCAAAGCTGTGTACATAAAAGTTTTATTGTTGCTCACGCCAACAGATTCTCACACGTGCCAACTGAAATCAGCCAACTATTATCCGCAACCACATGCCTAGCGTTGCAGGCAAGGCCGTGTGCGGTGTGTCAGCCGTCTTCGTGGAATCAGCTGATTTACCGGCTTCTGCACTTATTAGAGAATTTACTTTGGAAAAAAATCGCCTTAGGTCAACTTGTACAACCTTCTCGTTTCTCTAAAGTCGGTTAAAAATGGGATAGTCATGCATGGTAAGACCCTGGGATTGTGAAATGAGCACCGATCTTGACTCCTAGAACACGTTTTAGCATTTTTTCAAAACTGAATGTACATATGAATATATGTGTAGAGATGATACACATCATATTTTCACCAAATTTGGTACAAATGTTCCTTTTGTAAATATCTCGGTCGAGTTCGTTAACCAGCAAAATCCGGAACTACCAGAACCTACCTAATGGGGGCTTTACACAAAAAACATAGTTATACTAATCTAAAAAGAGTAAATTTCGTCCGATTTTGATGAAATTTAAAACAAATATTTATTTTTTTATTATACATCAATATACCAGCATTATGATAATGCATCAAGTAGTTTCCAAATAGCGTCCAAAAAGGTTATTTTTCGGTATAACAACGGAATGAGTTGTACGATTTTATTGAATTTCGAAATGGGTTTTCCTTTTATGATATGTAGTATAACTTCCAGTAAACATCCCCGTAAGTCTGAGGCCTAAGGCCGGAGCAAGGCTGTGAGCGTAGCGAATAGCCTCGTAACACTCGTCATAATAGAACATAAAGCTGAGGCCGAAGGCCGAAGCGAGGCTATGTGTGAAGCAAATTAGAGTAACAAATTGTAAAGGAAATCCAATTCACTCATGCCAGCGGCGCTTTGGCGCTTAGCTGCGTGTCGGCCTGGTAATGTTTCAGTAGTGCTGAATGATGATAATTTTCTTGATAAACATATTTCCTCGATAATTTACTGCACACACTGATGCTAGCGTTAGTTCTTTGAAACTTATACTTTCATCCCAAATCAGCACAAAGAATGTTTCATTCGTGTTTGGTTGTATTTGTTTGTATTTCATAACAATATTCAGAGGATTCATTTGTTTCTTTCTTCTAAGGAATAAAATGGAGAAGTTGATTTGTCAACATTGATGTGAAATCCATTCCACTCCGTCAATCGGGCCTTGATGTTAAGATCAATATAGGTTTGTATTTATAAGGCTTTGACAGTTTTTCTCCTGTTTTACGGCCAACATTGGACCACTTAAGTCAACGGATTAGATTTTTCTCCTTTTGTTTGTGCTTTTCTTTCGTCTGCTGAAATTAATATTCCAGTTTCTGCTTGTTGATTTTTATCGGTAGTGTGGGGTGTTTATCTGTAAGGACCCTGAGAGTGTTGGCCTTGATGTTGGTTTTAGTAGTTGATTTGAAAATAAAATTGAAGTATCATCAGCGGATAGTAGTATTTTTTATTTTTAGTTATAGTTAATCATTTAGGCTACTTATATAAAGTAAAAGTAGTAAAGGATCCAAAGTGGATCAGCTGCTTTAATAACTATATGATCAGATGTATAATCTCGCATGGTGTTGGTTTCATGACAACTCTTTGTGTATGATTGAAATAATACAATTGGAAAGTTATTTTAAATTCCATATAGCTCTAATTTTACAAAGTAATTTTTGGTTGACATTATCAAGGCATTTAAATATCTAATAAAACAGATGTTTAGTGTATATTGGCATCTGCAGATTACGACACATACTCTATAAGTTCTCATTGATTTCGCAATGTCAGCAAACTATGATAAATCTACACGAACTAAGAACTAACGAAGTGCCAGTGCCGGATCGTTGTTGTGAGTCAGTGCGAAATTGACCGTTTCACTGCTTGGATGCCGCACTGATTTCGATGTTTTGAGACTTTCCACGGAGTTTTCCCGTTTCAGTTTAATAGCTTCCTTACAAACAAGAATTATGAACTGATTACAAAAAATTATGCGTTGCCGTTGGATTTTGTTGCTGTGCGGCAGAGAGAACCATATTCTGCTCAAATTAATTGACGAATAATTTGAGAAAACTAAGATCATAAATAATTATAATGAATGTGATTGTTGAAGAAAAATAACTTCCAGCATAAAATGTGATATTAGGAGGAATATAGACTGGCAAATAATATGGTGTCCTGTTGAAAGTAATACATTCAAAATCATTTTAAGGTGGGAATACCCCATTAGACAAACCGCAGGCACCGTATAGAGTCTTTGTAGAGTGTTTTTGTAGAGTCTTTTACCCATAGTACTTTTTATCACGATGAACATCTCTAGTAAAGAATGCTATTCTAGTTCAAACCATTTTTTACCTCCGACTGTAACAGCGTTTACTTGAGGTTATTTGTTTAGTTGCAATGTGCCGTTCAAAACGGTGTTGGCTTGACATAGAGTTTTAATTCGATAAAAGAACAATCTTTGAACTTGAAGAACCCATCTCTGAACTGAACACGAATAAGGAAGATAGATTTTTAAGTACGTTTTAACTGATAAGTCTTGTCCAACGCCTTAATTAAGCAGCTACTAAAAGCCTAATAATAGATAAATAAAATTTTACTATACTTATTGAGTCACACTGAACAGTAACAATAATTTGATGAAAAGAATAAAAATGAAAAAGCGAAGACAACAACATTGCCTCGACTTATAATGCTGAGTACTGACATTGAAATAAACGTAGGTTTAGCTTAGTTTTATTGTTTGACTGTGTTAATAGTTTCAAAACCCAAGTAGTCGTTCAAATGGGGGCACAAAATTGATTTTCTCGTAACGCCTGTGGTAAAACATGAAAAGCTGAAGCCGTAAATTTACGAAGGAAGCGAATTAGAGTAACAAATTGCAAAGGAAATTCGCATCACTCATGCAAGCGGGTTTTTAGTGCTTAGCTGCGTGTCGGCGTTATTATCTCTACATGTTTTAGATCGAACCATTCGTTTGCTCGCGATTGTTATTGAGAAATGGTAACGTTTAACACGGTAACTCAACTCCCGAGGCAAGCGTACAAGATAGCCACCATGGATGCTACCAAAGATAACGTTATGGTAAGTATATTGGGAATATGGCTGATTAGCCAGCAAGAAAATCAACAAAGATGCGGCAGCCCAAGCACAGAGCGCTGTCATCTCTCGCCGCCTCTCTCCCCCCTAGACATGCTCGATGTCGATGACTTAAATGTGACTAAATCATGCAATTTTCGAGAACGAAAAACTTGCACGAGCGTCAGTGACTCTACTTTATATTCTTGCAGCGCTACCTGTGCTTGGGCTGCCACATCTATATTGATTTTCCTTCCTCAGCCATGTGGCACACGCGTAGTCTACCTACTATAACACCTTTTTCATAATACTTATAAACAGGCAAGTTGTTTGACATTGCAAATCTTGTAGAAACCTTTTCAGAGACAGTCCAAAGGGGGGTGACTTATCCGTGTTATAGTGCAAAGTCAGGGTTTGCAAGTGTCAATCACAAAGCATTGTTACTGTTATCACCAGCATGTCTGTGCGTCTTATCAGTGTCAACACGAGTGTTGATTAGACCTGTGTGTGTGTGTAATCAGGTGTCTAATTGACCGTGGTTCGTCATATACGCTTAATTGGACGAGATTAACGATCATACGAACGCTCAAACGAAACATTACAAAGAAAAATAAGTACAACTTCGAGCCAATGACTTCTGATTTGCTGGGGTTTATCCGTGCTTACCGGGTTTAGGAAGGGGTTTTCATTTCCCAATGGCGTTTGGGAGACCTAAACAAAATTTGAAGTTCAGTCAGTAGGCCAAGGTAATTATAATTGCTATAATTAATTGTATACACGGTCTCTTATGGTTGGATAGCAAATTTATTTTCTCTTTGAACTATGTCACGTTTGTAAATATTTGTTTAATTAACCGAAAAAAACGGTTAGACAATTTATCGTTGTATGTATTTTACGCAGTAAGCCAGAAATCAACAGACAACACAGAGTGCGACAGTTTACCATTTTACCTTTTTAACCGACTTCAAAGAAACGAGAAGGTTACACAAGTTATGAGTCTGTTCACATCCACAGAGGCGTGTTTTGGTTTTAACTTAAAAAACAAAATTAACATTTAGTTTGAGTACAAAGGCTAGCTATAGTTAATTCAGCCTACTTTACAGCTAAGAAACTGCATTTTAACATTTAAAAAACAATTGTAGTGGTAAAAGTTCGTGGGTTGGATATTGTATCATTAGTACTTCATCAAGCAGTATTATTATTACCATCGGTTAAAATAAGTCAAGTTAATAAACGGATCAATATACTTTGAAATTTAGCTCTCTTAAAGGTCCGTCCATCGTAAAACAGATTTATCCATAGTAATTCACAAACACGTAACCGTCTATCACTCAAGTTGTATTTTGATAAAACATAAATCATTATGACATTTGAATTTCCGTATATTTGCAAATGTGAAGGTTTATTTGTTGAAGTAAAAGTGGTCGCCAAACACGAGAATGTGATTTGAATGCGGCAATGACTGTAAAATCCAATGCATGTATGTAACTAGGCCTATGCCTACGTGACGATGTCGTGTTCGCATATACAAATATGAATAAAACTACACGTCTTACTATAAAAAAACAGAAACACTGTTACACATTACGCTTACCTTCAAACACATAAATACCGGTAACACAATTTTCGCTCGCGCACTAAGAGTTGAAGATATTTTTGGACGTTAGCTAATTATTTAGGCATGACAGCTGTGAACTGTGAAAGATCAAAGACAACAGTGGGTGCGTATGCGTGGGCGATGACAGCACCTTACTAGGCAAACTAAAATTATGATCATGACCTTGCGAGCCGTGACCTTCCCGAAACAACTGACAGCCTACCAGCCAGCTCGTCCCGTGCTGCGGACTTCAACAACATAACATGCTCACAAACACAAATAAAAGCTCACTGTTGTGTTATATCCGTATTTTTTCGATATTATATACTTGCTAGGGATTTTACTAGAACGTGTTATCGTTTAAGACTTTTTCAACGACCACAGAAAACTCCAAAGATTATAGAATAGTTTACAACTCTTCTATTTCAAACTCAGCCTTCGCTCTTCGAGTGTAAATCAAATCTCGAATAAAAATCCAACACCAGCGCCTCGGCAATTTGCGAAACTAGGTTACAGCGGTTTAAAACGATGTCGACAGTCACAAAATAGAAGTTATAAATCGGCAAATAAAGGCGAACCAGAGTTGTTTATTGGTACGGTGTGTAGGTGTGGAGTGGGAGGGGTACCTGCCTGACGTACATAGGCTTATCAAGCGACAAGCGATCAGCTGACTGAACTGACGCACGCACGCACGCATTGCAACACAGCTGTGACTGTGATATATGTTAGCCCTCAAACTGGTGTGTCGGAAATAGCCCAACTGAGAACCGATGTTGAGCACAAATACCTTGCCCTAGGCCGCTCCGCCGACGTTATTGATTCCTATTTACGCTAGTGGGCCATTCCATCGGTTCTGGTGGTCGGATGACTGTTAAGTTGACACTTGGGTGAATTATGGTGTATGTGGTTAGTTTTTATGTTTGTATTTATTAAAATATTTGTGCTGGAAATAGTCACCCAGTGACCTAAAGTGGATTATGATTTTTCTCTGACACTACATGGACATGAAGACTAATTGAATTATATGTTAGTTATGAATAAATAATTTAAAAGTCGTTACCTTGCTACATGAAAAGGAATAAAGCCGCCCGCATCTGAGAAACGGAGGCTCCAAGGCCTGGTGACGTCGGCGACCGACTGACTGTCAGTGTCAAAGGCGGAGTGCGAAAGTCAAGCGAGCGTCCGTAGCCGCGGAAACTCGTCGCAAAACTCGCGCAACCCGAGCCCGCGGATAGATGGTTGTTCCGGGTGGACAATCGGCACTCGCGGGCAGACCGACCCCTCTCGGCCGTGGCTGTCTCAGCACTATGGTAGAGTCTAGACTAGCACTGCACTGGACTCGGCGGTGCCAGGCTAGGGGGGCTAGGAGGGGGCTTAGTGCCCGTCCCCTGCGCGGCCCCCTCGCGTTCACGCCGCGCACCGCACCGACTCTACCCAATATATTCTACGTTGTCCCTGTCCGATCCGCCGAAATCAAACAAGGCTAAAGACCTCTAGAGCAGAGCCCGGGCCCCGCGTTATCAAGCTTACGCAATCTCGGCCTACCTTCGACACGACGCACCTATGCGCGCCTTGCAGCGCCTCTGTTATCTTATCACTCGCTCGCCAAGTAGGCAGATGTTTCACATTTGCATTCTTTTTTGCTTAAAACGATACAGTTGAAAATAAAAGTATATTAAGAATGAATACCCCAAACAATAACATAAGATGGATCACACGGTTTACGTCAGCTTTACATTATTGACCCTCTCCCAAGCACAAGTATTTTTTTGGGGGATAAGTTCCAATATACAAAAATGCCAAAGTTATTGTATTTACTATGCGTAGAATAAATAAATTTCATTTCACTTCTTTTTTCACAAGGTTTCAAGCAATTTTTAGGATTTTTAATCACTGTGCACTTACCCGTCCGTACAAAATATACTTACATGAGGTTGTGTCATAGAAAATCTTCTGTTCTTAAGGGCGGTTTGGTCTAATGTAATCTGTACATTTACAAGTTCATTTAGGACCATTATCAATCAAAACATTTATCTCTTTGATGTTTTACTTGAAGCCGGGTAATATCATGAAGACAAAATACAATTTGTTTCTGATCATCACTTTCCTTAAAGTTGTTGCGTATCAACATAATAAGTGCATCCGCTATTATAGTCCACCAAAATGTGGAAACTGCGTATGACCAACGAAATGTTATCCTTGGTAACCAAACTAAACTGCAACTGCCCTCTCCAGGACTCTTGTAAACAGCTGTTCCTCTGAATGACGTAGCGCAGTGTTTGACAACTCCTCAGTGTCGTGAGGAGGAATGTGTCGGATGAAGGATTGGCGATTGTGTCAGTTTTTACCGGAACAGTTGCGTGCCAAGGCGCACACTTTGGCGTATCGATCCGGTCCTACTCCTACCACCGAACCTCTCTGCACTGCACTGCCCTGCACTGTACACAGTTAACTGCTGGGCCTTACCGCCTTACTGTTTAGTGGTCTAAACTAGGGGTGAACAAGGTAAAAGGTAAAAGCTTTCATAGTCCTCTCTAACCTCGATCTTAACCTGGTGTTTCCGTAAAATGACCAAAGACCAGTTAGTGGTAACTGTGGGGATCGAACCCGTGCCACTGGAGTGATGAGCTCCGGATTTGCGCACGATACCAATTCTCTAAGGGGATTCCCCAGAGTGAAGTTGCTGGGCCCAATATTCGGTTTGTTCAGGTACAATACGAAAGAAGACGATTTTTCGAGCCATAATTCGATGGTGACAGTTCATTAATTTGATCAAAGATTATGATTCTTTAAGGGGGTTCCCCAGAGTGAAGTTGCTGGGCCCAATATTCGGTTTGTTCAGGCAAATACGAAAGAAGACGATTTTTCGAGCCATAATTCGATGGTGACAGTTCATTAATTTGATCAAAGATTATGTTGGAAAATTAAAAAAACAAACTGTCTCATAAAGAAAATTGCTTGATTTTTAAAATTTCAAATAACCTAATAAGACCCAGCTCTTCAAGGTATATAAAGATTATGTTACTTAATCTTTGATTTGATTTGTATTTTTTACCATACTTATTTGTTTTACTTTGTTTCTTGCTTTTGGCAAGATGTTATGGCAATAAATGTTATTATTATTATTGACAAATACAACATATTTTGAAGGAAACACCAAAAGTGAAGCTACTTGTGAATTTATAAAAATTGAAAATGAGCTATTATGAATGTAGCCTACTAAAGGTGAGATTTTGGCTCTGGTCTTAACTAAAAGTTGGTTTTAGGGTCCTTGGAGCAATGGAGCCCATCGAAAACTTTGGATGTAATGACTTTTATATATCTAAGTTTTTATAAATAATTGTGAGCTTATTTCTACTGCAACCACATTTTCTAATAACAAGTTTCTGAACACACGATTCTAACATAGCTCAAAATTTACCTGTGTTAAGTTTTACTCTCGAAATAATTATGAACTTTCGCTCCAAAAATGTCAACCAATTTTAGTATTTAAACGTACTAAATAATAAAAAAACAGCGATGATATTCACTCTACCAGTTAAGAATTTAGTTTTTCACAACGCTAATTCAAATAAATGAAATTATGTACGATTAAATATTATAATATACAGTGTAGCTTACTGTTGAAAAGTATTAATACTAAATAACCACACAAGTAACGTTGTACAAACACATTACATTTCACAGTCTATTGAGACGGTTCACATTTCATGAAAGAGACGTGAAGAACTCAGTCCATTCAAGTGTCCTGAGTCTGGTTGTCTCAATGATGTCAACAACGAATATCAATCGCTCTCTCTCATCTATAATGCAGATCTTCAGGAGACGTCTGAACCTTCCGATCAGAGTTTAGGAGTTTACATAAGTTTTCAAACGGCCTACAGAAGAGAAGTTCAGTAAAGCTTTTATAGAAGCTATTTGTGCTGTGGATATAGCCACAGACCTAACTTGGAAACATGGTTACTTTTTCTGTGCGTAAACAATTGCGTAATTACCGTTGATGACATAGCTTTGATCACTGTTCAATTCATGCAGTTTAGTAAAGACTTAAGTAACATATTATAAATGTTGTTATAAAGTAACATAGTACTAAGAAAATATTAGGTTATATAATACTTAATGTTAACATAATATTTATTATACTTTTGAAGGTTAACATTTAAGAAACGGAAGGCTGCAGGATCAACCAAAGCTAGAACCAACCATTTAATAAGTTGAGTACTTAAAGTAACATTCATAACTCATCAATCCATTGTTACTTATGCAAAAAAACTACAGAAACCCCTTAGGGAAAGAGGCAAGAATTTAAATAAAAACAATCATTGTTTTCCATACTATTATGTAATTTAATCAATGAAGTATTTGAAGTGCCTGTGTACCCTTTGTTCCATAGTTTTGATTTTACGGAAATAATACGTCTCAAACCACTCAACGCAAAATACATGCATATAATATACTTGACAGTAGATTATGAAATATGTTACTCAGTAAACCTTAAAATAGTTTAAACGTGTCAAAATATTTAAAACCATGTTTTAACTAATTCTTCACCGAAGAAAAATGTGTCGAAACTGCAGTTAATGGGCAAATTGTATTGTTAAAACTGGTATGTCGAAAGTACATTTTTCCCGGGAGTGGACCATGACCCCTGCTAGATTTGGCAGACGATACCTCCAAAATATAATCCTGGATCCAAGCTACTAATGATTGTTTCTGCAGCGATGAAGTAAGCACGGCGCTGACGGGTGATCTAGCTACCCCGGTGTGTGGCGGGTTGCGTCCAGCGCCTTCGTATCATCCTCGCCGCCTGCGCAGTAATTCCAACTGAAGCTAACCTCTAGATCGTTTCTCTTTTGTCCCCAAGAAGGTATTTTTTAAGAAATAAGATGAAAATTGTGTTGTAAAGTAGACTTATGTATTTAATTAATATGAACCACTAGCTTAAGAGTACCCAGTTCTGGTCGGCCATATTTCAAAACATTTCCTTAAAACATCTCACGCCAACAAATTTTATTAGATATTTTTGAAATAGGTTTTATTGTTTTAAAATATGACAATGTACTGAGTCGACTTCACTGACAACTTTTTCAAAATGTGATTAGTTTAATAGTAAAGAAATGTAATACTCCTTCATTTTTTGGTTTTATGTCGCGGTTTTGTGAATAAGAAAATTATATGTTGTTCAACGGACTCACTAAAGCATTCAATAAATCTTTTAACAGAGTTTATTTCTTACAAATCCTTTTGTCCAATTTATTACAAATCTCCTACACATCTTTCGCCAATTTTGGCGTTAAATTAAGAAAAACAGGTTATACAAACCTATAGAGATCCTTTGAAACCATGGAAAACACTTTTCTAATCTCTACACCCAAAAATAGCGTCCTGAAGGGGGACTACGAGAGCATGTTTTGAGCAATTTCTTTTTGGGTAATCAATACTCTTAAAGATAAATAACTTTGTCTTACATAGTTTAATCTGAAAATAGCCTTCGATGTAAATGTGAACACTTTATCAACGTAGAATAAATCAAACGCGTAAGCACGGGAATCTTATTGTTCAGGTTTTTTTCAATCATTATAGCTATGGATTGCGTCTCCACTTAAAAGCTCTTACGTTTACCCCGCTAACCAACGGAGCCTGCATATATACACAGCTTCGAATCCGCAGTGTCGCACGTTACCGACTCAGCCACGAGTCCACCACGCCAGCGTTATACCTGTCAGTGATTTCCCTTTTATCGCTGGAGAGAGGACTTCCAATACTGACACCTTATACGAACACGTAACCATTTATTGTACACGTTACTATAAAGGACATTACACATTACCGGGACTCGTGGCGTGGTCCTGTAATCCAGCTTCAGGAAGGTCAGGTTTTGAGGATGATATAGGTCTAAAGCGGCTCAGATAGTCTCAGTGATCATCTGATGATACCTGCACCAACCATTGCTTAGACATATCAGACCATCACCTGCGTGGTTCGGAAGTCACGTTAAGCCGTTGGTCCTTGTATTTCCATTGGTCATTGGGCTATTAACTAATGACCCATTCTAAGGAAGAGTCGGCCTTAGTTTGTAACAAGACTACACCTCATAACTCATTACTACCACTCATCACACTCATCCTGCCTTAAAATACCCTCATGAGAGTGGTCGGCATCTCAAATAGTGATTTAGTTTGTATTGTATATTTTACTATAACAACTACGTAATAACGTGTAGAACGACACAGGCTGCGTACAGCATCTGCAGCAGTGTAGCGAGAGGAGATCTCTGCGTGTGTGTGTGTGAGTGAGGCCTGCTGCGACGGGTCAGGGAGGTGTCCATATACAGCGCACCCACACTTGCGTACAACACCGCACACCGATGATGTCATACGGTACGCCAATGGCAACTTACTCACTGCTCCGCACAAGGCCACTGCATTTAACCAAACCTCTGTTACTAAATGACACAGATTTCAGAAACCCAACCTAATTAATGATTAGGATAATTAATTATAAGGATAATTTGTGTTTAAGCCTTTTAAGTAATAGGACAACTCTCGACATATTACACTCATGGACAACATTATGGAACCAAATGATTTTCTTTCATTTCATTACCCCCTTTTCGTCTGAAATTGGAATTTTCGTTAGCAAAGCGTACGTGATTACTAAAAACCAAATAAAGGATTACAAAATCAAAGTTATATAGGGTGTTAAACAAAAGGGGCGATAAAATTAAAGAAACCCATTTGGTTCCATAATTTTGTCCACGAGTGTAGTTCGAGTTGTGATCGGCACCACAATATTATTAATTTTTGAATACATTAATAATAATGAAATTAGGAATATCCCACATAAGTATATTAGTACCTTTTCATTGTAACTTAACAAGTTCCCTATAAACTATAACATATATTCAGTTTGGAGTTCCACAAGGTTCCATTCTTTGGCCAAGAATTCCGAGTGATTACAAATGAAATAGACAGTTTGGATAGCTTGTGGACAATTTATTGTTTAAAGGTTTAGATCATTACTTACACAATTATATTGAAGAGTTCTTTAAGTTTTTATTGCAAATATTTATTCCAGTTACTGATGGTTTTTGGAAGAAGAACGACCCGTAAATCTTTTCACAAGATAAAGCGTAAAACACGTTCACTTTAAGAGAATCGCGTATATGCTGTAGGCCCTACAGTATCTCTTGGGGTTTTTATTCCCCATAATCGGACATTGTGTCTATTAACTTTCCCACTAATGTGAAAAGTGCATTCATCACTGAAAATTACGCGATTAAACAATGTGTCTACATTTTCAAGAGAATGTTGCATCTCCTGTACGTACAACTTTATCATTGTCATTTAAACTTTGTACTAACTGTAAGTTATAAGGTGTCATTTTCAAACGTTTCCGCAAAGTTGTCCACCATAATTTGTACCAACATAAACTTTAAGAAATTTCCCACAAACCTATGTCACTTACTATGTTGAAATACACTAGTTTAATTTTGTAGAGGCTATTGAAGTTGTCTATTTCATTTGTAATCACCCGGTATTAATGACCTCTGTCAGGTTGTTAATTTTTTGGAATGAGCTCATTTTTTTTAATTGTCCAGGATACTTCTCCTTTTAGTAAATTCCCTCTGATTAACTTTCAAACTAAAAATATTTTTGTCTAAAGGTGTTAAACAACCATACTACAACTACCGCAATCCGTATAATTCACCTAAGATGTTTCTAAATTTTGTCTTGTCTTTTATCTAAATCAGTCTTTTTGTTGAGAACTAAGCTTTCTGCCTGCTGAATAAATTAATTTTGGTTTAATTACTGCGTGATGTAGTCTTATTTTTACATACCTAGGGATCGATTTCTTACAATACGTTCCGAGTCAATCTAAAATATGCTATAGTCATCTTTTGGCAACGTATTTCAATTGCAAATTTCTCAAATTCCGTCTCTTGGACAACCTCTCCAGTGCCATAAAAAATTATTGGTTTTATAAATGTAGTCTGCAAATCTTTTTTTAGTCAGAAACGTTATAAAGGCATTTCATGTAGGGTTTTTATAGATACTTTGTTTAGTTTTCAATGAGAGGTTTTTAATAAGAGGTGTTTAATACGAGGTGTAACGTTTTCAATAAACGTGATATAACAATAATCAGGTGTTGATGAAAACTATTTAGATTTCTCTGGTAGGAACGTGGATTCAATTGAAGCCAAAAATACTGTTAAATTATTTAGGTATGATAATTTGTTACGAAGTCAGGACTCAGGTAAGTAATGAAAGTTTCAAACGAACAAATCTAAGTGTTAAACATCTATTAGAGGTGTTGATAGTCGGCGACTTTGCAGGGAAATTAATATTTGACAGTGAAACGGTTGCAATTGCTGAGGGTGTATGTAGGGCAGTTACGGGGAAGGGCAGGGCGCACAGGCACAGGCTAGGTCCGGGAAGGAAGGGGAAGTAAGTAGGTTACGGTGTAAGCAGCTGTAGAAGGGGAGAGGGGTGGGGGCGGTGGCCCATATAGAAACTGGGACTAGGCCAGCCGAGCCAGATCAATACAAGCGTCCAGACTACCACCCCTACCGACGCGCAACCCTCCCCCCCCGCGCGTCATTCAGCCATGTAATTATGTCATCATGCACCTGTCCGTTATTATATGTGTAGGAATCACCCCTAGACTTGACAGGGGTTATTTAGGTTACACCCCCTACCTCCCCACCCCCCTGAACGGCGTGGCCCGGCCGGACTCGCAGCTATGGATCGATTGCGCTGACCACCGACACACGGCTAGGCGCGTGAAAAACTGCACCCTGCACCCTCTCCCCCCTGCACCCTACACTGGCGGTGGCGCCCGGGTGATGGCGAGTAAATCACAGAGTGTGAAATGTGTGGCCACTGTCATAAGCAACCTTCTCGCAAGTAGAGCGAGCTTACTGCACTTGTTGCTAAATGACGACGCTGTGCAGATTTCAGGGGGAATGCAATCGTGATTGTTATTGCTCAACCAATCCTCTAAAACAATTATTTTAGCTTGTCTTTTTTGTATTAAATTTATTTTGAAAAACAGCCATTATTTCTAAAAACTAAAACATTACAAGGATCTAATATTTGTAAACAATAAAACTAACAGATAAAAACGCATATAGTCTTGCCAACCTAGCTTCGAGTGAGTTTGTAAACCTGTATTAGTTTAGGTTATAATAAGAAACATAAAACGGAACATAATTATTTCATAACAAAAATAAAGTACTAGTTACTATCTACCGATACAAATAAAATAGGATCGAAGCTCTTGCTTTACAAAGATATGTTTTAATGTATCCTACAAACGTATCTATTATTGTAGTCAATTAGATTAGAGAACGCTACTGTGAACACAAATAAAGAGGTACAAATAAAAGAAAACAAATAGGCTACACATTCAAACTTGCGTGGTTGTCCTCTTTGTTTAACCATGCGATGAGAAATATATGGTTTAAATTGAGTCTAAATCTATTTATATTTATTTAAAAGGTACAAAACTAAATACGTTTTTCGATCAATTTTCAGAACGCAACTTTGAACTGCTGCGGAAACTATAGGATATAGGAAATATAATAATTAAGAGAGTATTGTTGAGGGTGATATACATATGGAATTAGTTACACACTGTACAGCGTACATACACTATAGGCATTGAATTATTAATTGTGTTAAACACAAGAAATGTTCAATCGGGAAATAAGTGTATGGGAAATAAGTCGGCCGCCGCGAACTAATGGTTTCGTCCGCAAGACCATTTTGAATTATTAAACCAATGAAATAAAATAGTTATAGAATTTTCCTGTGTTTTACGCAATTAATAGTTTATGTCCGACACTCTATGTACGGTTTGCAACAAAGACTATTCTCATACGTTCAAAAATAATATCTACACTAATTCCTAAAGTCCTTTGTTTCTGAAAGACTACCCTAATCTTATTTGAATAGTTGTGTATGTGAATAAGAATTTAATTTTTTTTATAATTGTGATCTATACTGTGCTAAAGGGTTTTTAGTCTTGGCAGAAAATCAAAGTGTTTTCTAAAACTGCACGAAAATGTATGTGTTTTAGCTTACTATCTCTCCCAACACGTAAAAAGGCTGAAACAACTAAAACCATATATTACGCTAAAACTAAAAAAGGACAAAACGATGGTCAGAATTAGTAACTTCTTCTTTAGCACACAACATAGTTTTGAACCCGACAGATTGCAATACAAAACTCCGCTAGTAGTGAAGTGATGGTATGAAGGCACGCACGGCGCTGAAGGATGATCTAGCTACCCCGGTGTGTGGCGGGTTGCGTCTAGCGCCTTCATATAGTCCTCACCCTCACCGGCGCTGCTTGAGTCAGGCTGCGTGTTCTGCGACCACGTCAGCTGATAGTGTTTAGTCCAAACGTGTTTTTGTTGTTTTTTTCTCAATCTTTATTCACTTATTATTGTGAACTATTTCATGGACACTTCGTTTTTACGCTGTTAGCTTTTACGTCTGTTCGTTTTTAAAGCTGAATATAATATTAGTTGCCTGAATCTCAAGACAATTGAAAAACACTGAACACTGAATGTTATTCATTGTGATCCTTTAAAGTTTCATCGTCCAGGGGTTTTCCGTTCCTGCAATTTTGCTTTCATCTGTTTCAAATTCTTCTCGGTCGATTTGATCACCATTTTGATAATTCCTCCACTCATTATTGTTTTAATCGTGAAAGTCATCAGATTTCGTAGGTAAGGTGCAGCTTTTCGTGCAGGAAAAGCATAGACTATGTAGCATAGTACTGCTACTTCTCAGTGTTACGAGTTGTTAAACTTTACACTTCGCAAATGTTTACAGTCACTTGAACTTCAAACTCTTATTTTTTGTATTGGTAAACTTTGTTTAGATTTTTACCAGCCATTATTTTTAACTGCGGGCTTTCTTTCTTGTGAAATTTTAAATTAGAATCCCTGGAAATATATTTTCAGTCTTATCAAATGTTCAGGATCAAGCATGTTTTCTTTTGGTAAGACCTTTTACGGAAAATTAATAGTTGTGGCTCTCCACTTCCTTCCTCTGTTTCCACAACGTTGTGTTGCGTATGAAGTGCTTATGTCATCTTTACTTAAATTTCAAATAATTTAAAACAAATTAGTTGTCTAATGTGTTTGTTGCCTTATGCGCCTAATGTGTTTGACACGTAACTAGTGATTCACAATAGTTCTTTATACAACATTGTACAAAAATTTCAATTTAAAATTCAAACTTTTCCACCTTTACCTACATGTAAGCTCATAACACGTGTAACTCCTCCCCGACATGTCAATAAACGAAGACATCACACAACATGAGTGTAATGTGAAAAGCTGTTGAAACAAATGCAGAAGCAGTTGTTAGCCTCCGAACCACATGCCATAAATAACAAACAAATAATTCCCGGCGCAGAACGCGAGCAAGAAGTGATGGCGGCAATAAATCAGCTGCACACTCTGATTATGATTCTATAGAGAGCGCAGTGATCTGTGGCCCACAGAGTAGTGTGCGAGATCAGCTGGTCTGTCTGCCCACAGATTCTGGCTGATTGACCTGGCTATTGGCTGTTCCGAATTCAACACTTTATTCCGTATAGTTAGTTAATATAGTAAATAAAAACGTATTCATTTAGTTTTAGTATACAAGGAAAATATCACAGCCTTTTCGTAGATACCTTTTTACTGCGAAGTTCTCTTGGTTGAGCCAGGTACTTCCTTGTCCTCGGCAGTTTCTGAAGTGAGTGGACGGCCTTCCTCACGCACGAGTCTACTGACACTCGCACGCACCCTGTCTGCACTCTACGCAATTACGCTTCTCACCTTGGCTTGACATGTCTTTACTGACTGTTGTGACGTCATAGTCATAGCATAGCTCACTTAAGATGTAAGAAGTAAGTAAGTTCACATACGAAAACAACATAGTTTCGTTATAAAACCCTAATTACACTATTGAAATATCGGTAAATTTCCTTTGGAAACATGAGATATTCTCGTCAGCATGGTAAGACCCGGGCGAGGACCATGAAATGAGCACCGGTCCTGACTAATGTAGAACGTTTTGAGCATTTGTTTTTAAGGGATTGGCTTAGTAAACACTGATCTGACACGTTAGCTAGATAAGACAAACGGAGAATAACAACGCTAATGAAATAATAATGAAAATATAATAAAATAATAATGAAACAATATAAATAAATAATTTATACCACCTATGAATGACTGAGAACCGTACAACATTATTTATAACAATCAATAAACCTGTGGCGTATCGTGGTCCTGATGGTCGAGAAATCCACATGAAAAAGTTTGAAATCAAATGTAAATCAGGACTTTTACACGCAATCATATCTATGAGTTCGCACTGTCAGAATTCCTAGATGTATTGTATACGGATCTACGAGCAAACTTGTATAATCGTTAACAGGTGATTTGGGTTTTAAGTTAAATGATTTCAAATACTAAATAGTGACCTCAAAGTGGTATATTAAATATAGACTTCTGTAAAGAAAAAAGAATCTTTTAGTTTTCAAACAATTCAGGAACTGCCAAGTGAAGTGTGGGATGTTTACAGAAAGCTCGTAGATACTTCGTCAAGTCTCGTGTGTTTAAAGATCCATCATTTCATCTCTGTAATGACTGAAGCATCTCAACTCAGTCATGGCGACACTTTCAAATGTTTAGATCAAGACATCAATACGTTTTGAATGTCAGTGTCCACCTCGCATAAACAATGTCAATAAGTCAAGATTGGCCAAGATCCGGTCGATGATAAACTGTTAATAAAGTACCTACTTTGAAATGTTTAAGTCCATGATGACACACTTGTGCCTCTTCCTTCCGAGGTGTTCATTCTACATGGGGATGACCACAGCTCAGTGGTACAGTGCGAGCTTCACCCCATCTCGGCGCTGCAGTTTCAACATTTTTTACAATGACCACTCCCCGTGGTTTTGAAGTCACGTTAAGCCTTTAGTCCATTCTATTGGTCGTTGGGTTATTTATTAATGACCCAATCTGGGGAACAGTCAGCCCTAGTTTGTAACAGGACTACACCTTATTATCCATCAAAACAGTCATCACAATCAATTCATCCCTTATTTAACTTCAAATGATCTCTAAGAGTGGTCGATATTTCAAATCAAAGAACCATGGACTCTGTGATGGAATTTCGTCAAAATAGATCTTGCAAAAGCCAATGTTAGGATCTTCAATAAACTACCCTGTATTTATGCTGAAATTATTTATGAGATTGATTGATTGTATAATCAGGTTACTGAGTATCTGATGGTATCTAGATGGAAAGTCAGTGGTGTCACAGAGAGTGAAAAACTTTTATTATCTTTCGGCCCCAATGTAAATAGCCATATTTAAACTGTTGTTTGTGATGTGAGAAAGATTATTTAAATTCTTCCTGAGTCCTGGAAGTGTGAGTTACTGTAGAGTTGAGCTCGAAACGGTTTGAAGTAAAAAAGTTAAACAAAATGTATGTTTTATTAAATAGACGTTGTTTTTGACGATTGACGATTGCAATAACATGTATTTGTTTCTACACATTAAATGATTTATATGTTTATTTTTGGAATAAAACATGTCAGATTTTTGAAAAGAACTGTTTGATTGGTTTTTCCGGTATACATAACATATACATTTTGGAGCTGATGTACCATTATAGTTTGTGAGTGTGTAAAAAGACTTTGTCACAGCACTCGTTTTAGAAAATTTTTGACTGAGAGAGACTCAATCAAAAAATAAATTATTAAGTCTAAAACTCAAAAATAAAAAATTGCATTCTTCCAACTAAGCTCAAAAAGGTCCATGTTTGCATTACTTTTGATAGAGAACAAACAAAACAACTAACACATTTAATATCACTAAATAATTTCAGCTTAGAAGTTTTTCTCCTTTTTGTTGTTCTCCAAATAGTAATTTCTAAAATTCACTATTGCTCTTTTTTAATTAGAAAAAATCACTTTGCGACGAAACTATTTGAGCGAAATAGAAGAGCACAAAACAACCTTCATTCCACTCAATTGTATAGGTCGCATATTTACCACCGACATCAGGAAATAAACAACTGAAAGCTATCCATGACAGTAATTATGTTTGCACACACAATGCGGCATAGCAGGTCAGCTGTAGAGTTATCACCGGCAGTGTGGTGGTGGAGGGGGAGGAGGGGACAGTCAGCAGTTGCGTGTCGGGCCAAGGTCACGCGTGCGTCCAAGGTCAAGTGATAACAGAGATAATGCTGGGTGCGTGTTGCCAACCCATATCCTGCCCCTGACCACAAGCGCCGCACCTATACCACCATAGCGACTTAGCATTAATTAAACATGGGGTGTACAGTATGTTCTATAAAATGCAAACTGACCTGGAAAGGTATGGAAAGAGTTAATGTGACTAAATTCGTAGACAATGGAGCTGTACCTCATTCTAATTATGTTGGATTTTCTCAGTAGTTCAGATCAAAGGTTACAGAAACTATAGTAGTTTGTAAATAGTGGTCATTCACTCCTTCCATGTATTATTTGTCATACATTCATTCAGGATCGAGTGTTCGGACCTTATTGTCAAAGCAGGTAAATGAATATAATTTTTCCAAATTTCTTCTTCATTTTCATTTTGACTCAAAGTTAGAAAAGTAATATATAACCTAAATAATGACCGAGAACATGTAAAATAATTAGCAACAAATGCTACTGTGCAGGTCAAAGCCACGTCAGGAGAGCATGGGGATCTTGCGATGTAAAACATCAGGTCCATGATAAACATGAACCATAATGTGCTGATTTCCCAGTACAGTATCTCTGGATACTTCCAAAGAACTACATACAGGTTAAACATTTAATCTCCCTAGAGGCCTCCTAGGCTAAGAGGTTGATGAAGCCAGTGTTCACAATTTAGACGTTGGTGAGGTTGATTGTATGTAGATGTGCAGAATGTTGACCTGACTCGTTCATTATCCCGCTCCCATCCCATGATCCGCATCCCGTCACCAGCCCCGCGCATGTGCCGCTTCATCATTACTGAGTGCAGTTAATTAGAGATCCAAGCTGCGCTGCGTGCTGCCGCGACACTCCCGCACTCTGCGTGCCGCCGCGACACTCCCGCACTCTGCGTGCCGCCGCGACACTCCCGCACTCTGCGTGCCGCCGCGACACTCCCGCACTCTGCGTGCCGCCGTAGACACTCCCCGCATCTCTCTGCGTGCGGCCGCGACATCTCTCGCACTCTGCGCCACTGCACACCCCGCACTCTACGTGCCGCCGTGACACTCCCGCACTCTGAGTGCCGCACTTCAGTATGAATTTTCCTACTACTAAGCCCGAATCTACAAGTCAGGAGGTTCTATTTTGGGAGGTCTTCCAAATGTGCGCCACGAACGTCTCAGCTCTATAAAATGCTTCGGTACTCATCGCGGCGTTCAGCGAGATATAAAGTGCCTAGAGAAATGTGGCGTTTCGAATCAAATTTGGAAATTTGTTGAAAACTTGAACTTTTTTCAAGAGGCAAACATTTATAGACCACCGTTCTGTCTCTACCAGTTCGGTTGTTATCCCTGCTTCTGCGGCTGTGAGATTAGAGTGTATAGCACTACCCTCTTACGGGGTTAAATTTGAATTGTGGAAAACCGCCGAATCTAAAATATAAAGGTTGTGTAGCGTCAACATTTTTCATTCTAAAACAGTTTCAAAGATTACGACTTTAGTATTATACCTTGACGAAATGACCTAATGTCTAAATAAGTTTTGAATTATTTCAATTGGTTGTCTTCGTGCAATAAATGAGACATGCGAAGGAGTTCTTCAGCTTACGAACTCTGCAAGGACAGAGTCCACAAATGTCCATCAATAACTACTCTGACCAAATTTAAATTGATGTTCGAACTTGCACTGAATATTTTGCAGGATTCCTAAACGTCACGGTTGAAATGCTTGGAGATAAACGTTCAAATCGAACACTTGGCACAGTCCAAATGTGGCTTCACCGTGTCCACCCAGCTTTACGATGAGCTCTTTCACATGCAGCATAGATGTTGTTGAATGGGTCGGATGCTGAATGGTGACTGTGAGTGTGCAAGGTCAGAGTTTCACGGCCAAGGCCAGCTGCTCGGAGCCGTGGACAGACGCACAAAAACCGCACTCGGATATACAATTTGTGATCCAACACTTCACGCTGAAACAGATCCGATTTGGAGGCGGCGAGGCGCGACCCACGGTGTCGCACATTCCCTCAGTCTGTTGCTCCTTAAGGGTTCGCCTCAGCTGCGCGGTGACGTTGCAATGCAAGGGTTTACACCGGCCCGGTTTTCACATTTCAAAATAATTTTTGCGTTAATAATCATGATTTATTCGGAAAAAAGAGGAGTTTTCTGACATGCATATTGAGCGTTTTTATCAAAATTATGCGTTTTAAGTGTACAAAATGGAGTCAAAATTACTAAAACTTGGAAAATTTTAAAGTCTTTTTGTGAAACGATATTGAACAACTTACGAGAAAGCGTGTCGGAAAACCCCTCTAGTTTCAAAATATATCATGTTAATTAATGAAAAAATTATTATATTAAAAGGTCAAACGTGGTTTTAGTTATTTAAAACAGTAAATTTCAACATATGTTCAAAAAATTTGAAATTACAGTATCATATATTTTTAAAGTACGAGTATTTATCAATATATCAACAATAATAGAAACAATTATTGAGTCATTGTGACCAAAAAGGTAATTTTTTGCTATAACAGCGTAATAAGTAGTCCGATTTTAATGAAATTTGAAAAACTTTTACCCTTAATGATATGTAGCTAAAAGTGCATTAAAAGGTCACGTAAGTCTGAGGCCGGAGGCCGAGGCGAGGCTATGTTCATATGCAAAGAAAATTCACCTCATTCATACCACCGGCGCTTTAGCTGCGTGGTTTGAAAGGTTCAAAAGCTTGTTGGAGAACCACAGTTGTACAGTTGCGGTGGATCATCTGTCTCTAGTGGCGCCCAGGTGTCGAGGTTGCGCAACCAGACCCGGACCCGCAGTCCGAGCATTGACTTGCGCATGCGCAGTGTTCACATCCCTGCGGCACGCATGTGCGCATGCGTGTAGGTGTGCGTGCGGGTCACGACTCGGCTCCGCCCCCTGCCCACCACGTGACCACGGTTAAGGCACCGCGTGTCATTTTTAATCGTGCAAAACTTTGCAATGATGTAGGAGGCCCTTATAATGCTGCATATTCACTTGAGTGTGCTCGTGAATTCTTTTCGAGAATAGACCCAACTTTTATAATAATTGTATGCTGATAACATCTTTTTAATCGATATTTTACAGTATCTTCCGACAGCGATTCAAATAATTTTAATATTTTGTCTCCATTAATGTAATATTTTAAGGGCGCAGTAGTGACTGTGACCTCCAGTTTCCATCGGATTTTTATGAAATAAGCTTGGTTTGAATGTGCAGTCAATGTTTTAGTGGCTCCGCTGAGCCAAATTTCCATTTTCTCACTCATAACACCGTGACATAAATCCAAAAAATGAATACAATTAGTGTTTTAATTTCTTTTGTTTACTATGAAACTAGAAGAGTTTTCGAGAAGGTGGTCAGCAAAGTCACTGTGGTACATCGTCATCTGTCTAATGAAACTTATGTGATAATATCAAATGAAAATTGTAGGCGTGAGGTGTTTCAAGAAAATTGTTGTGTTTGCATTGTTCTTAAGGGACAAACAACAAAATTACCGAAAGGAACTGTGCACTCTTAATAGGTTATCGATTTATAGTGGCGTAGATAGTTTAATATGTACAATCAGTTTGTTAATATATTACAAGTTGTTTGACAATTTGTTAATCTAGTTGCTTCCTAGGATTAATTTTAAAAAGAACACGTATTTCACATAAAAAACTCCGTCGTAGTAATCAATAAGATGTGGTAGTTTGTTTTCTACAAGTTTTGAAGAGACTTCTTCATCTCTTAACACCTAGGAAATGTTCAAATTTTTATGATCTACCTGATGGTCTCGTTAAGTTGGTCTTTCGGATCCTTTTATTACAGTCAATCGGATTCGAACCAGATTATAGTCGATTATATTCGATTATAGTCGGATTCGAACCAGTTCAATGTACGAACCCCTGGATACGGTATTTATAAAACCTATGTTGTCCTTTTGGTTCTAGCCAATATACATTATTAGAGAGATGGAAAGTTAAAAAAAACACTATGTAGCTTGACTGTTTTTGTTGTTAAACAAGGTTGGTGAAGTTTTTCAAAACGCTCAACTTTGAACTATTGCCGAACCTAAACTAAATTAAACTAACAGTTTTCGTGTTGTTTGGTTAAATAAACTGACCTAAACTTCCAGAGCGAAACATTAATTAACAAGGGGATGGTTAACATGTTAGTTAGTTGATGCTATCTCTCCAATTAAGGATGCTATAGAAATTGACTGTTTTGCAAACAGAAGGATAGATTAAACCAATCAACCAACCCAAACAAGTTCGATAAATATTTGATAAGACTGATACGATTAAAATATCCTATGTAAGTAACCACTGTCGGCCGCCGCGAGCTATGAAGGTTTCTGCTGTATGACGATTTTGCTGGACTACATTCGATAGCTTAAATACTTTAATAGAATGTTTGGCGTGCTAAACACAATTTGTTATCGGTGCTTTTTACAATGCTAACAGACCCTTGTAAGTGTAATGTTTTTAATGTTGTGTAAATGTGATTGTAACTATCAACATAACGAAACCATCAGGTGATCTGACGATGAAGAGACCACTTCAAAACATGTAGAGCCCAAACTACCGCATCTTCGTGTGTTGGATTACTATGACAAAGGTAACTTGCCCTATTCTGTTATTAAAAGTTATTAAGAACTTAAAACACTAACCGTGTATTGCAGTATTAGTAATGGTTGACATTTGTGCAGTGTTTGAGTTCTTCGAGAACTTTAGAAACCTTGGATTGTCGGACAAACAGTTCTTTGGGTTTTGTCTACAACATTTCGCTGTGTTGATCCAACTATACCACTTGAAAGTGATGGAGTATACAGAGTATCAATCTAGTTGTTTAAAATCTAACCTCTTTCCTTCAGTGTTAGCCATGTGTTTGCAGAAATCATCAAAAGCAAACTCAACTGGAGTCCTTCAGACTTCTGATTTAAAGCCTTGCCGGTTTTAAATCAAAATAATTTAAGAAAGGAGTTCGGAAAAGGGAAGGAGGAGAAGTGGTTTTAGGTATGTGATGGGCCAACCACTTTCTTGGAATTAAAAAGAAGGTAAAAGGTAAAGTTTGTCTTGTTTAACGAGGCGAAGTTAGGACTACAAAGTCCTCTCTACCACTCAACCTCGACCTTTACCTAGCGTCACCGTATAGTCACATTACAAATTGTAAGTGGTGACTGCGGGGATCGAACCCGCGCCAGCGGAGTGATGAGCTCCGGAGTCGCGTGCGATACCAATCCGCCACGGATCCGCTATCCGGAATTAACATATGACTAAATAATTCAATTAAAATAATGTGGTTCATCAATACAGTTTGGATAATATGCTTATAGCACATGCTAGAAATTGAAATATTTTTATTAATTAGGGATGTATATTAGATTATTTTTGTTGGAAAAAATATACAACGAAATGGGTTGGGATGGAATGAGATGGGACGAAATGGGATGGAATAATACATTAAAAAAGAAGAAAACTACACAACAAAAGAAAATCCTTGTTTTGGTGCTTCTTTTGGAACATCTTTTTTGAGCCACGATGATGTGGGTTACCACCTGCGAGTTTCACAAGTTCACGCCCTCTTGTCACCCGAAGCAGGCTTGCACTGCAATGATGCAGCTGGTTGGGATGAGGAAAAGTGTGACAGTGATGGCGTGACTGTGATATCAGCCTGTGATAAGCAGATAAAGCTGTGATAGCGGTTGGGAAAGAGGCCTTGTGGGTGTTGCGGCGGAAATGTGCTGGTCCCGCCTGCCACTGTCACACGGTATATACAGTATACAGTACTGTGTATGTGTACTCTACACACACACACACACTCACACAACCTGTGTGTATAACGATACCTCGGCTGCGCGGCGACGCTTGAATGCAAGAGTCTGCAATAAGCCAAAATACGCCAATACCATGAAAGTTAGGTTTTAGTTTTTACATTAGTTTTGAAGCTAAGAAGCTTACCTACACGCGTGTAGAGCGTTTTTTCGAAATTATGCGTTTGATGTGAATAAAATAAGTTGGAAAGTAAAAGTTCGGGTGTAAAACAGAGCAGTGTGCGCCATACAGCTGCATAGGCAAACGCTCACCTAGGCAGAGTCGACCCTTAAGGGTGCACAATAGGGGGGATAAACAATAACGATCTAAAGGAAAAAGGAAATTCTTTTTAATTACGCCAGCAGCGCCTTAACGCTTAGATCTCACGTGATTACGAGTTAATCTACACAATCGATACATCATATGCCGTCAGCATATGGTAAGACCCAGACTCAGGACCATGCAACAAGTACCGATCCTGAACCCCCGAATACTCGTTAGCAGTTTAAAGGGTGCTTTTGTATCCTTGTATTAAACAACAGTACGTAAATATTCTGTAATATTCTCCGTAGTACACTGTAACGCATTCAGATTGTAGCCGAGGTATAGGTCTTTTAGGCTACAAAAGCTAAAAGTCCAATTCCCGCCAAAATGAGAAAAACATATCGAACATATGAAGGTTTTCTCCAAGAACGGTCGGTGGTGTTGAAACACCTTAAAGCAAAAGGACAAGCTCCCTAATATAACAGCAACTTCAACTATGGAAATTAACGAATGAATAACTGTGGAAATTCACAAGAAGCGTTATAAAACGCAAAACAAGCAGCTAGCACTGACAAGGATAAATAAACCTCACACCGGAGACCGCAGAGCAAACAGATCAGGTATCGGTAGTTGTTTAGACTCGTAAACCATTCGAGATGACGATTTAATTTCGGTTTGTACCGAGCTGCGAAACCCGAGAGTGTTGCTACTGAAAAACAAACCAAGTCCGCAGGGGAACTGGTTTGTGTGATGCATGCAGCCTCTCTGCCGTTTACACGTTTATAACTGTTTAGAGCAGTTTGAGTTGTAAGCAAGAGTTGGGTGGTGTAGACAGAGCGCTTTTGTACATGGATTAAGTGAAGAAATTGAGCACATATCTCATGAGCGGAAAAGTTTTGCTATTCAACACTTTCATGATATAGGCCTTCAAAGAAACTATAAGAAATCCAACTACATTAATTTCCATTTGCACGAAACAACTGACATCCAACCAGTAGCTGTTATGGACAATTATTATAAAACACTAGTACAGTTAAGTTTTTAGGTGTTCATATCGATTGGAATTTGAAATGGAACACCCATATTGATTATGTTTGCCAAACACTATTATCTTCAGGCATTTTCTCATTGCGATCCCTATCTACGTAGTGTAAGACTTTTTTAAGAATTTAAAACGAATTAAACGTAGAAATTAAACGTAGTTTAAGAATTTTTGCTAGTCTGTATAACTTCTTGTTTCTTTATTTATTCATGTAATATTTGTTTTATTTATTTCTTGTAACTTTTAAATTAAATTGTGTTGACTGTAATCTTTTGACTGTAGTTTTTTAATGTAGTTATGTTAAATTAAGTATAAGTTGACACGAGTTGTTCTGTAAACCAGTTGTACTGAGAAACACTAAAAAAGGCATTATTTATTTATTTATTTAAGACACATGTTCTTAAAATGGCATATTGTGGACTTATTTACCCTCATTTGTCCAATGCAATTAGCATATGGGGCTCTTGCATGGATCACAAACTCTTAAGATTATTTATTCCACAAAAGAAAAAGGTATACGAATTATCTCAAAATTAAGCTATATGGATTCATTTCGTGGTGTTTTCAATAGATTAGAGACATTTACTTTCCCTTGATTGTATATTTATGATACTTTAATGTTTATTATAAATAAGTGTTCTCTACAACAAGGCATCGATATACACGATTATGGTCAATTTCAAGTCAAACCCTCACCGCCCATTTTATATTTCAAAAGCTACCGTCTCCAGGCAGGTATTAAATTGTTCCAAGCACTTCCTGATGAAATAAAATCGCTAAGAGGCTCAAGAAACTTAAAATCCAAATTAAAACACTGTCTAATTAACCATTCGTTTTACAGTTTAGGTGAGTTTATGGATCCAAATAATTAATAATGTTATAGTTTCCTTTAAAATTCCACACGTTTAGTCCTTTCTATAGTTGGTTGTTACTAGTAACTTTGTATTTCTTCCTCTTTTCTTTTGTCAAGTATGTTCTGTAAAACTAAATGTATGCACCAATTGTTTTAGTAAAGTTTGAATACTGTATTGATCTGATAATGCAGAGTGTCTCAAAAACACGTATACACACTTGTATTTAATGTAAAAATACAAGCTATACATTTTGAAGCTGATCATTTAAAACATATTATGTTTTCAAAAATATAAATGATTGTAAATATTTATTTAATTAGGTCTGAAAAATCCATGTTCGAAGTTCCGTTGTCTTTTGATTGCCAGTTCTTTTAATGACATCACTTTAGGCACTGTACAATTAGTTTGCCAGGACGATTAATTGCGATGCATGTATAATGTAATTATGCAATAAATTATTTATTTATATGTATCAGACTCATGTGTCAAATGTATGAGTGTTAGTAGTCTTTATGTTAAACATTTATTATTTTAGCAACAAAACCATGTATATAATTCAAAAAATGGTTATATTTATTAAAATACATGCCCCTTATCTTAACTTTTGAAAAAGGAAATATTTGTTTAAAACAATTTGGGGAATATTTTTATAGGATTCTGAAGTTTGCTTTGACGTACATTGCGTCACTTACGCCCATACAAAAACCGGAGGGGAGGGTCCCCCAAAGACAAAATCCGGGGAGGGCCCCAAAGACAAAATCCGGGGAGGGCCCCCAAATATTTTAAATACAACCCCACCCCTTGTGACACATCAAACAAAGGGAATTTCAACAAAAATTCAAGAAAAATGTTTCATCTCGACTAGTTTTTTGTTATACCAATTCAAAGACACAAACTCAGGGTTCAAATTCCACATTTCACATACAGTTTATTTTGATTGACGAAATTGTCTTCAAAATACTCGGAGGGAAACATTACAACCCTGTAACATAATCCCATAGAGTATTTTGAAGAACATTTTATCATTCAAAATTAATTGTATGTGAAATGTGGCATATTAAAATCCGATTTTACTAAAAAATGCGTATAAAATGCGTTTAACACTTGACGTGAGTGCAGGGCGATGACCCGGTGGTGTGGCGGCGCGAACGCCTTGTTTAGGCTAAACTTATTTAGCGTAGCCAGGCTGTGCGTGTGCGTGTGCGTGTGTGCGCGCGTGACGGTCGTGCATTGCTCAAGGCCGTATATAATGGCGCTCTGTCAGTAGTTGCGTGCCCTGGTTCCAACTCACTCACTCACTCACTCACGCGTGCTAGTAGCAACTAGCAACTAGCAACTAGCTTCACTTGCTCATTTGTAAAAAAAAGATAAAAGGTAAAGTTTGTATTGTTTAATGAGACTAAGTTAGGACTACAAAGTCCTCTCTACCACTCAACCTCGACCTTTACCTAGTGTCACCGTATAGTCACATTACAAATTGTAAGTGGTGACTACGGAGATCGATCCCGCGCCACCGGAGTGATGAGCTCCGGGTCGCGCGCGATACCAATCTGGCACGGATCAAGTTAGAGGATTTGTAGTTTAAACCATTGTGGAATGCTGAGTTTTGTTTATAAATTATTTTAACCTAACAATTATAATTTTACACTTGTCATTTAAATTTTTCAGTTAAGTCGTGAGATTTTCTGTATGATGTATCAGTACAAACCAAACCTCCTGTTCGGAATTCAAAATTCTCAATAACGGAAATAACAGTTTTTGCTTGTAACTCTTTTATAACAATATCTTTTAATTGCCAAGATGATGAGATTGGAATAAACCTAGAATTTCAGATTCTGTCTAATAAATGGTTAGACATACAATTTAATATAAGAACACATGAATTTCAAGTTTGCTGGACGGTGCCACTTTAATCTGCCTAAATAACTTCAAAAAGGAACCGTAATTGACCTCATAGTTTGTTTTGGCCAAGAAATTATTAAGTCCTGGTTGTAAAATATTTTGAATTCCCTAAACAAAAATCATGCAAACAGGACACTTGTAGAACGTTGACCTAAAGTTATTTTTTCGGAACACTCAAAAAGCACATATACAGGGTGAGTATTAGGCAAGCACATCCCAAGGACTTTCTATTGACACCTCAAATGTAAGGGGAACTTTTGTCAGTTGTCAGGAGGAGATTGGATACACGAAAACCGAACTATTCTTATGATAATATAGATGATCGTGAATTGCTTCTCGTTTATCGTAAGAACAAGGAAGTGACAATAAATAGCGTCGACTGATAGTTTGTCCTAGCACGGCGCTAGTGGGTGATCCAGCAGCCCCGGTGTGGTGCGGGTTGCGTCTAGCGCCTTCGTTAAATCATAGACTAATCTGTGGTTATAGTGTCCACTTCAGGAACAAACACGTTGCTTTTCGTTTATTCTACTGGAATATGGTTGTTTGTCAATTATTTCGATCTTTCTTTGTAATGTGTGCTATGAACCTCATATATACGAGGTTATCACACGTTCATTCACTTACTAGAATTACTAGTTGTAGAATTAATACAAGTAGTAGTAGTACTATGTTACTAGAATTATATAGTGTAGGCCCTACGAAGGAATCAAACATAGCAGTGAGGTTTAAGAATTGTATGATCGTGCGAACGGTTTCAACTATGATTCCAAAAATATGAGTGACGGAAATAAGATGTGTGGAACGGATGAAGAGAACAAACTTGAGACAACAACGGAGTTTAAACTTAGTTTCAAACAAGTTAAAATTAAATGAGGACAAGAACCCAATTCTGATTTGCACTCTTGGTTGACAAGCCTTCGTTACAGAAAACCTACCGGTAAAGCTGCTTGGCTTTTGGTCCAGGCATGTATTTAATTGATCTAGACTCTAGAGTTGTCTCCCTCCTTAAAGCAACGTGATGTGATCACTTAGAGGTACCTTGTTACGGTCTATTACTCGCTGATCCAGAGCCATGTTGTCCTCTTCTGGCGTTCCACTTCCAACCGCAATAGGCTGTTAATACTCTAAAAGGAGGTGTTGAGAGTGATGACTTCTACTAAAATTAGGGACAGAGATTTCATCCATATACCTCTTTTTCAAACGTCTTTGCATCTGTACTGTATATACGTCAGAATATATCTATGCATGGAAGAAGACAGTACATCCATCAGCATAACACAAGGCCTGCTAGAAACCAAAATACATCTCAGTGCAGACAGTCTAAGGCCTTCCCAGTGACTGCTATCAAATTCTTCGACAGCTAACCTGAGGATGTCAGAGGTATAGATTTGGCCACTTGTAAAACCTCAGGGATGGCAAAACATCTAATTCTCCCTATTCGCTTAGAGAATAAGGAAAATTGGATGACGTGTCACTTTACCAACTCGCCGACATCTCAGTTTCAACAATTTAATTTAGACTGTCGTAGTTCAGTCTATCCAAGATTCTGGTCAGAGACATAAGATTCAATGATTTGGGTGAGTATGTAGTCATCATCTGCATCATATATATTAAATATGAATAATATGTTTTATATAATTACATATATATATATATAACCCAGATACTACTGACTGTAGAATTGATGCGTGTCACTTCGTGATTGAAATCTATGTCAGCTGCATTGGTTCTAGAATTGCCACCAATCAAAGGGTAACGCGAGAGTGTGCTCGGGCTGTAATAGAGGGGTGGGTTAACCCCTTGGGGTGGATCAATGTGACGCGTGTGACCCACTAACTTTAGAGTCGCACAACTACCATTCTCTGATAACAACTTTTTTACCAAGAACCCCCCCTTCCTTCCATCGTCAGATGTGCAGTAGGAGGTTGGGAATGACTTGAGTTAAATAAACCCACTTTTACTGTGCAGTAAAAAGCTCGCTGGCTTTCAAAGTTTTTCTTCGAATGAATTGATGGACTTTTTTTACCTTCTCGAAAAGAGCAAGAGTTTGGAATGCTGAATTGTACAAATACAGTATATGGAATACGTAGTTAAAAGACAAAGAGGCAAAAGCTTACCACTTGTTCATTTAAAATTTCCCCCCACTAAGATACTTGAACATTCGATGTTAAATCTCCCCTCAAGTATTTCATAATATCTCCCGAATGTTTTAATACAGAAGGTACAGGAGATAAGGTAACCTACCAATTGGAAATTGTGTAGCTTAAAAGAGAAATTCTATTATACAAAACTAGAACTAGTCATGAAGAATTGTTGATTGTTGGTATTGAGTCAGCCAAAAGGTTAATCTTTTCTTAGGCTACCAGTCAAACTTAACTTGCTATAACTGTTGTGTCACGAACAGAATGGGAAAGATAAACGGATGAATAAGGTTTCAAGGGAGTCTCTGGCAGGGTGACTAACTCTGCTTTCAGCCAAAGTTAACTCACTTTTAAAATGTAGTCTCTGAGCTGCATCACAGAAATCCTAATGGAACCAGACAGAGGTGTCTAATTCGGTTCACTCTCTCTCTTCTGAGTTCCATATTAATGAGACACTTTTAAACCACCTCCTATAATCTTCAATGTCTCTTGATCTAAAGAAATTACATGTCTCACGGAACTACCACAAAACTGCCAAGATTGATACATAATATCTTTGCTGTTGCCACTAATATTTGGGTAATGACTGACTAGGTAGTAATTACATACTGTCAACCGTTGTGAGCAGACCTTGACTTGTATAGACTTACACGAGCGGTCATATACTCGTACTCCTGATAGTCCGATTACCTTCTCATGCTCATACAAACATCCAAGAACTCTGAGTTTTGAACATTATGTATGCTCTTGATGTAATGTGGTAAGGTGGAGGAAGAATACAGAGTGCAGTTTGCACAAAGTGTACAGAGAGAGTCACGCTGCACAGGCGTGAAAGGGCAACATCACTAACATTTGCCCCTCCGAGCTCCACCATCCACCACACGGCATGTCACTCCCGGGTGTCAGGAAAACCAAGCAGGAATGTTCCAACAGAAAGGGTCTTCGACGCTTCTTAAGAAGGGGAATGATAAGATGAAAAATAATGTTCGAAAACTATATTGGGTATTTTCTAATAATTATAACAGTTAATTTAGTAAATACATTTTCAAACTTCTTACACAATTTTCACTTCGGTCTTAAGTTTTTCGTGCTCTATTGCTCCAGGCGTTACGCGGCCGTCCGCTACTGTCACAGTCTTGCTTCGGCCCGAAATAAAGAAGGGGCAAAGCTGAGGTCGAAGGCTGAAGCGAGGCTGTGAGCAGAATTAAAATTAGCTCAGTAGCGTGACAAATTACAAAACTCAAGGAAATTCAATTTTCTTGGGGTATATAGGATATCTTAATATTATTATTGTAAAAAACAATTTTACTTTAATCATTTTGACATTGGACGTATTGTAATACGTATTGTATTGTACATTGTAAGTTTTACAACAAAAAAATACTTATAACACATTTTGACTGTTGTTGTAGAAATGGTTTAGTAAAATTGCAGTTGAGCATTTGATAACAATTATTGGTATACGATCCGATGGTTCGTGTTTAAAATCTTCCAGAGCTCACGAAAAGTTTTGATAATGTCAATCGAAACATTTATATTTTGACAAAATACAAGTTTTATTATTCTTTGCAATAGCCTCAATAGGTCAGCCAGAGAACAGTTCCAAAATTAATGACATAAACTAGTTTAAAACGTAATCTGCAGTTTTTATTCCATGTTGTAAGCAGTATCCAGAGTTGGACCCGCGCTCGCTGTAACATTGACAGAGTTCTGAAACTTGCGCGCAATAATGTGATATATCTTAAGCAAACCACATTAACTCTTGTATTGTCGTTATACTCGTAATTACTACACCATTAATGTGGTAAAGGTCTTTTGAATTCTAGTTTATTTCCTATCATATGTTTCAATCTCAACTTATAGTTCATATATAATATGTGACATTCACGCAACTGAGTCATGCTTGACTGACCAAAATTATTTGAGAGACAAGCGGTCATCCACAATGTTGAGAGCTGTTTTACGTCCATGAGTATGCAACTTGTACAAACAATGACAATCGGCAGAAAGACAAGCGATCATTGATTACCTTAGGAATTGCTTCTAAGTCCATGAACATGCAACTAGCACGAGCCATGACAATTGACTAAAAGCTATGACAAGACATTAGTTACCGACACTATATCACGAGATGTAAAGTAAATTTGGCAATGAAGGAGTTTGAATTTGACAAGCTGTCATTCATCATTTTAGAAGCTGCGACTAAGTTCATGAGTATGCAACTTGTACTTCGACAACGTGTACAACATTTTCTGTTATCTCTCTTGTTTAAAAGAAATGTCTCGGTTTTTATTTTTGATCTCAGCGAATTCAATCTACTTAACGGTTTGACGAAAATAAATCCATCAAAAGCACATCTAATGACATTTTGCATAAACAATAGAATTAAAAATCAAAGATTAGATATTTTTTCTGTTTCTGTGCTTGTATGCCATGGATTAAATCTTTCTTTCTATGGAATCTTCCACTTGTTTGAATATTTGTTCGCCAAGTGATCTGCACGTTAGTATGATATGAGATTTAAAAAAACTGGTAGTCCTGAGTAAGATTTGGTTATTTCACATTTCAACGAGAAAACTTTCAAGTAGTGTTTAAAAATAGTTTCTTCTTTTCGGGAAACATGTATGAGCCATTACCGTGAGCGTGTAGAGCATGTGTCATATGTCTGTGGTGTGTTCGTGGTCTTGTTATCAATCCGTGTGTTATCAGTGGTCCATGTGGACACGCTTCTTGCACGTGTACAGTGTCTTGCTGATAACACGCATTGTATCGCATTCCGAACCGTAACAATCGGTCTTTTTTTTGGTCTGATGATTTCTCATTTCGAAGCTTAAATGTGAATTATGGGGAGTTTACTAAGCTTTAACGGAAAAAGGTCATGCTTGCGGCATTAAGGTTAAGAAAAGATGTAGAAGCTCGCAGTTTTTAAACAACAGCGGCGTCAAAATAATTTTTTAAGCGATTAGAAATTATGAAAATTTGCGCTAAAACTGTACACGTCACTTTACTGTCTTTTAGTCACTTTACTAGGTTTCAACTTTTATTATGGTGTGGTTGTCAACGTTCGATTTTAAGTTTCAAAGTATTAAATGAATGTCAACAAGTATGTTTTAAATAAATAAATAAATGTTTTATTGCATATTGGACATTTACAATAAATGTATCGCAATCGTCAAATGTTTGAGTGTCTAAAATTTGCCTTGCATTCTTACATCTAAATCCCATTCAAACATACAGTTTTTACACTCACTCTCTCCCATGCATTCGAATGTAGCCACTCTAGTCCCTATTCAGTCAGCGAATCATAGGGTCTCCCAATTGAATGCCATAAACTCGTCTGTATCATAAAATGCTTGAGAAATCAGATTTGTTTTAAGACGAGCTTTGAATGCCTTAGGCTCAGGGGCATTTTTGAACGAATTTGGTAGTCTGTTGACGAAATGAACTCCTGCCTGGGAAGGCAAACGTTCATGAACTACCGTTCTGTGTCTCCCAGTTCGGTAGTTGTCCCTGCCTCTAGTTTCATAAGAGTGTACATCTGTACCTCTTATGGTATTACCTTGATTTGAAAAAGAGACACGTCTCCAAAATGTAGAGGCAAGGTAGAGTCAACAGTTTAGACTTTTGAATGCCTCTCTACACGACTCTCTCCTTTGCAATTTGGCGATTATTCTGACTGCTCGTTTTTGAAGAATAAAAATCCTAGACCAATTTGTTTTTGTGCAACCTCCCCACAAAGTCAATCTGTAGGATAAGTGTGGATAAATTACTCCGTAATACGCCGTCATCAATGCCTGAGCTGGGCAGTATTCGGACAGTTTCCTCAAAACATAAATTCCTGAGGATAGTTTTGAGCAAACGTGGTCTACGTGAGTATTCCAAGTCAAACCTCGATCAAGGTGTATTCCAAGGAATTTAGTTGAGTAGACCTCTTCGATCTCAGTGTCATCCACTATTACTGTGGGACTATCTGAGTCGTTTTCCCGTAGACAAAATTTAATGATGTTTGATTTTGATGAGTTTGTTTTGAGATTGAACTCGTTGAAATGTTGAATTGTTCTGTTGAGCTCGACAAAAGTCACGATTTCGAGTTGTTTGATGGAACTCGCTTTGAAACAGGGAGTCGTGTCATCAGCGTACTGAACGATTCGCCCTTGTTGTACCGCTGAAGGGAAAATATATTTTCGTTTTGGAGAATCATGCTCGGAGCAATATAGAAATACGGCAGTTTTAGAGTATTGAAGACATTTTAAAATAAAATTAGGCTTCTATAACAACAGTAAATTTAAAATCTTGATTTTAATTATTTCCTTATATCCTTAATGCCTTAGTGGCATCTCACAGGCGGCAGAAGTTTGTCCAGGCAATGTACACATGACACTGTGCATGTAAGAACTGACGAAACAACAGGTCTTCTTTCAACTGATGCGGTCTAACAGTCAAACTGAGAGCTTGCATCAATGGTTTACGCGAATACGTTTTACCTGCTTAAAAACACTTTCAAATTAACAAACCTTTTTACAACCAGAAGAAATTGTCTACTCTTCATGATGTTTCATTTCTGATACATAATACTTATACAACTTCTACAAATCGTCTTAGAAACAGTTTATTCTTCTGTGTTTTAACTTTAGACTCTAGTTGGAAACGAAGGTCGAAGTCACGACTATCATCTTAACTCTAAAGTTTCCAGTACAGACTACGTTAATAAACTACTTACACTATTTACTGTGCCAAAAGTCTTGCTCATTTTACAATCAAGCACCCTCAGATGACTTGCTGAGCTTTAGCATTGAAAGTGTCGGCTTATTTGGGTCTCTTGCTCACCCTTGCAATGGGTGTCATCATTTCACACCAGTAGACTACATGGTTTGACAAATTTCATCGGCATTTTTACCGTCCGTACTGCGCACTCTAAGGATCCACCTCCTTGGTCACCGCAGAGAAGGGCTGAATTCGTCCGCCCAAGGAACACACGACACCGCGCACGTGACAACGGGCTTTCATTCAACTTTTGCGGCCTAACTGTCAAACCCTCCGCTTGCAAGTGTTTCGTGGAAAGAAGATAGCACTCTTGTATGAAGGTTAAATTCGAATATGTTAATTTTTATGGAAAGAGAAAGTTTATATCTGTGTTTGCCTGAAATTAGGCTTTTGTTAAAACTATTTTTACCTTCTTAAATTTTTAGGTCTTAAAACACTCTATATTTTTTAACTTTAACCGTTAATAGCATAACAACTAAAAGACAATTTGAAAAATTAACTACAAGAAAATTTAGATAATATGTTTATCTTTCATTTAAGAGTTGTTTTGTCAAAATAGCACTAATACTAAAGTCTCCATTTAATTTCTCGCAAACCTCTGCAACGACGCTCTCTCGAGCAGCTGAGGCGCACCCTTAACTCAAACAAAACACCAATTGCACAACTCCAAACCATTAGTAAAGCACAAAACAAGAGCCCACACTCACAGCCGCGTCGTGGCAGTCCAACTGAACAAAGAAACACTCTTAAAACAGTTGTGGGGAACGAACCTCTTTTTCCTGTACCGTGCACCACGCACATACTCGTACATAGGGACGCATCTCGACTAATAGCGTCTAAACCGCATCTTGTGGTCTAGCATTAGTCGAGACTGTGCAAAAACAGATGCAAGAACAGAGCACAGGCTGTGTAATAGGAAACAATGGCGTGGGCCTAAGTGGCTAACTGCCGCGGCATTACCGGGTTGTAATTGTTGTGCACTTGTGTGCGTGTGAGTAAGGTGCTCTCTCTCTCTCTCTTCATGGTGGGATGTGAACTTTTATGCAGAGAGAGAGAGCTCCGGTGAATTGGACATTTTTTTATAACATGAAAGTCAAATAATTCCTTAAATGTATAGGTATGGAAGTCTGAGTGATTGTTAATACCAGTTCGGAAGGGCCAGTGAGAGGAAGAGTGGGGGTAAGCCCCGGAGCCCTCCGCATGGCCCGAAGATAAATTCCCTTTACTGCTTGGAAGACAATCTATAATAATAGTCAGATAAGAAACAACCAGATTTCTCATTAAGTGCTCATTAGATATAGATTTAGGTCCTAGGAAATCCAAGGACTCCTAGTCAAACACACTCCCCGTGTTCAGCGTGGCTGTGAAATGAGTCGTGGGGTGCAGAGTGGATAGGAAGGATTTGACTGTGGTACCTACATGAGTGAAGAAAGTGGCTCTTGGCAAAATTATACAGATAAGGATGCCAGGATGAGCTCGGTACCTCCTTCTGCGGTTGGCAGAACCTTTCTACATACGGAATGGAAAGACCTCCAAAGTGGATTACTCCTTCGTTGGGATCAAGAACAGACGTCTAGTAGATCACACTCGCCATTTTGCTTATTCCCCGTACATTTGATTAACTGCAATATTAACAACATTTTTCTCTCATAGGGTATTCTTTAGACCAAAGGCAGCTATCCGCATCATCATGAAGATCGCTCCACTTGCATCGTATAGAGGAATGTTTCGTTCTTTGAAAGTTCTAACTCTTCCCTCTCTATTTATATTCAAAACTATCCTGTATATTTTTAACAACGGGTCTGCAGTTCAGATGGTTGGTTGGCTTCCAGTATAGGTATCCGACCAGGAAAGAAGACGAACTTCGGGTCCCTCAGCATCCCCTCGCTCTCTCGAAAAAAGAAACGTCCTATGCAGGCATTAGGTTTTGTAATAAAATTCCGGAGTCAGTAAGAAACTGCCCCAAGAGAATTTTTAAAGGAAAGCTATAACTGTACTTAACAGATAAGGAATTTTATTCAGTCAATGATTTTTGGAATATAAAGAAGGTTAAATCAATTTATTTGTGAATTGTTATACTTACAAAGTTGAGTCTCGATATAAATATTTTTCTATGATAAAAACGTATGTACTTAATTTAAAATTGACAAGTAAGATATACTTGTAAATCACTTCTATCCATATAAATAAAATAAGACTTTTGTCTGTACATTGCAATGAATCCATCGGTTTTTTGTTAATTGGTGTTTATATACTTTGCAAAGACCGAAACTGGCGTCAAAAAATTTCTGTCTGTCGGTCTGTCTGTAACGTTTTTAAGGCATCTTGGACCGCTTATAACTCAAAATCGGCTGGAGCTATGGTAGTGAAACTTCGTTTAAGGATTTAACCCATTACGCAGTGTGCCGTTATCATTTATCCATATATTTCTGTATATTCTGTATCCATATAAAACCCACAAAATAAATGGAGAGGGACTTTACGGGCTATGAAAACGCCGGAATGGCGAAATTACTATGACTCACAAGGTAGCCAAACACCGATAAACACTTATTTGGTTTCCGTTTGTCTGTACATTGAAATGAATCCATCGGTTTTTGGTTATTACGTTTTCTTACACTTTGTAAAAACCAAAACTGGCATTTTACGATAAACACAACCGTGCAAAGAACAGGTACGTCAGCTGGGAAACTTAAAGCCCACTTTAAAATGAAGAAACAGGTGAAAGGATCGGTAGTTTGATGCCAGTACCCGAGCTACAGCATGCCTTTGTACTAAAATACTTTAAAGTCATGATACTATAATATTTTTTCCGTGGCGAAGCACGGTTACACAGCTAGTTCATGAATAAATGACTTATGGCGTATATGACCCATGTAAAGACCAAAGCTCGTCAAAAAACAGTCTTAATTACAGATGCATTTTGCAGTTCAGTTGAGTTTATGGCACTCGTTTTGGAGTCGAGAATTCGAGAGATGATATTAACTTATGTATTATTTAAACATGTTTATAGTATTAATTTACTTAATTAGCTAGGCAATGCCTGGACGAGTATCCACCCTCTGGGGCACCTAGCAGCAACTACTACTACTACTACTAATACTACTAGGCCTAGCCCTGCACTGATGATGTGAGCAGATGCTATCTCTCTGCTAACGAAGAGACTGATGAAGTCCTGAAGATCTGCAGCAACTCTCACGTCTGCGTCGCGGTGGTCACATTCATTAGCAAACTCAACAAACTGCCCAAGTCAAAATGCCAATTAGTTACTCTCTGTCCAGGAGAGTTTTGACGTGATCAGCTGTCAGCTGGTGTACTGTTATTTTACAAGTGCGCTTACTGTATTGTGTTAGAGGCGCTAAAATTCGGTTTAAGAAATTTGAAAAACAGTTAAAATCCGATGATGCAACAACGTAGTGAGCGATAGTTTACGAGGGAATTAAGCTAGAAGACCAAAAGTGTACATATACGTGATAGATTGACTAACATAAGAGTGTGGGTCCAGCAGACCTAGAAGCTTGAAATTGTCTATCCAAAGCGTTACTCTTTGTAAAGCAAACGGCTACACCAACGATCTGACCATGGACGTTCATTATATTACATTGAGAAGGTGTGGTTTGATATTGCGCTCCCCTTATGTTGGAAGAGATGCTGCTCAACAAGATTTAAGAGCTCCAGAACTCCGAGATCCTTCCCACAAGTCCCTCTGCTGCTAACTTACCACCCTTAGTCATCTCACCAAAAGTAGCCATTCTTGCTTGCTCCAGACCATGACAGTCGAAGAGAATGTGTTCGGCAGTCTCATCGTGTAGGCCATACTTCCTGCATGCTGGGACACTGTCAAAGTCTCCACACCTCTATAAGTGCCGAAGACCGAAGTACCATCATTAGTGAATTAAGCGGATTTAAGGCCGAAGCCCAAAGAGGTGCTGAATGCTAGCATGCCTCTCTACAGCTTAAAAAGTTGAGCTTGATACTAAAAGCTTCTCAATCCGTTCGATAACCTCTACTTCTCCTCCTTAGCTTTGTCACAAGTCATTTTGGCGATTCGATAATGTTAAAAAGAGGAAAATAGCAAGAGATATTGAACCACCTATACTGTATTGGAAAGGACTGCGGCATGTTGTACAATGTTGTAAGCCTACTCTGTGTTCAGTGTTCAGTGCTGATTGCGGTTTGACGCAGAGGCCTTGAACTTTGCGAGCGATGTTGCGTGCAGCGCTGAACGCCCGGTCACGCACAACGCGTAGGTCCGGCTCACACACACACACGCGCACACACCACCGTGCTCTCTGGTAGGCTGTGATTTGTCCGTATGGAATCTTTTATCAGCTCGTAAACTTAATTAGGTAAACAACAAGATCAAAGGTATTAGAAGACATGCTCGTCATATCTGTAGAAATTATTTGGACTGTAATTCTCTCCTCTTCTTTAAATAAAGAAAGAGCGTTGTCGTTTTTTGCAGTTTTAATTATTTAACCCGTACATTCTTGGTGGGTTACAAAACCCAGGATGTTAATGAAAAGCATAAGCAACATGCCCAGATAGCTTTTTCGTGAAATGCTTCATTTCATACATCGTCCTCCACCTCCGTGGAGCATTCACCTTCTTAATTTATAATTACTGCGTGATTAATGCCAAGTGTTTATTTCACGCGGGAAGTTATGACATTGCGATACAAACGCGAGAGAATATTTTTTAGAGTTAGTCTCTACATGAAAATTCACAATAATTGTTGACGTAATCTTTAAAACTGCCACGTTGGTCACACTAAAAACAAATGTTCATAACTTGCCAGCGAAAGTGTTTGCAAGAAACTATGAAAATCTTTGCTTACTTTTACCGAGTAAGTTATTTAGTAATTTTACCAAAAAGTAAAAGTTAAGAAGACATCGTGTTTTATGGTTTACGTAGACATGGGAAATATAGCTTCACAGCAGTTTATTTTTGACAGTTTTCACGTCGTGTTTGCTGTGGCAAGTGACAAGTTTTTAGGCCGTTTTAGATATGCATATAATAATGTGAATTTTTCTGTATTTATCTTCACTGTGCATCTCAAGAGGTGCTTGTACTTCAAATACACTGTACAGTGATGCTTATACGATGTTTTGTCTTTATCAACGCCTGCAGCAGTCAATAATTGCAGTAACGGTAGAAAAAATGCTCCCGCTGTTTTTTTTACAAAACACTTTTCTCGTCTCCCGTGGTTTCTGTTGTAAATAAATGAATCGCGTAAAATAAATACATATTTGATTGCATTAACATTCACAATAAATTTATCGCATTTAGTAACTGTGTGTGTGCAAAGATTTTCCGTTCATTCTCACATCAAAGTCTTATTCAAACATACAGTTTTTTTACACTCAATATCTCCTATATATTCGAATGTAACCACTCTAGTCCCTAGGCAGTCAGCCAATCAACCATAGGGTCACCCGATTGAATGCCATACACTCGTCTGTACCATTAAATGCTTGAGCAATCAGAATTGTTTTGAAACGATTTTGAATGCTCTAGCTCTGAAAAGTTTTTGAACGAATTAAGTAGTCTCTTGACGAAATGAATTCCTGCCCGGGAAGGTAACGGTCTTGAACTACGGTTCTGTCAGGTCAGTGGTTTCCCCTGCCCCTAGTTTCATAAGAATGTATGTCTGTATCTCATATGGTATTGCCTTTTGGTTTGAAAAAGAGTAACATCTGTAAAATGTAGAGGTAAGGTAGAGTAAACAGTTTCAGGTTATTCTGCCTGTCGTTTTTGAAGAATACAAAGACAACCTTAGACAAATTTGCGTTTGTGCAACCTCCTCTCAACGTCAATCTGTAAAATATATGAGGGTAGTTTCAACTTTTGTAAGTTAATCCGTAAGATAAACTTTTACTTACACTGTCAAAGTGAGAACGCAAAAGCGATTTTAAAAGCTCTGCCAAAACCCCTTACATATCAAGACCATCCCAACCCCTTGCTTGAAGTTACCAGCACCAGATTATCCCAGCTGATCGTCTGTTGCACTCTGTCCCCGGAGGTTCACATAGGTTCAGCTGTTCTCTGTTGTCTGTGACGTAATTGCTGTTCGTGATCCTGCGCATGCGTGCTCCCTGCACTTCAACTCATTCTAATTGCACTCTGTGTTTACTCCATTTTCCCACCATTTTATCTGTGATCCTCTCTTCTCCTCTACTCTAGCAGTTTACCCCAATTGCCTTACTGCAGTTTGCAGCATTTTGCTCCGGTGTGCACTTACTATACCGTGTGCGGTGTAGGTGTGCGCCTGCGCAGATGGTTGAGGTTCAGGATGCTTGCACACCTGAGTGAGTCTATGTGAAATAAATATACGTATACAGGGTGAGTTTTGAATCCCCACCTTAACTTTTTAAAAGGGATAATTAAAAAAACCTTTGGGGAATGTTTGACTAAAATTATTAAGTTTGTTTTGACGTACTTTGCGTCACTCACCCCCTCCCGCCCAAAACCGGGGGCCTTAAGATTTTTTACATACAAACCCCCTCGTGTCACCTCAAAAGAAAGGGAATTCCAATACAAATGCAATGACGCAAAGAAATTTTTTATCTCAATTCGTTTTTTTACATACCAGTTTAAAAAATGAGGTTTAAAATGCCACATTTCACATACAATTTTTATTAATGAAAATTTTGCTTGAAAACCTTCTGAGGGAAACATTACAACCCTATCACTTAATCCCGTAGAGAATTTTATATAAAAATTTGTCATACAAAAAATGTTACGTGAAATGTGGCATTTTAAACCTGATTTCTTGTTATCTTTTAAAGGAGTATCACACAAAAACGAGTCAAGATAAACATTTTTTCACTAAGATCTAAGGCTTCCGGTTTACACCGCGTTACAGTTGAAATATAATTAATATAATTCAACTGTGAAAATATAATTCAGTTGTCTTTTCAAATAGAGTATAATGAAATATAATTTCAACTGTGACGCGGTGTAAACCGGAAGCCTTAGATCTTAGTGATGAAACCGGCCGCGAAAGCCTAAGAGTTAAGATAAACACTTTTTCTTTGCGTCGTTGAAATTGCATTAAAGTTTCCTTTATTTTGAGGTGCCACAAGGGAGGAGGTTTGTATTTAAATATTAGTATATAAAAACGTTCCCTAAAGGGAGGTTAAAAATATTTCCTTTTTCAAAAGTTAAGGGGGACATTTAAAACTCACTCTGTATAAGGATTTTCCGTTTGACCCTGGAGGTGGTTGGAAACTCAAACTGCTTACGACTTTAACCCACGACGTTTTCTTTCAGGATATGGTAATAGAAATGAACATCTCAATGTTCTTTGCATATTATCTAATAACATTTTTTACCTGTATCCGATTTATTGTCTTGAACTGATAACACAAGTCAGAAAATAAGGATATTCAAAGAAGGCCTAGCAAAACACAGAGTAGAAAACCTGGCCTCATCTGACTAATAATACACACGTGTAAACAAACAGCTGTTTGGCCAAAGGAACCTCTCACAGATAACTGCCTCCACGTGGCGCGTGCATCATTCTGCAAATCACCTCAATGTCATTTCTCACAGTGACAACACGTAGATTACTCTTTTCTTTCAACTGCGTGCATTTTTTGGAAATTGCTCAGAAAAATTCACTTTATTACTCGAGTACTTTAAACACATTTTATGTTAACGTTTGCAAAATAGTTGCTGTTGATAAAATGTTTCAAGAATGCTGACTGCAGAGCTCACCGCGTTGAGGATAGTTTCCGTTTTAGACATGAGTCACCCACTGGGGCAGTTTCTGCAGTAAGCACATTTTTCGCACGTAGTTCTTTTAAACTTTACATGTTACACGTAATGTATCGTTTATATGGTGACTTTTTATATTAATTGTATTGGTATTGGTTTGCGATTTTGTTCTGAGTATCCTTATCAAAAAAGTTTGTATCGTCCTTCTAATCATATTTTTAATCATTCCAGAGGTAGAAGATTGATGAACAGTGTTGCCATTTTCACTTATACCTTGAGAAGACCGGATGCAAAGTTACAGCGGCTCTAGTATAATCCACTGTCGAAGCAATGAATGGTAGATATAGAACGATGAAAAATCGCAATTGTTAGCAACTTTAGGCTTCAAAAATGAGTCAAGAGAGCGTAGCTTTTTAACCCTAGTAGGACCAAGGAGGGTTGTCTCTCAGGCCCACCATTTTTGTTTTTGTATGTTTAAGTACCTAAAATTGTTATGACAATTCCCAAAAAATGTCATTTTGTCTCTTGATAGATAAATAAAATTTTCTTATGTAAATAACGTGTTTACTGTTGGCCTAATTTTTGTTATGGCGATAGAAAGTAGATTTTCTGGGCCAACGCAGAAGATGTCACATTTGCGTCAAGGATGCCACCTCTAAGAAAATGAAGTATGACAAGTTGGGAAAGACGAAAAGAAGTTGTATGCAGTGTGGAAAACATGTTTGTGGTATTCACAGCACCAAACAAGTGGTTTGTAACAACTGTGTCAGAGAGGAATCAGATGATTCAGAATAGAACTGATTAATTTTTAGTTTTTGACCTGTATAGCAGTATTCATGACAATTTATGTAGTGTTATTAAAGGTTTTGGTGCTAAAATAAGTGTATTTTTTCATTTACTGGCCATAAAAAAACTAACATAGGTCCGGTAAAACAACTTATTTCCCAGGTGGGCCTGTGAGGCCCCTTGGTCCTCCAAGGAACAATTTACCCCTTGGTCCTACAAGGGTTAAGACTCATTTATTAACTCAATTCTCGATGGTTTGTAACGATTGATGCAGTTGGTAAGCTATAAAATGTAGCTTAAAATAATCAACCACCGCAGAACCCCTTAACTCAGCCCATTTACTTTGGCAAAGCTGTCAGATTTTTAATAGTTTTGTTTAATATTATCATAGGAGGTGAAACAAAAGAATTGGACAACTTTATAATATTTGAAAGGTTTCAGATGAAACCCACCCTGTGACGACATTATTGGGGAAAGGAACTACATTTTTATGTGCCAATTTATTTACCAGGTGGTCATTATTCCTTGACAGTTCGCAAAAGTAAACACGAGGTCTTTCTAAACCTATCAGCACAGATAATATCAGCTTTGTCATGCATAGAATAAAAATGCGTTTAACGTAAATATTACCACAAATCTGACCGTTTCGTCCATGTTTTACTTTATAACATCACCATATTGGCTTTAAATGATCATTTTCAAACTAGAGCTCTTGTATGGGACTCGTGGCGTGGTCCTGTAATCCAGCTTCATGGAGGTCAGGTTTTGAGTATGATATAGGTCTAAAGCGGCTCAGATAGTCTCAGTGATCATCTGATGAGACCCGCATCAACTCCATTCTAAGGAAGAGTCGACCTTAGTGTGTAACAAGACTACACCTCATAACTCATTACCACCATCATCACACTTATTTTTCACCATATTTGCATTAAAATACCCTCATGAGAGTGGTCGGCATCTCAAATAGTGATTTAGTGATTAATTTAGTTATGTATGTATCACTATCACCATGCTTTTGTTAAAGCCTTGGCAGGAGATTACTGTAAGGAAAATTGAAGCGTCACAAATTTTTCCAACTTTGCAAGTAACATGTACTGTGATTCAAGAAAATTGTCTATACATTTTAATTAAATAAAATATTTTTGTTAGGCAAGACTTCCCCCTTTCTTCGGCATTAATCGAAATACGACCAAAATATGTTTTGGGTGTCTCTTAACTCGGATATATAGCTCCAACAAGGTATACAAAATACCGTTTAACAATTATTTGCACACACCGAAGAATAATTAAAAAGTACATTTAATATTAAAAGAAGATCTAGTTGTTAGCACATTTTTATTAAACACAATATTATGAGTCAAGAGATACCTTGTATATACATTTTCGAGAGTCTTATCCATTTAAAAACCCAACTTTTGGATATTTCAATAAACAACACAATTATTAAATAATTGTAATTTAAGAACAAAAACAATATTAATTCACAATCCCAATTTATATATTAAAAATTCAGGCTATGCGCGCCTAAATTGTATAATAAACGTCCAGATAACTTCCAGCAAGAAGGGTCGTCGATTTTCCGGATCAAAATTTAAAAGTATCTCTTGAAGAAGGCCTTCTACTCCACACACGAATACATGGAAGAAATATGTGATTAGCGTTGTTTTCCTGGGTCTAGTTCTTTTTTCTATGTTTTTGTATGCCATGGATTAAATTTTTCTTTCCTTCGACGACACATTTAATATAACTTGCACTGCAGTCGAAATGAATCTGTGTTGCCTCCCACCTTTCTCCTATAAGTTAATCTGTGCGCGAACTGGGAGGCTCGCAGAACAATGGTCTGGGTACTGCGCGAGCAGCCTCCCATGAAATCGCTATCCATGCATGTCAGATGCCTCACGACTGCCTTCTTGTCCACGCTTCCATATTGTTTTATTACTGGCTAGTTTATGTGGCTTTGTTCCACTGCGTGATGCGGTCACTAGTGATTACCTGATAACATCGCGGGTCGGAGATAACTGTCATGACGACCGTCCTCTGGACTCTGGGCCGCGAGAGGCTAGAGGGCAGCGGAGGCTAGACCACCGCGGGGTGACTCGTTCAAGGAGGAACTTTCGAGGTGGAGGGTTAAAGGTATTGCAAACTTCTATGGGTGTACTGAAATGATTTTATTGTATCTAACACACTTATTGCGTCTTTTAAGTTTTAAAAGAAATGCCATGAAGGATACCCTTTAAATCTTCGAGACCTCGGGCCAAGGTATCATCCAAGTTACAAAAATATTTAGGGAATTGGAAATAAATATATACATAATAAAAACAAGACTTCCGAGTAAAATGATTGTTATCATCTTAAGCTTTCAGATGTTTGGTACTTATACAAAGTGGTCCAAAGAAAAGGTACCCGTCATTTTCTGGTAAGTATTTCTTTTATTATCTATGCAAAGCTAAATTTATCTCAAAACTAATTGCTTGCCTTGATTTCCGCCATTGAGTATGACATATTCCTTACGTCTTGAAATGTTTGCAACCATTCCTTAACATTTTCGAGGAGTTCATTAGAACTGATGTTATATTTTCTTCAGACTTTGAATACTTTGAGGAAGTGGCCTAAAATACCTTCAGGAATAGTTAGGAATGGTTGCAAATATGTTAAGACGTAAGGAACAATACCCAATGGCAAAAAAAATGTCGAGCAAATAATTTAAAGATAAAGTAAGCTGTGTATAGCAAAAAAAAATACCATAAAATGGCGAGTAACACTTATTTGGAACCCTCCGTAGAACAGTATTAAATCAGACCGATCTTGTGGTACCGTAGTCAATCCTTTCCTTAACTTAATGGAAAGTAAACAAACTCCACTTAGAGAATTGCAATTCATCTGTCCTTTTACAAACAATCAGAAAACAGGGTTTTAAAGACCCCTTTAGTCGAGTAGAGTTGACTAGACAACAAACTTCCTGCAGTTGACAACCTAAATGTATCTTGAGTCTGTACCAGTATTGTAGTTTCAAGTCTAGCAATACTAAAATGAACAACCCAAAATCTGGAAATTGTTCCAATCCGACCTGCACTGCGAGAGAATTCTTTGAAGAGTCTCAAGTACTAACGTATGAGCAAGTTTTCGTTCGTTCGTTCTTGAAAATCGCATGTTGTAGTTATCGACATCGGACAAACTAATAAATAAATAAATATTTTATTGCAAGAACATTATAAAAAAATGTATAGCAATCGTCAGAAGTTATCTACAAAGCTAAAATTTTCCATTCATACACATCGAGAACCTTTCAGACTTATAGTTTATACATTCACTCTCTCCATTCATTTGAATTATCCCCCTCAGTAAATCAATTAATGTATGGTCTCCCAAGTGTGTCCCAACTCGAGCATATGTAGCAGAGGGTGTGGGGGGGGAAGACGGCGAGAGCCGGCAGCGCTCGCAGCGCATTCTATGCGTGGGCTGCCTTACTTTGTTGATTTTCCTGCCTCGGCCATGCAGCATCTATGAGCTGTCTACCTACCATAACATTAACTTTGCTGTTAGTAACAGTTGATACGGAAACTGGACTCACCTCAGTACAAGAAACTCAAGTTTGTTGATAATCAAATGTCACATCAATCAAGCCGTTCAGAACTCAACAAGCACGTCACTCACTCACTCACTCACTCACTCTACTCTTACTCGTCCGCTTCACCCACTACCTCCAGCTAGCACACGACACAGCTGCGCTGGTGCGTCATTTCAAATCGAAACAGTAAAACATCTCTACTCTAGTATGCGATTTTGGGGAGCAAGTTGAAGGCGATACTTGTGTTGACTCATTTTTTACTAGCGCCAAGCATGCTCGAAACTCTCCCTCCCGAGACCTTGGTCAAGGGTGTTGAAAACAATGTGTTTTTCGATTACACGATATTTTGTATCAAACAACTTAAATTTAAATCAGATAAATCCAACACCTAAATTCTGTTCTCTAAGTATTACCGTCTACCTACAAATCTGTACATGACATTTTGTTGGGAAAATGACATCCACATGCAATGAAAGGGAAGGAACTCTATAGATTTTTTTATTTGATACATCGTGTAGGGAACTTTATAAATTTCTGTTAGTCGTTTTAATTTCTTTGCTAAGAAAATTGACTATTAATAAAAACTAAAGAATTTCTTCCCCTTTATTGGCTATGCATGAACATGTTTTTTTTAAACTAGTTCTTCCGGTTCGCACCGCGCAAACCATTATAATAATGTGCTTGAAATATTTCGGTATCGCCGTGGAGTACTATATTTAGTCACTGATTGGTTGTAACCGAGCTTCTTGCTATCCTATTTGTGGCAGGGCTGCTAACTGTCGATGTTCTCATTGGCTGCGATACTATCGAAAAGACTTCTTCAGGACTGGCTGCCAGCTTCTGGAAAGTTTGATGCTATTATTATGATAATAATTTCAACAAAGAAGTCAGCATCAAACTGTCCATTAGCTGGCCACTAGTTCTGAAGAAATCTTTTCGATAGTATCGCAGCCAATGAGCAAATTGACAGTTATGCTTCAATGGACAGTTGGCAGCCTTGCCACCAATGTGATATCACTAGCTGACAGAAAGAAGCTCAGTTATAGCCAATCAGTGACTGAAGATAGTACTCCACAGCGAGACCGAAATATTTCAAGCTAATTATTATTATGTTTTGACGTGGCGTAAACCGGAAAAACTAGATTACAAAAAATTTGTTTATGCACAATCAATGGAGGAAAAGAAATTATTTAAAGTTTTATAAATATCCATTTTTTCCTAACAAATAATTAAAATTATTAACAGGAGTTATTAAATTCCTACACGGTGGGTCAAATAAAAAAAACCTTTCGATAGTGGCGCAGCCAATGAAAACATCGACAATATCCCAGTTCATGGACCTGTTGTTCCGATATTAATACAGTCTCATTGCGCAACTGCCAAAGGTGTGATGTTTAATGACACCTCTCTTTCATAACCAATAATATTCATTCTTGAGCAAATTTCTTTTCCACCAAAGTCTGGTCAATTTCAATAAAACTGGCTCACAGTAAACTCCACAAAACAATTAATCAACTTTTGCTTGTCAGAACGACACTGGTTCAGCCTTATTATGAACCGTACACTACTCAATGTGAAATTTTTAGATTGGTGCTGGAAATCTCAGTTTTCACGGTCAGTATCACGTCTCAAAACTCAGCTAGGAATTTTCGTACTGAAACTAAGAACGTAGCAACAAATTTTGTTCTTTACTATATGTTCTACTATAGCATACTTTTACCTATTTGTACGAGAACCAAAAAAGACAATTTCTTTTCAAACTTAAGATGGGCTGAGGATGTCTTTTCTTTAAGTAGCAATCTGTAGAGATCACTTGAGATTAAAATCCTACTTTGCCGTTCTTTACATTCTGGAAACTAATTTCGTCAAACAGAATCGTAAAACATTTTCAATCAAAACTCTTATTTAATTAGTGTTTAAATGCTCAAATTATTTTTAAAAAAACACTAGTGTACAATGGCATAAAGCTGTTAATACTTTATCACTAACAGGAACCAAATATCTCAAATTCAGGATTGCTAAAACCGTTTAACTCGCTTGTTACAGTGTCAAGAGTTCTTAACTCAAAATGTACATAGCATAATAGATTACCCTATTATTAGAAAGTGTTGTATATCTTTTGAACAGCTATGTCATTGTTTGTTAATGGCTCAATAAAATGATTTCATCTGACAAATAGCAACCCTGCTCAATGGACGGTTGGCAGCCCTGCCAATGGATAGCAGACAGCAAGTAGCTCAGTTTCAGCCAATCAGTGACCGAAGGTGTGATTTTTAATTAAAGACTCTACAGTAGTTTAATACAAAACGCAAATACGACTATTCATTACCACCATTTAACACAATTCAAGTAATTATAGATTTGTTTAAAAAATTCCCGGGCAAAACCTCATTAGGAATTCATAGGAAACTGATGCAGCAACGTTTGCTTTCTCATCCAATTAAATCCAACTCATACTCTTGTCAGTAGTGAAAGGACTGTTTTGAGACTTCTCCCAAGATTATTTTGGGTTGATGATGTATTTTTAATAGCCTCACAGGGTTAGCAATTGTGATAAACATTACTTTATCGATTAACACATTAAAGAATAGTCTAAACAACCTTTTAATTTTTATTTATTTTTACAGACAAATTGCTACTTAAAAAGGGTTTTACTGTAAAAGCACGGTGTTGAAGAACTATGGAAGTCACATTTAATAACTTTATATACCTACTAGTAGTATATTAATATTACTGTATTTAACTATAAAGTATATATTTACTAAATATCTATATATTACTAAAAGATATATTTTATTTTAGCCAAATTACTCTTAGTCACGAACATTTAGGCTCTTAGACTGTTGATTTTTGCAACTCTTATAAGCAACAAACTACATTTTTGGCAAGATCCCATTTCATTGATCGTTGGGCTGTTAATTAGTGACCCAATCTGGGGAACAGTCGGCCATAGTTAGTAACAAGACTACACCTCATCATCCATCAAAACACTCAACACACTCACCCTTCATCCCATATACACCTTAAACTACCCTCTAGGAGTGGTCGGTGTCTCAAATCAAAGTAAAGTATCAAAGTAATGTCACCAAGAGTACCTCACTTGCACCAAGCACGGATAGATCAACTCGTTCATCCAAACACACTGGATAGAAAGGTGTCGTGTTCCTCGGGACGGATAATCTGCCAGATCCGACCATTGTCCACCCTGACTGCATGCGGGATAATGGGGCTGAGCTGAACTCAGGGCACAATTACGTTGAGCGCCTGACGCAGGCCTGACTGACGAGAGGAAACGTTGTGCTAGGTCAGGGCTCACGCTCATGGCATGCGACCCTGCGCCCGCACAAGCCTTCTCCCGGGACAGCTGTGAGTGTAGTGTGGGGTCCTCCGGCTCCGGGTTGAAAAGGGTAGATACTGCTCTTTACTGGCAACTGTTTAGTTACATTTTATTATCTTAATCTAGTTCTTCCGGTTCACACCGCGTCAAAACTTCATAACCATCTTCAGTTTCAGCCATCAATGACTGTAGATGGTACTCCACAGCGAGGCCGAAATATCTCAACCTAATTTTGATGTTTGGACGCGGTGTGAACCGGAAGAACTAAATTATAGTTGTGACACCGGCCGAAAAAGCCTAAAGTTTAAATTTTATTTACTTATTTATTTATTTTACACGCTGTAAAAGAGATTATATCCAATTACATTACAGCACCATCCATAGAAACATGACAAAATATTTTATAAACAATCTTTAAAACAGCCTTGACTCCTTTTTATTAAATTAAAGTAAGTGTAAAACTTGCCTGAGGTGACAAATGTATCCTTATTTAGCAGTAGAGGATATTATTCTGCTAAATAAGGTACAAGTTTAAGGCTTACTTTAATTTAACAAGACATAATCTAATGTGGTAGAAATAGCTTGAGTCACAAAATATAAAACACTAACTCAACAATGCCTATAATTTATTTTAAAAAATTAACTTAATTGGATAGAACACTACAAAGAGAAAAACCATATACAGAAGTGTAAAGACTTGAAAAAAAAACACAAACTAAAAACAAATTAGTTATGAAGATTACGACTATACATAAATAGAGACCAATAAATAATCAAGCCGAACAATATAATACCAGATTGATTAAATGAAATAAATTATAATGGTATAAATATATTCATTCCATAACAGTTTTAAGAATAAATAAATATCTCAGAACAAAACAATAATTATTATTTTAATAATAAAAAATTTGATGAACAAATAATTGTATGAAATAAATTTGAAACAAAATAACAACCTTTTATCTACTTTCTGAAGCGTCTCTCCGTTTAGAGATGCAGCAGAGATAGTGGGGATGGAGACTGTTTTCAGGATCATGGCAAAGCCCCAGTACCTTTGTGAGAGGCGCTCTCTTCGGAGCGGAGAACCCGCCATGGAGGGCAACTTCACTTCCAAAAAGTCAATCAGGAGGTGGGGAGGAATAGTTTCTCATATTTCGGCCCAAAGTTGAACAACGACCTCCCCTTTACTCACAAAACTTGTGCCTTAAGCACGTTTAGGGCCGAACTTAAAGAGCTTTTAAAATAGTATTTAATTAGTATGTAGTATAGCTTTTTTGATTGTATTGTATAACTAGACTAAGATAGGTTTAAGATTGACTTAAGTTGCTCTGTAAAACGGTACTTTACTGAGAGACGCTGCAATAAAGGCATTTTATTTTTTTTATCAGAGGGAGGGCAATTATAAAACAAATAATTACCAAATCCATATAAATACATAAATAGGTAACATAATTGACAATAGTTTGATTTGTATTACATTTTATTCTAATCTTTTCCACACACAAGTACAATTTTGTTTTACAATTATTGTTTACCTATCTACCTTCCTGAAAGAATATGTACAACGTACCTTTTAAACTATGTAGTTTTTTCTATATTGAAAATAAAAACCCAACTTAAATTTGACAAACAAGAGATATTGTTACTTTTAAGTTGTAACTTAGCAACCGGCTGTTATATGAAATATTAAAGTGACAATATTCTGCTTTGTTGCAAGCGTCAACTTCAGTTCTGACTATAAAATGCACAGCTAGATAATTATTTATGTAATCATACTGCAAGGGGATCCATCATGCCTGAACATCCTCTTAGTCCATTTCTCACCCATCAAGGTAAGAACTGTTTATTTGTGTGCTTAGCAACTTTAGTTAACACTTTATAGTGACAAATTGGAGTTTACTAAATTATCAAGACACCATATTGATATCCTTGGATTGGATTTCATATTTTATCAAGACTGGGGCTCGTGGCGTGGTCCTGTAATCCAGCTTCATGGAGATAAGGTTTTGAGGATGATATAGATCTAAAGCGGCTCAGATAGTCTCAGTGATCATCTGATGATACCCGCATAAACTCCCACCATCGTTTAGACATATCAGACCATCACCTGTGTGGTTCGGAAGTAACGTTAAGCCGTTGGTCCTTGTATTTCCATTGGTCATTGGGCTATTAATTGATGACCCATTCTAAGGAAGAGTCGGCCTTAGTTTTTAACAAGACTACACCTCATAACTCATTACTACCACTCATCACACTCATCCCTCACCACATATTTGCCTTAAAATACCCTCATGAGAGTGGTCGGCATCTCAAATAGTGATTTAGTGAATGAGACACTCGAAAATGTATATACAGGGGTAAAGTCATTATATTATGTCCAATAAAAATTTGCTTACAACTAGATATTCTTTTAATATTTAATATATTTCTTATAGCTTGTTTCGGTTTTACGAACAGTTTCTTTAAGTATGAACCTTCCTTTCCCCTAACAATTATTCCAAATCTGAGAAGTGGGAATATGTGAGCATAATACATATGGTGTAATCGTACTGCACATTTCTTGATATCCTGTCTTGAGTTTACTTGTATTATCATAAGAGTAGTAACATTAATGGTATTAATTAAAACACTTAAAAGTACATACTATACTGATACAGTGAGAAATGGACTAAGGGGCATGGAAATGCCATATCTACGCCAAACGACTCTAAAGAGTAATATAGAAATGGAACATCGAGAAATTTAGTATTTCGTTCAACTGATCTAGATATTCAAGATCTCTTTACTTAATTTCTCATCCGAAGAGAAATATATTAATTTCTGTAGCTTATGATCTTCATAAGCTGTAAGGTTGTATAGTATCGACATCTAACTTAAGTTCGTTGCTACAAATACTGTAGCTAAAGCATTATTTAATGTTTGTGTGTTTCAAAAAGAAATGTTGAACAACCTTTTTGTTATCTTTCTCTTCCCCCTGTTGATTTAAGCTGTGCGGTTACTGAACGTGCTTGAAATTGAGTGTTTAAATTTTTATTTTCAGTGAGAAATGGAGTTAGGCGAGGCAACAAGTCATTCATTACTTCTACAAGCCTATGGCTTAAGGACGCTATCTTTACTGCAATCATATTTACTCCTAAGGTAAGAGCTATCGGCTACCATTGTTCTTGATGTTCAAATTATTTTAACGATCTATAATCTAGTTCCTCCAGTTCACATCTCGTCAAAACATTATCATAATATGCTCGAAATATTTCGGTCTCTTGCTGTCTGCTATCCTATTGGTCACAGGGCTGCCAACCGTCCATTGGAGCAGGGATGCCAACTATCGATGATCTCATTGGCTGTGACACTATCGAAAAGACTGGCAACCAGGCTGAAGTGGTCTTTTCGATGTCACAGCTCATGAGATCATTGATAGTTGGCATCCCTGCTCCAATGGACGGTTGGCCTCCCTGTGGCCAATAGGATAGCAGACAGCAAGTATTTCAGCCAATCTGTGACTTAAAATGGTACTCCACAGCGAGACCGAAATATATCAAGCAAATTTTAATGGTGTTTTGACGCGGTGTGAACCGGAAGAACTATATTATAGTCGTGGCATCGACCGCGAAATCCAAATAGTTAAATTAGTTTAAGTTGTGTGGCTTTCACAGCTTGGGTTTATACCTACGTCATACATGGAGTCAGCGAGAACCAGAATGTGATTTCATAAATAGTACCCTAAATCCTTTTACAGCTTTTATGGTAATTAGTAAAAATCATTGGCAATTATATTCCATTCATAAATTGCAGTGACTTCTCAATAATCGACACTGTTTAAGTGTGAGTTCAATTTGTGTGTGAATCTTATGAGGATATCTCTACTTCAGGATTCTGAAGCATACACGTGTTATATTTATTTATTTATATACGGCATAATATGCCTTTTTACAAGGGTAAAAACATAATAATATATTACTGCAGCTTTAAGACCCCGTCCAATTGGAAACACAACATAGATTCTTTCTCACTCTATGCACGCGTAAGTCTACGAGCAAGTCTCCGGAGCATCATATAAGCTGATATTCATCAAATCAAATCTAAGATTTGGAGCCTCCAATCCACCATAAAAAGACGTTGAACGTTCAGAAGAGTTTTAAACTCAGGCTAACAAAGTTTACTATCTACTTCGTAAACTTTTCCACCCGTACCACGCAGTTTTAAATTAAAGAAGAAAGGAGGGGTAAATTAATCAATGATAACATGTTTAACCAAAGTGCACATGGAGAAGACTAGTTGTACAAAATGTTATTTTAACTGTACGAAATCCAAATTATGTTTTCTTTGGCTGCTAATATTCCTGCCGGTCCGAGATCAAAAATAAATTTTCTTTTAAACAATTAAAATTCTGCAAACGAAACTGTTCTCAACAGAACATTCTTTAAGTAAAAAACAAAGTCATATCAACAGTCGGCCAGACCCGTGCGGGTGATTACAGTCGGTCCTAGCTGCAGTTTGGGCTACGTTATCACTGTTATCAGTACAGTGGTACGCGGAGGCGAGGCGGCAGTTTAGTCACGGTAGTAAACCCCACGTGGAGGCGAGTCTGTTATCAGTATCAGCTGTTATCAGTGGTGAGTCACCCGTGGACACGACTCACAGCCGACCACCTCCGCATTTAGGCAACTTTAACTAGAATGACATTCTTTCAACTAATAAATTAATTTTGTATTTTGCTACAAATAGTCCAAACTACCCATAGTTTTGATTTTATATTCCCATGACTCTCGCCTATTTTTTTCTGGGGTAAAACGACAAATCTTTACGGAATGCCCAGCCTACGTGACCATACAGAAGGTTGAGGTCCATCAAACGCCGCTGTTGTATATAGTTGTTATACTGGGTGTTTGAAAGTTTTAAGTAGAAGGTAAATTTAAAACTTGAAAGAAACACAAATGATCCAATACAAACTTTTATAGTTGGTGAGAACTTTTGGAGGACCATGTTCCCATCTACAGACCATTATAATTGGCGAGAGAAATGAATAGCTGTATTTTCAAAGAAAATGCACCACGAGAAACCACACACATTTAACGGTTTCGTTACAGCTAGTATGGTATCTACCAAGCTTCACATAGTGATGGTAATTAATAATTTCCTTATGATTAAATATAAATCACCTAACGATACAACTTTCCTTGATCTCTTTTACTGTCAAAATAATTCAGCTTTACCAAGACCACTGTAGTAAGGTTCGAGGCGAGGGAACCATAAATAAATTACATTTTAAATGTCGGAAAACAAGGGTTATAATTTTATAGTCGGTCTGCGAGCAGCAGATCTCGTGCGAGATATCACGCTCTACACAGTTTTTGCTACTGCAGTATAACAGGCGGAATGTATGATTCAGGGAACTATGTTAATTAAACGTAATAAACGTGCGTAATTGTTTGTTGAAAGTGGTTGTTCTCGCTACAAATCGTGTAATTAGGCAGGGCTGGGCTGAGAACTGTCAAATCATGGCTTGATTTATGGCTTTCTTGCTTGTTCAGGAGAGGATGGGCATTTCTTTTCGCGTGGGCTTCGGAATTATGGGAGTTTCGACCAAATTTTGATGTGATTTCTATTAAGAGTTCGCAGTAGTGATTGTGACCTTGAATTTCGTCCCATAATATCAATGTGAAAACATGCATTTTCATGGGACACTTCACGCCTACAGTTTTCATCGGATTTGTATGAAATAAACATTGTTTTAAAGAGCGTTTAGAGACTCCGCTGAGCCGAATTTCCATTTTTGTACTTTTCAAACCGTGAAATAAATCAAAATATTTGTGAAATTTCACATTTTAATTTCTTAATGTTACTATTAAATCAATAAAACCGAAAAAATTAGTACTGCAGTACATTATCATCTTCCTAATAAAACCTATTTTAAAAAGAACTGATAAAAATTGTAGGCGTGAGGTGTCTTAAGAAAATGCTTGTTTTTACATTGTTCTTATGGGACACAAAACTAAATGGCCGACAGGTACTGTGCCCTCTTAACTTGAACACGTTTGAAGAGTTTGAGCTACTTGTATGATGAGGTACACCCACAAAATTGTCCTGTCATAAATTTGCTTTTAAATAAAATAACGGTAACTAAGGTTACGAGAAATGTTTTTAAACAGTGAAAAATGAAAATATATACTTCATTCATCTTGGTAACGGCAAGTAAAATATACATCTAATTTGAATAGTAATACAAATAACTACTCTCTAGAAACAAGATTTTCCACTCTATGAGTATTTTTGTACGTGAGTATTAGTGTAAATGAAATTATAAATGAATTTCAGTACATGAACTTGACATAAAATTCAGTTAGCAAGGCGTTTGTGCTGGTTGTGTGAGGTAAGTCTAAAATATTGTCTCGTCATAAAGTTGCTTTTCACTTACAGTAACCTAGGGTTATAAGAGACCTACCTTATAAATGAAATCTAAATATGTGATTCATTCGGCTTGGCAATTGTGCAAGGACATTACCAATAATAAATCTAATTTGAATATTAATACGAAGAACTAATCTCTAGAACCAAGATGAGTATTTTTGTACAAGAGAAACTGATTCCTACCGCTGGCTCTGGACCAGCAAAGGATGACAGCGCTTCCTTTCTATCCAGCAAGTCGGCGTTTTCGTTTCTTTGAAACTTTTTGCTGGAGATACAGTATGCCAAAATAAAAATACTGAAATTTTAAGATTGTATTTACAGTACTGTAACAAGACCCTTAAGTTAAATATGTAGTTCATTTAGAGTTCAATGTGACTTCCGTACAGTTTTAGGCAAGACTAATACCGTGCTTAAAGAGTACGTAACATTTTATTGAAGATGGGTTGTTTCATCCCTCATACGTACCTGGTTAATTTTTCCTTGAGTTGAAGTATGGCTGATGTGCCTTTATGAAAACCTACAAAACTACTTCAACGAAACTTATGAACACCATGCATTACAGAACTATCAGTCAGGCTTTTGTGAAGATGCTCTAGAAAATGTAATGCAGTGTGTGACAAACTTGGCTTACCCGCACGTCCAACTCCGTATGAGCGAAAATAATGCTCTACGATAAAAGCTTTCTCTGCTGTCAGAAAAAACCTCGAACATTAAATAAATAGTCAAGATAACGATGTTCCAACAGTAAAATGTTGTCCCAGGCGATCGACAAAGTAACAACAGCTGATTAACTTTCAGTATTGGACCTAAGTTGTATTTTGGCGCAGCATACTGTATTATGTACACTCCAAAATTTCACTCGATGGTCAATGCCTGTATGAAGAAAATTTAAAGTACATTGTTTTTACAGTGGCCAAATAGACCATGTCGTGTGTTAGAGTTTGATTACACCGAGTGTCGCCCCCGGCATGTAATTACACACAATGTTCTCTGTAGAACAACTCGTCGTTTTCGGTGGATTGTCAACCTTTACACGTTACACGGTGCTGTGGTATTTCGTCATCTCGTCACTACAACATAATGGCTTGCTTTCAGTGTATTAGTTCGGAGTTTAAAATATAAATAAATAAAGTAAATAATTTTTTATTGCATATAGATATTTACAATACATGTACTGCAATCGTCAAATGTTTGAGTATCTAAAATTTTCCTTGCGTCTAAATCCCATTCAAACATACAGATTTTACACTCACTCTCTCCCATACATTCGAATGTAGCCACTCTAATCCCTATTCAGTCAGCCAATCATAGGGTCTCCCAATTGAATGCCATAAACTCGTCTGTATCATAAAATGCTTAAAAAATCAGAATTGTTTTAAGACGAGCTTTGAATGCCTTAGGCTCAAGGGCATTTTTGAACGAATTTGGTAGACTGTTGACGAAATGAACTCCTGTTCATGAACTACCGTTCTGTGTCTCCCAGTTCGGTAGTTGTCCATGACTCTAGTTTCATAAGAGTGTACGTCTGTACCTCTTATGGTATTACTTTTTGATTTGAAAAAGAGACAAATCAAAAATGTAGAGGCAAGGTAGAGTCAACAGTTTTAGACTTTTGAATTCCTCTCTACACGACTCTCTCCTTCGCAATTTGGCGATTATTCTGACTGCTCGTTTTGAAGAATAAAAATCCTAGACCAATTTGTTTTTGTGCAACCTCCCACAAAATCAATCCGTAGGATAAGTGTGGATAAATTACTCCGTAATACGCCGTCATCAGTACCTGAGTTGGGCAGTATTCGGACAGTTTCGTCAAAACATAAATTCCTGAGGATAGTTTTGAGCAAACGTGGTCTACGTGAGTATTCTAAGTCAAACCTCGATCAAGGTGTATTCCAAGGAATACACATAAGTTGGTTTTTTTCTATGAAGAATTGAGGGAAAGGCGCAAGAGTGGTAATACGACCTGAAAATGCAGTTTAATGTTATGTTTGTATGGGGTATAGGACAGTGTTAAAAATCTATTGCCATGATATAAAAATATAAAATTTGAAACAAGAACTTGAAAAATTTGAAACTTTAATTGGGCATATTGAATATGAATTTTTTAACGACAATATTGGATATACTTTGAACCGACTTCAATAGAAAACGGGTGGAAACCTTTTCTGGCAAGTTTGCTATTCCTCTTACAACAAACACAAACAACCAAATACTTAAAACTAATGTGTTTGTGTATTAAAGAAGTAAATACTTTTTTGGATGAACCTTTTTTAATATGTCTTTTTAATGTGGCCAAATAATTTAGAAAATTATATGTGGGTTTGAATATTTTTTGAAAAGGGAGACGCTGTATTGTTGTTTTTAATAGGCAAAAATAGCAGAGCTAATAAAAATAGCACAGTACAGGGCACCCTTGTATTAGGTCAAACATTGCTTTTATAACACAAAACAGAACGGCTGACCGGTACTGACACGTTTTGCAGCTCAACAAGTTTTTTTCCTGATTAAAGATTATCAAAGCGATGCCGTACGGTCAAAAGTAACTTTTTTTCATGACATTAGACTTGGTCCAGAAGTCTTGTGTTTCCAGTTCACAGCTTATACCTAGGATGATGTATTGGCGTGTGACTTGTTATACGAGATGCGTGATGTACCAATATCTGAAGCACTGGCCGGAACAGGGCGCCGTGTTTGAACCGTATAATGAGCCCGAGGAATGGATTCAACAATTAGCGGCTTTCTTGATGTGGGAACTGTCAAGGGAGAAGTGAACATGTTTACAACATTGATAGAATCAATGGTCGGGTAAGGGCTAAGCGAATTGGTTGATTCTGTCGGCAAAATCCAGTATCGAACGTCAGAGAAACCGTGCGAAAATTCTCGTATATTTGAAAATTTCAACAGAAACTATGCATATAAAATACGTAACGGACTTAACTTTTAGGCTTTCGCGGCCGGTGTCACAACTACAATCTAGTTCTTTCAGTTCACACCGCGTCAAACCAACATAATAACTAGCTTGAGATATTTTGTCCTCACTGTGGAGTACCCTCTTCGGTCACTGATTGGCTGAAACTGGGCTATTTGCTGTCTGCTATCCTATTGGTGGCAAGGCTGCCAACCGTCCATTGGAGCAGGGATGCCAGCCGTCGATGTTCTCATTGGCTGTGACACTATCGAAATGACCTCTTCAGGACTGGTTGCCAGCTTCTTGAAATGTTACTGAAGAAGTCCCTACGATAGTGTCACAGCCAATGAGAACATCGACAGTTGGCAACCCTACTCCATTGGACGTATGGCATCATTGCCATCAATAGGATAGCCAAAAGGAAGTAGCTTCAGCCAATCAGACAGTTTACGGCGTTCACGTGTAGTCCTTGGTTGTGTTGTTTTGTGACAGTCACAGTGATGTTTGATAAGAAGAAGTTTATTGAGTGTGTTCGCGACAAACTAGCGCTTTTTGATAAAAAGACCCTAAGTATTCCGACAAAAACATTCGAGAACGAGCTTTGGCTGATGTTGGAATCGCAATGTACGAAGACTGGCACTGTTCAAACATTGGTGGAAAGGGATAAAATTGATTTTTTCCCTGTAATTTACACCTAGTTTCACTTTCGACAACACGGTACGCATCAAAGGACTCTCTGACACATACTGAGGCCTGGTGATAACATTTTTGTGCATCCCAGTGAAAAACGCCAGGATAAGTGTGTCAGGATAGCCTGCGTGCCACCGGGATGAGTGTGAACGCGGCCTTTGATATTGACCTATAATGTCACAAATAAAATGAAATACTAATTAGAATCCTGCTTTAGAAATAATTTGTATTTAATTATGTTTTACCTTTTATTTTTCAGTGGGAAAAATGTACCTCATCATATCTGTTTAGAAATTTGTTCCATTACAAAAGAGAAAACCAATCGGAACATTGGAATTTGAAATCTGGAAACAATTGTATAATTGTTTTCCACAAAAACCACCCCCTCCTCAGTATTTCACTCGAACTAACTCCGCCCTGATAACGAATGTTATCCATTGCCTGTGTGCAGGATTTACGAGCTAGCACACGACACGAGAGGTCGCACCGCGCAGACGCATTGCGTGCACCCGAGCCGTTCACCGACGCACATGCACGCACGCACACACACGCCACGGATACTCGGGTTTTTCTCTAATAATATGCACTAATCACTTCCTCTATGCAACGCCGGTATCCTGTCCCGCGGCCGCCACCGCCTGTTAGCATATCCGCCTTATAATCAAGCGCGGGCTGTGGAATTGTTGCGACAGTTCGGCATTTTTGCGCCGTGCGCACACCCACCTATTAATCCGGGTCCGCCTCAAAGCAAGGGTCTGCAATAACCCAAAGTACGCAGACACTGTTGGAAGTTTAGAATATGTTCACCATTTACAGCTAAAAAGTCTACATAAAAAACTTCATTAAATGTGTATTTTTCTAAAGGTTAACTGTAAAAAATAAACACTAAAAACTTTAGGTTTCGATTAGTTATTTTGATTGTGTCCTGCTTCTATCAAGTATCCACACTGACCTCAATAGCTGCTAAGAAGCTTAGGTCTTGAATGACGCCGTAAAGAGGGTGATCTCTAAGTTATCTTCGGTCAACAGACCACCCGCTATCTTAGCTGTCTTATTGCTTTCTTAGCTAACGCACGCATTGCTTCTCGACTCGTCTAGCATAAAGAACGTGTCCATATTACATGGAACTTTTAATTCGTATTAAGGACCTACTATACGGAGTGAGTTTTAAATAACCTCTCCCCCTAACCAAAACCTCATTTCCTTTTGAAAAAGGAAATATTTTTAAATCCTTTGAGGTTTTTATAGGATTGTGAAGTTTGTTTTGACGTGTGCTTATGTCAGCCCACTTTGTGCCAGAAAAAACACAAATTCAACGGCGCAGGTAAAAGGTTTTTATCTTGGCTCGTTTTTTTGTCATACCAATATTAAGATGACGCACAAAATCATGTTTAAAAAGCCACATTTCACATAAAATTTATTTTGAATGACAACATTCGCTTCAAAATATTTTATGGGATTATCTTAAATGGTTGTGGTGTTTCCCTCAGAGTATTTTGAAGACAATTTTGAAATTAAAATAAGTTGTATGTAAAATGTGGCATGTTAAACCTGATTTTGTGTCATCTTTAAATTAGTTTAACAACTTTTCTCCGCGCCGTTGAATTTGTGTTGAAATTTCCTTTATTTTGAGGTACCGCAGAGAGGGGTTTGTACAGTACTTTAAACATTTTAGGGTCCTCCTCCCAGACTTTGGGTGGGGTTGGGTGACGCAAACTACGTCAAACCAAACTTCAAAATAATATAAAAATATTCACCAAAGGCTTCCAATAAATATTCCCTTTTCAAAAGTTAAGGTGGGGGAAGACATTTAAAACTCATCCTGTATATTCTTCATAGATTAAATGCAAAAATTGTCTATATGGTAAAATGCTCTGTGGTTATTTTTTCATTTCTCAGACTGTTCTTATAGTAAGGTGCATAGTCCATGCATTCCTTAGCTTTGCAAGATAATTGACTCTCCTAAACTTCTGTAGCTTGTCCCAATCCCACAAATAAACCTTGAATTTGTATAATTAGATTATGTATGTATACAGCTGTAAACTATGTTATTAGAGTCCAGTGGTCAATCTATTTCAATCGGTTTGGCATAATACTTTATGAGTATCGTATGATTTATGAATTTTACGAAAAACAACTGCGGAATATACAATTGAAACCATTGTGCACTTTATTGGAAAATTAATAAGAAAATACATGTGAAAATTTATTTAAATTTCCACATCAATTATATTTTTGACGTGGAATAACTTCATAGAGTTTGGCTTCTAATTCATCGGTATAAACCTATGTAAACCGGTTCATCAATAGTATGACTGGGACTCGTGGTGTGGTCCTGTAATCCAGCTTCATGGAGGTAAGGTTTTGAGGATGATATAGGTCTAAAGCGGCTCAGATAGTCTCAATGATCATCTGATGATACCCGCAACCCCACCATAGTTTAGACATACAGACCATCACCTGCGTGGTTCGGTCACGTTAAGCCGTTGGTCCTTGATTTCCATTGGTCATTGGGCTATTAATTAATGACCCATTCCAAGGAAGAGTCAGCCTTAGTTTGTAACAAGACTACACCATAACTCATTACTACCACTCATCACACTCATCCTTCACCACATATTTGGCTTAAAATACCCTCATGAGAGTGGTCGGCATCTCAAATAGTAATATAGTGGTATGGTCGAGTCGGCCTGTTGATCTTTTAATGGTCAATAGATAATGGTGTTGATACTATTAGCTGTCCTTACTGTTACTTTTAATTCAAATCTCAAATCAATTTCAAACTTATTATCCGTGTATCCCTCCAGCGTTTGTGCAGTACATCTGTCTGCGTGAGCGGGTGGGGATACGCACTGCTCTGCGCAGTGACACGGCGGGCGAGGGCTGCGCGCACTGCGCAGGCCTGGGGCCGATCTATCGAGTAGGCCAGTGACTCGGAACTAATCACAGAGCCGGTAATTGTGGCATCTAAGGGTCACGCAAGCCCGGCACGACGTCCGTCACTCGTGTGCAATATGGTGCAGCGTGCAGCGTGCAAGAGCCCAGCGTGCAACGGTGCAACGACCTGCGCGTGAGTGAAGGCACCGCACACCACAACACCACACCACACCACACCGGCACCGCTTTGTCACTTTTCAGTTGTTAGTGAGGGAAACATTGAGGTTTAGTACGTGGTTATTAAAAATTTACTGTTACTATCGAACAATATATGGGGCTGCTGAAAAAGAAGCAGCTCAGCTTTCTTAGAAACATTTACAAATACAGTACCTGAAACCCTGCCTCTACAATTTGGAGACGTGACTCTTTTTCGATTAAAAAAGCAATACCATAATAGGTAGTGACATACACTCTTATGAGACTAGAGGCAGGGAAAACTACCGAACTGGGAGACACCGAACGGTATGTCCTGAACGTTTGTCTTCTCGGGCAGAAGTTCAATTCGATCAAACTCCAAAGCCCAAGGCATTCAAAACTCGTCTGAAAACCGTTCTCATCACTCAAGCGTTCTATAACACAGACTTCACAACCAAATTTATATATCTTTGAAACTTATGTTTTAAAATTTGTAGTTCATCCACAAGTTTTATTTAATATTATGATAAACCACACAAGCTTAAATCTAAACAATTACATACGTTTTCTGTATCTACATATAATTTGTTATAACGTCTTTTATAGTTGAGATCATCATTACGCAATAAACATGTACATTTATAACCATTTTCAAGTGCATGACCTGACGCCGGTTAACCTCTCGATTTCGGTCTCACAGTTAATGTGTTTTAATATCTTCTAACATTTTATAGCTTTTCATAACATTTTGTATAAAAATATTTAAACAACACTAATCCAGTGAGAAAACAGCCACAAAGGTTGTTCACACGAAGATGAACACACCCTAGACCCTACCAGAAAGCAATCCCGCACAACCAGCATGTATTTACAACATACTTATTAATCTACAGTCTTATTTAGCACAATAAATCCATCAGGCGGATAGTTTGTAGCGGTGTATCGCAGCATCGACACCGGAGCGCGCATAAATCGTGCGTAGGGCGCTAATAACAGTTGTGCGCAGGCGCAGTGCAAGGCTGCGCATGCGCAGTTGGACAGTTGCGCACTGCACCACTGCGCATGCGCGTGTCCATAACTCAGCCGCGCACTGTGATTATGTGATTACTGGCTCACTGCATTTCTCGCACTCTGATTGAGACTTCTTTCTTTTTTATTAGGTCGGTTTTGTTTGCGATTATCGACACGTTGTTATTAACATCAGCGCGGAATTTATTTACTTTGGCGATCTGATATCTTTATGATAACTAATTGGCGGAGCGGATGATGGATTGTGGGTTGGGTTTTGTTGGAGTTTGGCGGGGTTTGGTTTTGTTTTGTTTGGTCGATGCTGGGTGGAAAAGAAACAAATAGTAACCATCAAGAATTTTCTAGAAAAGTAATCCTTAATTTTTAACACGTCCCAAGGATGAACAGTTCCTTTTTAACATATGTATGGCCTTTCTTCTTACTTTTGCGTGACAGGTTGCAACTTTTCACCAGACACAGGCAAGGCTATTACAAAAAAACGTTAGCTAGCCCACAAATAATACTAACAATTTTAGTTTTTACTTTAATAAATATTAATTATCACAGAACCATATTAGGGTATATATAAAAATTAAGTGTTGGAAAAATGCTCAAAACGAGCTCTGGGGTTAGGATCGGCACTCATTTCATAGTCCCGGGTCTTTTTTTTCTTTTCGGTCCTGTGTCTAGGAAAGAAATTAGCTAATAAAGTTAATTCCACTGGTATTATCTCAATCCAAGTCAAAAATAGGATATCACCGAACATTTCGGCCGTAGTGAACGAGGCACGTTTTATAGACACCGTCTAATGGGCAGTAGGAGGCAACTATAACAATTACTGTTTATGCGGTCACCTGTCACCTGATAGGTAGAGTTCCCTAGAGCACATTTGGCCCATCCCTCACACTTGGGCACGTGTAAACCTCCTCCTCAACGTGTAACCCGGTGAAGACTCACGTGTAACCGCCTGTCTCATGGTTCTTGGTTCATCATTAGCTTTTATACGTGTGAAAAGTCATCACCCTACTCGCGACTATCGGGATCTAATTAGTTTTATGTGCTCTTATTTTTTGCGGTAAGATATAATGAACGGAGTTCTCGTTAGTTGGGAATTTATGTTGAATTCGATTATTTGTATGCGTTTGACTGAATAAAACAGGTCGTTTAAGAGCCAGTCGAAATAGCCTAAATTGGCAGCCGCTCGCATAAAGAAATTTTCAAACGAAAGCCATCTACATACTATCTAAAATATTAAACAATTATATCCCAGCGACATAAGACCATCAAAATGATCTTTTTCTTCATTGAGAGATCATTTTAATGGTCTTTAAGTGGCAAGGGCTTCAGCTCTTCCTATGGTTTTGTTTGATCGGAATGATTGATCCATGGGAAAGAAGTCGACTGTTGTAAATAGAACTACTGTATCGATATTATTGTAGTTAAAATTAATATCTTAGAAATAATCGATTCCAAATCGATACTGAAACTAACTAATGATTAATCAGGATGAACTAGCACAACGGATGATTCTTCAAGTAAACATCACCACTCAGACAATTTAATATAAAATTAGTAGTTAAATTTTGTTTTTTGAATGAAAATACAATTTAAGAGATAAAATTGACTTTGTCTTTGAAAAATGTTTGCCTTATTTAACGAGGTGAAGTTTGGATACAAATTCCTTTTCTATTACTCTACATCGACCTTTATCTACTGTCAAGTGACTATACACACTATACAAATTGTAAGTGGTTACTGCGGGATCGGACCCGCGTAATCGGAATGATGAGGTCCGGAGTCGCGCGCGATACCAATCCGCCACGGATCCGCTAAGAGATACATTTATTGACATTATATCTGCATCAAGACACAAAAAAATGCTATTATCATCACTCGTTCCTGAAATGTCTTTTGAACCTCGTTCATTTAACGACCTTCGCTGGTCCTTGGGCATTTAAAACGTATAGCTCGAATCAAAAAGCTTCCCTTTAGGACCTAATGACATGTATATGATTTTTTTTTGTATGTTTTATTTATTGTCTACGCTAATGGCATTTTAAATTGTTACACCTAGAGTTTTTGGGCATCACAAAACGCTTTTAGGGAAAGCGGTCCAAACCCATACGCCTGCGTAGGGAATCGAACCCGCGACCTCGCGCAAGACAAGTCATGGCTCTACCCACTGAGTCACGGACGCAGGCAACGGACTAATTATTAATCCTACGTAAAATTAGCTGTTTGAAATACTTTAAACCGCATATTTCTTCCATAAACCCTTACTGAAAGAAGAACCGGGACTACGCGCGAGCGTGGGTTGTGTCCCAGGTGCAATGACGGCTGACCTGCCTCACTGCGGCCTCAGTTAGCCGCGCCGGTAGCCGCGAGAGTTAGCCGCTATTAGCAGCATATCTTGTAGAATAACGACACTGTGAGGAAGTTGGCGCCATTGCAGAGCTCCTCGGGCGCTTCCGGCGCATCTACGCACACCTCCTTCGCGCTAACCAGGCAGTGCCGGCAGTAGGCTACTTGTTGAAACTCAGTCAAGAGGGTGTCACCCCAAGATTTGAAAAACCAGCTGTTTGCTATATGTATTTCTTTGTATTGTTCTTAGTTTGTATACACGCTAAATAGTTAATTTATTACTAAAGAAATTTGAAGACAACAATGTTTGGACCGAACCGGAACTTGAACCCTGGTCTCTCGCTTCGAACGATTATGCTGACCACTACACCATTCGGCATATCCCAAGCGATGATACTCAATGTATGTCAATGTACGCTTGAACACGATTTCCTAAAGCATACAGTTGTTTTATTCGTCAAAGTCCAAAATATAACAGCTATCTCCATCAAATCAAAATGGCCCTCTATATCTATCTGACCCTCAAGTTTTATCTCTTAAAACCGTCTATAGAATTGTTTTTATTCAGAGATTCTATTAAAATAATAAACACGCAAAAGTATAGTTAATTTCTTCACAAGTAATAATTGCTAGTTTTATTTCAATTGTAAAAATTTTTTTTGGTATTTTGATTTTACCTATCAAGTACAAATGCAAAATCACCCATTCTTTCAATTCGAACTCTTCCGCCGCAAATAAGCAGTAGGTCTTTTACTTTTGTTGCATGACACTACCCTCAGAGGATATTTTAAGGTGAATATGGGATGAAGGGTGAGTGTGTTGAGTGTTTTTGATGGATGATGAGGAGTAGTCTTTTTACAAACTAGAGCCTACTGTTCACCAGATTGGGTAGTTAATTAATAGCCCAACGACCAATGGAATGGACCAACGGCTTAACGTGACTTCCGAACCAACCACGTCAGTAGCTTGTAAAGTTTTCCACCTTACAGTGCCAAGAACTCGTCTGCCCACCAACTACATTAATATCATACACCAACTGGATGGATCTAGAAGATCTTGCCATCCCTGGTACTTTTCGAGATTCGTGACTCAAAACATTATATACTTGGAGTATAATAGAAACAGGTGTTGTACACTACATTTTAAATACAATTATTCATTTAAAAGAATCATAATGTAGTAAAGTATCATTAATATCTAAGGCTTCCGGTTTACACCGCGTCACAGTTGAAATACAAATACTGCTAAACGTTTCGACCTCGCTGTGGAGTCATCCTCAGTAGCTGGTACTAAAAAAATAGTAGTATTTTTATTATGAGCGAAACCTAGCAAGATGTTAGGTTAGAAAACATTTTTCCCTGGAAACTGTAGTCACCACTTAGTTAGATTTTAAATGTCCCTTCGGTATAAATTTGCTTGAAAAGTTCTTTCTAAAATTTAGAACGAAATATTTTCGATGAGCTTTTGCCATTTTACATGTTTATTGTAAAAAGATTACTTTATCCTCCGAGACAGGAGGATGATTGCTTTGTATTTGTTGTTTTATGGGATCGACAGTGATATTCGCTGCCCAAGTCTACATTAAACCCTTTTGGGCTTTTCCAGCATACGAGTATAATAACAAAGTATTAATTTTTATTGAGAAGATTTTCAGACTATCAAAGTTTCTTTCTGATGAAATTGATATACACCTCTCTTATTGAGTCGAGGCTTAGATACGGCGTCGTACTATGGGGTTCCACCTCTCAAGTAAATTTCTTGAGAGTTTTTATAATACAGAAAAGAGCTGTTCGTATTATTGCCAAATTGAATGGTAGAGCGTCGTGTGGAAACTGTTTTTAAAACACTTGAAATATTAACATTGCCGTCCATTTATATTTACAATTATTATTATTTGGTTCAAATCTTACATTTTTAAGTGCATCCATAAATAACTATGAAACAAGGCATGGATTTCAACATAGGCCCAAGTTCACATAGACTTGAACTTACCTCTTCACTTCCTCTAAACATCGGTCCTAAATTATATAACAAATTACCTCTGCAAATTCAAGAAGCAGATACTTAAAATAAATTCAAGATTTTACTAAATAAGTTTTATTGGAAAAAGCTTGTTACTCTGTAAATGAATTCCTTGAAATGTAACTAAAAGAACGGTTTTGTTGGTTTTTCTAAATTACGTTAGCATAAGTTATTATAACCAAATTTTTATAAGGATCTGCTTATGTTTTATTATTAATGACGTTTGTAATACAATTTATATATGATTGTCAATTTACAAATAAACAATTTGATTTTAAAATACGGACAAGTTCTTTAGGAAACAGTTTGAACATTGAAAATTGTAGGTTTAAGTCTCACGGGTTTCACTGTGGAAGACAGTGAGCGGAAGGTTTGTTACTCCTCCTATCACTACATTTGAATACTATTCGTTAAAATCGTATCGATATTTGCTGTTGTGGGCTGGTGTCGTATGTTTACCCCATTCAATGTTTAACATTACCCACAACGGTTGTACATTTTATAACACTGTAACGTTTGACTAGTCCCTCAGCTATCCAAGCGTTAAGGAACCTCTCGGCGCAACTTTTTCCCATTGCTTTCTCGACCCGCCGTAAACATTTACTGGGAGAAGATCCGTTTATTTGCCGTTTTATCGTCCGGTCCGCGGACGGGAAGTGTTTTCCGCGATCCATTGTCTCTCATACACGGTGATTTATGGCACTGCCATTACCACAGTTTATGGCTCAATTGTTTACATTGTGGTCGGGTAATGCCCGTGATTGACAGCGAGTTATGGCCGTCAACGGCTGAACGGACGCCGAGCCGTCAGCGCAGATGACGCTGCGCGCACCTCCCTCTGCGCCGCACGCATGCGCGATCTCGCCTCACTACTTACGCGTAAATAAATAAATACATTTTTGTTGCAAAACATTTTACAATACATGGCGATCGTCAGAAAAGTTGATTGTTGAAATTTTCCATTCATTTTCTCATCTAAGTCCTTTCCATTCATACAATTTTTCATTCTCGCATTCATTCGAATTGTCACACTCTAGTCCCTAGTCAATCAGCCAATTACAAGGTCTCCCAATTAAACAACATAAACTCCTCTATGTTGTAAAAAGCTTGACTGATACATCTAATCCATCATTCTAGTTCCTAAAGCGTACTTACCTGAAGTGATTCTAGTGAAGTTACCTCAGAAATGCTGAGGGTCAAAAAGACATTTTTTATGGTCGAGCGTGAACGATACTTTTGTGAGGATGCAAATAAGTAAGAAATAAGTATCAATACATATTTTAAAAAGGTTATTGTAAAGAAACTAAAGGTAAACATCGTTTTGACCTCAACATTCCGATTAATATTGATTTTGAAGAAACAGAAGTTACATTTATTTATTATAGCGAGTCATGTTAAAATGCAAAACAAACTTGTTGAATACAACTGATGTCCATGCTAATGAAAAATAATATTAAATGTGGGTTTCTTCCTAAGGAGGAAAAATCATCAAAACATTCCTTTATTTACTTGATCTAAAAGTGACAATTTGAGCACAAAGCAATGCATGTGTCTAAAACTAAAGTTTTTAGAGCAGAATGACAAAATCATTTACTTGCAAAAGACAATGGTACTACAAACGTAAATATTTTGGTCATAGCTGTAAGGACAGTATAAATATTTTGGTTTATAAACTTGTTTAATTGACAAAAAAAATGTTAAACAAACGATAGAATTATTTCAGTGCGTTATTTTCCGGGTCAGCTTCATCGACTATTCTAGTTTAAGCGGTGTAGTCATACAGCGTAAAAAGCTAATTCAGCACAGCAAAATTAAAATCCAAAACCAGATTTAAAAGAAGTTCATGGGAAGTTCTGCTTTTCACAACGCGGTTTCTTTTATTTGATTGAAAGCAGCGTCTGTGTTGACGTCCAGCCCAGGAACGCTTGAGTGCTTTTGTCTCGGGGAGTGAGTTTAGATAACGTTAATGATTGGTTATGCCCAATCATTAAGTTATAGTTAAAGTTGTGATTTATTATATTGATATCTATACGGTGTTAAAGTATAAGTGTTGCTATTTATTAAAATAACTAGTTAGTTGATATATTATTATAAAAGTGCAGAACTTGATTTTTGAAAATGGGTTAATCTTGAGACATTACTGACCCAAGCACGAGTAGTCTTTTTTGGGGAGTAGTTCCACTGTAAAAATATGAAGATATTATTGTATTTGTTTATGAATGGAATAAAGAAATTTCATCAGTTTTCATTCCCACTACAGTAAGGCTACACAATTGAGCCAATGTTTTACGGCATGTTTATTCCTGGATATACAACTGGTTTGGATGCAAAGGGTTTTATTATTGAAATCTTGCCTCTACATTTTGGAGACGTGTCTCTTTTTCAAATCAAAACGTAATACCAGGTACACTCTTATGAAACTAGAGTCAGGGACAACTACCGAACTGGGAGACACAGAACGGTAGTTCATGAACAGGAGTTCATTTCGTCAACAGACTACCAAATTCGTTCAAAATGCTCCTGAGCCTAAGGCATTCAAAGCTCGTCTTAAAACACTTCTGATTTCTCAAGTATTTTATGATATATACGAGTTTATGGCATTCAATTGGGAGACCCTATGATTGGCTGAACGACTAGGGACTAGAGTGGTTACATTCGAATGTATGGGAGAGAGTGAGTGTAAACAGTTGTATGTTTGAATGTGATTTAGATGTGAGAATGAAAAATATGTATGCACATAAAGATTTCACGGTTGCGATACATTAATTATTGTAAATGTCTATAAGCAATAAATTAAGATTTTTTTATATGAATAAAATAAACAACTATATTTGACAGAGTAAAGCAACAGTGATCTCTGTGATGTGGAATTGCAGCAGTCGCTGAACAGTGGCAGTGCGCGGCGAGCGACCACCGTTACTCATCCGCCACCGCGCAGGCCCAGATTGGAGTCAAAGGTCTGATTATCAAAGGTAATTGAGGTGTAATAGCCTAGCCTAGCGCATGCGTACTGCTGCTGCGTTGGCGCCTTGGAATTTCTGCAATTTTCGCAGGTGCAGCGAGCCGCGGTGCATCTCGGGTAATGTGATCAAAGTGGCCAACCAATCACGTAACAGATTTGACGGATCTACCTAACCACCAGCTTAGCTTCCGTCCGTCCCGGACCCGAGGCGCACGAGTTTTAATTGTGACGGTGTAGTTGACTTTACGTAGGTGAAAAATAAAGTTGTCTTGTTTAACGTTAGGACTACGAAGTTCTTTCTACCACTCAACCTTCGACCTTACCTCGCGTCACTGTTTGTACACTCAGTGATGACTGCAGGAATCAAACCTGCACCACCGGAGTGATGAGCTACGGAATCGCGCACTATACATCATCCCGCCACGGATCCGGTAAGTGGGTGTTTTAAGCATGTGGTTGTAAGCAAAGTGTTTGGTTAGTTGTGCGCACTTAGTTCTGTTCTAAATTAAAATTATTTATAGAAGATGTGCGTAAATATTGGCCATATCGGATGGACTCTCATGTGCACAATATTGAATACTCGAACTCGTATACTCGTATCTTTGAATCCTTGTAAACCAGCTTGAATCTTTGACAGCAGCTGAGCGCTAATCCGCCGCTGGCGTCGGTAAAACTAATTTCCTTTGCAGCTTGTCCCTCTGATTCGCTTACTGTAACTATAGTTTGCTACGCTTACAGCCTCGCCTCTCGGCCTTTGGCTTCAGATTTGATCTTAAACATGTAATAGAAAACAAATGTATTACAATTGGATTACATGTTCTGCTTTTATAGGAAAATCAGCTCTTTGCCGCCATTTTGAAATGGATTACCATAAATCTTACCAAATTAATGGGTAAATTAAAATTCATTGTTTTACAAATTTTGTTAAAACCTGATGAAAAATAACTGTTTTTATTTATTTATTTATTTCTTCAGTTTATATACAGTTTAAATATAATTACACAAAATATTTTGAAGAATACTCGAAAAAGCATGCTTGTGGTTGGGGAGAGCAGAGTTCTGAGCACTTAATAATTTCTTCACCACAACTACTGTAGTATTATATATTACAAGTATAATTAATATTTTAACTAGATAAAATATGTTATTATGTAAGCTAAAATAAATAACATACATTTCAAATCAACTAAATATTTTAATGAAATTAATAAAGTTTACAGCGCAATTTTGACCCCGCAGTCTCCAGTGTGTGATCAACCATCATCGCTACAAAACAATTTCTAATTCTATTTTAAACGCATTTTTAAACTATCTTCTTTAAATTTTGGTAAAAAATTAAAAGCTTTAGGGGCAAGGTACGCAATACTTCTCTGACCGGAACTGTAAACTTTATGGCAACTCGACCAGGCGAGCCTCCTCACTCCGAGATCCAGTCTGCCGAGAAATCAGCGAATACCGCCATTTTAAAGCTGTACAGTACCATAACCGCGGTAAAATTCCTTTAAATTCAGTAAATTTAAATTTTGTACATAAATTTGTTAAACATTTGGAAATTTTAGATCAATAAAACTGCTTTGTTGGTAAAAATGTGTCTTTACCCGAATGGGGACTTTCTGATTTTCAGTTTGCTGGCTAAAAACCTAACCGAAGTAGCAAATGCAACATTTGTACAAAACTGTATACAAATCGGCTACATTGCTTAGTGGTTTGGCTAGCTTGATACTTTTAATTCTAAGAAAGGCAAATAATACAGCTTAATAATGGTGTATCGACCTTTCCAAAGAAGGTTCATTCAGGTGTGGGTTTGTTAAGGACAACTATGGATACAAACTTTATTTTATTTTATACCCTAAGGTATAAAATAAAGGTTTTATCCATAGTTGTCCATTGTAAAGGAAGAACTTTGTGGTCATAGAAATCAGAAATCAGCATTCTTTATTTTACAATTATCAAGATTAAAAATAGAGTCACATCATCAATATTTATGAATGTTCTTGAGCTTGCCAGGAGAAGAACTCCACCAGGCTGTAGAACGGTCTGTCGGCCAACCAAAATTTCAGCTTCAACTTTAGCATCTTCGGCTCCAACATCTTCAAGCTAGGGGGTAAAGCATTGAAAAACTTGGCACCTGCATATGATGGTTTTTCTTCGTATATTGCTCTGTGATGCAGTGGCAAATTGTAGTTAATTGAGTTCCTCGTCTGGTATCCATGCACGTCCTGGTGTCTCTGGGCTTGTTTATGCTGACTTGTCAATACCCTACTTGTCATGATCGTAACTACTAGTAGTTTTTACTAAAAAACAACAAAGTGTCGCCACCATATAAAAACTTTATTATACCTATGAATTCGCCAGCTTGCACTCTAAATATAAAAGAGTAAAAGCCACTCCCAAAAGAGTGAAAAGCGAGCCACTCTTTAATGAGAGTTGGGTTTCAACACCCAAAAGAGCGAAATTTTACTCTTCCTGAGTGGCCTTCACTCCTTCATTTTTTGAATGTCTAAATTTAAACTTTGACAAAACAAACAACATGTTGACAACACAACTACAGTCTTCTAGTACAGCTTGACACTTGACACAGTAGAACTGTATCACTACCACCAGTCCGCAGAGAGGAGCTCTCTGTCCAGCAAGGCAAGGGGCGCCACAAATCACTATCATTCGCCGATTGCAATGTAATATGATCGATAAACAATAAAATAGTTGTGTAAATTGTGGGCTCCCACGATCTGCGGCACACGATGCGCAGATAACCGCGGGCTCGGTCACGTGGGGCGTGCGCATGCGCAGTAGGCCGTCACTGCAGTGCGCACGCACACCGGCGCCACCACCCACCACCCACCTCACTACGCTTGTCACGTGATTAGTATCATTGCAATGTTTGGAAATAAGTAGGCCTACAGTTTTCCGGCTTAACAGGCGGCGTTATTTTTCAAGCCGTTTGCGTTTTCGTAGTCCAAGAAGAGTGCTCTGACTCCGTTCTTTGGCCCAGTCTGCGGTGTCAGTTGGATGGCCCTCCGCAGCTCCCTGGGCCCTAACAGAACAACGAGATAAGTAGATTTCTTATGAACAACAAAATCTCCTGAAGGAGTTTATAAAAGTCCCTTTAATATATCAAATCCTTTATTGTAAGAGACAATTTTTACAATTGTATTACATCGTCATTTTTTTATCACATACCAGTGAAAAATAAAACTTTTATATTTCTATATATACTTATTTCTATAATATACATATGTATTTAGTATATATATTTCTAGTTGTTTGGTACGTCAGAATAGGAGCAGCCTAAGACTTGCGATGATGTACCTTGCTGGACATGGTCAGTTAAGAAACCTTCTTACCAAGTCGATGGCAGCTGCAGTAAATGTAGTAGTATGAGGATACTGCCGGACATTTGCACCCGGAGTGTGAGCCTAGTTGTTGTGCGCAGGGTGTGCAAAGTTGTATTAGTTCACAAATATTTAATGCTTGTAAATTAACGAAATATGGATTTAAATGTATCTTTAGTCATATTTTTCTGTGCTTGAACTCCACGTATTTGATTTATTTTGTTCACCAACTCAACTCTAAAGCACTACGTCTAAAAGCACACAAGTATTCAGAAAACATTTTGTTCCGATCCAACTTTACAATCCAATTATATCAATATACACCATTAAGTTAAATTTAGTTTGTACTCTACAACTTACAAAAAGTTTTGACTTTTGATCTAATACGTATCGTGAACAGGGAAAAGTTCCGAATGAGTCAGTTCATTTAGATTTGTAACATACAGTTGGCGGCTTAAAAATAGCGATTTTTAAAATGGTGACTAAAAGTGTACTTATACCATATACACCTAGACTTTTAGTATGTTAAACAAATACTTTCAAAGAGTCAAAAAGGTAAATCCTTATATCTTTGTTGAAATTAGTTTCAAAACTCGTCGTTGAGAACAAGCCAACAAGTAGGGTAGGTAGCCTTTGGTTCGGTGAAACCAAAGATAATGTTATGGTGAGTAGATAGCGCATAGATGCCACATGGCTGAGACAGGAAAACCAACATAGTTGCAGCAGCCCAAGCACAGATAGCGCCGTCATCTATTGCCGTCTTTCTCCCCCCTAGCTCGACATGTTCGAGTTTGTCCGACGACGATGACTTCAGTATGACCAAATCTTGCTATTTTCGAGCAAACGAACAAACTTGCACTTGCATCAGTGGCTCTACTTGAGACTCTTAGAAAAATTCCCTCGCAGCGCTATCTGTGCTTGGGTTGCCGAGTTGATTTTCCTGCCACAGCCATGGTGGCATCTACGTGCAGTCTACCTGGTATAACATAAACTCCGGTGATACTCACTGACGGAGAGGGTTAATTAATGCCACATTAAAGCTACAAACTGAATGCGTCAGCAAGAGCGAGTAGACTACGTGTGATATTCAACCTCCCTGAACACGAATGTTCGTTAAACCCAGTCTCATTAGAAGTGAAAGGGAAGATGAGTCGCGAGTGGGGATTGTCACGGAATATAAAACAACAGGAAAATATGTAGAATTCAAAAGTAGTGAAATGTAAACATGCGTCGCGTCATTATGTGAAGTGAAAAGCTGCCAAAACTGAGGCGCCCGCCTGATTATTGACAGCAGCGCGCGCTCACACTCACACAACACACACACACACACTCACGCAGAGGGACGTGCCGGGAACAAACCCAGGCCGGGGAGGGTTGTCAACCTCAGCACTCAAAACTGTGAAAGATACATTACCCGAGTGGTCCTGTAAACGCTGAGAGCTGATTGAAAGGTTGCGTTGCGGGAGCACACAGATTTTATTAAACGTTACATCTTCTTACACGATCTCTTTGGCGGACGATTTTAACTTTAATGTTTTATAATCTAGTTCTTACAGTTCACACCACGTCCAAACTTCACAATTAGGTTAGTTATTTCGGTCTCGCTGTGAGTACCATCTTCGAGGCCATATCTCGTCCTGAGTTATGTAAGCTGGGTGTAATCAAGCGAGTTATCTCAACCTTATTATGAGTTGGTCGCGGTGTCAACGGAAGAATTAGATTATATTGTGAGACCGGCTGTGAAAGCCTAAGTATTATGTTTAATGTTTTGATTATTTCGTGGGTAAACACAAAATCGAAGTTGAAAATGAACGGTTAAATACGTCATGGTTTATTTATTTAGATTGAAAATCGGATCTTATCGTAGATGTTGGTTTTGGCGTTTTAGCGAATTTCCATAAGAAACAAATCTATTTTCTCGCCAAAGAGAAGGTCGCATCGAAGAACAGCGCAGTTTGCAGTTTTGAGCGCCTCAATGGAAGGAACATGCCAGCATTTCCATTGGTCATTGGGCTATTAATTAATGACCCATTCTAAGGAAGAGTCGGCCTTAGTTTGTAACAAGACTACACCTCATAACTCATTACTATCACTCATCACACTCATCCCTCACCACATATTTGCCTTAAAATACCCTCATGAGAGTGGTCGGCATCTCAAATAGTGATTTAGTGATTTATCAGTAAGTCTTGATGTGACCAAACCGCTGGCACGTTTTTCATTGAACAATTTAAAACCGGGACACTTGTACCTAATTTTAGGAGTTTGTTAACAAATTGAACTCCTGCCTGAGAAGACAAAGGCTCGTGCACTATCGTTGTGTGTCTCCCAGTTCGGTAGTGCTCCCTTTCTCCAGTTTCGTGACAGTGTTCATTATACTTCTAACAAACTCGCATTTTCTTTTCGCCAACCCCGGAGACATAATTGCAATCACCTTTATATTACAATTCCTCGGTCTTCGGTTATTCATGTCAAGTACGGGCTGGCGAAAAGCCGTGGCCGGTGAAACAGCCAGAAACAGGTCACGTGATCTAATACTGCCTTTTTTTAAGGCAGCGACTGTGTTGGTGTCCAGCCTAGGAACGCTTGAGTGCCTTAACTAGTACCGATTTAGTAAATCCCTCAACATACAAAGCAGTGTATAATAATCCTGGTTCATAATAACACTTGTGGTCCAGACAAGGTTGTGTGTATTGAAAGCGCAGTTTGTATAAAAGTGCACGCCTAGACCTAGTAGTACAGGAGGGTGGGAGATAGTATCATTGCCGTAGGCCACACCCGGTCTCATGTTTATGCTGTATTGTATGCGATTCAATCGCCGCATATTGTTTATGCGGGCCTGCGGCTAGTGCTACGCGTGTGCGGGGACAGAGAATGGCATCTCGTCAACTGCGGGCTGGCTCTTCGTATGCATTTCCTTTCAATGGATCTTTTTGTGAAACAATGTTTGCATCAAAACAAGTTCTTAAATTTGTTGAGTGTCGAACAAAACACTTTTTACTTCAAGCGAATTTGAGATGAAGAAAAGTCATAGCTGCAGAAATGAGAGTTAAAGCTTGTGGTTGGTTGTCTTGTTGAAAAATTTGTTATTTTATCAATATTGAAGATTAGATGGCTCGAGAGCCATTGTTTCCAAATCCCAGATGCAAGGTTATAGTGACTGTGGTGAGGGTTTCTCACCAATATGCAAAGAACTCGTCTGAACTATATTAAGTTTTTGCAATCAGTCGTAGGGGTTAGACGAGAGGCCTCTTGGCGTGAGGGAACTTTTTACCGAATTTCGCAATGTGTTGCCAAATCGAGCTTCTGCCTAAGGAGTCAAACACTCGTGAGCTATACCGTCCTGGGTCTCGCAATTCGGTAGTTTTCCATGCATCTAGTTCCATAGTAATTTATACCTCTCATGGGATAGTATCAAATTCAAAAAACATATTTTTTAGTACAACTGCACCAGACAAACAAGATATAAAAAACAAGATATCAAATCAAGTATAAAGTAACAGTTGATGTCCTTCACATAAAATATTAAATAAAACCATCAAACCAGAGTATTCCACACCTAGTATGTTTTCAGTTAAATTTTGGCAGGAATATTTTAGCTCGAACCCTTATCTAAAAATACAAGTTCTACAAATTTGGATTGACAATCAGAAATAAAATCGCATTTGTAAGAAATGGGTTTGTTTCTTCTAAATGGTAAAAATGGGAGTATTCGAAACATGTTTTGAAAACTCCATACCGAGAAGATTCGAACCGAATATTTCGTTTATAGAATTTAATAAAACAGTACCGATACTCATCCAAAGATTTAAAAACTCTATTTTACCCTCGATTAAAATAACTCCAATTCTCCCTTCAAAATTCAATACAAACTACCGCATACTCATAGCACAAACTGCTAAGCAATGTTTTCAGTAATCATTTCTCCAATCAAGTTCCTATTTTACAACCAAAATATTTTCTTTCCAAAGTGAAAGATGTTGTTGGCCGGGTCAAGGCCTGAGGTACCGTTGTGACGCTGACCTACCCCACGACCGCAGTGCCGCCATTCCGCGAGATTGTCTAAATTGAGAGAGTGCATCAGCAGAAGCAGGAGCAGGAGCAGGACGCATCTGAAATTGTTGAGTGCAGCGCAGTCTCATCAGCGTTGCGGTTAGTGCGGTGTGTGTCCGCGCATCCTGGTAAACATGCGCGCTATTACCTAGCTCCTCGCGCATGCGCAGAGTACACGTGCGCCGCGCAGTCGCAGGTGAAACTTGGCAGAAGATGGAAATTGTGGTGAATGTAGGGGAACTATAATTGACCTGAATTAAAAGTAGCTCGACTTTTGGATGTACAGAAAGAGCAGAATTCGATGTTAATCTGTTTTTTCCCAATTAGAGTTTGGCATCAATCTGTTGTACACATAAGCCAAATGTTATTGGTTATATTGTTCTATAACTATGTGGCTTAAATTTAGTTTCTATATGGCTGCTCAAACAATAATGGCTTTTAACAAGGGGTTTTAACCCTAGCGTCGTGACTTATTTTTATGTTACACAAATTTAATTTAGAAACTGTCCTCACTGGTGTAGACAAGTATAACTATACAACCCAGCACCGGTTTGGCCACAGACAACACACCCAACGATTAGAACTTACATCTAAATTACCTCAGAACATCGGGCCTAAATCTTTTAATAAATTACCACTTTATAAAAATATGATAACTCGAAACCGAAATTTAAATAATATGTTAACTAAATTTCTTCTGGAACGAGTTTGTTATTCCGTGGCTGCGTTTCAAACCAACATTAAAATATTAAATTGTACATAGTTATATAGTTTTAATTGTTTTACCAGTAGTTGTAGTTTTTTTATAGAGATTTATATGACAAATTATTTTAGTGACGTTTGTAATACAATTTGTTTCTGTCCTACTTCAATAAATAATTTTGAATATGAATGATCATTACACTTGTTGAGACCACTCGCACACTTAATCAACATCACTTTAAACTCAAATCAAAGCATCTTTATTACGCCATAAATATGAGCGTAATATTTACAGTACATGAGTTTTAAACCAGCTGAGAGAGTATTGTACAAATCGACTATTTGACTCGTCAAAGATCTCTGATGGGTATTGGTAAATTTGATCGAGTTCTGAGGTCATAGGAGCTAGACGGATTTTCGGGAAACAATTCAAACGGTTTTTCATAAGTAATGTCAAGGATGTAAATGCATGGGAATGTTAATATTCTATTTTCTTGGAAAATAGATTTACAGAATGAACTAGGTTTAAAATTAAAAATTGTGCAAACAGCTTTTTTTAAGTTTTTCTCAAGGTTTGATGTTGAGTAAACTCGGGTTATTTTCCTACATCTATCAAAACAGCCACAGTCACTCAGATTTCAAGGGTGAATAATCTTCAAAAATAATCTTCCCTAGATTTGCTGATGACCTCAACAGTGCATTTTAATTTTTGCGTGTCATTTAATGGCAGTGTATTTTAATCTAAACTCGTCTAAATTGAACTCCACCTTGGTTAATTAATGACAAAGGATTAATTTTTCTCCCTATTAAGTTTAACACTTGAAAGGTCTAAGACCCATGATAAAACATGATTAGTTTTCTTCCTCTAGTCTTCGTTTTCAATCATAAGTACAGTGTACGAATTTAGCATTGTGTAGGTATATTTATACTCAGTCGTTAGGCTTGAGTCCAAATATAACCACTCCTCTAATAACCGACAAAGGGCCGGAATCTACGAACTGAAAGTACAATTTGCCAGTGATTCACGATCAAACCATCGAGTCACACAGCTTGTTTATCCCTTCACTTTGTGTATCCATTGATTGGTTCCATTCAAATAAAAATAACTCTCAAAGAAGCTTTCAACTGCATTTAAATATAATACTCGCTTTTAGGGCTCGCTGGGGAGAAGGGCTGCGCCCCAGGCTTCAACTCGGCCTACGGCCATGTATTTACGTTCACAACTGTTTCGCCACTATGATACAAAATAGTTAACTTTCATAATTTATTTCAAAACAAATAAAAATGTAACAGCTGTTGTTTGTTTATTTTAAAAATGAGAGCAGATTTTCTGCCGTTATCTTTTTTGGTCACCAACTTGTCAGAGCCTCAAAATAAGAATTTTTTACACCAAGATCTTCAGAAGGAGTGTGTGGTTGAGTATGTAGGTAACATGCCAGGAAGTGCCTAAACATTTATTCGTTTAGCCAGTCAGTCACTTGTACAACCGGCATTATAAAATTATTTTGTTTGGACATTCTTAAAAATGGTCAACTAAAGGCTTAAAAATATCAAACCGTTTAGGGCGCATACAAAAAAAAAAGATATACCCTGAATATACAATCCATTAGTAATTAATTAGATTGATATTTCAAAATATTAACGCTTCTCTTAAATATGCCAACGTGGTTTTATCAGTATGACTTGCTAGAACTAACGCGCATACCAACCTCATGTCATCTATCACCATCAATATGTCTCTTATCGTGCAATAAGCACATAATGTGACTATAATATCTTATTCTAAATTGATTGAAGAATTGGATGTGCTATAGTATCTTAATACTAATTAATGTGTTCAAATCTAGGGACGAGGAATCAATGATAACTAATCATATTGAAGAAGTTGGTTCTACTAAATCTCTTGGAATTACCAAAGAAACTTAGTACTGGAACTCGAAGAAACTTCAATCCCCCTGGATAATCTCTTAGACAGCATGTAAAATTAAGATACATAATAGAAAGTCATTGAAGAACAGTGTTTAGGGCTCACCTTGTTTGACGCCACGCGTGAGGTGTTTCAAGAAAGTGTTTGTTTTACACGTTTCTTAAGGGACTAAACACAAAATATGTCGGACTTGTTACTGTGGCCACACAAATGGACGAGGGGGATTACACAGCCAGTTCCGGCTAGGATGGGAGCAGCCAGATAGAAAATTAAAGACGAGTATCTCGGAGACGGAGAGTCACAAAGTAGGATTGTGCGTGTCCTTGACAGAGGCTTGTGCAGATCAGCGCACAGTTTATGTGTAGGCTTGACCCCTGCCCTGCACACAGTGATACAAAGTCACAAGCCAGCTGTGACACGCTACTAGTAGTCGTGCAGACCGCAGATTCAACATTTGAAACTGTTGATATTATTTTACTATATATACATATTTCTTACTTTTTCATAAACAGACCACTGTCTCACATATATCACTAAATCACTATCACTAAATCATTATTTGAGATGCCGACCACTCTCATGAGGGTATTTTAAGGCAAATATGTGGTGAAGGATGAGTGTGTGGTAGTAATGAGTTATGAGTTGTAGTCTTGTTACAAACTAAGGCCAACTCTTCCTTAGAACGGGTCATTAATTAATAGACCAATGACCAATGGAAATACAAGAACCAACGGCTTAACGTGACTTCCGAACCGCAGCTGATGGTCTGATATGTCTAAACGATGGTGGGAGTTGATGCGAGTATCATCAGATGATCACTGAGACTATCTGAGCTGCTTTAGACCTATATCGTCCTCAAAACCTGACCTCCATGAAGCTGGATTACAGGACCAGGCCACGAGTCCCAGTCAAAAAACACTATAAGATAACTGCCCTTATAAGATCATCAATTCATCACCATAATACAAGCCATTACCAGGCCGAGGCGCAGCTAAACGCTAAAGTGACTCGCTAAAGTGAATCGGCGTTTGTCCGATTCACTTATTATAACTATTTCGCTCCGCTTACAGCCAGGTTTCGGCCTTCAGCCTCAGGTTTTCATTGTCTATACCACGGGTGTTACGGCCTCAGGCTTTCGTGGTCTTTGACTCCACGGATTACTACATATCGTAAAAGGAAAAAGCATTTCAAATGTCATTGAAATCGTATTTCTCATTCCACTGTAATAAGGAAAAATAACTTTTTGGCCGACATTTTGAAATGACCAATGGATGTTTATATTTTTTGGATTATTGATGGGTAACATTGAAATATATTTATTTCAAATTTCATCAAAATCGAAAGAAATTTACTGTTTTTAGACAGTTAAAGTTTGAATGATTTTAAATTTAATATGAATATTTAATATGCATGTATACATATATACAATATTGGGCCACTCTGTATAATTTCTTGGGTTGACGTGCTTGATTTCTCCATTTGCCTTTTTTAACCGTCAAATGTGTTTGCGCATTGTTGTTTAGGCTATTGTTATCAAATCAAATAAGACAAACAATATCATTTAGTAGTGAGTGACTGGTCAGCTTGCGCTCATCACTTTTAGGCTAGCTCATGTCCTAATGTTTAGGTTACTTTTCACCTGAAGACAGAATCAGATTCCAGGTCCCAAAACGTCGGGGTTTTTTTCACTCAAAAGCGCTGGAAAACCTCTACCAACCTCGGATAGTGGTTTCAAAACACCCTGACTCCTCGAGGCCTTGGCAGGCGGTACACGGTAGCAAGGCGCAACAAGAAGCTTCCCGCCCCAGGGCGCCATTACACTCGCATACTTTGCTGCACATATTTAATTGTACCGCTCACTTTATGACTCTCTGTTTTTGCTTTAATTGATACCAAGAGCAAGCAGCTGGGCAGTTCCGAGACCCGAGGCGAGTAGATACTCCTCCCTTAGTAACTGTTCTTGCTGCGTGTCACTCTTGGATGTACTCGACGTTTTAATTTAGAATAGAACGTAACTAAATAAATAACAAACGATGTTTTACTGAATAAGTATATTTTACATTTATCGCAAGTTATTTGTACGTAAACATTGTCTACTCGTACATGTCCAGATCTCTTTCATATGCTTACATACTTAATTTTGGCAACTTGCTTGACCTAAGAAACTACTAGAAAACATTACTTGACTAGAAATAACAAAATTCAGTCGTAGTTAATATAAGTGAATGCGGATTTGAATTGACCCATAGTATTGGAAGAATAATAATTTAGTGAAATGATGACACACAACCAATACTTTTGATATTTAATTTGCGAGGCCTTTCGCTAGCTACACTAATTTGTGTTGCCCGTAGATCTAGCCTTGCTAGCGAAAAGCCTTGCAAATTAATTATTAAAAGTGTTTGTTTTGTGTCATCATTTTACTAAATGATTGTGGATTAGCAAGTCTTACATCACATTAGCAGTTGTCTATCTACTGAACAGAGGTATACATCCAGAACCTCCATTAACACGACTCGTTCATTCGACTGTTCCCCACTTTACTCCCATAGTCAGTTAATTTTTTCAATTAAATTCAAAATATCTTTATTTAAGTAAAATACATACACCATATAATACATTTGTTTACATACGTTTAAAACACATAAATTTATTCGATAAAGTGTACACATCAAATAATTTCCACATAGGAATATTCCTGTGCGTGAGGATGAGCCTCTACATACAATAAAATAATTATGTCAAACGAAATGTTATATTCGTTAGTTAAAACGGTTGATTTAATTTTCTTACATTTTAAAACCAGTTGATTATTATACTAATACATGCTAAGACTATACTATTCTATTATACTAATTATATTAAAGTCGGTCGCCTTTCAGCCAGTCGTGTGCCATAAACTCGTCGATGCCACACATGTTTTTGCGATCAAACTTTGTTTGTGGCGAGTGTAAATTTTTGTGATTAGGGCATTTTAAATAGAAATTGGCAATCTGTTGACGAGTTGAAGTCATGCCTGCAAACTCCTAGACGTCATGAACTACCGTTCTGTATCTTCCAGTTCGGTAGTTTCCCCTGGCAGTTTCGCAGAAGCGTACTCGTATATCTCTACCTCTTGTCTTCTTTAGAGATCGTATTTACAAAACACATGTTTCCAATATGCAGAGGTGGGGTAATGACAACAGTTTCAAGACCTGTAATTTTTAATGATGTTATTCCTGGATACGTCTTTCAGAATGAATGTTAATATCAATAGTTATAGCGAAAGTATAGTTCATATAATGGTATATAAAAAAATACTAGTTTTATAATTTTAACTAGTTGATTCCGTAGAAAATATGGTTTTATAATAACTTAAACCCAATAGCATAGCTATAACTATGGATTAGAAATCTAACATAGTAAATCTGACTACTCCGTAATCTACATACACACAAAGTAAAGTGTCTAAAAACTTAATCTCAGCCTTAAGTTTCCCTTCCCAACTTACCTTTTGCTAATTCTAACTTCTCTAAGAATACTGATTTTCAATTTCTTAATAAGATTAAATCACTATTTGAGATGCCGACCACTCTCATGAGGGTATTTTAAGGCAAATATGTGGTGAAGGATGAGTGTGATGAGTGGTAGTAATGAGTTATGAGGTGTAGTTTTGTTACAAACTAAGGCCGACCTTTCCTTAGAATGGGTCATTAATTAATAGCCGAATGACCAATGGAAATACAAGGACCAACGGCTTAACGTGACTTCCGAACCGCGCAGGTGATGGTCTGATATGTCTAAACGACAGTGGGAGTTGATGCGGGTATCATCAGATGATCACTGTGACTATCTGAGCCGCTTTAGACCTATATCATCCTCAAAACCTGTACAATGTGAAGTCCCATTTTCATGGCGTGTACGATATGGTAATGGGGGAAAGGTTTTGGACTCAACTTAAAGTAAAGAATACGTGAAGACGGAATTTGCTCAGTATTGGATATACTCGTACATACTGAAAATTAATTTCAAATCTTTAAATACAAATAGTCATAACTTTTAATTGGACGAGTCCTTTCAAAGGCTTAGCTTTTATCCCTAGGTTCGTACAAAGATTATTATTTTGTTTTACATGTAAAACTATTTTTTCATAGAGAATACGTATTAACTTTTCAAGCATAGAAAACCCCACCACCACAAACTTTATAATAAGCAATTTTTAACGTACGAAAAGATTAATTTGATTGATTATCGCCAAAAAGGGAGCGATCATGTCAAAGTAGTAAACACAGCAGACATGTTGAAACACACAGTTTTCTTGTTGTAAATCTGCACGACATGAAAGGTTTAGGTAAGTTTTTTGTTGGTTGAAGTGGGATAGAGGTTGGGCACGACAAGGCCGGTCCTAGATCGATACAGAGGTCACCGGGGTCACACGCACACACACGCACTCACCCACACACACTCGTACATTCGCACTAACGCTGAAGTGATTACTTTTAGCAAATGTTCAAATGTTGTTAAATACAAAACCAGGCAGAGCACCGCATGAGTGAAGCGAATTTTCTTTGAAATTTGTTACAGTACTGAAATTCACTAATTATTACAACTCTAGTTCGCTACGCTCAAAGCCTCGCTTCTGCCCTCGGCTAAAACAAATTTTAAAACGAGATAATGAATTTTATAATTTTTGGTATATTGATAAGTAACGATAAAATAAATATACATTACAAATTTCATCAAAACTGACTGACATTGACTATTTTCAGATGATCTAACCATTTTTTGCGCAAATTCCCCCTCCCTCTACACGGTACTTCTGGTAATCCGATTTTACTGGACAACGAACTTGACCAAGATATTTACAAAAGGACATGTGTACCAAATTTTATGAAAATCGGACAAAAATAAGCGACCTCTAGAGAATTTACACATACATACATAATAACTTTATATACAAATACATATTTATATACATATGTGTTCTGAGGGTCAGGATCGGTGCTCATTTCATGGTCCCGGGTCCGGGTCTTAGACTGACTGTTCCCCAGATTGGGTCATTAAAATAGCCCAACGACCAATGGAAATGGACCATCTGCTTAACGTGACTTCTGAATCAAGGATAGCAGCCAGGGAAAAAGTTACTACTGCAACGCCAGGAATTGAACCCGTGCCGTTTTGTTGCGGAGCACGCACTATACCACTTAGCTCAGGCCACCCCCCCTGTGAGAGTAGCAGAGTGTATTGGGACTCGTGGCGTGGTCCTGTAATCCAGCTTCATGGAGGTCAGGTTTTGAGGATGATATAGGTCTAAAGCGGCTCAGATCTTAGTGGTCATCTGATGATATTCGCATCAACTCCCACCATCGTTTAGACATATCAGACCATCACCTGCATGGTTCGGAAGTCACGTTAAGACGTTGGTCCTTGTATTTCCATTGGTCATTGGGCTAATTAATGACCCATTCTTAGGAAGAGTCGGCCTTAGTTTGTAACAAGACTACACCTCATAACTCATTACTACCATTCATCACACTCATCCTTCACCACATATTTGCCTTAAAATACCCTCCTTCAGTAGGTTGGTACACAGGGTGACTGGCAGCCCCTTGACCCGGGGCGAGGTGTCGTGCGGTCCTGGAGATATAAGCAGCGTGCTGTCAAACTTTTTCTTCCAGAATGAACGTCGAAGTTGCGTCGATACGTCAAGCCTACATGGTAACTCCTGCCCGACACGACAACCGATACTTCTCTTGCCAAAAATCCACCTTTACTACATTTATGACATCCTACTTTCCCCGTGATCCATGACCTACTGGAGTTTTTCACAGACGGTGAAGTGGGGAACTGTAATAAAGTTCGGTGGTTGCGCTTGTATATTTTGGCTAGGTAAAGATTGTATAGTGATTGAAGTTGTATAAATCTTATACACAACTGTGATACTTGTCGTTAGGCACAGAAGTTGAAAGCAAATATAAGTTGCAAATTAGTGATTGCAAATGTTGAGTTTTCAGAAATAACCGAGACATGGAACCTAGAAATAGAAGCTTCAAGGTAGCTCACAAAAAGTATGTGAGCCACTGGTAAGACTCCATAACTTAAACCAAGGAAAAAGAATAATACTTATAATGTTATTCCTAAAAACTACATCAACATTTTTTATTTTATCAAAATGTGCAGAGTACTCAACTCAAATTAGACTTCTTTGGTATCCATTGGGGAAAATCCTATTTTCATTTGAATTATCCACTTCAAATCCACACTAAAATTATCCACTATTTGTTAGTCAGTGTTTTCCATGTTTCCAAATTATGTGATAAAAACTCGCCTGTGATGCGTAAAACACTGCTGCGACTAAAAGGTTTTAAACTATTTTTGAACGCAATAGGCGTTGGAGCACTTTTGATCGAATTCTATGACAGCCGAATGACCAGTTTTCAAGCTAGTATAAACTTGATGGTGACCTGAACATCAATATAACTAGTTTAAGTTAATTTGACGCTCTAAAAAGTATTTAGAAGTTTTCGGAATTTCAATTTAATTCTAAAGAATTTGGGAAAATAGAGCACGTGGTTCGGGCACTTGAAACGACCTGCTTTATGATGGACACAGTCAGAGGCTTTGGAGAAGTCGAAGAATATGCTGAGTACATGTTCTCTTTTTTTTAAGTCAATCAAGAACGTTTTCAACAAGACTGCATCACTAGGTAATTATTTCTGTTCTAAGCCAAACTGTTCAGGACAGACATCAAAACTATCTTAGTCTATCACAAACGAATTTTCAAAGACCGATCTAAGTTGGACGATAGATGCTCGTTCGACATGGTTAGTCCTTTTTATAAATTGGAACGACTTTTGATGTCATCAAAATATCCGGAAATTTCCCGTTTCGAAAGAGGAATCAGTTAATTAAGTCAGAGGTGTCAGCACACCTTTAGCACTGTTGAAGCAGCCAAACTTACATCCGATGTATATCATAAATTATGTTATTTTCATTCAGTCTTTGAGCCACACGAGACACGTCGTCCTCAAGTCTATTTTCACTTTGACGTCGTAGCACTTTGATCGATTCATGACAGCCGAATACCAGAATATGACTAGTAGGACCACGGATAAGACAGTTCTCTGATATAAGTTATTATTTTAGGGTTCATTTGTGTTTGAAAAATTGAAGCGGTAGATACAAAATAAGTGTTGTACTCGTTTGGCATTTTTATTGAACCCTCCATAAAGGGTTCGTAACTATCGAATTTCCTTTGGAAAAATGACATATTCATGCCGTCAGCATGGTAAGACCCAGGCTCGGGACCATGAAATGAGCACCGATCCTGACTCCCAGAACAAGTTTTGAGCATTTTTACAACACCTTATATATACATGTGTATCATCTTTGCAGGTTGCGCCTTTTTGCCCGATTTTCGCCAAATTTGGTACAAATGTTGCTTTTTTAAATATCTCGGTCGAGCTTGTTAACCAGCGAAATCGAATTACCGGAACACCCCTTTTGGAGGAAACCTTTCTTCAGTAAAGGGGTTTAATGGTCTAAAAACAGTAAATGTCGTTCGATTATGATCACATTTGAAATAAATACGTATTTTGTTACTATACATCAATGCATTAAAGAGTATAAAAATCCATCAAGCTGCTTAAACATGGAGGCGAAAAGTGATTTTTCGCTGTAACAGCGGAATGAGTTGTCCGATTTTATTGAAATTTAAAATATGTTTTCCTTTCATGATCTGTAGTATAACCTCTAGTAAAAACCTCTGTATGTCAGAGGCCAAAGGCCGAAGCGAGGCTGTGAGCACAGCGAATTAGACTATAACAAATTACGAAAGAAATTCGATTTACTCATTCCAGCGGCGCTTTAGCGCTTAGCTGCGTGTCGGCCTGATTTTTAATCGTTTAGGACCAGATAAATTCACCTATTTTGACATATTGATACTTTTCTATGCATTTTCGGAGAATTTGTACTATTTAAGGCGTTTTTAACATAGTACACCTTATTGCCTTGATAACTCTTACGTTAGTCTGTAGCACCTAAAAGACATTTTGATCTCGTAATGAAAATTTGTGTGTCTCGTGGTGAAACTTAAGTATGTCCCTTGAGACAAGAATTCCCTTTGTTATCGTTCTTTGTTTAGATGTCTTAAGGACACGAGTCTTTCACGGAAACGCGTCAATATTGTATACTAAATTAATAACCTATTTCAATAGCTAATTGAAAAATATTTGACGGTAAAATGTTAATGTTTTAATAGATAAAACCGAAATTGTGGGGTTCGAACTTTTTAAATGCCTTTAGCTCAAAAACTACGTACATCACAGGCGTTTTAGAAAATTCTATAGCATAAAGAACTTTGACATCACGATTGTCAAAATCCGCCCATAAACAATGAAGATATGCGGGGGCTTTGGTTTCATGTAAACAATTCGATTAAACCATGTCCCGCGCCACAACCGCCCGCATATCGTCATTGTTTAGGAACGGATTTTGACAAACGTGGTATTAATGGGATCAGTGTAAAAATTACTAAAGAATACATTATACTTCCACATTATACATTACACAATCTCTGTGATACAACCACGATATGATTATATAATATTGACTCAATTTGTTAACTAGTTAGTTTATATTTTTTAAAACTCTCAAACACGACTATGGCAAAACTGTTCAAAACATAATTCTTAGGCTTTCGTGGAGCAGGTCATAACTATAGTTCCAGGTTAAGTTTACACTGTGTCAAAGCTTCATATAATATACAGATATTTCTTGCTATGAGTAATATCTTCTAGTCAGTCACTGATTGGCTGAAACCAATCAGATTTCACTATAGTTTCAGCCAATCAGTGACTGAAGATGGTACTCCAAAGCGAGGCCGAAATATATCAAGCTAATTATGAAGTTTGGACACAGTGTCAACCGGAAGAACTAGATCATAGTTGTCCAAAACATGTTGGTTGCATACAAATAAAATTTAGTTTTTACAGGGTATTTGATTACGATGATTTTACTCTTTGACAAGTTATTATTTGGAACGAAAACGCACACATTCTTTTTACGGCCGACGAAAGAGTTTGAGCGCCTCATGATGTCTCTGTGCTTAAAAGACCATTATTTTGTTGTATTCGTTGAAAAGCTTCGGCTATTTTGTCATAAATTTGTAATATAATTAATAATATTGCACAGTACAAGGGGAAACAGACGGTGCAGAGGTTTGTAGCCCAACCAACGTTACCATTATAAATAGTGTGTCTATGCTTTTTAAACTGTTAAATGCATTCTTAGGGTGGATTAGTATCCTGTTGACTCATTTCACTATTACCCTTTTTGTTAGACGGACCTACGTTGAAATATTTGAAAACACAGTACTAGATGGTCTGTTTGACATTATGTAAAAATTATAATACAGACAAAGCTATCACATGAAAGCCGTTTTTCATTGCAAGTCTTTGCGAAGCCACTACAAAACACTTTAACAAAGTTGAAGGTTCTGTTTTTTTCAGCCGCGTATTTATAGACACTTATTTCACCATGGATCAGACTACTGTGATATAACAATTTTAAAGCCGGTACTGCGTACCCTTAAGACTAAAATCAAAATTCTAATAAATCGTTGTGGAGTGTATTTCCCTCTTTCGAAAACGTTGTAATTGTTGTAAAAATACAAAGTTTATAGAATTTTACTAAGAAATGTTAACTTTTTCCTTAATTATTTGTTTGAGGTTTGGTGTTGAGGATGGTATAATTACTGAGGTTGAAATATTATTACGGTCGTTCTCCATCGTTTTTGAGTGAACAAAACACGAGGTTTCGGGATCTGAAGTCTAATACCGTCTTTAAGTAGAAATTAACTTAAAACATAACTCACAACATTAGGAACTGAGCTAGCTAAAAGTAATCACCAGTCATCCACCCCAAAATGGCATGATTTTTTCTGGTTTTCGTTTTGTTGTCCTTAAATTTATTTGGTTAACATTCACAAAAATGTTTTAAAACTTTAAAACAATGCAAATAGATAAATCAAGCACGTATGCGGCAGTGACAGCATGACTGACTGATTGACTACCTAGCCAGCCACCAGTCGTATTGGCTGGTTAGGAGCAGCGGACGAACAATCACAACTGTGCATCAGACCGAACAACTGTAACATAGAACACAAAAATACCAACCCATGCACAGCCAGCCAATGAAAAGAAAATTCTTTAAAGTTCTACGAATAAACCAGGCTTTCCTAACATAAGAGTTAAAATGACTAACAAACCTTTAGAAAGATCTCTAAGGGTGAACCATGCCTATTTGTGCAAAGCCATTGGAGAAAAATTCTTTAAAAGTTGTGATGAATGAATCAGGTTTTCCTAACAAAGGAGTTGAAACGACTATTAAGACTTTGGACAATCCCCTACATAGTGAATGGCGAAAGCTGATTATAGGTTTAAGCTGATCGTTACGTTTTCGAATTTTGGGCAACTCCATACATCGTGTTCTTCGTCAATAAACGCCTGTGTGAGTATCGTGCTTTTCTTTTTGTTCACTTAAAAACTATGAAAAATAATATTTTTCCTTGACAATTTAAAAAAACACACATTCAAAGTTTTTAGATTATTATATTACTACTGAAATTAATAATAATAAGTAATTAATATTTACAAAAAAACTCATTTTGTGCGTAATTTTCTGGCCCAGTTTAGGTTAGTGTAAGCACGCGGGGTCGTCGACCCGACCCAATCCAGACAGAGATATCGATTGTGAGGTTGGGGTAGGTTGGGTCCGCTGCACCCCCGGCCAGCCCCTCCCTCACTCCCGGTCCCAGTCCTTGTTTTGGCGGGAGCCCGACCGGGGAATGGCGGCTTGGCGGCAAAACAAAGGACTAATAAAGTTCAAGGATTAGGAGGACACTTGCGCCAAGAAATGGCCCAGCTCGGGCGCCGAACACCCGGCACTTTCCACAGATTTATCTATACTTTCCCGACACGGTCCACAGTTTATATGAGGGATTTTATGTCTTTGAGAACATAACACTTACGAAGAACTGAGAGGATTCGCCGTTTTGTTTACGTTCTTGAGATACTGGTGTCTGTTAATAATCCAGAACTAGTTGAAAAATAATAAGATCGCAGTAAATTTATACACACCTTTCTTGATAAAGTTTTGTCTAAAGAACTGAAATCTAGCCATATTACGCAACCGTCATAAATACCCTATTACCGTACTCTACGTGTAACACGTGCAACAGATTATTATGTGTGTGTAAGATAAATCAACCCACGTCAATTTATAAATTAACAAAATATTATAAAATGCAAATATAAATGAGCGTTGTTTAAAAATAAACTAATATACAGGCCGTTTGAAAAGTCCCAGAACAGCCTGATATATTTTTAAGGTAAATGCTAGACACTTCATATTCGGTATGTATATTTTTACTATAAAATAAAAAGTAACTACTTTTTCGATAGTTCGTAGCTATATGTCATCCAAAGGTAACGGTTCATCCAGACAGAGATAAATCATAAATAAGAGTATAGGCCATGTAAGTTGTAACACAAAATCAGAACGTTTGATATAAACCAAAAAAGGTTCCGCAGCCAAACCTTCGGTACCGTAGGTTAAATCCAACAAAAATTAAAACCTTAGAATCGTAACATTAAAAAACTTTGAAAGTTCATAATAGTGGCGGAGAGCAATTTAGTAAGAGAAAGAACTCCGAGTCTGGGTGAGATCCTTTCAATCAAATTTTGCCTATCACAGATCTGTGTTTTTTCAGCTATTTGTTTTATGTTAAGGCCTAGCATGTAGTTTATTCCATTAACGTGTCCTCATTTTATTTGGTTATATTTTTAATTGTAATTCTGACAAGCTATCAATTCTTAAGATGTAGCGGTACTCTTAAATATTGTTTGGTATAGTCTTAGGTTAGATCTTAAGTTAAGATATACTCGTATAATCAAATGTAGTTTCTAGATCAATGTAGTATTCTGAAGACGGGTGGAGTTTTTAACTACCCGAAACGTTAGGAGTAGTTTTTCTCCGGAAGTGGCAGGAAAAGTCCGTTTCTTTCTCTTACTAAACTAAGAAACTCTGACATTTTCGTTGCAGTCAAGCCTGACTTTGTTCTCTACTAGTTATGACCTTTGACTTTGATTTGATACCAAACTGAACCTATGTTCTACTCACATCGTTTCTTCGACTTCCACCATGGGCTTGGAAAAATTGTTGTTGGATGTGTCCACATTATGTTTGGAATTAAATTAAAGGTCATATTCACAAAATATAGTATGATCCCTGATATAAGATCGTGGTAAGAGATTTTACTAACATATTCAATAAATTGACAAGTCATCTAAGGCTTACAATGAACTACAACATTTTATTTTTACTAATTAATTATCCAAAGTTTACGTAATCGTTTTATTGGGAAGGTCGAACACCATCAATATATTTTATTTATAAAATCTATCTACTTTGTTTTATTTTTTAAATTGATAAGTTTTATTATAAAAATTGTGTATTCTAGTTATATGAGCAGCTTTAATGAAAACACTTGAAAATAGTAGATTATTATAGGTTCATCTTTTATAGTATGTAGGATGTCGACACAGATTAACAACTACCCTGTATAAAACAGCTGATCCTGTGATGCAGAGGCCGGTGCAGAGAGCTGGTGCCGATGACCCGACCTCAGCCTATCGATCCCGGGTTGAGGTAGGTTGGGACGCCGAAAACACCAGTCTGCTGGGGTCATAGGGTTCAAGGCTAGTTTGAGGCCGTAATCTCAAGGAACGACGCACTTCGCGCTGTCATTGTCTTCACTCTTCACCAGACCACTTTTATGTCTGCAGACAGATCTCTGGCTTTCAACCACTTTTTATCTTTCATCTTGGTTATTTTCAGAAAATTTGCAGTAATTGTACGGGGTGAGTTTTAAATGTAACTAAACCTTAACTTTTGAAAAAAGAAATACTTTTAAAACCACTTTGGGAAATGTTTTTATATAATCCTAAAGTTTTTTTACGTACTTTTCGTCACCCCTCCTCACCACACGAAACCGGGAGGAGAGGGCCCCAAATTTGTTTAATGCAAACCCCTTTTGTGGAACCTCAAAAGATGAAAAAATTGTATACTAATTCTACGACGCAAAAGAAATTTTTATATCAACTAGTTTTTTGTATTACTTATTAAAAGATTACAATAAATCAGGTTTAAAATGCTACGGCCATTTCTCATCAACAAAACTTTGTATGACAATTCTTTTCAAAATACTTTATGGGATTATGTTATAGGGTTGTAATGTTTTCCTAAAAGGATTTTCAAGAAAGATTTTTTCATTCAAAAACTGTATGTGAAATGTGGCATTTTAAACCTGAATTCCTGTAATCAATAAATGGGTATTACAAAAAAGTCAAGATTAAAGATTTTTTCGTAGTTAAATTTGTATTAAAATTCTCTTTATTTTGAGTTGCCATAAGGGGGTCGTATTTGAAAAATTCGGGGGTCCTTCCCCGCCGGCTTTTGCGTGAAGGGTGGTTGACGTGAAGTACGTAAAAAAAGCTTTAGAGAAATGTATAACACAAAACATTCCCCGAAGGGTTTTAAAAATATTTCGTTTTTCAAAAATTAAGGTGTGGGAGGCATTTAAAACTGTATATTAAATCTGAGTTATTCTATTTGAACATGCATTGAAATGGGAAATTACTGTATTAAATAACTCAAATATAGTTAGGGTGCGTTCATTGCTATATAACTCAGAATATCAGAATATTTTATTGTGCAAGACATGTTACATGTATGGCAAATGTCAGGTTGGCTATCATATGTTGACAATCACACAACATCTAGATCCCGTTCATACATACAAGTTAAACAACCCTGGCACTTCTCATTCCTCGCCAATAACCCCTTCCTTCTATTACACAAATATACAGTATACATATATGACCGAAAGTAATCATATGAACAAACTATTACTAAGCAATTTTAAAATTGAGAAAACTAAAAGAACTCTTCTTCACTCAAAAAGTCTTTGGCACGATAGTATGCATTAAAGAGCACATTTTAAACTAAACTTGAACTTATGCAGGTCTGTTTTTAATTTTGTTCCAAAGGAAGATGATTGAACAGAGTTACTCCAGAGTGAACAGTGAGCTTTGAAAGTAATATTTAGAATGTAGAGACAATGTTAAAAGACAAGAATTTTTAGATCTGGTTTTGTAAAGTGGTTTGGAAGGAATTGTTGAAAATTTTGAAAATGACGTTAGATGAAAATCATAGTTTCCAACATGTATATACACGGGAATGTTAGTATTTTGTTTTTTTGGAAAACTGAGGTCACAGCTTGCGCGCCTGAGAAGTTTGAAGATGATTCGATTGCCCCTCTTTGGAGTTTTCCAAAAGAGGGGCATTTGGAGTTTGAAAGTGGAAAAGGTCCTTGTGCACTCTGAGCCCCTTACACAAACTGCATAAAGTAGAAAAGTATAAATTACACCATAGTAAGCAGTTAGAAGAAGACTAAAGTTGGAAAATTTGGAAAGCCTACGAAGTACAAAAATACCTGCACTAGTTTTCTAACTCACGTAATCTATATGACTTGAGAAATTCAAATTAGAGTTTAAAACACGCCTTTAATCATTTTAATTTACATTGCCCTATGTTTTATTACTATTTTCAAGTGTCTTCAACGGATAATAAAAAAAAGACAAGCACAAAAACTACATGACACAAATTTAGTTGAACTTTTACGAACATTTAAACGTAAAATACAAAAGAGATTTAACTATGAGCATAACCGTCCGGCAAGCGGGAGAACCGGGTTCATGTCCCGGTTCGGTCCAAACATTTTTGTCTTCAAATCTTTTTAGTAATAAATTAGATTTTTAGCGTTTATACAAATTAAGATCTATATAATTATTTAATATTGTGATATAAATAAGAATTATCAGTAGGCAGCTGGCTCTTGTCTATTGAAAATAAAGTTATAAGTTTATGTTTAAAATGTATAACTTTATAAAATAAATCCATTGTTAAATCTTTACAATCCAAGTGAAGACTAAACATGTCCTCATTTTAAAATAAAAATTTAATTGTGAAAATGTATGATTTTTTTAATATTAAACACTTTCACAAGTTGACTGGCTCTACAAACAACAATATAATTTTATTATTGATATTTAACTAATGCATATTGATAACATCAATCCGTCTAGACAAACTTTCAAATGTCAATTAATAATAATAATTGATTTAAATATTTGTTATATATATTACTCATTCAATAACATGTGCATATTAGTTATCATTTAAATACAGCGTTCTATGAGGTTTTATTAGAATCCTGAAATATAAACAAACTGACCATATTTTAAATATTGGAGGATCCATATAAGTGTATTCATTAGTATGAATATTCGGTGTTTATTATTCTAGAAATAATCTTTGCCATATGTAGGTTTCAATAACACAGTTTGTAATAAATATACTTTCTGCAAAAATACCTACAACAGAAGCAAAAGTATCCACCTGAAGGGTCCGGCGACCCTTCAATGCAAGGGTTTACGGCGGTCCGATTTTCGCCTTTCAAAATAACTTTTACATCAATGAACTTGATATATTTAGACAATAGAGGAGTTTACCGACACGCTTATAGCGTTTAGAGAGTTTTCTTGAAATTTTCCGTTTTATGTGGACAAAATGGAGTTGTAAAGCACTGAAACTTGGACGATTTCAAAGTGTATCTGTGAAACTATTAACAATTTATGAACATTTGGGCTCTACAAACATGTTGGAATACTCCTCTGGTTTCCAAATGTATCATGTTAAGTTATGTAAAAACTATTTTAAAGGTGAAAAACGAACCGACGTCAACTGTTCCAAGCGCTTGGTTTGAAAGAAGGCCCATTGTTTAGCCAGTTGTTACGTGCGCTTTGGGGCGATTTCAGGCTTTCTCTGAGGACTCTTAAAGTGGTTTCAAAACATATCTGATAAAAAGCTATAGGTACTCACCAAACTAACAAGATATTTTTTGGAACGAAGAACACGTACACCCAATTTCTATTTTTTGGAACGAAAAACACTTACACCCACTTTCACTGCTCACGCAAGAGTCCGACAGCGCCCCATGATGTCTCTGCGCTTCCCTGAAGGACACGCCCTCACCGGAGCAGACACCACGTAGTGAATACGAGGAGTAGCAACTGCCGCGGTCCTTTCAGTGGTAACCCCAACATCGGCTTCAGACGTGGTCTTCTCAACAGACATATTGTTTCCCTTTTGATGTTTTTGACTTCTGGGAGTCGTACTATGTTGACTCACATCACTGCTGTGTGTGGTTCTGTTGTATTGTAGCGAGCTTTTTTGCTGGTAAGGCATCACTTGATGGTGGTTTGGTTGACTACGGTTTCGATTGTCTTGATGCGTCTCTTCTAAAGATTTCATGTTGTGTGAAGGATCTTGGTTATGAGTAGTTTGTGGGTGATGAGTGCTCGATTGTGGGACTGATGAATGATGATTGGGTGGTCCTCTTTTATCACTGTGACGATCTTCTTCTTGGGGTCTCCTATAGTCGTTTTGTTGATTATGAATGTTCGACTGATGCATACCTTGTTGGTGATGTGGTGGTTTTCTTTCCTCGCCATGTTGGTGGATTTCTTTTCCAGAAGGTTGCTGATATCTGGGTCCAGCAGTATGATGATGACTATTCGGTTGATGATTTGGTGGTTGTCTTCCATAGTGAAGCTCTTCTCCAGGAGGTCGTATGTTGTGATGGATGTGTCCAGGATTTTGATCATTACCATTTTGCCGGTGTTGAACGTATGGTTGTTGCATCTCTTGTGGTCTAGTTGGTTGTTCATGGCTTGGAGGTCTCCTTTCATGACTGGTTCGATGTGGTTGCCCAGGAGGTCTCAAATCGCGATGATCTTCGTGATGGTTATGTCCAGGACCTGGCTGATGAAAATGATCACTGGTCGATCTTGGATGATATTCTTGATTTCTGGGTGGCCCATGGTGAATATCGTGATATTCATGACTCTGATGTCTTCCTTGATGTGTGTCACTGTTGTGGTTTCTATCATGTCGATTGTTGCCAGCACAACCACAATCACACACTAAACATAACAAAACACTCCAATACAGAATAGACGACATGTTGAACTAAATCTTGTTTACGATGACGTCAGCAGCAACTTTGATAAGCTTTGATAGCAAAGGGCAAAAGTTCAACATTGAGTTTTATTTACTATTTTCCGCGAATTTATCTTACAAAGTGTGGATAGTTTTGTTACAACCAGGCACTTAAGTATTTAATATAACAACCTCTTCAACGTTACTTCTTTATTTTGTAACTAATTGGTATCATCAAAAATAGCTTATCATTGGACATTTTAAACCCAACTCAAGTTGTAAAACAAACAATGCAATAAATGTTTGTTTATAATTAATTGGTATTTTAGAAATATTTGTATTTCAGCTATGCCAAGCGCCCCTAAAGCGTATTACACACTTCTTAAAGCGTATTATGAAAAATGTTAATACTGCTCACATGAAGTAAGATGTATTATAATATGACATAGCTGTTACTGTATTGTACAGTGAATTTTAAGCTAGGAATTAATAAGTGAACCTCTTATAATCTGTGATTGGAAATTCGTATAAAAAGCGAGCTTGATGCATGAGAAAATCATAATAGTTTGATGTACGCATATTTTATTACATATCCCTTGATCACACAATATAAATATACATTTAATGTAAAAACGTATAATGTAAAAAATTGATAGGTCAACACGAGTTATTGCAACAACGCTTCCTTAACCGTACGTATACGCCATTTGTATTTTGCTCGTATATACGTATATCTCCGAACTGCTAAACTAATGTTTTGATACTCGTATGTCTTCGTACCAAAATGTTATTTCCTTCCTTTTTACCTTAAACTTATTTAGTTTCAAAAGAACTAGCTTAGAAAACAATAAAAAGTGCACAAAAACGACAGTAAATTAGTACACAGTTAGAAAACCAGCACAGCCATTGACAGATACCCACCTACAGGCTGGTTGGGAGCAGTGGATGACCAATCACAGACATGTATCAGACTGTTCAACTGTAACAAAGAACACAAAAATAGGTGTTTATGCACATCCTGTAGAGGGGAAAAAGTGTTGTGTAGTATTGATGAATGAGTCAGTGTTTCTAAAGAAGGGGTTAAAATGACCAGCAAGACTTTAGAAAGTTCCCTACAATGTGAGATTTTAAGATACTTAGTTTTAAAACCCTACACATTTATGGGTTGCCCAAAATTCATAACCTTAAAGATCCGTTATAATCAGTTATCTTGATATACCGTGTAGGAAACTGTCTAAAGTCTTTATTTTCACCCCTTTGTTAGAAAAAAACTGACTCAATTATCAAAACTCTAAAGAAAAGTGAACAGTCGACCCAGTTAAATGACGTGAGGAATAAATATTGGTTCGTGAGAAAAAGCAAATATCAGTTAATTTTAAGGCTGATAGTAAATTCTATTTCCAAAGTTTAGTTACAAGAAACCCTGTATACCACAGGCAACTCTCCGGTATGTGTACAGGTTAACGAAGTGGGGCAGGACATCCACAAGAGTGTGAGGTTAATGAGGTCCTTCTAGGTCCTGGCATGAATATTGAACTCGGGCATACTTCTCTTATACAAACCCAAACTCGACACTTGGGTGTAACACCAAATTACATTGGCTGAGCAAGCCATTCATTACACATATATTCTAATTGGGAAAATTGGTATGGCACTATATTAGTCCGATTTTTTAGATTATAATTTGTTTAAGTTTTAATATACTAGATTTATTTTACAGTTTCCACTCTTAATTGCATGTTCCTTAAATATACTTAGGGCCGCTGGATAAATTTTAGGGCCATTAGTTAGTTGTTGTCATCGTCCAAAGCGTAAAACATAGCCGACTCGTAGCTCCAAGTGCTACCGTGAATCCTAGCGAATTTCCTAAAACGAGATATATATTACAACGGAAATGCCCTTTGGGAGGGAGGGGCGTTTATGGTATACAAGCCGTATTTATGATCTGGTTTTTATTAAAACTGTTATAAAAATTTATTATACCGAAGGTCAATCAAATCCAAAATACCAGATCAATATGGCGGTAGGAAACAATTTTGCAAAAATTAATGATTTGATAGATGTTTTATTACTTAATTTCAGCTCATCCAAGCAATTAAATCAAATATACAAGCATGATAAAAATGTAATCATCGTGGATTTTGATCGGAAGGTTGAAGCAATAAATTGCAAAGAAGACTTCCATACTCGTATCAATAAACTAAAACATCTAATATACTAAACGTCACCCATCCAACAGAAATTCAGTATTTAAATTCATAGATAGTATTAACCAAGCATATTGATTTAATACAACTAAAACTCATCTCCTGTCCAAGCTAATATTTTTATTCCAGAGGTCTTTAATTTGATTTTATATTAATTTTTTATTTCTATATAGTGTTCTAGGCCCAACTGTACATTCAACACGCTAGATAGTGAGATAATTTCCAGAAACTAGTCGTGTTAATTAATAAAATGATTACAGGACACTTTTATTTAATGGTTTAATGTACAATTATAATATGTAAATAGAAAAATAACTCACAGTTGCAATCTAATTTTGGTAATATTTCGGCTTCGCCATTATCCAAAATTATAATGGCAAAGCCGAAATATTACCAAAATTAGATTGCAACTGTGAGTTATTTTTCTATTTATATATAACCTTTTGGTATTATAATATGTAAATTATACATGTATATATAAAGTTTTACATTGACGCAGGAGGTGTTGAGAAGTTCAAAACTGCAAACCGTTTTGGTCTACTTTTTTTGTCTCTGGCGATAGAACTGAATAGCTTTATTTCCAATAGAAATTCAATAATAAAGCTTAGATAAATATATAAAAGTTTGAACGCACAAAAATCGCTATGTCAGACCTCAATCTGACTGTGTTATCACTAAACTATTGACAAGAGAGGTCAGAGCAGCGTCAGTGAAGTTGAAAACATCAGCGAGTGAGAATGAAAAAGTGGCGATCTTTTCGTGTCGTATTGTTTCTTTGTGTTTGTTTATTGAGAAGTTTGTGTTTAGGCTTTTTATTTTATGATGGTATTTCGTCAACTAGACTTATTCACAAGGATCTTCAACATAGAAGAGACGCAGATCGTGAAGTCGACCGCAATCTCGGACCATCAAAAGAGTCATCAGACTATGAAGGTATGAGGCAAAACTTAAAGTCAACATTGACTCGTATAAAGGTCAAAGTGTGTTAGATGAAGATATTTTAGTAAGTCAAAAACAGCAGTTTACTCTTATCAACGATGCAACCAAGGTAGATCGTCCAAACTACTTCGACTTTCTACAAGGTAGAGAAACAAATCCACAAACAGACAGCAACAAACATACTTTGCATAAACGGAGCTCGAAGAAAACCCACAATAATCAGAATAACCACAAGGAAAACTCCAACAAAAACAACCCCAACAATCAAACACTACACAGTCTTGTAAACGAGCACTCTGGTACCAAACAAAACGCACAAAAAGAAAATACGCATAATGGAACAAAGAATAAAAACAAAAGTTCACAAATCGTTGTAGAAACCACAACAAAATCTCATGGGACTCACAATAACAAACACACGGAAAATTCTACCCAAGGAAGAAGCCACGAGACTACAACCCCTTCAACGCAGAGCAACCACACCGGGGTCCATCCCAAGGTAGACTTCGTGATAGGAGCTCCAACCAGGGAGTGCGACGCAGGCCAGCAGCGAGACTGGCGGGGCATCTGCAGAACTTTATCTTAGTGCAAAAGATAATTTTGTAAGTAAATATTTGTGGAGCTAAACAATAATTTGATTATCCCAAGAAAAATACTTCTTTGGAAAGTGCATTTTTACAGAATTTTATCAACAATAAAATAGGAACATTAAAAAATAAAGTCAGCAAGTATAAAACATAAGATTGATAATCATTAAATTCGAAATTATGCTGACATGATAAATTGATAATGTGATTATATTTGCATCCTGTTAACAAATAAAAATAATAAACTAAAAGAGTTTTCAATTATTTAACCCCAAACGGTGTTGAAGATTTGGCATTGTAGAGAGAATAGTATCATATAGGCTAATATAACAAGTGAAACAAAGGGAAGGTTTCATAATAAAATACTACTAATATTTTTAATCTGCTGGCAAATTTAAATACTATGTAATTGGTTTTAAATTCAACACCTGCATTCTTGCATTCTTTATCATCACAGGTATTACGAGGCTGTTCACTACGCTCACAGCCTCGCTTCGGCCTACGGCCTCAGGCTTACGTGGCCTTTTACTGCACTACGTATCATAAATGGACATTTTTCACATTGCATTAAAGTTTAGCAATTTTAACTCCGTTACAGCGAAAATTCACATTTTTCCACCATTTTGAAACGACGATGTTCATAATTGTTGGTATATTGATAGATATTACCAAAATACGTATTTGTTTCAAATGTCATCAAAGACGTTAAGTTCACAAGAACGTTACTGTTTTTAGATCTTAACCCCACTTTTTTATGAAAACTCTCCTCTAAAAGAGTACTTCCGGTAGTCTGATTTTGCTGGGCAACTAACTTGACCGAGATATTTACAATAGGAACATTTGTACTAAATTTCATGAAAATCGGACAAAAAATGTGACCTGTAAGGGGGAGGGTTCACCAGCACAAACCCCCCTTGTGGCACCACAAAAGAAAGGGAAATTCAACACAAATTCAACGACGCAAAAAGAAATGTTTTATCTCAACTCGTTTTTATACCCATTTAAAAATTACAAGAAATCAGGTTTAAAATGCCAACATTTATTTTGAACAAAGCGTTTTCCTTGAATATCATCTGAAGATAACACCACAACCCTTTAACATAATCCCGTAGAGTATTTAGAAGAAAATATTGTCATAATCGGTGCTCATTTTATGATCCCGGACCGGGGTCTTACCATGCCGACGGCATAAATATCTCATTTTTCCAAAGAAAACCCGATAATAACAAACATTTTCTCGCAGATTTGATATGAAACTCGCAGAGTGTGTTGCAATTAATCTGAGTTAACGTGAAGACGTGTATTATACTGGAAGACAAGTAAAGTGAGTGACAGACCTCCCGGGAAATTACATCTTGTCTTCAGTAGCACACTCAGCCCTGCAACCCTTCTACCAGCCCGAGTGTGCTGAGACGGATCAAAGATTATGTTATGCTAGGTAGATAGCGCTAGATGCTGAATGGCTGAGGCAAGAAACTCAACATAGTTGGGACAGCCCACACAGAGAGTGCGCTGCGAGGGAATCCTTTTGAGAATCTGAAGTTGAGCCACTGACGAACGCACAAGTTTGGTAACATTTAAGTCATCGACAGCGGACAAACTGGAGCCGAGGGGGCAGAAAGGCCGCGAGAGACGGCTGGGGTCGCAGCGCATTATGTGCGTGGGCTGCCGAACTATGTAAATTTTCCTGTCTCAGCCATAAGGCATCTATGCTCTATCTACCTACCATAAAATTATCTTTGGAAGGATGATCCCTCCGCTCCACTCCACATTCACAGAGAGGATATCATGGCTGAAATATAAGAAACAAATAAGTGGCTAGGTTAAAAGACTCTTTAACACTCTTTTATTTTGAAAATGCTGAATTTGAAAGTAAGAACACATGCGAAACAAACACACTTTCGCAATGACGGTAGAATTGAAACGTAACATTGAGTTTATTGTGTTATTTAATTCAAATATTTTATAATTATTTAAATTGTGCGTATCTAGTTTCCCTTGAGTCTGAGTGGTAGAGAGAACTTTTTAGTCCTAACCTCGCCTCGTCAAACAAGACAAACTTTACCTTGTTTAGTTTCCCTTATGACACAAGCTGTTTAAAACCAACTATAGATCCATTATTGTTGAACACCTAGAGTATGTTTTGTGAGTTGTAAGCAGAGTTTTGTAATTCAACTACTGTATATTTACAGACTACACATTAAAAGGCGGCCGGGTAGGGTTGCCACGGGTCTCTTTCTGGGCATGGCTTATAACATAAGATTGAAAATTGCAAACGATGATTTAAACTGGTTAACGTATATAAATATTGAACCTGTTTTACTGGAAGCATAAAGCATATAAACTCTGTTTTAGCTGCTGCTTATAAACTCTAAGACTTGTACTTTTGTCAAAGAACAAATTATTTATTAGGTAATTTAGAACTAGATTTTTCCGAAAGAACATAGAACACGAAAAGTAGTAATACATTTAATTTATTTTGAAATGAAGTTAAACGTTTTTGCTTGTATATGTCTCAGCATTAATGGTTCTATGGTTCCAGTTAAACACCTCTCCCATTTTTATACGAAAACACCGTTTAAAAAATCCCACAACATCGTCAAAACACCACCCGAGCTCTATCCGGCCGCCTCGCTTAATTAAGCTCATATCATCCGTTAGACTAAAGAAAGATTTGAGGTTATCTGAAGAAAACAGTTTTGCTGATCAAAAGGTCTCATGTATTATAATTTTAAATATTTATTTATTTCCAATCCAATAATCGATTCGAGCTTATACTTCAAGATCTGTTAGATTGTTATGTCTCTTACAAACGTACGTAAAAACATACACTTTAATTTTACAGTGCTTAAGCTCATCATTAAAGTTCTCCTCGTCAGGAATTCCCTTCAGCACCTTCTGGGAGTGCCCAGTGGCACACAGATAGATTAGCCGGGGGTGCTGATGTCGCGGTGAAGTGGTGAGTGGCTAGACGTCACATTAGACCGTGTCCACGTGCTGACCTACATCAAGGGCAGGGGTGGTGGCAGGGGTGGGGGAGGGGGTGCTGCAGCAACTGGGTCAGAGTCTGGCCGGGCCTCAGCACCCCCTCTCCCCAACCAACCCCTCGCCTGGCACGCACCCGCACCTAACTCACTGCACAGCGTCAGAGAAAAACTGCCAAATTGCTTTCTTCTTTTTCTGTCTGCTTTCGCAAATAAAACCGTCGGAAATTACTTACAATGTGAACAAAGGTGATCTGAGAGGAACGAAGTATTTTGTTGCAAAATTAGTTAACATTAAGGGTTTACGATATTTCATATGAAAGTTAAGGAACAGTATTAGTAAGCGTCATAAATTACGAACTGTGTGGTTTTGTTCGACCGATTAAATTAAATCATTGCTGTCCATTTGCTTCAATTAATTCCTTTTAATTATTAGTAGTAAATTAAATTAATTTAATATTGATAGTTTTAAGAAATCTAAACCGGTAACAATGCATTATTGTGAGTGATAAATTATTCACCACAAGAATATTTACCGCCGTACCTCTCGATTTCATTCTTGAACACGTGTTTTTCTCAAACGCTTGTTGTTATTAACTGCATATAACAAATTAATAAAAAACAGACAGTTCAGTATTGTTTGGTGGTTTTAATTGAAAATAAGAGCTGTTTTGCTGCATGTATAGCTAGAAACGATATGACTTTAATACCGTCAAATAGCATAATAATAGTTAAAAATATTCTTTTCAACGCACTTTAATAAAGAACTTTACTACACCAGAATGCTGAAAAACTGTCCAGTGCTCTGAAAAAAGTCTCTGAAAATGTCTCTGAAACAACAGCAACCAATATGAAACCAATATTTACACAACTGATGGTGATTATCATAGAATAATCGAAAAGTTTGTACCATTAAATATTGTTTTTCATTGTGGTTGACCCAAAAGTTTTATTTCAATTTATTATGACAAGCCACATATATTTAAAATCCAAAATATGAAACAAGTCTTCCCCTCGTGTACGCACATGAACGAAAAGGATTCCACACTATTGTTTCGTAAAAGTTTAATGCCTTCATTGCTTTTATTTTCCCTGAATCAGGTTTTACTTAATAATAAATCAATCAATGGTTTTACATACACGTCCTATGAAAATTAGTATATTTAAAATAGTAACTATTCATTTTAAAACTGAGGCCGTAGCTGTTTTCAACCCTTTTGAGTCCCCAAAGCCCTCGAAGTGTGTTACAAATCCATGATAAATTCCTAATAATGAAAAAACAACGAAACCCACTAGATGAATAATTGTTTACATGATGACTAAATTTGGCTTCCTGAGAGAGAACTGAGGATGGATTTACAAATCCGAAATCTAGATATTTTTTAAACAAGAATTATTTTAGTGCTAAGTTGAGTTAATATAATAATGTATATCCTAATAGGACATGTTTTTTTAAGAAATAGCCACGCACCCACAAATTGGGGGCTTTGGAAAGGCACCATGGTCGAAAAAGCTCTAATCACTTTCGTTATATATCCAACCGAAGTTTCTTGTGCAAAATATACTACAAGAGCTCTATTTATTTGGCGCAGTTTTATATTTTCCCTGAGACAAGCACTGGCACTGGCGGAGTCTGAGCACGGAACGGCACAGATGGGGTTGGCGCTACCTCTGATTTTGCAGGGTTTGATTCACGGCGGGGCGGGCTGGTGCAGCGAGCGCGTGTTAGACAGTTGACCCACTTTACCCCGACTTACAACCCCGAAATGTTCGTCCCACATTCATCACCCCGGCCCCAGCTGCTTCACTTGAAAACACATTACGCTTGAAAAACACGAGTTTGTTAGTGGGGCAGGTGGCGACAATGTTTGAAAGCGACATGTATGGTTTTCGAAAACGTTTAGTTTAAGGGTACGTCTCAGTGGTCACCTCAAAGAGAGCGTCAATTCTTTACTTTACTTTGTTACTTTGATTCGAGACACCGACCACCCCTAGAGGGTATTTTAAGGTGAATATAGAATGATGGGTGTGTTGAGTGTTTTTGATGGATGATGAGTTGAAGTCTTGTTACAAACTAGGAGCCGACTGTTCCCCAGATCGGGTCATTAATTAATAGCCCAACGACCAATGGAGTGGACCAACGGCTTAACGTGGTTTTCGTCCGCACATAAAGACTCACGACAGCGTGTACGTAGCAACTGGCTAAATATCGGGCTTTCTTTCAACTGATGCGGTCTAATTATCAAACCAAGCTCTACAAGGATTTTAGTGGACAGTTTACCTTTCAAAATAACTTTTACATTAATAAACATGATACATCTGGAAACTATAGATGGGTTTTCCGACAAGTGAATAAAGCCTGATTTTTCATTAGTGGTTTAACAATTTCACAAATACTCTTTGAGGTTTTCCAAGTTTTAGTGCTTTTTAACTCTATTTTGTACACTGAAAACATAATTTCGAAAAAGCTCCCTATAAGCGTGTAGTTAAGCTTCTTAGTTTTAAAAACATTGTAAATAAACTTAACTTTAATTGTGTTGGCGTATTTCGAAATATTATTGTAGACCCTTGCACTGAGCGTCGCCTCACAGCTGAGGCGGATCCTTAAATTAATATTCACTTCTAGAACAACTGAAATGTCACCAAAAACGATGTAATGCACAGTTTATTCTTCAGATTAATCACAGCTAAAATTGTTGAGTTTGAAAAGATACTGCTGAGAATGACGTACTTGGGTACTTCTAAAATATAACCTTCACCACCCCTCGATTATGGTTTAATTCACACCTGTTCACAGCTTGTTTCAATTAAAGCACTTGGTGCTTTGAACACGAATGCCATAAATTATGGTTCCATCCTGCTGAAGGCTTCAGCCACTTCGATTTGGGACGATCGTGAACTGGGCTTCAAGGGATCAGCTGTCTGGAAAATTTCATGTGCTGGATACCAACCAAGAATTATCTTTAAAGAAACCGCTTTTGGTAAGTTAGTCGTATAAACAAATTTTGAAAATCTTTATACGTATATGATGTGTTTAGTACAGAACTTCAACCTCATGGTACTAAATTATGTGGGAAAATAAAATGGATAAGTCAAGTTCTAACCTACCGAACTGGGATGTAATATTAGCTGGCACGAGGATGCAACTAATTATGGCAGCAAATGTGTTTTGAAAAATGTTTATACGTATATGATGTGTTTAGTACATCACTTGAACCTCATGGTACTTGATTATGTGGAAAAATAAAATGGATAGGTGTAGATCCAAGTTACCGAGCTTGGATGTAATAATTATTAGCTGGCACGAGGATGCGATGAATTATGGCATCAAATGTGTTCAAAATTGCTACGTGCCTATCTAATCACTGGAAGGCTAACCATTGTAGTTTCGTATCAACTTTGCAACATTTATTTTCTTAATCCAGCGTATCCTCTACTTTACACTAAGCTACTTTACTATAAATAAATAATTTATTGTTGAAACATTTACATGTTATGCAGTTTTCAACTTTCTCCTACCCCTCCATTTATCGTTTGGTAAGAGAAACGGTACAGGTTAAATTACGCATTTTCTTCTACAATAAACTTTCAGATTATTTGAGATTACTAAACCACCAACATTATCCTAACTTTATCTTAACCAATCTTAAATTCTAATCTGAAACCTGATTTGAAAGTGCGTACATAAGCCCTGTAGAACGTGCAAGGAGGGTGAGATATAAACTGAGACAGGCGGCGAGGCAACCTGCCTCACAACGGAGTAGCTCTTTCACCTGCGAGGACCTTGTTCTATCAGCGTTCTGCAATAAGTTTTACTCTGCGATCTGTATTATACAGGGTTATTACAAATGATGTTCACAATTTCGAGCGTTACAGTTCAAGAAAAACTCAAAAAGTTTCGTCACAAGTACTCAGAACCATAAATTTTCTATAGGGTCCCCTTGTGAAACAACAGATGTCAATCCTATAGTCAAGCTTTGCCATACGTTGATAAGAGTATCTTCATCGATTGTTTTCATGGCATTGGTAATCCGTTGCTGGTGGTGTGTACACCTTATGTTTCATGTATCGTAACAAGGAAAAATAACAGGGAGTGTTATTCGGAGATATTGCAGGAGTACGTCATTATTTGGACCTCCGCGCCCGATCCATGTCCATTAGTAACACCTCTTTACAAATGCAGCTATTTGTTTTAAAATTCAGTTACTACTTACGAATAGAGTGGTTACTAAGAGGATCTTCATTAAACCAGGTTCAAAATAGTGGTTGCACACTAATAAAATATTGGTTAATGTGATAATTCAACACTCAACAAGCTTTACTGTCTTCAAATTCAACCATTACACAACACTTGCAACGGTTGACTTAACTAACAGCAGATACGCACCCAAACTAGTGTGAATAAAACTTCTTGAGTTTTCTTTCCAATTGTGCAAACTAAAATGGTCTAAAAGCAAGTTTACCTAATAATATTTGTAACCAAAATCAGGAACACCATTTGTAATAACCCTGTATTATACACATTTTCCGTATATTTTTATACCGAGTAACGTTTTAGTACTAATTTTGCCTTCTAGTTTTTCTCTGTGTATGCCTCTTTGCTTATCTTAAAGATTTTCTTCTGAATTCTCGTGGAACTTCCTCCTAAGTGACAATTTCTAAAATTAAATTAAAGCAGTGAAAAGGTTATTTCCAAAACACCTTTTCAGGCCAGCCTGTACATGCACCGTGGACTTCAGGACCAGGGCCGGAACCGGGACTGGGACTAGGTGGGACTGGGACGGGATTGGTCGGAGCAGGTTTTGCTGATGCAGCCGCGCGTGTTTGTCAGTTGACCCAATTGCTCTCACAAACACTTTGACTTACGACCTCACCCATTGCGATTTTTAAAAATATCCAGATTATGCTAAATATTTATTATGCTCATATATTCCCACATCTCAGATATGGAATAATTGTTTGGGGAAAAGAAGGTTCTTATATTAAAAAGCTGTTTATAAAACAGAAACAAGCTATAAGAAGTATATTTAACATTAAAAGGAAATCTACTTGAACACAATATAATGTCTTTACCCTGTACATACATTTATGAGTGTCTCATCCATTTGAAAACCGACTTTGGATATTTTATTCAACAACAAAATTATTAATCATTATAATTTAAGAACAATATTAAAATACCAATTCATAGTTCCAATTTTCATACTAAAAAAACTATGAATCGTTTAAATTGTAATCTATAATACACTTCCAAATAACAGGGAGTGTCATAGTTTTTCCGTAACAAAATTAAAAAGTATCTTTTGAAGAAGGTCTTTTACTCCATACATGAATATATGACGGAAGAAATGTGTGAACATTAGCTTTGTTTTCCTTGGTCTATTCTTCTAGTGTTCTTTTTCAATTTTGTTGTTTGTTTTCTATGCACTTTGTATGCTATGAATTAAATATGTCCTTCTTACTTAAATTTAACCCAAAAATTGTTGTATGTACCGCTTAGTCAGTAAAGTAGTGAGCAAGAGAGTTCCAAGAACAGTAGATTAGAAAAATATGTCTCAAAAAGTGTTATCAATAAGTAGCCTTCTTATTGGACCCTTAGGCTTTGAGACTAGTAGTTTTCTATATAATGTGAACTGCACATCAAAAGGGTATCCATCCCACAATAATCTTCCTGGTAATCATTGTTCGTTTAATGCACAAATTCAAAAATCATTTTTTTAAGATTTGTAGCGCATTAATAATTTAAAACTATTAGGAACAATCACCTAAAAAACGAGCAAAATTACAGTTGCAATATGTGCATCTACAGTATACTGTTCTTAACCACGACATTACATCCTCAAGATGATAAAATATTCATGAATATACAACAAATTATTTCAATTATAATTTAGTTATAAATTAAATTATATTTAATGAATATATATTGTCGTGTAGCTAAGTACTCGTATATACAGTACAGATGTACAGGTCAGGCGCTCACAGGTGAAAGAGCTACTCCGGTGTCGTGCGGGTTGCCTCTGCGCCTGCCGCCCTTGCCACCTGCACTGTGTAATTGTGTTACGCTAAATACAGAGTGTTTTGTTTTGTTTAGACGCAACCCAATTTTCAATAAATTATTCTTTACGAGCAAAATATGTTCATATGTTCGTATCATTGGTTTGTTCGCTTCAATATCTATCGGCTGGTATGTATTGTTGCAGTAATATTGTGGTTTTGACTTCCTAATTTGATGTTATTGTGGAATAAAAACAATCATGGTTGTTAGCAAAGGTCAAAGAGTGTTTATTGTTGAGTTTGTTGTTGTGTTGTATTTATATTGTTTTAGAACAAGATAGTTTTCTTCGTGTACAGAGGCGTTTGAGACCAAGTTTGCAGGTGTGAGAGGGCTATTTGCCTTTGTTGTTTCAAAACTCTTAACTATTTTTTAGGGAAACTTTTAAACTAACTCCTTCACTTTTCCATTCAGTAAAGTCCACCTTCTGTTTAGTTTTCTGTTCCCTGTAATAGGAACCTGTTTCGTTTAACTGTTTAACAAATCTGTGAATTTTAGATTTGTTTGGAACACTAACACCTGTAAATTTAGATCCAAACCCCTCTTGACAAAAAAAATCTTTTTAAGTATTCTTCAACAATAAACATCTCGTATGACTGCTCTTTTTTATGTATAAAATATACTAATTTGCTAGCTTATATTATTATGTAGTTGTGTGGCTTATATTAATTTTTTCAACGAACTTTACTGATTAGGAAGTTAAACTTACATATCGAAATAGTCCCAATTTACAAAACTGTACAGAGACCTGTACAAAACTCACATTTCACGATGAAAATAGAGCTAAAGCTGATCCTTTTGAACGACGATGATCCGATAATCGAGTTAAACTCAATAAGTCAAAGGATTATCTGTGCATCATGATTCCGAATTTAACCTTGTTATCCCGCGCTCTCGACGTAATGTAAAAGTTTGTTAGTAGATAGAATGGAGTGAAAACTAAATCCCAGCTCAGTTCGTGCATCCACGTAATGTACAACGTGGATATATATGTCAAACTCTATCCCATTGCAATTTGGGGTACCTCAAGGGTCAATATTGGGGCCTTTGTTATTGTTGGTTTTCGTAAATGACATTTATATGATAACCAATCCTTAAAGCTCTATTTTGTTTGCTGATGATACTTCAATTATAATTTCAAACCCAAATATTAATGGAATGGAGTGAAAGTGAAATCCTAGTTCAGCTCATGCATCCACGTAATGTACAACTTGGATATATTGTCAAGCTCTATCCCATTGCAATTTGGGGTGCCTCAAGGGTCAATATTGGCGCCTTTGTTATTTTTGGTTTACATTAATGACATTTATACCAATCTTTAAAGCTCTATTTTGTATGCTGATGATACTTCAATTATGATTTCAAACCCGAACATTAATGTTTAGTACTATCCAGCTACGAAGAACTGAACACTTGTGTTGAATAATTTCAATGATAGAATTTATAAAGTAGTCTATCAAAGTCAAATTATGTTCATTTCAAATGTAGTTACCATCCCAAGTGGATTTCGAGAACTACGCTCTAATTCATCCTCGCATAAATTACGGAGTTTCTTTATGGGGAGTATGTTTAGAACAAAAATGTATTTGTATATTATTTGACAAAAACATTATACATTTTAATGTAATATGTAAAAATTAGCTTTACTTATATGACAACACAATGTAAATATTGTACAATGACCTAAATAAAATGTTTAAAAAATATGATGCACCGTGGACAATAGGGGGATAGGGGTAAATCAATGAGTGTGATAAATACGCTCACGTTGGCCGAGTTTCGAATGTTCTAGCCGCTGAAGCCCCTCCTCCTCCCTCTCAACATCGACCAGCAGTGCCCATCAGCGGCTAATCGAACACATAGAAAGTTTGACGTCAGCAATTAGAATGTTCTACCACTGACTGTTCGAATGTAAAAGGGTAATTGCGTTACTTACATTTCAGCAAAATGCTGAGGTAAACGTATGAATATTTTTACTTACTCTTTTATGAAAGAGTTAATTTTGATTCATCCATAAAAAGTTATTATAACGGAACTTTTATGGCTTATGTTATAATATTTCTACTCTAATTAATTGTTCTTTAGAGCAGCTTAAAGACCTGCATATTATCGAATTTTTTGGAAAAATGAGATATTCAAGCCGCCAACATGGTAAGTCCCAAACCAGAGACCATGAAATCAGCACCGATCCTGACTGACCCCCAGAAAACGGTTTGAGGGTTTTGTCAAAACTTTATACACATATTTATATATAGGACTTTTTTCCAAAAAAGGACTTTTAATTATCTAAAAACACTAAATTTTGTCAAATGTTGATGAAGTTTGAAATATGCATATATTTTGTTATTACATCTAAATACCAAAAATTATAAAATCAAATATAATTTTTGATTTGTTTGTTGAGCGCAACTCACAACCTCGTAACGCCCGTGATCATATAGGAGGCCAAGCTGAGGCCGAAGGCTGAAGCGAGGGTGAGAGCGAAGCGAACAGCTTCGTATCGACCGTGGTCATACAGGAGGCCAAGCTTAGAGGCGAATTAGAGTAACAAATGCAAAGGAAATTCGATTCACTCATGCTAGCGGCGCTTTAACGCTTAGCTGCGTGTCGGTGTGGTTACTCCTCGTTTGGGATTAGTGATTCCAAGTGACGAAGGGTGAGGTCATCGAATAGTTTTGTGGGATCGTTCAAGCAATGCGTTCCTTGTAGCACCTCCATAGTTTAGCGTGTCTCGTTGTTGGCACCACTTGAGAAAAACAACATTTTAAGCAAAATTTTAACGTGTTTCCTGTTTCCTACTTACCTTATTTAAAGTTATGAAATCATCCCCATGTTCACCAGTGGCTTTTCCATGTTTGTACAGTCAATATGTTATTGCGGAAGCTTCTCATCGTTTTAAGTGCAAAAGAGAACACGACGTTTCGGGATCTCAAATCCGACCCCGTCTTCAGGTGAAAAGTAACCTAAAACATAACAGAAACCATTAGAAAATGAGCTAGTTTAAAGTGATCAATCTAAACTGACCAGTCACACAAATTTCAAAACAACCAGCCTAGAAAATAATATATACATTATGCACAAGCCCTTAAGAAACAAACAGCAAATAGATAAACCATACACGGCCATGCCCGGTGACAGCTTGCCGCCGACTATGTGACATGTTTTCGATTACTTTTCATCTGAAGACGGAATCAGATTCCAGATCTCAAAACGTCGTTCTTCTTGTACTCTAAGTACTATAAAAACTTCTGAAATAATATTTTAACCTCAGAAACTTTACCGACAACAAACTTTAAACAAAGAACAAAATGATGAGTTGAATATCTTGTTTCTAAAATTTACAGGTTCGTAGAAAGCGCGAGGTGCATCCACTCATGCACAGCAGGAGAACCTACTCAGAGTTGAAGCAGTTGTCCCAGAAGAACAACCCTCACGAGTCGCGGCCCTCGTCGGTCAAAGTGCTGTTGAAGAAGACAACCGAACATCAAAGCGGAGAGATCTCCAGACTGGAACCTGTTCTGCCAATGAAAGACCTCAGCTTGATTGGATCGCAGCTGTCTAGAGTGTAAAGTCGACTTGAGGGGAAATATCAAAGAGATTTGGGAACAGGGTAGGATGGGAGGGTATAGAGGATTGGTTAGGGGGGTGTCTCAGTGTCAGGGGTGTGAGGTAGGTCAGACAGTCTCGGCAGGCTGCGGCAGTGCGCGCGCATACCCAACCCCCGGCATACCCTACCCCAACCCCCGGCATACCCTCCCCTACCCCGGCCCGAGTACACCCACACTGTACATATCACGGGGATTACAAAGGAGCTGCGTAGGCGCCAAGTCAAGAGCACAAACACCGATGCAACATTACGGGGAAGTCTCTTTCTCTCGCTTTCTTGATTCCGAGAAGAGCTGTCGTCAAAGAGGGCTTAGCCCTAAACACCATTAGGAGATTTGGTTCTTCAAAACGATAACTACTAGTGACTTTATAGGTATTTTCAGCTCTCCGCTCTAAATGTAACTAAATATTTCCAAAATAAATATGTGTGGGTATTTAATAATTCGATAGCGTTTTGAATGGTTTAATAATATATTTGCAATTGTAAATATCAACAATGACCTGATATTTTGATCGTTAGCGTCAACCACAACATAATGAGCCTGTACAAAAAAGATTTAACATTTTTATTAAGTCACTAGTGGACCTGACAGACTTCGTCCTGTCAAAAAGATTTGTAATGTGGCAGTTTGTTTTGTTTTTTTTTCTACCGTACATATGTTTTATAAAAATAGGGATATCAGCTGGCAACGAATAGCAATAAAGATCAAATTGTTTACGTTTTAGTTAGAAAACGTTTGTATGGGAAAAAGAAAAGGGCTGTTTTAAGGGTGTTTTCCGGCAATTATTCGATCTTTTCTCGCCGTAAAAACCATCCTTGAACTCCAACGAACATTTAAAAAGTTTGGCCAAATTGGTCCAGGCGTTGTTGAGTTATGATACGCTTAGCAACACATTTTGCGATTCATTTTTATATTATAGATAAACAAAATACATTGTGTTGACATGTGTTGATGAATATGAAATAATGAAAATGATACATTACGTACAACATTAATGAAAACATTACCACTCAACCTCGACCTTTACCTAGCGTTACCGTATAGTCACATTACAAATGTAAGTGGTGACTGCGGGGATAGTGTATAAAGGAATTTCGTCTAATTTTAAAAAGACAAATGAAAACTTGTTCTGTTTTCTTGGAAATTCGCTAAGATTCACTGTAGCGCTTCTGGCTACGTGTCGGCTATGTTTTATTGGTCTTTATTAAGTATGTACAATTTCTAAAACTAGTATGTTTTTCTCAAGTCTATACTTATGTTTATGTTTTGTTTTACTTTTTTTATTTATATTTGTGTTTGTCTCCGCAGTTATGTGATTTTGTATGTATGGTTCAATTATTAGTGTTATATTTTGGACACATTATTTTTATCACATGATGCTATGTTATTATAGAATGTCCTGCTGTAATGTAATTAGATATTATTTTACAGCATGTAAATAAAATAAATCGATAAATAATTGAAATAACGTTAAGCTGGCAACCAGTCCTGAAGAAGTCTTTTCGATAGTGTCTGATGTTGTCATTTTCAACCGGAAACAAATGTTTGTTAATTCCAACAGTTTCCTAATCATAGATATCTAGTTTTTTCATAGTTATAACTCAATGTATCATTATGCATTTGTACTAATACTCGCTTAACATTCCAATAGATATCTGGAAGAATAGAAAACTCTTTTTCCACCTCTGTCAGTTTGCCTCGACCCCGCCCTACCCCAATCAGCATTCCACTACCCTCTGTCATCACGTTATCAACAACTGATAACAAGCCACTGATTTACTAGCCTCGACTTAATTGGCTAATTCACTGTCGGTATCCATGGTGATACCAACCGAACTGAACGCCAGAATCAATATCAAGCCCCGAACCGTTGCCAGCTTCCTACCAAATATATTACTTCGATGTAGGAAATCGTCGTAACTTTCGGTGCTAGCGAATATATGACTTTATTTTTCGCTGCGGTTAAGTTTATTTTCGTGGGGTTTTATTTTTAACGTTCCTTGTCTTTCCGCGTAGGGTTTGGCTTTTTAAGGCCACCTTGTGTGCGATTGAGGTTGCGATTTAGATTGTCATTACCTCAGTCCTAAGTAAGAGTATACTCCAGGCCAAAAGTAATAATTTAAAAATAAAGTGACATCTTGATTATCTGTGTATATTTATAAATCTTGTTTTTGTGCTGCCAATTTCGCATACTAGGAGTTGATTGATAGCTCCTACATCATGGATGTTCCTTTTGAGGGTTTATATATTGTAATGATCCTTTGGGTGTTTGGAGGCAACCAGAGTTTTAATGTTAATCCAGACAAATTCACAATTTGTTTAACTTTGCCGATTAAAATATTTTTTAATATTAAGGCGCCCCTAGGGACTAAAAGCTATAAGATCTTCAAAACAAACCTTTATTTTCCTAGAAAAATGCAACTCTAGCCATTTCATTTGTCAAAAATAGCTGTTTTTAGAGCAAAATGATAAAGCGTTAATTGAAATTTATTTCTCAATATTATTTCCATTATGAGTTTATTACTTAAAGTATAGCTCATTATTCGTTCCAAATGTTAAACAATTGCGGTCGGGTCAAAAAGCTTCACGAACAATTGATAAATATTATTCAAGAGGTTCACAGCATCTTCATGTAATGCAAAGTACTTTCATCAAACCTCTTTGATAAAGAACTTGATCAAAGATATTTTAGAAAATACCTTTGTTAATGTTGACCTTGTATACAAGTTGGCCGTTACAACACATTTTTGACGAAGCCAAGAAAAAGCTTTGATGGGTTTTGTTGGGTCATGTGCCAATAATTTTATTTCAAGCAAATTTTAAACAGAGTATACTTTTATTTAATGCAAAACTCAGCAGTTAAATTGACAGGATAGCAAGAAAACAATAGCATAATGAGGACGGTCCATACAGCTTCAAACTACCCATTAAATTATACAATAGGCTGTAGTTTTGAGCAGACGGACATGTGTTTAGATTTGATTTTCTTAAATTCCACAGAGAAAGATCCGAAATCATTGAAAGTTTGCGCTTGTTTTTAGTTTGAGAGCTTTAAACTTTAATACTATGTTATTTTCCTTAGAGTACATCTTTTTAAAGCAGTGTTTTTTTTTTTTCTCAACGTGTTTGTTAACTTGAGTTCAAGCTCAATGCATGTTTTCCCAAAACTGTTCTCGAGATTTCTCGTGGTTTCTTGTAGATTCAGTATTTATTAGGCCTGGTTTGAGTTTGACGATAGACCTTTTTATCAATTGTTTTTAATTGTTAATTTTTGTTGTAATTGTTATATTTGTTATAGTTCTGCTCTGTAGTTTATTTATATGTCATTCCTTTGTTAATTTATTTTTACATACATGTTACGAATTGCTGCATTGGACTCTATTCTCCAAAGTGTTATTATATAAGTGCAATTTTGTAATTGGAAAATACCTGTAAAATTGCATTTTGTAAATTGCAAATAAATAAATAAACTAAAAATAGAGTGCTCGTTTAGCAATACACAATGCCGTAAGTTTTGTCCTGAAATGGTCCATTCAAAAATGGAAAGTTGAAGCTTATTACAATTCTAAGATATTGCACAGAACTTCAAACTACTACCATTTGTTTTAGAGCTTTAAATCCTTTTCTAAACCTATTTTCGAATATTTATGAACAGCATTGTAAGGTCGAATAAAGGAAATTATGTACTTTGATATGAAATTTGACCTATGCTCTCATTAAAGATTTTCTTCTGGCTTAGGCGAGTCTCAGTGTCAGGGGTGTGAGGTAGGTCAGACAGTCTCGGCAGGCTGCGGCAGTGCGCGCGCATACCCAACCCCGGCATACCCTACCCCAACCCCGGCATACCCTCCCTACCCCGGCCCGAGTACACCCACACTGTACATATCACGGGGATTACAAAGGAGCTGCGTAGGCGCCAAGTCAAGAGCACAAACACCGATGCAACATTACGGGAAGTCTCTTTCTCTCGCTTTCTTGATTCCGAGAAGAGCTGTCGTCAAAGAGGGCTTAGCCCTAAACACCATTAGGAGATATGGTTCTTCAAAACGATAACTACTAGTGACTTTATAGGTATTTTCAGCTCTCCGCTCTAAATGTAACTAAATATTTCCAAAATAAATATGTGTGGGTATTTAATAATTCGATAGCGTTTTGAATGGTTTAATAATATATTTGCAATTGTAAATATCAACAATGACCTGATATTTTGATCGTTAGCGTCAACCACAACATAATGAGCCTGTACAAACAAGATTTAACATTTTTATTAAGTCATAAACAAAATACATTGTGTTGACTCGTGTTGATGAATATGAAATAATGAAAATTATACATTTACGTACAACATTAATGAAAACATTACCACTCAACCTCGACCTTTACCTACGTATAGTCACATTACAAATGTAAGTGGTGACGGGGATAGTGTATAAAGGAATTTCGTCTAATTTTAAAAAGACAAATGAAAACTTGTTCTGTTTTCTTGGAAATTCGCTAAGATTCACTGTAGCGCTTCTGGCTACGTGTCGGTTATGTTTTATTGGTCTTTATTAAGTATGTACAATTTCTAAAACTAGTATGTTTTTTCTCAAGTCTATACTTATGTTTATGTTTTGTTTTACTTTTTTATTTATATTTGTGTTTGTCTCCGCAGTTATGTGATTTTGTATGTATGGTTCAATTATTAGTGTTATATTTTGGACACATTATTTTTATCACATGATGCTATGTTATTATAGAATGTCCTGCTGTAATGTAATTAGATATTATTTTTTTACAGCATGTAAATAAAATAAATCGATAAATAATTGAAATAACGTTAAGCTGGCAACCAGTCCTGAAGAAGTCTTTTCGATAGTGTCTGATGTTGTCATTTTCACCCGAAAACAAATTTTTGTTAATTCCAACAGTTTCCTAATCATAGATATCTAGTTTTTTCATAGTTATAACTCAATGTATCATTATGCATTTGTACTAATACTCGCTTAACATTCCAATAGATATCTGGAAGAATAGAAAACTCTTTTTCCACCTCTGTCAGTTTGCCTCGACCCCGCCCTACCCCAATCAGCATTCCACTACCCTCTGTCATCACGTTATCAACAACTGATAACAAGCCACTGATTTACTAGCCTCGACTTAATTGGCTAATTCACTGTCGGTATCCATGGTGATACCAACCGAACTGAACGCCAGAATCAATATCAAGCCCCGAACCGTTGCCAGCTTCCTACCAAATATATTACTTCGATGTAGGAAATCGTCGTAACTTTCGGTGCTAGCGAATATATGACTTTATTTTTCGCTGCGGTTAAGTTTATTTTCGTGGGGTTTTATTTTTAACGTTCCTTGTCTTTCCGCGTAGGGTTTGGCTTTTTAAGGCCACCTTGTGTGCGATTGAAGTTGCGATTTAGATTGTCATTACCTCAGTCCTAAGTAAGAGTATACTCCAGGCCAAAAGTAATAATTTAAAAATAAAGTGACATCTTGATTATCTGTGTATATTTATAAATCTTGTTTTTGTGCTGCCAATTTCGCATACTAGGAGTTGATTGATAGCTCCTACATCATGGATGTTCCTTTTGAGGGTTTATATATTGTAATGATCCTTTGGGTGTTTGGAGGCAACCAGAGTTTTAATGTTAATCCAGACAAATTCACAATTTGTTTAACTTTGCCGATTAAAATATTTTTTAATATTAAGGCGCCCCTAGGGACTAAAAGCTATAAGATCTTCAAAACAAACCTTTATTTTCCTAGAAAAATGCAACTCTAGCCATTTCATTTGTCAAAAATAGCTGTTTTTAGAGCAAAATGATAAAGCGTTAATTGAAATTTATTTCTCAATATTATTTCCATTATGAGTTTATTACTTAAAGTATAGCTCATTATTCGTTCCAAATGTTAAACAATTGCGGTCGGGTCAAAAAGCTTCACGAACAATTGATAAATATTATTCAAGAGGTTCACAGCATCTTCATGTAATGCAAAGTACTTTCATCAAACCTCTTTGATAAAAGAACTTGATCAAAGATATTTTAGAAAATACCTTTGTTAATGTTGACCTTGTATACAAGTTGGCCGTTACAACACATTTTTGACGAAGCCAAGAAAAGCTTTGATGGGTTTTGTTGGGTCATGTGCCAATAATTTTTATTTCAAGCAAATTTTAAACAGAGTATACTTTTACTCTATGCAAAACTCAGCAGTTAAATTGACAGGATAGCAAGAAAACAATAGCATAATGAGGACGGTCCATACAGTTTCGTGGTTTTCAAACTACCCATTAAATTATACAATAGGCTTTTGAGCAGAGTAGTTTTGAGCAGACGGACATGTGTTTAGATTTGATTTTCTTAAATTCCACGGAGAAAGATCCGAAATCATTGAAAGTTTGCGCTTGTTTTTAGTTTGAGAGCTTTAAACTTTAATACTATGTTATTTTCCTTAGAGTACATCTTTTAAAGCAGTGTTTTTGTTTTTTTTTCTCAACGTGTTTGTTAACTTGAGTTCAAGCTCAATGCATGTTTTCCCAAAACTGTTCTCGAGATTTCTCGTGGTTTCTTGTAGATTCAGTATTTATTAGGCCTGGATTGAGTTTGACGATAGACCTTTTATCAATTGTTTTTAATTGTTAATTTTGTTGTAATTGTTATATTTGTTATAGTTCTGCTCTGTAGTTTATTTATATGTCATTCCTTTGTTAATTTATTTTTACATACATGTTACGAATTGCTGCATTGGACTCTATTCTCCAAAGTGTTATTATATAAGTGCAATTTTGTAATTGGAAAATACCTGTAAAATTGCATTTTGTAAATTGCAAATAAATAAATAAACTAAAAATAGAGTGCTCGTTTAGCAATACACAATGCCGTAAGTTTTGTCCTGAAATGGTCCATTCAAAAATGGAAAGTTGAAGCTTATTACAATTCTAAGATATTGCACAGAACTTCAAACTACTACCATTTGTTTTAGAGCTTTAAATCCTTTTCTAAACCTATTTTTCGAATATTTATGAACAGCATTGTAAGGTCGAATAAAGGAAATTATGTACTTTGATATGAAATTTGACCTATGCTCTCATTAAAGATTTTCTTCTGGCTTAGGCGAGCAGTAAATTCATTAACAACATAGAAACATGCACAATCTATTGCATGATGCGTTTGTAAGTTTAATTTTCTAGTTATTTTTGTAAAAGTTTATTAAGGTGTGCCCTTTTTTTCAACGCCCTCTATAAAGTGTACAAACAACGTACACCAAACTCAAAGTTTTGCACTCTCTTGAGATGTCAGAACACAAATTCGGCCCCATTCTAAGCTGCATGTAGGTTAACCCTTTCAACGAGGAGAGTGTGGAAGGAATACTTTCTCAAATTTACCCCTCTGTGTGTGTTTTGCGACCTAATTACAGTGAGTGACACGGTGTGTGGCTTGGCCGGGGTGAAGTGTGTCACGCAGGCGGCCATGTTGCCGAGTGCAGTGGGGTAGGTCAGCGCGCGCACCCCGGCCACGCCTGCAATGGCGAGTGCACTGTGCAGCACCGCACCGCGCCCGGGCTCAGCGCTCACGTCACGTGACGCGACGTGACGTGACTTTGTGAGTAGGATAGCTGACGTCTGTAAAAGCACGCAGAGTACAAATTTGGGAACGTATTTTGTAGCTAAGGGATTAGATTAGAACCTTTAGGTAAACCTCAGTGGTCACCGCAGAGATAGGTTGAATCGTCAGCCCAAGAAACATACGACTCCGCGCACGAAACAACTGGCTAAACAAGCCTTCTTTCAAGTGGTGTTGCCTAACTTTCAAACAAGCGCTTGCAAAGCTTTACAGCAGCCTGTTGTTAACCGTTCAAAATAATTGTTAAATTACTGAACATGTGTATATTTGGAAACTAGAGGAGATTTCTATACGTGTGTAGAACCCGATTGTTCTTAAGTTGTTCAGTAGTTTGACAAATAAACGATCAGGGGTGTCTGAATGGGATTTCAATGGTAGAATGTGTGGAAAATTTTAGCTTTTTAAATTGCTGAATTTGACTATTGCATAACATGTTTAATGTTGACACAATAAACAATTTATTTATTTATCAAATTGTCCAAGTTTGAGAGCTTTTCAACTCAATTTTGTACACTTAAAAGTCTCAATTTCGGAAAAAACTGTCTACACACGTGCCGAAAAACAATTATTATAGTTTTCAAATAAATCAGGTTTATTATTAATGTATGGATTGTTCTTGAATGTGAAAAACGGGCCACCTTAACCTTTGCACTGAATAGTCCACGCGCAGGTGAGGCGGACCCTTTACTAACGACATACACCTTTTTCACATTTAGTATACACAGAATAAAGATTAAAAATTATAAAATACGACGAACGGTAAGAAATGTCGATTTCGTCCAATCCTTTACTACTAGTAGTGTGACGGTGTACTGGGATATGAAATAGTGCCAATGATGAGACAGAGGAAAGGGAACTTTAGAGGCGGTCGGATAGAGCGGGCGCGGGTCCCACTCTGGTGTAACATGGTGTAAATGTTTTAAGCTATTTAAATATGCAGACTTTTTCTCTGGAAGCATAGACCTAATGAGGCTGCTGCATATAAACTTGTACTTCCGTCAAATACTGAAATTTGTATTTCTAAATTTAAAACTTTCCCCACAAAAACATAAGGCTAGACATTTTGTAATTGATATTTTATTGGACAAGGAAGTTTTAGGGTTTTGCTTTTATATGCAACAAGATTAATGATTCAATTTTTTATTACACCACCTAGCCTATTTCTAGATTTAGCTAAGGCTTACGATACAGTGTATCACTAGAGGCTTACTAAGATACTGAACAACTTTTGCGTTGATGTAATGTCAGTACATTGGTTTGAAAGTTATTTGAAAGAGCGTCAACAATGTGTGATGTTGGCAAAATGCTACAGTAGGCACAGGGACGTGCCAATGGGTGTACCTCAAGGGACTGTATTAGGACCAACTTTTCATGTACATTAATCAGTTCTGTGGTTTAGAAACAACTGGTAGAATAAGAATAATATTTCGCTGATGACATGGCTTTTCTGTTCTGTGACTAGTCGGGAAAATCGTTTTAATTTAGTCAATTCAGGACTAATGACTGTAAAAACATGGCTGGGCACTCTGTATACCTTCCAGAGTCTTGAAAATATGGGTTAAGCTTAACATAATTTATAAATTTGCCAAATTGTCTAACTTTTTCCTATAAAACGCAAAACTTCAAAATACAAGAAATACATGTTAATAATCCCAGTATAAGGAAACAATATGCAAAAATACAATAACAAGTCGTGCAAATATAAGTGTAATAGTGGTGGTGGCTGCACTTGTTTGGTTTGGTCCACATAAAAACTGTTTGTTATGGAAGTTTAAATCAAGCGGAATCAATGTGTCGCATAATTAGAACTAATTAATTATTCAATCTGAATGTTTATCATTGCATTAGTTTAACCAATAGCGTTTCTCGATAATAATAAAATGTATTAGTCAATTCTTAGTTGGTTTTGCGACTAATACAACGTACGTGGTCTGATTGGTGTTTTGTAGATTTTGGTCGATATATGAAATTGGCTCGTTTCAGATACCATAAGAAGGTACAGTTATTTAAAATATACAGGGTGAGTTTTAAACGTCTTCCACCTCCCCACCTTGACCTTTGAAAAGGGAAATATTTTAAAAGTTTATTTTGGAGGGCCCTCCAAATGATTTAAATATGGACCCCCTCCTTCGTGGCACCTCAAAAGAAAGGGAATTTCAACACGAAATCAACGACGCAAAGATAACACTTTTATTTTGACTCGTTTTTGTTATGCCAATTTAAAGATGACACAAATCAAGTTTGAAATGCCACATTTCACATACAGTTTATTTTGAATGACAACATGTTCTTCAAAATACTCTATAAGATTGTGTTATTAGGTTGTGTGATGTTTCCCTCAGAGTATTTTGAAGATAGCTTTATTATCCAAAATAAACTGTATGTGAAATGTGGCAGTTTAAACCTGATTTTGTGTCATCTTTAAATTGGTATACAGTAACAAAAAAACTAGTCGAGATAAAACATTTTTCTTTCGTGATAAAATTCCTTTATTTTGAGGTGCCACAGGGCTGGGTGACGAAAAGTACGAAAAACAAACTTCAGAATCGTATCAAAACATTACCCAAAGGAATTCTTGAAGAGGAGATTATTGGAAGCGGTAGATTATATTTTGTAAAAATACAAACAACGGCCAAATATTACCCAAAAGGTTTTAAAAAATAGCCTTTTCAAAAGTTAAGGTGGGGGAGAGACATTTAAAGCTCATCCAGTATTATTATAAATTTATCGGTATTGTCCAGATTATTTTTGTTGTGGAATAATGGTTTGTTATTAGTGATTTGGTAAGTAGTTTCTTACCTTTTTGTAGCCTGGAGATCCTCCTAATGAAACTTAGATGCTAGATGTGGTGCTGACGATAGTTTCGGTCTAATAAGACCATCTTCAGAGCACATAAGAATCGATCAAGCACACAAGAATCGATAAGAAACGATCGTCAGCACCACATCTAGCATCTAAGTTTCATCAGGATATCCAGGCTACAAAGAATTAACTTCAAATAGGTCCTCAAACCGGAAATCATAGTTTATTAAGTAGTTTCTATTATACGTTTAGTCCTCCATTTTAAAAACTTCTTTGTGTTCACACTTTCATCAAGCTATTTGTTTAGCTTCCTTGATTTACGAGAATATTTTGTATTTTAAATAAATGTAGCAATACAATTATAACGGACATTAGATCAAGGTAGATAGTTTGATTGGGAGTTTTCCAAATAGATGTTAATGATTCCCTAACAGCTACAGGCGGGGTCACGGTAAAAAAAAGGTTTGAGTAGGTTTATTTTCCTTTTTGATTCTAAACAAAGGTAAAACTATTGTATTTTCCCTATTATAATAACTGTATTTTTTTCTTGTAATCAAAGATGAATAATACTGAAGCCAATATATGCTATTGGAGGTATTAGTTAGTACTTAGTACTTGCCTGTAGATGTCAATATAAAATTTCGTTAGGCAGGTTAGTAGGAAATTGTATATTGACATCTACAGGCAAGTACTAAGTACTAACTAATAATTGAAAAACTGGTGTCAAGGCTACTCATTTATTTAACTATTGGAGTGTTTCAACGTTATGTTTACTCATTATTTCTTTATTTACCATTTTTATTCATACTTGGACTTGCTGTAACATAGGCAAAGAACCTTATATTACAACAGCAGACATAAAAGATATTATGGTGATAAAGTATGGACCACCTGAGACTTACTCTTAAGTTTACCTGATTTGTTTTTAGATAAGCAAAAGTTGTTAGTTTAACACTTGTATTTAAATTTGAAACTTACTTAAGTATTTTTCTTTAAGTCTCATCACTTCAAATTTCCCTCTAAAAGATTTTGAAACCACGGATAAGAGGTAATAACATCAAGGAAAAATATTAAGCGAACAACACTGAAAACATAAAAATAAATATTGTTAGCATTTGTGAATAATTATTGTAAAGTACGAGGGAGTAGAGTTTTATTTTGTATAGGCAAAAAGAGTCTTTAGTTTTATATCGTACAAACTTACAAAATAATCGGAATTGTCTCTTGTCTTCTTTTTTTAAACTGTCCAGTTTTGAACATTTTGAATTTCACAATATTAAATCTCATAATACAAATATCCAATCATCAAACTAGTAATAAAATTGTACTATCCAACCTCTTTAGATAAAATGTATGTAATAAATATTGAAAATTCCATATAATCTTTAAAGGTTTTACATTTCATGAAGGTAGTGCATAATAAAGTATGTTTGGAGTTGCTGTTAAATTTAAATTACGTAATCGCCTCAGTGTAAAACCTAAATTTATAAAGGTCCAATTTATAATTGCCACAATGTGTGGATTAAAATGCAAAGCAGGGTTGAAAATAAGACATAATTATGTTATACATGTATTTACCCTTTCTAGTAGTGTCTGATGGCAGTATCTGATTTTTGCTGCGATTCAATCTTTCGATGGCTAACATTTGAAAGTGGAATCTTGCAAAAAGCTTAAACCTGCTTTAATTGACTTCTTTTGTAGCTGGTTTTAAAATTAGACATCACCTGATTAACTTAAAAACAAAAGTTTTTGCGTACAATTAGCGTTTTGAAAAGTTTTCAGTTTTCTCAAGTGTGCAAAATCAATCATGTAGCATATCAGTGTAACTGTTTGATCACCCAAACTGAATTCGTAATTTTTTCAAAATTTCGGAACAATACTGACGGCGTTTATTTATCTGCTCAAACAATGAAACACGTTTTGGGCTGCCATTTTGAACAAAACCATTGTAATATTGTTTGATTGTTATTAAATAATTTGTCTTTTAATGCTCTTTTAAAAAGGGTCATCCTTCTATTTCGGGGTAGGGAGCAAACATACTTTTGCAAAAACAATAATAGGGAACAAGCCCAAAATATGTCAAAAATACTTCAGTTTACCTTTAATGCATATGCGTGTTCAAAAATTGTAATAATTGTAAAGTTAAGGGGGTCGGACTACGTATTATACAATAATGCGATGAAATGTAGTATGTTCAAATTGTATACATTGTGTTCTTAAAAGTATGTGACAAACTTTGGGGATAAGTTTATCGTGTAAGTATAAAGAGAAAATCAAGATAAGAATATAAGATACATTATGTTCATACACTCTTAAATATTCACATTATTAATTAATAATAAATAAATATTTTATTGGATATAGACTTTTACAGTAAATGTATCGCAATCGTTAATTGTTTGTGTGCCTAATATTTTCCTTTTATTCTAACATCTAAATCACATTCAAACGTACCTACATATATTTTACACTACGTCTCTTCTATACATTCGAGTGTAACCACTCCAGTCCCTAGTCAGTCAGCCAATCATAGAGTATCCCAATTGAATGCCATAACATCCGCTGTATCATAAAATGCTTGAGAAATCAGAACTTTTTAAAATGAGTTTTGAATGCCTTAAGCTCAATAGCATTTTTGAGCTAGTTTGGTAGTCTGTTAACGAAATGAAGTCCTGTCTGGGAAGGCAAACGTACATGAACCATCGTTCTGTGTCTCCCAGTTTAGTAGTTGTCCTTGCCTCTAGTTTCTTAAGAGTGTACGTCTGTATCTCTGTATTACTATTTGACTCTCTCCCTCGCAATTTGGTGATTATTCTGGCTGATCGGTTTTGAACAATAAAAACGATGTTCAATGCTTTTTTTAATATACTGTCAAGAAAATGATTGTTCATCCATGCTGATTATAGTGAAAGTTCGTTCTTTTTGTAGTTAACAGAGGACTAATAACTTGTCGAAGGTTAATATAATACTATATAAACTGTTTTACAACTTTTTAAGTCTCAAAAATGCTGACCTGCCCAATTATTGCTGTGTTTACATTATGTACAATATCTACACGCACTCTACTGTACAAAATAAAACTTTGACGATTACAGATAAGTTGAAGGAGAGGGTAAGTCGGGGAGGTCAGGGTGCGCAGGCGACCTACCCCAACATTTTGGCGGGACATTGCCCTCAGACTCCCGCCAAAACCACCCCTCCCCCCCAGGGCTCAGCCGCAGTCGGGGTGAACGTCCGCACTGCCATGAAACCGCGACCCGCGCAACATGCGATACAGTATACACCTCCCCGGGTACTCTGCGGCGTACAATCACGTTAAACACAGAAGTAACAGCTGTTTTAACTATACTGTACTAAAATATATAAGCATATTTAAATAGGAACTCGGAATAATACATCAGAAAATCTTTAATGGTTTACAATACAGCGTTACCTAATACAATTACACATCTAATTACAAGTATACAAATTGAATAATACAGGAATATTATTGTGTAACAAATACATGAAAGTACAATATTATCTAGTACATACTAAATTACGTCTTTTTTACAATCCATACCCAGTATTTCTTTTGTTGGGGATGTTCTTAAATTTACTCACTAGAATACTTGAAAAGCTATCATTTTAAAGCTCTAATGGCCCAAAAACTGAATCCGTAATTTTACTTCCAAAATTTTGAAAACGATATCCAACGCGCCCATTTATCCGTTCCAACAATGGAAGACAAATTAGACCGCCATTTTGAACAGGGGAATCTTGACAATTTATATTTGTATACCCTTTCAAATGAGGAGTCACAAGATGGGGTAAAATAAATATTTCAAAGGGTCACCCCACTACCCCTACCTTTGAGTGGGGGCAACCCAAAAGTATGCCAAAAGTACTTCAGTTGACCCTTTCAGTTGAGCACGCCAAAGCACGTTCAACAATTTTCATTCGTTCAAAAGTTAAGGGGGTCGGACGCTTTAGACACCCGGTATAAACGGATGGAACAAAACAGAACTTTGAGATAGGAACTATTTGTTAAATAATTGTATTTTGTTGAATTTGACCGTAAAACAGCCTTCAAATTTGTAACAAAGGCCAAGGCCTCACTTGGAGAACAGCCGCAACTAAAATTCACATATCACACAAATAACTTAACTTCGCTCACGGAAGACTGTTAAAAATGTTTCCCTTGATAAAAAAACCTTACCTATATCAATAAAACTGACTTTATTGCACATCATAACACCAACGGACATAGTGTATATTTGAGGCTAAAATGTTATTGCGGACGCTCTCCATGGTTTTGAGTGAATAAAAGAACACGACGTTTCAGGATCTGGAATCTGTTCCCGTCTTCAAGTGAAAAGTAACCTAAAACATAACACAAAACCATAGAAATATTGAACCTTACAGACAAACATGTTAAAAAGCACTCAAAATTGTGTTTTACTTTAAGAGCGACCCAAGTACTGAGTTTAATTGCAGCTATCAAATCTTTGGCGTCTTGATCACAATTTGCAGAATGTCGTCTAGACTTGTTTATGCCTTCTCAACCGTGGAGCCTCCAAATCAACAATTATTTATGTCATTCGAGTTTATATTTTTAGTGCTATTTGAAAACTCGAAACGTATTCACACAACGAAACATTACGTCGAAGAAAACCCTTCTATGTAGTACATATTTATACTACATAGAATGTGTTTCTTTTTTCTTCTAAAATAGTGTTAATTTACATTTCTAAGTGATGTACTAAAGATCTTTTGTTTTAAAATACAGTATAATAGTCTAACTCCTAGAAATGTACCAGGAGAATAATGTACTATGTTTAATTGTACCATAATGTTAGTTTTATGACAAGGTGTGCCCCCAAGGAAGCCTAGAATATAGTTATGACTCCAGCCGCTCAAGCCTACGTATTAAGACTATTCACCAGTGTTTTGAACTCAACAGCCTAATTTACATTGTCATGAGGTCACAGCTCTAACACTGTTTTAGATGATCTTGTGTGATGGTTTACACATGTTTAATATTCATTCAAGTTATTATTTTTGGTGGTCATTTTCTTAGGGAGAAAAGTGTCATCAAAACAAACCTTTATTTCCCACAGAATAAAAGTTCAACATTAGCCCGTCAATACATGTATCTAAAGCAGCTGTTCTAAAGCATAACGACCAAAGATGGTTTTCATAACAATCTTTAACGTGTTTAAATATATTGCAGAAAGTTGTGAACTTGTACTGCGCAGTAGTGTTCCCCAGGGGACCGTGATGAATCTATAAACACCTCGCCAGGACAGGGGTCACACTCCACACTGACCAAGTGAGTTATCTCCGCGCTCTCACAATAGTGATACATATGTAGTAGCGGCCTAGCATGGCAGTGGCAGAATACATCTCCTTTCCCTATCTTATTTATTTGTTTCCCTGCCCATGTACATACTGAAATCACGATTCCATGCACTTATTTTACTCAGTTCTTATGTAGATTGTGAGCCTGCTGTAAGGTATTGTTTGTGAGTTCTGAATTTAATATTTGCGTGGTTGTGTGCTGTAGAGGGACGGTTTATTCAGTTAAACAAAAAATGTTTAAAACTGTAATAATAGTAATGTTTTAACTAGAATCTTTGATTGTTCATATCCTTCATAGACTGATGTGGCGTTCTAAAAGGAAGAACGGTACACGTTTTTATTGGTGTATCAGAATTGTTCTCTACTATTAAAGTTCACTACGCCATGGGCACTTTGCAATTTGCATGTAAACGCATGCAGTTTCCATGTTTTAACATGTTGATCGTAGTGTTACGTTTTTAGATTTCTACCGTGAGGAGTTCATACATCAACATTTTACAGCTTTAACAAAACTATATACGGGGTGAGTTTTAAAACCCCCAACCTTAACTTTTGAAAAAGCAATATTTTGAAAACCCTTTTGGGGGAATGTTTATATAGAATCCTAAAATTTGTTTTGACGTACTTTGTGTCACCCACCCCCACCCAAAAACCCGTTGGAAAGGGCTCCACCAATTTTGTAAAGTACAACTCCCCCTCCATCCTTGTGGCACCTCAAAAGAAAAAAATTCCAACACAAAGTCATCGACGCAAAAAATCTTTGTCTCTCAACTCTTTTTTTGCTATACCCATTTAAAAATTAAAAGAAATCAGATTTAAAATGTCACATTTCACAAACAATTTATTTTGAATGACAAATTTTTCATGAAATCATCTGAGGGCAACATTACAACCCTGTAACATAAACCCATAGAGTATCTTGAAGAAAAATGTGTCATTCTAAATAAATTGTATGTGAAATTTGGCATTTTAAACCTGATTTCTTGTACTTTTTAAAAGGATATGACAAAAACCTGTCAAGATAAAAAATATTCCTTTGTGTCTTTGAATTTGAGTTGAAATTCCCTTCTTTTAAGGTGCCACAAGGGGAGAGTTGTATTTAAAGAATTGGGGAGGCCTTCCCCCTGGTTTTGGGCAGGAGGTAAATGACGCAAAGTACGTCAAAACAAACTTCAGGATCCCATAAAACAAAAGTTTTCCTTTTCAAAAGTTAAGGTGGAGGGTAGACATTTAAAACTCACTCCGTATGTCACCTTATTTACGGATTACGGCCATATTTAACCCTGAAGACATCCAGTTTGAGGCAGAATTGAAACTCCACAATACGTGTGATTATAATTGCGGTTGATGTGATGGGGATCAAGTGCTGACGGATCAGGGCAGGAGCGTGCTGGATATCGCGGCTCCGTGTGTTTTGCAGTTTTATTTTTCACGAACCTTATTTCCGGCTTTGAGTAGACAACACCCATCACGCTACAGGACTGACAGTTTGCCCTAGTTCCCCCACCCCACAACAACCCTCCCCTCACAATCGTGAGCGTATCTATTGTACAAGTCGATATATTTTACACACAGGTACATATCTGCGGAACCGTAAGTTTGTCGGGGTTTTAGGCTTAATTCTTGATCAGCTGGACCTAGAAGGTTGTTTATAGAAGGTAAAATAAAGTAGTTAAAGAACAAAATAAAAAGTAAATGTGTAGACAGGAATCACGAAGAATAAGTATGCGTAAAGTATGCAATATCTTCATGATTACAACTTTGGCACCAATGATAATCCTCCATATCCTCTGTGTGTGGGGAGTTATAATAATCTAAAACAGTTAAACTAATCCAATTTTGATGAAATTTGAAATAATCATGTATTTTTATATTATCTAACAATATACTAAACAATATCAAAATTCTTCACGTCGTTTCGAAACGGAGGTCATAAAATGTTTTTGGCTAATATACAGCGGAATGAGTTGTCCGATTTTGATTCAATTTGAAATGCGTTTCCTTCCATGGTGTGTAGTAAAACTTGCAGTAAAATACCGTGGAAGTCTGGATGAGGCCCCGTAACCCCGTGGTGTTAGAGAACGAAAGTTGAGGCCAAAGGCTGGAGAAAAGCTATGAGCGGAGCGAATTTGAGGAACAATTACAAATTTGAGGAACAAATTACAAAGGAAGCTCATGCCTGCGGCGCTTTAGCACTTAGCTGCGTGTCGGCCTGGTTTGGAATAGGTGCATTCCTTATAATTGTTTTACTCATTAGCTGTAGTGTTACATAACTAATTTACATTTTACATTTTATTTTTCAAATATGATAAATAATCCTGTAAACATATATTTGAGTTTAAATAAAGCCACTGGTAACAAACACTTACAGCAAAATGTGTCGTTTTAATCTATATAATATTGTTCTAATATAATTCCAAACAACTTAATTTTAGTTCTAATTTTGGTGCACTGGAAACTTAAATCTTTGGCGCAGAAACTCATAAACAGTGTTATACGCATGTTTTGGTGGACATTTTTGACCCTGCGGGCAGTCTATTGAAAAATCTAGCACCTCCTTGTGAAGGCATACTCTCATACAGTTTTAGCCTGTGGCTTTTTGCCGAAACAAATTTGTATGCCTTGAGGCATAGTCATGTAGGCTATATCAGTGCCTTTAACTAGATGACACCTGGTAAGACTAGAGATTATGGTTTCAAAAATATACAGGCTAGGTAGTGTCATGATCTCTAAATTTTGAAAAATATTTCGGCATGTACCACGTGAATTAGCTTTAGATATAACGTAAAGCTTTCTTTTGTAATATAAAAATCCTCGCAAACTTGTATTCGATACAAGATCCCCAAGTACTCGTACTAATTCCGTAAGACAAATAAGGGTACACAAGTCCGTAATATTCCACTATCAGTGCTTTCCGTGTGCAGTGGCTAGAGATGTTGCTTAACAAATATATCGATGACGAAAGCTTATTACTTATGTACTCAACATGAATATTCCAATTCAAATACACGCCTAAAAGATTCGTTGTGTTTTTCATACTTAGGCGCAGCATCGCGGGTTCGAGTCCCGACAGAGCTTTTACTGAAAGTCCTGCTCAAGTGGAGGTGCAGTTACAACAATTAGGAGTTAGGACATACGCATTAAGGGTCCACCTCAGCTGCTTGGGAGAGCGTCGTTGCAGATGTCTGTGGGAAATAAAATGGAGACTTTATAGTGTTAATGCTATGTTGACGAAACAACTCTTAAATGAAAGATAATTATCTAGGTTTGCCTGTAGTTCATATGCATTTTAAATTTTTATATTAACGGTTAAAGTTAGAAAATATAGAGTGTTTTTAAGACTTTATTTAAAAATTGGTTTATCAAAATTCTAATAACAGATAAACTCTTTCTCTTTCCATGAAAGTTAAAACATCCAAATTTAACTTTCATATTATAAGAACGCTATCTACTTTCTACGATAGTTACTCCTTGCAAACGGAGGGTTTGACAGTTAGGCCGCATCACTTGAAAGAAAGTCCGTTGTTCAGCCCGTTGTTACGTACGCGGTGTCATGTGTTCTTTGATACTTTGATTTGAGACACCGACCACTCCTAGAGTGTATTTTAAGGTGAATATGGGATGAAGTGTGAGTGTGTTGAGTGTTTTTGATGGATGATGAGGTGTAGTTGTTACAAACTACGACCGATGTTCCCTAGATTGGGTCATTATTAATAGCTCAACGACCAATGGAATGGACCAACGGCTTAACGTGACTTCCAAACCACGGGGAGTGGCCATCGTGAAAAGCTATAACTGCGCCCGGGAATCGAACCCGGGCTGTTTTGGTGCGAAGCACACAATGGCCACCTTGGACGTACGAATTTAGCCTTTCTCTGCGGTGACCACGGAGGACCCTTAAAGAACACAAACGCCACGTTTACCCTGACCACCATATCGTACGACAGCCTCATGCGATGTCCTGCGTAAGTCCAATTTGTACCTGTGCGCGCGGCCACCCGGGGTGTTATCAGGTATCGCTCGTGTGCAGCGGTCACGAGCCCGCCTGCCATCCCAATAATAACCGTCATGCGCGTGCCGATCCGCGGATAAATCTAGTTACACTTGGGCGCAATGCATTGTTAGCCCCGGGTATTCATGAGAACTACTTTAAATGCGTCTGTGAGACAAGATCGTGTACCCGGTGCCGTACCGGCTCGCAGCACGACACACGCAATGTTGCTGTGCGCACTATAGGCCTGCTGATAGCTGTGCTGATAGCTGTGACTAACCGGCAACCGCACATATACCTGCGAGTCGCCGGGCCCTGGGGCTGTTTGCGTACGCTCTTTTTAGTACTGTATTCTGGGGCGTAGTCAAGGGGGGTCCCGGGAAAATACTCACCAGCACAACTGATGTTTCAGCGCATATGCAAGATAACTATTCCGGTAACTAAGGAGCTGCTGAAGCCTTCGTTGAATGAAGATGTGCAGAACAGACCGATTGCCAGACAAGAGGTTCAAAAACGGTATTATGACAAATCAACCAAAGACTTGCGCTTGATAAACGATGGCGAAAGAGTGATTTACAGAATTGACGGAAAATGGGAACATGGAAAGGTTATCAAACCAGAACCAACTCCATGAAGTTATTGGATGGAAGGGGATTGTGGATGAAGCTAAGATGAAATTTTATCCACCTGAAACCATCATATTCTGCCAACCCAACGACAACACAACCTGCTGCTTCGTCAGAAACTCGCAGGCCTCATCAAAGGGCATAAGAAAGCCGACTAGGTTTTTATAAACTAACGGCTCAACTGTTTTTTTTTTTTTTTAATTGTTTTTCTGTTTTTCCAAAGGAGGAAGATGTCATATATGTGTTTCCTAATTACTGTTTATAATTTTAAAAACACATATGTTTTGAATGAGACAAGATTAATTGTTAGCTTCATGTTTATCTACTGGGGTATCTGGAATAGATCTAGTGATTCAGAAAGTTAAAAGTTTCATTGTTAATTTACTGAATAGTTCATGATTTCAACTCAGTTTTGAAATAAAGATTAGTTAAAAAAAATAAAGAAACAAGCCAATATGTTCTTCTATTGGTCTGGTATGTCATCCCACATTAGAAATTATGTCAGTTTCTGTACAGTTTGTCAAAGGTTTCAAAGAGCTAAAATAAAAGAAACTCTCACTCCCCTAAATCCCTGATGTTCCTTTTTGTAAAATGCTCTGGACATAGCTGAATACTTTGGAAATAACTAAATATTTGTTGACTACTACTCTAGATGGATAACAGTAGAAGTGCAACAAATTATAAACAAAGTGTTGGTGCAGCTACCTTGAAGCCTATCTAATATGGAATTCCTCAAACAATTATAGCTGACATTAATTTTCAATTATAGCCCTTTGCAACTCGTATGAATTCAGAGAGTTTGGTATGGAACTTTAAGTGACACTATCGAGTCCCTCCAAAAGTAAGGTAGTTGGTGTAGGCACAGTAAATACTCAATGCTGAAAGTGTGATTATAAAACTCAAGATTTTAACCTGTAGGTACTTGTTTAAGAAAAGCCATCTAGAACCAAATGTTGTAAACGATGCAGCTGTTATTTTGAAAACAAATCAAGGTAGAGTTACTAAAAGCAAAAAGTGGATGTGCACTCTTGTTTTGGTGGATGATAAGCATCTTTGAAAATTTGGGAAGAAGGGGTAGGAGGTGCAGCACTCATATTTGGTACAATACTCAAAGTATACAGAAGTGAGCACTCTAAATACAAGACCATTGATCGAGATGAACAACAAAATCACAAGATCCAAGCCATAGACCACCATCAGTTCCAGTATTTCCCGCACGACCCGCACTGTGGAGGAAAGAGCTATGGTACATCGAGATGATGTTGTACCAGACAATACACCAGTCTCAGACAGTACCAACATCCAAATACCTAGAAGAGTTATAAGAAAACCTGAGAGGTTGAACTTATAAAAGCTTAAAGGGAAGACCGAAGATGTTTGGATACTAATATCATTCATATTTAAATAACCATATGTTCAATAGTTGTATTTGTTGTTGTTTACATTTTAGTTTTAAAATGTGACTAATAATGAATAGGTCGAGTTGTTAAGGTTTTCTAACTTAACGTGTAAACAGCCTTAGATCTTAGAAACTTTACCTTTTTTACTTGCTGAGTTTTCACGAAGTCAAGTATTAAATCTTTTTGTTTTAGCATAAAAATGTCCCCGAAAACGCCTTTAAAACTCACCACATCATAATTTGCATAATAATTTAGCAAAATTTCCTAGGAGGTATACCGACATAGGGACGCGCTCTGGCATTCTCTTTTATAAGACTAGAGGCAGCCAAACTACCAAACTGAGCGACACACAACGGTAGGATGCCTTTACCTCGTCAAGCAGGAGCTGAATTGATCAACCGGATGACAAATACGTTGAAAAACTCTTCTTTGCCTAAGGCGTTCGATCTGCATTTATTTATCTTAGAACCATTTTTCTAGCTCAGAGAAGTGTGACCTACAATAATTGGACGACCCGGATTAGGTGATTGGCCCTGACTCTTCTGGGAATTATTGTGGGTATTGTGGGAATAATATGCATGAGCGGAACTTAAATGAGTGCTAGCTATGGAAGTATGACAGTAACTTCAATGTTATAGGCTCATAAAATTAAGTGTTTAGCTAATTTTCCACATGACAATACGCACACCCCATGCTGAAAACAACGTTGACATGTGCCAGATAATAGTGATATTGTTATTCAAACAAAATTGTTAACATTATATACAGAATGTCCAGTAATTATTAAGGGATCAATCTTCACCAGATGATTTATCAAGTCAAAATAAATAAAATGTTTCTCATAACACATTGTCCTATCCCGCTTAGTTTTCCGTTTGTCTGTGCTTTTACTTTAATGTTTAAGAGTTTTGAGTTATTAAACTTAGAAAATTTAGTATGGCCACCATTTTGAAACCCTAAGGGATAATATTCAAATTTGGTTTTAAATATCGGTTTTAATTACAATAACAAGTGTGCAAAGTTTTAAGTTTACAACAGCTTAATCTACCTCGGAGATAAAAACTATTTAGTGAAAAACACAGACAGTCGGAAACTAGACAGGATAGGGCTATGTGTTTGGTGAAACCTTTGGTTTAATTCAACTTGATAAATCAAAAATCACCTGGTGAAGTTTGATCCCGAAATGACTGTATTATTAATCCCTGTATAGTGTAAAGATGAATAACTTTCTGGTTCAGATCGGTGTTTTAAATATGCGTTGAATTTTCTATTCACTGCCCGACAAAAGATGGCACGCAGGTGTCGTGATGGCGCCGGGAACTATTTAGGCCCTACGCAGCAACCATTCAAATAAAATAGTACACTCATAGACAAAATTATGGAACCAAATTACTTTTTTCATTTATAATCACCCCTTTTTCGTTTAAAACTGGAATTTTCTCTAATAAAGTGTACGTAAATATTAAAACCAACTAGGCCTAAACGATTTCAAAAAAACTCAAAATTATACAGGGTGTTAAATTAAAAAGGGGAGAAAAGTCGAAAGAAAACCATTCGGTTCCATAATTTTGTCCATGAGTGTATTAGCAAAAGAGTGTTATAAACATATACACCGATAAACGGGGCCTTTTCACACCAAGGAAAATGTCTAAGGATGACTCGCGATTCGCATTGGCTCGGTGTTGGCCTTGTTTATGACCAATCACGTCCATTACTCCCGATACAGTTTTCTATATCTATGGAGAGTCTTCTATTATTATAAAGTCAAAGATAAAACTATCATTTGAGTTCAATATTGGGAATGGAAACATCCTTGAATAGAATATGTTGACAGCAAGACAGTAGTGTGCTCTGTCTCTACAGGATTGCTTCCTGTTTCGCTGGCGTGAGTAATCCGCCTAGTAAGACCCACGCTTATGTGAATTAGTCCCGCAAATAGGGAGCAAACTCACAGTATCTACGACAGTCATATAATGTACTCCTAATCGCGGCCAAATCGTTTGGCGTCGCAGTATCGATAGATAACTTTTGTATTAGTTCGACTATTATCTTGATTATGTATCATTTTGACAACTGCAAAACCGCCACACTTACTGTGCACTAACCTATAATTTATATTTAAAGTCAATGATTTTTCCGTCTAGAGATCCTATGGTGGTTTTGTGTGAATTCTAAAGTAATAAATAATCTAGATAAAAGTTGATTAGAACAGAGACTACAGTTACAGAGCACACTACAACGCCTCCGCCCCGCCAGACACCAAACGGCCCCCGAAAAAAGCGACTTGTTCGAAAAGGCCGGGGTGGGGCGGAGTCGTTGTAGTGTGCGCCATTGACTTTAAATATACATTTAAAATCAATATGTGTGACCTGCTTAGACATGTTAGCTATCGATACTGCAACACCAAAAGACTTCAACGACTGAGTGTATACTGTATAGTACCTTTCCCGAAGTACTCAGTAGGCTCTGTGTTATGTACAGGACCGCACAAAAAATCTGCTCGTTTCACTATCTTTGAAACACATAACCTCATCTCTTACCATTTGTTGCATTTGTTGATCCTCTTTTACGCTTGCGTTTTCTTCTCCAATGACTCAAGTCTCTTAGGTCAGATCAAATTATTTTCAAAAAGCTCTCTGAAATCATTATTGGCGTGTTATTATTATCTTTGAGTTTTAATGGCATGTATTCATAGCCTAGCTAGGCCTATGTCAATGTACGTTTAAATAACATTTTATGTCTCATAGGTGCGTATTTAAAAAAAATTAGGTTGGGTCTCACAACGTTTTTTGCATTTTTGAAAGATTACAATCGGTTCACAATGAACAGCTTTAATTTCTTTCATGAGCTAGAAATGGAAACTGTTCTTCAATGTCCGGTATGCTTTGAACTACCAAACAGTGTTATATTTCTGTGCAAAGTTGGGCATCATATGTGCGATAAGTGTAGGAAAAAATTGACAGTTTGTCCAACATGTCAATCTGCCTTAACTGGTTCCCGAAACTTTTTAGCTGAAGCTCTGATGACAAAACTTGCAGCTTTTAAGGTAAGCTATACGTTTCTATCAAGGTCGCATCTCTAAGCTACTTTACAAATATTTTAACCTTCCAGGGGTGTCATGGATTTCAAAACATGAAAGGTGACACGGAAGTTTCCTCCAGTTTATGAAATTAAAGACGTTCAATGTGTATATATTGTTTATAACTACAAATTTAAAAATTAAACGTTGAAAACCCTCAAAAAAGTTATAATAGGATCAAACTCACAATAATTTCATGTGAATCAATAAAAAAAAAACAACTTTCATTCGTGTAATCATGTAAATAAAACAAACTTAACATTTAAGCTAATTACTGTAAAAGTAAAAAAAATGAAATCACTAGAGGTAACACTTGGAATTAAAACTGTGGGATTACTGTTGCTCGAGCGGTGCGACACAGTGGAAACCTCCGTGCCGCGGCAGACTTAGTTTCTTGCTAAGGGTGTACTTGAGATGAGGGTGAAAGTTGGTGAGGCAGTTACTAGAAAGATGTGTGTAAGGTGTTCCAGCCCTTGGCCCTGCTGGCACTCATGAACATGTCTTTCACATGAACCAAGAAAAATATGCACCTGGAAAAACCGTGATGGTACCTCTGGAAAGTTAAAGGTTGTTTATAATTATAGAGGTATGAAAAATAACAATTTCAGATTTACTCGGCGGGAGTTTTTTGATTTGGGTGTTAATTTTAAGTTATTGCCGGTTCTTAACACGATGTCATCCGCTAGGACCAAAATATTTTCATTCATACTATTTGTTGAAAAAGTAAATTTCGGCTTCTTCAAAGTATTTATCGAAAGAAATTTGTCATTTTCCACATATCCCAAAGTGTGACATCAAATAGATAAAAGTAATTATCTATGGTAAAGAATTTAACTGAAAAGTTAGTTGAAAAGGTAAAAATGTATATTTTAGCTTGAAGTTTCAAAAGATTTTGAGGGGGGATAATATACCCCAAATTTTCCTTAACCCTCTTCCAGTCCTCACATCTACGCCTCCCCCCAGTAATAAAATCCAATTCCCTCAGCTGATTTCGGTACTAAAACAGTCAAAATGAAATAATTAACTTAATATGTTAATAATGTGTGGAATACACCAAACATTGTGTCATGGTACAACGAGCGCAAGCTCTAGCCTAACACAAAAGTTAAAACCACACTGTAAGTTAAAACTCACTATGTCGCTCAAGCTCTAAATGTTGTTATAATAGTGTTGTCATAAGTGAAGGTAACGTTTGTTTTATTCTAAATCAGTTTTAGTCTTAGTAAGCTATTTTTGTAGGGAAGTAGTTTTTATTCAAGCAAGAAACTCTTAGTTTACCCAACACTGGTAGTCAATATTAATTTAAACATTTTGACAGGGTTCCGGTGATGGTCCCAATAACAATGAGCCAGACAGCACCAACACACGCTCAAACAAGGAAACATGGCCTCAGCTGGAACTAAAAGATAATGAAGGCAAAGTGCCTCATTTAAGGCCTGGAATGGGCAAATATTTCTGCCAGTTAGAATCTTGTTCTAATAAAGTAGAGCTTGGAGTAAGTTACTTAATTACCCATCTGCAGGAAAAGCATCCCCATTTTTTGAAAAGGTAAGATCCAATTTTAAATTTATTCTTTTGTAAATAAAGGTGGTTAACAAATTTTCAAATGACACAAATATTTGTGTTTGCTAGGTAATCAAATACCTACTAGTTTTCAGCAAGTTTGAAAACTTGTTACTATACATTTTAAAAGGGAACAATGCCAAAATATTTTCAAAACTTAAACAGGACAATCCTTTAAGAGGGGGCCGGATAGAGACTGAACGGCGTTCAAATGGTATAGGGAATTTAACATGGGAAAATTTGCAAACTGTGTTTTACGTAGGTTAATTAATTAAAACAAGGAAAGTTTTTCTGGGGAAGCATAGAATCATTAGTGCTGCTGCATATAAAAAAGAAAAAATGAGTTTGGTTACAAAATAGAATTTTAATTACTGAATTTCAAGTGCTATGTTCTTATGGAAAATCCAGTTTTTAGTTCAAAAGTACAGAAGTAATTTGCTGACGAAAGTAAAAGTGTTTATATGAAGCAGCATCAATAGATCTGTGCTTCCCCAGAGAACAATTTCACATTTAAGTAAATTAACTTGCCTAAAACATAGTTTGCTGTTTTTATCCCATGTTATAAGGGGTACTCTGAGTTGAACCTGCGGCCGCTCTATCCGGCTCCTTCTTAAACCCTTAGTCACATGGTGACCAAAATATATTACTCCCTTCTCAGAAGTTTTAAATATGTATAGGACAAACCCATCATTAGCAACAAAATCCTTAAGACTCACAAACATAGTTATTCAGTTTCTGACTGTAAATTACATCTATATTTGTACTTTGCTCTCTATCTGTAATTATATTCCTGGATAGTTTTGAGTCAAGTAAATTGGTTTAAGATTTGAAGACCTAACATATACTCTGTCCACTCTGAAATAGCAGAATAGAAAACCCATATACTACCTCGTTACGTAAATGGTTCTTTGAACTATCTTTGAGGGTACAATTTTGACGCCATTACAATTCTCCAACGAATTTGTAAATAAAGATATTATTGTATTGTATTATACTATCCAGAAAACCTCAGCTCACTTCCACTCTTTCTATCAAGGACAATATTGCTCTGATTAATATTATTTTCAATTTCTTAGAACTCTTATTAATCCCCAGTAACAAAATCGAAATGAAAAGTTTTGAACATACGTAAAAGACTAACAGCGGCATAAATTAGCCAAGGTAGATGAAAACAAAATTGAATTGTATTCTACAGCTATTTGATTTAAAGATACTGTTCTATTTGTTGGCAGTACAAGAATAAGTAAAACTGGGCGAGGGACAAGCATTCAGATCCGACAAATCATTAATCCAGTACCTGGTTTAGTTTGAGATGGAAAATGGTTTTTATTTTCCCTATAATGTGCAATACACATTTTAGGTTTAATAGTAAAAAAGGTTTCGTCTATTAGACCAGTGCTGCCATCTGAGAGTGGAACAGAGATTACCTGACTGAAGAAAGATTCAGGAAAGCCTCTAGATTTGCACCACAAGATATGATGGTTTGGAAGTACACATAACAATCTAAAAGGATTTTAAAAACTGAATCTACCTAGAAATGTTCAACTCTAAGCTATTAATTAGCTTTCAATAATATCAAACCACAACTGTTTGTAAACAAATACACAATGTGACTATCATTGATAGCCATTTAGAGTTGATTTAATACTGCTCAACCGCCAACTATCACGGTGCGGTTATGAGTAGACATTCTTACATAATTTTTAATAAACCTTTGTATGTGTTAAAATTGTTATGTTTTCAGTTCAAAAACTCCACGGGAACGTTCAGACATAACTTCAGCAACTTTTGCTTCATGAAAAAGAAGCATAAATACACACAAGCATTTGATGTGGCCAACTTGGGACTTTACTTTCTCAACATATTTTTCAACGAGTCGTCTTATCTTCACCTGTGGGTTTCTACTTCAGCTACCCAGTCACACGCTAATATGTTCAAGTATTCACTCAAATTCACACAAGAAGAAACTGGGGCCAAATACTACTTTGTGAACCATGTAAGTATGCAAGACCTTCTCATTGATTCAAAAACAGACCATGAAATCAGGCGTTGAACTAAATAGTAACATTTTAACATAAAGGTACATAAATGACTGATTTAATAGCTTGTAGAAGGAAGATCTTAGAAAAGATGAAGCATTCAAAGCATGACCTTAGTTTGCCTATTGCTCAAATTTAATTTACAATGCTTACTAAATTATAGAGGTGTGCAAGATCTCGGGATTTCGAGATCTAGACGAGACTTTTTTTTCTCGACGAGAATTTTTATTCTCGAAAGGTTGGAGACGAGAAAAAGAAATGAACATCGACAAAATTTGTTATACCATAAAATTGACTAGAAGTTATTTGAAACACAATTTGCGCTGTAAACTAGAAGATTCGTTCCAAATATTAAGTGCCAGCAGTTTGAACAACGTAATAGGTAAAATCGATGTCCAGTAGCGACTGAGAACGGACGAGATAAGAGGATGATGCAATATTTATATACGAAGTAAACAAGCTTGTCAAGATGGCAGTCGCCACAAAATGGCCTCCAGCCGGAAAATAATAGCTAGCATACACACAATTAGTCATTTAAATCGATAGTTACAATAGTCGCAAGTGTCGATAGTTGCAATATTTGTTATTAATTTCTATTTGCAGTAATCGGAACAACAGTTAAGTTCAAATGTTTCGACTTTCGATCTATCGCAAACACTAACCGATCACGCGCGGCCATTATTGCGTCGTCTGTTAGTACTTCGTTTCGTGACTTGTTGTGTTACAAAAGCATCAAACATGATGTGATTTATTAAGGTCTTAGAATTTCAATAAAGAAAATGGTTATAAAACAAGTTTTAAATAGTAACCAATCCAATTTTTTATCACAAAAACGGGAGAACGCTCATTTGTCAGTATGTTCAGAACCTAACCTCCGACATATTTTGGGAAAAGACGTAAGCTCAGCTTGTTGATTTACTCACTTTTAGTTATACAAGTTGTTTTTCAAACACTTGAAATATACATAACGCATATTTTACTGCACTATTAAGTTTATTTTAATGTTTTATAGTGTTACAGCCTAACAAACTCAAATTAGAACTCTGTGATTGTCAGTACAAGTTAGGGTATAGTAGGCCGGCTTAGCTGAAAATTGATGTGATAGGATGGAATAGGGAACAATAATTAAAAATTACCTGAATATCAATAATCTTTATGTCATAACCCTAATATTTTAGTTTAATATTTTCTGGTAGGCATAGGTTAGTTAAATTTTTTATTTGACTTGTAATGTTTTAGGTTATACAAAGCTGTTTGTGTGGTCTAGCTTAGGCCTAGCTAGCTAAATCTTGACATTATATTTTTTCACTCGTTTAAATGTAAAATGATGAAAAACATAATTATTATTGGTAATCAAAAACTGGACTAACATTTTATTTATGTGTACAATACTTAAACTATAGGAGCACTCAGGAAAAATAAAACACATAACATTTTTAATATTACAATAATACCATACTCTATAACAATTCAGCAAACTACTTAATAATAGCAAACACAAACAAATAAAGCGGAAAAGTTATCAAAATTAAAATTTCTCGATCTCGATTCTTTGTCTCGCACTAGAGCCGCCATCTTGGTTCCAGTACACACCTCATGTCATAGCATGAGGGCTGTGACGCTTTTACTCTGCTTACTACAGTCCTCAACTTCCGATTAACGCTAATCAGATTAACCGCGACACTGAATGGAAAAAAATATTATGACACATCCCTCACAAAACAAACTATAATAGTTTCCCGGTTGACCTTGACTCGTTCTTTCTAACTCACCTGACATTATTAGTCCAAAAATAGCAATGTTTTCCACCTACCGGAATTACCCATCCGCCCCACTGATAAACCTGACTAATTATTCAGGGTTTTGAGTTTTGATAGTGATATGAGAGGGTATATAATTTCTCAAAGTGCGGTTGCAGGAGTTGATTGTTATACATGATAGCGAAACGATGTCTGCTACGGGTCGTATTGACAATACAGCAAGACTCGACAGAGTGTGAAACATTAATCGTGGTTCAACAGTAAAACAACTGTGCAACCAGAATAATACTACTAATAAAACAGTGATATACATGTACAAGATAACACTAACAATACGCCGTCGCCATTTTCTGGTTGCTGTGGTAATCGAGTCATGTGAATTCTCAAGAGTTCGACACCACCGCTCCTGACCACTCAGTAGCTAATTAAAACCGTGGAACCAAGGCTACTAAGACATCACCGTACATGTAATTCTCCTTTTAGTTATTTTAGTCGGTATACACCTTATTGAACATCAAATTTTGAGTTTTGCGGATTAACTGCGATTTTGCTTATCCAAGAAGCCTCACAAACTTTATCACATTCACAGTTAATTTGGAGGTGACTGTACTTCTATTTATTAAAAATGTGCACGGCAATAGAAATCCTTTCAGCTGTGAGGTGCTTTCAGTAATTCAGTTTTGGTTTGTGAAAAATCACAAACCTTATGAGATTTATTGACAAATTTGTCAATTGAGCTAGTGTATGTTCTTAACAAAAACAGTCGCAGCAACATGCATGGTGAAGACCGTTTGGGTAAGTTTAGCGTCATAAATGATGACCACGAGAGGAAAATCAACAAGATTCGTGAAGATTAGGCCAACGAGAAAAATGGCAATACAGTTATCCACCATATTCTGACTGAGGATGAAATATAGGTTAAGCATGTCACCCGTCAATAAAAAAGAAAGTTAACAAAAGTTTGTACGCAATGCATTGATACGGTCGCAAAACTGCATGTGGTTATAAATCAGCGATTGATTTCGCAGGCGGAAGATTTCTACAGAGAGAATACGGAAAAAAAGCATGCTATGTTATGATAAATTTAAACAAGGTTTATGTGGGAAAATAGCTTGAGAAAGTGCCTATCAAATTCAAATAATAAAGTTTTGATTTTACTAATTTTAATCATTTTATTTTAAAACATCTGTTGCTTTCTGAACAGCCCTCTTATAAAGGCTCTTTACAGTTTTTGACATTCCTTGTTTTTCCGTGAACTCTTTAATTCCTATGTTCTCAAGTAATGTTGTATCTGGTTGCAGCCGGCTAGCACTCAACGACCCAAGATTTCTCTTCTAGAACGTGGAGAGATCCTCATCATCTCGCCCAAGAATCACAAACTGGTCCCTGGCAGCTTCTTCTCCATCGCAGTCAAGATTGTTTACAAACCACCAAAATAACCTAAAACAAGAAAGAAGTGTTATTCCTAGTTTTAAATACTTGACAATTACAGGTTCCAAACCACATGGTTAAAGTTTGGTCTGTGAATCCATGATGGCTTTTTGTGGCAATATGACAAATTTTTATTGCAAAAAATCCTTATTTTACAATAAGTTTTAAGTGTTGAGTCAGTAAAAGTTTTTCTTTGATGTTTTTACGAGGTGAGTTTTAGCAGTCGATTGTGTAGTTACTGCATTTAAATTTAGAAACAAGTGGTGGTGTTTCTGACATTATCAAAAATGTTTTGTTTTGAAACAAATCAGTGTTTGGGCTGTCAATTAGTTGAGAGGTTACAGAATTCCAAACGGATGAGTTGATTTGCACTGTCTGGCAGTACAAAAATATTCACTGTTTGACTTGTATTCATCGCTATAAGTTAAATCTTGGTCCCCGGTTAGATTGGAATAATAATCTGGGGTAAATATAATTACCTGACTCAATTGTCTAATACTCAAGTTACTGTTTGACTTTACTTTTCGTTAAAATTCTGTTTAACTAACAATTACATTTATCTATCAACACGTGTGTCATTTTATGTTGACTCTTCTCCGTTTGCTGTCAAGCAAAAAGTTATCACTTTAAACAAAAATTGATAATATACTGTTTGTTTGTTCATCTGACACTGACTAGTGATGTAGACCAATGTAAAATATATCTTGGTCCAAATAATGTTTAAATGTGATACATTTCAACTTTGTGCTAATACTTCTTTTACTTATTTAATATGTTAAATCTTTTAGTTGGTGGTGTCAGTACTTTACGGTTCACGTCCCCACCCTGCCCCCAAATATGGGTGCCCATGTTAGGGTTGATAATGTACCCCTTCTGCTCGGGAGACTGACTACTGTAGCTATTGTATAGCATGTGATCATTTTTTGTTTGTTTTTGAATGGCTGTGAAAGTGATTAATATTATCTATGGCTAGTTTTGTTCTTACGAGGCTGCATTCAAACTAAATACAAGTTTACGGAAGTTAAGACAGATTTTTTTACTGAAAATAAATATGGTAGTATGGGTTACTCCCTTTTAAAAGAGATGTGCGTGGAATTTCACTGAAGTGCAAACATTTTAAAAAAAGCCTTTTTTGCTTGTTACTCTCTCCCAGACACATTGAAGCCAGCTGTGACTGACTCTACTGGACCCTATTAATTTACAGCGCTCGGCAGGGAGCCAGAGCATCCACTATGACAGTCACACGGTCAATTTCACTTTCAAACAGCAAACAAATTGCTGCTCATAGAGGCAACAAAACTAACGTTTATTTGTAAAAAACACAGTTCTCCATGCAGAGTAATTCGAAATAGTTTTAAAACATCTGCTAGAGCGCATCAGATGCTGGAACAAATTGGAAGTGCAAATTGTGGTGACCTATAGCTTGTGTCCAACAGTGGGTACTGCACACGTGACGATTGATGGCTTGCGGCTGGGAGAGGGTTAAAATACAATAAGACACGCTGGGAAAAATTTTATTGTCTTATTTCAAAACTGGTGGGATAGAACTTTTAGTCTCGATGATATGTTAGTGTAATGAAGTCAACTATTTTGCTCAAGCATTGAACGCTAACATCTGTTTAGCAGATAGCTTCTTCCCATCTATCTTTGCCAAACTTTCAGGGAAATATGCAGCGTTCGTGTAAAAATGGAATAATCAGTTACCGCTTTAACAATCTTTGATTTCATTTTGAGTGTTCATTTGTTGGTTATCGATAAGTTGAAAGTTTTATTTTAAGTACATTAACAACAATGTTCATTAACTGTGACAAGCGTTCTGAAAATTGTGCTAAATATTGTTATTGTGTTGACTAGTGTGAATATAATGTGGCAATTTGCAACGCTTAGTATATCTAATGGTTTTTACTCAAAATATGTTATGGTTTGATTTTAGTTTTAAGTACATGTTTAAATTCAGTTAAATTTTAAAGATACGTTCAATTTTGGGTTATAATATTTGTAGATATTTGGATAATACAGGTTGTAATTTTGAAATTGTTTTATCAATATATCAATCCAAGTCCTAACCCAACAAAATATAATATCATGAAAATAATTTATAAGTTAGCCCAAGGATTGATTTAAATTGTTATACCTTGTCAATAATCCGTATGGAGAATGTCCATCTAACTGTACTCAGTTACCATCACAGAGAATAGTAATATCTCGTACATATACCTACATACAAAAGCCAATAGACTGTCACACTAAAAACTGAAAGGGTAAAAAGGTAAATCTAACGCCTACTTTTTAGCGAATTTCCTTTGGAAAAAGGAGATATTTGTGCCATCAGCAGGATAAGACCTAGCTAGACCTGGGACCATGAAAGGAGCAGTGGGGCTCAATGAGCACCAAATGTGGCCCCAGTGTGTATTAACAGTTATATATTCACCAGCGGTCAAATAATTTGTTCAAACATCCTTATGCAAATAGTAATTAAAAATGGCAGGTTTATGTTTGGCAACAGGCTCAATAGCATGAATACAGAATAGGAGCGGTTGGCAGACACTGTGGTAATTACTGCTTATGATTTTTATTGGATATCCTTTGGAAAAATTAGATATTCATGCCAACAATCCAGGCGTGGGACCATAAAATGAGCACCAAACCTGACCCCGGGAACACATTTTGGGAATTATTTTCAAATTATGTATAAATATGTGTATCATCTCTGCAGGTCGCATTTTTTGTCGGATTTTCACCAAATTCAGTACAAACTACAAATGTTCCTTTTGTAAATATCTTGGTCGAGTTCAAGCTGCAAAATCAGAGTACTCGAACCCCCTTTTTGGTAGGAAATTTTCACTAATGGTTTTAATTGTCAAATACAGTACCTTTTGGATGAAATCTGAAATAAATATGTATTTTGTTATTATACACCAATATACAGTACCATAAATTATCAAAATCCATTCAGTTGTTTCAAAATGGCGGCCAAAAGAGTTATTTTTCGTTATAAAGGGGAATGAGTAGTCCGATTTTGTTGAAATTTAAAATGTGTTTTTCTTTAATGATATATAGTATTAACCCCGTACATGTGAGTCCGAAGCCAGGCTGTGGTCTAGCCTGTGAGCACAGCGACCAGCCTCGTTGATCATAGGCTGCCTGTGCGACCAGCCTCGTAACGCCCGTGATCATACAGGAGGCCGAAGGCTGAAGCCAGCCTGTGAGCACAGCGACCAGCCTTAACGCCCGTGATCATACAGGAGGCCAAGCTGAGGCCGAAGGCTGAAGCCAGCCTGTGAGCACAGCGACCAGCCTCGTAACGCCCGTGATCATACAGGAGGCCGAAGGCTGAAGCCAGCCTGTGAGCACAGCGACCAGCCTCGTAACGCCCGTGATCATACAGGAGGCCAAGCTGAGGCCGAAGGCTGAAGCCAGCCTGTGAGCACAGCGACCAGCCTCGTAACGCCCGTGATCATACAGGAGGCCAAGCTGAGGCCGAAGGCTGAAGCCAGCCTGTGAGCACAGCGACCAGCCTCGTAACGCCCGTGATCATACAGGAGGCCGAAGGCTGAAGCCAGCCTGTGAGCACAGCGACCAGCCTCGTAACGCCCGTGATCATACAGGAGGCCAAGCTGAGGCCGAAGGCTGAAGCCAGCCTGTGAGCACAGCGACCAGCCTCGTAACGCCCGTGATCATACAGGAGGCCAAGCTGAGGCCGAAGGCTGAAGCCAGCCTGTGAGCACAGCGACCAGCCTCGTAACGCCCGTGATCATACAGGAGGCCAAGCTGAGGCCTGAAGCCAGCCTGTGAGCACAGCGACCAGCCTCGTAACGCCCGTGATCATACAGTAGGCCAAGCTGAGGCCGAAAGCCATGCGATGCAATAGTCGTACTCGTGCACCACGCTACTACCACTGAAGAACACATTGAACTATATAGCATTCAATTTACACCAGTGGCTAATGTTGAGCGAGTGTTGGAGTTGTTTTTGGTTTTGTGTCGAAGTAATTTTGTTGAAAACCTTGATATCATCGGCAAACAGCAGGAACCTTGTAATCACATTTCAGATGTCATTAACGAACAAAATGAACAATATAGTGGGTCTAGATGGGAACCTTGAAGCACTCCTGAGGTGACTGAGAAAGGAGGCGACTGCCATCCATCACATTTAACAAGTAAGAATTCGATCAGACAAATAGCTCTTCATCCAGCAGAGTAATATTCCAAAGATGCCATATCCTTCGAGTTTGGCAATCAACAGCTAGTCGACGGTCTGTTCTGTCGATGGTCGTACTGAAATCCAGATACTGTACACACAATCAACTTGGGAGTGTTTAGTGAATCCTGACATTTTGAAATACCAGAAGGTTTACTAAGGAGGAGCGATTCTGCATGAAACCCTGTTGATCAGGAACAATGTGTCTACCATGATGGAACAGGGACCGAAATCGCATTACGTGGTAAATTGACGCCCCCATTCGCTAAGCAGCGCTGGTCAATAAAAAACGGTATCATTATCAGGTATTCTTACTAGAGTTCAGCTTGTCTATTATGCAGTGGTATTTTACTGACAAGTGACAATGGTCTTGATAAACACCAACATGGTCTTGTTTGAAGAAATGGCAGAATAAAATCTCCGCAGTATTAACCATGTAACAATAAATCTTAAAACTTTATAGTAGAGCAGGGCGAGTAAAGGATTTTGTTCACGTGCTAGTTGCTGTTGTCCAGCCTGATCTTTTACTGAATCCTTGTTTTGTTTGTGTTCTGTTTCTATGGCGATTTGTTAGTTGATTGTTTTGCGCTGCAACAGGTGTGAACTTTATTTTATATTTCTGTGGATTTCGCAGTCGAACGAAAAGCTTGTGCGTGTTTTATTGTACGTCAGTATTATTTCGTTTTTGTGTAACTATAAAATTGTGGTCAACTGTGTCTATGGGGATAAAGACAAACAAGGTAGGTGAAGGTTTCTACTTTCTGTCCTTTTTGGAGCGTCTACATCCTTAGCCCAGCGCGTTTCTTCAGTGTTCTATGTTGCCAAAGCGAAATAGTAACCTTTTTACCTGGCAACTTAAAACTACTTTTGGATTGAATAAATAATTGTAGTTATGACTTAATTGATTTTAAAATAGCTTCCATTAAGCTACTGTATGAATGTGAAAGACATGCTCTAGCCTATTTAATTTACCCTACATTTTGAGACTCCGTCCTTTCTTTAGGTTCGATTTACCTTGGAGAAAGTGTTCAATTTTATAACATAGTTCATGTCCTTGTTTGAATATGCTATTAAAATGCTAATTTAGCTTCCAACCCCCTCATGGTTTTGATTATAGGTACAGGCTAGGCATATCCATAATGTCACTAGCCTATGCCTATTTATGAAGTGCAGTATAATAATTATTATCTTTCTATTGTGCTAAGGCTAATATTATTTATTATTGATAAGTTATTAATTAAGGTTGTTAATAAGGTTAACTTGTTTTGTCAAGTCCACCAAAACCAAATTTAATGACTTAATTGAGTAGCTCAGTCTAAATAAATTCTTCAATCAAAAATTATAACATTAAATAAAAGATAGTAAAAAAGGGCATGTTTTAAATTTGTAGAGGTTAAAAGGTAAAGTTTTGTCTTGTTTAACGAGACAAAGTTAGGACTACAAAGTCCTCTCACCACCCAACCTCAACCTTTACCTAGTGTCACGGTATAGTCACTTTAAATTCTACTATCAAAAAATTATAAGAGAAATATAAGATCTAGTAAAAAAGGACAGTTTTAAATTTTTAGAGGTTAAAGGCGCCACCGGAGCGATGGGCTCTGGATTCGCGCACAACATTAATCCGCCTCAAACTCGCTTAAGTTATCCTCAAATTTATTCCACCAGACTATATTGTTTGATTGAAATCTGATCATAAATGCAGTTTTACAGCATAAAGCCTAACTTTTAAGGAGAAATGCCCTACCTAAAAGGCACATTTGGGATAAGTTATCCCCCTGTTACAGCAAATTCACTAGGATTCACAATAACGTTTGTGGTTACAAATGGGTATTTAAATTTCCTTTCTTTGTTTACTGGGGACCCTCCCCTCGGTTCTGTGGGGAGGGGTGACACAAAGTATGTTCAGAATTTATATAAACATTCCCTAAAGGGCCTTTTTCTAAGGGGGTGACATTTAAACTCACCTTATATGTGATCAAAAAGTATCAGTACTGTTTATCCAGCAAGATAATGCAACGACATACAACAATGCGGGTTGCAGCAATGCATTCTCTGACTCATCAGTAACACGGTGGGATTTTTGGATCAATCCTATCCTCACTAAAAAAAAGTGAAATTTAACAAAACCTTTACCGGTATTGAAAACTTTTAGATGTTACAAGAGGATTTTGGTGAAGAATTTTAAAGCCAATCACATTGTTTTGTTCAATTTCACACAAAAACTTTGATCTTCTTTCACACCAATTTTCATTTACCAAAAAATCACCATAATCAAGAAACATGCCTCAAATAAAACATGTTTATTTTTGTTTGAGTGAGGATAGGATTGATCTAAAAACCACCGCTGTGAACTGCATTCTGTGTCAGAGAATGCATTGCTGCAACCCGCATTGTTGAATGTTGCTGCATTATCATGCTATATTTAAACAGTGCTGATACTTTTTGATCACACCTGTATATACATATCATCCCTTCTTATCTTATGGTATATGTATATGGGGGCATGTGCTGATTACAAGTTTAAAAGAATTTTTATCCTCCAAAAACAAGCAATGCGAGTAATTTCAAAATCAGGTTTTCGGGAATCTTGCAGAGATTTATTTAAGACTTTAGATATTCTAACCCTGCCAAGATTGTACATCTATGAGACTATTCTTTTCTGTTTGACAAAATGTGATTTAGTTCAAGGTCAGCAAATTCACAAACACAATAGAGTCTACTTGGCAAGTTTATAAATTTAAACAACATACTCATAGATTACACATTTATGGAAAGCTTCCATCACAGGCAGGTGCAAAATTGTTTAACAAATTCCCCGAAAACATTAAATCCACTGAAAATTGTATCTCATTCAAAAGAAAGTTAAATGCTTATCTATTGGAAGGCTCATACTGTTCTGTTGGGGAATTTTTAGATCAGGCTTTAAATCATGATGATTAAATTGTATGATAAATTTAACTAGGTTTTGCAATACTCTTACTAGTGGTTTACTTTGTTTTATTTTAAATATTTGTTTATTGTTGTGTTTTTTGTTACCTTTTTTAGATTTTTTGTCAACGCAAAAAGCTTTTGTATGTGGCAAATAAAAATTATCAAATTAAATTATTATATACAGTTTTGAAAAAATTCTAAAAACGTGTTCTGGGGGTCAGGATCGGTGCACATTTCTCGGTCCCGGGTCTGGGTCTTACCATGAGGCACGAATATCTCCTTTTTCCAAAGGAAACTCGTCAAGCGATTTCCAACTACCTCCGACGCCGAGTTGGAATATGGGTAAGACGTGGAATCTGATAGGCAGATACACAGCCGGGCAGTGAGGGTGATGCAGGTGTGCTACCTCCCACGACGCAGTGCTCAGCTGCTGTCACACCCTTGTCACTGGTCAGGCAGTAGAGTGTAGACAGTGCACTTGTAGGGGCGGTCAGTGGTCCACATTCCACTCGACATACCACCTGTCCTCGCTCCACTGTACCATGCTGCTTCGATTCCTCCCTGAGGGCGCATGGGTTTTCAAAACGTGAGAGAGAGCACCCGGAGGTTCCTTCCAGGTGGGTTAAAACCAAAGTGAAAATGGCCAAAACAATTTTTCATCAAAATTTTACCAGAATAAAATGTAATAGGTGAAGTGAAACGCAAAAACTATAGTAGAACTACAAAAAAATTATACAATGAATTCATCTGCTGCAAGCAGGGTCGTACACGGAGGCTGCCCCGTAAAGCAGTCGCCTTTTTGCGGAGAGCGGAGCGCGCTGCGCAAATCAGTGGTCTAGGGGGACGGTCCCATTTGATAACATGTAAACGAGTGGCCGTGCGTTTGCGGAGTACAAAGTGCGGAGCTAGGAGACCGTAACGCGAGGAGGCGCATCACGGAGGCTCTAGTATAAACAGTTAAAAAACTACATCGAAGTAAAATGATTTTGTAGTCCCCTGTTTCGGACGCCGTTTATGAACCGAAACGTACAAATGTGGGTTTATGTGATAGGGTAGGAGTGTTTCTATGTTCCTTATACACGAAAATGGCAAAAACCACTTGTGAAAAAATATAATACACTTGAAAAATAGCATACTTTTGGCCAACTTTAACATTTTTATGGTAATTTTTGCGTGTGATTTTGTGAAAAACCAGGTTGTGCAAATCTAGGAATAGTCTTTGAGAACATGGAAAACAACTTTTCTAATCTCTACACCAAAAACGTCCTTAACGGGGAACTACGAGAGCATGTATTGAGCAACTTTTTCTGGGGTGATCAATCCTCTTCAAAGTTGACGTAAAAAGGTAAAGGTGAAGTTTGACTTGTTTAACGAGGCGAAGTTAGGACTACAAAGTCCTCTCTACCACTCAACCTCGACCTTTACCTAGCGTCACCGTATAGTCACATTACAAATGTAAGTGGTGACTGCGCGGGGATCGAACCCACCACGCCAGCGGAGTGATGAGCTCCGGAGTCGCGCGCGATACCAATCCGCCACGGATCCGCTAAGGGGTCCTCAGGGGGCCACGGATCCGCTGACGTAATGATTATACGTGATTTAATAATTGCGATGATGATAAATTTGACGTTTTCACAGTCAAGACTCGAAAGTTTGAACTAGACAGGGGATTCCAGATGTGATGGGATTACCAGAGCCAGGTGGATTCTGGGGAAGCTATTATACAGTGCCATTAGCTCTAGTGCTTTGTCAGGTGAGTGGTCATGTGACGGTGTTTGTGACAGTGGCAGACCTTCACTCCAGATCCAGTTAGCTGTTGTCAGGCAGTTACTGGAATCAATAGACGCGACGTGTGGGAAACTCCCACTCATGTCGACCTTGATATGATATCCACTCAGTGCCCTGGGGGCAATCAATGATCGGCGGTACAGGTCAAGCTTGGAAGTCAGCTGTGAGAATAGTTCTATTTATAGGGATCCCGTGGCGGGTTGGAATCGTGCGTGGCTCCGGAGCTTATACTTCCGCTGGTGCGGGTCGATCACTTACATTTATAAAGTGACTATATGGTAACGCTAGGTAAAAGTCGAGGTTTTGTAGTCCTAACTTCGCCTCGTTAAACCCTTTTGGGTGAGGGGGTGTGTTTTGGTCAAAAAAGTGGGTTTAATTATCTAAAAATAGTAAATTTCATCAGATGAAATTATAAATTATTATGATGTTTAAGGTATCCACCAATGCCCCAAAAACTATGAAAATTCATTGAGTCGTTTCAAAATGGCGGCCAAAGAAATAATTTTTCGTTCTAACAGCGTTATTAATAGTCCGATCTCAATAAAATTAAAAATACGTTTTTCCTTCACGATATGTAATACAACTTGCAGTAAAATAACACGTCTGAGGCCGAAGGCGAAGCGAGCTGTAAACTGAGCGAAAAATTGCAAAGGAAATTCGCACTTTAGTGCTTAGCTGCGTGTCGGCCTGGTTTTTATTCCTTGACGGGGAAAAAGCCCCCACGTTTCTATCTTTAATTTAGTCCCCTGTTTGTTTATCGTCCAAAAGAACTAGCCAACCGCTAGACGTGGAAAGCAACTAGGTTAACAGAAAAAAATATAATACTTGCACATTTTAGTGTTTTCAGTTACCTTTACACAGATACGGTTGTCTAATGATGGACCCTTTCGATCTTAAGGCATTGAAACAACATTACGTCACACCGTATGGAAATTGAAAGCAGACACAACGTTTGCAGTAAATTTCACCAAAAGTATTTTGTTCTCCGTTCAAATTCAATGTCAGTATAACGAAAATAGTGACAACACGTAGCCAGCCATAAGTGCTACCGTGATGCCTTGCGAATTTCCTCTAACGGGAGGAGGATAATTTACGCTAGAAGTGCCCTTTGGGGGGGGTGTTTCCTAAAATAGGCGCTATAAAAACTGTATTTATTATCCGACTTCGTATGTACACTTATGTGCATGCACTAAATGGGTTAAATGGACTAGGAGACATTATTGACCCTCCCCCAAGCACAAGTATCTTTTTTGGGGGAGAAGTTCCAATATTAAAACAATGCTAATGTTATTGTATTTATTTATGCATGCATGGAATAAAAAATGCCATTTCATTTTCATTGCATGTTACCATACCACACATGTGTACCGAAAATAAACAAAATCGTTCCAGCCCGTCCATGATGGTGGCGGAAATACGTTTTGCCATTTGACTCAGGAAATTTTGGGACGGTACCAGGATGCAGAGGAAGAGAATAAGAGGGAGGTTTTTTGTGGAGTCACCACATACACCCATTGTGCGGTCCCAATGGGAAATCCGACAGGATTTTTCCCTCTCTCGAAAAAAAGGAGGTTTTGGGAAGCTCATAAGTGCAAGCCGTGTTCTACGACACTTGGTTCTCTTAGGCGGGAGAAATTCGCTAATAAACAAGAAAATAATACTGTACAAGTATTATACCTTATGGAGAATCTTTGTCATAAGGTATGGTCGTTGTAAGAACAGCTGTTTTAAACGATAGAATTTTGCAATGATTCCCGCCTCACGTTTAGCTGTTGGTCCATTCCATTGGCTATCAATTAACGACCCAATCTAGGAAACAGTGGGCCCTAGTTTGTAACAAGACAACACCTCATCATACATCAAAAACACTCTAACACTATGATGTCTATACGGCGACCCTAGGTAAGGTCGAGGTTGAGTGGTAGAGGGCTTTGTAGTCTAACTTCGCCTCGTTAAACAAGACAAACATTTAATTTGATTGCGGAAGCCGGTAACTGAGCCCGATGTAACTTGTAACTGACCAGTTACAACTGTAACCTCATCAGTTACATTGGTTTTCTGTAACTTGTAACTGTAATCAGTTTTATAAAGGGTAACACTGTCACTTCCCGAAGCTGCCAATACAGGACAGAGGTAAACAGAGACGGTAGGACAAATCGGGCGTAGAATACAAAGTAAGGGCCAAATCAGCTGATGTCTGGCGCCTTTGAAAGCGAATTCCGTCCGCCGCGAGTGCGATATGGACACAAACTTTGTTTTAAAAAGATTACAATATGTCAGGCTTAAAATTCCACATTTCACATACCATTATTAACACATTTTTCTTAAAACCTCTGAGGGATTTTTGTGACATTTCCCTCAAAGGATTTTGAAGAAAAATGTGCAATAAAAAATTATGTGAAATGTGGCATTGGAAACTTGGCAACTGGTAACCTTTAAATGAGAATAACAACAAAATTAATTGGAATAAAACATTTTTCTTTGAATTTTTGGTGCAATTACCTTTTCTTAGGTGCCACAAGAGGGCAGTTCGTACTTATTTTGATTAGGAGACGTCGTCCTCGGATTTTGGGTGGGGGATGGGTGACGCAATTTACGTCAAAACAAACCTCAGGACCCTAAAAAACATTCCCCAAAGGGTTTTCAAATTTTTCCATTTTCAAAAGTTAAAGGGGAGACCATTTAAAACTCACCTTGTACATCATTAAAAGTCATAGCGTAGTACGCATAACGATACGTAGCTAGGGCCACAGGGCGTAGAGTGGCTTCACCTTTCTCGCGGGTGTCGCCTCTACAATGCTCTGCGGTTGTAGCGTACAGCGTACTTCCGACATTCCGTGACGTCACGACCAGGGCTACTTCCGGTCACTACTGAAGGACCTCCCGCGGCGTCCTCTCTTGTTCCACTTCCACTGCAGTTTGTTTACGTATCGATAGTCGATAACACCAATCGACTATCGACACAGGTAGTACCGAGATGCGTTGGTAGCTCACGCAAATGGAGCGTATTTCACTTGCGTCGTGTCCGGCATTACTCAGGGTTCTATCACAGACTAAACTCTAAAGAAACTTCGCTCTAGAGTTCATTGTCCTATAGTTCTGCAGTATACACTCGCCGTTTTGCAGAAATAAAGACACAAGCTTAAGTTGTCATGGCGCAACAAAATTGATTTTTGGCAAGTAGTATTTCGATTTTTGGGTGTTATTTTTTATTGGTTTCGTAGTGGAAGCTACTAGCTGTGTACTCGTGCTTCGCCAAGAATAAAATATGTTAATCTTGCGTGACTGAGGCGTTTATAGTACCTATTCTAGAATTGAAGAAAAACCAACTTGTATTGGGAGACTTGAAGAAAAGACAATAAAATGTGCGCACTTACCACATCTTATGTTCCGTTCAGTGTTTTTGTCCCCAACAAAGATATATTTTGTAAAAAGACAGACTGTTGCTCGAATATTGGCATCAAACTACCGATCCAAAACTTCATTTAGAAACATCCGTTACGCTTTCATGCGTTTATAAGAAAAGGGCCTGACTCCTGCTTCATTGTATGTATTTCCCTGAATCTATTTAAACTTGTCCTATTACTAACCTATAGACTTGTACTACAGAAGTAGTCAGTTGAATGTTGCCAAAGTTTTTACCGATCGCCTTTGCTATAGAGTGTGTTGGTTCTGTAGACTCCGTGATGATATGTCAGGGCTTGGCAGGGCTTGTCTTGATATCCAATACTGGGGACAGAGTTGTGCTCTGATATCAACACCAGGGAACAGGAAGTGCTTTGTACCGACACAGAGACTCTTCACTCACACAGCTGTGAGCTATCTCAGTGTCTCTCTCTGTTCTGTTCCCTTCATTCATCCTTTCCAGTCTTCCTTATCCTCTAGAGCCTTGGGGAGGGGGAGGCAAAGGGGATAAACATGTGCTTTGAAGCTAATTTAACACATTCTCATTTTTGAAAATCATGCGCTTAAAAATTAAAAATACCTTGAAAATTAAGAATATGGTACTGAGTTTTTATTTATTACTGATAATAGTGCAATCATAGTATAGACTATAGAATTCACTTAGTTGAAACCACAAAGTGTAATTTTCATGTTTTGATAGATTTTTGAAATTTTCTTAAATTTTGTAATAGAATTTTACAGTAATTTTTTTAATTAACAGATTTTAATCAGAAGGTTGAACTAAAAACCTTTGGAGGTTTTGTACAATTTTTTGACAGCCGGTAATGTAGGTAAACACTTCAGTTACCGTGTCTAGATAAATCTTTAATAGCAAGAAAAAGTGGAGTTTCTACTTTAAATCCAGATTTATTAAGAAAATAATTTAGGCTTTTTCCTAAAAAATTATTTATTTCAACAAACTTTTTTTGTCATTCTGCTCTAAAAGCAGCTATTTTTAGTGCATATAATGGCTTGCTGCAGTTGATAAAGGCTTGGGTTGACGGCCTTTTACTCCCTTCATATTGCAGGAACAGAAGCAGTTTCTATAAGTTTGCGTCCCTGACATTAAACTGTAGCTGAAATCATAAGCTTCACCTTAGCACCTAGAGATAAAAAAATCTTACTTTACAACCCCCGTGATACCTTACCTAGTGAATATATGTTGCAGGTTCAGCTACTGGCAATAGCAGCGTTGGCAGGGTGGCTGTTGCCACTGAACGAAGCCAGCCTGTGTCAGCCAGGAGTGCAGTACTGGTCGAACGAGTCCGAGGCGTGCATCAACTGCAAGAAATGTGACTCTAGCATCCAGCACGTGGTGATAAGACCATGTCAGGCCCACACAGACACGATCTGTGGACCGGTGTCAGCCTTGGACATCGACTGGTCCTGGCTCAAACACAAGCATCACAAGTCTTCTGACGCATCCGTGGAGAAGAAACATCACAAGAAGTCTCACCCGCGTCACGAATCTCTCGCAGATGATCAGGAGAGTAGACCGTTCCATCATTCCTTCTTGGACGATGAGGTTGAACCGGTACCTGCTCTGAACCATCATCGAGAGAAGAATCATCTGAAGCATGATTCTGGCGAAAAGAAAGAACACTTTGGGAAAAAGCTGTTTGCCAAAAAGCATCACAGCCCTCCAGAAAACTTTCTCAGTGAAGAATTTGATGAGATTCTCGACTACAAGAGGCCACATAAAATCGTTCCCCCAGCTCATTTGAAAAGTGCTGATGATCTTGAAAAAGAGTGGAAGCAGTGGTTGATTCAATCGCAAAACCAACTGCAGCACAGGAAAGATGATCTGTTGAAGAATTTGCACAAGGAAAGTCCCTACAATGACAGACACCATTCAATCAACAGGCTAAACGAACATAAAAGTAATATTTTCGATGACGATTCAATACTCCCTCATGGTGCTCATCATAAAGACCACGCTTTCAAGAAACACTTTTCTCCTCTAGATCTAGAATTGTTTGATAAATTGATAAATCACGAGCATCAAAGGCAAGAGAGGTTAAGTCTCTCCCACCTTCTCGGAGGAGAAAGCTCCCATGAAGACCTGCTGGATATTCTAAAGTCGGAAAACAAGCAACACGATAAGTTCAGGAACGGAGATGATTTGGGCTTTCCGATGGATACTCGCAACTTCCAATCAGCTCTGCCTGCTCAACGATTGATCCTTGGAGAACCGTCGACAGTGTCTGAGATCATGGACCAAGACATGTCGGAGGATTCTGAGGATGAGAGCGTGAAGGATGGAGAGGATGGAGGTGTGGTTGCGGTTCCGTTCACGGCTGCGGAGAGGCTCGTGTGGGATTGGCAGGCTCTGGCTCTTGCTTCAGCAGTCGCAGCATGCTTCCTCTTCTTCACTGTGGTGGCTGTCTTCTCCGTGCTCCATGCTAGGCAGTGGAGGCAGATCAAGAGTCACATCCACAACGGTAAGTGACTTCTGTTTAGATTCAGATTGTTATTAATAAGGAGTCAAGTGTAGGATGATAATACATTTTGTGCTTTCAGTTTCTTGTCTGTCACCTCTTTCTTTGTTACTTAGAAATTTCTTTTCAGCTTAAAATGGTCTGTCTTTAAGACATGTTAAAGATTGTTTTTGAATTTGTTAAGGTAGTTTTTCACAGACTTGCACTAGTCTGTTCAGTAGATTATGTACCAGTACAAACAGAGTACATAACGATGGATATATGATAATGATGGATCGTATATTTATTGTAAAATCCTTTGGATGGTATTGTACGTTTGGTGTGTGAAAAGGATGATTTTTTTATAGCTGATCTGTTGTTTGACTAGCCTGGATTAATTGATGAATGTTCATTAATTCTGATTTATTTCTGTAAATTCACAGATGTCTTTAGATAAATCGCTCATTTTACCTTTCATTTCCACTTGCAAGAGACACTAGTTCATATAAAAGCCAATACCTACTACTGTACTCTCAAATCCCATTAAGGAACGGGACGCTTCTACTCCAATTGGTGTGCTTGACAAGTGTGTTTAGAACTCGTGAATGCCGATGAAGGCCTGGTATGAGGAAATACTACGTTAGCCAGCAGAATGTTTGGCCAGCTTTCTCAACACAGAGCTACCGAGGAGCTTGTTGGCTCTAGAACCACGATGGCTAGCTGGGCTGCATACTAACATCCTCGGCTACTAGCAATGCCTTTCTAGCCTCAAGGCTACTCTGCTCGTATTGTAACCACCATCGTCACTTGTAATGAGGCGCTGAATATAACCGCTGAATATTTTGTAGTTTATTAACCTGTCTTACTGTTAGCTGTCTGTTTAGCTATCTATTTATAGTTTAGGAAATGTTGGTTTTAATTTGTAATTAAGTGAATTTTATTTAAATTTGGTACTTGTATTTCTGTTTGGTAATCAGTTTGAGAATCAATAATCGACACCGCTTTTTTAAAACTACAAAGCAAATCCAGTTACTAGAATCTAAAAAGATCCTCCACACAATCCACATACTGTACTCATATGACAGTAATGCTCTACTGTCTTGAGCTCTAGACGTGAATTGTAGTTTCTACTGTGTCTGGCCTGTATTGCTTCTTCACTTGGCTGAATTAATTGAACTAAACAACGACTTCAGCTATCAGAAACTATAGTTAGGCTAAAACTGTGTTAGCATCTTTACTGTTTTTTTTTCTTTAGGAAAATATGAGCAACAGTTTTTCTAATGATGTTGCTGCTTCTTATCTTTCTCTGTATAATCTCTTGTTCTTTTCCCCAACTAATGGATCCTCTACAAATAACTGCCACAGGCTCATCATCTTCGTTCATTAGTTATTCACAAAACAAAAGGCTATTCCTGTGTAGTCAGAGTGATCAGAGTTTAAGTTAATCAATTGTTCTAGACTAGTTGTACCAAATATGTTTTATCTCCCGTACCCCTTTCAGCAGTTTGTTACTGTAACAGACCTGCTATTGGCACAAGTGGACTTTTCATGATTTGTCTAAATTCAAAAATGTAAGGAAACAGCAACCAATTACAAATACAACTTGTTTATGTTAACTAATGACACGACGAAGAGTATGTAAACATGATTGGTCAACGATGAGCAGTAACTAATGACATGCTACCATTTCGTACTCAACCAGTAGGAAAAAGCAAACACACATTATAAACAAGCAATTAACTGGCCAAATTATCCTTTTAAATTGAGCCTGTTGTGATGGGGGTTATTGTGTTCATTCTATTTATTTAAACTCTGCTTAGAAATGTAGATATGGTTACAATGGTACTATCAATTATAGGTTAGCTCTGATGGGGAAAAGACGGTAAATTATTGTTTAGCCCCTAGACAGATAAATTTCAAAATCAACCTCTATTGTTTGCTGTTGCAGTCAGTACTGTGTATTTACGAATTAGTTCATTTATGTGTAGCTAAAAAAAGACACAGATGTTGTGTGTGAAAGACAGGACCCCCAGAGAGTATAATTTCATAGATGTTCGTCCAATCAAAGATGGTTTGGTTGTATGGGTTTTATCAAAAAACTGCACAAGTCAAAATACTGATAATTTTACGGTGTCCTCCTGCAGGCCTTTGGTCATGGATACCATTAGTTAGGAATCTCTTTTTTAGACTAAATATGTAAAGTCATTATTAAAACGCAAAAAAATTGTTTTGGGCGCATGTTTAAAAAAATTGATTTAACCATATTTTTTGGTGAATGAACTGAAATCTTGCAAAATAAGAGGCAACAAAGTGTTTGCTGATTATTATTTCGCCCGGGACGTAACGAGGCTTGTGTGAGAGGTGGCAAGTCTTGTAGCTGTAGTAAACACGTGTCAATATGCATCACAGCGACATTATACAACACACTTGGAATCACTGATTCTCTGACCTTCATTGGCTCTAACGTAGATAGCATGCTGGTTCAATCAATCGTTCAATCGATTCTCCTTTGTCCTTGGACTGTAATAAGCAATAGCGGGGTGGCCACGGTCAAGGAAAAAGTCAGGGATTTTCATCTTTTGAGGTACTTCACGGAAATTTCGGGGAACAATAAATTTATCAAGGAAAACGTACAAAGTATGTTGAATTCACGGTCAGTTGAGTAACAATTATTTTTCTTGCTACCAAAAATGCATATAAAGATGTGATCCAGATAACTAAAAAATTATTATGGTGATGTGATAAGTAAATGATAAGTAAAATGATTACTGGATGCTTTGGAAAATTTTGTGGAAAACCTGGAGCAGTCTGGTAGTTTTGTTTTAAAGAATTGCTGATAAAAAGAGAGTTAGATTTTGTACATTAAAGTATTCACAGTCCTACAATTGTTATTATTAACATTTTCACTGCAATAAACTTGTTAAATCACAAAAAACACATTTGTTTTCATTTAAATTACAAAAGTCCTGATAGGTTCCCAACAGGGAGATAATCAAGTCTTAATTTAATTAATTTCTTAGTAAATAATTCATTCAAACCGTTTTTGCTACATTTAACATGGGAATCCCTAGCCAGGGGTGAAATGGTTATCCTGTTACCATGTAATATTTTGATTGTTGCTTTCATCTGTAATTTTGTAATTTAATGGTAACGCAGTAATGAGTAACGGCAAATGTTACAATTCATGTTAACAATTATTTGTAAGAAGTTACTCTCTACACGTTAATAGCAGGTGAGACTTAATTTTCTTCATAAAATATCATTATTATTTATTTTTTTGACAGATGAAGATATCAGAACTTAAAGGCATCTAAATATATTGTAGTTTCCAAATATTCCCATTAATAGACGTAGCCTACAAATTTCATGAAACAATTCATAAACCTTTTTCAAAACATGGGGTTTTTACTAAAATAATTCTCGAAAATCCCGATATTTTGCCCCATTAATCCCAAGATATTTTGCACGTTAAATCAGCCAGAGATCCCCGGATCGAAAGCCCTAGTCCTAACTAAACTCTGCTGTAAAATACTGCGGTGTCATCTACAAAACCCAATAAACGCGAGGAGACAGACTAGACTAGAGGTAACAAGGAAGTGTGTGTGCAGAGTGGTTGTGGTGGAACAGGTTGAGCGTGAGTCAGTGAGTAAAAGTGAAACTGCAGGACTGGTGCTGGTGGTGTGATGAGTGGCAGTGGCACTGGTGGGGGCAGAGAATGTATGTCAAGACTCAAGACTTCACTTGCTCCCGGGCTCAGCTGCTGACGCTGGTGTCAGCGGTTAAAATTAGACTCGCCTCAGAGCATTTGTTTGTTGCAGCTGAGTATCGGGTAGAAATTATTTATCAGAAAACTTTACGGCAAAGTTAGATCAAATGTAACTGTTTGATTTACAGTATGTGTGTTCTTATAAAATCAACCTTTAAATTTTGAACAAACTATATAATCTTCTTCATATCAAAATTTTATGAAGTCCTCAGTTCTCTATGAGTACCACTTTGGACCATTTTAATTATATATGCCTTAAAATTCTTATTGAACTGAAAAGTACCAAGTTTTTTACATATTAAAGGCTTTAATGTATGGATCACTGTTTCAAAACCTTTCAAAAACGCTTTTTACCCTCATTTTCCTCTACACCAATATTGTCATTCAGAGAATTCTTATAAACTGAATTGTTAATTTTGTTGTTGGTTCTAATACTCCTTAAATCTTAAATCTTTTTTTCTCCTGCTCGAGTCTTATAGCTTTTTGAGTCTTCATAAACGTGTCTCAAAACATGGCTTTTTTACTAAAATGAGTCACAAAAGTCCTGATATTTTGCTTTATGGGAAAATTTCAGAGTTTAAACTACTATTGCAGACATTTTCCATCGTTAGTAAGCACTAGCTGTGAGTACCCGCGCTTTGCCTCGGGGCTTCATTAATACAGCTGTGTGTAAACTTTAAGAAAGATGCAAATTAAAAGTAAAAAAAATAGTTTCCTATCTTTAGTAAAACAATTTAATTTGCTTGTTTGTTCACCATCTTCTCCTTTCCTGTAAAACAGCCTCATTTACTTCTACAGGCTGCCCGGCCCTTTGGGAGGTCATTCTGCTGGTATTGGTGGCAATTTGAGCCTCCCGTTCAACCAGTGTCTCAGATACTCTTTGTGAGGCATGCCTCATTTTGTCATTTTCCAGTCGGTCCTGGTGTACCTCAGGAGTCTCATTTGCTCTTTGCGATAAAATATCCTGGACGGAATTTGGCTGGCCTACAAGTTTTAAATGTTCTTCAACATAAAACAGGTCTCATTTAAAATACAGGTGAGGGTGGGAATAATTATGGAGGTGTATAAAATCAGTCTTGTAATAAAAGCCTGTTAGAAATTAAAGGAAAACCATCGTTAAAGTTATAAAGACATCTTAGATTCTTCTAAATTCTCCCAGCGAGCTGACCAAGGCCCCCAGTTTCTCACTGTGGGTCAGCTGGTGGCTTATCTTCTATCATCTAAAGTGAGAATGTTGATCTCGAGACAAGATCTCGGTTTTACGCTTGACTTGGTGAACACTTTTTCCTCCAGTCATTGTCAAGGCCACCTGTCACAAGCTAAAGTTAACCCAAGTGGAAACGTGACTTGCAAACTTTGCTTCCTACAGTTCTTAGTTGTACTTGTCAGTTGGTCAATATTTGCATTGCTTGATTAGTGTTAGTGTGATAGTTTCCGTTATTTTTAGCTGCGACTGGAAATGATCTTCAATTGAAAGCATTTTTATTCATTTTTGCACACATGTACAGTTAAATAGGGGCTTAAAAAATGTGTAAATGGTAGGCTTACTACAATTTTTTTAATCTTTCAGAATACATCGTTCAATTCAATTCTAATTCTTTCAAAAGTAAGAAAGTCCCTCAAATGAACATATATTTAACTGGTAAATTGCCTTACCACTGTGTCAAATTTCTGAGTGCTGTTTATTTTTGAAATGTTATCCGAAAAAAACCTTAAAAATGTTTTACTTACACAGTAAATAACTATAACTTGGATTCTTCTTACAAAATATTATACAATAAATTTGGTTGTTGTGTGGTTTTCCATGGTTTGTGTTAATTTGTTATGATCCTAAATAAAATAGAGCCTGAAATTGGTTCTTGGAAAATTATTAGTTACAGTAAAAAATATTGTAATAAAATACTTGATAAACTTCAGTCTCTATGCTAAAGCACTTTAAAGAGTAGAAAGCGAGGAAAAAGCGATGTATCAATCCCTCAAAGAAATCTAGAAGTAGGAATTAAAAAATGCACAATTGCAGAGTACGGCTAATTTTAATTTTCCCCCAACTATTAGATAAATTTTAAATAACAAAAGAGTTCTCCATAAACAAGATTTCAATTATAAATTTGAATTATTTTTAACTGATGACTCTGCAGTTTTATTAGTGACTTTTATTTTATACCATATGTATTATTTTGTATTTATGCTAAGAAACTAATATTTTGCTTGTTGTACTCGCCAAGAAGATGATTTAAGAGTAGCCGACACGTGGCAAGTTGGAATCGTGCGCGACTCCGGAGCTTATCCCTCCGCTGGCACGGGTTCGATCCCCGCAGTCACCACTTACATATTTTGTAAAGTGACTTTATGGTAACGCTAGGTAAAGGTCGAGGTTGAGTGGTAGAGAGGACTTTGTAGTTCAACTTTGCCTCGTTAAATAAGACAAACTTTAACTTTTTTTCAAGATTAAAAAATCTGTTGTAAAAATATGAACATCTTTAAACTAGGGTGCTCCGTGCTTTCATTTTCTAAGCTATACACAGGCTATTGTTTCTATAACCTTTACTAACAATCAGGCAGTTAAACCCCTCGGTTTCAGAGTGGTACATTTTTTACAAGACGCTGTAAAGTGTCTCCTGTGAACACCATTAGGTTAATGGGTGTGTTGTGTGCGGGCGCCGCACTCAGACTCTGCTTATCTCGAGTCGTGGACCAAGGTGACTCGTGTGAGGAACCGGTCACGGCGACCTTCCTTCCCTGCATCCACTCTGTGGCTGCCCCTCACATTAGCAGCTGGCATTAATCATAAGTAAGAACTGATCCACGAGTTGCTAGTTTCCTCGATCTGTAACTGCACATTCGTCTTCGTACACTCCTCGTACTCTTCTGTTTAAACTGGGTTAAAAAAAATAAAGAGTACTTAAGTATATTACGAGTAGTATTATTAATTTCATTCTTTAAAAAATTGTACTAGTTATCGGTTGCTTTTGTCTGTGCATGTCCAAATCAAAGCACCGCTCCATAGATGTTTTAAAGTAATTTTCTCTGGAAGCCTAAAGCTATTGAGGCTGCTGCTTATAAACTATAAAAAATGTGTCTTTTCACTATAAAATAAGGTTTATTTAAAAACGCTGCCCAGTTTCTATCCAGCTGCCTTCCAAGGCGTTGTTAAGAACCAATTTATCCCGAAGCCAGGTGTGCGTTTCCCAAAGCGAAAGTGAGGGTGGAAATACTTATGATGGTGTATAAAATCAGTCTTTTAGTAAAAACCTGATAGAAATTAAGTGAAAAAAGCCATTGTTACAGCTGTTATAAAGACAAAAGTAATTAAAAACATCAGTTTTTCACTATACTTTTTTAATAAAAATAACATTATTACTGTTACCATATGCAACATTTTCAACAACACTATTTCTTTTGAAACCATTGCAATTAACCTCAAAGCTCAAATTTTCAACACATCACACGTCAGCATAAATTCTTCTTGATATTGTTTTTAAATCTTTGGATATTAAAAGTTTCCTGTATCTTGGTTGATTTTGCAAAACTTTCACCTTCAAATTACCTCTCAATTACTCTTTTAATGGGCTTTCAGAGACGCTTTCTTCTTTCGTTTTTGGTATATTTGGGTTTTGGGCGAAACCAATTTTTGATAGACTTTAAGAACATCACCCCCACACTTATGAACAACAGTTTTTAAGTAAATATTTTTTAGAAGGATCAAATTATAGTACTAATGTAATTCAATTCACAATTTTCATTCATAATCGTCGTTGAATACAAAAGTTCAAGCACTTAAGAATCATCCGGTACAGTTTTATGATAATTGTATTTTTAAAATTTACAAATTCTTTGTACAAGATGTAAAATGTAACTTTATGTGCTAAAATATTTAATAATCCTTTCAGCCAGATCCAACAGTTGCGTAAAACAGGTTTAAATTGAAAATTAAAATTGTAAACTATAGATTTAAGCGATTTTATACCTGTTAACAAGCTAGGAGGAAATTATGCAATTTGACCGGTGACGTTTTTCTCCCATGTTTGTTCAAAGGTTGATAAGTTAGCTAATCACCAGTGTGTAACTAAGAACTCATTAACATTTCTATTTTTAACTGTGTGTATTACAGTGGTTCAATAATAACATTTACTTTTTGACTTAACTGTAATTAAATTTGTTGTTATGTTTTTAATCAATGTGACATTATTAATGAAATGTGGTCCTTCAGGTAACCTAAAGAGACAAGCAACTAATTACCATACTATTTTTAAAGGTGATTAAGTCATTTGAATTTAACTTGATTTCTCAACATTGATTGAAGAATTTTATAAGCAAATCATTTCTGAACTCTATCGCATTACTTTTGACCCTTAGTTTCACCTACAACTGAAGTATATTCTATAATTTCAGAACTTTTAGTAAAGAAACCCGAGTCATTTCTTAAACCGATTGATTTAAGAGCCTTATGAGCCTCCAGATCTTAAATTTAGCCTAAGTGCCAAACATATTTGATCACACTTTTGAAATGAATAACCAGCCCATGAATTAAATGTCACTATGAAGCAACGTGTCCCAGGCCTCAGCTCTTGACTATTGGTAATGTATTGCTTGCAAGCGTGTAGAGAGGCAACGGTCACGGTCTCAAGCTGTTTAGTTACCATCTGTTCACGCTTCCAATCCCCAACCGGGCCAAGGTCTTCTTTTGCAATCCATTCTGTACATACCACCTTTGCTATTTTAGCAAATTTTGTTTCACTGGCTATATCAGGATTCATATGCGTCCTGGAAAACCTGGAATTTTAAAGGGTTGGATATCTAGAATGGTCCTAAATTCTTTTGTTAAGTCCTTAAAAATTAAAACTTTGACCTGGAATTTTTAATTTTAACTAAATTTACAATTTTAATTGTCTATTCTAAATAGAACTTTAAGCGAAACCTCTAAGTAAGTTTAGTAAATTTTGTCTATAGTTCCTTAATCTGTGTTAGCGTTCTTTACCATATACAATTCATTTATTCATATAACCAAGGAGAATACTAAAGAGATGTAAAAACTGACAAGGTAGAAATGGTCAACCACTGTTGACTGTGCTGAGTTCACTGCAACCTTCCTCTTGACCACAGTACTGTTGAATTTCTTGCAATTTTCCTTCATCTTGGATTTGATCTGCCAAAAATAATGACCGTAATTTCTCTTTAAATTTGTAAAAAACATTTTGCATCGTTTAACAGAAAAAACAATGATTTCTGTGGTTCAGGGGGGCCGAGTGACCTATAAAATATTATTTTCAAACAAAGACAGATGAAAGAAAACCTTAACTATTAAAAGATTTTGCTAAAGAAATTTTACTAACAGATTTTTTTAATAAATCACATTTTTTTGGTGAAATTGGACAGGTCACTCAGTGAAATTGGACTTTAAGTGACCTGGAAAATCAGAAATTTGTCCTGGAATTCTCCTGGAATTTAATTTTGGAAAACCAGTATGAACCCTGTACATGAGCTGTCTGTAAGGTTGTTCCCAATTGAATTTCTTCCAAAAATCTTTGTGGCTTATTACTGAAGGGATTCCTCAGTTGTCCACAGAGCAAATTGTTTCCTGTGAGGCAATGTCATCAATGCAGCCGAAACTATGCTCTGTTTTCGATAGCTGGAGTGATGCAAGTAGGCAGAGTGTTGTATCAGGACTCAGGAGCAGGATGGGAGAAAGGCGAGACTCTGGGCCGCTGTGTCTAGTTCTACTCTCTCTCTCTTCATGCAATACTCTGCAGGCTTTTCCGAGAACACCAGATCACCTGTTACACAAGCACCCCACCCTGCCTGCCCCTGACACTTTTAATTACTTTCCATTCTGCTCAAACTTAAATGAGATGCTGTAGCGTTTTCTTTGTTTGGATGTTTTTGTGATTTAGGTATTTAGCAGGCTAGAAAGGAAATAATGGGATTAACAAGTAGTGATGAAAGGTTTTGCTCTCAATGAATTACATGTGTTAGGTGAAGTAACAGTATGTGTATAAAGTGAAAACAAAAAGTGAAGGTAAAATAGATTGTTATGCAATTTTAAAGTATGCAACCTTCTTTTTCCATTAATCTGCAGAGTGGAAAATGAACATGTTAATACAAAGCAAAGATCATATACAACACACTCCTATGATATTACATCAGTTAGTGACTTTGTTTCATTTAAAAAATAAATAAAACATTACCTCATAAATAATCCATTTTACTCTTTGACATAATTTGAAAATATATCTATTTAGATATAAATTATAGTTTTAATTATTTTATAATTGTATAATTACTTATACTTGTCTTACCAGTGGTAGTATAGTCAACATCATTCTTTTGTAAAATTACTATAATAAATAGTTATGGAGTATCAATCAGATCATTAATTGGAACAACTATTTTCAGTTAATAAATTTACAGATTTGTGCAGCTACACCATGGTGTTAGAATCCATATTCACTACTTGAAAATCAGTCCTTGTTTCTGCATCTAGTTTTCTAAAAATGTAACCATCCAACAACCTTTTGATGAAGTTTTTATTATTTTTAAAGTAGATTGGAATATAAATCGTGACATTATTTCATTGATTAATTATTCATCAGGTTCATTCAGCGGAATTACAGATTGTGTTTGTGAAGTGGAAGGCCTTGTTTACAGATTCCGTAATAAACTCGTTCTAAAGTCAGCTGATTCCTCGTAGCAGAATCTCAGGTTCTTGTGTTCAATTGTGTGTTAATCCTTGATTTGATCCAAGGCTCAAGCTGCGTGATGTATCGTTCATCGTTATATAAGCTACCTGGAACTGTCCTGTGTTCTCTTTCTTCCTGTTCACATTGTGTCTTCATTATGACTATAATATTTAATAATAAAGAATTTAATATAGAATTTAGTATTTTTAATCATATTCTTGTCAAATTTTAGTATTTTACCTGTTCAGGTCAAACAGTTTATTACAGATTCATAATGTAAAACAATGACTTTTAAAATGAGTTAAAATTGTATTTTAAAATCAGTTTAACTGAATAACTTAGATAAAATAAGATAATTTTTTTGCTTTAAGGAATTTTTCCTCTGATTGAAGATTGGTCCTACCCTCAAGTTACTACAACCACAAATGTGACTCAAGTACAATTATCAAGCTAGTAGTTGTTTTTATTACGACAGTTTTAATGAAAACTTTTGGGAAAATATACTTTATTTCAAATAAGGGTAAGTAGTACCTGAGTATCAAACCTCAGTTTTATACTTTCTTCGTTTGCGAAGCAATGTGAAAAAGTAACATGGAAATCCTCATGGGCCGCTATAACATTGTCGCTTGGAATGACACTTTCGTCAACGCCTCAACTCTGGTCACATTTAGCCGTCAACTGGGCATTACATTCCACCAACTCGGATAAAATGAAGTAAAGCTATATACCTTAACTAAGCAGAATTATTAGACCACACAATATATACTATACTGTATCAAATGCTTATGTTGTCTTAGTTGTATGTGTGTATTTGCCGCTCTAACTGTGCGATCGTCTGGTTACAGATGTGGAGGAGATGTCTGCCAAGGTTTCGCTGATGCAGTCTCACAGTGCCGGCAGCGCCAGTGCCGCGGACGCAGCAAACACCAACCTTTATCTCGAGAAACTGCTCGGTAAATAGCCTACAACTGTTCTACCATTAAGTACATTGCTCAAAACAAGACACAAAAATGATTAGTTTATTTTTAAATCTCCTTTCGAAGGGCTAAACATGTGATAGTTCAGTCCTGAATAAAATGCATAAACCATCAATAAAACAGAGTAAAACTTGAATAAAAGATTATGTTAAAATAGGTAGATGGCTCATAGATGCCGAATGGCTGAGGCAGGAAAAATCAACATAGTTGTGCAGTGGCAGCCCAAGCATAGATGGCACTGCAAGGGAATTTTATAAACGTCTCAAGTAGAGCCACTGACGCAAGGGAAAGTTCGTTCTCGAAAATCGCACTATTTGGTCACATTTGAGTTATCGACATCGAACTAACTCGAGCATGTGGTGCCGAAGGGGAGAAAGATGGCGAGAGACAGCAGGGCTACCTGTGCTCAGGCTGCCGCAACTATGTAGATTTTCTTGCCTCCCCCCTTAGACATCTATGCACCATCTACCTATTATAACATAATCTTTGCCTGAATCAATAGATCTCCCTTGCACGGTTTTGGCTGCATTTGAACTTGTATTTTTTGCTATAGATTTAGCAATCGTTTGGTTTAGATGGTCAGCAGTTGCTTACCCTTCAACATGTTAGCCGTGTCATGTTCCGGGCATATTGTGAGAAGTGAAAAAAATCCGGTTTAGGGAAAGGAATAGGGCTAGACTTGGCTGATAAAGACTCTCTTAGGAAGAATAGGCCAGTAATGCCATGGACTAACACTAGGGGACTTTTAGGCTTCGCTACATCTGATCAAGCCGGGTTTATACAATACATTAAAAGTAACAATTTGTCTGCAACAAAAAATGTAACGTTTTGTCAAAAAGTCGGAAGTGCCGTTAACACCTTCCGTCTTTTTAACTTTCTAGAGGTCGCATGGGGTTTCAAAAAGTAAGAAGGCGCACACAGAGGTTACTTCCAGGTGGGTTAAAACCTTTGGGAAAATGGCAAAATATCGTTGTTTTTACAGTACGACATTTTATTAAAACAAAATGTAACAGGTGAAGTGAAACACAAAAACTATAGAACTACAAAAATAGTACAATGAATTCACCTGCTGCAAGCAGGGTCACACAAAGGTTACCTCAAGGATGCCCCGTATCACAAGGAGGCGCATCGTGGAAGTTTCCTCCGGACTCTAATATAAACAGTTAAAACTAACTACATCGAAGCTGTACATCGAAGTGGCTAAATTATATTTTATCGAGTTCTAAGAAAGGGTCTAGCTTTGGGAATTATACTGTTGTATTACAAAATGGAGAAGATACTTTTTGTGGTGTTTGTATGCTATTTGCCTTGTAACAAGAGGGTCCCTAATTTAGCTGAGGTCTTACCCCCAAGATTATGGCAAGACCACCAACAGTTAGTGGACCTCTAGTAGCTAATCTAGTTATCTGAAATATGTCATTACTTTACATTAAAATGTGTCAATATTAATTTTATGTTAAGATCTAAGGCTTCCGGTTTACATTGCCTCATAGTTGAAACATAAGTATTGCTAAACGTTTCGACTTCGCTGTGGAGAGTCATCCTCAGTAGCTGGTTGACTGGCTGGTCTCTGCTACTGAGGATGACTCTCAGCAGCGAGGTCGAAACGTTTTTGCAGTACTTATGTTTCAACTGTGACACGATGTAAACTGGAAGGCTTAGATCCTAGTGATGACACCGGCCGCAAAAGCTTAAGGGTTAAAATTAATTTTATGTTAATGTGGTATTGTAATAATAGGTTTATTACGCTGTACTTTGAAAGGCCGATACCGATGCTTCACCATTACAATCTCATAGTTAATTTTATGAGTCTAATAAAAACTGAAATCAAGTGTTTCATAATTGATATGTTTCAGAAAACAATGGAAAGAAGAGCAGCAACATCTACACACAGAAACGACCCTCCAGCTAAGATCAACACAACCTGCTCTCTGTAACTACGCATTTATTTGTACCATATGTACAATATTCTAGGTTAGTTTAGCTTGAAAATCTTTAGTTTTGTTTCTCAACTGTCTCAAGTGGTTTTCCAACTTACTATATTTATTTACTTGTTAAATCCAAAGTAATCTCTGTGTTTAAAATTGCTGCTAAATCCTTTCAGTATCAATTTATCTGTGTAAATTACCCACATATTGTTTTCAAATTTGTATCAAATGAAGTTTTTGATGACCACTGTTTTTTAAATTAGTAGAAAACTAATCTCTTTGTTACTAAATGAAAACCGGTGAAATTGGTAAAGCACTATTTTGTAGATTTGGAGAAAAAGGTCAGCACTTTTCTCTCTATTGTCAGTAATCTAACAACTAACCATAAACATTTTTCGGATATTAATGAATCTAATATTAACTTTCCTGAGTTATTTACAATAATATAGTTCTAATTTTAAAGCAACTTTATCATGTCATCTAACTTGATCAATATTATAAAAAGTATTACTTATCTAAAGCAGGAACAGGACATAATTTAAAGTGTAAGAAACATGTTGACTAATGTTTTTCTGACTTTGCTATATAAATTGTCTGAAACTGTCCAGTATTGATTGTTATTACTAGGGGGTGACAATTTTTCAAAACTAAAAACTACACTATTTCTCCCCATTTTTGGGCTATTTTCTCTTACAATATTGTCTTAAGCTAGGTTTACTTGAATATATTTTTTCTACTATTTATACCTTCAACTCTCTTAATTGTGCCTTATTTTGTACTTAGTTTTAATGTTTTTTATTTCATATTTAGTTATAAAAACAAACTTCTGTGCCTTGTTTTATAGATCTGTAGGTAGAATTACGGTTGAAATAGATCTTAAATCGGAGGGAAGTTGATGGTGTATTATCTTAGCATAAGAATAAATATTATTAATACCTTGTCTATAACTTTTTGTAAAACTTTTTAATACACATATCAGCACCTTTAGTATTTACAGTAATAAAACTAAACTTGTAAATAGTAAGGTGTTTTAAGGGTTGTGATATTTGATAGCTTATATCAGTAAAATAAACTAATCTTCGTTTCAGTACTGTTTATTAATATAAAAGCAAAAATTTTCCAAGTTATGTTCTCATTGATTCATTGACAACTATGGCGTGCATGATCACAATGTTGTAATTATGGTGTTAAATAATTATAAACTGATAATCATGGTAATCGAAACAGATTTTTTTTCTGTGTTGATTAAGTAATATCGAATCTCTTTGTTAACAGAATTAGTAGTGCCTTTTTATCGTAAGGTTATTCCTTGAAATAACTTTCCTGATAAAGGTTTTACAGGAGTAATTCTTAAGGTCAGGTAGATCTTTCTTAGCCTTTTGAAGTAATGAAGTGGACATATTCTCCAAAATATATACTTGCCTGAAAATTTTTATACTATTTCTATAACTTTAAATTTCTATAATTTTAAATAAATAAATAAAGATAAATATAAGATTAATCACTGGAATATCACTCCAGGTTAGCGATGTATATTAGCTTTTTCTGAGCCCATAACATTACAAATAAACAGTAAATAATTTCACAGCTGTCCAATGGTTTGTTAGTAGTATTGTCATTAGTACAAAATTGCCTTTTATTGTTTGTCTCAATTGTGTTTTTGATGTGTGTTACTGTATTATCTAATTACTGTTAGATTTAAAAGTGTAGAATTTAAGTTAAAACATCACATGACAATATACATCACTGGACTCAGTATTTTTATATTCTTTATACATCTAACTTCTTGCTAAAAATAAACTTTTATTCATAAATGTGTGGCTTTTATTTTTTACTAGCTGCCCACCCATAGTGCAAAGTTTTACAACGATTTCTGAGATCTATTTTTTGTCTACAGTTTTGATACTTTCGACATCACAATGACCTTTTCACTCTTTGAACAATACTTTGTGCTTGGCACTGCAACCAAGGGAGTCTAGAAGCTTCGGGTGTCGTGGAAGAAGACTAAAATACTTCAGTAGGTTGGGGGACAGTTATCAGAGGAGCTTGTATGTAGGGTTCTTCCCCAGAAACTGAGCACTAAAATTTTAACTTGTTTTACTCCATTTTATTTTGCTCCAAAACCAGCGTGTTCTACAAACAAATAATGTAGTGCATATATAGATTTCTAGACTTAAGGAAGGATTGAAACAACAGGAGCAATGAGCTTCCCCAAAGCCAAGACTTAGGGAGAATATTCAACATGTAATTACAGTTTGCAAAGGGTGTATAGGGGTTCCACTCCCTGAAAATTTAGAAGCTAAGGCCAAAAAAACATAGTGTTGAACAGTTATCAATCTTCCGTTAGAAATCCTGTTATCATGTTCAATACGATTGACTTGATAAAACATGAAAATTGTTTTATAGATTTTTATGTATGTGCCTTAGGGCACCTGATGCAGTGAAAGTCACTGCTACGAACATGTTTGAATATTTGAATCAATGTTATGACCAAACTTGGTACCGTGCCGCTAGCAGCGAATGTGTTAATAGGTGTATTTTCTTCTTGAGCATAGCTATCAAAAGATGGTGTGGAATAGCCTCGTAAAATAAATTCTATAATTTAAGTGGCATACACAGAGGGGATACGGGGACCAACCTGATTAAATTGATGGAAATTGAGCATCAAGAAACTTCATTTTTGGCCTATTTAAACTATTTTCCATTCTAATTTTGTTTAATTTGGCCAGCTGTTGATTCTCGCTAAATTTATAAAAATCTGGTTTAAGTCTGCATCTTATTTTGATCCCCGTGGAATGTGGAAAATGCCACAGATGGGACAGAAAACAAATGCCACAAGGCGGAACAAACACTGGTTACCACGCAGATATCACATTGCACCCCTCCCCCTCCATTTGCTAGCTTTGGCGCGTCTCGAGCTGTGAATTGAACCTTAGACAATATTGACGATACGTATCTCGTCTCAGAATTGTCAAGGTTGAATCATATTTGCTTTACTCAAGAAACTGTTAATTAAGCTGTAAGATGAGGCAATGTTTGTACTCTGACTATAATTTGTCATTTTTGGATCAGGAGAATGACAAAATATTTTTGCTCAAGAGCACGCGGCGATACTTGGTGTTCTAGAGCTCAACACAAAGAGAACTAAATAAATCATCTCCAGGTTGTTTCAAACAGGTTGATACTCAGCTAAGGGCTAAAGCGCCGCTGGGGAATTTCCTGTAAAATTTGTTCTCTGGTTTGCTAATTGTAACTCTAATTTGCTTCACTCACATCCTATGCCTCCTGTATAATCTGAAGACTTTTAAGCTACAATCACAGCCTCAGATTTACGTCAGCTTTAACTGTAAAGGGATACATACCATAAAGGAAAACTAATTTTAAATTTTATTAAAATCAGAATTGTCCCGCTGTTTTAGTAAATAACCTCCTTTTTTGCCACCATAACTGATCGGATTGTCATGGGTTTTGGTATATTGATGGGTTAAATTGGGCGGTCATATCCATTAAAATACATATTTATTTCATTTACTTTTTTGCATTTCCGTGGGTTTGGCTTGTATACAATAGGTTTCCAAAGTTTAATTCCCACCAGAAGCGTAGTGGGTTAGCAATAGCAGGAAAATATACTCATACATATACAAAATGGGAGACATTCTGCCTTCAGCATGTCACATCTATGGGTAGTATGAACAACCAATGGTCAAAGTCATGACAGAGTATTTTCCAAAAACTTCTCATTTTGCGTTTCCCATGTATAGGTTGTTGATGGTTCAGAACAAAATAAAACATAACATTTGTCAATCAGTGACAAAGAACAAGCTGGGTTAACTGGCAGTAGCTGATGATTGATGAACGGATCATTTTTTAATGTTTTGTAATACAGGGTCATCGAAAAAGATGTACGAATTTGAAAGTGAAATAAAAGTTTTAATATAATTGGTAGAGTTTTGATTTTTACATCAACAGACACGGCAAATCTTAAATTTTTAAATGTATTTTAAAAAGTTTCAATATGAACTCCCCCTATTGCACGACAGACATCTAGCCGATAGTCAACCTCCCACCAGGTGTTTTGGAGCATTTCAGGAGTCACCGTGGAAATGGCTACATTGATTCTTCTTCTCAGGTGCTGTAGATCACGTATTTTCTCAGCATAAACTAAGTTTTAAATGTAACCTCAAAAGAAGAAATCTAAAGGTATCAAATCAAGACTCCTAGGTAGCCACAAAACAGGACCATTCCTTCCATCCAACGATTAGGAAATCTGTTGTTGAGAGCTTCTTAGACGATTAGACTGTAGTGACATGGAGCTCCATCCTGCTGGAAAATGTCATTAATGCCCTTTCCCCTTTCGATTTCTTCAACTGGAGGGTACAGGTAAGAAGAAGAATCAACGTAGCCATTTCAACGGTGACTCCTGAAATGCTCCAAAACAACTGGCGGGAGGCTGACTATCGGCTAGATTTCTGTCGTGCAACGGCCCCCAAAACGGCTCACATTGAAACTTTTTCAATTACTGTACATAAAAAATTTAAGATTTGCTGTGTCTTTTGATGTAAACATCAAAATTCTACCAATTATATTAACATTTTTATTTCACTTTTAAATCCCGTACACCTTTTTTGACGACTCTGTATGTTTAAAATTAGACTATTATTTTCATTTTTATAATTTAAAATTAAACACTGAAATGCAAAAAAAAGTGTGTACTAAGTATTAACACTACAATATGTTGGTTGTGCAACTACATGCTGAACACCAGATGATTGTGGTCAGACGCCTTCAAAAGCCAGTGTACGATATACTACAGATGTGTACGGTAAAGTGCGGCTTGGGAAATGCAGGCACTCTGATGCAGACGTTGAAATTACGAGGAAAGCCACACAATGTTTGAACAGGTTCGACATTATCATCATTGGTAAATAATGTAATAATGTAACAATATCGATTGTAGGTAAGTTATTTTTGGTCAAAACCTCTAGGAAGGGGTAAAATAAACAGTAAAACGCAATGACAAATTCGAATATTTCTAAAATAATACTTTATTGTATGTACAAAATTTGTAGAAAATGGCCTTTATAAAAGCTTTTACGTATAAATTAACTACAAAATAAATTTACTCTAGTAGTACGGAACGCTACAATTTTATATTTACACATAAAACTAACATAGTTGAACCAAAACATTTTAAACGAGTGTTTTCTAAGCAGTCATTTAATATGTTTTGTTTTACTTAAAGTACATACAAAATAAATATGGTATTGTCATTTAACACTTGAAAGAATAGTATGAAATTGTTTTAAATGTACTAAAACTGTGTTTTTATAAAGATAGTATATATACATTGTTACCAAACATACCAGTTTGAAGAATCGTCAGTGAGGCCGTTTTGGGGCTTGGCTTATTTTCCTACGGTTCAGTGTCTTCATTTACGTTCATTGAAGTATTACTGAATCACACTAATTTTATGGGCTCACTTTGAATAAGAACAAAACAACATAGAAACATTATTAGTACATTAATTGTGTACACTAGGAATAAGCTAAGTTCACTGGGTCGGATGTTTTGTTTTATCTTCATTTCGATTCCCTACCACTAGGTAGAAGTGTCATGTTGAGGCTTGGAAGTCGTCTTCTCTCTAGATCGAAAATCAAATATTCAGTCTCCTGCAAACAAACACATCGAGTTAAAAGTTTTTAAACCCGAATTATAAAAAATCCACGTGGATTTAACCTTGTTGGCATAAAACTAGTTTTAAAGATACGTTTCTAAACTCATTGAATATGTTGAGCCCGAATCCCGCGGTCCCCGTCCAAATCATATTCTTAACTCTTGGCTTTCGCGCCCGGTGTCTCAACTATAATCTAGTTCTTTCGGTTGACACTGCGTCAAAACCTCATTATAATTTGCTTGAAATATATCGGTCTCACTGTAGAGTACCATATTCAGTCACTGGTTGGCTGAAACTGAGATAGTGTACTTGCCGTCTGCAGTAACAGGGCTGTCAACCGTTCTTTGGAGCAGGATACCAACTGTCGATGTTGTCATTGGCTGTGCCACTATCAAAAGACTTCTTCAGGACTGGTTGCATGATTCTTGAAAGTTTAATGTTGTCTTCTTTGTAGAAGTTATTATCATTTTTTATTTTTTTACTGGTTTATTGGATGACTCTGGGGTGATATTGAAATCATTAAAAATGATGATAGCTTCAACAAAGCTAAGACAGCATAAGCCTTCACAGCCAATGAGAACATCGACAGCTAGCATCCCTGCTCCAATGGACGGTTGGCAGCCCTGTGACCAATAGGATAGCAGACAGCAAGATCTCAGTTTCAATTAATCAGTGACTAAGGATGGTCCATAGCGAGCCCGAAATATTTCAAGTAAATTATAATGACGTTTGACTCGGTGTAAATCGGGAGTACTAGATTACAAATCATATTTATTGGAAGTCTAAATGAACACACAAAAATGAAGCGAACCAAAAAGCAGTGTTAATCAGGAACATTACGAAAGAAGTTTTTGCTCTGACATTAAAACATTTGCTAACGTACAAGTTGGTTATATCTTTCATTAACTTGAGGGAATATTTCATTTTAAATATTGGCCACGTAGCTCTTAAAACTGAATGATATCTTTAGTAAGCACTGCTAAAGATTGCGTAAGTACATATGCCTATGTGTGTGAGTGTGACAGCACAATTTCTCCCCGGGTGACAGCGCTGTCAGCTGATTTTGCAGTTTTTATGATGCGTAACCAGCTGTGATCTGAAGTGTCAACAACGGGGTTATCTCTCCAGTGTGTAGTTCTACTTTCTTGTTCAACTACGCACGCCCATTGTGTCCCAGTAGACACCAGCTGGCCAATTGATATTTCTCTGTGTGTGTGTCTGACTTTCTTATGTTATTTGGAAACAGGATACTTTCTTCTTTTTGAATGCATTCTGCTGAAAAATTGCCTGTAGGGATGATGCTTACTTTGAGGTTTTCAGCATGCACTTAAGAGGCGGCCGGATAGAGTTCGAGGGCGATTAAATGTTATAGGACATTGAACATGGGAAAAGCTTTTCTTTGGAAGCATAGTGCTGCTGCATATGAAAACGGAAAAACTAAGCTTATAAAGTACAATTTTAATATTACAGAATTTCGAGTTTTAAATTCCAAACTAAAGAATTAGTTTGATGCCGAACGTAACAATTTCAGTGTTTAAATGCATCAGCATTAATAAATATATGCTTCCGGAGGAAAAATTCCACATTTAAGTAAATTAAATTGCTTAAAACTTCGTTTGCAGTGTTAACCCCATGTTTTAAGCTGTACTAAAAGTTGTACCTTTCGCTTCGTAATATGTATCCGTCGTTCAAGAATATTTCCGAAGATATATATTTTCCATATCAAGAGATTTCTATGTAAAACGTCTCCAGAAGAGTTATGCCCTTACAATTGTTTTGAAACAATTCAATTATTAGCTGCGTGATCTCTACACTACAGTTCCCATAACAAGAAAGATATAATTAAATATCAAATTACAGTAGAAATCTTCACACAAATATCTTTCGCCCAAATCACTAGACCGAACATTAGGTTACATGTTCTAATATTTCCTTTGTTCAATGAAATAATCTAATCAATTATTATGTTGCATTCTTTAAGAACACGACGTTTCGGGATCTGAAGTCTGATGCCGTCTTCAGGTGAAAAGTAATTTAAAACATAAGACAAACCATTTGGAAATGAACTTATGTATTTTTTCCTTTAGACTTATTTGATTTGACCACATTTAGCCTAGACAACAATACAAAATGATAATCTTTTCACTTGAAAACGGAATCAGATTCCAAATCCCGAAATGTCGCGTTCTTTTCGTTAATTCAAAAAAGGTGGAATAATAATATTCCGTAATAATATTTCAACCTTAGATTACGTATAACCATAGACTAACAGACGGTAGAGTCTCTAGTCTGTGCTATAACTTACAATAGTTTAATCTCGTGTCGACTCCTGGGGGTCGCTGATCAGTTGTCTAGCCTGCCTGTGTCCGTCCACAGAAGTGACCACAGAGTAAGACCTCTCTACTCGAGTGCCCAGCAATTCTTCCTCCTTGGCCGCGCTGGTCGGCACGGGGGTCACCACGTACACCTTCTCGTGAGTCAGGGGCGAGATGGACACCTGCAGCTTCTCCCAGGCTCTAGAGGTTGGTTCTGTCTCTGCCACGGACTCCTCCTCGGCAGCGGGTGTCGAGGAAGTGGAAGCAGAGGTCCCTTCTGGAGTGCTGGACATCTGTAAGCAGACGACACTCGTCACTCTTAGGTAAGGTTTCACCAATAATTCATTAGTATTTGGGTCTCACACGTATTTAGGTTAGTGGAGGACGGACGAAAATTCGCACATATGAAGAAAGGCTGTCCCGAAGATATTTTTAAGACAGTCTTTCTTTAATATGTATAAACTTTTGTCTTTTTCCTAATGTTATGTATGCTGAGTGAGGCTGGGGCCTACGTAAGCTAATCTCGGTGAGGACCAAGCCAATGAGTATATGCTATCGACGATAGCATAATACATGAGTTTGAAAGGCATGTCCGTAATAGTCAAACTAAAAACCTCCTAAATTATGTTTCAAAACAAAACTTGTAGGAATCACTATTAATTAGTAAAACCCATGTACAATCAAAATCAGCCGTCTATGAGGGATCAAGCTTTACAAACTATTTACTGTACCTTTGTATCCAATAACGACCAGCTGTTTAGAAGACCTTCAATCGTATCCATCACAGGCTCATCGGCTTGAGACTGTTCAGCATCCTTGAGATGGATCTGCGGATGAATCTTCACTTGGTGCTTCTGGCTCTCAGCGCCGTCGTGGTCAGAGTCTAGATTGTGTTGGAAGTGTTCGTACAGATCTCTCTGGGAAAAGTTGAACACCTTGGAAGGCTCCGTCACCGTAAGATACTCTTCTGGAATCTTTTTGGAATTGAAAATATGAGGAATCGTTGTGACTGGGATAAAATTTACAGACGGTTGATTCTGCTTGTATCCTTCCGCAGTCCAGTTGTCGATGTTCTTCTGAAGTCTTGCAATATCGATGGAATCCTCCTCGCCTCTCAGGAGTCCTTGCAGGTTCGATGCGAGAAGTTGCTGAAGCCCCTCAGGCCCTGTAGCCCAACCACCAGCTTGCTGATTAAGATGGAGAATATGATTGATTACTTGAGGTGGTAGATTTAGAGGTTGGCCGTTCTGAGTTGGTATGCTCGGTCGACGGCCAAGGTTGTCGGCGCCAGAAGCAGTGAACGCAGTTTGAGCGTTTCCAGTAGGGAGTAAGTGTTGGTACTGATGAAGCTGGTCCAGCCCAGTGGGTGGTACAAGGTTGGTCGGTACTTTTCTTCCTTGGTTAGTAGGTGGTACAGGTGTCCAGCCTATGTTGTTGGTCGGCTCTTGCACTTGTTTATTTGTGGTGTAAGGAACTATTATTTGGTGGATGTGTTTTGCCTTCTTTGGAGTAGAAGGAGGTGGACCCACGGAGAACCTTGCTCTTACAGGTGCACTTGTAGGTCTAACGAACGGTTGAGGGGGTGTGTTTCCCCATCCTCTAGAGAAACTCCAATCTCTTAACGCTACTGGGTCACTCAGGTATGGAGGAGGCTCGTTAAACCTGAGGTTGGCAGGAAGTGGCGGGATGTGTCCACTTGTTAATGACTGGTGGTTTTGTGATGGTGACTGCACTGGCTCTAGTAAAGTGATGGGGCTCGGAGACACAGAAGGTTTAGTGGCTGGTGGAGGTTTCGAGGTCACGAAATGGCCACTAGCTGTGGTCGGCAATGACGATGAAGGGCCGTTAGACACTGTAAGGGTTGAAAAGCTTGAAGAAGGACTAGCTTTGCTGATATGATATATCTGACTTGGTCTTGTTGTCGGGGAAACATTAACTACAGTTGTCTGCGATGGTTGAGAGTTAGTAGAGCTTGTGCCCTTATTTTCATGGAAATCGTTTGATTTGTGATTTGTCGGTAAAGCTTTGGTGGTCTGATCCGTGAAGTCAGAAATCTGAACATTATCTAAACCAGTAGTTGATGAAACATTCTGTTGAACATTCTGCTGTATGTTTTGGTGATTTGGTCGATCAATGCTTTGAGAAGCTTTCTGATCGATCTTAAAACTATTTTCATTCAACTGTTGGACTTGCGGGAAATTGTGGTATCCAAGATTGAAGTACTTATTTAAATCAGGAACGTCTAAAATTGGTGCTTGAATAATTTGCATGGGATATTCTACTGAGGCTAGATACTCTGCGAGAGGAACACTTTTTAAAACCTGCACATTTGGTCTGAAGTTGTCTTGATGTTTCACGTTTGGCCTCTGCGAGTGCTTTAAAACACTCTCGGTCGGCTGGTGCGCTTGAGCTGGCTCTGAATCTTTCACTTTGCTTTGTTCTTGGCACTTCTTGCAACTGTCATCTGTCTCTGTGATTGTGAACACGATATTTTGTGGTTTTGGAGGCTGCAAGTAAGCGTGGAGTTGGGTTTGTTGGCCATCATTGAAAGTTTGATAAGAGTACAATGGAGGAAGCTGTACGTTGCTCATTTGTGGGAAAGGTATCGGTCTCGGAGGGAAAACAGGTGTCTTGAGTGGTTCACCTCTAAATTGTTTAATAAACTGGTTTGGAGGTGATTGTACAGCTAAAGGTGGCTGATTCGGAGGTGGACCATTGAAGTTAAGTGGTTGTTTGGGATCAAACGGAGGTCCAAATTTGACTGATGGCAATAGTTGAAAGGTTTGCTGAGGCGAAGGGCTCGGATTCAGCTTAACAGTGGAAGGACTGATGTTAGATGAAGAGGTTTGTTGCGTTGGAGGTTGTGGAGGACCATACGTCGGGGATAAGAATCGTTCAGGAAGAGGAGGAGGCGGCAGTCCTGCTTGATCATCCACTTGTTGCAAGTTCTGCGCAGGCGTAGAAGGATGGGCTTTAGCTTCATTCGCTGGAGGATTTGTGGGTGATTGCGAAGGAGGTCCATATTGTTGCTGAGGAGGAGGACCATACTGTTGAGGAGGAGGCCCGTACTTCTGAGGAGGGGGCCCGTATTGCTGAGGAGGGCCGTACTGTTGAGGAGGACCGTTCTGCTGCTTTCCCTGATGCGGTGCAGGAGGCCTCAGCTGTGCCAGCGGTATCCCGTAGTTGACAGGCAGTGTGAGTTGTATTGTCGGGATTGACAGCGCGTATTGTTGTTGCTGGTTGTGACTGTCATGGTTGAGAGCTCTCGCTACAGGGACCCAGGGCACACTGTCACAAGGGTTACAGTCCGAGGAGCGCCCCCGGTGACTAGAAAGGAGAGGAGCCGCCCACACGATGTTGCGGGCCTCTTGCTGCTGGAGTTCTGACTTGTCTTGATCATTCTTGGAGTTGTCTTGTAGTGACGGTGTGAACGAGGCGTTTCTCGGTGACCTGACGAGGCTTGGACTCGCCTGGGGATGGTGAGGAGGTGTCAAGTGTGTAGCAGGCTTGAGAGGCAGCTCACTAGCCTCACAGCCTAGGAGGGCAGCCGCTACTAGCAGCACTATCGTCATCTGCAACGACAAAGATTTAGTTAAATCATGATGGTTGGTAAACTGGATAGCATTACCGTACCTTAATTTAGGTTTCGTTTAATAAGGATAACTATAATGGAACACTCAGGTATTGATGAGTGAGATAAAAAGTCGTACCTCAGCAGTATTATGAAAAATACATGTGTTTTTTTATATAATTTATAAAAGTTAATTTTAGCACGTATGTGTTGTGTTAAACTATAAGTGGATGCCAGGAGTCCTGCTAAGAAACTAAAATAACTCAAAGTTGTTTTGCGTCATCTTAGGAGAATATCCATTTAGTACAACTAAACTTCATAGCACACAGAGTAAATACTATGTTTTGTTTAAGAAATACGGACGCAAACGTGAAATGGACCACACATAGGTTTGCATACCTGTCTATTTTCTCTCGAAAAGTAAAATCCCCTAATTAAGGAGCACTTATAAAGAGAATGTACAAAACGACATTCCTTTCATCAGAAGTAGGACTTTAGGGCATAATTTGGTAGTGAGTTGTGCGTGATTGGAGAGGCGGAGAGGGAGCAGTGCGGGGGCTCTGTGACTGATGCTGTGGGGTCTTGATAATGACAGAAAGCAATGCTCCGACCCTTGACCTCTGCGACGGGAAAGTCAATTCTTCCTCTGTTCCCATCGCACCATAACCGCCAACCGGTCATCTTCATCTCACTCTCGTTTTAATTGCAAATTCGCTGTTCTTTCCTAGGAGATGTTCAGATTGTCTGAGTTTTGTTGTAATGCTGTAATTTACATTACGACAGTACGAGTCACTTATACAGGGTGTTTTATTTTTAACGCGACCCAATTTTCAAACTATAGTAAGTCATTTGTTAAGATCGCTATATGGTCATAATTTTATCATTGGATTGTTCACTTCAATATCTATCAGATGGTGTGTGTTGCTGAAGAAATATAGTGGTTTTGATTTCCTAATTTATGTTATTGTAAAACAAACGCTATCGTGGTTTTAGTAAATATCAAAGAGTGGTTATTGTTGAAGAATACTTAAGAACAAGATAATTTTCTTTTTGTTTCAAGAGGCGTTTGGGGTCAAGTTTACAGGTGTTAGTATTCAAAACAAATCTAAAATTCACTGGTTTGTTAAACAGTTTAACAAAACAGGTTCTGTACGGAACAAAAAACATAACAGAAGGCGGACTGGACTGAATGAAGAAGTGATGGAGGATGTTATGGTTAGTTTAGAAAATTCTCCTATAAATCTTTTAGAATGTTAAAACAACTAAAACAAAAAAATACACTCCAGAAAATTTGATCTCAAACGCCTCTTGACAAAAAGATTATATTCCTCTTAAGTATTCTTCAACAATAAACACTCTTTGATCTTCGCTAAAACCCATGATTGCGTTTATTTTAAATAAAATCAAATTAGGAAATCAAAGCGGCAAAGCCACTATATTACTGCAACAATATATACCATCTGATAGATATTGTAGTGAACAAACCAATGATACAATTTATGACCATATAGAGCTCGTAAAAATGACTTACTAAAATCTAAAAGTAGGGGTTAAAAACACCCTGTATAATCAAATGGGTTCTTTTTGCCTGTAACAAAGCTAAACACATCTACGATAATGTCTATGCCCAACTTCCAATTGAGTTTGTTGCACAAATAATGCCTGATGGTAGCATTATCATCAACTAAGGAAGGACATAGTTGTTAACAGATCATCATGAAGCCGATGCACGCACATCATGGTCAGCCATGGCTGAGACTAGTTTTCCATTCGATGAGCGTGAAATGTGCCGCCTGCATCAGACACGTCTGGACGGATAACCACAGCACAGAGTACAATGGTGATGAGCAACACGTGACACGTCTAGTAACCTCATCTAGTAAACGGTTTAGCCTGATTCATTCATCAAAACTCTTAAACATTTCCCTTCCATTGTCTGTGCATAAATAGGTATTTTTGTGTTCTCTGTTTTAGTTAACTCGGCTGTGATTGGTCGTCCGCTGCTTCAAGCCAGCCTATGGGGTTGTCTGGCGGCTGGCCAGGCAGTCAGGCAGTCTGTCACTGGCCATAGACGTGTTTGATTTCTTTATTCACTATGGTTTTAGTTTTGTAAAGTGTTTGTACATGTAGGATAAAACTAAGATTATTTGGTGATGGGTCACTGGTTAGCTTGCGCTAATTACTGTTAGGTTAACTCATTTCCTGATGTTTTGTGTTATGTTTTAGGTTACTTTTCACCTGAGGACGGGGTCAGCTTCCAGATTTCAAAACTTCGTGTACTTTTTGTTCACTCAAAAACGATGAAAAACATCTGTACTAATGTTTCAACCTCAGAAACTGTACCAGTGTACCATCGTCAAACACAGAACGCATGGTGCGCATTTGGGAGACCTCGCCGTGATCCACAGACCTGGGGCATTATTAGATAATTTGGGAATGAATTGGATTTTGAGCGAATGCATTATTGTATGTCTGAATGAGATTTCGATGTTGGATAAACGCAAAGTTAAGGATATATTTTCAATTTTTTACGGTTTTATAACATGTAGGCAACATTGTACAGTTAAATATGCAATGAATTATGTAAATGATGTATTAAAGAGTGTTTTTTTACGCCACTAAATTTTCAAATTATAGTTAATCATATTTTACGAGCGCTATATGGTCATAAACTGTATCGTTAGTTTGTTCACTGCAATATCTATCCGATGGTAGGTATTGTCGTATTAATGTAGTGGTTTTGATTTCCTATTTAATGTTATTATGGAATAAACGCAATAATGATTTTTAGCAAAGATCAAAGATTGTTTATTGTTTAAGAATACTTAAGAGCAAGATCATTTTCTTTGCGTCAAGAAGCGTTTGATATCAAGTTTGTAGATGTGAGTAGGCTATTAGCTTTTGTTTCAAAATTCTTAAAGATTTTTAGGAGAATTTTCTAAGCTAACCCCAACATCCTCCTTCACTTCCATATTCAGTACAGTCCGCTTTTTGTTATCTTTTCTGTTCCCCACAGAACCTGTTTCGTTAAACCGTTTAACAAATCTGTGAATTTTAGATTTGTTTGGAATACTAATACCTGTAAACTTGACCTCAAACCTCCTCTTGACAAAAAATCTTGTTCCTAAGTATTCTTCAACAATAAACCTTCTTTGATCTTTTCTAAAAACCACGATTGCGTTTATTTTACAATAACGTCAAATAGGAAATCCAAACCACCATATTACTGCAAGAATACATACCATCTGATAAATATTGGAGTGAACAAACCAATGATACAATTTATGACCAAACAGCGCTCGCAAAGAATGTCTTACTAAAATTTAAAAATCGGGTTGCGTAAAAAAACACAGTATTATTTATTACTGACTGCTTACCGTAATGGACATGCGATTTATGCATTACTAAGCAGGCGTAAAGAGTCGCACTTAGCGCTTTAACAAACCGGAAGTCGGCCTGAACCCTGTCAGCTGGTTTATTGTGCTCAGTACTTCCGCTGTTAAGGAGAGGAGTGCCGACTGTTGTCAACTTAAGTTGCGCTTGTAACGTGTTTCACTTTCTACACTTTACACTACAGTAAATACTATATACTCTGTGTAGTGAGTGGTGGAATGTAGAGAATGCGCGTGCGCAAGACAGTCATGTGGATAATGTAACTGATGTGTTTGGTGCCAGTAACGTAAGGAGTACTTAGTTTCTTATTTCAAAAATAATCAAAATCATTATTTTAGAGCTTCTTAGTATAACAATCTTAGGTAACTAATTGGATCAGGGTTCGTAATTTTAAGGGTATTAGAGGTAGTTCCGACTTTGGGTTCGTAGTAGCCTTGTAAGATACTAGTAGAGTTAAAATCTACGTAGCTCTTAGTACTTTTTTTCTTTAAACTGTTATCTCTATGCTCTGAGTGACTCCTCTTCACTATATGTGCCTAACCCTACTGAAAATATAGTTATAACATTTTCTTTTTTACGACAATATTGTGTAGCCTGTTTTGAATGATTAGAAAACGTCAGCGGTTTTACAAATATTATATTTGGTATAATTATTGTGCATATACAATTTTACTTTGGAAACTTCAGGCAAATCATTTGACCATACACGTCGACAAAAGTACTACATAGTTGACTTCATAACTTTTTGAAACCGTTCTCAAGTTCAAACAAAACCTAAAAACAGCCATTTTTCCTCGAAGTAATACATCTTTTAGGACTCCAGGGGGAACTCGAAACAGATAGAAGGTTACCTGATTTTTGTTTATAAGCGAAATTAGTAATGATCTTACTGATTAGTTTGCTCTGTACCGAGCAAGTATTATCATGTTTCATGTGAGTTAAACTGTGCTGGGTCCCGTTACCGAACTCGTATACCCAGGACCCAAGACTCAGGACTCAGGATAGTCACCCGTGACCACAAGAGTTGCGATCTCTCGCCTCTGCGGTTAACCAAGGATCATTTCTCCAAGTGTCTGTATCGCGTATGCAAAGTGGAGACTGGTCTACTTAACTCCGCCAAGTCGTTTGATCACTTTTACTCAAGGTCACAAGAAAGTTAAATAGTTTTCTTAGTTACGCAGTAGTTGCTATGACCTTGAATTTTGTCCCATAAGAGGAATGTCTAATTTGCATGGCCGTGACATAAATGCAAAAATGGAAGACATTTTGTATTTAAATTTCTTGTGTTCACCATTAAGAGTCATCGTCAAGAGTCGTCTTCAAGCATGCTATGAACTAGACAATTAGCAATTGAAGAATATGATAGCTGAAAAGTTACCGTTCTTTTTTTCATGTACGACCGAAATTAAACAACGGTAGTCTATTTGGATTGTCTAATTTCTTTTTGAACCCAATTTTTCTTCATTCTTTGCGAGCGAAGTCTTCTTTCTTCGTCTGTGATAACTCCTCCTGGTCGCATGTCAAATATTTAACAGTGAATTTAAGTCTCGAATATCTTCTTTGAGCTCTTTTGATCCATCTGATTCCTCTTATCTATTGTTATCTGTTATCCATTCAACCTAATTTTACTGTCACTATCTTACAGTTTTGTTCAATTGTATTTTACAAGATTAATGTATATAACAACTTTGAGTTTCATACCGAACGGTGTGTAAAATATCAGAAAAGAAGTTATCGAATGTTACCAGGGTCAATGATTTAAGAATACAGTAAACTTCCTTTACCATCTTAAATAATTAAAATACTTACAATACAGCTTCACTGTAAAACGTAACCTGAAGAAGTTCAAATTGCCGATGGGCCTACTATGTACCTTGACGATAACCTGAATCATTCCATACCTCCTTGAGACTAAAGGTTGCTCCACATTTTAAAAGCTTCCTCTTACTCCTCAATAATGACTCAGTGAGCCATCAATATGCCCGGAGCGGAGAGGAAGGGAAGATGTATAGGAAAGTGTGATGCAGATCAGGACGCGATGCGGTTTACCGGAACATGTGTGAATGAATATGCCTGAAGCGGCTTGTATGTGCTACTTACAAGTACACGCGTCATCGACTCATCTATAGATCATTTCACTTGCTGATGACACCTTCGATCCTGTGTCGTGCGTAGCCGAGGCGTCGCCCGCCAGCGGTCTCGGGAGAGTGTCGTTGCAGAGGTTTGTGCGCAATTAGATTCAGATTCATGGTAGAGAAATTCATTTCAACTTCACTGAACTAATCTATATTCAGTGTTGTAATCACTATACGTAGGTATATTCACTAAATCACTATTTGAGATGCCGACCACTCTCGTGAGGGTATTTTAAGGCAAATATGTGGTGAAGGATGAGTGTGATGAGTGGTAGTAATGAGTTATGAGGTGTAGTCTTGTTACAAACTAAGGCCGACTCGTCTTTAGAATGGGTCATTAATTAATAGCTTAATGGCCAATGGAAATACAAGGACCAACGGCTTAACGTGACTTCCGAACCACGCAGGTGATGGTCTGATATGTCTAAACCATAAAAAAAGTTGTTGAGCCAAGATATCTAAATGTTTTTACCTGTTAAACAAGTCTGTATTAGATCTAAAATTGACGAGTGAGATATACTTGTAAAAAACTTGTATCTATTACCAAATAAATGACTTATGACTTATAAACGGTGGTGAGAGTTGATGCGGGTATCATCAGATGATCACTGAGACTATCTGAGCCGCTTTAGACTTATATCATCCTCAAAACCTGACCTCCATGAAGCTGGATTACTGGACCACGCCACGAGTCCCAGTCAAATATTCATTATATATGTGTTTTCGCCATTTAGTTATCTTTGGCGAGAGAAATTAATGGCTCTATTTTCAATGGAAATTCGCTAATGAACATATTTTCCATGGCTCTTCGGTTGTTGTTCTTAATAACACTGTATGTTTTTAGCAATTCCCTCTCGCAAAATTGACTATTTTTAAGACTTAATCTAGTAAAAACACTGTACGCTCTTAATGAAAATCTGTAAACAAGAAATCATCAACGGTAAATTCAATCTGATTACATAGAAATTAATGCATATTAATAATAATTAATATGTAAACATTTTGATACATTATCGGTCATTAACGTCATCGGCTGCGTCTCGGACGTTAACTTGACCTCGTGTCAAAAAACGTCACTTTAGGACCTAGTGATGAAATATACTATTCTGGTTAAATTTATGCTCAACATTTTGATGTTTTTAATTTCGATTTTAATGTTTTGTCTCATTTGAATTCATATATTTCGATACGGGTTTCAAAGAAAGGTGAGCGTATCTCAAAGATTAACGGTCTAATATAGTTATTTGCTTATTTTAGACCACCTCAAACCCATGGGAAACTGAACAATATCACATTCTAGCCAATTCTCCCACCCAGGACAAAGGGAGTTAACGAAGTATTGTGCCCAAAGCAAACAAGAACATAAACAAACTAATTCTCTCCCACGACAAATTGGCCTGTGGCTGCTCTGATATCATTAAACTTGCAAGTGATACATAAACTTTCTCCGCAGAATGTGTGCAAACCGGCCACTCTATCAAGGATAGAGCCACAGCCTAGTTAATAAGCACCCGGTCTACAGCGAGTACGAGAGGACAGCAACGGATGCGAGGATCTCACATTGCTGCAGGACATGACTGGTGGATCAGGACCTACTTCTGCTCCACACTCCGCAACTGGTCATTTAATCCACCAAATTGTCCACTGAACAGCAGCAGGGTTAAATTACCCGTGGTTAGACTTCAGTGGGGTTATCAGCACGCTCTCTAAAAAAGAAGCCAATTTTTGAAGTTCCGTCTGCATCAAATTGGTTGCCGTAGAAGGAGTTTTGAACGAGGGGAATGACTTATGTAGTTCAAAGGTCTAACTGTTTTGGGTGTGATACCGAATTTCATTGAATACAAAATTTAAATACTCTTGGCTACGGTTTAAGTGATTCAAAACATGTGTTCTTGTAATTTATTTCATGCTTGTTAATTGTTACTACTTCCAATAAATTAACAGTAAACTACTACGTATTTCTATAAACACCTTTACAACCTTATCATTGTGTTTTTAATTTATTATTCAAACTGGAAATGTTGATTAAGTTTTCCTAAAAAATTGACTCAAAAGGTTTTATTTGGTATAGATTTATCAAAACTTTATTATATTGTAAATTGTTGCATGGTGAGCAAAACAAACTAATTTCAAATTTTCACAAAACGCTCAAACTAAATGGTTTTTGGACCTCTAGGTTAGTAAACTGATCAGAAGAGCAGTTATTTGTTTGTTTTTGGTGGTTTTGAGGATTAGACTCATTTACTATACTACCCTGAACATCCATGATACAACTACTAATGTTGGCGAATTTCAGTGCAAAATAGAGCGATTTATTTCTAACGCCACATAGGCCTAGATTGAAACATCAACCAACAACACTAATCAAACGACTGAATATACTCATGCAAAATCATGCGTTTTGAGCCTCTCTATCAAACAAAGTTAACTCAAGTTAACGGATAAAAATCTTATGTTCATCTATAAATAAGGAAACAAGTGTTCAAGTTGTAAGATTTGTTTGAAACACCCGGTACTTTGACATACCATACATTGTATTAATTTAACTATGCAACGTCAATTAATAAACTGTGATTGCTAAAGCTAAGATTCTTTTGGTTGAAACAGAATTATTTCCGTACAAGTTTCACCTCTTTCCCAAATCCACCGATCCGGATTGAAATCAAGAAGTCAACTAAAGCAGTAAAACAGCAATTTGGAAAAAGAAATAGAAACTGGACGAGGGAATCATTTCAGACTCGAACTGGTCGAAGTGGTTTGATTTTATTTCCCTTCTCACCGCTGAACGTATGGTGAACTTGAAATGGGATAGTTTATAGGGAAAGTCGAACATGTGGGGAGATTACCCGAAACCGAAGTGCTTTTGTGATTGATGAACTTTAAGTGTCTTAATGTCCTCCATTATGGGTTGCTTTGGTAAAGTGCATATCATCATCCTGTGATTCAATGTTGGGTTGATTTGATTTATTCCGGCTGATATTTGAGAAAATTGTGATCGGGGTGATACAATCATGAACATACGAGATTTAGAAGGTTTCATTTGGAAAAGCTTGAGCAGTTGAGTCATGTTTTGCCTATTTTGGAAATAGTGGTATCCTAAATAGTGGCTGCTACATGGTGGTGACCAGAAAGATAAAAAAGCTTCGTTGTTTCGAGAGATATTTCACTTATGTTTACTGCAAATTGTTTAGTTTGTGAGTAAAGCTTAGAGCATATCATAAAAAATGCATTTACCTTACAGAGCGTTTACAAAGCATTTTTTCCAAAGCTAATGTCAGAAACATTTTTTAATTTGTGTGTAGGTAATCAAAACTTAGAATACGAGTGTGCATCAAAGGGGCCAACGGCTACTTTATAGTGAACATTATAGACAGCTTGGTGAAACATATTTAAAATGTGGAGGGGAAATCACTTCAATGGGTTGGAAAGAAAATCCCTTATTTTATGTTTTATTGCAAAACACTTGTAAAACCAAAAATAATGTCGAGAGCACTCGGTCTGTATCTTTATTGGGCTTCAAATGGCGTCCATTTGAAGTTCCCGTAGTTGGTCACTTTTGTAAAGGGAAATATACAAATTCAAGTGTTTAAGTACTCGTTTGTTTGATAAACCAAAAAAAGAATTGTTTTACGTTAGTAAATTCCTAAACGGTACTATTTAGAAGGTATCAAAATTTTTAAAGCTGCGTCTTCTTGGATCTGAACCCTAATTCTTATATTAGTTTCACCCAGAAATAAGCTGAATCAGCTGTTGCCCCATGTTTCCATCACTAATGAAAGTACTAGTAGGTGGGACACAGTGATTCCCATAAAATAAAAGCGAAACTGCACCTAACTATCAGTGGAAGTGAACTTGATATGGAAAGTGAAGTGTGCCGTGAGACTTGGGAACCGAGTTGGGAGGGCCAACACAGTCCCTTGAGGAACTACACTCCAGTACCACACTGGAGGAAGACAATTAGACACAACACAACATAACCTATAGTACGCCACTGCACTGTAGATCTATAATCAGATCTAGCTAGTACAGAGGTCATCATAGACATCACGTGACCTGGTTCCCAGCTCTTGATGATCCTCATCAGACATGGGCATCATCGGACAATCAACAAGAGTAGTCGGCAAGAGTCTTTGTCTAGGAGTGGTTCGTTTGTTCTAATTAATTAAATTATGTGAAAGTCTTCATATAAGTATAAATCACCCATGGAACATGTCTAGTATCGACCAAGAAAATGCAACGACCAATTCACTTTAAAGCCAAAACTTTTTGACACTTTTTCATACTTTATTGATAAAGAAAGATCTTTATTATTCCTGAGATATTATTCCTACGGAAAAATTATCTTGTGCACCTTTTAAAACATAACAATTTAGTAATTTAAAAATTACTTCACATTATGTAGTAATTGATTTTTAATGTTCCCCATGTTTAAGGCCCTTCAAATACAATGTTTTTATCTTCAGAGAGGCACAGAAACCTTGCCCCTGGTTTGTATTTATAATATAGTTCTTCCGGTGCACACCGGATCAAAACACCATGATAAGTAGCTTGAAATATTTCGGTTTCGCTGTACCATCTTGAGTAATTGATGGCTGAAAGTGAGCTACTTGCTATCGTATTGGTCACAGAGCTGCCAACCATCCGTTGGAGCAGGGATGCCAACTGTCTGTTGGCTGGGACACTATCGGAAAGACTGCTTTAAGACTGGTTGCCAGCTAGCCCAGATTCTGCTTTGTCCCTGCTTCAATGGACTGTTGGCAGTCCTGTGACCAATAGGATAGCAGACAGCAAGTAGCTCAGCTTCAGCCAATAATCAGTGACTGATTATGGTACTCCACAGCGAGAGACCGAAATATTTTAACAATGTTTTTACCTTCGGAGAGGCAAAGTTGTGCACAAACGAGAGACAATGTGTGTGTGCCTTTCTGAAGATAAATACAATGTATTTCAATTGTTAGGTAATGAAGCCATTTCTAAATTATATAAAATCTAGTAAGAATCTAATTTTAAACTTTCTAATTCTAAGTTGCTTCTTAAACCCACCAAAAAACTTCGTGAGCTCCAACTTCCTTGAGTTTGAATAAAAGAAAGACAACAGAAGCTGCCACAAAAGAGAGGAAAACAAGATCTTTACACCGCTGATCAAGCCTGGTTTGAAATCACTGACAACAACAGTGAGGTCTCATCAGCAATTTGTACTCGCCATGCCTCATTAGGCCAGCAGTTGCTCAGCGAACAACAACCGAACTGCCAGTCACACTGGCCTCCTTGCGAGTTGCGACCCGAGGAGCTGCACATCATGTTCCTCTGTCTCTGTTCGGTGCAATCCTCCGCGTTTTTATAGTTTTTCTCCAACCTGATTTCTTACAACTAGAAGTATGGTGGGGATTCAAGAAGGGGTGAAAATTGAGATGAAAATCGAACAGGTCGGTCGTGTTGGTGTGTTCGTCTGTAGGAATAAAAAATGGATTATTAGCGAATTTTATTTGGAAAAATGAGATTTTCATGCCGTCTTCATGGTGAGACTTAGATCCGGGACCGTGAATTGCGTACCGATCCCGACCCCCAGAACAAGACGTGTTGAACAATTTTCAAAGCTTTATATGCATATACTGTACAACTTTATATGCACGTGTATATATGTGTGTACTTTCTACAGGCCGCATTTTTGTCTGATTTTCATGAAATTTCCTTTTGTAAACATCTTGGTCAGGTTTGTTAGCCAGCAAAATCGAACTTCACCGGACGGATCCTTTTTGGTGGGGAGGGGAGTTTTATCAAAACATTGCTTTTAACGACCCAAAAACAGAAAATCTCATTTGATTTTGATGACATTTAAAATAAATATGTATTTTGATAAAACCCATCAATATACTACAAATTATGAAAATCCATAAAGTCGTTTCAAAATGGCGGCCAAAAAATGATTCTTTGTTCTAACTGCATTATATAAGTAGTCAAATTTTAAGGCTATTCGAAACAAATTTACATGATACGTATAGTAAAACGTGCAGTAAAAGACCTCGTAACACTCGTGATCATATATTAGGCAAAGCTGAGGCCGAAGGCTGTGGTAATAAGGAAATTCGCTTCACTCATGCCAGCGGCGCTTTAGCGCTTAGCTGCGTGTCGGCCTAGTTTATGATCTAAAACATAAGTGCCTGTCAACTCATAACCTAAGTATGTAATGAGATGAATGTTCCGATTGGGAAAAACTGCATTGTTATCACTCTTCACAATAATATGCTTACACACACAATATTTCTTTAGTTTTATATCAACAAAATAATAAAACCCAAGATAATCTGAGGTAGGTCATTAATGTGTACTTAAGAAAAATGGGAACGAGTTTATACAGAACTGCAAAAGAAACTAATAACTTGTATATTCATCCCAAGAAACTCAGACTGACCGCAAATGGGTTTAGAAATGTTTGCGTCTCTGAGAGTAACGGTGAATCCAATGATGTGTAGTGTCGCGTCTGTAAGAGTCATGGAAGACTAACCACATGTTATAAGCTGTTCGTTGATATTAGAATTCTTTCATGGTACAGTTCAACGTATTGCCTAATTTTCATTAGTGATACAATGTTAAACTAGAGCTTGGTAGCGTAGAATTGACGAGCAGCAGCGTTCAAAAGAGACGTCGTTCTGTAAGAGCTCGGAGCTCTTTTTCGATTGATATTACTGAAAGTAGAATTAAATAACGAAATTTGATTGATAGAGTAATGAGTTTTGTAAAGATTATTCACAAAACATGTACCATGGGTATAAAAAAGCTACTTAACTATTATGTGATTTAACGCCCTTTTACTTTTAGGATATCCATCGCTCACACAGCTGATCTCCACGTAAGCTTTATGCTCTGTTACGCAATCTAGAGATTCTTCAGTGCCGTCCGGAGTTGATTATTCTGCTTAGGTGTAGTTGTGGCATTACCAAATTTACGAGGGAACGTTTTTATCCACTTCCTGTAAAGAGACTATCACTCAAATGCATGGACATTTTTTTTATTGCGTCGAACAAAACACACTTGCCACCAGCCAAATTATAACATAAGTTTTAGTATTGCTCAATATACAACTGACTAAAACTGTTTTTTGTTTCCGTTCTTATCATATTTTCCTTTCATTTCAGTCCATGAACATTATTTTGCAGGAGTTTCCCTCCTTCCTACATAACAGATATTCACGATGACGTTCTAACTCATTCAACCTCAACAGCTGACCGCTTTATCAGACTTGATCAGCTGTTGTTGACAACCACAGAGTAGTCTGTGTTGACAAGAAACAGCTGTGTGTCGGAGAGAGTGAACTCTCACGGCCCACACTTGCTCAGTAGCGCCGCTGTACACCCACACCACGGCTAATCCTCTTCATTGTTTCCATCTTCACAACTCTTGCTTCTTTCTCCTTTTTCACTGCTCCTATAAGTGTGCGAAATCACTCACCGTTACTAGGCTAGAAAGAATTGCCGGTAAACCTTTCTTATTAAATTTATAATATCAATACAATCACTGAGTATCTCTCAAAGAACAAATTTATAAACCCAATAATTATCTTATGGGGTGTCTCATTCGCACTTTTACATAAAAAGATCAATTGTTCCCTCCGTGCGTTTTTTTCTGTATTATGATGCCATTCAATTTAATTTGAATAAATCAGATGTGTCTCAGCGTTTCCAGCACAGTTCAAAACTGTGTTTAGGGACTTCAATGTTGTAAGGATCAGGACTTCAGAATCATTCTAGGGATGAATAAATAAAACATAACTTTAATAACCAGTTTATCAGTTATAAGTTCCTAAAAGTTCAGGCAAAATTGGGTACTACTCAAAATTGAGTATTGGGCAAAATTGGGATAGCAAAATAATGAAGACTCGGGTTATATCTAATATGTGTTGGATTTTATTGCAATTAGTCTAAAAAATCAAACGTCCAGGTTGAGCCATATGGAGGCGCAGGGTGAATTCTCCGTATTTCACCACTGAAGACAGGCGTAAGTCATGGACTTATATGCCAGTTTGACGGGTCACCTAGCCTTCCATGTAGGAGGAGGTTCTCACCTTGGGTAGCTGGGAAGTTATCAGTTCAATTTGTGGAACCCTCTGCTCTCGCTAGGTCCAAGTATTAGGTAAATAATCGATCAGATTCCGACCGGGGAAAAGCACCGTGGAAAGCAATGGTGCGGAAAGCTGACCGTGTGGGATGTGCGGTGACTCAAGGTGAAGGTGTAGGTCGGTACCTTCACACGGAGGAGAGGAGAGGCTAAACATGCGAAAAGTGAAGTGAGTTTCCTCGGCGTGGAAACTGGAGTCTGTGCTGAGAACTGGGTGAGGAACTGACAATGGAGATCTGATCTTATCCGGGCAAAGCTCGCAGTGAGGTGACCCGACAAGCATTCAGCGATGAGAGTGAAATGAACCTTCAGTCCAATCTGTGCACCAACACCATGGGAACTCAGGAGAGTGGATCGGCTAAGCGGTCGATCACGTGTTGTTTGTTTAATTTAGTGACTTTTGAAGTACTTCAGCAGCGTCTTCTACGAACTACTGTGACGATGTACATTGTAATTTTTTAACTCTTTGAGGGAAAATAAAGGTTACATTACGCGAAAGATTAGTGTTTTTATGAGCTTCCGTCGTCGACAAAAGTCGCAACGTGACTAGACAGACCCACATCGTTAAACGAACAAAAATGATAGTCAACGAGAAACATGCTTTAGCATGAAAATTTTTACCAGAGCAAAACATATCTACTTCCCAATGTGATTGGTTATTTTCATTAAAAGTCTCTTAACATTCTCTCTTAACATTTGTCTTAACATTTAAAGCTGTTTAAGGTTAAACTCGTATGACCAAGAGTTTTTAGAAAGAGAGTGGAGGGTTTAAAAAAATCGTAAAAAGATAACTTTTGTCTTGTTTAACGAGGCGAAGTCAGGACTACAAAGTCCTCTCCACCACTCAACCTCGACCTTTACCTAGCGTATAGTCACATTACAAATGTAAGTGGTGACTGCGGGAGTCGAACCCGTGCCAGCGGAGTGCTCAGCTCCGGAGTCGCGCACGATTCCAACCCGCCACGGGTCCGCTAAAGAGTAAAATAGTATGATGTGTAAATTACTAATTAATTTTCACTTGTTGGGTTTTGAAGGATTTTTGAAGTAGTAACAAAATTAATAACTGTCGCAGAACGAGTTGAACTGCTCATCAGCCATGTCACTTATCTAACATTACAACTTCGTTCATCCACGTTCCACCGAGGCAAGGCAATGTTGGTTCACATTCTTCTGTGCTCTTTAAAAGATCTCGACAATTTAATTTCACTTAAGTGTTGTCTTTCTAAATTCCTTTCCCACATGTGTGCAGGCTGCGCTATTGTGTTTGTTCGAATACGGCAGTACAAGATAGTAAATTAACTTGTCGCTGTGCAGTTGGATTATTTAATAGAATTTCTCAGTATGGTGTTTTAAGTGACAGGTGAAGATATTTAAAGTTCGAACTACCAGTTAGTGTGGTTTAGGCAAGCGTAAGAACATGCATGTAACATTCGTAAAAAAATCGTTGTTTTTTTAATTAGTCATTGTAGTCTAGCATCGGGGTCCAGATTTAGCAACGTTCCATCATGGTCAAAGCAAATCCGGGCAATTAATAGGACTCTATTTTGAAAAATGTAAAAGAAACATTTTGATTGATAATCTTCCGTGACCGTGTTTGTGAAGAAATGTTCACAGTTAAATTTGAGACAGTGTTGTGTGCAGGATCACTGATGTGCTGGTGTGTTGTTAGAGCGCACTAGCAAATGGATCGAAAGAGATTGTGCGAGTCCAAGTGCAAGGTTGAGTGGAACATTGTGGGTTCGGTACTTTTACTCAGGAGTGGGAACACCGAGTAAGTATCGTTATGTCTCCACACTCATTCACAACTCACTGTGTATCTTTCACTTGACTGGAAAGACAAAATAAACAGCATAAGGTCACACTATTGCAGTTACGACGAGTCCAGTGTAGAGTGTGTTTTGTATATGATTGCATGGTCTATTGATCGTTGGGTTGCATTAAAACAGTTTCTTAAACTCTGACGACATAGAAAGGGAAGAAGGATACCTTCAAGTTAAATGTTGTTGTCTTCAAACTGCGTGTTTCTTAGCTGTTAGTCTGGTTATTCATTTTGTCATTGATATAGTCACCTTACAACATTATTGTAGTGTATTTAACACTTAGCGTATAACATAACCATTTATTGTCATTTACAAAACAATTGTGTAACAAGAAATCGATGACAGGAATACTGGTTTAACTTTTGTACTTGTAACCAACAATATCTTTTATTAACCTTGTTGCTTGTCCAATTTCCTAAGGACAGCTCAAGTCCTCTTCCCTCCCTTTTATTTATGCACTTAAGTTCTAACTGATAGGATCAACTAAAATTTGGATATTTAATCCCCGTTACTATTTAATTTAATTTAGAAGAATCATCTTTAAAACAAAACCTGTCAATATAATTTATTTCGGCTTCAGAAGTTATTTAACACCTAACGATGTACTCAACCATGGCCCAGCCCTAGCTACAAAAGTTATGCAGTGTACATCGAACATGCTTTTAACGAAGGAAAGATATGTGTGACACAACTTCCTAGATTATAGAGGTCACACAAATATCAGCTGACCTGTATTGTTTAACCAGACCTAGGAGTGCCGGATGTGGACCACACTTTTGTTTCGGTGTTTTGTCCTCCACCACGTATCAGGACCACAAACACTTTCTCAGTCCGACAGTCACGTCCGTGTGACAACACCCTGGGTGAGATGTGGTCTAGTCACGTGACAAGAACCGAACCACCGTGGATCGTCCGCGTAGAAACACAAACACTGGATGAGGAGCGCCACATCTTTAGGCAGGACCCATGACCCCAGGGTCCTAGTTAGAAATAAGGTTATCCATTAGCGGGTCACCCTCCTTACCGAAATCACAGACCTTCCAATAATATTTATTGTAGCAACACTGTACATTTAGTATATAAAAGCCATAAAAGTATATGAAATTGTAGGAAAATGAGAGGTTATCGGACTAGCTCTGATATCAATTCAATATCCAGTTCCAGTAAACAAATTAGGAATCAGACGAAATGACGCGAAGTGGGAAACCAAAAGGCTAATGTTGTGGCCTAAAACATTTTTTGCCTGATTCAAATAATTGTATTACACATTAGAATTTTTAAAATTTTTACTAAACTTTACTAAACAGAAGAAAATTTGAATAATTGTCTCCGATTGTATATAATCGTTTTGGAGGTTTCTTGGAACTAAAAGTGACATCAAATTTTGATGGTTAGTTTATTAGTAGGGTAACTGTATAGGGAGGTAAGGTAGCGTACCAGGATGAGCATTCGCGGCCGGTGTCACAAATACAATCTAGGTCTTTCGGTTCACACCTCGTTAAAACATCGTAATAAATAGCTTGATATATTTCGGTCTCGCTGTGGAATACAATCTTCAGTCACTGATTGGCTGAAACTGAGCTACTTGCTTTCTGCTATCCTATTGGTGGCAAGGCTGCCAACTGTCGATATTCTCACTGACTGTGACACCATCGATAAGACTTCTTCAGGACTGGTTGCCAACAACCATCTAATTAAGAACCAATAGCCTCAAAAAATAAGACAGCATTAAACTTTCCATAAGCTATCGACCAGTACTGAAGAAGACTTTTCGATAGTATCACAGTCAATGAGAACATCGACATCTGGCATCCCTGCTCAATGGAAGGTTGGCATCCCTGCTCAATGGAAGGTTGGCAGCCCTGCCACCAATAGGATAGCAGACAGCAAGTAGCTCTTCCAAAGAAGCTCTTTCTTGAACCAACCCTGCATTTTACACGGACGCATTGTAATTTAGATTTCAGTACATCCTATCCAAACCCTTTCTCCACGGAGCCCCAAAGGCAACCTTTTCATATTTACGTAACATACGAAAACCACCTGATCGTTTTGAGCGAACGAAACTGAATTGTATAATACGAAGTAGCCTGCAGCGGTTTGGGAATAAGTTGGAAAGTAAAAGCTTTATCCGTAGTGAAATAACTTTCTCGTAGATTGTAGTGCTTGTCGGTTCAGATTGGCAGTGTGTTGAGCAAACACAATACGTAAGTGGCGATGTGATCTGATATATGCAGATGATATGCTATTGTAGGTAACTGAGCGTGAATTTGATATAGTGTTGGCAACGGAGCAGGTAATTCATTGCTCTCAAACGTGTGCGCCGTTCCAGACGAGACAGCTAAACCACAGGCTATTGAATATTTCTATCAAATATGTGTGTAAACATAGACATTTTCGCATATGTTTTAAATAGGTTTAGTTTTAACTTGTCTGTTGTGTATTTTAATTAGTTCTACAAGATGACGAATTCATTACCTCTGATGAAAAAGGAAGAAATGCAACCACAAGAAATAATTGGCGCTGGTAGGGAACTTGTAATGTTTATGATGCCGTAATGTTTACATATTCAACATGATTATTTTAAATATAAACTGGCTTTTTATAAGGATGCCTTTCAGTCACTGTACACCTAATCTCCGCCAAAAAACTTTAAAATCATAGATAAATTATGTTTTCTAGGGTCAAAGTCTTATAAAATGCATGTATTACTTGCTTAAAAGTTCTCTAAGGGTATCAACGTACATTATCAATCCATTCATCCGTTGCGTTATATACAGTATGAACAATATAGGCTAACATTAAATGTCAATTTGTATTGTTCAAAGAAAAAACTTACGGAATAGCTTGATGGTCTAAGAAGCCCTAAATAAAGCATAACGTGTGTTTTGTTCAAGTACTCTTAGCAATACCATTCCTTCCGGAAAAACGCGAAAAAAGTTCCTTGATAGTATAAAGAATTATAAAGTGATAATGATAAAAAATATAAAAGTAAACACCCGAAGTCAACATAAATTTATGTTTATTTTCCTGTCATAAAAAATTTGACGAAATATGTAATTTTGACAATTTTTCTAACTACAATTCCATAAATATAAATAATCGTAAAACATCTTTTCATTGATTTCCTTACACGTATCTTTGAAATAACCAGAAACACTTACTACTGGTCACAAAACCACACCACAAAGCCCCAGAGACTATTCAAACCAAGAAAGCAGCAGACGCCAACAGTCAACAGTAAAGTGACAAAAGCAAGAATGTCGCTGTGAAATTAAAACTGTTCAGAGGAGTGAGGGGCAAAAGAGCGATCAGTTGTAGGTTTTGTGCCCGAGTGTGACAAGTTAATATGTAGAAACCTGAACCAGGGGACAACACTTCACTTTCCTCTTCTTTGACTCCCGGCACAGGGGTTAGAAAGTCACCTAACTGCTAACTGCAAATCCATTCACACTTGCTAGCCTTGTCTAATTCAATCTTATTGGCTGGCTTATTGAAGTGATGAATAGATAATGTTAGGGATATTTCGTGATGTACCGGTTTGGTGTTATAACAGAGCATACGAGTGTTATTATTTCACTGCGATAATTCGATTGATATAGAATTCATCCGATGTGTCTCAAGATACTTGTCCAAGAGTATTTAGAAGTAATATAGACATTTCTCAAGTTCCTAGCGTAAAATATCTTGGCTTTGAACTTGATCAAAAACTAAAATGGCGTACTCACATCTGGACTAAAAAGCAATAGTTAAATTTAAAATTAAACAAATTATTTTGGCTTATTGGTAAAAATCAATACTTTCTCTAATCAACAAATTACTCATGTATAAAGTTATTTTAAAACCAATGTGGACTTATGGCTTACAGTTGAGGAGAACTTCCAGTATATCAAATATCTCCATAAGACAAATTCCTTACATTACTGAAGAAATTGTACATTCAATATCAAAATACTTAAATAAATTGGACTCTCATCCTAACCAACTGGCGCTCAACCTTCTGGACAACAGCACAGTCATCCATAGACTTAAACGTTTCAATATATCTAATTAAGTTTCAAGATTTTAGTTAATTTAATATCATTTGTTTGTTTGTAGTTTTGTTGAACCTATCACTGGATAGTTCTTAACTACTCAAGTCATAATACGTTATAATTTTTACTTATTGTTGTTGTTCCAGTAAGTCTCGTTAATCTTAAATTTAAGTATGCATTTAAAAAACTATCCTTATTGTAGAGGTTAACAAAATTGAAGTCCTGCATCACTCTACTCATTTACTCATAGCGGAATAATTACTACGATTATTTAGTAGTTGAAGAAAAAGTGGGGCTTTTCAAGTAAATTGGGGCGCATTCTGTGAACGTGTAGCTAAGTTAAGAGATCCGCAGAGTTCAGAGTTTGTACAGAGTTCTTATAAAGATCTTGATGAGTTATGGAGGTTGAATTACTTTCAAATATGATACAAATTATTCATACCCTTCCATAAAACTGTATGTTTTATCTGTTTCGCTGATGTTTAAAAGTGTGTGGATTATGCAGAATCACATGTAGAAGATGTGGGACAGAGTCGGTCAGAGAACCTGTTAGCGAGTACATGCAAATTCTTCACTCAACTGGTACACATTACTATTCACTATCACTAGAGAATCACTTAAAATCACTTTGCGATTAAACCCTACAACAGCTTATCTAGATAACTTTCAATATTGTAAAAGTGTTTGCAATGAATAACCCCTCTTCTGTCGTTGGCTATCAACTTTCGTTGGAAGATGTTCAAATTCAAAATGTTCTTGATAACTTAAGTTAGTTACCAGAATGAACTATTTTACGTCCAACACATTCTGTGTAAAATAATGCCAATCAACATTGGACGTATTTATGATGTGTGATGTAATCAATGATTCAAGGCTGCTTTTGGAAAGAAGCTATGATGTCAAACCATTTTAAGTTAAGTAGAAATAACTACTTTTAAAACACACAAAAAACAATATAGTGTAACAATTTATTCACACTAAGCTGCTTTAAGCGAAGTTACATGATAATGTCATCTTCAGGCAAGCGTAACATTTAGTTACAAAATGTTGTTTTCAGGAAATCTATGTCCAAACTAATCTAACTTACTTTTTGCTTAAGCTTGTGTAACTTGCCCATCTCCATTGTCTTGAGGGACATCAAGAAAATAAAATTTTTAAGTAGAAATAATAAATAGCAAAATATAGAGAGAAAGAATATTTTTGCCTTGGATGTTATTTATTATTTCTAATGGTTATTTATTACGTTATTAGGTCTAAAGTGGCTCAGATAGTCTCAGTGATCATTTGTTGATACCCGCATCAACTCCCACCATCGTTTAGACATATCAGACCATCACCTGCGTGGTTCGGAAGTCACGTTAAGCCGTTGGTTCTTGTATTTCCATTGGTCATTGGGCTATTAATTAATTACCCATTCTAAGGAAGAGTCGGCTTGGTTTGTAACAAGACTACACCTCATAACTCATTACTACCACTCATCCCTCACCACATATATGCCTTAAATACCCTCATGAGAGTGGTCGGCATCTCAAATAGTGATTTAGTGATTCTACTTATTGCCTTAACGTGCGTCACATGTTCAAACCCTGAATTATGAGCAAACGTACTCCTGAGCAAAATTTACATACTACTGGTAAAATGTCAAAGAATTTGTAAACAAAGATTTGAATTTGTACCATTTTTTGTCCCATAGAATAATTATATTGCATGACTTTGTTGCTGTTAAGTTAAATTAAATATTTACTTGCATTGAGCCTAAAAATTTCCAAATATGAAAGGAAAGATGGACGATTAAAACTATGGAAAACAAACTAAGCAATGCGTTTAACTTTTAGCCTTTCGCGGCCGGTGTCACAACTATAATCTAGTTCTTCCGGTTCACACCGCGTCCAAACTTCAAAATTAGGTTGAGATATTTCGGCCTCATTGTGGAGTACCATCTTCAGTCACTGATTAAGCAATGCGTTAGTTTTGTCCAGGAGGGTATATTTATTTATATACTCCAGTCTAGGGAGCAATTGCGAAGACTTTAACTTCAACTTCACCCTGTGAAGAGTCCGAGGCCTTAACTGAGTTAAGGCAACCAAAACGACATGACGACATTTAAAACATCAACATACACAACAGCGAAAGCAATTCTGAAGACTCTAGGAAACAGATTTAACTTATATGAATGTCTTAAAATATTTACGTTGAGTCGAAAGATTTGTTGAAGCCAACACCCAGAAGAACCCTTGGATGAGGAAAGTATTGTAATAAATCCAATTGATATTCAAAGGACATGAAGTCAGCAATGACACCGAGGGAAACTCAAGAGTCCTGGCTCATATCGAGGCAGAGGTTTGGCAAGAGGCTCGCCTTCGCTTTCTAGTCAGGGATAGTGAGGAATCTTTAGTACCTTCAGTTAGATAATACCTGGGTCAAATCAAGACAAGCGTTGAATGTTCAATTAATACTGAGTAACATTGTTTCGCAACATCCCTCAGTGAAGAAAATGTTGACCAATGCTGACCGAACATTACAAAATACATAAATGGTATTGAACGTTTAGAAAATTACAAACGGTTCTATCTTTTTAGTCAGAGAGCGCGTTTCAAGGGTTTGCAGTACAGACCGTAAAGTTATGCTGTAAAGCTATTAACTTTTTTAGTAAGTGCTATTTGGAACCAATTATTTTGATATCACACCTTTAAGTGTAAACAAAGTTAATGTTAATTATCATTTGCATTGTTTTGCAAACTTAAAATTCAAAAATAACAGCATATTTCAAAGTTCATCCACGTTGTGCTAAAAAACTATATTCTCGTTTCATTTGAGATTTTTTTGACCGGAAAAATTCTATACAATGGAAATACTATAGCGTTTACGGTCAAAACGCTATAATTTTGTGGTACAACGCCAGTGATACTTTAAAGTAGTCATAAAGATTTGTTACTCTTTGGAGTTCAGTTGACGTCATGATTTGATTTACCTCGTACCTCTGCATAGTCAAGGTAAGTTTTTCACGACTAAACTATATTTTAAGTTCAATTGTTTTCTTTAGATTTGGTGCACCGAAGCAAAAACAGAAATCGTACCAAAACAACGTTAACCTTATATGGTTTCTCGCTTCTTTCCTCGCAAACTTTATATCGTCAAAAGTTCAAATTTTGATGTTTTTTATTTTTAAGTAATCCAGCTGATGGGCCGGGCTAGGGTGGTTGAGTGTGCACGGTTTCGCCTACTCGTGACTGGCTACCAGATGCACATCAGATGACTACACTGTAGCTCTGCCCGCAGTTCGGTGTAATGGCGCACTTTGCTCACTTTCATCGATGACTCAGGTGCTGATACGTTTGTACGCATGCGCGCTTTCCACGCTTCTTCACAATTCATCTCCGTGTTGGTGAAAAGAAACACTTTGTTGTCTGCTGGTCGACAATTCAGCCCCAGGACGTGTTTCTACGACTAAGTTAAAGCGCTACTCTCAACTGTCAAAGAATTGATAAAATAAAACTTATCAGGGATGTTTTTGTAACTAAAATTATTAATTTTATTAGCTCTTTTTACGATGTGTATGTGCGCGGAAGTATAAGAGCACTTTTGGATGTCATGGTGGTAGCTTCTAAAGAAACGTCCTTCTGCCCAATGTAAGTCACTAAAAAAAGGTTGTCTTCCAAAAACATTGTGTCTACTTTTCCCTTGAAGACGGGGTCATATTCCAGATCCCCGTCGTGTAGTTTTGTTCACTCACAAACGATGGAAAACGTCTGTAACTATATTTCAACCTTCGGAGTTTCCAAGTATGTTAAGTGTATAAATGACTCTGTGAGCATTCAAGACTACCTTGTATTCATCAGCTTTTGTACAGTTTTTAAATGGGCTGTAAAATGTACAGTTTGGTTTGTGTAAAATATACGCAAGCACGGAAAGACGAATTTGGTGGCAATAAAATGGAAAAAACATTTAAACAAGTTATTATTAGCTTGATACGAAGTTAGGAGTAAAGCCATATGTCCACTTAACCACTCAATTGCAGTATTACAGAGTTGAACTGGGGTAGCTATTACGTTCTCTATTAGCTTATTTCCTTGTGAGTCCTAGATCAAAACCAAGGTGGTTGATACTGCAACACTGCAAAGTTTAGGGTTGTTAACGCAACTGCACTTTGAACGCTTTAGACACAGCAGCAGCAAAACCTACGTTAAACCACACGCTCACGGGTGTCAAGTGACGTCACTAAGTGGTTAGATAATGACGTCACGTGCGTGTCGGCTGCAACAGTGACGTCACCGTTACGCTAATGCATGTCCTGCACGGTTTCCTGCACGACTCGCGTCTTCTTGCTCGACTTTACCGCCCACTTCGCTCACGCCGATTAAACGTTGGAAAACGGTTCTCTGGTTTGGTAACGAGACGAATTAACGTCTTGTATAATCTCAGATCCAGAACATTTTCAGCTTTCGTTTTTTTATTATTGAAATAACGTTGATTGTATACAGGGTGTCACGAAAATGTTTAACGCGCTATACAGAACCGGATTCTACATACAAAAGTGAGTCGAAAATGTTTTGTCACATTTTTTATTTCGGCTTAGTTTAGCCGTAATTTACCTTTTTGTAAGCTTTTGAAAATAACTAATAATTAAAACCCCTTTCAGATATTTTTATGAAACGTGGTATTAACCATAATTGTTTTCCTAATAATATTTTTGAAAAATATTATTAGGAAAACGATTTAAAAATTTCAAAGTCATTTGGAATCACATTGAAATTTGACTTTGAAATTTTTAAATGGCCGCCATTTTGAAATTTGATAAGTTAGATAAAAAATATGTTTGTTGTTAAGAAAATTTTATTAGGAAACCCATTGAGGGTTATACCAAGTTTCTCAAAAATGTCTCAAAAGTTTTGAATTGTTAGTTATTTTCAAAAATTTATAAAATGGCGGATTACGACTAAACTAAGCCGAAATAAAACAATTTTACTTGACATTTTCAACTTACTTTTGTATGGAATATCTGGGTTTGCATAGCGCTACTAATTTTTGTGACACCTTCTATACTTAGACGCCAAAATAAACTATTATAGGTTTTAAAACTAGTATTATAGGTTTTTTCCATTCGTTGATCAACTTCGTAACTGGTATTACTACGCGTAGGCCTATGTAAAAATGCGTGTTGAAAAGGAGGATTTGAACCAATATAGTTCAAAATTCGCATTTTTTAACTGGAATTTGAAATTTTCCAAAACATTTGCTGAGGTAATTCTATGAGTTTGATGTGGAACGAAACAAAGTTGCTTAAGGAAAGAAGAACATTGCTTTTTATGTACATATCAGCTGTCTGGTCGAAAGAACGATTTTTTTTCATAACGATAATGAGTAATTAATTAGGTTAATTAACTCAGTGGTGAAGGAGTCCTCGAGCATGTAACTTGTATCATAGCTCTTAGGCTTTCGCGGGCAGTGTCACAACTATAATCTAGTTCTTCCGGTTCATAACGCGTCAAAATATTTCATGCTGTGGAGTACCATCATCAGTCCTTGACTGGCTGAAACGCCAATCAGCCAGTCAGTGACCGAAGATGGTACTCCACAGCGAGACCGAAATATTTCAAACAATTATTATGATGTTTGACGTGGTATGAACCGGAATAACCAGATTTTGTTATTTATCATGTTTTCTTTTCAAAGAAGAGGAACTAAAGTATCGTTTGTCTTTTCCAAAGATGTGGAAGAAAATACGAGAATAGAAACAGAAATTACGAGAAGTATTTATATTCTTTTTACGAGAAGCCGTGCGGCGAGATCACAGTCACAACACAACAGACTCCTGTAGGGAGGAGATGAAACACATCATCAGCATACAGACTGCAGTGGACAATGGTGAAGCCGGTAGACATGGACATGTACCCGGGGGTCAAGGCTGTGCGTGCTGAGACTCAACATCTCAGTCTCACTTTCTTCAGTTCCGTGCGTCAACTCAACTCAAGTCCTCGGGAAACACAGGGTGATTATAGTATTTGTATTGCTTTGCTACCACTCGGGTGAAAGCAAACTATTTCAAATTCGCCTTTGGTGTTTGCCCACTTTCGCTATTCCAGGAGGAAAAAGTTGTTAGAAAACTTAGAAAGAGACGATTTGTTTGTTAGTTATGCAAAAATTCATTCTGGGTTTGCACAAACAGAATCTTTTGCTCAGTTAACATTACGGTTAACACTGAAAGATTAATTTCAGAGTATATTGGCGTACAGAGCGGAAGGCACAGAAAACTGAACTCTTCAATTTTCTGTGGTGGAGGCATCATGATTTATGGCTGGATTTCAGCCACCAACATGTTCTAGCTGCTAGCGTTGTTTTAATTTTCTGTTCGACTCCTTAAAAGCTTATAAAGTTCGAGATTAAAAAACAGTATATATAAAATGTTAGTAAGTGTCTCAGAAAGTATGAATTTTTATTTTAAATCTTGTGGTAGTTTTTGTTTTTAAATGCATCAAATAATAATGGAAGTCTGTTTATTTTATCTTGGAAAATTATTAAATTTAAAATTACCATTTAATTTAACCTATTTCAAACAAGGAGGCTACACGATTCTATGCCTCTGTATAGAAGATAAATATGACAGCCTGCGTTTGCTGAGTAGAACGAGCTAGTTTAATTAAGATTGCATTTAACTTGACCTTGATCATTCGACTTTAGATACCAATCACAATGAGGGTATTTTAGGTTAAAACGCGATAAAAAAATGAATGCGATTTGTTTAGGGTAAATCAATAACAGCCCAACGACGAATGACAATGGACTAATGGCCTTATAAATATCTACCTCGAGGGAGATCTGTTCTAATTACAAAATTAAACTTTCAATCTGTTAAATAAAAATTATTGAGAACATATATTTAAATACATACTGCGGTACTTACCCGATGGACGATAAGTCTCAGTGTGGAGCTCATGGAAGCGACTCAGTCTTTGTCATCTGTTCTCTCTACACGACTTCCTGCAACAAACCCATCAACCATAAATCAACCAGACTTGAGAGTAAATCAATAAAAGTACGGTTCAACAGTTCAACGTGACTTCCGAACCACGCGACAGTAGATCGTGTCTTTGTACGATTGCTCGAGATAATACCGTGTATAATACAGTTCGTCCTAAAAGGAGCAATATTATTACAAATCTGTACCTATTTGAAAGTATTATTAGTGAATTTCCATAAGAAATAGAGGGATGCGTTTCTCTCGCCAAAGAGAACGAAACGATTTGCAGCAGTTTTGAGCTTCCCAACACTTCTATGGATAGCAATATTTTAAATAATTAAGTAAACAAAAAGCTATTTTCAGCCATTATTATGGTTTGAACGAACGGATTGTATTCATTTTTGGTTTCAGTACACATGTTAAAGAAGGCGACATACATTTTCATACTAAGTTTAATCGGAATTGGATCATGAATACAGTTTTTATAGCATAAACCGAACTTTTGGGGGGAAAGATCCTCCCCCAAAGAAAACTTCCGGTAATCCGATTTCGCTGGAAACAAAACTAATCTATATAAATACAAAACAACATGTCTTCCAAATCTTTTGCAAATCACACAAAAATCGCAACCTGCAGAGTTGTTACAAGGGTCCAAAATGTTGACCCCATTTTAATGTTAAAAAGGGCACTTCCGGTGTAATATTTACCCCGCTGTAGGAAATTCGCTAGGATTCACGGTAGCACTTGTGGCTATGTGTTTTTAAAACACCTTACTTGTCAGAATAAGATCAATTTGACCTAATATTTCAAATTGCTGTGAAGTTTGGGCGGTGTAGAGCAGTCAGAGAGTCCGCGCGTTGCAGTCTCTTCGGGGATCAGCTGATACAGCGGACAAGACTTCAACTGCCTTTAAATTAATAAACTTGATTGTGTTGTACATTGTTAGATATTCCTGTAAGGTTAGTTCTGTTGTTAAATGTGTAGGTTTAATGTGAAATATATCACATTTCGTTCTGGGTTATTATAGAACTTCCTTTGGAAAATGAGATATTCATGTCGTGATCATGGTAAGACCCAGACCCAGGACCATGAAATGTGCACCGCACCGATCCTGACCCCCAGAACACGTTTTGAACATTTGTATAAGACTTTTATACATACTATGTATATGTCCTTATCCCCGTGTATTATGTTTTTATGTATATACGAGGTGAGTTTTAAATGCACGTCCCCCCAAACTTAACTTCTGAAAAAGGAAATATTTTTTAAAACCCTAAGGGTAATTGGATCTTGGGGCGTAATTAGATTGGAATTATTGGAACCTGAAGTTGGTTTTGACTTACTTTTGACTTACACCCCCCTTGTATTTTCTTTTTTAAACAAACCCCCATTAAAAAATATAAGGTTAAATAAAATACGTTTTAAGTACGTTAAAACAAACTTCAGAATCCTACAAAAACATTCCCTAAACGATTTTAACAAATATTTCCTTTTTCAAAAGTTAAGGTAGGGAAGGGGGAAATTTAAAACTCACCCGGTATATAACAATCAAATGTCAATCCATTGCGTGAGGATAGTGCATTGCCATTTCAAATGCAAAAATCTAGTCTGGAAAAAATTTACTCTCGCAACAAACGGAATGTAAAGGTCGATTGTCAGTTTGCCAGTTCAGACCACAGTCAAGTAAGTGTTACAATATGCATTGAAGAGTGCGTGTATTGATTGATTGACTCCTCTTGAATGAACAGCTCCTGTCAACGCTTCAGAGTCCTTTCTCCGACAGGATTGTTTAGGTTCAAAGTCACGGCCAACAACAACAACAGTTCCTTCCCAACAACGCGAGTCGTGAGCTTGAAGTCAGCTGGCTCACACCACACGGTTGGAGGGCTGAAAGACAACAGCTGTTGCTGTACCCTTTAGCCAAAGACGTTAGTTGGGAGTTTTGTTGCTGCTAGTTGTGGGGGCGAAGTACCTGTTCCGGACGTTTCTAGTCTGCAGGGTGTACGCAAAAGTATTTACCGCCCTGTTATTCCTTTCCAATCAACATTAAAATAAATTAGTTGGCAGATACTTGATCTAACAGGGTTGGCTGATAATTTTCATTAATTTTGTCTGTGTGTATTATCGTTACTGAACGCAGCTGTTGTTATGTTATTTTACCCTTATTTTTTCATTATTAAGCAAGATGTTTTCCTGGTATATTTTTACGAGGATAATATTGTGTTTGACAATGTGTTTAGACCACGCTGGAGGGCCGACAGTTCAGATCAACCCTGAGAAAGTGGCTGGAGGAACATCCCTTCTACTCTCTAGAAGAATTTTTTGAACATAAGGCAGTGTAGACTGTATGCATGTGTTAAACATCAAGCCTTTTAATATAAAATTCTTTTGTATTTTGACGCCATTACAATTCTCCAACGAATTTGTAAATAAAGATATTATTGTATTGTAGTTTATGGCTTACCTAATTATTATAGTCTATGCCTATGTATGAAATAATATTATTGGTATTAATTCCTACTTGAAAGGTGTTAACGAAAACCTGTGTGTATTTGTATAAGTACAGTTTTGCCAATGTCTCTATCATAATTCATTGAGTTGGAAGTTTCTGGGTAATTTTTCGGTAAATGTGACTCAAATGGTTTTATTTTATGTCGATTTTGATAGAGTTATTTTGATGTGTTTGTTTAGTTGTATGGTTAGCAAAATAAACGAATTTAGAATTTTCATGACGCCTGGACAAAGCCAATTAGGTGGACATGTAGGTAACTAAAAGTTATTTTGATCGATTCTTTGTTTTTTTTGCTAGTTTGATGGACTAAGCATACTACTTCTAACATAAAATAATATATGCTACCCTTAGGCCTCCTGGTTTAGATCTTAGTTTGCAATAACCCTAAATTGCTAATTTATTGCTAATGAAATTTGAAAACAAAATGTGTAGACCGAACCGGGACTCGAATCTAGATTTTTCACTTGCTGGGTGATTATGCTTATTACTTTCTGTTTTTTTACTGTTTTCTTAATTCCTGCTATTTTATGAGTTTACTTAAGGTCTTTGTTAGGACATCAAATGAAAGTCAAAGTTCTTTTATTTTTGAGCAAATAACAATTCAACACAAAAGTCTTGATAAATGTATACACACAATATCCTTTGATTCACTCTATAAAATAAAATCAACTCCAATTATAACTTGAGAAGTTAGTGTTAAACTTGTAAGATGTTTATAAAGTTTAGCAGTTTTGTTTTGTTTTTGCATTTATGTGTTGTCTAGTTTTAACATTACGTGGTCCAATTCTTTTCTTTCCCATTTAAATCAAAAATATTTTCGTTTCAAATCATCAAATCACTTTCGTTCCATATGCTGCAACTGAACCCCCAATAACTTTCAAATGTATCTAAGTTTAAAGATTTTGAACTTTATATAACTTTAAAATTGTCTAATGTTTTCTTAAATTACTGACGTTTATAAGTGTTACGAGTAGCTTGCTAAATACTAACAACAAATGTAGAACTTTTAAAAATGAGGAAATGGTGGTTTAATTAAGTTGTTATTTGTTTTGTCCCATAATTTCTTATTACATTTACTTAACAATCACAGTGAATTGGTTTATTATCAGAGGCAACGGTTACAATAACTACTCTAAGACTTACAATTTAAAACAATTCCATCACCTACACGTTATGCATAACACACGCACACACACTGAGAACTGACAACAACTGATAAGGTAGATAAGGACGAGTATGTACGCACATGAGTGACCGCGTGTATCCAGCTGTGAAGTGTGTACACTGTTGTGTTGTGGTCACGTGATGTGCGATGGAGCGAGGCTAGAGAGCGCGCACAGACTAACACGCGCGGCTCCTCGTCACGAGGCTATATACCACCCGCCACCCCACACCCCACACCGCGTCCAACAGGTGGAAAGTCAACACCGGTGCCAACAGGGTGCCTGGCTTTAGGGTGGGATTTTGTTTTTATAGTTTGTATATGGGTGTTTTCCGAAATTCTAAAGTCAAAGTAGTTTATTAGGCGAAATTAACAAACACACATTTGCATTAGCCAAGTAAAAAAACAACAATTCTTTTCATACACAAGAGTTTTTTTATTTACAATACAGACTTAATCAGTAAAATCTACATATGTACAGTACGAGACTTGCTAGTAAATTCACGGACGCTCTGGTAGGCGTTATTGGCTAATATCGATTTCAAGTTTACCTTGAATTTTCTGTGATCCTCTTCGGTCTTCAAACTTAAAGGAAGGGCGCTATAGAGATTTATGGAGTTATAGATAAAATAGTTTTGAAAATATGTAGATGAATGTTTGGAAATCGGAAGACTTGAGCTGTTTTGGAGAGGATACCTAGCATTGGTAGACTAATCGAAAATTGAATCGTGGCTATGAGCGAATGAAAGTGTTTCTAGAATGTAAATAGATGGAAATTTTAAAAAGTTGAAAGATTTGAAAAGATCTTTACTTTGCTGTCAATATCATATTTTACGTTTTAATGTGGATTTTCCCAAATAAAAATGACATGTGTAAATCAGGACATTATAATATTATTAATTCTTGTTAATCAAAATATGATATACTGTTTGTTAATTACGACCCACAAATAAATTGAGGTTTGAAAACACATAAAAATAACAATTTTCACTTCAAAACCAATTTAGAGAAATCTTCTGTTCTTCTACAGCCTCTTTAATTAACTTGATAACGTATTAAAACAAAGGAAATATTGTTATTTTTTTTTTTCTTTCTTCTATCCTCTAATAATTTAAATTAAGTCAATAGGCACCTCAAGAATTCAATTCAATTGTTAATGAAATATCATGAAACAAGTTCCAAAAGTTATTGTGTTTTTTGACTAGTATGCGTCTTTTGGCACGTGCATGTCTTATACCCCAATTCTAAAAAGGTGGTCCGGAAATCATGTCACCTTTTTTAAATGCAAATTCTCATCAGATGATGCGTTATCGTTTAACATTTGAGTGAAGAAGACTAACAATTTGAGCTTTCTACGTAACTTTATAATAAAATGGCGGCCACAAAGTTAGGAATGCAGAACACTTTCAAACTCAATGCAAGAAATTTTCACATTAATTATTAAAATACGTCAAAATTTTTAAATATTTAAATACAAAAATAAAACAGTGTATTTCAGGATAAACCTGTTATATTTTTTGTTTTTTCTGAAAAGGATTTATCTCAAAATATAGGTCTACTGGTTTGTTTTATTTTTCATTATTTTATTACCAGCTGTTTACCCGTGCTTCGCTACGGATACAATACGTTACAGTATCATGACTGTAAAGTTAACTCCTAGTACAGTACTATTTGAGAAGAAACCCAAAAACCTTTGAAGAGAGGGCTCTAGAGTCTAAAGCCCTAACTCTGGGTCTAGTGTAGCCAGATGGTAGAGTAAAAGTAATCGCAAAGCAAATTAAAACTTGAAGTCCGGCCAGCGCAGAGCAGTCAGCGAGTCCGCGCGTTGCGGTCTCTTCGGAGATCAGCTGATACATTAGCTAATCAACACTTTAACTGCCTTTAAGTAAGCTTGATTGTTTTGTACATTGTTAGATATTAGTGTAAGGTTAGCTTTGTTGTTACATGTGTAGGTTTGATGTGAAATATATCACATTTCGTTCTGGGTTATTATCGAATTTCCTTTGACAAATGAGATATTCATACCGTCTGCATGGTAAGACTCAGACCCGGGACCGTGAAATGAGCACCGAACCTGACCCCCAGAACACGTTTTGAGCATTTTTATAAGATGTTATATACATAATTACATATGTGTATGTATGAAACTGTGTAATCAAACTGTGTTTAAAACCAAACTTTATTATGAACTCAGTTAGATTTTTTGAATCGTCAATACGAAACTATTGAAATGCACTACACATAGCTTGAAACTTACGTCTTTGATTCAGTATGTAATATGGCTCACAACACCTTATTGAGTTTTAAAAATATATTTTCTATTTTATATTGATTTGCAATAAAATAGTTCCTTAGTAGGGGTTGTGCACATTTTCAACGTTGCTAAACTGTGATATAATTTTTACAATAAAAGATAAAAGTTCGATTTATTATCAGTGAAATCCAATGTAGTTCCTAGATAACCATTAGCATTTTGAGGATGATACAGGTCTAAAGCGGCTCAGATAGTCTCTGTGATCATCTGATAATACCCGCATCAACTCCCACCATCGTTTAGACATATCAGACCATCAAAGTCACGTTAAGCCGTTGGTCCTTGTATTTCCATTGGTCATTGGGCTATTAATTAATGACCCATTCTAAGGAAGAGTCGGCCTTGTTTTAACAAGACCTCTAACTCATTACTACCACTCATCACACTCATCCTTCACCACATATTTGCCTTAAAATACCCTCATGAGAGTGGTCGGCATCTCAAATAGTGATTTAGTGATTTAACCTCTGAAAAGTTCGTACATTTTCAATAGTACAGCAACAGTAGGAAAGTGGTACAGTACCTGGTACATGAAGGGAGGTCGTGAAATCTCGCAGTCACAGAAGGGTCGGGACCACTATGAGTCCGTGTAGAACTTGCTGATCCACCCTGCCAAGATCCCCCACCAGTCGATTATTTTCGACAATCGAACTGTTAGTTGGATATTCGACTTCTACGATGGTTATATTTTTCATTGGTAGTACATTGGTACAGTTCTCAGAGCATTTATTTTGTAGTGGTTTATGATCAAATAAAATAGTTATTGTGTACAATTCACTAAATCACTATTTGATATGCCGACCACTCTCATGAGGGTATTTTAAGGCAAATATGTGGTGAAGATGAGTGTGATGAGTGGTAGTACTGAGTTATGAGGTGTAGTCTTGTTACAAACTAAGGCCGACTCTTCCTTGGAATGGGTCATTAATTAATAGCCCAATGACCAATGGAAATACAAGGACCAACGGCTTAACGTGACTTCCGAACCACGCAGGTGATGGACTGATATGTCTAAACGATGGTGGGAGTTGATGCGGGTATCATCAGATGATCACTGAGACTATCTGAGCCGCTTTAGACCTATATCATCCTCAAAACCTAACCTCAATAAAGCTGGATTACAGGACCACGCCACGAGTCCCAGTCTATCCTAGAAATCGAGGTTTGAAAATTACGTTGTGTCAGGGTTGTAATTTACGTATTTCTCGTATGGAATAAACAAGTCAGGTAGTTTCTTCATAATTAACATATTTCCCAGTTTGGCCGTAAAAACTACTTTGTATTTACACATTTTCACTGTCAACAAAGTTGTTTAGAAAAAATTTACAACGTTAATAACAATTACCTAAGTGTGACTAGCTCGTTGATCGACTGTTCGATTATTGTCGGATCGACTATGCCGCGACCAACCCTTCCCACGCCGTTGCCCTTGAGACAGGTTGGAATCTTCAGGTCGACCCTCATTTGCCCAAGAATGCTACAAAAACTGTTGCCGCCAGGTAGGCTGTAGCTGCATTAGTTGCTATCAGCTGACAATCCTATCAATCTTTAAACCTCAACCACTCTGTGTGACTATCTCTCCCTTCGTAGTGGGTGGGGTAAATCCGTGCACTTTAACCCTGCCGAGGTCCAAGGATTAAGGGAAATCTGTCTTCTTTACTTCTTATGCTGCAACTAAAAACCTGAGTGATGGTGGAGTTTCATCCTCTTCCTCCCTCAGGAGGAAGAGAGAAAATGTATTTTCATCCACATAAGAAAATATTATACGTTACATATCACAACATCCATGCGGTGACGCTAGGTAAAGGACGAGGTTGAATGAAAGAGAGGACTTCGTAGTTCTAACTTCACACCGTCAAACAAAACAAACTTTAATATAACTTAAAAACACTTCTATGCTTTTGGTTGACTACATCTTTATGTTGATCTTGACTAGGAGCATAATGTTTATGATCAATTTTATAACTTTAGCAATGTCTCCTTGATTCATTATTGGACAAAGAAACTCCATCTTTAATTGATGGAGTGACTCAAAAGGTTTTATTTTGTATGATTTTATTAAGATTTTGACTATTATAGTTAGGTGTATATAGTGAAGTAAAATAAATGTCGTATTTTATGTCTCAACAAATCTGAGTTAAATCAAAAATTTCCCAACGGATTTTTTGTATATTTAGGGTAGTAGTCAGTTTTTAATACTCCAAATCACCTAAAACAATCAAATAACCGATCAGAATACAATAGTAAAGCTCAGTAACTAAATGTTCATTTTATTCAAGTATTGCATTACTACTCGTACTTCAAATTTAGTTTGTTTTACTCAGTTTGCAACAAAATACTAAATTTATATAAAACAAAACTTTATGAGCCACACTCTCAGAAGATATTAAACTGAAATTTCCACCTTCAATAACACATGAGAGAAGCAATATTAAATTTGTAAAGGTTTCTTATTAACACTCTGTAGTTTGTTATCCTTCTACAGAACATAGGAGTACATTGTACCCTACTTGAATGAGGTAAATGTACACAAACCCACCTAACCATGTACACACTTAGCAAAAGCTGCAATTATATGTTATTTAAATATTTCTAGAGCATTAACAGCCGCATACGTTTACTCCGAACAGGAAGAGAAACAGAGAGAAGTACCAGTTTAGCAGGTTCCTTTCGTTTTGTTAACTAGACATGGAGATTTCTATTATAAAAAACTTGCATCTCTAGTCACACGAGCAATGAAGTTCGTTTCCTGCCATGCAAAAACAGTTTCAAATTGTGTATCTTTCAGGTAGCTGAATAACAAAATAATTGATTGAAAAAGCATAGTTATATGTGACCTTTTTAGTTTGCTTTATAACATAAAGTGCCGAAATTTTGTGGTTTCATAATCATCCGTGACGCTGCATTGTTGCGTCGCATCATCAATGACAATGTCAAGTGCTTTCTAGGCTTCAAGCTGATATCCTTCCTCCAGTCTCAGGATGTATCGATGTGCCACCACCAATCACAGAATGGTGAACTAAGAGGCAATAATGGTCAGTAGCAGAATAAACTAGAAACGCTCTATTGAGTCCCGTATAAATGATTGAGCGCTTAATACGACCACAAATCAGATTTGGGTTCTTACTGTTACCTTGTTTATTGTGAGGCATACGTTCGCAACGTTCACAGCCTCGCTTCAGCCTTCGGCCTCAAATTATCATACTGTATGACCACGGGCATACGAAGTTGTTCGCAACGCCTCGCTTCAGCCTTCGGCCTCAAATTATCATACTGTATGACCACGGGCATACGAAGTTGTTCGCAACGTTCACATCCTCGCTTCAGCCTTCGGCCTCAAATTATCATACTGTATGACCACGGGCATACGAAGTTGTTCGCAACGTTCACATCCTCGCTTCAGCCTTCGGCCTCAAATTATCATACTGTATGACCACGGGCATACGAAGTTGTTCGCAACGTTCACATCCTCGCTTCAGCCTTCGGCCTCAAATTATCATACTGTATGACCACGGGCATACGAAGTTGTTCGCAACGTTCACATCCTCGCTTCAGCCTTCGGCCTCAAATTATCATACTGTATGACCACGGGCATACGAAGTTGTTCGCAACGTTCATCCTCGCTTCAGCCTTCGGCCTCAAATTATCATACTGTATGACCACGGGCATACGAAGTTGTTCGCAACGTTCACATCCTCGCTTCAGCCTTCGGCCTCAAATTATCATACTGTATGACCACGGGCATACGAAGTTGTTCGCAACGTTCACATCCTCGCTTCAGCCTTCGGCCTCAAATTATCATACTGTATGACCACGGCATACGAAGTTGTTCGCAACGTTCACATCCTCGCTTCAGCCTTCGGCCTCAAATTATCATACTGTATGACCACGGGCATACGAAGTTGTTCGCAACGTTCACATCCTCGCTTCAGCCTTCGGCCTCAAATTATCATACTGTATGACCACGGGCATACGAAGTTGTTCGCAACGTTCACATCTCGCTTCAGCCTTCGGCCTCAAATTATCATACTGTATGACCACGGGCATACGAAGTTGTTCGCAACGTTCACAGTCTCGCTTCAGCCTTCGGCCTCAAATTATCATACTGTATGACCACGGGCATACGAAGTTGTTCGCAACGTTGTTACTGTTACATCCTCGCTTCAGCCTTCGGCCTCAAATTATCATACTGTATGACCACGGGCATACGAAGTTGTTCGCAACGTTCACATCCTCGCTTCAGCCTTCGGCCTCAAATTATCATACTGTATGACCACGGGCATACGAAGTTGTTCGCAACGTTCACATCCTCGCTTCAGCCTTCGGCCTCAAATTATCATACTGTATGACCACGGGCATACGAAGTTGTTCGCAACGTTCTCATCCTCGCTTCAGCCTTCGGCCTCAGATTAACGTACTACGTATGACCACGTGCATACGAAGGCCTATTGAGTCAGGTTCTTAGTGACGAATAGCTGAATGTCTCACGCACTTGTCCGAGTAGACTCAGCAATAGCAGACGCTGTGAGTAATGTGTATACTGGATGCTAATTTCTAGTACGTGAATGTGACAGAAAGTGGTCGCTAGTGGACCTCATTAAATGCACAAAGGCCGTGAAACTCCATATTGGCACCGGTCACATGAAAGTGGCGGGCTGGGGTATGGCAAGTGCACGAGTATGCGTGCTTTCCAACATTGCGCCGTGCGACCGTACCGACACCGTCCCGTGTGCGCAGGCACAAAGCCAGCATTTCAATTCACTGATTCGGGGGTACACTCGACATTTAAAGTTCCCCCTAGTCCCTGGGGAGGTCTTGGAACAGGGAGATATCCTCTCAAAAACTTTGCATATTCTCTTAAGCTGTTAATGCTTTATTATCATAGGCGTTACGAGGCTTCGCTACGCTCACAGCTTCGGTTCGGCGTCTGGCCTTGGTTACTTACTTGATACTTTGATTTGAGACACCGACCACTCCTAGAGGGTATTTTAATGTGAATATGGGATGAAGGGTGAGTGTGTTGAATGTGTTTGATGAATGATGAGGTAGTCTTGTTACAAACAACAAAGGGCCGACTGTTCCCCAGATTGGGTATAATTAATAGCCCAACGACCAGTGGAACGGACCAACGGTTTAACGTGACTTACGAACCACGGGGAATGCCGAATGGCCATAGTGAAAAGTTATCACTGCGCTCGGGAATCGAGGGGAATTATTTATCTAGCCGAAACTTTTCGAGTATAGTTCCTTCTTGTAAAGCTATTGGCTCCCTAAAATCTAGTTCGGTTTTTGACCTCTGGCCAACTGTACCATTACCATGTTTCATAAAGCCAGTAGGCCATGTTTCGTAAAGCCACAAGGAAAAGTCAGTTTTTTTTTTTGTAAGAGTATCGGCGGGACTTCAAAATAAGGGATCACGCAGTAGGGGTTCTTATTAAGATTGTCGGACTTACCCGTCAAAACTTCCATTTCTGGGTGGGCACAAATCCCCGATCACATCAAAAAGTACAATTGTGGATACAATTTTCAACCGTTCAAAAGATGTGAGAGCCGAGAAGAGTGGGCTTTTGAAAACATTCAGTTTGCGTTTTTTAATAATAAAACTAATATTATTGGATAATAAAACTAAATTCTACAATCAGTATAAACTAATAATTATTGTTTATAAGAAATATAATTATTTAGAGATTCATAAACCTCTGTGTTCATAAACTACTGGAGAATCCATTTTTTTAATTGGAAATCCGATAGTTTTATCATCACAAATTCTTCTGAACATGTACTATGTAAGACAAATTTTTAAAAATGCAGAAAAACACAAAACACAATGTAGAGAAAATGTCAAATAAATTCTATTCTTGTTTCTACCTACCTATACCTCAAGATTTAATCTGAGACGAACAATTTCCAAATATTTGTTTACAGATAAAAAAGATAACGTTCTTTTCTCCTCGAATAGGGAGACTTTAAACAAAAAATTGCGTAATAATTGTCGCTGGGCTAACCAGTACGGTACTTTACTAGGTTTCTAAAACAGTACAATACAGGACTTGGTCATCAGACCAATTCAGTTGTTGGAAAAGCCAAGTTGTAGAAAATTTGAGCATTTGTGGGCCGTGCAGCTCGGGTGACAGTTTGGCAAGTGAAGACTGCACAGTTGATGTCTCCTTGGTTTCTCTGTTGGCAAGGTTTGAACCAATCACAACAGAGAATACAAAGCTACACTACAACACGTCATGTACGTGACCGACCCCAGTGAGAGTTGGGAATACACAACTTTACGTAACATGTTCGCAAACTGTCTGTATAAAGTAAATGATCAAATATTTTCTATAATAGCGTTGATATTTTGAAAATTGGTTAAGAATTGATTGAACACCCGAGAAAAGTTGCTCAAAACATGCTCTCGTAGTCCCCCGTTTAGGACGCTATTTTTTGGTGTAGAGAAAAGAAAGGTTGTTTTCCGTGTTTTCAAAGGTTGTCTCTAGGTTTGTATAAAATGTTTTTTTATCTTACGCCAATATTAGCAAAAAAATGTTACACGAGTAGGTCAAATTAGGCTATTTTAAAAGTGTATTATATTTTTTCACAAGAAGTTTTTGCCTTTTTTGTGTATAAGGAACATAGAACCACTCCTACCCTTTCATATAAACCCGCATTTGTACGTTTCGGTACATTAACGGCGTCAGAAACACGGGACTGCGAAACTATGTTTTGCCACTTTTTAAGTAAGCCGAGCAAAGTTGGAATATCGCTACTACC